>JAQPPZ010002738.1:1433693-2867387 GCA_028583015.1 Wollemia nobilis | reverse complement strand
GTTGATTCTTGCCTTATTAGTCTTCTGGTCTAGATAGGTCATTGTTATGTTCAATTTTTTTTTTTTTTTTTTTTTGTTTAGTTTTTTAAGGTGGGTGGGTTCTTTTGTTTTGTTTTGTTTTTGTGTTCTTTGTGTTGTTTTTTGTTGTTCATGTGTTTTTGTTGTTTTGTGTTTTTTTTTTTATGTTTTTTGTTATTGTTCTTGTGTTTTTTTCATTCTTGTTCTTGGGTTTCTCTTTGTTTGTGTTAATTCATGTTTTTATGTGTGAGTGTTTTCTATGTTTTTTGTTTTTGTTTATTGTCTATTGTTGGTTGTTTTTTATTTTTATTTTTATTTTATATTTTTTAGGTTTTGGTTGTGTTTATTTTTCATGTTTTTTTTTGGGTTATGTCTTTGTAGTGTTCTGTTGTTTTTGTCTTGTTTGTGTTTTGTTATGTGGTTCTTGTGTTTTTCTATGTGGTTTGTGTTGTGGTTTCTTTTATCTTATTGTGCGTGTTTGGTTGTGCTTTTGTTTTTGACACACTCAAGGAGCATGTTTTTTATTTTATTTTATTATTTTTGTTGTTATTTACTTATTTTTAAATTGGTTTTGTGTGTTTGTTTGCTCCTTGAGTATGTCAAAGGTGGTAGGCCAGGTCCGAGTCCTGGGCGTTTTTGGCGGAATGGATACCCCTGCCTCCTTGGGTCTTACCCGAAAGTGGCATCCCTTTTGGGATGTTTTCCACAAAATAAAAAAAAAAAAAAATTGCAAATCCTTGTCCATGCCTTTTTAGGAGGGATATAATCTCCTCAAAATTTATAGAGGATTTTTCTTAATTCAAAGCATTTATTATCGGAGGGATTGCTATATTTTGAGAAAATTCTTATGACCTTGAAAGTAGCATATACTAATTATGGAAGAGTGCAATGACCTAATTCATTTTGAAAGGCTTAGGTAGTGAATTGATTTTATTTTTATTAGTAATTGCATAATCCAACTATTTGCTATGCTATTATTCATTGTAAAATTTACCATTTTTACCTAGAACCTTGGGAAACCTAGGTCCATGAACTCCTAAGCTACAACCCTTAATTTATTTGTGCTTTTGCTAAGTTTTGTTATTACATCGTCTCCTTGTAATATTAGTTGGTTACCGTACACTACCTGCATTGATAAGAATATTGACTCATTTATATATCTTTTGGAATGTGCAACCAAGTATGGGTATTATCCTTTATTTCTTACCATTTGTATTACTATAATATATTGCTAACTTGCTAATTATTCTCTTCCTTTGTTGGATTCCTCCTTAGCTTCTTGGATTAACTTGGTAATGTACCATGCATTTTCTACTAGTGAAAGGCTTTCATAGCTATCATTAATCTTGATCTAGTATTGATTTTAGATTTGCTTCAACATATCTTATGAAAGGATGGGATTCTATGGCTTCTTCATCTCTTGATCTAGTTCCAATTGTATTATTTTCAGTATTTCCTATTGAGTGTAGATTCTTGACTTTAACTCTTATAGTTCTTTTCCTATATCTAGATATTTATATCCCATTGTTGCAAATGTCATTCTAGAATTTAAAATTTTCATATCTCTCCTAGAGTTGCTCTTCAGTTGGGGATTTATCTAGCTAGGAATTCAATTCTTTGACTTTACTATTTAGGATATTTTTCTCTACTTCTTCCTTTTTTAGCTTTTGATCCAAGTTTTCAACTTTCTTCTTAGCAACTTTATATTTTGTATCCATATGATTATTTTGAATATATAGTGTGTCTACTTTAGTATGAAGAGCTCCAAGTGCATCTTCCCTAGGAACGTTTGATATATCATACCTTGACATCTCAAAGTGATAATATGCTACTATAATTTTTGAAGTAGAATTTCTAACCTTCGAGGTTGTGACTACTTTAACCCACTGCCCAGTAATTGGATCTATACCATTATGTGTTTGGGTATTTTATTTCTTCTACTCCTTTTGAGGTGCTTGCTCATGTGCCCATTTTTGGGCATTTGCTTCAATATACTATATTACAAAAAACTCTTATAGGAGTTTATTACTAGGGATGAGGGAATTAGTAATGATGGATTAGAAAGGATCAAATGCTAGTGATGTGGCCCTTAAGGAAAAAATAGCAATATTTATAGGGGTAGGTGGATGTGGAATTTCAGGAGTTTGTTAGCCTTCATGTATAAGTAAAGTGGAAGCCGTATCTAGTAGTGGGTTATAAGAGGATGAAACTTCTCTCGCAAGGGAAGGTGGTGGAAGTGGCTGCTCTGGTAGAGGTTGTGAATGTGATGGATGATTTTTAGAGATAAGAGTAGGGATAGATGTTGTACCTGATCCTCTCACTTTTGATATTTTACTTCTACGTTGATATGTCAAATTCCTAAATTACTACTTAAATTCACTAAAAATCCATAGCTAGCTACTACCTTCTTACTTTCTTTGAGGTTTCCTTATGCTGATTTCTTGGAAGGGATTTTCTCTTTACCTTCTCATTAGATCTCCTATATTGAATATGTTGGCATATATCAAGTTGACACTTATCCTTACCAAGAACTATTATAGCAACTACTTCTTCTATATGCTATGTTGTTTGAGATATCTTAATTTTTGCAATGTGCTTTGCTTACTCTTATTAAATCATTTAAAAAAAAAAATCTATTATTGTAAAGTGCTCAGGTACACTTGTCTTTTAGCATCCTTACTTAACCTCCTATGTACAACTATTTCATCCAATACTGAATCTTATTCTAAATCTCCATTAGCAACCTAGGGTTGTTCTCTGATGGAAATTTATTTTGTGGTTACTTGTAATTTCCTTAGTCAGCTTCAAGTAGGGGTGGATGAATCTAGGCATATAGGATGATAAGAGTGAATTTCATAGAGTTGCTTCAAGCATTTTAGCTGAGTATTTTTTTCCTTTTGCTTCTACTCCATCTTTGAAGCTTTTTAGTTTTGCCTTAATTATGATGATAGGATCATGGATTTTTCTTAGCTAGTCCTAGAGTTTCTTGGTGTTCCTTTGCACATTTTACCCTATTTTTCCTTAAACTATATATATTGAACCAAGAATATCTAGCTAAAATTATATGTGTAGGCAATAATGTAGCACTCTTTGATCTTAAGTGAAGCAATTCTTTAATTCTACAATACTTTGCTCCTTCAATTACTAATTACTATTTTGTACATTGCACATTCATAGACCTAATTTTATAGCAAAAAGTAATCATGGGGTCTATCCATTGCTATATTAATTCCAAGGATTTCATATGTTCAACTTTTCTTACAAAATATTTCCTTGAAACTAACAATTTGTGCAAACATTTACGACACATGCCATTTTCCAATATTACCTTGCTTCTAAGCCAATAAAATAATTGGAATTTCAAAATTTGGTGGTTTCTAGGCATATTATTTAGCCCATCACCTTCTATTGCTTAAAACTACTACGACCACTATTTATATATTTATGTGTCACCATTTACATATGTATAGTTTCGGGCATGCGTTTCTAAGCATAATGTTTTAAATATTGGTTGTTCATCAAAATTGAAAAAATATGGGCATTCATATCTTGAATCTCATACACATTAAATGCTTTCCTTCTTGATATTAGATATGGTTTGGACCATAGTGATTCTAGCTTATCATGATTTCCCAGCTTAGCTCACTCTGCATCCCATTTCAACACAAAGTCACCATCCTTAAATAAATTTAGGGATGTTCTATTATCAAACCATAATTTTATAACTGATTTATGTTGGTAGAAGCTATTATATAATTCTTTCATTTTTTATTCTAGTAACAATAATTTTTCTATCCTTCTTTCAATCGACCTTGTATTTTCTAGCTCTCTTTGATCTATAAGTTTTAAGGCCAATTATTCTAGATGTGTTGGAAACACAACTTCCTTCCCATAGACTAAATCATATGGAGTAGTTTTTAGAGATTTATTAACCATAATGATATCTTCCCATAATGATTATTAAGCATCAAATTCCATATTTTTTGGTTGTCACCAACATTTATTTTGATTATCTTCATCAAATTCTTGTTTGTAGATTTTTCTAACTCATTACCCTATGGATAATAATTAGAAGAATACTTTGAATATATACCATACTTGCAAGTGAAATATATGGTCTTAGACCCTATGAAATCTCCACCATTATTAGATAATATTGTAGATGGAATCCCAAGCTTGTGTTAGTCTTACAATGACACTGAGAGGGGGGGTGAATCAGTGTAGCTCTTTAAACTTAAATTCATAGTTCTTAAAACTGAAATAATGAAACCTTAAAACCAGATAAAGCAAGTATCACAAGAGAACATCACACAACACAATTTTTAACGAGGTTCACCAATGTGGCTACCCTAAAAAATGACTGCTTGGACTACCATCCAAATCTAGCCTATGCAAAGCAACAACTTTACAAACAATTTACCAGCATCCACTAGAAGGAGCACCAACTCCTGATTTATCTGCACCAACAGAAAGGAGCACCAACCCCTGATTTACCAACACCAACTGGAAGGAGCACCAACCCCTGATGCCAAGTACCAACTTGGACTTCAATTTTGAAACTAGAATATTGATAGTAAGATACCTTTGCTTTTGCTAGACCCTGATTGGTGTTCTTCACCTTTGTTTTCTTTGTGCACTCTGCTTTGCTACAGTCGAACTTCACGATCATCTTCTCCCTTTTGCACAATCTGCTTTCTTAGCAAATTTTACACTTAGCTTGATTCGATACGACTTGCTCTCTGTGCACTACGACCGAACTTCGCACACATCATCCTATACTCAAATCTCCAAAAAGCTCTCCTTTTATAACAGAGTTCTTGTGATGAAAACCCTAATCTTAGTCGACTGTAAACCCTAATCTTAGTCGGCTTTCATGACAACTGTAAACCCTAATTTTAGTCGATTGTCATTGGACTTCGTCGGCTTCAACTCAACTACGAAAATACATGTCATGATATCATGACACTTTCACTTTCTCTCTCTTTCTCCTTGCTTTGGCCCCCGAAAATACAACATGTCGTGATATCGCGACACTTTTTCTTTCTCTCTCTTTCTCTTTGCATCGGACCACGAAAAAACTACATGTCGCGATATCGCGACACTTTTTCTCCTTGCTCTTTCTCTTAGCTTTGGCCCACAAAAATACAACATGTCGCGATATCGCGACACTTTCACCTCCGTACGCTTTCTCTATTCTTTTGTCGCGATATCGCGACACTTCTACTTCCAAAGACTTCGACTTTGCTTTTGTCATGAAATCGCGACACTTCTGCTTCCGAATTCTTGCTTTCTGCTTTTGTTGTGAAATCGTGATAGTTCTGCTTTCGTACGCTTCCTCTCTTTCTTTTGTCGTGAAAATGCGAAATGTCACGAAATTGTGACACTTTTCCAACTTACTTTCTCTCTCCTATTTTAGTCGCGAAAATGTGACATGTCACGAAATCGTGACATTTTTCCAACTTAATTTCTCTCTCCTCTTTTAGTCGTGAAAATGCGACATGTCGCGAAATCGCGACACTTTTTCAACTTACTTTCTCTCTCCAGTTTTAGTCGTGAAAATGCGACATGTCACGAAATCGCGACACTTTTCAAACTTGTTCTCTTTCTTCGAACTTGTTGTGAAATCGCGACACTTCTTCCTACTTACTATTTTTCTTCCAACATGTCGTAAAATAGTGACAGTTTTTCCACTTGCCTTTTTCTCTTCCAAAATGTCGTGAAATCACGACAGTTTTTCCACTTGTCTTTTTCTTTGCCAACATGTCACGAAATCGCGATAGTTTTTCCACTTGCCTTTTTCTCTGCCAACATGTCGTGAAATCGTGACAGTTTTTCCACTTGCCTTTTTCTCTTCCAACACGTCGTGAAATCGTGACAGTTTTTGCACTTGCCTTTTTCTCTGTCAACATGTCGTGAAATCGTGACAGTTTTTCCACTTGCCTTTTTCTCTTCCAACATGTCGTGAAATCGTGACAGTTTTTCCACTTGCATTTTTCTCTTCCAACATGTCGTGAAATCGCGATAGTTTTTCCTGCTTTTTCTATCTCTTCCAACATGTCGTGAAATCGTGACAGTTTTCCTTGCTTTTTATCTCTCTTCCAACATGTCATGAAATCGTGACAGTTTTTCTTGCCTTCTGTATATGTCGTGATATCGTGACACTTTTCTTACTTGTCTTTTTCTTTGATCTTTTGCATATGGGCCACTTCGATCTTCTTGGAAAATCACTCTACATACTCTGAGTAACCTTTGAACTCTTGTCTTCTGCATCTAAATAGCTTTTGAACTTCCTGTCGACTACATCAATAGATCTATCTGACTGTGTTGACAACAATGACAATACTGTTACTGCACCTTGCTCAACAGCTTGGTAATCAATATTTATAGAAAGCTGATCATATTTTGGTTTGCATGCTTAGTTGATTTCACCTTAAATATCCTAGTGAAATAATTGTTTTTATCAAGATAAATTTATGTTTGGTGGATGAATTAAAATTAGTCACCCTATTGAATCCTAACCCCCATTTCTAGAAGTGGTCCTCTACAATAATTGGCTGGAGGGTCAGTGCTAGGTTCTTTCTTTTCCCAATAAATATCTAACATTTATTACAAGTACTAGTAAATTTAAAGGTATTAATGAATATAGTAAGCCAATAATATCTTTCCCTCAAGATTTTAGCTACTGTGGTTTCACCATAATAATTTCCACATAAAACTCTAGCATGAAATTCATCTAGGATTTCCTTTTTTTATCCAAACATATACACCTCAGGAGTATGCCATCCATTTTTTTAGTACAAGATGCCATCAATTATAACATAGTTTGTAGCTTAGAATCTATACCTTCACCTTTGGAAATGTGTAAATCCATTCAGACACTTTCTGATCTAAAGAAAGTGGATTAACTAACCTTCCCAAGTGCATTGTCCCATCTGACCCTTTGTTGCACGTAGTTCTTCATATTTATCAATCAATAGATTTGCATCTGGTATTGTAGAGTTTGCCAAATGTTAATAGAGATCTCTTCCTCTAACCAAATTGGTAGGTCATATTTTTACATTTAATTCTTGGATTTTGGTAATTCACCTAGCTCTCTTTTCATCTAACTTCCCTTGCATTATAAAATTTTGGATATTCGTGTGCACAACATAGACTAATGTTTTACTCTGCAATACATAGTGGTTTAACTTTTTTAGAGATTTCATAAGAGCAAATACTTATTTTTTAATAAAGTTATAACTCTATTTGTATATTTGTAATGTCTAAATTATAAATGCTATGGGATGTTTATTATGATATCTATATTTTTAAGTACAACTACATATCTCTCTTCTACACCAAATACTTAGAGAATGAAATCTCTTTGATAGTCAATATTGGCAAGTGCTTTTTATTTATTTATTTTTATTCAAATAGTGTGATAAACCTTTGCAACATTAATTTGTTTTTTTTGTTTTTACATGGTGGAATTGGTAGTTGCCACGATGATTTGGGCACATCATTCATATTTTATGGCCACCACAGTATTCTACAATGTTTACCCTAAAAGTTGCTACATAGTACTTCATGCAATCCACCCCTATAACCACCATACCATAATCATTTTAAACCTTTTACACTACTAAAAGAACCAAGAAAGGGATAAGTTTGCAATTTGGTGAGGACTGAGATTTGAACCTTGGATGTCCACCCCCTTACGGGGTTTGGCTAAACCAATTGGTCTACACATCCGACCTTGGATTGACAAGTACTAAAGAATTGGTTATGACCTCTATTATTATTTTGAAAGAATCCCCTCTTTCTTTAGTCCATGTAAAATTCACATCCTTTTTTAGCACCTCCATCATCAACTTTACTATCTAAGCAAAATCAAATATATTTTTTTGGACAAAATTGATCTTCCCAAAGAAATATTGTAAGCCTTTCTTATTTTGTGATAATGGAAGAGCTAATATTACTTTGAAATTGTCTATATTTATGGCTAACCCTTTCTTTGATACAACATGTCCCAACAATTTTACTTCATGGATAGCAAAAAATGATATTTTTGGGTTTAATATTTTTAAATACTAGTCAAAGATGATCTATATGTTTCTCCTCTTTATGAGAGAAGACTATCATATCATATAAACAAATAAATATGACCTTATTCATCAAATCACCAAAAATTAAGTCCATGACCCTTTGAAATATGGTTCTAGCATTAGATAGGTTGAATGCGATTATTTGATAGGTGAATGTTCCTCACTTTGTGGTGAATGAAGTTTTTTACTGGTCTTCATCTCTAACCCTTACTCGATTAAAGCCAAAGAATACATCAAGTAAGGATAAATTTTTTACCCCAATGATAAAATGTAGAATTTTATCATTCTAGGGAAGAGGATAATGATACTTTAAGGATTCTTTGTTTAGGTTTCTAAAATCCACATAGAGGTAAATATCTCCATTCTTCTTTATAATAGTTACTAGAATGGCTACCCATGTGGAGTGTTTGATTGGTTAAATGATATTTACATTAATTAACTTCAACAACTCTTGCTTCATAAGTGCTTTTATCTTTGGATTTACTAGCCTTTGCTTTTTCCAGAATGGCTTAGTGTTAGGTAGTAGTTCTATTGTGCAATTGATAGTGTCTTTGCTGTAGAATTTTAAATCATCATAAATCCATGTAATGATATCATTAAATTCTTTGCATAAGGCTAGAATTTGCTAAAATTCCTCTTTAGAACACTACACTCCAACATTTAGGTTTCTTCTAGGTTCAATCTAAACTCTTGCTCATCAATATTTATTTTTTAGCTAGTTGGCTAGTCATTGCTATCAAATAGACTCTTAAGGGTGATCAATCCTTTGGGAATGTGATTATTCTTTAGTTGAATAACAATTGTATTTATGCTCTCAAGCATGTCTTTAGTCATGTTTGCACAAACTACCTCCTAAATTAAGAAATCCACTATCTATTTATCACTATTGAACACCTATCAAAAAGTGTCCTTATCTAGCATGGAAGGCTTGAAAGCAAGTTTAGTAAATCTTGAATTTATATCTAAATTAGAATCTGGAAAGAAATTTGATCCATAAAAGGCTAATTTGTCAACTTGTACATTTTTCTCTCTAGGGATTGCCTTTATTTGTAAAGCTTTAAAACTTTCAAGAAAATCCCATACTCTATTATGATAAGCTTTCAAATAATGCTACTTCCTACTATATTTTTTGGTAACCTGGTTTACTACTAATTAAAAATCATCATAGATCATGAAATTTAATCCCATTTTATTTTTCTCTCACAACCCTATGCATAGTGCTTCATATTCTATTGCATTAATAGTGTAGCTCTAGGTCATACAATATTAAAGGTAACATGGTTTACTACCAGTTAAAAATCATCATAGATCATGAAATTTACTCCCATTTTATTTTCTCTCACAACCCTATGCATAGTGCTTCATATTCTATTGCATTAATAGTGTAACTCTGTTTCATACAATATTAAAGGTGCTTTACTCCTTCATAGGGTGATACTAGCACTATTCTAGCTCCAACATCACTTCTGGATCCATCAAAGTATAGATTCTATATTTTTGTTTGTCAGAGATCCTTGTTTGACATGGCCAAAAGCTTTTTCTTGTCTACTTTTATGATGTAATATGTGCATATTGGTTTTTTAAACATAACATAAAATTCTCTAAGTGAAAATTAATCTTTAGTTTTTAGCTCATATATGATTTCTTTGACTAGGTCAACTTCATTGCTAATCATATTAACATGGTCCTCTTCTTCAATGTTTTCTATATGGTATGGGATGTGATTTTTGTATATATATTTACCTTTGTATCCTTATGAGGAATCTCCATGTGTGAGTATTCTAAGGATATATATCCACTCAACTTGGCTATAAATTCATGCAAATGACACATGCCAAAGTATGGTTCCAGGTCCACCACAATAACCTCTTGTATAACTGTTATTTGTAGCATCTTATAAAGCACCATGGGTTTGTTCTTGATCACATTGATAGTTTTGATTGGGGTTCCATCCAACTTAATCACTCCAAGACTAGACCATATATACTCCATATACATTGCTTCGTATATTGTTTTAGGTATTACTATTATTACTGCTTTGGAGTCTATCTTACAATCATGTACAATCCATCCATCCATATGTAGGGACATGTAAAAATGGGGTGGTCTATTTTTACCCATTCCCAATGTGGGTTTTGCTTATAATAGATTTAAATTTGGATGGGATTGGTATTCAAGCAAAGTAGATTTTAGTGATGCCCCAAGAAGGTCAATTTGTCCCAAAATAATTAGAGCATCATACATGCTTGATTTAGATGGAGTTTTCTTAAGATCCTTAACAATATTAAAACTAGAAGAATCTGGTTGCTTCTTATCTATATTTTTGGTTTATCAAATATCCTTAAATATTCTTGCATTACTTCAATTATTTATCACTTAGTATCAAAAATATACCAGATCTTATTTCTAGCTTACTCTTGAGCTTCATTTTTCTTTGCTTGCACTAGCTTCTACTATTCCTTAGGATGATCTATTGAAGGTTTCTCATTTGTTTGAGTAGGTTGGGGTAATTTATTTTTTGACTACTTTATCTACTAAGATGGTATTTTGAATGGATGTAGTGTCTTAGGATCTACATATAATGGCTTCTTATTTTATTGGATCAATATTGATATAGACTTATACTTTTTGGGATCTTGCATCATCATATGGTATAACTCCCATAGCATGTTGACTCGATTTTTTTTTTGTTTTCTATATCTTTTTTGTTGTATCTATTTGTGTTTGGTGCTACTAAAGCATTCACATGTCTTATCCATGTGCATCATTGTAGGCTAAGCACCAATAATTTTCTTTTGATAATAAAGTATAAGTAACATCCTCCTAGTTACTATATACTATGTTAGGCTTTTTGTCGACACCACTAGGAGAGGCCCTTGGTATTTTGTCATGTATGGAAATCTCTTGGACTAGAAATTCCTCTTAGCTTATCTTTTCTTCATGGTTATGACTTCATTGGTCAAGTTCTTTAATTCCAATATTATTTCTTTCATTCCAACTGATTCTTGGGGCTCAAAGGAAGGTAATGTAGGTATAGAAGGTGGTGTCGATAATATTGGTGTTATAGGATTTAGTGGTAATGTTGAAATTTTAATTTTTATTTTTATTTGTGGAAAACATACCAAAAGGGATGCCACTTTCGGGTAAGACCAAAGGAGGCAGGGGTATCCATTCTGCAAAAAATGCCCAGGACTCAGACCTGGCCTACAACCTTTGACATACTCAAGGAGCAAACAAACACACAAAACCAATTTAAAAATAAGTAAATAACAACAAAAATAACAAAATAAAATAAAAAACATTCTCCTTGAGTGTGTCAAAAACAAAAGCACAACCAAACACGCACAATAAGAAAAAATAAACCACACCACAAACCACATAGAAAAACACAAGAACCACATAACAAAACACAAACAAGACAAAAACAACAGAACACTACAAAGACATAACCCAAAAAAAACATGAAAAATAAACACAACCAAAACCTAAAAAATAAAATAAATAAAATAAAAATAAAAATAAAAAACAACCAACAACAGAAAATAAATAAAAACAAAAGACATAGAAGACACTCACACATAAAAACACAAAATAACACAAACAAAGAGAAACCCAAGAACAAGAACGAAAAAAACACAAGAACAATAACAAAAAAAATAAAAAAAAACAAAACAACAAAAACACAAGAACAATGAAAAACAACACAAAGAACACAAAAAAAAACAAAAAAAAATAACCCACCCACCTTAAAAAACTAAAAAAAAAACAAAGAAGAAAAAAGAAAAAAAAAACAATCAACAAAACAATGACCTATCTAGACCAGAAGACTATTAAGGCAAGAATCAACTAAGTTGGCTATGGTCTTTTAAGTTAGCTAGGTTAGAATATTTAATCTTCAATCTTTGCATCACTTGATCCCATATTTGGTGGGAGTTTTGAGGGTGATTAAGGAGTTGATGGACTAATTCAACTAAGTTGGCTATGGTCTTTTGCCAAATATATTGAATATCCTTCCTATCTTGATTAAAAATTCGGTTGTTCCTTTCATTCCAAATATTCCAAAGAAGAATGGTAGAACCCATCCAAACTAACTGCCTAATAAAATGATCAACACCCTCTTGCTTAGGCCAATCCCTCCAAAGTCTGTTCAAAAGTAAAAAAATTGGACCACTGTAAGCCAAGTAAAGTGGCCATTCTCCTCCATATCTTAGAGGCTAAAGTACACTCAATAAAAATATGGTTGATATTTTCTACATTCTCTTCACACATTTCACATCTAAAAGGGCCATGAAAACCACGCTTCATAAGTTGCTCACCAGTAAGCACCCTACGATGCAATAAAATCCAATTAAAGAACCTCACCTTAGGCCAAAGCTTTTGAGCCCACAATTGAGAAAATATGTCGAAGAATGGTTGGGATTATTATGGCATAAGGTCAAATAACCTTGAGCAACGGAATACTCACCCTTAGTAGTGTTGTTCCATCCAAAACAATATTTTTCATGGGACCAAGAGAGGGATCTCATATGAAGTATGCCTTAGATATCTTGTCTTTGCCTTTCTGGGATTTGAATAGGCCAGTCCTCAATAGGGATCCAATATCTACCAACCTTGGAATTACCAGTATGGTACCGACAGTAATTAGCCACATTTATCCAATTAGCTCGGTGAAGCAACTCCATAAAAGGCCTCCAATCGGGAAACTGAGTTATTAAAGGCTTGTGACCATCCTAAGAATCTATCCAAAAATTTGCATGTTGACCATTATGAATGATCCAAAATAATTTTTTCTTTATCAAATCCTCACCAGTCTTAAGAACTCGCTAAAATGGGAGAACCTTTGGTAGGAAGTTGATAGCGAACAAGGTCTTCAGGACTTTTGTTCTCAGCATATTTAGCATGGAGATTATTGGCCCAAAGAGCATTGGGGTTATGCAACATCCTTCAATATAATTTAGCAGCTAAATCTTTGTTGTTATTAATTGAAGACCAAAATTCTAACCCCCCTTCACTCTTAGGAAGACATAAAGTATCCCATTTCACCAAGGCCCGTTTTATTTTTTCCTTAGTACCACTCCAAAGGAAACGATGACTGATTTGATCCAATTCTCGAAGAATATCCTTTGGGATATTCAAAACGGAAGAAACATAAATAGGAATAGCTTGAAGGACTGATTTTACCAAGGTGATTCTACCCCCAGAAGAAATCCACTTGTTGGTCCACTTTCCAGTTTTCTTCTTGACTTTGTCCAACAACCAATTCTAATCTTTATTTTTCTGCCTTTGAATATTGATGGGAATACCTAAATAAGTGATTGGAAGAGAGGTCTTCTTATATCTTAATTTATCCAAGACCATGGATTCCCGTCTAGCAGAGTAGTGAAAGAAAATAACTTTAGATTTGTCTTCATTGATCAACTGCCCAGTAGCTTTAGAAAAATAGCTAATTATTTGCTTAATATTAGAAGATTCCTTAACTATAGCTTTACCTAAAAGAGTAGAGTCATCCACAAATTGAAGATGAGAGATAAGTCTAGCTCCATGAGCAATGGTAACTCCCTCAAGGGTTTTGTTTTCCCTATTTTTGGTTATAGTCCTACCAAAGCATTCAGCAAGAATGATGAATAAATAAGGGGATAGCGGGTCACCTTGCCTAATACCTCTGGAAATCGGGAATGACTAATAAGACCTACCATTGATAAGAACTAAGTAGGAAACTAAAGAGATACATCCCATAATCCAATCCATCCAATCCGTAGAGAAACAAAATTGCCTCAAAACTTTGATAAGGAAGTGCCAATACACTCTGTCATAAGCTTTGGATAAGTCTAACCGAATGAACATAGAAGGAGAATTTTGCATATCCATGGAATGGATGGCTTCCTGAGCAAGAACTATCTCATATACTATTTGACATCCTTCCACATATCCCCCTTGCTCTGGGGAAATAATCTTATGCAAAAGAGGCTTCAACCTTTCTACCATGATTTTAGTAATGATTTTGAGAAGAACGTTACATAAAGCAATAGGTCTAAAAGCTGAGATATGATCAACCTCTTGAGCTTTTGGAACAAGAGTAATATAAGTTTTATTGATAACCTTCAAAATTTCTTTGGCTTTCCTGGCTTCTTCCACCACCTCTAATAAATCAACATGAAGGATATCCCAGAACTCTTGGTCGAACTCAATAGGAAAACCATCGAGACCTCGGGTTTTCCATTTTTGCATTTTAAAAACTACTTGTTGAAGCTCATTGATAGTAACAAGAGTAGTCAAAATAGAGTTCTTCTCAGAAGTGATAAGAGAAGGGATTGCTTGAAGAAAATTTTGTTGAGAAGCTGATTCAAGAGGAGTAGCAGCAAAAATATTGGAAAAGTAATCAACAACATTAGAGTTTATGCCATCCCAAGTATAAACAACATCTCCAGTATCTGAAGTTAAAGAAGAAATAAAGTTGTGAGATCTTCGAGCTAGAAGATATTTGTGAAAGAAATTTGTGTTTCGATCTCCTTCTTTGAGCCATTGAATTCTAGATTTTTGCTTCCATAAGCTTTCTTCTCTTTTTTCCCATTCCTCTAACTGAGTTGTGAGTTTAATTTCATCTGCACTTCTCTTCTCTGTGAGGCCATCTAAACAGATTTTCTTATTCAAATTTTCAAGATGAGCAATAACTTCATGTTTTTTTTTATGAACATCCCCAAACTCTTTCCAGTTCCAAGTCTTGATTTTGGATTTAATGTATTGCAGTCTTTTGGAAAAACAGAACATCTTAGTCCCATGCCTAGGTTTACCTTCCTTCCACCATTGTTGCACACAAGGTCTTAAGGAAATGTCTCTGAGCCACATTAATTGAAAATTAAAAGGAGAGAAACTCACATTGGTTTTCCACATTTCCACCATGACTGGCCAATGATCCGAACCAGCATTATTAAGAGTATTCACTTTAGGAACGTGACCATGGATTAAGAAATTTTTAGAGAGAAAATCCCTATCCAATCTCTCCATTATACAAGCTAAGCCTTGCCTTCTGTTAGACCAAGTCATAAGGCCATTATCTAGTTGGATATCCACAAGATGGAGGTTTGCAATATATTCGCTCATGAGGTCAATGCTTTTGTCCAAATTTCTATTTCCCCCCATTTTCTCATCCAGGAGAGAGGATGGTATTGAAATCTCCTTCGATCAAGATCCAAGCTTTAGGAAAATGAGAGATAATATGAGTAATATCCTTCCACCGTCTTCTTTTTTCCTCTAAAGAAGTCGAAGCATAAACAATAATGCAGAGCATAATCTGGTTGGAATGTCTACTTTGAATAGCTATAGCCAACAAACACCAAATGCCAACCATATGGTGAATAACTACCTCTTTTGGGTCCCAAAGACAAGCAATGCCACCCGAATTCCCTTGGGAATTAAGGAAAACCACTTTTCCAGCTGGCCAAATTTTACTGGCAATTAAGTCCATATCCTCCATTGACATCTTTGTTTCTTGAAGGAAAACAAGATGTGGATGGTTTATTTGAATCATTCTTCTAATTTCATTTTGTTTTGAAAGACTCCCTTTGAGTCCGCTAATATTCCAAGTGATGATCTTCATTAATACCAGGGATGAAAAAGTTGGGAAGGGCATTAATCTTACCTTCCTCTACAATATTTTCACCTTCTTTTACCATATGATATTGATTGGTCTTGCGACCTATTTTTTTATTGGAATCCATCTTCAATTTTTTTTTTCTCTGTTTCTTGACTTATTCCAATTGAATTTGAGATGGCTTCTAACCTTGAATAATGCTCATACACTGCCAAAATTTTACTAGATGGTTCAATGGAGTCTATATTGGGACTCGCATTATTTGAAGTTTTGACATTTGAAATATTGTTTTTCTTGTGTAAATTTTCTCCTTTTTTTTTTTCGTTGAAAACATTTGATTTGTTGGTTTATCTCTGAGTTCTTCCCTTCATATTTAAATTGTGTTTCTAAGATTTTAGTTTCCATTATTTCCTCTTCCTCACTTGGGATATCATTTGTGGAAAGTATTTCAAACATATTAGCAAATTACTTTGATTGATCCTTCATAACTATTTTTTTTTAGTGTTCTTCTTCTTAGGTATTTGGAAACTCGCTGAGTTTATATCTTCTTTCTTTTGATCAGGAATTTTATTTGGGAAAGCACTGGCCAAATGACCATATTCATGGCAAATTCTACAACAAAAAGGAATGTTCTCATAGTCCACTACTTGCTCCCAAGTGTCTTCCCCAAATTGTAATGTGATATTTTTAGGAAGGGGTTTGTCAAAATCCATTAAAACACAAATTTGAGCATAAATAATATGTTCAAAATTTTGAGTACAATCAACAGTCATCATAAAAGTTCCTAAAGAGTTTCCAATTGAAGAAAAAATAGTAGGATTCTAAAATTCAATAGGGAGGCCAAAGAGTCTAACCCACACGGGAGCTATAGAAGGCATCTCTTCTTCGGCTTTAAATTTAGTATGCCAGGGCTTCATGAAAAGCCCTACCCTTCCAAAAAACCAAGGACCCCCTTGAAAATTTTTCTCTCTATCTTCATTATTAGCAAATAAAACAAGAAAATAACCATTTGGATAAATAGATATTTGTAACTCACCTTTAGTTTTCTAGCTTTTTACAACCCAAAATTTGAAAGCAGATAGACTCGAACGAAAACCCATGAACCGACAAATTAGTCCTCTTTTTTCCAAATCTTCAATTCCAGTCTGAATGTTCCCCATATCAAGCTTAACAATAGGAGTTCCATCAGCTGCTTTAATACATCTTGACTCTATTTTCCTGGGATCAATCTTAGGCATTCTTAGAGGTTTATGGGAAGCCCTAATATTGATATTAGCATTGGGCTAAGGCTGTACACCACGAAGGGCATCCCTAAAATTCATTTTTGGTACTGAGTCTTCAAAATTCTTACCCTTGACAAGGGTTTTCATAGTAGAATTATTTTGTGGGTGCACCTTAGCACCAGATTCATTTGATATATGAGCCATTTTTTGATCAACTGCTTGAAATTTTTTTTGATATCTCTTTAATCCTTGCCCTAGACATCGTGGAAATGTATGGTTTTCACTTTTCTTTTGAGCAGCAAATTGGAAGCCGTTGTCACTCAAGTTCATAGTATGATCTATTGAAAGACAAATTTTTAACCCATCTTGTATCCCTGCAACATTTCCTGCTAAAATATTGAGCATAAACCACAAAAAAATTGGCCGCTAGGGCCCGAAGGCCCTAAAAACCAACCTTTGGAGCTGCTTGCACTCAACCCAAATGAAACCCTTGCATAGCCGCTTGCCAAATATATCATTCAAAAATAGGGCTGCTATAGGATATGTGTTGCTCAAAATGACATGAAAATTTGTGGAGACATTCTAGGGTTTTTCAGGCATCTACCCTCAAAATTTTAGCTCAATCCGAGTTTGGATGAGTGAGATATGGTCGAAATGAGTTCAGAAGTTTGGGCAGTCCTCCGAAAATCATCCAACTTCTATATCCACTTCTTGTTGTGTATTCTTCTGATCTATTCAACTCTAAAATCTGGTAATGTTGAAAATTTTACTACAGGAATTGGAGTTACATTTGGAAGATGTGTAATTGTGACTGGGGCTTGTGTTTTCTATATAGATTAAAGAAATTTTAAAAAATATGGAATTATATTTTGGGTAGGAAGCTTACCTAAAACATTTACAATATTCTCTATAGCTACAACAACTTGACAAATATGTGGGAATGTTAGTATATTGGATTGATGTATTAACAATCCTAGATCCATATTAAAAATACAAAAATAAAAGTATAATTTCTCAGCATTTTGTTGAGCAAGGTGCAGCAACAGTATTGTCATTGTTGTCAACACAGTCAGATAGATCTGTTGATGCAGTGGACAGGAAGTTCAAAAGCTATTCAGATGCAGAAGACAGGAGTTCAAAGGTTATTCAGAGTATGTACAGTGATTTTCCAAGAAGACCGAAGTGGCCCATATGCAAAAGATCAAAGAAAAAAATACAAGAGAAAAGTGTCGCGATATCGCGACATATACAACAGGCAAGAAAAACTGTCACGATTTCGCGACATGTTGGAAGAGAGAGAAAAAGCAAGAAAAACTGTCACGATTTCGTGACATGTTGGAAGAGAGAGAAAAAGCAAGAAAAACTGTCGCGATTTCATGACATGTTGGAAGAGAGAGAAAAGGCAAGTGGAAAAACTGTCGCGATTTCGCGACATGTTGGAAGAGAGAAAAAGCAAGAAAAACTGTCGCGATTTCGCGACATGTTGGAAGAGAGAGAAAAAGCAGGAAAAACTGTCACGATTTCGCGACATGTTGGAAGAGAAAAAGGCAAGTGGAAAAACTATCACGATTTCGTGACATGTTGGAAGAGAAAGAGAAAGTAGGAAAAAGTGTCACGATTTCGTGACAAGTTCAAAGAAAGAGAACAAGTAAGAAAAGTGTCACGATTTCGCGACATGTCGCATTTTCGTGACTAAAATAGGAGAGAGAAAGTAAGTTTGAAAAGTGTCACGATTTCATAACATGTCGCATTTTTGCGACTAAAATAGGAGAGAGAAAGTAAGTTTGAAAAGTGTCACGATATTGCGACATGTCATATTTTTGTGACAAAAGAAAGAGAGGAAGCGTATGGAAGTAGAACTATCATGATTTCGTGACAAAAGCAGAAAGCAAGACTTTGAAAGTAGAAGTGTCATGATTTTATGATAAAAGCAAAGAAGTAAAGTACAAAAGCAGAAGTGTCATGATTTCATGACAAAAGCAAAGAAGAAGACTTCGAAGGCAGAAGTGTCATGATTTTATGACAAAAGCAAAGAAGCTAAGTATGGAAGCAGAAGTGTCACGATATCATGACAAAAGCAAAGATGAAGTATACGGAGGCGAAAATGTCGTGATATCGTGACAAAAGAAAAGACGAAGTCTATGGAGGTAGAAATATCATGATTAGACAAAAGAATAGAGAAAGCTTACGAAGGTGAAAGTGTCATGATATCGTGACATGTATTCTTGCGGTTGAGTTGAAGCCGACGAAGACCGATGACGATCGACTAAAATTAGGGTTTACAGTTGTTATGAAAGCCGACTAAGATTAGGATTTACAATCGACTAAGATTAGGGTTTTCATCATAAAAAATATTGTTATAAAAGGAGGGTTGTTTGGAGAATTGATGAGATGGTCGAAGGTGTGTGAGATACGGTCGTTGTGCGCAGAGAGCAAGTCGTGTCGAATCATGCTAAGTGCAAAATTTGTAAAGAGAGCAGAGTGCACAAAAGGGAGAAGACGATCATGAAGTTTGATTGTAACGAAGCAGAGTGTGCAAAGTGATTGCATAGAGAGAGCAGAGTGCGTAGAGAACGCAAAGGTGAAGAAGACCAGTCAGGGTCTTGCAAAAGCAAAGGTATCTTACTATCAAACTTCTAGATTCAGAATTGAAGTCCAAGTTGGTGCTTGGCATCAGGGGTTGGTGCTCCTTCCAGTTGGTGCTAGATAAATCAGGGGTTGGTGCTCCTTCCAATTGGTGCTGGTAAATCAAGGGTTGGTGCTCCTTCTAGTTGGTGTTGGTAAATCAGGGGTTGGTGCTCCTTCCAGGTTGGTGCTAGTAAATCAGGGGTTGGTGCTCCTTCTTTGGTGTTGGTAAATTAGGGGTTGGTGCTCCTTTCTGTTAGTGCAGATAAATCAGGGGTTGGTGCTCCTTCCAGTTGGTGCTGGTAAATTGATTGTAAAGTTGTTGCTTTGCAAAGGCTAGATTTGGATGGTAGTCCAAGCAGTCAATTTTTGAGGAGTAGCCACATTGGTGAACCTTGTTAAATCTTGTGTTGTGTGATGCTCTTTTGTTATACTTGTTGTATCTAGTAATAAGTTTTAATTGCTGCGGTATTAAGAGCTATAAATTTAAGTTTATAGAGCTACACTGATTCACCCCCCCTCTCAGTGTCATTGTAAGACTAACAATTGGTATCAGAGCTAAGTTCTTGTACAAGCTTAACCGGCTAGGGTGATCTTGGAAGTAACACAATGGCAGGTGGTGAAGGCTTCTCATCAAACAAAGCACCATTGTTTGATGGATCTAATTACACGTTCTGGAGAATCAGGATGCAGACATATCTCTGTGCTTTGGGATACGGCATCTGGGATTCAGTAGTTAGTGGATACACAATACCCATCACTCCTCCAAAAGAGGCTGACGAAAAGAAACTGTTTGAAAATAACTCAAAAGCAAAGAATGCTATCATGTGCGGATTAGCAGACAGTGAACTAGTAAAGATCATGAGCTGTAAAATGGCAAAAGAAATATGGGACAAACTGAGGAGTATTCATGAAGGAGACGATAAGATCAAGGAGGCCAAGTTACAGACACATCGAGCTTAGTTCGAAGCATTAAAGATGAATGACGATGAAAACATTGAGGCATATATGCTGAGAGTTAATGGAATCATTAATGCGATCAGAGGACTCGACGAGGATATCGAAGACTCTGCCATCGTGAAAAAGGTATTAAGATCTCTTCCTCAAAGGTTTGATTCTAAAGTCTCAGCGATAGAAGAAGCTAAAAATCTAAATTATTTTAGTATAGATGAGATGTATGGTTCTTTGACTGCATATGAGATGAGGATAGGAAGATCTAAACCCATAGACAGAGAAGCTACTTTTAAAGCCCATAAAAATATGAAAGCAAAACAAGAATCCGAGGAAGAAGAGACATCAGATGAAATGGAAGCAAACTTCGTTCGAAAACTAAAAAGGGGAAAAGGAAAATACAGAGGAAAGTTACCGTTTAAATGTTTCAATTGTGGAGGCGTTGGGCATTTTGCAGATAAATGTCCACTTAATGAGAAGAACAAAAGTGATGAAGGATCGCACCAAGAAAGAAGTGACTGGAAGAAAAAAACAAATTTCAGAAAAGGCAACTTCAAGAAGAAAAGTTTCATCTCCAAGAATGTTAGTTCATCAGAAGACAGCTCCGGTGAGGATTCTGAAAAGGAAACAGGTGAAGCTCTTTTCATGGCACTCAAAGAAGAAAAAATAGAAAAAGAACAGGAATGTGATGAAGAAGAAATTGATGCAGAAGTAAATTTGGAAGAGGAACTAATTGCAGCTCTGGATGAATTGAAGATAGAAAGAAAAAAGAATAAGAAAATTTCAAGAAAGCTTGAGGATGCAAACGAAATCATAATCAGTCTGAAAGTACAGACAGAAGAATACAAGAAAATATCTGAAGATCTCGAAGTACAAATTACCATGAAAATAGATTATTGCTGCAAACTAGAAGAAGAGAATGTTGGTTTATGGACGCAGATAGAAGAGATGAATCACAAAATTAGTTGCTATCACAAACGCGAAGAAAGTTCTATGAAGCTGGATAAGATTATAAATGACCAAAGGCCTACAGGCATCAAATTTGGTATGGGTTTCATCGAAGGAGAATCATCAAATGGATCAAAGGCCAAAAATGTAGAATCCATAAAGAATGAAGATAAGAAACAGGTTGATCAAGGAAAAACGTCTCATGCAAAAGAAAGCAATAATGCCAGGCACGAAAGGAGAATTGACAATGATGGATTCACCAATGTCACACATCAAAGAAGAAGAAGACCTATGGCTCCTACGGCAACATGGCAAAGACCATCACCCAGGTTCAATTATCCCTTTTCTAGTTTCTATTTTAAATGCAATGGCTATGGACATAAAATCTCAGACTGCAAATATAATGTAAGACCAAGGAATTTCACCAATAGAAATGCTTTTTCTCCTCTGATGAATTATACAGTAGAATGTTATAACTGTCATAATTTTGGGCACATTGCAAGAAATTGTCGAAGTACATTTGCATCAAATCAATTTTAGGGAAGAAAATTTCAACCAAATGGAATGAGACAAAATAGAAGATTTCCTGAAAAACATGCACAAGCTACTGAAAAAGAAAAGTCAAAACAAGAGCCCAAAATTGTAATCAAACCAGAGTGGAGAAAGAAAGAAGAAAGGAAATCGTGTCTCCTTGGACTGAAGGAGACTACTCCTCTATTGCACTAAGCAACTCCAGGTAGCACATCCTCAGGGGGAGCAATCTTAAAGTTTTATTTTAATGCTCCTATGTTGTTTGGTTAGCTGAGGATGAAAGGCAAGTAGTCAGGGGGAGTTGTCGTATAAGTTGTCAAAGTGTGTTTCAGTTCATGTAGTTGTTTGTGGAGGTAATAAGAGAGCATTACTTTTCTCTAAAGAAGTAGCCATTATCAAAGAGATGCCAGAGTCAAAGCAAACAGTGGCACTAGCACCTAGTTGGTCAAGAGTGCCAATTGGCACATGCAAGGCAGAGACGTTGAGAGAATAGCGCCCAGGTGGTGAAGCGCCAAGGAGGACAAGATGCCTATGCACCTAAGAAAGTCTTGCATTATTTGAGAAATGTGAGATATTGCCCGAGGAATCCCTTGATCACAGCGAGGAGAAATGCTCCCTAGAATCACGTGAAGAATGTTCGCCTAAGACATTGAGTAGCCTTGACATATGCCCTAGCAAGAAGCAAAATACCGAGTGTTGATGACTACGCATAGATTGAGGTTCCAATGCTAGATGTAACGGTCCACTGTCAATACCTGCGTAGGCGATGAAAACATTCATGACAACCGTTAGAAACTAGAGACATTGAGCTGCACAACTGATGCGAGGCAAAGTCGTCAGTCACGGAGGAGATGGCAGTCAAAAGGCTAAAGAAATTACGTGCAGGCTGCCTGGAGAGTCGATCATTTTTTATTTGAGAGTAACTTTTGTGCAGCTGAGAGTTGCGTGTTGATCAAACTATGCTAAATAGTTCACAATGGAGGATTGTAAGCCAGTTAGCACTCCCATGACGACAGGTTGCAAGTTGAGCAAGGATGTGTAGATGACAAAAAGAGTACCAGTGGAGGTGCGTTCTATCTTGGAGATAGGTTGGTCGCGTGGAACAGTAAGAAACAAGAGTCAGTCTCCTTATCCACAGCAAAGGCAGAATATATTGCAATGACAGCATGTTGTATGCAGGAGAAAGTTGCGGAAGGTGAGGTTAAGTTGGATTTTGTTCCAACAACAGAGCAAGTAGCGGATATCTTCACAAAACCGTTGCCCAAGGAAGTCTTTGAGTACCTTCGCAATAAATTGGGAGTGGTCACACTTCCCAAGAATTGACTAGCTACAGGGATCACATTCTCGGGGGAGCATTTAAGTATTTGATTATCTTTTTGCTCATGTTCATGATTTTTGCTAAGTGTAATAAATTTTGCTTGAGAATGTTGTGCATGGACTCAGGGGAGTCTGCAGTAGCCCTTTGGTATTATTGTCAAAGGGGGAGAAGAGTTACAGGAAATTGCACATGTGTTGCCAACAATTCCAAAGGGGGAGATTGTTGAGCAAGGTGCAGCAATAGTATTGTCATTGTTGTCAACACAGTCAGATAGATCTGTTGATGCAATGGATAGGAAGTTCAAAAGCTATTCAGATGCGAGAAGACAGGAGTTCAAAGGTTATTCAGAGTATGTACAGTGATTTTCCAAGAAGACCGAAGTGGCCCATATGCAAAAGATCAAAGAAAAAAGACAAGTAAGAAAAGTGTCACGATATCGTGACATATACAGCAGGCAAGAAAAACTGTCACGATTTCACGACATGTTGGAAGAGAGAGAAAAAGCAAGAAAAATTGTCACGATTTCGCGACATGTTGGAAGAGAGAAAAAGTAGGAAAAATTGTCACGATTTCATGACATGTTGGAAGAGAAAAAGGCAAGTGGAAAAACTGTCGCGATTTCGTGACATGTTGGAAGAGAGAGAAAAAGTAGGAAAAACTGTCACGATTTCGTGACATGTTGGAAGAGAAAAAGGCAAGTGGAAAAACTATCATGATTTCGCGACATGTTGGAAGAGAGAGAAAAAGCAAGAAAAACTGTCACGATTTCGCGACATGTTGGAAGAGAAAAAGGCAAGTGGAAAAACTATCACGATTTCGTGACATGTTGGAAGAGAAAGAGAAAGCAGGAAAAAGTGTCATGATTTCATGACAAGTTCGAAGAAAGAGAACAAGTAAGAAAAGTGTCACGATTTCATGACATGTCGCATTTTCGTGACTAAAATAGGAGAGAGAAAGTAAGTTTGAAAAGTGTCACGATTTCATGACATGTCGCATTTTCGTGACTAAAATAGGAGAGAGAAAGTAAGTTTGAAAAGTGTCGCGATATCGCGACATGTCGCATTTTTGCAACAAAAGAAAGAGAGGAAGCGTACGGAAGCAGAACTATCACGATTTCGTGACAAAAGCAAAAAGCAAGACTTCGAAAGTAGAAGTGTCACGATTTCATGACAAAAGCAAAGAAGTAAAGTACGGAAGTAGAAGTGTCATGATTTCATGACAAAAGCAGAGAAGAAGACTTCGAAGGCAGAAGTGTCACGATTTCGCGACAAAAGCAAAGAAGCTAAGTACGAAAGTAGAAGTGTCACGATTTCACGACAAAAGCTAAGTTGAAGACTACGGAGGCAGAAGTGTCACGATATCGTGACAAAAGCAAAGTCAAAGTCTATGGAAGCAGAAGTGTCACGATATCACGACAAAAGCAAAGATGAAGTATACGAAGGCAAAAATGTCGTGATATCGTGACAAAAGAAAAGACGAAGTCTGCGGAGGCAGAAATGTCACGATATCATGACAAAAGAATAGAGAAAGCGTACGAAGGCAAAAGTGTCATGATATCGCGACATGTTGTATTTTTGTGGTTGAGTTGAAGCCGACGAAGACCGATGACAACCGACTAAAATTAGGGTTTACAGTTGTTATGAAAGGTCCCGTGACTAAGATTAGGTTTAGGGTTTTCATCATAAAAAATATTGTTATAAAAGGAGGGTTGTTTGGAGAATTGAAGATATGGTCGAAGGTGTGTGAAATACGATCATTGTGCGCAGAGAGCAAGTCGTGTCGAATCATGCTAAGTGCAAAATTTGCAAAGAGAGCAGAGTGCACAAAAGGGAGAAGATGATCGTGAAGTTTGACTATAACGAAGCAGAGTGTGCGAAGTGATTGCGCAGAGAGAGCAGAGTGCGCAGAGAACGCAAAGGTGAAGAAGACCAGTTAGGGTCTTGCAAAAGCAAAGGTATCTTACTATCAAACTTCTAGATTCAAAATTGAAGTCCAAGTTGGTGCTTGGCATCAGGGGTTGGTGCTCCTTCTAGTTGGTGCTAGATAAATAAGGGGTTGGTGCTCCTTCCAGTTGGTGCTAGTAAATCAAGGGTTGGTGCTCCTTTCTGTTGGTGCAGATAAATAGGGTTGGTGCTCCTTCCAGTTGGTGCTGGTAAATCAGGGGTTGGTGCTCCTTCCAGTTGGTGCTGGTAAATTAGGGGTTGGTGCTCCTTTCTGTTGGTGTAGATAAATCAGGGGTTGGTGCTCCTTCCAGTTGGTGTTGGTAAATTGATTGTAAAGTTGTTGCTTTGCAAAGGCTAGATTTGGATGGTAGTCCAAGCAGTCAATTTTTGAGGAGTAGCCACATTGGTGAACCTCGTTAAATCTTGTGTTGTGTGATGCTCTTTTGTTATACTTGTTGTATCTAGTAATAAGTTTTAATTGCTGCGGTATTAAGAGCTGTAAATTTAAGTTTATAGAGCTACACTGATTCACCCCCCCTCTTAGTGTCATTATAAGACTAACACATTTTTTAGGTTTATGTCTTGTGGAACTCATTTTCAAGTCCTATCGAGTTTTATGATAAAGTCAATGATTGCTTCTTGAGGGTTCCTTTGAATAGTAATAAATTGGGTCAACCATGAGAATGGGTTTACCAGCTCATTAAATTATTGGACCAATCTACCAGCAAGTTGATCCCATGAATTGATTCTCCCATCCCAAAGGGTCCAATACCAATATAATACCTTACATATGAATGACAATACTAATAGTCTATCATAATATCTTCATCATAGATGTGGATAGCAACTAAGGAAGCAACGTCTTGACAATACTCATATGCCATTTTACCAGTACCATCATAAGTTGGAAAAGCTTTTAATGTCTCCTAAGGAATTAGGTTTTGATTTGCTATATTAAGAAGCCTAGTATTATTCCAGTCAATAAAGTTCTATTGGGATGGAGGATGAGCCATTCGTTTAGATCTAATAGAGTGAACAAACTATGGGAAGCTAAATTAAGTAAATACTACACTTTATATAGGGTTTTACAAAGAAGAATATGGGGGAGATAACAAATATCTATATCTTCTAAATATCAATGGAGGTAACTCAAAAAATTGGACTACTTCATCCAGCTTTTTTGTTGTTGATATTATGATCTTAAGCCTATAAGTCAAATGGTAGCTAGCTTCTTTATGAATAAATTTTTTTAATGGAGTCATGAGGTGATTGTAAATTTGATCTATTAGAGTAGAAAATCACCCAGATTCTACTCAATCAAGGATGTGAGATTTGGGTCCCACTGGGTGTGCCAAAAAATATTGGTCCAAAATCCATCTAAGTGGATGAGTTGTGCCCTCAAGACCTTGGCCAAGATTGACAGACCCAAAATAGCTTCTAGATTAGCCTTTGAAGTAGGTCAATTCCTATGGTGCTAGCTAAACTAATAAAAAATAGGGATTGCAAACTAAAGAAAGAGATGCGTTGAGTTAGAAGTTATAACTTTAAATGGATAGGATTCAACAACATAAAGAGACATATGGCATGATATTCTTGCTCTCTAAACTAAATCAAACTACAAAATAGACCAACTTTCATTCAATATTATAGATAATTTAATCAAATTAAGCATATAAATTATCAAGAATTCTAGATATTGAATAGACAACAATCCATGGATAAATCTATATAGAAACATAAATTTGATAGAATACACCATTCATCCAACTTTAACATAAATTCTTAACAATAAATTTAATATACATACATGTTTTACAATAATTTTAGAGAGATTCTAAACATAAATATAATCTTTATTTAGAGGCACATAGTACAATCATCATACAATTTATGCAATTGTAAAAGCTAAAGAGTCAACCCTTAAATTGGGTTACATTTAGATATATAGTTTTACATTATATTCTATTGGATTAGCATGATTGCCTTCACAACTAACTACAGGCTTATCAAATGAGTACAACACATGTGCATCCCTTTCTAGTTCATTCCGGTGCAACTACAATTACATTGTTATGTTGATGTGGTAAGCTCTGATTTATGCTAAGAACATGGTGTCCTACATGTCTCAAGCCAGTTCATGAGATCATATGATAGATTTTCTTTATTCCACTTTGCTTGATGACTAGTACAACTGCAAAAGGACAAGTGTTGAATGGGAAAGCCTTTGATTGTTGATATTATTTGACATTAGATTCTTGCTTGATGGGAGTAGATCTAAGCTTTTTAACATTCTATTAGATATATTTTTTTTAGCTAAATTCTTTATTCACCTTACCAACTGCTGCATTTTTGCACTCACCTTGATGATCTCATCACCTTAAAAGTCTGGCCACCTTCTACACTTAGTCATTTTTTTGCAATGCACATTACCAGATGTCAAAATACTTTTACTTCAAAATTCCTCACCTTTGTATATTGATCTTCATGCCTTAGAATATTTTTAGCTCTAGCCTTAGCTTTCCTCTATGCTATACATTTATGCTACTTATGATGACATCAACTCATTTAAAAGTTTTATCATCTTTGACTCAGCCAAATTTTGTATTCAACAAGGGTCACCTTGATGTTAAACATCAGATCTTCATTCAGACACTTAGCCATAGTTTATTTCTAATACAATAGCTTTCAAACTTTTTATACACCTTTTGATGACATCAATACCTTAAAAGTTTGACTACCTTCTATAATTAGCCAATACTTGAGTCTAGCATTGTAACAAAATACGAGACTCTCCTACCTTAGTCAATTTTTGAAACTCAACTATGTCGAATGCTAGAATTTTTCATGCTCATTGATGACGTCAACATATTAAAAGTTGAGATACATTTTACACTTAGCAAAATTTATATTTTGATGCTACAAAATCCTGTTGAGTCTTCATGCTTTATATTTTTTTCTTAATCTGGTGGTTGCTCAGTGTGTTCGACTATGCTTCTATCTTCCTAAATTGAAATGTACTAATCCATTAGCAAAATTGCTCTTTAAAGAGATGCTTTGTAGTGTGGGTTGACACATTATACCCATGTATACAAGGCAAAACATTGTTAGAATCTTCATCATTGTAAAATTTGTGGAAGGAATAATTATTCTCAAATATATTGTTTGCACAAAGGGAATAATAATATATGGATGAAAAAGTGTAAAATAAATATTGAGGATATCACTTGATGGACTCCGTTATAAAAAAACTCCAAAGCAACTTTAAAATTGATCAAAGTGACTACTAGTACCAAAGATAGAGCAAAAATCTCAAGCTCAAAAAAAGAACTGAAAGTACATGAAGCAAAAAGGTCTGCATTACAACTAATATAATACAAGGGTATGTTAGAGGTATTACATTATTTGTTAACTTGTGAATAGTTTAGTCTAGGGTGTGTTTAATATTTGAGTCTATAGTAAGTGTGTAGTCATGCGTGTGATATGTCATGTTAGTAAGAGTGAGTTATGTGAGTGAAGTATCATGTTTAGAAGTGAGAAGTTATGACTAGTCATGGGAGACTTTATCTTTATGTAAATATATAAGATTTATTATTATGTATTTGAGAAATGTGAAGAGTTAGATCTTACGTGAGTATAAGGATATGAAGAGTTTATGTAAGTGTAAATATCAAGATTCATATGAATATGAAGAGTCTCATGTATGTAATATGTAATAAAAAAAATATATTACATTTATGCATTGCTTAAAATAGATTTTTCAATAAAAAAATTGGTGAGTTATTGTTTATTTTTTTATTGAATGTATTAATATATCTCTTGAGATTTAGTGAGATTTTTGAAGAGTAGTATATTGCTAATAGGAATATAAGGGATAGGATTATCAATCATCGACCTAGATATTGAGTGCATTGTCTAGTATAACAATGCAATTTATAAGTTGGAGATTGTTGAAGAATATTATATTATTTGGTACATGCTAATGTACCCCATGGTACCTTGATGGTACAAATGTAAATATGTAATAGATTAGGGTGTGATTTTGTACTTTAAGAGTGTGAATTATATTTATACTTATGCATGTGTTCATATGTAGGATGTGTACAAATATCATGTGATTATGTAAGCAAGTATGTAGAGTGAGAATGTGCACAAGTATCATGTAATATTACGTGTGTGCACAAGTCTCATGTAGTAAAGTACAAAAGTGTGCAAGTGGCATAGAATAAAATGTGTAAGAGTAAATAGAGAGTCAATAGTCATGTATACAAGTGGAAATATGAGAAGCCAAGATGCATGAGAGATTTATATTATGCATGGAATAGGATAGGTTTCATATCCTAGATATGTGTGATCTATCGGAAAGGACTCCACTTGCATTATCGGTGATGTGACCGGGTTCAATCCCCATGGTGGATTCGTATAAGAAGTATTTCTCAAAAAAAAAAATCATAAAAGTCTAAGAGTCACCTTTCTAAGGTTATATTATGGTGGAAAAGCTCCATGTATTATATCAAATAATATAAAAAATTTGAATAAATATTGAGTAAATATTGTATACAATTTTGAGCAATATTATTGTAAATTTTCTTCATTTTATTGCATAAATGATATTGTCCATTTATATCTTCTTATTGTTATTTTCATAAATATTATGTACATTGATTTTAGTCATTTATATTAACTTGCTCTAATATTTGAGATTACTCAAGATCCTCGATATTCAGGACTTCTGATAATTTGGCTAAAAAGCCATTAGTTGTATCAGAGCTACATTATGTAGACTCTTTTAGAGCTACTTAACATAGTATCTATCTCTAGCATCAATTTTATTTTTGGTGTGAATATTAGATTTTTGAGTGATAATATTTGGAACCACAATAAGTAGTTTTCTATAGCTATCACAAAAATTTGATTTTTGGTGTAAATATTTATAACCTAGCATCAAAGGAAATATTTGGTGTGAACTTGGAGGAAGAAGAAAATGTAGGCTAAGATAAATTTTAGGTTACTAATAACCTTGGTATTAGTTTTTGAAGAATTAATATTATGTATGTGGAATTTTTTGGAGTCCATTGAAAATAACATGGGTACAAATATAGAGAAGAAATAGTGTTATCTTTAAAGGAGTTGTTGTCAAGAAGAGAACAACAAGTTGAGAGTGGCCAAGATCAAAAATTTAGTTCTATATTTGAAATAATACCTTGAGAAAAAATAAGAAGTTGAAGTATAGCATTATTTTGAAATTATTTATAGAGATAAATAAAAGAGAATAGAGCCTATAATAAAAAAAGAAATTGAAGTAGCCCAAGTTGTAGTGTTGTGAGAATAAAATTTGTTTGAGAGGTAGAAGCTCCAATATCTTTCTACTTAAATCAAAAGTGGACAACACAATTTTTAGTGCCATTAGAAGCACTACATTAGAGGTCCATAGATTTGAAATATCACCAAAGGACGTCCAAGTATTTGGTCCTCAACCAAGTTTAGATTTGATAAAAGCAAAGGTAGTGCCATAAATTATAAATGAAAGGGAAGGCAACACCATTATATTGAAGAACAAGAAACCAAAGCAACACCATTATATAGGAGTCATCTTCCTAAACAAAAATTAAAGAAATATAACACCATTATCTAGGAGCCATAGTCTTGAGGAAGAGGAAAAGCTCTAAGAATCAAAATAATTACAATAGCATCCAGTGCATCAAGTAGAGTGCTAAGTAAATTTATTATCATTTGGTACGAGAGCAGCAATGTCTAGTAATGAGGAAGAAGTCCTTAGAAGCAAGGTAGCAAAAACAATGTTTGATATGAGGAAGTAGTCCTTGAAAGAAGGGTGAAAGTAGCAACAAATAAGTGCATGAATATATGAGGAACATTGAATGTAGAAGGTGTAACATCTTCCATGTTTGCTTGAGTAATGTTGGCCCTCACATATGCCTAATGAAGTAACGTATTGATGATGAGGTGGAGGTAAACGGTATACATTAAATTTGAAATGTTGGGAAAGAATCATTTTTGGGCAAGCATAATGACTTTAGAGCCTTTCTAATTTTGTAAAATGACAAATATTAGTGCTTGATTAAAGTTTTTAAAATCTGGAGTGATAAGGACAATTGAAATATATTTTTCAATTTGTGAAAAGAAAAATATTTGAAATTTGAAAATTAGAAAAGTTGAAAAGGGAGTTAAAAGGAATTCTACATATGTTAGAAATTATTCATTGAAAATTTTAAATTTATAAAAGTTTGGATAGATAAGGGATTTTTTACTGATTAAAATGTTTTGCAATGTAGAAATTATGTAATTGAAATTTGGGACCCATAAGGTTTTCAACTACAAAGGAATTGATTTAGTGAATTTTCAAAGTTAAGAAATTGGAAAGTTTTGAATATAAAGACTTTGGAGAATTTGAAAATTTTGATTCAATTATTGGAGATATAAGGTCTTCTACTCCAATATTTTAGAAGTTTTTTATATTGAAGAATTTGATTATTATGGAAGAAAATAATCTAAATTCTATAATAATAAAGGAAAGATTGAAAGTATTGAAAATTGGCATACAATAATTGATTGAAAATTTTGATGAAAAACAAGACATATCAATGAGATTTATCTACAAGGAAGGTATGCATGAAAATTTTAAAACTTTTGAATATTATTTACATTCAAAACTTTTTGAAGCAATTGAAAACTCTAAATATGATATTACAATACCTATTGATATAGGTAGTATAATGTATATGACATTGCTTTCACTTGAAATTCATAAAGACAAAATTCAAAAGCAAGAAGAGTTGATTAAAACTCTAAAAGGAAAATAAATTTGTCATGATACAAGTGATCTATATCAAGGAGCAGATAAAGAATGCAATAAAATATTATTATATTCAACATATAAGAGTGACAATAAAACCCATCAAATTTAGAAGCTTATTGTGATAATCTAAGTGAATTTTTATAGTTTATAGGACAACATAAAATTTAAGACTGCAATTAAATCAAGGAAGAAAAAACAAAAAAAATACATGAACCACAACCTAAAGACAAAGAAGAATCTCATGCGGTACATGATAAATATCTAGAAGATCATAATAAAGAGGAAAAGATAGAAGAGCTTAAGAAAGAAGATGAATGATAAATATCTAGATCATAATAAAGAGGAAAAGATAGAAGAGCTTAAGAAAGAAGATGAAGAATGATCTCAAATAAAAAATCAAACACAATGCAAGATTACCTGATAGTACCAAAACACAAATATGGATATTAAAGACTAAAGTCTTTAATAACCAAATAATGTAATACAAGGGGGTGTTGGAGAATTTTACATTATTTAATACATTCTAATGTAACTCCATGGTACCTTGATGGTACAAATACAATTATGTAATAGATTAGGATGTGAGTCTATAGTTTCAGAGAGTGAATTATATTTCTCTTTATGTATGTGTTCATGTGAAGGATGTGCACAATTGTCATGTAATTATATGTGTAAGTATGGAGAGTGAGAAAATTCATGTGTCATGCATTATTGTGTGTAAGTGTGTGGAAAAATATCATGTAGTAAAGTGTGAACATGTGAAACTAAGAATGTGCAAGTGTCATAGAATAAAGTGTGCAAAAGTAAATAGAGATTCAAGAGTCATGTATACAAGTGTTAATATGAGAAGCCAAGAGGCATGCAAGATTTATCTTATGCATGGAGTAGGATACGTTGCATATCCTAGATATGTGAGGAGAGAAATAGTCAAAGCATCCAAGATTCACCTTTATAAGGTTATATTATGGAGGTAAATCCCCATGTATTGTATCAAAGAATATCAGGAAATTGAATAAATATTGAGTAAATATTGTATACAATTTTGAGCAATATTATTGTAATTTTTCTTCATGTTATTGCATGAATGATATTGGTCATTTATATCTTATTATTTTTATTTTTATGAATATTATGTTCATTTATTTTATCCATTTATATTAAGTTGCTCTAATATTTGAGATTACTCAAGATCTTTGATATTTGGGATTTGTGCTAATCTAGCTAAGAAGCCAATAAAAATCTACATCAAAATTGTGATGAAAAATAATAATGAATGTCAAATGACTAAAAAAATCATGAATAAGATATATTCAGGTGCATAGATCGAATAAAAAAAGAGGAGCAAACATGAGTAGCAACAGAAGCAGGGAGAAAAGCAATAATAGCGGAAGCAAGAAAAAAGGTGGCAACAACGAACCAGGAGAGACTAGCCTTGGTGGATGAGAACCAAAACCCCAAAAAATGGGAATCCAGTGAATGGATTAAAATCTCCCTCAAATGTACCAACAAATATTACAACTCCCAAAGTGAAAGACAGGGTTTGACAGCCAACAAGAATGGTGACATATTGCTCCGTAGACTAAAAAAATGTCCCCTTACCACTCAAGTCTCCCAGATTAGATAGAGCAGCAACAACACAAAGGAACCAGGAGATATTGGTCCACCTCCAAAACCAGCTATAGGAACGCAACACCTAGAAGTTGATGCAACTCCTGAAACTCCAGTAAATCCTCTTGGTCGAGGAGAGAACACCCTAGGAGCGAAGGCTGGCTTGTCCAAAATCTCTCGCACCTATGTGGACATAGTAAACCCTATCTAATCAATGGGACCCAAAATCAATTTGCTACCTTCAATGGAAACCTCAAAATTCCTTATAAAATTATGGTTAATGTCCTTAGTCAAAACTCCAACTCACTAATCGATAAACTTCTGGGCTCCCACCCCAACATGGAATCCATTCTCAAGTGGGTCAGCACCTCTTGGCGGCCAAAAGGATCTTTGGAGCTGATTTCCCTCACTAGAGGATTTTTCATTTTCTGCCTAAGTGATCCTGTAGAATCTCAATGAATTCTCTCTGGAGGACTATGGTTTTTTAGCTGAAGGGGTCTTTTCCTTCACAAGTGGGAATTTTATTTCAATCCAGCCACTCGGAGCATCAATTTTTCTCCAATTTGGGTGTGCCTTATAGACCTCCCTGTTAAATTCTAGCATGATGAAATCCTCCACGACATTATGAGAAACATTGGAGAGTTGATCACCTTCGACCATTCTATGCATTCTGGGACTCGAATGACTCAGGCTCACATGTGCGTGAACGCCAACCTGGATGCTGACCTGCCATCTTCGATCAACCTTATCTCCAAGGTTTGTTCCTTTACCCAACCTATTGAATATGATAATAGGCCTAATTTTTGCAATCATTCTAGCTCGTAGGGCCATATCCCTTCCTAGTGACCTTCTCACCCCCCTGCTTCTTCTACCTGAAAGAACTATCGTGATTCCCAAAACCTCCCCCCAAGTCCTCATCCCCACTTCCAATCCCCCTAGCTCCTTGTATAAGGGATCTGATGGTGGTAAGGACACCCCCAGTCCCCCCAGCTAGAACCCTTCCCCCTTGTAGCTTGATGGTCAAGGTGTCCAACCATTTCTCCCATCTATCCTCTAACGACCCCCCTTGACCCGTCTAAACTGTTATTCACTCACCCATCATGCCCCCCTCCCCCTCTCAAGCCTCGACATCCCTGTCTACCCCCCTTATCTTCTCGTCTACCCCCTAGTCCCTCCCATTCCTACTTACTCAAGAAACCCATGGTGAATGTGGGCATAGTTAAAAAGAGAAGTCAACCCTCACTACAAAATATCAAAAATAGGGAAGCCTCAGACGATGTTGCCAATGACACCCAACTCACTATCAAATAGTCCTCTTGACATTTGGAGGATCAGGACTAGCATAAAACAAATCTTCCCCCCAATAAGGGAGAGGTAGGTGCACATGAATACCCTCTCATGGAAAGTGAGAGACCTAAATGAGTGAAACAAGCAACTCTTGGTTAAGTCCATGAGGAAGGAACACAGACCTGCAATTTTTCTTCTCCAAGAAACCAAATTGGATTCCCAAAATATTTCTTCTATTTCCAACTACATCTGGAGAGATTATGCATCCTACTTTAGTTTAGCCAATGGTGCCTCTGGAGGCCTTTTGTGTCTTTGGAATCCTTCTAAGATAGAGGGAATGGTGTTGTCAATAATCGAGAACTACATCAACATTATTTTCTTTAACAAGGATGATGGGATCCAGTGGGTCCTGATTAGGGCTCTAGGGTGGGTGGCCAAAACCTTATCCTCCCTCCTAAATGTAGGTGGGCTCCCCCCTAGAAGAGTACAAGGGATAGTTTGAAATCATTGAGGAGTCTCAAAGCTTGGTAGAGGATATTCCTACTGGTAAAGGATCCGGGTCCACCATCTTAGAATGGTTACAGGTGGATTTTAGAGGGGGGCCCTGTTAGCCCTATCTTTAGTGTCTTTCTTCTACTGTATGGTCTACGGGTTACCCTGTGTATTCATTTTAGGATTTTTCATGTTTACCCCTACGTGAAATTTTCTCTTATTCAATTTTTTGGTGTTAATTAGTATGGTTTAGTTGTTCTGTTTCTTTCCATACGGCCCCTGCATGGGCCTTTTCCTTTTGTGGATATGTATTATGGTTGTAGCCTCTCCCTAGGGGAGTTAGGATGTTCCTGTTAATTTTTGTTGCTCTCTGCAAAGATTTTGGTTCTGATCTAAGCATTGTAAAAGGTTACTGGACCCTTTCAAAACCCTTTTTACCAATAAAAAAAAAGCATGAATGATAGTTTTAAAATTAGATGTCAACTAGGATGCTTTAGGAATTTATCTACACTCAAATAGGTTAGATTATTTCTTGGTTATCCATATTTAAAATATTTACCAATAAGCCTAATAATACCATGGAAGATAAAGGATCATTTGAAAATGTAATAAATATAGTTCAAAATTATAATTCAATTTTTGAAATGACTATATAGGGATGTAACATTTAAAATAGATAAATAGATAGATATATAGATGTATATGTTTTATTTATTTGTAGTATCACAATATAATATTTTTTAAATAAATATGATCACCCAATTTTTCTTAATATGAAATGATAAAACAACATACTAAATGCATGATTATTATGCATCAATATGATTGCCCACATTCACAAGTCTTTCCAAGTGAGGTTGGACTTCCATTTTGCTAAAATATTGTCAAAATTTTGCTAAGACAAAAAACCCAAAAAGTTTGGAACAAGAGCATCATAGCTACACAAAAAATATCAAAGACCTAAATACACCAATCTGGAGTGAAATTCTAAAATGGATAAATCTTTTTAGAAGGTCCAAGATTGTGAAAAAAATACCTAAACAAGGTGCATTTGGCCAAATTAAAATATGGCTGTCATAAAAGGCTTTGGTAATGCTCTAGATTAGGATTAATTGATTTTAAAATTTCCTAGTGATATCATCTTGTAAAGTTCTAGAAAAACCTAGAAGTAAGAAAATTGGAACAACACAACCCCAAGATTTACTAACTAAAGAGTTTTCAAAGGCTTGAAACTAGGATTAACATAAAACTAAATTTTACAAGTGCTTACATTAGCATAAGTCTTGCAAAGCTTAAAAATTCCAAAGACCAATGCAAAATAATTTTGGGATTTCCTAACACTTACATTACAACAAAGCTAAATTTTTTTTGAGAATACATAAATCTAGGAAATCAAAGCACTATTCAAGAAGGCATGGACCTATGTTATATAAATAATGACATCAACCAAACCTTCTCAAGATTTTGAATTTTTCTTTGAAGCCTTTTTCATAGCCAAAATAGCTTGATATTATTGCAAGATCATGACAATGAGCAAAGATCACCTGGACACATCCCTTTCAAAAATATCATGCTTGTTAGAAGTTGTAACCATTGAATTCCTCTCAACCACCCGAAGTAAGGTTGTTGAGATAAAAGTGAAATTTTTGATAGGTTGTTGTAGCAACCAAGCATGATTGTAGAAAATTATAGTTGAAGATCTATGAACTTTTTGAAGATAAACTAAAGAAAAATATTGAAGAAGAAATTTGGACTGACCACATCATCAAAATAGATCTTGAGTAGTTTATTAATCTAGGGCACAAAAAATGCATCCACTCCCATGAGCATGCTAACTAGGTTGTTTCTTAATAGACCTATAACTAACTATAGTATAAATATTGAGCTACAAGATTCATAAATAAACTATCGGTAAGCCTGATTCACCTTAGAATGGGGGTTGACTATGCTTTGTTCTATAATGAATAAAAAACAAAGATATTTAACCTCCATGGTGTTAGAATTTTTAGGTTTATATAGTTAAATATGAACTTTAAAGAATCTATATTTTACGCTTATGAATGGTAAATTTTGTTAATGCATTTTATAAAGTGCTTGGAGTGTTTAAAGTGTAAAATTTGAGCTTAATAAACTCTATAGAGCCTTAATTATTGGTTCCTCCATTAGACGTTACTTTATCTTAATTATAATATTATTTATGTGGTATATTTCATTGTTGCTACACTATATCCTATCCATTTTTTCAGCTTTTACTAAACCCATTCTCTCTTTTAATCCTTGCATTTCTATCTCTATTTAAAAAATAATTATTATTTTTTGTATTATATTAAGGAGTCAAACTTATTTGGAGGTTGAGTTTAGGAGAAATACTTCTCATCTAATCTTGGTTGAGATCTAGGGTACATTTATAGATTAGGAAAAATTTGATCCAATTTTTTTTGGCACATATGGTGGGACCAACCAATATGATTATCCTATCGTTTGATTGAGTAGATCCTTGGTTAAGCTCTACTCTTAGAGATCATAAAATTATTCACCTAGTGGCTCTATTGAAAAGGTTCAATTGATTAAAACTCATCCATCATCTGACCTAAAGGCTTATGATCACAACATTAGCAACTAAGAAATTTTATCAACCATTACAATTCCTTGAGAAGTTAGCCTTTAGATCTAGAAGAAATAAGTATCCATCCCCTTCCCCATATTCACCTATAGAAAGCATATATTCCACGTACTCTTATTTTATATAATTTCCTAACTACACTAACTCATAAGTCATAGCTCAAAATTTTTTTGTTAGATGGAATTACTCCAGACTACTCAATTTATAACATCTTAATGATATTCCCTAAGCAACACTCAAATATTTACCTACTGATGATGATACCAAAAATACAACATAAGAGCATTGTCAAAATATGGCTACCTTGGCCTCTGTTCACAATATCCAAGATGAAGATATCACAGTGAGAATTATTGCACTATCTTTTAAGGGGAAGATATCACACTAGTACCATACCTTAGAATATGGAAGCATCAATTCAAGGGCCAAATTAGCTAAACTATTTATTCAAGAGTTCAATGAATTAGTAGATATTTTCTCACTGCTTACATAGTTTATTTCTATTTAGAGACAACCTCATGAAGTTATTATAGACTTCAATATTAGGTTCAATCAGACTTGGAGGATAATTCCCAAAGAAATTAGACCATTCTATCCTCAACTATATGTCTATTACATTTATGCCTTCAATTCAGATGTATGTCTACAAATATAAAAATCAAATGTGATGATATTCTTACAAATTTACTAGGTTGTAGTAATTGCAAATAATGACCTAATTTCCATGGGAAAACTTCCCCCTAGGGTTTTCATGTTATATTTTCCAAAAATCACCTAGTCTAGGTAGCAAAACAAAATTCTAGTTATAATCATACCTATACCTCAATTAGCACCAATCCTTAAAACTAAGGATTTACCTCTACCTTTAAAAATCATATTTCTTGCATTACTCATTTAGGAGCCTAAATAATATGTGGTCATGCAAAAAGTACTAGCAATATTAAATAATTTGAGTAATGATGTAACTACTATTAAAACAGGAGAGAGAGACCAATAGATATTAGCCTAGGATATTTCCCTATTTTACAAGAGACCAAGGGATCTTTACAAGTAACATTGTACAAAAATCCAACAATATCTACAATAATCACAAAGAAAAGCCATCTAACTCTACATAAGAAGAAAGCTACTAGTTCTTAGCTTATAATGTTCCACATAACATAAATACATGTATGATATATCAACATTAGGCTTAGTTGGAAGCTATAGAAAATATTGAGAAAACACATAAAGGTTAGATAAACATGCTATTGGATCCAAATCAAATTATGCTCATACAATATCCCTTGGAAGAGGAATGCATAATGGTACTAACAGGGTATAGTAAGAATCCTATATAGGTGGACCTACAAAAATTAGATCCTTGTAGAGTCCAAAATCAACCCTAAAGGAATCCTAAAAAGGAATAAAATCAGCCAAAATTTAAGAAAGTACAACCATAGCCTAAACAAAAAGGGAGATAATCAAAGTTAGAGCAAACAAAGGAGGCAAAAGAGACTCAAGAAGATTCTAAAATACAATCCCATAATAAAATTTGGTAACTTTATGTGACTAAATTATAGAGAATGGAAGCAATGTAATATTACCAAGAAGGATATGATGAGCCCACCCAAAAAGAAAATAAGTGGCCAAAATCATTGGAATTTAATATTATCGAAGAGTTAAATAAGACCCCTCAAAAGTGAGCATGTATGACACTTTGAGATTATTGGATAAATAGACTTACTCCAAGCTTCATTAAAGATCATTTATCCTGAATATATATCATGCCTAGAGATTTATTTAGCTCAAAGACAACTTATTCTTAGAATGGACAAAAATAGACCACCTCCCTTCTATATGTGTCTATGCATGGAAGGATGGATTGTTTATAAATGTATGGTTGATTCCAGAGTAGAAACCACAATCATGCATAAGGTCGTATGTGAAGCTAAGGAAATGGAATACACCCAGTCTAGTCCTAAAGTCTTGTCATTATACATCTTGGTAAAAATTATTGGAGTAATTAAATATATCCCCATAGTACTACAAAACATGCTAGAGGTGACTGTGATACACAAATTGGTGATATTTTACCTTAAACCATCATTTTCTCTTTACCTCTTGATAATTTATAGAAATTTTGGGTGGTTACTTATCTTTGGAATATTCCCATATGGTGATCCATACAAAGGAATGAATGTGAAAATCTATGTAGAAAATCCAACTCCCTATCACATAAAGAGAATGGAGGAAGACTTTGTCAACCTGGTCAGTGATGAGAGAGATCCCCTAGATACAAGCATAGAAGTACTACAAATAGAAGATGAATTATCCCTTAAATATTTTAATACCATGATTGAAACAATAATAGGCTCTTATTTTATGATAGAGTTAAAACCAAAAAAAGTCTTGGCCTTGTCAAATTAACAGCTTCATAAGATAGAGGTATAGAAACTCTATTTTGATGGTGTTAGATGTGGAATGGTGTCGAGGCTAGAGTGGCATTGGTATTACCTTATAAGGTAATGAAGAATATCTCTTATAGTATAACATGGAGCTACACTAATAACGCAACTTAGTACGAAGCCCTATGCCTTGGTCTAGAACACATAGAAAAATAATTTTAAGTTGTTATCCATGTTTGGTGACTTATAACTAGTGGAAAATAAAGTGACAAAGAAATATAATAGTAAGCATAAGTATTTGAAAGAATGCCATAATAGAGCATGGGACTTGATGGGAATATTTGAAATATTGAATATAAAAGTGGTACCAAGGAGTCATAATGAAATAGCCAATGCATTAACCTTTTAGGGGGCACATTTTATCCGATTGCTAAATATGGTAAAAAATAAAATTTAGTTAAGATGGTTTACAAACCATCCATTATAGACAAAGAGACCTTTTAGAAAGTATTCAAGAGTGATCAATAGATCATTGAATTCTTAACAAAAGAAGTTATCAGTATAACACAACTGGAAGAGACACAACATCGTGTTGACCAAGAAGAAGTAATTAAGCTAAAAAATAATCATATTCCTAAAGGGTTGATTACTTTGGAAAGCCTATTTGACAAAATCATCCAATGAACTAGATAAAATATGAATATATATGAACAAGAATTTAAGGAAGTATAAATTGAGCCTAAAAAAATCTAAAGGTTGAAGTGTGTTGCTTTGAGGAAGAGATAGATGAGTTAATGTGCTTATCCAAAAAGTACCAAGATATAATAGCATGAAGTTATGATAACCTCTAAGTCTATAACAAAGATGTCATTCAACACACTATGAAATTAATGCCTAATGTTAAGCCATATAGGTAAAAACAAAGACTTTTAAATCCTAAAATTGTGGCCATGATGAAATAGGATCTCCTTAAGCTACTCAATGCTAAGATCATCTATTGCATCAAACACTCTACATGGGCGGAAAATTTTATCCTAGTAAGGAATAAAATGGATACATCTACCTCTATGTTATTTTTTGGAATCTAAATAAGGCATCATTAAAAGATCGTTATGTCCTACCTCAAATTGATCGAATCCTACAAATAGTAGTCAGGGCAAAAATATTTTCTCTTCTTGATGTTTTTTTTGTTATAATCAAACTTGGGTAAGAGATGAAGATTAGCACAAGATAACCTTGATCACTAAATGGGGCACTTTTGTGTATCAAACAATACATTTTGGCCTATCCAATATTGCAAAAAAATTTCAAAGGGATATGGATTTCACTTTTGGCAAGCTAGTCAACAGAGTAATTCTTGTCTACCTAGATGACATGGCAGTATTTTCCCATGATAATCAACATCTAATTCATCTAAAAATTATTTTTTAGAAATGGAAATAGGAATATTTTTCATGCATGAAGGCAAGTTACTGAGACAAGTTGTGTCAAAATAGAAATTAGCTATTGATCCAAACTGGGTTAAAGCTATATTAGCACTACCATTCCCCCTTAACAAAAAGGCTTTACAATATTTCTTTGGGCAAGTTAAATTTCTCCAAAAAATAATTTCTAACTTTTCTCAGATAGTCAAGTCTATGATCAAGAATCTTAATAAATATGCAACATTGTTTAGGACCCCAAAAAGGAAAAAAACTTTTTATTGGATAAAGCAAGTAATAATGCAAGCACCTATCTTAGTCAACCTGGATTACAAAAAAGACTTCATCCTATATGTCTATGGGTCCAAATATAGTTTTGTTGTAGTATTGACACAAAATAATGATAATAAAGAAGAGAACCTCATATTCTTCTTGATATAAAAACTTAATAATTATCAAAATAATCATAAATTTATAGAGAGACAAGTGTTTTCTCTTATGAAGTCACTCGTTAGTCAAAAAGTGACTAACTACAAAAAAACATCTGATGCTCCTTTTTGCATATTTTCCAAGAAGACCGAAGTGGCCCATATGCTAAAGATCAAAGAAAATGCAAAACACCGCAAGGAGGAAAAAGTGTCGCGATATCGCGACATGTTGCATTTTCACGGTCCAAAGCAAAGAGAAAGAGCGAGGAGGAAAAAGTGTCGCGATATCGCGACATGTTGCATTTTCGCGGTTCAAAGCAAAGAGAAAAAGTGTCGCGATATCGCGACATGTTGCATTGTCGCGGCCAAAAGGGAAAAAGTGTCGCGATATCGCGACATGTTGCTTTGTCGCGGCCAAAAGGGAAAAGTGTCGCGATATCGCGACATGTTGCTTTGTCGCTGCCAAAAGAGAAAAAGTGTCGCGATATCGTGACATGTTGCATTGTCATGGCCAAAAGAGAAAAAGTGTCGCGATATCGCGACATGTTGCTTTGTCACGGCCAAAAGAGAAAAAGTGTCATGATATCGCGACATGTTGCATTGTCGTGCCAAGAAGAAAAGAGAAATAGAAATGTCACGATATCGCGACATGTCGATTTTTGATGGAGGAAAAAGAGCAAAGAAGAGAAATGTCATGATTTCGTGACATGTCTCATTTTCCGGATGCAGCAAGAAGAGCAAAGAAGAGACAAATGTCATGATTTCATGACATGTCTCATTTTCGGTGGAAGCGAAAGAGCAAAGAAGAGAAAGAAATGTCATGATTTCGTGACATGTCTCATTTTCAGGTTGGAAGCGGCAGAAGAGCAAAGCAAGGAGAGAAATGTCATGATTTCGTGACATGTCTCATTTTCACGATTGGAGGCGACAAAAGAGCAAAGTAAGAGAGAATGTCATGATTTCGTGACATGTCTCATTTTTGCGGTGGAAGCGGCAGAAGAGCAAAGCAAGAGACAAATGTCACGATTTCGTGACATGTCTCATTTTCACGACGGGAGGCAGCAAAAGAGCAAAGTAAGAGACGAATGTCATGATTTCGTGACATGTCTCATTTTCATGGCTGGAAGCGACAGAAAAGCAAAGCAAGGAAAGAATGTCACGATTTCGCGACATGTCTCATTTTCGGTGGGAGGCAGCAAAAGAGCAAAGTAAGAGACGAATGTCACGATTTCGTGACATGTCTCATTTTCGCGGCTAGAAGCGGTAGAAGAGCAAAACAAGAGACGAATGTCACGATTTCGTGACATGTCTCATTTTCATGGTTGGAGGCGGCAAAAGAGCAAAGCAAGGAAAGAATGTCATGATTTTGTGACACGCCAGCTGTAAAGGAATAGAGTATATTTTTGGCAACTAGGGACATGCACTGACATCAGGTGCCGATTTTTGAAGAATGGTCTATTGATTATAACCTGGCAGGTCCGCTGGATGATTGCCAATCTATCCAATCTACGGGAAATCCGTTGTGTATTATTAGAAACTGCAGATGATTGCTTGTAAAATAAGTAAGATGTACTTAGAAAAAGATACTCTTTTAGGGTATATATAGGGGTGAGCGACTCCAGAAAAAGGGTCGGCTCTTGGACGTTTACAAGACTGAATGTACGTACTTCGAATACAAGCAATAAAATCACATCTCCCATTGGCTTCTGGTTCATATCGTGCAAGTGTATGTATTAATGTTCTTTATTTCTGCTTACAATATTGAATTGTAAATTGAGTCTGTTCTTATATCTAAACTTTCGCAATACATAAATCATATTTCTGGAATAAGAATCTAATATATACGCATGTTAAACGAAATATTAGAAATCATATCTGGAATTATATAATTTCTGCATGGAAATGTGTTTTAAATGCTTTGGATAGAAGTAAGTAAATCTGTCTTTGTTGTTGTCTAATCTGCACCATATAAAAGTTCTAGCTTAGGCTATATTTCCCTTATCTCTTGTTCCCCTTTTCTCTAAAAAACTCAAAGGAACCAGCCTTCTCTGGAGACTAGACAGATGATCTCAAGCAAGATCTGTCTATTCAATGTTGGCAAAGTCTAAGGCGCAACACTATTAACCGAAGGCAGATTTTGTTCCAACAGTTTTTGGCATGCCCGATGGGACCAACAATCCCACAATATTGTATAAGTTTTGGTGTTTTACCTTAAGAGCCTTTTTGTTTAAAAATCTCAAGAAAAACCACCCGGCAACTCCGTTGAAATTTAGACCATAAAAGAAAGACCTTGTCTAAAAACCTTTCGGTTATATAGCCATATGATAACCAGATCCCGAGCTAGAAACTCTGAAGAACCTATCGAGTTCTTTGAACTACATCTCGAAAGCCTAAAAGCACACCCTGTGCTAGCCGCATGATCAAATCCGCCCGACACCATTAGCACCTCTTTAACACCCATTGTAGGAGCATCTGCAAGCAATCCCATAGCGGTTGTAACTCCTTTAGCAATCATGGCAGCCGCCCCTACCCCAGCGCATCTTGTGTGGAATCAAACTGGCCCTTTGAACTTGGGAACACACCACCAAATTCCACAAGCTGCACTAAAAGCATTACCGACCTTTGATGAAATAGGAAAAATAGTAGATGAGCACTGTTTAGATGTATCAGCGCTAGCATCTATTTACAACATCACTCAGGAAGATGTAATGGTCAGATTGTTGATTATATCTTTGAAAGGAAAGATGCTCTATTGGTACAGAGCGCTTCCCACTGGATCCATTACTTCTTGGGCAGTACTGGTCGACCGTCTGGTCGATGAATTTAATATACATGCGGATCCTTTCACATTGCTGAATCAATTCACTATCATTGAGAGGCATCCACAAGAAGAAATCCAAGATTTCAACATCAGATTTACCAAAACTCGTGATAGAGTACCTCAAGGCCTAAAGCCCATGGAAGAACAAGCTATATGCTATTATTTAAGGGCTTTTGATTCAGATCTCAATATGATAATAAGGCAATCCCGTGTAACCACTTTTCTTGGAATCTATGTAGAGGCAGCAAGGGGTGAAGCTGATCTCATTGCTACAAAAAGATATCCATCAAAAAGTCTATTGCCAATTTTACCAGAGCTTTCCCAAGCATCAATTTCTAAACTGCCTGTACTCCCATCAACGCAGGCCCTCCCAGCTATAGCCGCACCTCCTACATTCCTTGCATTACCAGCTACACCCCTTGCATCAGCTCCCCCTAGTGATCAATACACGACCATAATTGATACAATGAAGACATTGTCAAATGAAATGGCATCCATGAAAAAGAGAGAGGCTGAAAGGAATTTTCTGCCAAGGAGGTTCCCTCAGGTAACAAGAGATGCAGCACAATCAAGCAATAGGGGACAAGAGAGACCGAGCACGGTATATACAAATGAGACAGTGGAGGCCGAGGAGCCTCCCACTGATTCTAACTTTTGGTGTACTACATGTAACGATCCACATGGGGAAAGTTCGTGTATGATACACCAACATTATGTACAAAGTATAGCAGTTGAAAAGAGTAAAGAAAAAATGAAAGGCCATGTAAATATAATTAGAGAGGAGGACCACAACTTCATGATGCCTACAGTAGAACAGGTTTCAGTTTTGACAAGATCAGGTAAGAAACCACTGCAAGTAGACCCTAAAGAGCTTCAGCCATTGAATGTTTCCCCTGCTCCCAAGGAAGTTCCCAAAGAAACTCCTAAGGGAAGCCTCCCTCAGGAAAGAAAATATCAGTTTCCAGCCAAAATTCAAGGGCAAGAAACACACAAAGAATTTATTCCTCGGGGGGAAAATGAAACCCAAGAACAGGCTAGGGAAAGGTTGAGATTCCCCTCGCTGACAAAAAGGCAAAGAACCGAAGCTACCCAGGGATACAAAAATAAATATGAAACTTTTGCCAAAGAAAGAGAAAGAATAGTTGATTCACCTACATTCAAGTATAGTAGAGGAAATGAAAAAGACTCCTTCTAAGGCAAGTATGCATGATGCTCTTCAAATCCCAGGTCAAATCGATCTCCTACAGGAATCCCTAAGAACAATGAAAAATGGAGGTGGGACTGCATCATCTTCAAAAATGGTTCTAACGAACTTGACGTCTGCCACTGGTAAGAACAGGCCACCACCCTTTTATTTGTCCCTTCAAATGGAAGGATGGGTTGTCCACAACTGCATGATAGATTCAGGCGCTGCTACCACTGTGATACCCAAAGCAGTATGTGATATTATGGGAATAGAGTACACTAGGAGCAGCGCAGGCGTCCTATAGTTAGATGGTACTCCAGTAAAAACTATAGGAGTGATAAAGGATATTCCCATACGGCTGCATAAAATGCCTCAGATGACAAGTCATACAAGAGGTAGTAGTCGTAGACTTGGAGCCCTATTTTGGTATGTGTCTATCCAGAGAGTTCACATGAAATATAGGAGGATACTTATCCTTAGATTATTCTCATTTGGAGATACCTTTCAAAGGTAGAAGGGTCAAGATTTTTAATGAGAAACCATCTACGTTTCATGTAGAAAATATTGGTGAAACTGACCGTGTAAATATGATGACTGAAGAAACAATAGAAGAAGATCTAATGGAAGAAACATTAGAAGAGCTCCAAGTTGAGGACGATTTTTCTCTACAGAATTTTAATGCCATGATAGAAACAGAAATAGGAAACTATTCTATTGAGAAACCAAAAAGAAAATTGATACCCTCCCTAGAAAAGGATGGTTCTGTGAATCAATTGTGGAAGCTTTTCTTTGATGGGGCTAGGTGCAAGAATGGAGCTGGTGCCGGAATAGTTTTGATTTCTCCCACCGGAGAGGAAAAGGTTTTCTCTTACAGGTTGACTTGGAGTTGCTCCAATAACGCAGCAGAATATGAGGCCCCGTGCTTAGGGTTAAGAAAGGCTGAGAAATTGGGAATCAAACAGTTACTCATCTATGGAGATTCAAAACTTATTGTGAATCAAGTCACCAAAAAAGGTATAAGTAAACAAGATTATTTGAAGGCTTACAGGAACAAAGTGTGGGATCTCTTAGAGGCCTTTGAGGCCCTAAATATAAAGTTTATCCCTAGAGAACAGAATACCCACGCAGATTTGTTAGCTTCAAGTGGGAGCTAATTTTTGTCCTATAAGTAATGTTATTCAGAAGTCTAAAACTGTTAGACTTATATACAGGCCTTCAGTGCCTGATAAAAATATTTTCTGGCAAGTTTTTGAAAATGATGAATAGATACTTGATTTCTTAATCCATGAAATGAATTGCTCAGCCAACCGGGATCTGCAGGATGAAGAGGAAGAGGATATTATTCAGTTAAAAAACAATCATATTCCTAAGGGTCTCATCACCCTGGAAAGCTTGTTTGATAACAATGATAGAGCAATTGGCCAAAAAATCAAGGTCGATAAACGAAGATACAAAGATGTAGAGTTGGAGCCAGGCAAAATGATTAAGGTTGGAATCAGTTGTATAGAAGAGGAAGTGAACCAGATCAGAGAATTGTGTAAAAAATTCCCTGACATCATAGCTTGGGTGTATAGTGATCTAAAAGTGTACAATAAAGATGTTATTCAACATACCATAGAATCAGAAGAAGGAGCTAAGCCTTTTAGGCAAAAGCAAAGACCAGTGAATCCGAAGATAGAATCTTTGATGAAACAAGAACTGCTAAAACTCCTTCGAGCTAAAATAGTATACCTTGTTAAACACTCCACCTGGGTGGCAAACTTGGTACCAGTCAAGAAGAAAAATGGAGATATCAGATTGTGTGTAGATTTCAAAAATCTGAACAGAGCATCACTCAAAGATCATTACCCGCTAACTCAGATTGACCAAATGCTACACACAGTTGCAGGAGTTATGCAGCTCTTACAGTTAGAAGAACAAAGAGAGCAATCATACAATCACAATCAGAAGCATATGGCAGATACCGAAGGATGGTTCAACAAAAAGACAACTGCCAAAAAATTTAGAGTGGGAGACTTGGTTTTGAAATGGAATGTAAAGAAAGCTAAGCCAGGTAACCATGATAAATTCGATGCTTTCTGGGAGGGACCATTTGTAATTGTTTCGGAGAAACAGTTCAATGCTTTCGAGTTGAAAGATCAAGATGGATTGGTTCTTCCCATCACGGTGAATGCATTTCACCTAAAGTTATATTTCTATTGAGAAAGCAGAAAAGGAATTATATGTACAGTATAATATAAGTATATTCAGACAATATTTGTAAATATTACCATTTTTCGGCCTTAACAAAAAAAAAATTTCAGTCACAGCCAATCAGAAGTCGACATTTTTTTTTGAATAGAGATACTAAGGTATAAAGGGAGTTTTGACGAGGTAATGTTCACGTTTGATCTAAGTGCATTTTCCTGTGTTCTTTGTCTTTCTCTGAAAGATTCTTTTTACAACTGCGTTGTTGACTCCGTTTCCCAATGGATAAAGGTCTGGTTCAAAATTTTTGCAAGCAAAAAATCCCCCTAAAGGTGCCAAGAATGTTAGTCAAAAAGTGAATAACTATAGAAAAGCATCTGATGCTCCTTTTTGCATATTTTCCAAGAAGACCGAAGTGGCCCATATGCTAAAGATCAAAGAAAATGCAAAACACCGCAAGGAGGAAAAAGTGTCGCGATATCGCGACATGTTGCATTTTCACGGTCCAAAGCAAAGAGAAAGAGTGAGGAGGAAAAAGTGTCACGATATCGCGACATGTTGCATTTTCGCGGTTCAAAGAAAAGAGAGAAAAAGTGTCACGATATCGCGACATGTTGCATTGTCGCGGCCAAAAGGGAAAAAGTGTCACGATATCGCGACATGTTGCTTTGTCACGGCCAAAAGAGAAAAAGTGTCACGATATCGCGACATGTTGCTTTGTCACGACCAAAAGAGAAAAAGTGTCGCGATATCGCGACATGTTGCTTTGTCGCTGCCAAAAGAGAAAAAGTGTCGCGATATCGCGACATGTTGCTTTGTCGCTGCCAAAAGAGAAAAAGTGTCACGATATCGCGACATGTTGCATTGTCGCTGCCAAAAGAGAAAAAGTGTCACGATATCGTGACATGTTGCTTTGTCGAGCAAAAGAAGAAAAGTGTCGTCGATATCGTGACATGTTGCATTTTCGTCGGGCATAAAGAGAAAAGAAGAGACGAAGTGTCACGATTTCGTGACATGTCTTATTTTCACGAGGAAAGAAGAGCAAAGAAGAGATGAATGTCACGATTTCGTGACATGTCTCATTTTCGCGGCTAGAAGCGACAGAAAAGCAAAGTAAGAGAAAAATGTCACGATTTCGCGACATGTCTCATTTTCACGGCTGGAAGCGGAGAAAAGCAAAGCAAGAGAGAATGTCACGATTTCGCGACATGTCTCATTTTCATGGGGAGGCAACAAAAGAGCAAAGTAAGAGACGAATGTCACGATTTCATGACATGTCTCATTTTCACGGCTGGAAGCGGTAGAAGAGCAAAGCAAGAGACAGAATGTCATGATTTCGTGACATGTCTCATTTTCACGGCGGGAGGCAACAAAAGAGCAAAGTAAGAGACGAATGTCACGATTTCGTGACATGTCTCATTTTCGTGGCTGGAAGCGGTAGAAAAGCAAAGCAAGGAAAGAATGTCACGATTTCATGACATGTCTCATTTTCATGGCGGGAGGCAGCAAAAGAGCAAAGTAAGAGACGAATGTCACGATTTCGTGACATGTCTCATTTTCATGGCTGGAAGCGGTAGAAGAGCAAAACAAGAGACGAATGTCATGATTTCGTGACATGTCTCATTTTCGTGGTTGGAGGCGACAAAAGAGCAAAGCAAGGAAAGAATGTCACGATTTCGTGACACGCCAGCTGTAAAGGAATAGAGTATATTTTTGGCAACTAGGGACATGCACTGACATCAGGTGCTGATTTTTGAAGAATGGTCTATTGATTATAACCTGGCAGGTCCGTTGGATGATTGCCAATCTATCCAATCTGCGGGAAATCCGTTGTGTATTATTAGAAACTGTAGATGATTGCTTGTAAAATAAGTAAGATGTACTTAGAAAAAGATACTCTTTTAGGGTATATATAGGGGTGAGCGACTCCAAAAAAGGGTCGGCTCTTGGACGTTTACAAGACTGAATGTACGTACTTCGAATACAAGCAATAAAATCACATCTCCCATTGGCTTCCGGTTCATATCGTGCAAGTGTATGTATTAATGTTCTTTATTTCTGCTTACAATATTGAATTGTAAATTGAGTCTGTTCTTATATCTGAACTTTCGCAATACATAAATCATATTGCTGGAATAAGAATCTAATATATACGCATGTTAAACGAAATATCAGAAATCATATCTGGAATTATATAATTTCTGCATGGAAATGTGTTTTAAATGCTTTGGATAGAAGTAAGTAAATCTGTCTTTGTTGTTGTCTAATCTGCACCATATAAAAGTTCTAGCTTAGGCTATATTTCCCTTATCTCTTGTTCCCCTTTTCTCTAAAAAACTCAAAGGAACCAGCCTTCTTTGGAGACTAGACAGATGATCTCAAGCAAGATCTGTCTATTCAATGTTGGCAAAGTCTAAGGCGCAACACTATTAACCGAAGGCAGATTTTGTTCCAACAGTCACTCAAAGAGCTTAGACACCATGTGTCTTAGAGAAAAATGTTAATTTATGTGGTACATCCAAATGTTAAAAATTTCTTCCTACAAGGAAAGTTGGGATAAAAAGAGTCAGTTGGATTACTAAGATACAATATAATGATATCAATATCTAACCAACTAAGCTACTAAAGGGAAGAGTTCTATGTAAACAACTAGCTTCTAAAATTGAATAAGAGCACAATTTGTGCATGAAAAATTGCCTTGAAAAAGAGTTTAGGAATGAGGAGTGCATAGAGAAAGCAAATTGGATTACCAAATTGATTAAATAATTTTAGATGGGTAGGTGTCCAAAAGGATTTAGTGCCTCCCAAATACAAAGATACAAACTATAGACTTTGAACTATGTTTTATTTCTAGGACTATTCATAAATTTTTTGATGGAGTTTTTTTATGCATTTAGATAAAGAAGATGAATAGAGTACTAGACAAATTTTATTCAATTTTCTCTAGAGGCCACTATTCAAGATATACCACTTTGGGTAATATTCTTTTATTTTGGTACTATTGGCCCACCATATTGGTAGACACATTCAATATAGCTAAGGCTTGTGAAAAGTGCCAATGGTTTATTAGTAGAATGAGAAATCCAATACTTCCCCTACAACTAGTCATTATAGAGGAGCCTTTATAGCAATGGGGATTTGACTTCATTGGAGTCATAAATCCAAACTCTTTCATCAGGAACTAATTCATCCTAACTACAACCAACTATTTTACTAAGTGGTTAGAAGTAGTAGTAAAAAAAGGGTTGATCAAGACACTATGGTCGAGTTATTGGAAAGGTTGATAAAACGATTTGGTATCCTAGACACAATAGTAATAAATTATGGGTCTTCCTTCATAGGTGCTTTAGTGCTTAAGTAGGATGAATATAGGACAAATCCAAGAAAGCATAAATTTTTTTATTTATTTTGGTTTTTACCCTACCGAGTTATTGTAAAATGTAATTACAACACATTTGAGATAGCAGGCACTAATGACCAAATTTTATTAGTTTTGGTAAAGGGCCAATAATTAAAGCACTTCATATAAATAAATTATCCCCAAACTTGTATCATATATATATAGATATGCCAAATGTAATAAGCCATGGTAATTTTGAATTGCTAAAAGTTGATTGGCTAAAGCAAAGGCTAGCAGGCAACAAGTTTTGAAATAAAGCATGCTTTTTCATTGGAAAATGTAGAAATAACTCTAGTAATCATGCCAAGGTACTAATTTGTTTCTAAATATTACAAGGGGCCTATTCAATAAAAATCAAAGCATGCATAATTTATGGTATTAATAATGCTACCAGTCAGTCATGCATCATAAAATAAAAACTATAGCTAGCAATGCTATAACATTCTCCAAGAAAATAGGAGCATAAAAAATTATTGCAAAAGAAAATAATGATTAGAAATATCCAAAGGAGCTACAAGATCATATAATAAAAATTGGTGACATTGAACTCACTCTTAAAGCTAAATATAAGAGTCTTCGAGATGTAGTTCAACAAAATACCATACACTTTTGAATAACACAAGCTTATACTGAGAAGGGGGTGAATAGTATAAGAGAACTTTTAACTTTTTATCTCAACCCAATATATGCAATGTAAATATAACAATATCAATAGCATTAATCAAAGTAATTTACATAGCACCACACACAATAGAGACACAATAATTTATGTGGTTCACCAAAATATGGCTACTTCCATGAAGAAAATATTTCACTAAATTTTCTCAATAAATCTCTTGGGAATCCTTCCCAATTACAATATTTATGTACCTCTGTCAAAAGGATATGTTGATCCCCTAAATCTAGTTTGTGTATCTCTATCCACAGGAGAACTCTTTTTCCTCTACTCTAGCTGGTGATCCTCTAGAAGACACTGCCTCCACTGCATTGACTGATGGATCTCTCTCCACTTCAAGACTCTTGTCCTCACTGATAAGACCTTTCCTCAATGTCCTGGCTAATGGATATCTATCCACTAGAGACTCTGTCCTCTTTGCTCTGTCACCTCCAAAGCTGTATCTCAATTTTGTACTAAACACAATCCATTCGGTCTAGCACAGTTCTTCTCAAATCTTGCACTAAACATAGTCTAGTCGGTCTAGCACAAGTCTACTCAAAAAATCTTCTCAAGTCTATACTAAACACATTTCATTCATTCTAGCATAAATATGCTCAATAAATATTCTCAAGTTTGTACTAAATATATTTCATTCAATCTAGCACAAATATGCTCAATTTCTATCTCTGGTTTGGCACAAACCTATATGTAAATTTGTGCCAAACTCTGCTTTCAAATCTGCACTAAATATAGTCTAATCAATCTAGCACAAATTTATCTTCAATATTTGTTCTCAAGCCCTAACTCAAAGCTTGACTCAAATCTGCTGGATCTACCCCAAACCTTAACTCAAGGTTTGAATAAATCAATCAACTCTTCTCTCAAGTCTTCTCAAAGTTCTATCTCAATTCTTTACTAAACACAGTCCAGTCAATCTAGCATAGTTCTTTTCAACTCTTGCACTAAACACAGTCCATTCAGTCTAGCACAATTTTTATCAACAAATATTCTCAATTCTATACTAAACACATTTCATTATATCTAGCACAAATATGCTCAATAAATCTTCTCAAGTCTATACTAAATAAAGTTCATTCGGTCTAGCACAAAAATTCTCAATCTCTATCTCTGGTTTGGCACAAACCTATCCATAAATTTGTACCAAACTCTACTCTAAAATCTACACTAAACATAGTCCAAAGCTCTATCTCAATTTTGTACTAAACACAGTCCAGTCGGTCTAGCATAGTTCTTCTCAACTCTTGCACTAAACACAATCCAGTCGGTCTAGCACAAGTCTGCTCAACAAATCTTCTCAAGTCTATACTAAACACAGTTCATTCGGTCTAGCACAAATCTTCTCAATAAATCTTCTCAAGTCTATACTAAACACAGTTCATTTGGTCTAGCACAAATCTGCTCAATCTCTATCTCTGGTCTGGCACAAACCTATCCTCAAATATGCACCAAAATCTGCTCTCAAATCTGCACTAAACACAGTCCAGTCGGTCTAGCACAAATCTATCTTCAATATCTATTCTCAAGCCCTAACTCAAGGCTTGACTCAACTCTGTTGGATCTACCCCAAACCTTAACTCAAGGTTTGAACAAATCAATCAACTCTGCTCTCAAGTCTTCTCAAAGACTTGTCTCACATCTGCCTTGCAAGCTTCCTCAAAAGCTCACACCAAAATGTCCACAAGTCCTCTCTAGAACTTGCTCAAATCTGCTCAATAGGTCCACACAGAACCTGCTCAAATTTGCTCAATAGGTCCACAGAACCTGCTCAAATCTGCTCAATAGGTCCACTCAGAACCTATCCAAATCTTCTCAACAAGCTCACACAGAACTTGCTCAAATCTTCTCAATAGGTCCACACAAAACCTGCACAACTCTGCTCAACAAGCTCACACAGAACTTGTCCAATCTCATAGAAACATAAAGAGAATTGTTAGAGACTCAATATGTTCTATTCTCAAAAACTCAATCTCTTTCTCAACTCAATCTCATAGAAGCATAAAGAGAATTGTTAGAGACTCAATATGTTCTATTCTCAAAACTCAATCACTTTCTCAACTCAATCTCATAGAAGCATAAAGAGAATTGTTAGAGACTCAATATGTTCTATTCTCACAAACTCAATCACTTTCTCAACTCAGAATATAGAATAGTTTATTTTATGGAACTTGAACAATCACTTCATACATCCACTTGACTAGGCTCAATCAACTCTACTCAACCAATCACTTCAAGAAACAACACTTGCTCACAAACCCTAGTCCAAGCATGTATCATCCAACTCAAAATATTTCCAACAATGCTCAACAACAAATCTCACATAACAATGATACTCATGATATTTTCAAACCCTAGTTCAAGTTCTTTGCATAACAACTCACTTCAACAACCATGCTCATCAAACAATGTTTTAATCACAACTCTCAATTTCAGAAAACCTTGAAGCATTAACTCAAACACTTCACTCAACCAATGATCTCAACAACAATGCTAATAAAACAAGGTTTTAATCTCAACTCTCAAATCAGAAAACCTTGAAGCAATAACTCAACCACTTTTGAAAAGGAAACCCTAATCAAGTCCTTTTCACTCCAAACTTAATTTTCAATAAATCCAATCAATCAACTCAACCAAGAAGGAATTTGCCCATACCTTTTTGATGCCAAGGAGTTGTTCTCACAAATCTGCCACTCTCATAAATTTCTCTTTCCAATCACAAAAGGGTTAGAAGACTTGAGTAATACCACAATACAAAAATAATAACTCAATAACACCTTATTACTCCAACTCAATAATAATTTTCACCATAGTCTTCTTATAAAAGAAATAACCCCTTTTATGAGAAATTAATTCACAATAACCTTGATTCTCAATAATGTCAATACTATCCTTCACAAACTCCTCATAACCCCTAATGACAAGTTTTAATTAAATTGCCCCACTAAAATAAATCCACTTTAATAAAAAAACTTTATGCAAGCCTTATATAAAATAAAATTAAATCATAACCCCCTTTTAATTTCCCTAAGGCTTAACACATCATATAACACCCTTATAACTCCACGTGGGCAATTAAAAATACTTTACAAAAATTAAACTTGCCTTGGAGGGTTTCGAACCCTCTATCTCCTCCTTCCCTAAGCGCCTTAGCCACGACCAAAGCCATCATCGAGCCACGCGCTCGCACAACAACCAACAAGCACAACGTGCTTGTTATCCTTTGCAAAAATGTGCGCCTTCAATAAAAAACCACGTGCGCCTTGGGCGCCAAACACGTCTTCCCTTTCGCACTGCCTACGATTCAAATGCGGGACCTCCTATGTCCAAACAACTCAATGCACCGCTAGGCCAAGCTGGCCTATGTGCCCTCAAATCACGCACCTTCTACTTTTCTCCTTTTCGTAGTAAACAAAAATGTTTTTCATGAGCTCTTTCCTCTTCTTCACATGCAATTCGATATTCGAGCAAGGGTAATTGCCAATGGTTTTTGGAAATGCTTTTATATTAATTTCTTGCCAACATTAATACGTCGACGCTAGCTCCTTCGTGAACGTCGATGAAATTATAAGGCTTAAAAGCCTTTTATTTTTAAAAACCCAACTTTGGGTTTATTAAAATATCTTTAGACTTTATAAAACCCACTTTTGCCTTATAAAACATTATAATAAGAATTATAAATATTTTATTTGGGTTTTCACCATGGCACATTTAATATTATAATAACCACTATTATAATATTATACCTTTGATAAAGTACCTTTAATATTTATTTATAAAATTTAAATTCACATTGAATTTAAATAATTTATAAAATAAATATTATAACTCCTTTTTTACTTCTATCTTTTGCACTATTTCACTTGATCTTTGGCCTTCTTCCTGGATATCAAATAACCATTTTTATCCCCTTTGTTTCCTACTGAAATATTTGGTATTAATGATGACTTCATCTGGTGACATCAATGACAACTTTGACTTAGGGACTCAAAATGTCCAACAATCTCCCCTTTGTCATTGATGGCAACCCATACTCTTCTTACCAAAACCTGACCTTTCTTTTTCCTTTTTCTCCCCCTGGGACATTGCTCTCCCTGGCTCAATGCTCTCTCAAATATCAAATCTCTCCCCAATACACAAATCTCTCCCCCTTTGACATCAATGGCAAAGGGTCACCTTTGGGGCTCGGGGCTAAGAATGAGCCTCTTAGCTTAGCCCCTCCCCCACCTCCTCATGAGGTGGTTAATTCTGGGGTGGGAGTATTTCTACTCCCCGAAAGCACTGCTCTTTACCTTTATCCTTTTCCCTTCTTTTCTGAGTTTTCTGAATCCTCTGATTATTTCTATCCAAGTCATCATCCCTATTCCTGTCATCATTCATGTTCCTGTTCCTATTCTCATCCATGTTCCTATTCCTATTCTTGTTCCTGTTCATGTTCTCATCCATGTTCTTGTTCCTATTCCTGTTCATGTTCTTGTTCATGTTCCTGTTCCTGTTCATGTTCTTGTTCCTGTTCATACCTGTTTCTGGAATGTCTGCTCTACACCACTTTGTTGTGTGACCATCATTATTGCACTTATAACACTTAATGATATTATTCCTTGGAGGTGCAAATATCTTAGGATTTCTCCTAGTGAAGTCATATCCTCTTCTTTCATGAACCCTGCAATTCATTGCCTTGTGACCAAACTGATTACATGAGTAGCAATACCCATGGAAAAATTGTCCATTCCCATATTCCTGTCTTTCATGTGCCTGCATTGTGAAGCCATGTGCCCAAACCTGTGACATGAAAAACATCTTCCATTGAAGCTTCCTTGTTTTGACCTCATCGGTCTCCTGTTCTGATTGTTGTTCCATCTGTATCTTCTCTGTGCATTGTTCCTATATTTTTTGAACTCTCTATTGTCCAAATCTTCCTCTGATGTCTGAATTTCTCTTACACTATCTTCTTCTGAAGTATCTTCATCTGAAGTTTCCTCTCCAGAACTTGAAGTTAACTCTCCTTCCTATTTCTTTTGAGTTTGTTCAAAACCAAGACCTGTTTTGTTTGTTGACATTCTTTGTACCTTGACTATCTTATCCATAATATTTGAGCTATTCTTGAATCCTTTCATCTTGATCTTGGAGTCCTCTAAATCTTCTTTTAGTAGTGCCACTTCTTGTGCTAACTTCTCACATTCCAAGATCTTTGCTTCTAACTTATCTTTGAACCTTTTTGCCTTAGCCTTTGATTTTTCTAAATCCTCTATGAGCAATCTTCTCTCTTCATCACATTCTTGAAACTGAATTTCAAGTTTAGAGTGTTGCTTTCTTACCTTCTTTACCATGTCAAGGGCATAGATAAGTTCTCCCTTGAGATCATAACCATTCTCTACTGAATAATCCTCTATTTTTTTACCTTTGTCCACATCATTACTTTCTTTTGGCTTATCTTCTATAGGATCACTTACTTCTTCTTCTAAAGCCATTAGAATATTTTCATCTGGTCCTTCAAGTGCATTCTCATATTCATCATCACTAAAACTATAACCATCCCTTGTACAATCATCTTCAAGATGTCCAAATTTACCACATCTAAAACACTTGAGAATAACTGGAGTCCTTTTCTTAACTGGTTCTTTTTCCTCAATCATAAATAGGACTTCATCTCTATCATTATCTGAAGAACTAGCATCACTATCATTTGAGTACTTACTTGCATTGTCCGCATAGTAGCTCCTCTTTTGTCTTTGGAAGAACTTCCTTCCTTGTCTGCTTTGTCCATATTTGCTTTTCTTTTGGTGCCTGTGTCTTTCTGATTCCCTGTACCTGTGATCCTATTTTTCTTCACCATTGTTGTTCTTTGGCTCTTTACAATCTATTGCAAAATATCCATACTTTCCACAATTGAAACACTTAACAGATCTTAGATCTATGGGTCTTCTGGAACCTTTATCTCTTCTACCATAATTTGCTTCTTCATCATTGGATGACTCATTGCTTGATTCTGACTTCTTACCCTTTATCTTCTTGTTCGCTTTGAAAGCAGCCTCTTTCGGAGGGATAGGATCTTTTGTTCTTATCTCAAAAGTTGTAAGCATGCCAAGTAAAGAATTTCTTGTCAAACTATCACTATCAATTGATGTTTCTATAGCAGAGACCTTTTCACTGTACCTTTTTGGAAGAGTTCTCAAGATCTTATCACAAGCATCAGATTCATCGACCTTCATTCCAAGACCTCTCATCTCATGTACAAGTTCATCAATCTTACTGAGATAGTCATGAATGTTTTCATCATCCCGCATTCTTAGATTTTCAAATTCTCCTTTGAGATTTCTGATCTTAGCTTTCCCGACACCTTTATCTCCTTCATATATGTCATGCAGTAGTTCCCACATTTCTTTTGTTGTTTTACAATCCATAACCTTCATAGATTATGATCTACGCAACCCTTTTATAATTGCATTCATAGCTCTTGAATTTGCATGCATTAGAAGCTTACCTTCCTTATCTGTAGGAGGATTGATTGTTGAATCATATCCAAGTTCCACTGCATCCCAAACTTCATTGCCAAGTGCCATCAAGTGAAACCTCATCAGCATACACCAATACAAGAAGTCACTTCCATCAAATACTGGTACTGTATTATTGATGGACCCATCCCTTTGATCCTTTTGATCCATTGTGTTCTTGACCGCTTTTCCTTCAAGCTGTCAAACTCTTCTGAAGGAACCCGCTCTGATACCAATTGAAGAACACAAGCTTATACTGAGAGGGGGTGAACAATATAAGAGCACTTTTTACTTTTTCTCTCAAACCAATATATGCAATGTAAAGATAGCAATATCAACAGTAGTAATCAAAGCAATGTACACAACACCACACATAATAGAGACACAATAATTTACGTGGTTCACCCAAAGATGGCTACTTCCACGGAGAAAATATTTCACTAAATTTTCTCAATCAATCTCTTGGGAATCCTTCCCAATTACAATGTTTATGGACCTCTATCCAAAGGAGACACCAATCCCCTAAATCAAGTTTGTGGATCTCTATCCATAGGAGAACTCCTTCTCCTCTACTCTGGTTGGTGATCCTCTAGAAGACACTGCCTCCACTGCACTAACTGGTGGATCTCTCTCCACTTGAAGACTCTTGTCCTCACTCAGAAGACCTATCCTCAATGTCCTAGTTGATGGATCTCTATCCACTGGAGACTCTATCCTCTCTACTCTATCACCTCCAAAGCTCTATCTCAATTTTATACTAAACATAGTCCAGTCAGTCTAGCATAGTTCTTCTCAACTCTTGCACTAAACAAATTCTAGTCAATCTAGCACAAGTCTACTCAACAAATTTTCAATTTACTAAAATAGTTATTGGTCTAGAAAATTCTCAAATTTACTAAACATAGTTCATTCGGTCTAGCACAAATTTTAATCTTATTTACAAATATCTAAATTAAAAATCTCTCAAATCTGCACTAAACATAGTCCAGTCAGTCTAGCACAAATCTATCTTCAATCTCTATTCTCAAGCTCTAACTCAAGGCTTGACTCAACTCTTTGGATCTACCCCAAACCTTAACTCAAGGTTTGAACAAATCAATCAACTCTGCTCTCAAGTCTTCTCAAAGACTTATCTCAAATCTACCTTGTAAGCTTCCTCAAAATCTCACACCAAACTATCCACAAGTCCTCTCTAGAACTTGCTCAAATCTGCTCAATAGGTCCACACAGAACCTGCTCAAATCTTCTCAATAGGTCCACATAGAACCTGCTCAAATTTGCTCAATAGGTCCACTCAAAACCTGCTCAAATCTGCTCAATAGGTCCACTTAGAACCTATCCAAATTTTCTCAACAAGCTCACATAGAACTTGCTCAAATCTGCTCAATAGGTCCACATAGAACCTGCACAACTCTGCTCAACAAGCTCACATAGAACTTGTCCAATCTCATAGAAACATAAAGAGAATTGTTAGAGACTCAATATGTTCTATTCTCAAAAACTCAATCTCTTTCTCAACTCAATCTCATAGAAGCATAAAGAGAATTGTTTAGAGACTCAATATGTTCTATTCTCAAAACTCAATCACTTTCTCAACTCAATCTCATAGAAGCATAAAGAGAATTGTTAGAGACTCAATATGTTCTATTCTCAAAAACTCAATCACTTTCTCAACTCAGAATATAGAATAGTTTATTTTATGGAACTTGAACAATCACTTCATACATCCACTTGACTAGGCTCAATCAACTCTACTCAACCAATCACTTCAAGAAACAACACTTGCTCACAAACCCTAGTCCAAGCATGTATCATCCAACTCAAAATATTTCCAACAATGCTCAACAACAAATCTCACATAACAATGATACTCATGATCTTTTCAAACCCTAGTTCAAGTTCTTTGCATAACAACTCACTTCAACAACCATGCTCATCAAACAATGTTTTAATCACAACTCTCAATTTCAGAAAACCTTGAAGCATTAACTCAAACACTTCACTCAACCAATGATCTCAACAACAATGCTAATAAAACAAGGTTTTAATCTCAACTCTCAAATCAGAAAACCTTGAAGCAATAACTCAACCACTTTCGAAAAGGAAACCCTAATCAAGTCCTTTTCACTCCAAACTTAATTTTCAATAAATCCAATCAATCAACTCAACCAAGAAGGAATTTGCCCATACCTTTTTGATGCCAAGGAGTTGTTCTCACAAATCTGCCACTCTCATAAATTTCTCTTTCCAATCACAAAAGGGTTAGAAGACTTGAGTAATACCACAATACAAAAATAATAACTCAATAACACCTTATTACTCCAACTCAATAATAATTTTCACCATAGTCTTCTTATAAAAGAAATAACCCCTTTTATGAGAAATTAATTCACAATAACCTTGATTCTCAATAATGTCAATACTATCCTTCACAAACTCCTCATAACCCCTAATGACAAGTTTTAATTAAATTGCCCCACTAAAATAAATCCACTTTAATAAAAAAACTTTATGCAAGCCTTATATAAAATAAAATTAAATCATAACCCCCTTTTAATTTCCCTAAGGCTTAACACATCATATAACACCCTTATAACTCCACGTGGGCAATTAAAAATACTTTACAAAAATTAAACTTGCCTTGGAGGGTTTCGAACCCTCTATCTCCTCCTTCCCTAAGCGCCTTAGCCATGGCCAAAGCCACCATCGAGCCACGCACTCACACAACAACCAACAAGCACAACGTGCTTGTTATCCTTTGTAAAAATGTGCACCTTCAATAAAAAACCACGTGCGCCTTGGGCGCCAAACACGTCTTCCCTTTTGCACTGCCTGCGATTCGAATGCGGGACCTCCTACGTCCAAACAACTCAATGCACCGCTAGGCCAAGCTGGCCTATGTGCCCTCAAATCATGCACCTTCTGCTTTTCTCCTTTCCATAGCGAACAAAAATATTTTTCATGAGCTCTTTCCTCTTCTTCACATGCAATTCGATATTCGAGCAAGGGTAATTGCCAATGGTTTTTGGAAATGCTTTTATATTAATTTCTTGCCAACCTTAATACGTCGGTGCTAGCTCCTTCGTGAACGTCGATGAAATTATAAGGCTTAAAAGCCTTTTATTTTTAAAACCCAACTTTGGGTTTATTAAAATATCTTTAGACTTTATAAAACCCACTTTTGCCTTATAAAACATTATAATAAGAATTATAAATGTTTTATTTGGGTTTTCACCATGGCACATTTAATATTATAATAACCACTATTATAATATTATACCTTTGATAAAGTACCTTTAATATTTATTTATAAAATTTAAATTCACACTGAATTTAAATAATTTATAAAATAAATATTATAACTCCTTTTTACTTCTGTCTTTTGCACTGTTTCACTTGATCTTTGGCCTTCTTCCTGGATATCAAATAACCATTTTTATCCCCTTTGTTTCCTGCTGAAATATTTGGTATTAATGATGACTTCATCTGGTGACATCAATGACAACTTTGACTTAGGGACTCAAAATGTCCAACAACTTTTCAACTAGCAATGTGTGCACAACCAAATGAATCTCATTTCTATCATACATGCACAAGTGCATGCACACTTTCCCAAAACTAGTGCTATTAGTGGTGAAATACTATGACTTATAAACTAGAGCAGTCTAAAATTTATCTCATGATTGACCTTTTTACTAATGCATTTGCAATATATGCTTTCCTTGAGGTAAATCCCAAACTCTTAACTATCCAAATCCAAGCTAGATATTATAATTCTAAATACCTCAAGGATGGAGGCAAGAACATAAAAAATTAGCTTGACCAACAATTGTATAAACCCACACCTAGTCAAAATTTTTCTAGGTCCTAATCTATATTGTCAAAGTTCAACATATAGAAATATTTTCCATGTTACCTATAGTCTTTGATCTAGAAAAAAACAAATACATCCATGATTACCAAATTTCCATGGCCTATCCTACCACTAACCATGCAATTATGACTAAAAATTCCCTAATCCATAGGAAATACCTCTGTTATTTGACTAATTTGTATGCTCAAGTATACATGAGCAACTGATGGAATTACAAATTTCAAAGTATATATTATTTGGATATATATATCATAATTGGCATGATTATGTTTGTACTACATAATAGATAGTATGCCATGAATATATATTAACAATTATCAGATTTTGAAGCTATAAACTTAAAGAAAATGCAACCAAAAGTATGCAAATAAGCATGCAATATTATAACTATTATAATGTGTATCGCTCCAAAATTTTTGCATCCTTACCTTCAGGCTATAGGATCCGCGCCTGGAAGGGGGATGGGAAAAGGATGGGACAATACCTCGGACTGAGAGGCCCTTTGAAGGTCCCGCCTCTCAGGGGAGGTGTATAAGGGTGAATTTTCAACGGATGGTGGGTTCACCAAGAAACTTTTGAATGGCAGTTTCCATGCCTAGGTTGATAGTATGTTTAATGTGTTCATTTCGTGCTTTAATCATTCAACTCCTAGGTTTGGCCGATATGAATCTAAACTATTCTATATGCCAATGCTGATTTAAATGAATACAAAAAATAGAAATGGATGCAAATAACGAGAGAATATGCTAACTAGAAGGTGTCATACCTGATCTCGAATGTCTGATGGAGATTCTGAGTCTTGTAGCAGTTCAGATCATCTCAGTTTGTACGTAATCATCCCAAATCATAGAAGGTCATCTGAAATCAGACAAAATCATCTGAAATCTGATGAATTCGTCAGACGAATTCATCAAAAACCTACAATCACAAAAATAGATACAAAATACCAAATATGCAAGTGCATAAGCAAAGGATAAGGGTAGAAATAACAGCAAACATGCCTGAATAATAGATTCTAATAAAAAAATAAGGAAATGCAATAGTTTTAATGGTTGATTTTAACTTTATCATGCGATTGTGCTAAATGAGGTGAACTCCAAGATGCATAAAACATAATAACTTAAAATAGTGCAGAGATCTGATATGAAAAATGCAGAAAAAGCTACGAAAATGCAAACTCTAAACTCGGACTGCCCCCAATCTGGACTACAGTCAGGATCGCCTCCAATCATACGAGATCATCCGCAATCGTCCGAGATCGTCCGTGACGATCCAAGCTAGCTTCGACTGAAAACAATAGAGTTCCTACAATAAAAATGTAAAAATACCGAATGCAAGCAAAGTAGTGCGAGGGGAATAAGGAGCTAACTCTGCAATGAAATCCGTCAACTAAGGGGTTGGGAGTTTAGGGAGAATCAGCCAACCAGCCAGGGGGAATCAGGGGGATAAACTAGAAAAATCCTAGTTTATATAGGATTAGGAAGAGGTTTGGGAGGTTGGGGATCATCCCAATATGGGAGATCTCCAACTGCGCGAGACACGCTTCTGCCCGAGTTGGAGAGGCTGTTGAAATAGAAGCTAATTATGAAAATTTTGTTTTGGGACGAAATTGTCTGGACGTTCCGTTCCAGATGAATTCGTCAGATCGGGGACGATTTCGTCTAATCTGAGACGATATCGTCCAACGGTCAAAACAAATCCTAAAAATGGCGCGAAAAATGGGGAAAGCGGGTAAAAGGCGGTTTAACGGGCAGTTTGGGGTTGAAATTCAAATTTTAATATTTTATCTTTTTACTAATGTTTTAACCGTGCCAATTTTAGGGTGCTACATTTTGCCCCCTCTTTAGCGAATTTTTCGAAGAAAATGCGTTAAAGACGAGTTTTTCCCGTTTTTACGAGAAAGCAAAAATGTACTCAATTTTTTAGACGACGATTCTTGGTCGAATCGTACGAATGCTGACTATGGTTCCCCCTCCGTGTTTTTACCCAAATCGAACGTTTGAGGTAAAAACGCGGAAAAGCAAAATTTAAAAATGTTGATTTAATATAAAGGATGAGCTAGGGGTCTATGGGCCACATTCTACGGTATACTTTGGTTCTGGGGTGTACATTGCTTGTCCGGCTTGGCTCTCTCAACTCTATGGACCACCTCCTCCCGTTAGTATGCTCTCTAGGTGTCTATGGACTATAGATTTTGTAGAGATTGTTTGAGAGGATTGAGTATGCCAGGGTATAGATTGTGGCATACCAATCCAGTTTTGATATGATGTATATAATTTTTGGATATATATATGATCTTGTTTCTGATGATATGACTTGTTCATATGTTTTTATGATGCTTTAATGTTTGAATTGTTTGCTTATTTGATTGAGGATTCATGTAATTATGTCGTTTTGAAATATTATAATTTGATGTCATGCTGTAAGATTTTAAATGAAATAATCTGATGTAAACAATTGGTTGTGGTGGTGTGATTTGATAAAAAATAAAAAAAAAAAAAGAGACTTCTAACAATAATTTCAAAGGACATTGTCACTGTTATAGACCATTTCATGGAGTCGCCGCTCACTCGGTCGTCAAGCTAATCCCAGTATAGAAATATTGTTTAAAAGTAAAAGAGTGCTTAAGAGACTGTCTTAAGACTTTGTGTTGTAATGATGGAGATAATGATGGTTTGATGATTTGTTTTCAGATTTTCATAAAAATAGTATGCATGAGATACGAAAAGAAATATAATTTTGCTAGGCATAAATTCCTAAGTGTGATAAAATTTTGAACAATTCCTTAGAATTTATACCATGGTTGCAAAATTGAATTTGAACATAATGACATGAAATAGAATAGGTGTTCGTTCGTTGGTAAAGCATAATTGTGTAACATAATGATGCAAGTCATATGTTTTGATGAATTTGGTTTTAAAATAAATGGAAAATAAAATTAGAACAATGGTTTGCGCTAGGCATAGAATTATAGGTATAGACTTATACCATCATCGCGAAATCCAAAGAAGAAAATAGATTGTTGGTTTTATTGCAAGATGAATTTTTGACCTTTGATAAATAGAAAAATAATAATATGAAAATTTTGTTTGAAAATATATATATATATATATATTATTTTTAAGATTTTGTGAGAAGATGTATGTAATTGCTTTTATACAAACAAAAAGTTCTGAAATAAAAGGATAAAATTATTCCGAAAAGAGTTACAGAAATATTTTAAATTATCTCAAAGAGAAATGTAGATTTATAAGGAATCCTCATGTGCAAATGTGACTTCATTACCGATCTTGATTTATCATAATGATACAAAATCTCTCAAATACAAATGTGTGTGCGATTGTATTGTTCATTCACCAATTTTGAGCAAGATAATTTGATACAAGTAATTTGCCGTAACCAAATGAATGTTTGTTGACCATGATTTATATGCATGTAACCGTACCAGACTACTATGTAAGTTAGGTTATCAAGATCTAGCTAATCCATAAGCCGACATAGGTCTATACAAAAGAAGGTCGCTAATGTGACAGACATATCACCACGCTAGGGATTACCCAAGGCCAAGCGGGTTGGGCACAAACCACTTGTTATGGGGCTTACCTCACAGTTTTCGAATAATTGAGAATTCCAGGGATTCAAGCTCATTCACCCTTCTTTTCTTTTCAAGGGGTAGGGAAAGGATTTTATTGCATTTTTCTTTTGCTTTTCTCTTTTGCTCTTTTTTGTTTTTTTTTTTTGTATTTTGTACTTTTGTATTTTTGCTTGATATTGGAGAAAATACTGAAATATTGTTGTGATGATACAAAATAACCTTTTTCTTTTTCTCTTTTTCTTGAACTTTTCTTTTCCTTCCTATGCTAGGGATACTTGCTCGGATTAGCTGTAGAGCAAGGGATTTTTATTCTGGGTAGGGGTGAGCTTGTCCTTTTGTCAATTCTCAAAGATTCTAGACCATGTGCATGATAGGATAGCAGGGGAAACTTTTCGCTCAAGAAACCACTTCTACTATGTAGCATCATATTGAATTTGCAATGAAATCATTTTAATGTGAAAAGATATACTTAGTTCAAGTAAATAACAAGATCAGTTCTCTATGCTCAAAATTTTATTTAATGCCAATGTGGACTTTGATATAAGAGAGATTAATAATCATACAAAATAAAATCAAGATATTTATTCATGTGAGTGTGAAAGTGCGGGATTCCAAATAAATGCTCATTTATCCAAAATAATTGAAAATATAACTGCAAACTCCAAGAATTGACAGGTATAAAAAAGATGTTTTTGAAGATTTTGACACTTTTGATGTTTTTGTATTTGATTTTAATTGATGATTTGCAAGAAGAAATACTATTACTGTTCTTTGAAAAATATTTTGATAGAAATGGCTAAAAATGAAACAATATGCAAAATACAATATATACAAATGATGAAATGACCCAATGTTTTATGCATAGTAGCGTTTGAGATGTATAATGTTCATAGGTTCTTTAAGTTCTTTACCATCTAAGGTAGATAATTTGTATGCTCCTGATCCAAACTTAGCAGTGATGACATATGGTCCAAGCCAGTTGGGCTCGAATTTACCTTTAAGGTTTTTAGTTGCATTAGTATTTTTTTGATTTTCTTTTAAGACAAGGTCACCGATCTCAAAAGATCGAGGATGAACTTTCTTAAGATATGCTCTCTTAAGCTTGTTTTGGTAGGCGTGAAGATGCTCCAAAGCATTGATGCACTTTTCATCTAGAAGTTCTAGCTGACTAAATCTCCCAGCACGATATTCATCCCCTACTTCAGTATCTTGAAGTAGTAGAGCTAAAGAAGGAACTTCTAATTCAAAGGGAAAAATGGCTTCAGCACCATAAACTAAGACAAAAGGTGAAGTTCCAGTGGGGGTTCGAACACTAGTTCGATAGGCCCACAAAGCAGGATATAACTGAATGTGCCAATCTCGACCGGTTTTATTGACCAATTTTTTGAGAATTTTGATTAAGGTTTTATTAGATGCTTCTGCTTGACCATTACCCTGAGGATAATAGGGAGTGGACCAGCGATGTTGAATTTTATATTTTTGACATAATTTCTTGACATCTTTATTTTTGAAACAAGTTCCATTATCGAAAATGAGATTGGCAGGAATTCCAAACCTACAAATAATTTGATTAAAAATGAACTTGGAAACTTGTGTTCCAAGTGCAAGAAGCTAATGGCATAGCTTCAACCCACTTCGTGAAATACTCAGTGGCAGTTATGATGAATTTGTGTCCATCAGATGACACAGGGTTGATTTTTCCAATGATGTCTAGGCCCCATTTTGAAAAGGGCCAAGGAGATGAAATAGCCTGCAGCTCTTGTGCAGGCGCATGGACAAGGTCAGCGTGTTTCTGGAACTTGTCGCAATGTCGCACATAATTATGTGCATCATTTTCCATGGTAGGCCAAAAATATCCTATCCGAAGGAGTTTCTTAGCAATGGCGTTACCACTAAAATGTCCCCCACAAGATCCATTGTGGGCTTCATTCAAAGTTGATCTAGATTCCTCTAGATTCAAACATCTCAGTAAGATGCCTTCAAAATATCTTCTGTACAAGGTATTACCAATAATCACAAAGCGACTTGCTTGTCTACGTAATAACCTACGCTGGTTGCTAGGACAACCATCAGGGAAGGTTCCTTTCTGCAAAAAATTAAATATATCAGTATACCATGGTTCAGGAGTTGTTTCGTTGATGAGAAACACATCCAAAGGTTCTAAGCATGATTTTCTTGAAGCGGGTTCCTGGAGTCGATGAATAATGATGGTAGCATATTCATCATCTAACTCCAAGGGTAGAAGAGATGCAGCTGCAGCCATAGCGTCGACCACACGATTGCTAGTTCGAGGAATAGCTTCCAAAGTAACTTGATCAAACAAGGATAATAACTACAAAACATATGCTTTATATGGGCGTAATTTATCATCTCTGGTCTGATAAACATCATTGATTTGGTTTATGACAAGTTGGGAGTCACCGAAAACCAATAAAATTTTAATTTTCAATGCCAAGGCAGCTCGTAATCCAAGGATAAGAGCTTCATATTCAGCAGTGTTATTGGTGCAAGCAAATGTTAATTTGAAGGACAGAGGTATAAGATGTTTTTGTGGAGATATTAAAATAATACCCACACTAGCCCCACTCATGCATCGGGCTCCGTCAAAGTATAGGGACCATTGCTCTAAATGGTCTGCCTCTAGTTTAAGGCATTCATCAGGAAACTCAATGATGAGGGGATGAGTAGATTCTAAAGGTGCAACAGCTAATTGATCTGCTATGATTTGACCTTTAACAGACTTCTATCCTATGAAGGTGAGTTCAAATTCGCTTAGCGCAAGAACCCACTTGGCTGTGCGACCAGATAAATACGGTCGACTCATGAGATATCGCAAAGGGTCGAATTTGGCAATAACATATGTTTTTTGACTGAGCATATAATGTCATAGTTTTTGTGTAGAAAATACGACTGCAAGACATAACTTCTCTAATATGGTATAGCAAGTTTCATAACTGATTAAGGTTCTGCTAATGTAATAATTAGCACGTTCTTTCTTCTCATCGTCAAGCTGAGCTAACATAGCCCCTAAGGCAAAATCGAAGCAAAAATGTACAAGATAAAAGGACGATCAGATCTAGGTGGGGAAAGCACTGGTGGTTTGAGGAGATATTGCTTAAGGAGTTCAAATGCTTCTTGGCATTCTTCGTCCCAATGGAAAGAGACATCTTTCTTAAGAAGTTTAAGAAAGGGTCCAGTTTTGTCTGCCAACTTATCAATAAAGCGATGAATAGCTTGAAGCTTACCTTGTAAACTTCGTAATTCTGATATATTGGTGGGTGCGGGCATATCTGTGATAGCCACGATCTTGAGAGGGTCAATTTCAATGCCACGTAAAGAAACGATAACCCCTAATAATTTATCGGACTTAACTCCGAATATGCATTTAGCTAGATTTAGTCGGATAAGATATTCCCTTAACCGATCAAATATTTTCCTTAAGTCATTTAAATGATCATCTTCTTTGATAGAACGAGCTATAATATCATCTACATAATCATGTAGAATATCATGCATCATATCGTGAAAGATATAAGTCATGGCTCGTTGATAGGTTGCGCCTGCGTTCTTTAAACCAAATGGCATCACTTTCCAACAAAAGGTTCCCCAAGGGGTAATAAAGGCTATTTTGGCCTGATCTTCAGGAGCTATCCTGATCTGATTATAACCAGAAAATCCATCCATTAAGGATATCATTCCACTTCCAGCAGTAAATTCAATGATCTGATCCATGTTGGGAAGAGGAAAATCATCTTTAGGGCATGCAACATTAATGTCTCTAAAATCGGTGCAAACCCTAACTTTAGTGGCTTCTTTCTTAGTTACTGGAACTACATTTGAGATCCATTCAACATAATCAATGGCTTGTATAAAAATGACTTTCAACAGTTTTTCTAGTTCTCCCTTGACTAGTAAGGCCACTTTAGGATGCATTTTTCAAAGTTTCTGTTTAACAGGTTTAGCATCTGGATGGACTACTAGATGATGCATAACTATGGAAGGGTCCAAACCTGGCATGTCTTCATATGTCCAAGCAAAGACATCTTCATAGTCTTTAAGAAATGAAATGTATTTATCTTGTTTTTCTTGACTCAATTCTGATCCAATATTGATTATGTGAGGGTTATGTTCGGTTCCAATGTTAATTTTTATAACGTTTTCAACTTCCATATGTAAATCTCTCTCAAAATTAGGTGGGGCGGATGAAACACCTAATTCTTGTAATTCTTCCAAGGTTAACTTGGATAATTCATCTTGAGAAGTCGTAGCTTCAAGCTGGGCTATATTCGGAATAGAGCCATCAAAATAAAATTCATTATATAACAATTCCTCAATGGAGACATCATGGAAGATATCCCCTTCCAACTCATCGTCGGATTCGGCAATCATCTCAGGGTAGGCTATGGATAGCATATTGCAGGTAAAAGAATTATTCTTTAGACACAAAGAATCTTGTTTATCTAGATAATCTTGATAACATACGAGATGGTCATCATCCTCAAATGGAAAGGGCTGACCTTTACTAGAAAATAGGCCCACACCACAACGGGCAAGCCACGGTTCTACCTCAAAAGGTTCTTTCATACCATTTTGGAAAGGTCCCAAACCTTTCCCTTTATATCCCAATTTAAGCATTATGGGCTTAGCTTTAAGATAATCATTAGCAAAATAGCATCTAGCATACCCATCACAATGTATCTTAATGTTTCTGGGGATTCTTCCCCAATCATATCCCTTATAAATGAAAGCACAACTCCCGACTTGGTAGATACTTCCCATAGGCTGTGGGAGGCCCAAGGTACGAGGAGAGGGTGGGAGTTTATTTAAAAGAAGGGAAGTCTGCATGGCAGTGTTGGTTTCTTCTGATATAAGAATTTTAGATAAATCGGGTAAGAGCTCATCAGTGAGAGCATAAGAGGTAGAAGGAACATTTCCTTGATCTTCTGATGTGGAAAGAATGCCTGTAGTGGATGATGATGTTATAGGGATATCGATGGATGAGTCTATCGATATGGAAGTTATAGGGGTAAAACAAGAAGTATTGGTTGTAATTTTGGGATCTTTTCGAGGTCCTAATGTAGTTTGTTCAGAAGATGGTTGAGCTATATGTATAGGTGTAGTTGAAGGAGTAGATGAGGTTATGGGTGTGTGTTTCACACGTTTGGGTGGATGATGAGAATTAGGATGTGTGGATGACAGAGCAGGGCAAAATTGAACTCCAACCGGTTCTGCCAAAGCACACATATCAAAGGGTCTAGGATCACCATGAATGGTAACCAACTGGTTTTTAAATTCGAATTTAACACATTGATGTAAAGTGGATGGAACCGCTCGCATCACGTTGATCCAAGGGTGACCCAAAAGTATATTGTACGATGTTGGGCAATGTACAATAAACACGGTCATGTCTAAGGTTCTAGGACCAACTTGCAATGGAATAGTAATGACTCCACACGTTTCTTGTGTCTCGTCATTAAAGGCTTTTATGATCATATCAGTTCTTTTCATTTCGTCACTTCTAAAGCCAAATATTTGGTAGAAGTCAAAAGTGCATATGTTTAAAGATGAACCATTATCAATCAGGACGCGTTTAACGGCTACATCCCCAATTAGGGCAGTAATATATAAAGGGTTATCCTTATGTAAACTATGTTGTGGTATATCTCTATCTCGAAAGTCAATACAATCGACTTCTCGGGTTATGATAGTATTAGACATGGCTTCAGGCTGAATATTTTGTGGTACCATCATTTGGCTTAATGTGAGCATTAATTCATCCCTATGGGTAGGAGAAGATCTTAAAAGGTCCAAAAGGGAAATTCTAGCTGTAGTATTGGATAATTGTTCATTAATATTATACGGAGGCTTAGGTTGAACATTAGGCATATGATTCCCTTTATTGGGATTTTTCAAAACAAATGGAGCTGATCCATCATTCTGAGTTTGATCCTGTTGAGAGTTTTGAGCCTGTTGTCGGGTAACGACTCCGATGGTACCTACAATATTATTTTGAGGATGATGAATTGGTCTCGGTCTAGCGTTTATGGCTTGTTCATTAGAAAGGAACTGATGAGAGGAGGGTCGAGTAGTAACTCTTCTAGGAAATGGTTCTTCCGGAACCATAGAATTGGTGATAGGTTGAATAGGATCTGATTCATCTTCAGAACTATTCGATTGATTTGAGGTGATTTCCATGTCACTTTCAGTCTCATATTCAATGTCACTAAGATCAAGCGTCCGAATATTATGTAGAGGTCTAGTCGTAACTATGGATAAAGTTGTGTCAAAGTTTTGAGGATCGTGAATAGGTAATTGTCCACTAATAGTCCCTACATATCGGGTAGGAGGAGGAACATTGTGATGCTCAATTTGATTGGCCACCTCTTTACCATGTTTTGGTAAAGGATGTTGAAATATGTCCAATGATTGATTGACATTCTGATTCTGACTTTGAGGAATACTCTTTTGGGCGTTATTAGAAGGATTTTGTTTAGGTTGGAAGGCTTGCACCTCCATCTCATTGTTATCAATTAAATCTTGTATTTTATGTTTTAATATTTTGCAAGAGTTGGTAGCATGTCCAGGTCCTCTATGGAAATCACAATGCAAATCAGCTCTGTATCCGGGTATGGTTGGATCAGGTTCCTAGATAGCTGGTAATTGGATCAATCCTCGTGCTAGTAACTACGGGAGAATGGTTGATAAAGGTTGATTTAACCTAGTAAATTCTTGAGGTGGTTTATCAAGAGGTTTCAATATGAACTTCTCTGTTGTTTTCGCAGTGTTAACATTGGCAATGTTTCTGCTATCAGTGACTCCGTCACCCACAACTTGTTTATTTTTATATTGATTTCTGGATGTTTTCTCATCATCTTTCTTTTTGAGCTGACCTCTTCTAATGAGAGCATCTTCCACCCTTCGAGCTAAGTCTATAGCTTGATCGAAGGTGGTCAAGGTAGCAGTTGATAATTCATAGGATAGTTGTTCTTGTAAATTATTGATAAAAATATCCAACATTTCTCGATAAGGTAACACAAAGTGTAATCTTCCTATCAACTGTCTCCATCGAGCTAAGAAGTCAGCAAAACACTCATCTTTGTCTTGTTTTAGGTTGTACAAATATTTAATGGTTACATGCCTTTCGATATAGGCACTAAATTGATGCACAAAAGACTCAGCGGTCTCTTCAAAATTTCTCAAAGAATGAGTAGGCAGTTGATAATACCACTCCAATGCCATCCCTCCTAAACTCTTCGGGAACATTTTTAGTAATAGCAAGTCATCATGTGATATGTCATGACAGTCTATCCTAAACATACGAAGATGCTCTATGGGATCTTCGGTTCCTTTATATATAGGTAGGACAGGCATAGGAAAGTGTTTGGGATATGGTTGTGCTACAACTATAGGATCTAGAGGTTGACTACACATCTCTCGATAATTGTATGAGGGACGGTAGGGATCTATCTGGTCCATGCGAGAGACTAACTGTTTCACCATGGCTTCCAAATTACCAGTTTGTCCACCATATTGGTTTGGTGGTACATGAGTATGGGATTTATGACCGTAGGAGGGTGGGACATAAGGATTAGATGCTATATTGCTGTTATGCAAATGGTTGGTAGGAAGAGTATTATGAAGAAGATTTGTTGTAGCATTATGTTGTATCCCAGATTGTTGGAAATTGGTATTTGGTTTTGTTTTAGGCTTTTGTTGATTTGAGGTATATTGATCAATAGTTTGGCAAAATAAAGTAGTGAATGAAGGTTTCTTTTGTGTGGGAATAACCCTTGGCTTGGTAATAGGCACTCTAGGTGGTTGGGTAGCCTGTTGTTGTTGCATGTTTTGGATTATAGTAGCCATGTCCAAATTGGACGGTCCAACTTGATCACTCTCTTGATCAACGAAGGACAAAGGATTAGTGCGTGTGTGATATATATCTTCTAGGGTTGCTTGAGTGTCACTAATTTGATCTTTATCCATATGAACTGCTCTATTAAGGGTGCCCATATTATCATGGAGGAATTTCCAAAAATGGTCCATGTTCTCAAAAGTAACAGCTCCTTCTGGAGTTATTTTAGGAGATGAGGATCCTTCCTCTCTATCATTTTCTTTTTGTTCATTTGCATCCACAAATTCTTCTTCTTGTTGGTTTAAGGTTACTTCTTCCTTAATTGGGTCTTCAAGAAGGGCATCTCGGTTTATTTGTGGTTTTTCCTAACCAATCTTCTTCTACTTCAATTTGTTTTCCATTCCTGAGTTTAGTCATTATGTCTAAATCTTAAATTTTAGCAAATATATACTGATATATTTGCAACAGATTTGGGAGGTATATATTTTAATTATATACCTACTATAATGCTTAAAAGAGAAAATGTTTTGATTTTTTTTTTTTGTTATGATTTTTTTTGTTTTTGTTTTTGTTTTTTTTTTTTTTGTTTTTATGCTTATAAAGACAATAAACAACACACTAAATACAAGAAATAACAATAATAAAATAATAACTTAGTTTTCTATAAATAGTTTATAGATATCATTGATAGGATCAAGTTCATCAAGAGTCATAAAGTGCTCCTCTTCAAATTGGAAATTGTTTTTCAAGAAGTCAACAAAGTGTGCTATGGTGATATTATCTGTTTCAGATTCTGTTTTGTAAAAATAAATCTCATGGCAATACTCTCGATATAACACAGCTCTGGGAACTCTATTCCATATTTTTCTATCTGTAAGAACGACCTCTTGGTCCTCTATACGAGACAAAAATTTATGTACTACAACTGCATTCTCAAGGTATTCCTCAAAAGTATATAACTCAGAAGACACAAGGGCTCTTTTATCTGCTAACCACCTATGGCAAGCTCTCTGAAGTTCATGATACAAAATTACTTGATCGGGATCCAGGATTCTATCTAGGACAAACCTCTTGATTTGCCTAAGTTCGGTTGCTCTAGATGAAATGAGATCCAATCTCCTATCAAGTTCGTCCCACAAAGGTTGAACCCTATTTGTTTGAGGTACTCTAAGCACAGAAGTAATCTCTATAGCTGCTAATTGATTTTCAACATTAATGGTGACAACTCGTCTCTTATTATAGTCTACCATCTAAATATGACATGCAAATTTTCTTAAGTCTAAATGCATTTATGTTTTGTTTTCTTATTATTATTTTTTTTATTTTTAGAAAGGTTTTTTTTGTTTCACGTCGGGTTCACCAAAATGTATCGCTCCAAATTTTTTGCATCCTTACCTTCAGGCTATAGGATCCGCACCCGAAAGGGGGATGGGAAAAGGATGGGACAATACCTCGGACTGAGAGGCCCTTTGAAGGTCCCGCCTCTCGGGGGAGGTGTATAAGGGTGAATTTTTGACGGATGGTGGGTTCACCAGGAAACTTTTGAATGGCAGTTTCCATGCCTAGGTTGATAGTATGTTTAATGTGTTCATTTCGTGCTTTAATCATTCAACTCCTAGGTTTGGCCGATATGAATCTAAACTATTCTATATGCCAATGCTGATTTAAATGAATACAAAAAATAAAAATGGATGCAAATAACAGAGAATATGCTAACTAGAAGGTGTCATACCTGATCCCGGATGTCTGATGGAGATTCTGAGTCTTGTAGCAGTTCAGATCGTCTCAGTTTGTACGTAATCGTCCCAAATCATAGAAGGTCATCTGAAATCAGATAGAATCTCAGATTCGAATTCGTCAAAAACCTGCAATCACAAAAATAGATACAAAATACCAAATATGCAAGTGCAGAAGCAAAGGATAAGGGTAGAAATAATAGCAAACATGCCTGAATAATAGATTCTAATAAAAAAATAAGGAAATGCAGTAGTTTTAATGGTTGATTTTAACTTTATCATGCGATTGTGCTAAATGAGGTGAACTCCAAGATGCATAAAACATAATAACTTAAAATAGTGCAGAGATCTGATATGAAAAATGCAAAAAAAGCTACGAAAATGCAAACTCTAAACTCGAACTGCCCCCAATCTGGACTACAGTCAGGATCGCCTCCAATCGTACGAGATCGTCCGCAATCGTCCGAGATCGTCCGCGACGATCCAAGCTAGCTTCGACTAAAAATAGTAGAGTTCCTGCAATAAAAATGTAAAAATACCGAATGCAAGCAAAGTAGTGCGAGGGGAATAAGGAGCTAACTCTACAATGAAATCCATCAACTAAGGGGTTGGGAGTTCAGGGAGAATCAACCAGCCAGCCAGGGGGAATCAGGGGGATAAACTAGAAAAATCCTAGTTTATATAGGATTAGGAAGAGGTTTGGGAGGTTGGGGATCATCCCAATCTAGGAGATCTCCAACAGGGAAATCTCCAACTACGCAGACACGCTTCTGCCCGAGTTGGAGAGGCTGTTGAAACAGAAGCTAATTATGAAAATTTAGTTTTGGGACGAAATCGTCTGGACGTTCTGTTCTAGACGAATTCGTCAGATCGGGGATGATTTCGTCTAATCTGAGACGATATCGTCCAACGGTCAAAACAAATCCTAAAAATGGCACGAAAAACGAGGAAAGCGGGTAAAAGGCGGTTTAACGGGCAGTTTGGGGTTGAAATTCAAATTTTAATATTTTATCTTTTTACTAATGTTTTAACCGTGCCAATTTTAGGGTGCTACATAATGGCTAACTAATATGCATGAAAATATGATACAAAACTTGATACAACTCTCAAGAAATGCTCATTTATGAAAGCTCATGAAAATATACAATGTTATTCAATGGATGTCATAACCTCTCCATATTTGAAAAAAAGGATCTACATTGTATCTTCTACTACTCTACATATGCACTCCAAAATCCTCTTTCTCTTCTACTCTATAAAGGTATTTTTATAATAAGATGCAACTCTTTACCTTCAATATTCCTATGACATCTCACTATTCTATTCTAATGACTTATATACATGTGGACTACATGCACATTTACATCAATGCACATTCTAACACTTGTGCATTTATTATATTGCTTTAATAAATTAATTAAGTCCTAATAAACTCCTAATCTAAATTTGTACCCATGATGATACATTAGTAAGAACCAAATAATGATATATATTCCAAAACCACCATGTATTACATTATTTGGGATATTGAAGACTTTAGTCTTCAATAAGGATCTTTGTCTCTTGTATAATATTCATCTTGATCAGGTCCTTTGTATTATTTTTAATTCACATTGCATTGTATGCCTCCTTGATATGGTTTATCTTATTTATATTTTTATTTATTCTTGTATTTGAGGTAACTTAATGCACTTTCATAGTTGGATGTACTATCACCGATTCTTGCAAAAGAGTCTTCTTTTTCCCTTTGTCATTTTCCAATTTTTTTATAGAATATTTTGAATAAATACTCAATGCATCATGATAAGATTTTGTGTTAGTAGAACTTGAAGTATCAATATTGCATGAGGATTGAAATATCTTCTCTAGGTATGATTCATCCATTTTTATTTTTATTTAAAGTAATTCTATCAATCCTTTCTATTATGCATTCTCATCCTTGTAATATTTGAATGTAAGTAATGCCATATATAATATGCTATCAAAGTCTAAAGGAATTTGAATGTCACTCTTTCCATTGTCAATTGCTTTAGTGAGTCGAACATGTAGATAATATTCTATGGTTTCAAATTTATCTCTTAAAGCTTCATTATGAATCATTTTTTAAGTAAGGTCTAAGTCTCCTTTAGATTTTATAAGTAAATTCTTGATTCCAATTTTTATGAAACTTGCTCTTTCCTTTCTAATAGTGTTGTTCATATCAGTGTTCACTATATTCTTTGAGGTAGACATATTTCTTTTTCTTTTAGTTTGAGTAGACTATGTCACTTTTAGACCTTGTATCTCTCAATTTGAATTCTAGACTGAATTAAATATTGCATTGAATGATTAGTTAATGGAATTTTAGTTCTTTTGAGATCCTTTCAAGTAGTCTACCTTATAACTCCTTAGTGATATGATTAAATACTCTTTTTCAATTTGTAGAATCAATATTGAAATGATTTTAATTTTGTAAAATATCCTTTAATATTGCAGCTAATTTGAGTGGACAAGAAATTTGATAGTATGCTTAGCTTTCTAGTTTTGAGTTGAATTCTAGTAATGTGAGACAAGATCTATATAATGTTCAATAATTATTTTCCTTGTAGAAATATCAATGATGCAATTAGAAATTCTCAATATCTTCAAGATAGTTATGTTGGATTCTCTATGTCTCTTCAATCTAGTTATGAGACTAAAAAATCAATCTTCCAACTTTTAAATAAATCTAGAGTTTGACTTACCTCTACCTTTGTATAATGAAGTTTCTAAATTTCTATAATTTCAATTTGCAGTAGGATTCCTTGTATCTCCCATGTTAGAAATTTAGAAAGACTAAAATTTTACAAATTAGATTTCACTAACCTTATATCTCCTTGTTAAATATTTACAAATAGTTGAAGCAATAATAATAAAGATTTTAATGCTTCTATTTTCTACTTCCTTCCAAATATAATTAAAAAATATTCTAGAGATTAACATCTTATTACTCCTATAATTCAATTTCCCTAGACTATAAATTTTAGTTGATTTTAACCTTAATAAACTTGCAATATAACTCTTACATTTCCAATGCTTAATTCGGACTTGCAAGTTCTCTGTAATCAAATTGAACTCCTACGACTTGATGGTAGTTGAATCCTTGTCAACTTTAAGATAATACATAAAAATTACTCCTTATTAATCATTGAATTGTGTGCCTTCTCCAACATTCACATGCATCCCTACACTCTTCTCTTCAATCGGTAAGCATGATTCTCTTTGACGTCTATATGTTGACTTATGCACTCCAATTCAAATGGCAATATTGCTCTTCAACGTAGTTAATTTTGTCTGTGCACTTCTTCTTCAAAAGGTAAACTAAAATGCTTTATCACTCCTTGAATTCCATGTGCTATAGACTCTTTAATGCTACCTTAAATTTGCTCTGTTATATTTGAATTGAAATCCCTTCTATGAGCACTGCACAAGTGCTTCTTTTAAGGTGTGTTTATATCATATTATAACATGGTATAGGAAGTATGATGCCAAGTGTACTTGATTTATCTAACTCATTCTAAATACTTCTACTGCACCTTCTTACAATATCAAATTACAAGTGGTATTAAAATATTTGTTCGTTACCTTCAATACCTTGGACCTGTGACTAACGCTTCTTCAAGAGCGTTATACAAATGATGTTGCATACGGATATTCTATTTTGATGTAGTGGTGATTTTCTACTATTTGTATGAGATGCCTTCTTCCACATGGTGTAACCACTTTGTCCTAACTCCCTTGGCTATACTAGTGCTCTCGCCTTGCTATCTTAACACTAAATCACTGTAGGTTTTGATAGTAGTCCAACACTTCAATTGATCAATATTCTTCTAATGCTTCTATTAGAGATAAATTATGGTGATTCTCTCAACGCTTCTATGGTATAGATGATTATCCTTCCAATACTCGTAAAGAGTGCCAACCAAATTTATGTGGTGGCTTTAGCGATGGATAACTCCTTGAATTTGAGTTAAACTTGGAGACTATAAATTTGATGTGTCTCCTCCTTGTCTAGATGGTGCAAATTGCCTGAGTTTGCTTTACCACCTGTAAATAATTCCACACTATATATCTTAAATGAATGTAATGCTTTATTTGGTGCAAGTTGCATGGGCAAAAATAATGCTTACTCTTGGTTCCAATGATGCTACTCTCAATGCTTCTATTATATGGAGAGAAGCCTACGATACTTGCATCATTTGATCATTGCTGAGTTTGTCCTGTGATTCCTTCACCAAAGGCTTCCAACTATCAAGTATACCTCACTTTACCTTCACCAAATGTGATCAAATGTACCTTATTTTGCCTTTACCAAAGGCTATTTTGATGCTAAACATATTCAACTTTATGTCCCTAGTATAGCTATACCTTCTACCTATTTTATTCACCTTTTTTTCTATCTTCTACTTGTAAGTAATATCTATTGTTGTTTGGGTGATGAACACAAGTTGTGTTGTAGCCATTGCACAACATGCCCCAAACTTGGGGACCCACATTTAAATTTGGGGTTTTGGGAGTTTTGGTTCTTTGCGTGATAATTTTGATAGGTTTGGGGGATTGTATTTCCTTTTTTTTCTTTCAATATGTCTAATATATGGTTAGATTTTAATGTTTGGTTAATTTTAAATATTTTGAATTGAACCAATTCAAACATTTAAAATTAATTAAATCAAATTTAATATTGTTAAATATATATACAAAAATAAATAAATAATACATATATATATATATATATGTTCAAAAATAATAAATAAATAAATAAATAAATAAATAAAAAATAATCTCATAAAGTAAGATAAAGCAAATGGAGGGCCAAAGTGTGCCTTCCAAATTTATATTGTCACAAGAATTTTAAATTAGCATGTTGATATTTATATTATTTTTATATTTCTCTTAATTAACATGTCATTATTGATGTAGGTTTATTGTTGCATCATTGACAGCTCGAGGTTGTTAGGAGATGATATCACGACCATGTGTATATCAATTATAGAGAACTATCATGGATGTGACTTGGATGTAGGATCAAACCCGCAACATTGGATAGTGATGTGATGCCCTAAAATGATGTAATAAGGGGACAACCAAGCATGGTGCTAACCTAGACCGATGAAACCAGTGACATGGACCAAGGTAGACTAACGACAGAGAGTGGATCTAGATGGCTAAAATTGTAGTGATGTAGATGGATAGAATGGGTAGATATATATGCGATGGATAGTAATTATGCAAAGATAATAAAGAATAGGCTTCACCGTTAGTTATTTTTGATGTAAGCTACATAGGTTATGGAGAAGAGAAACCATAACTTGTATGACTATATGAAGTTGATGATCTATGAGAACGTTGTATACATCGGTTGGTATTACAGGATGGTGCAACGTCAAGCTGATGGAGAGGTATGGATGGTTCATTCACATCCGTGGTGGCACAATGTAGTGAGGATGTAATGTTTTCTTCCTCTCCCCATAGTATACTTCCTACTCTATGCAGTGGAAATCCAAGTACATCAGAGCCATGATGTTGATGAGGAGTGGTAGTGGAAGTAGTGCGGTGAGAATAGAGAAATCATCACAATGACATGATATTGTTGTTGAGGGTGATGAAGAATTTTATTGTGGCTACAGAGTGTGATGATGCAGAGAAGCCATGATAGTGGAGTGAGCATATTTTGATGGTGCACAGTTCATGGGAAATACTTAGTCTTGCAATACAGTGGGATCGTCGCTAATTTTGTTAAAGAAACACAGTACCTATATCTAGGTAATGACCTATGCAATAGTGAACAGTACTAGATAGCACATGTGAGGGCCTATTTGTAGGATACAAAACTATATATATCAGTTAAGTGGTGACCATTTGATTCTCATATCCACTAAGTTTCAGAATAGGATCATTCATCTATACATTTATGGTGCATGTTATCAAAAATTCAAAAATATCAAAAATTAGCATTCAAAATTAAAGACAACATAAGATGAGGAAATATCAAAAATTCAAATGGAGTGCATGTTATGGATTAGTAGCACATGTTTAGCACATATTTTAATAAAGTTGTTAGTTTAGGATAAGCCTTATTTAAGGTATTCTTATCCATTGTCATGTCTTGTAATACCTATTTATAGGCTTCTGTTGCTAATGGAAAACTAAGTTTGGATCGTATTATTATTTCTCGTGTCTATTGTAACTAATTCCACATCATTGGTATTAGATAAGGTTATGGATTACATGCTAGTATCCTCTTTCCCTAGGCCAATATTGGTTCAAATGAGGAATGAGAATGCCTTCACAGGTCTATCTGTAAAATCAGTTACAATAGACACAAAAAATAAGAAGGTAATCCAAACTTATTTTTCCATTAACAAACAAAAGCCTATAAATAGGCATTACAAGACATGAAAATGGACAAGAACACCTTAAATAAGGCTTATCCTAAAATAAAAACTTTATTAAAACATGTGCTACTAATCCATAATAGTTTGGATGAAATATATAACTCCTAAAGTTGTGTTTTTTCTTTGGTTAGTCCTTAAAAATATAATTTTAATAGTAGATAATCTCAAAAGAAGATGCTTCTATTTTTCAAACATATTTTCTTTGTGCAAAGTTGATGAAGAATTGGTTTCACACCTCTTTATCCATTGTTCTTGCTCAATGAAGGTTCTTTATTTGATTCTTTAGGCAATTTAATGCTCTTGGGTGGTCTCTCATTCTATCCTTAGTTTTGTTGAACAATGGCATACTCCCTTTAAAAGTGTGAGACTCATTTGTTTATGGAATATATCCTTAGCTCATTTTTGTTAGGGCATCTAGTTGGAGCACAATAACAAGACTTTTAGATATGGTTATAGGGATGAGAAGTATATCTTTTCTATAATTAAAAATTCAATCAAGGAGAAATTGACAAGTAAGCATGAGGAAGGGATTGAGTAGGGAATAGATAAAGAGATAGCTAATAATTAGAAATTATAAGTAAATATCAGAGATGGTAAAAATTCGAGGGAGGACATAAGAAATAATACCAAATGGAAGAAACCTGAGGAGGGGTGGGTGAAACTAAACTTCAACAGGGCCTCTAAAGGAAACCCTGGAATATCTACAGGAGGTGGTGTGATAATAAATTCAAAAGAGGATATGACAGGATCTTACTCTAAGAATTATGAGATATAAAATAGTCATGTGGTTGAAGCTAAGGTGATGATAACTGGTATCAAACTCTTGGATCAACTTGACATTCCTAAAATAGTAATGGAGGGGGACTCCCTTAACATAATTATTTATCTTCTTGGAAATGGAGAACCAAGTTGGACCAGGGAAGGAATCATAAGGGATATTAAAATATTACTTCAATATTTTCAAGAGGTGAAAATCATGCATAATTTTAGGGAAGGGAATAATTTTATTGATTATTTGGATAATCTAGGAGTAACCAACAGTGAATGAAACATATGAGTGGACTCATTTACACCACATATGCTCTCATATTTAGGCCTAGATAGTCAATTCAATGTTAGTAATGTGGAAAGTCAGTGATGATGAAGGACACCTAAAAGGAATTGAAGACAATGGTGTAAATAAATAAGAAGGATGAAGACATGGAAGTTGTTACCATCTTGTCAAAAATTAAGTAGAACATTTAAAATCATCCAACCTCTTGGTTTTGAATGTATTTTCTCTAAGTTGTAATTTTGTGCTAAAATTTTTGTTGTATTTTATGTTGTTTTTTCTGTTATAACTTTTGATTAAGGTGGTTGTATAATTTTAACCCAAGGTTTATCTTGTTCTATTTTCTTAAAGGTTTTGTTTTCTTGTATAAATGGTTGGGGCTCTTTAAAAAACCCCTATTTTCACCTCTGATAAAAAAACAATCTCCCACACGTCCAAACCCAATATTTGTAGTTAAGTTTGCATCTAATAAATACACCACCTTAGAGGCCAATTCACTAGTGATAAATTCATTTTCTTATCTAGTAAATTTGTGCAATTTGATTTTACCACTCAATTTTTTCTTTCCTACTCAAATATGAACTTCAATGGTCAAATTTACAAATTTTCCAACTATAATAGCTTCAGGAGGTGAATTGATGTTAGGCATGCAACTTATATGTTAGTTCACCTATAAATACCTCTCATGAGTATTCAAATTACTATCTCATTGGCAAGCATCCCTAGTTATTATCCACCTAGGAATATGACTCATAAATCAACTTCCAATTAGCATCTCTTAACTAGTAATCAGATCTACTTAACTGCCAATCAAGTCTCAATTAGCCCTTGACTACCAATTAGGACAGTTAACTAACCATCACCACTCTCTAAATCACCATAGCCTAATACCTCATTCCCATTTGGTTGCCACCTTTTTCTATATAAGGATCCATTGAGGAAGCATTTTGGCATGACCTCTTGAAGTAACAAATTATTTCTCAAGTTTCATTTGAAGATCTTTCAAGGCATTGCAATTCTATCATATTATAATTACATACTCATGAATCTTGGGTAATATAGTGTAGATATCTTTGTGATATCATTTCACTTCTCTTCTATATTTTTTTTTTCATCTAAGTGTGCAATTGATTTTATCTTAGACTAGCTTTTGCTACTAATAAGTTTTTGTATAAGATTTGTTTGTGCATGTGAGATCATCTTACAAGTGATTCCATGCATTCATGGAGCTAGGGTAGGTAGTAGGCCTCTCTTGACATCTCATTAGTACTTGAAACCTATTTTTAGTCCATCCTATTAATTTCTAACTTACAAAAGATGAATTCACCTCATATATCTCTTGTAGGTGGTATACTTATCTTGAGTATTATTGTAGACTCAACTTCATGTTTGAAACCCTTCGTTTTATTACCCCATAGCCTTTATGTCTCCCCAAAATTGTCATTTTTGTATTTTAGATCATCGAGAAACCTTATTTTATTGCCTTATAAATAATCAAATATACCACCTATAGTTGGTTCAAGTAGTGTATTCATTAACTAAACCATCATATCCCAGATTCTTGATTTAGTCTTTAATATTCATCAATCTTATCTCCTTTGTATTCTTTGGTTCATTAGCCTAAGCCCCACCGACCTTGATTGATCATTTTTTTATCATTCTATCATAGACACCAAATTTACCACCCATAATAGTTCTAGGTGATAAATTCATTGTCCACTCTCTAAAATATGGGTTTCTCATACTATTTTCTTTTTGATCAATCAAGTTCCCTATCTATGTTACTTGTAATTTTCTACCATAACCAATAGTATCTTCTCTTAGTTTTTTTCCCTATTGTAATCTTTCATTTATGGAAAGAAAATTTGCTAGCCACTATGCCTTTAGGTGATGAACTCATACCAAGTAAAATGACATCAAATTTTTGGGTATTTCAACTTTTATTTATATACATTCAAGGTTATATTTTTGCCTTCTAAATTTCTAGACATCTATGGCTATTTAGTATGTCCCTAAAAAACTAATTTCCTTTTTAGTCTATCCCTTTTGTAGATTCTTGATATTCACCATCTAGAGGAGTTCCAAGCAATGATTTTAGGCAAGTGGTATATTCAACTACAAATAGCAGTTTTATCTTAGCTACCAAGATAGGTATGCTTCCTTCACCTTATTTTTGTTGGTGTTTATTTCTATTATTTATCATCTGTATATAATTTTTTATTTCTATTTTTTTAGGGCATTTTAAAAGAAAAGAAAGAGGAAAGGAATTTTAGCGTAGTATTTGTAGGGAATCTTATTGTTTTTGTATAGGCATAAAACATGAAAGAGAATAATTTTTTACAACTATTATAGTTTTTGTGCTCTTGCATCCTTCCACTACCCTTGCTAAAAGAAAAAAGGAGATTTTATTTTCTTGCTAGTTCTAGGATTTGTTTTATTAGAAAGTGAAAGAGCATATTTAGGGTAGCTCTCGTATTCTTGAAATACTTGTTTGACACATTTTTACTTTTGTGATAGTTAAATTATTATTATAGAAAATTAAACTAAAAATAAAAAATACTATCTATAAACTCCTCTTTAACTTGGAATTAGCCCTATGTATTCACATCTTCAGAATTTAAATTGAAATTGCATGTAGAGGTACATTAAGCCAATTTGTATTCTTAACATCCTTGTTTGAAATAAAGAAAAGTAAAAATATGTTATTTTTTTAGAAGTAGATCTTAGGATTAGTAGCAAGAATAAAATTGCATATTGGACTTTCTTGTTGCATCATTGTTTGCATCATGCACTTACACTATCATCCTTGCACTCATACATTAGGTTAGTCAAAAAACTTAAGCGTTTCCAAAACATATTATGGATTATTACACTATTTGGTAAAATTGAATGCACCCCCATGGTACCATTGTACAATTAGAATAGGATGTGAGTTAGGTGTGTGATTTATATTTCCCCTAAAGTATGTGTCTATGTGTAGGATGATTACAAGTGTCATGTAACAATGTGTGCAAGTGTGTAGAGTGAGAGAGTGTGCAAGTGTCATGTAAATAAGTGTGCAAGTGTGTACAATGTGTCATATAGGTTAGTTAAAAGTCATGTGTGTATGTGTCAAGTATGCAAGTGAAGATTCACATGTATATAGCAAGATGTAAATTCAAGGGATATGGGAGGTCTATCTTATTTGTAAAATATAAAAGGATGCATCTCTCAGATATGTGAGGAGAAAAATAGTCAAATATTAAAGAGTCATCTTATAAGGTTATATTATGGAGATAAATATCCATGTATTGTATCAAAGAAAATTTTATTGAGCAAATGTAAACTTGTATATTTGATTCATCAATAATATTGTGAGTATATAATTGATGGATATTGTTATTTCAATAATATTATGTTCATTAATATTTATCAGATATTTGTATGCATTAATATATTGATTTAATATTTGATCCTAAATATTGGGACCTATGATTTAATCTAGCTAAAAATACATGTGGTATCAAAGCCATATTCTAGCAAAGTGAGAAGCTTGGAGAATAAAATATAGCACCAAAAAACTTTGGTAGGAATTTATGTGTGATAAGAATCTATAAAGAAAAGTTTAATATTGAAAAGGTAGCATAGATAAGAAATATGGTGTGAATTTGAATTTAATAATTTTTGAAGGTATAAATTTGGAGCTTCAAGAAAGAAGCTAAATACTTTAGCTATTTTAGAAATCAGGTTGATTGCACCTAGAACCTGCAAAGTAACATGTTAGTGAATGTGATTAGAAGAATAAAATTCCACATTAATAAAGTGTTAGCAAAAGAAAAAGAGAGTGTTGGATAAAAGACCTTGATTATGAGCAACACCAGTCATTTTGGAGATATAAAAGCCAATAAAGCCAAAGAAAAGGTGTTTGAATTTAAAGGTAGAATTGAACTTCTAAAAGAAGTATTTTATTGGATGCTTATGAAATCATATTAAAGGTAAATAACCTATGAGAAGGTTAATTCCTAATATATTTTGGACAACACCTAAGATTGAAATTAAAGCAGAAGTTTCTAGAAGGAGTAGAGTAAATAAGAAGTAAGTCATTAAAGCCAATGATGAAGTTTGAGAGCTTTAAATTCAAGGATGAATCTAAATAAATTCAAATCCATGGATGAAACTTGAGAGTGCCAAAGAAAAATATGAATATAGATAGCACCAAATCCATATTTAATCATGTGTTACAATAGAAGAAGGAAGTTAAAGAAAATATAGGTGCATTGCAAGCAAGGCTAATGGATGAGTGAGCTCGTAGGTTGCCAAAACCTTGGTTGATGACTAGAAGCATTTGATAGGATGGGTAGATAATTGGAGGTGTCAATAATTCCTACCTAACTTGGTAATTCCCTAATTAGGATCGAGACAAAAAAATCCATTGTGATAAGGTAATCAGAAGAACAAACACAAATTAAGGTAATTTATAGTTGTATATTGTTATTTATAGTGCCTAATTATTTTAGGGGATATAAAGTTGAAACAAGAAAATTTTATAATATTTTATTTTTGGAAAGAAATATATTTAGAAGTTTTTATTGATGAAAAAGGAGTTATAAAGGGAAAGTAATATTAGAAAATAAAACATTGAAAAATAATTGGAGTAATAAGGATTGAATATTTGAATAATTGAAATTTGAAAATTGATTTTGAGAAATTAAAATTATGATTATTGAAAAATTGAAAAGAATTTATTATTGAAGAATTATTAAAAATTGATGAATGCAAAATTAGTTGAATAATTTTTTTTGATGTAAAAAAGCATTATATTAAATAATTAAAAAAATACATTTTTACAAACAAAAAAAAAGAGGCGGATAAACACGCCATGTGGCTAACGCCATCAGCAAAAAAAAACTATCCCTATCAAAATAGAGTGGGAATCCAAGAGAACAATCTACAATTTACATAACTGATGGATACTAGAATAAACTGATAAGTTTTAGCCACTTTATTCCCACTTAGAGACTTTGAAAATGAGTCCCTCTGAAGTGTTGGGAACATAAACCCACCTATAAAATCTTAAGTTGCCCAAGGTATCAAGTTGAGGAGTTGGAGGATAGAGGAATAGTCACATAGCCATGACCATATTTGTAAGTACCTTGAACTAGGATAGGAGTGCATTTTAAGAGTAAGCAACACTGCTATGTGGACCTGATCTGCTATGAGGAGTATCCTAAATTACTAAGCACAGTGCATTACCCCACTATTTAATAACCTTTTGAAGATGATTAAGCTCCATGGACACCTTATTTTCCTAAAATATAATCTAAAAATACACAGAAGAAATAATATTAGACTTCTCAAAAGTAGATATGTGCAAAGAGGAAGTACACTTACCAAAGATACAGTCATTTCTAGCTCTCCATAAACTAAACAAGGTCACCATATGAAACAAGTACCACACTTCAAAAATAATAGCTGGTAATGGTGGGGGATCTCCCAAAATGATATGCTTCCACTCAAACATGGAAAAGGAATAGGGTCTAAAAAGGGAAAACAACCACTCCCAAAGAGAATGAGCACAAGCACAAACCCAAAAAAGATGGATAAAGTCTTCAAATTGAAGATATAAAGGGAAAAAAGGGTTTTCTATGCCTAAATGTTGTAGACATTCCCCAATAGTAAGCCCTTGGTGCAAAAGACTCCATGAAAACAAGAAATTTTGGGCTCCAAGAAAGGAGCCTAAGCAATCTAGAACCTGTGCAACCAAACATGTCGAGGGGAGGAGACCTTCCATCGTTGATTGAGCTTCTCAATCCTGGGGAGGCAAGGAGAGATCCATCCATAAACCAATCAGGACTTATAATTTCATAATGGAGTTTCCAAATACCACTTACAGTTCTTCCACCAAGGTCATTGAGAAAGTAAAAAAATCTTGTGTAACATGGATTCAGGGAGAGCAACCTTGACATCCTCAAAGGTATCCTTGTAAGAGTGTTTAAGCCCAAATTTAGCTCTAAAATCATCCCAAGGGAGCCAATCCATGGTAGAATGAGAAAATAAATTAGTTATGCATTACACACCTTTTCAAAATAATCTCAACGAATGAACCCAGGGAACCTACGCAAGAAGGGAACCCTAGTAAGTGATAAAAAGCGACCACCAAACATTCATTTGGTTTATGGATAGGCCATGCCAAAAGCTCTATCCATTCTATTTAATCCAAGTTTTAACACTCTCCCAAGATTTCAAAGTGCTATTAATAACAAAGTATCTTGACTCTTTGATAGACACATGGGCAACAATGAGGGAAGGGAACCCCATGCCCTTCCAACTCTTATGCCCAAAATGGGAACCTTCACTAATACAGTGTTAGATGAGAATATTCTAGGCCTCATTACCTGTGAGGGCTCTGATGACCCACTTAACACAAAGGTCCCAACCTTGACATTGGGTGTTAATAATGCCAAGTCCACCATGGCTTCTGGAAAGACAACAATACTCCTAGGCAACATAGTGGAATCCTAAAGCATTATTGGAGGAGGACCATCAAGATTCTTATAACAATTTTTGGATGGGACACAACAAGAAGAATAATAAACATGGTTGGCCAAAAGGACTTTAGTGTAAATTTAAAATTTACCAGTAAGGGAGAGTTTCTTTTTGGACTAATAGGTAAGGTTTTTTTCCACCCTGTTAAAAACATACTTCCATAACTCTGGAAACGACCCATTAAAGGCAAAAGGAATACCTAAAAAACAAAAAAAATTCCCTCTTGTATGATATTCCATTGATATTGATTAAACTAGTGGGGCATTGGATCGAGAGACTACCTATAACATTGGGTCTTTCTCCATTAAATGGAGGATCCAAAATCTAGACAAAAAGTGTCCAGACAAGCAAGTGCTTGTTGAATGACACCTTCTTCCTGAATAAGAGTAAGGAAAGATTCATTAACAAAATAATCATTGATCAATTGAGTCTCACCTCTAGGGAGAGAAATTCCTTGAATAGAACCCTGAGCAGTGTGATGAGCTATTAAATAGCCAAGCCCTTCAGTAGCAAGGACATAAATGGAAGAAGCTAAATAATAACCTTGTCTAATGTATCAAAAGATACTGATGGCTGAGGACTTGTGTTTGTTAATGGACAAAAAAGTTGAAGCCTCAGCAAATAACATTTCCATAGAACTAATAAAGTAGGGCCCAAAACCAAGAGCTTTAAGCATGGCTATAATGAAGGACCAATCAATCATGTCATATGCTTTCTCAAAGTTGATTTTGATGAACACATATTATTGGTTACAATTGTCATACGACTCCATATATTCCTAGGTAGAAATAATATTATCAAGGATGTATCTTCCCATAATGAAGCCAGTTTTCTCTGGGCACATGATAATAGGAAGGATATGGTGGATGCATAAATCTAGGGCTTTGTTAATGATCTTATAAGAGACATTAAGGAGAGTAATAAGTCTCCAATTGGTGATGATTTCAGGATCACCGTCCTTGAGGATAAATTTAATAATCCCTTGATTGATATTAGGGCCCAACATCTTTCTAGAATTTGAGAAGATTAGACCATACAGTGTCCCAAAAGGATTTGTAGAATTCACAAGGGAAGCCATCAATACCAAGAGATTTATAATTGGCCATATAAAAAATAGCTTCCTCCATATCCTTCAAAGATAGGGTCTTATCACAGGAAACTCTTTGAGACTCAAAAATTCATTCTGGAACCATAGAAATGCAGGATTTAAGGGCCTCATCATGTTGCGGGGAGAGGTCCTAAGCTACAAAGATAGGTTGATAATACTCTTTAAAAGTAAAGAGAATACTAGGAATATTAGAAACATGCTCTCCATTAATGTTAAGGGCTTTAATACTCAAAAAATTATTATGAGGATGCAAAAACTGAAATAAATCCTTGGTAACCCTATCTTCAAATTTGATCCAATGCAACATCACCTTGATTTGAGCTCCTTTGGCATCATAGTGCTCTACCATAAGAAGTTGGTGTTTAACCATAGTGATGTACCTTTGAAGCTCCTCATTGACAGTATTATATTGAAGTTGAGAAGATGTCACTTCCAAATCTCACTTAAGAGCGGCATTGGAGCGATGATGAAACTTAGCAATCTAACGCCCAAGCAAGCATAGAAATTGGGCAGTGTGCTGGATAGTAGCATTCCACCAATCAATCCATCTTGAGGTCCCTTTCAGTTTAGCGACAAGATTCCAAATTTTGATAACATAGGTCCTCAATATGGGGTGGTGTAAAATGGAGGTATTAAGGTAAATTTATGAATGAGAAAGAGGAGTAGAAGAAACCAGTATGGAAAATGAAGTGGTGGAATGGTCAAACAAGAAGTGCTTAGAATAGACATAGATAAAGGGAGAAGAATATGAGGGCTGGTCAAAGGGGAAAATATCAAAATCTGAGAGCATGGCTCTATCTAATATTTTCAAAACACAATTCTCACCTTGTTGATTGTTATACCATGTGAACCAAGCACTAGCTATGAATGAAGAGGGTAAAAAGTAGCTATTGGGATCATAGAGCCCTAACTTTTCTTTCATGAAAATCCATGCTTATCTTTCCCTTGTGGCCCACCTCATGGTAATAAGAGCCACTTTATCATGTGGGAATTCTATCATACTGAAGTCCCCATAAAGCAACAAAACAGTAGGGGTAAGAGAGAGTGCTGACCACCACCACAACACACAATGATCATTGACATCATTAGGAGTATAGATTTTGAGCACTCCAAGAATATGGCCATCAATCTCCATAACAACCCCAAAAATATGATTAAAAATTTCACAACCCCAAGAGATCATTTTAGAATAATAATATTTTCAAAGATAAATTACTGCCCCTCCTTTACCCATTTCATGCATAGTATGAAATGTGTGGCCTCGAGGCTAGATAAAGGAGCAAGTACTTGACAACATAAAATAGTGACTTTGACTTCCTTAAGGCAAAGGATATCAATATTACTATTTTTTAACTTGAAGTCATCTAGACCCTGATGCACTATGTACTTGTGCACAGGATCTATCAAACCCTTCATATTCTAAGATAAGCACTTCATGAGACATGATGGAGAAGCATATTTCCTTCAAGGTTCTTGTTGACAATTTTGTCACATTGCACAAGGGGTAGAAAAAGAAATCAAAATTTTGTACAGTCTCTCTTTTGTAAAGTATTTCTTTAAATTCATGAATTTATTCCCTTGCTTTTAGAAACAACATTTTCAAGTGTTGCAGCAATTTTGGCTTTCCTTGCCACCCCCCTTGTACATAAAAAAGGAAGAAGAAAGAGCTTCGCTACCGAATAAGCTAAGGAAGATAGCTTCGCAAAGGAAATCACTAAGGATGGGATCTACTTCGGCCCCGAAGCACTTCAAGAAGCTACTTCGGGTGAAAATCTTGCGAAGTGGCGTTGCCGAAGAAGAATTCAGAAAAAGAGCTTCGCACCCGAAGCATTTCCAGAAGCTACTTCGGGCAAAAGTTTTGCGAAGCGGCATTCAAGCGGCAGCTTCGCCGAAGGAAAATCGTGGTCCGAATTGGCTAAGGCAAGAAAACTACTTCGGCCCCGAAGTCCCTCAAACAGTTACTTCGGGCGAAAGTTTTGCGAAGCGATGTTGCCGAAGCAAAATGCAAAGGTAGAGGGATGAAAACTACTTCGGGTCCGAAGCACTTCAAAATGATACTTCGGGCAAGAAACTTGCGAAGCGAAAATTGAAAAGGGCAAACATTGAAAATACTTCGCCAAAGGGCCGCCGAAGCACTCACTTCGGGCCTTCCCACCAGCGAACCATTTCTACTTCGCCAAAAGTCGTTGCGAAGCATCTGCTTCGGCAAACCTTCGTGCGAAGTACTTTCACCCGAAGTAGAAGCAGTCGAAACATTTTGAAGGCAAGAATGAGCTTCGGCCAAAATACCCCCGAACCGTAGTTTTGAAGAAGGATCACCGCGAAGCATTTTTAAGCTCATCAGCGAAGTATCTACTTCGGGCGAAGGCCTCACCGAAGCAGTTTTGGCATAGCGAAGTAGCGAGAAGTGAAGACCCCATCTTGAGGAAGAAATCTACTTCGGCTCTCACCACCCTCGAAGCTATTTTGCGAAGCTCCATCATGCGAAGTGCAAATCAAGGAGAATCTGCTTCGGCTCGAGTCCATTGCGAAGCGAAGTGCGAATGAAAATTTAGTGAAGCGCTTCAAAAGGCACGCGCTCCAAGCCGGGTATTTTCTCGAGGTGATCAAGTGCCTCATAAATACATTTTTTCATGCCCGACAAGCCCATTGTTCATTTTTAGCAATTGGAAATGAAGTATCAGTCCATGATGGAGAGCTCGACGAGCATGGCGGCCACTCGAGCACCGCACCCGAAGACCAAGGACATCCAGGCGGCTCATTAATGCGTCTTTCCCTGGCTGACCCGGCCGCAGCTGCTAGTTTTGGTAACAGAATTGAGAGCTCAGTCACGAGAGCCGCAAGAGCCGACTTCTCAACTTTCGAGGATGTACTCCTCCATTTTGTGTAATTATGGCTCAGAGGGTCGGGTCCTCTATAAAAACCCAGGCATTGTAATGAAAAAGGGGGGAACTTTCTGCTAGAAAGTTGCTGTAACTTGATGTCCTGCGATTAATACTAAAGAGCTTTGGGCTCAATTTCTCTCTTGTATGCTGCCTTCTGTGTTTATTTCTTTTGTCTTTCTTCATTTGCATACTGTAACTCTGAATCCTGAATTCGGTGTGCGATTGGGGACTGTACCCTAAAATTTTCTCGAAGGATACATAGGAGAGGAAAAATGCTATATTGGTTTTCTTTTATGCTTCCTGGTGGGTTGTGGTTTCTGTTATATTCGCTTGTCCTAATCGTCGTTACTCTGAACCCTAAATTTTGATGAAAGGGAGAAGGAGAATCCTGGAGCTCTCCTAGAGGATACATAGGAAGGTTAATGTGGCATTTCTTTCATTTATTCTTGGTGTTCTTTGTTGCTATTCAAGTTGTTAGTTAGTGATCGTGCTTCCTGTTCTCTCCCACTTTAAATTATCGATCTCTCTTCCCTTACCCCTTTTTATTTCTTTCTCTAACCCTAACTCTTTTTATCTCTTTCCTGCACCCTTACTCTGTTTATCTCTTTCCTGCATCCCTTATCTCAAAACACCAAAGTAGTTTAGCATAGGAGCCGACCTTTCTCCGAAGATTGGCACGAGGGGCATCTCTTCCCTTCGGCCTTTCAATGTTGGTCCAGGTCTAGGGCGCATACATTTACCCAAATCCTTTCCTAGGCAGATTTGATGACCAACAGTTTTTGGCACTCCCGGTGGGACCAAGGTCCCATATTTTAAGAATGCGAATCTCAAACCCGTCTCCACCGGGGCCAATAGTTCTAACCAGTTCTCGGTGTGACCCGTTCAGTCTCACCTGACTAGTGGTAGTGAGAACCGATGCTCTCATTACCGAAAGACTCTTAGCATCTGGCGACTCTATTTTACCCAAGAATCTTTAAGTCGTAAAGACCGGTACCAAAGTCTGTGCCTTCATGCAAACGAGATGGAGAGTTAGGAATAGAGGAGAGGAAACCGAGTTCTTTGAGCTAGATATCGACGCCTTTGGGGAGCGATCAAGGTTGGTCACCCCCGAGTCACTATTACGTGGAACATCCTCGCAAGAGGCTACTATTGATGAACAAGGCCTAACTTCTGATAGCACAACATCTAGTTTTCCTCCCAATCCTCCCAACTCATCGAAGCATCCTAGTGCCTCCATTCCTATTAGTCGTCCTATTAGCAATCAAGGAGGAGCTTCGAGGATTCCTGTTTCTCAAAATCTAGGAGCAAGTATGGCACAACAACAACAATAGCAACAACAACAACAATAAATGCAATAGCAACCACCACCTAGGTTGTTCCCAGCATGGGATTCTTTATCACCGCTAAATCTAGCGGGACAAGGGCAAGTGTCGCCTGCTGCTATAAAGAAGATCCCAATGTTCGATGGAACTGGGAAGACTACTCTGGAGCACATCCAGGACATAATCTCTCTGGCGGCGATCCACGACATCACAGAGGAGCGAGTTATGGTAAAGCTTCTGGTTCTTTCCCTTAGAGGAAAACTCCTCTACTGGTATAGATCTTTACCACCCGGTACTATTACGGGATGGGACCAGTTAGCCGGGCAGTTGATGCGAAGCTTCAATGAGTCCTCCGATCCTACCTCTCTCCTGCATCAGTTCACTTCAATCCAGAGACATCCACAAGAAGAGATCGTAGACTTCAATGTTAGGTTCACTCGAACCTAGCAGAGAGTACCAGTTGGACTTCGGCCAACCGACGAAGCTACAACATACTATTTCCTTCGGGCTTTCAACCCTGATATCAGTATCATGGTAAGATATTCTAACATCAATACTTTTCTCGAGTTGTATGAGTTAGCCAAGAGGGCAAAAATGGATTTGATAGCTATGGGCAAGCTCCCCCAAAGGATGTCGATGCCCATACTTCTTGAATTCCCTCAATCCCAGTATGCGAGCATGGCCGCTTCATAGATATCTGTAACCCCTACATACCCGATCTCATCTTGGAACTCGAATCCTATTGTGTCTCAAATCACCACTCCACAAATTCATTTTCCCACATTTTCAACTCTGTAGCCCACTGTCACTTCGGCATTCCCCGCCCTGCCTCCAATATCGATGATGGCTTCATTGCCACTCGTTCCAAAAGTCGATGATATGCAAGCTAAAATTTTGCAAGAGATGCAGTCTCTGAACTCCACAGTTCAGACGTTGTCCAATGACATGACCATTGTGAAGAAGAAGCAAGCACAACAAGAATTTCTACCAAGAAGGTCTTATCCTACGCTTGCGCTTACCAAAGACCAAGCAGTCCAGCAAGGGAAGGCTTCGACGAGAAATGCTACGATTGATGAAGCTCCGAGCACTTCCGATTGTGTATATTGGTGCTCTACGTGCAATGATCCGCATGAAGAGAATACTTGCATGCTGCACCAACACTATGTACAAATGTTGGCGAGCAGTAGTCATGGCGGTCAAGTCAACGTCATCAGGAAAATGAGTCAGAACCTGGCGATTGGCGAAGAAGAGCCGGTTGCAGTGCTTACCAGAGGAGGAAAGAAGGTGATAGAAGTGGATGCTACTAAGATGGCTCCCTTGAAAGTGCATGCTCGACCCGAGAAGGGACAATCATCTTCTTCGGCCCCGAACGAAGCTCCTCCACCTGCACCAATCAAAGAAAAAGCTCAAAAGGCCTCTGTCGAACCACCTCAAGCAGAAACCAAAGAGCGAGGCTAGGGAAAAGCTCAAGTTTCCTTCACTGACTAAGCGACAAAGAGTTGAAGCTACGGAGCAGTATCGCACTAGATATGAGCCGAGAAAGGAACCCGAGGTGCTCAGTTCCCTGGCGTACAACATTGTAGAGGAGTTAAAGAGGATTCCAGCCAAGATCAGCTTGTACGATGCACTACAACTACCTGGACAAGTGGACCTGCTACAAGAATCATTGAAGATGACTAAAGCAAAAAAGGTAGCACCACTTGCTCTTGTGCAGACCCTATCCACATCTATTATGGGGAAGAATAGACCACCTCCGTTCTACCTGTCTCTACAGATGGAAGGGTATATTGTACATAACTGTATGATCGACTCTAGGGCCGCGACAACAGTCATGCCGAGAGTAGTCTACGAAGAAATAGGGATGGAATATACGTGAAGCAGCCAAGGCGTACTCCAGTTGGATGGTACCCTAGTGAAGACTATAGGAGTGATCAAAGACATTCCTATTCGACTACATAAGATGCCTCAGATCACGGTCATACAAGAGGTAGTGGTCGTCGACACTGGAGCCATACTTCGGTATGTGCTTGTCAAGGGAATTCACAGCAAAGTTGGGTGGATATCTGTCTATGGATTACTCTCATCTGGAGATTCCATTCAAAGGAAAGAAGGTGAAGATCTACAATGAAAAGCCTTCTTCCTTCCTTGTGCGAGAAGATGTCCGAAGAAGAGAGCGACGATCCAGTGAATGCAATAGTGGAGGAAGTAGAGCAAGTGGACCTGGTCGAGGAATCTCTTGCGCAACTAAGTTATGAAGATGAGTTCTCATTGGCAGACTTTAATGCCATGGTAGAGACCGAGATAGGATGTTATGCGATCGCCAAGCCTGAGAAACACACCCAACCAGAGAATAGAACAAGTGCCCAAGAAGGACTATGGAAGTTGTTCTTCGATGGTGCCCGATGTAAAAATGGCGTTGGGGCAGGGATTCTTCTAGTTTCACCATCCAGAGAGCAAAAGGAGTATTGCTACCAGTTGATATGGAGCTGCACCAACAATGCAGTAGAATATGAAGCATTATGCCTAGGACTCAAGAAAGTTGACAAGTTAGGCATAAAGCACCTCCAAATCTTTGGAGATTCTGAACTAGTATGCAACCAAGCAGGTGCACTTCAAAGAAGCATTATCTAAAGTCATACCGCAATAGGGTATGGGACCTGTGTGACCAGTTCGAGTCTCTCAATCTGTAGTTTATCCCATGAGAAAAGAATCGACATGCTGATGTTCTAGCATCCATCGCAGCCAAGTACTCTCCCACAGAAGACATGGTGCACAAGCCCAAAGTTGTGAGGATGATCTACAGACCCTCTGTCCCGGACAGAGACCTACATTGGCAAGTCTTTGACAATGATGAGCAGATTGTAAATTTCATGATTCAAGAAGCCGCCACAGTCGAAGACAGAAGCCCTGATGAAGAAGAATATGAAGGGTTGGTTCAATTGAAGAATAACCACGTTCCCAAGGGACTGATCACTCTTGAAAGCCTCTTTGATCAGAATGATCGAGCACTCTCTCACAGGATCAAAGTTAATGAAAAGCAGTATCAAGATTTAGAGCTTGAACCTGGAAAAGCAATAAAAGTTGGAACCGATTGCACTTCGAAAGAGATAGAACAGATCCAGACTCTATGCAGGAAGTATCCCGACATAATTGCTTGGTCTTATCAAGACCTCAGGGGATACGATCGGCAGCTGATCCAGCATACAATTGAATTACAGGAGGGGGTCAAACCCTTTCGACAAAAGCAAAGGTCGGTTAACCCGAAGATCGAGGTCTTGATGAAGGCCGAACTCCTAAAAATGCTCGAGGCGAAGATAATTTATCCCATCAAGCATTCTTCTTGGGTAGCGAACCTAGTCCCCATCAAAAAAAAGAATGAAGATATACGGTTATGCGTGGACTTTCGCAACCTGAACCAGGATTCTCTCAAGGACCACTATCCTCTTCCGCAAATCGATCAAATCTTGCACTCGGTGGCTGGGGCTCAACGCTTCTCCCTGCTCGATGGTTTCTCCGGATACAATCAGATCTGGGTCAGGAACGAAGACCAGCATAAAACAGCGTTCACCACCAAGTGGGGGACATTTGCTTACCAGCGAATGCCATTTGGCCTTTCGAATGCTGGTGCCACTTTCCAGAGGGTGATGGATCTAGCTTTTGGTGAGCTTCCGAATAAGGTTATCATCATCTATCTAGATGACATGACCATTTTCTCCCGAAGAAGGGAGGATCACCCTGTACACCTACAACAAATTTTCGAAAAATGCCGAGAGTTTGGCATCTCAATCAATCCGAAGAAGTCCATATTTGCAGTCAGAAAATGAAAGTTGTTGGGACATGCGATATCAGAAAAGGGCCTCACTGTAGATCCTGATAGAGTCGAGGCTCTAACGAAGCTCCCACTCCCAGCAGACAAGAAAGGACTTCAATATTTCTTCGGCCAGATCAACTTCATGAGGAAGTTTGTCCCCGATTTCGCCCAAGTCATCAAGCCGATGTCCAAACTTTTGAAGAAGGGCACCGAATTCATCTAGACGGAAGAGAGAAAGGAGGCATTCGAAGAGATTAAGGCCCAAATCGCTCAGGCGCCGGTCTTGATCAACCCTGACTACGGTCGGGATTTTATCCTGTATGCCATAGGGGAACCCGAGAGCTATGCTTGCGGTCCTGACACAAAAGGGGGAAGACGGTGAAGAGCGTCCCATCGCGTTTCTGAGCCAGGTGATCAATCCCCATGAAGAGAAATACAATTTCATAGAACGTCGAGTGCATGCGGTAATGAAGTCTCTCAGGAAGTTCAAGTAGTTCATCTCCCAAATTCGGGTTATGGTCTTTGTCATTCACCTCGACGTGTGCAATTTCATCATCCAAGGAGAATTGGGAAGTAAGAGAGCCGGTTGGGTGAACAAGATACAAGAATTTGACATTGAGATCAAGCCCACAAAATTGGTTCGCGGTCGCGCATTGTGTCAAGAATCGGCGAAGAGCATGATGGCCGAAGCGACAGAATCTCAATGGGATGACTCGCCAGCCAAAGGATGCTTCGTAAACCAGGAAGAGGATGAGAAAGACTGGGTCAGTGAGATAATCGAGTACTTCAACACCGACAGATGTCCTTCACATCTAAATGCTTCACAGCGAAGGCATTTTAGGATGCGGTCCTCCCGATATACTTTGCGCCCCGAAGGCCTATTTTTTAGAAACATTGATGGTGTCCTTCTCAAGTGCATAAAAGATGATGATAAAAGAAGGGTCCTGGGAGAATTCCATTCAAGATTATCTGGAGGTCACTTCGTAGGAAGAACGACGGCATTAAAGATCATCAAAGCTGGATATTATTGGCCTACACTCTTCGTCGATGCCTTCGCCGTTTGTCACAGATGTGAGCAGTGTCAGAAGTTCATCGGCCGAAGTAGAAATGCTTCGATGCCTCTCCGACCGATACAAGTTGAATCACCCTTTCAACAATGGGGGTTGGATTTCATAGGGGTCATATCATCGAACTCCTCCATTGGGCATAAGTTCATCCTGACTACAACCGACTACTTCACCAGATGGGCCGAAGCAGTTCCCACGAAGCATGCCGATCAGGAGACTGTCATAGCCTTCCTTGAAGGATTGATCACCCGGTTCGGCATCCCTGAAGCAATCATCACTGACAATGGTCCTGGATTTGCAGGTGCCAAAATCAATGAATTCCTCTACAAATATGGGATATATCATAAAGTATCCTCCAATTACTATCCACAGGGCAACGGCTTGGCAGAATCAACCAACAAGACTCTATTGAGGGTGCTGAGAAAGCTCATAGAGACGAACAAAAGGACTTGGCATCTTCTGCTAGATCGGGCCTTGTGGGCCGATCAAATTTTAGTCAAGAAGTCAATCAAGACTTCACCCTATGCCCTGGTCTACGGTAAGGAGGCCATCTTACCTACCCATATAGAGATCCCTGCATTGCAGCTGTTAGAAGAAGGAGTCAATCCATTGGAAAACAGACTAGCTCAGCTGCTGCAGCTGGAGGAAGATCATGAAAAAGCCTACCAGAGCTTCGCTAGGCATGCTCAGATCACCCAAGATTGGTTCAAAAGGAAATCATCCGATCGCACATTCAAAGTGGGAGATCTAGTATGGAAGTGGGACTCCTGGAAGGCCAAGCCTGGGAATCACGACAAGCTGGACGCCTTCTGGGATGGGCCGTTCAAAATTGTGAAGGTGAACTCGGCCAACTCTTTCATCCTCAAAGATGCAGATGGCCAGGTTTTGCCGATCTCTATCAATGGTCTTCATCTGAAGACTTTTCATCGTTGAGGTAAAACTCTTGTAAAAAAAAAAATATGTGTATGTACTCTTGTATATATTTTTTCATTTGTGTATATACATCTTGTTTCGAGATTGCAAAAGCTAAGTGGTACAAAATCTCCTTCGGGGACTTTCAATGCGAAGTAGTGGTTGCGAGGAGGTTCGCAGCGAAGCACTTTACCCTCAAAAGGGGCCGAACCAAAATTCAAACAAAGGCACGAAAAGAGCTTCACGCCCGAAGCATTTCAAGAGGTTACTTCGGGCAAAGGTTTTGCGAAGTAGATTTTAAAAGAGCCCTCGCGAAGCAGTTTTCCAAGCAAAGTTTGGCAAAGCTGTTTCCAAAGAAAGCAAGCTTCGGTAGGCGGTCTTCGCAAAGCAAAGCGGCAGCATGGCGAAGGAGAAGTACTTCGGGCCCGAAGTGTCGAAAAGCAGCCCGCACCAAAGGTTCATCGTGAAGCATTTTCAATGTTGATTTCGACTTTGCCGAACCAACAACGCGCGAGACGGGAGAATTTAAAATGTGCCTCGAAGAACGTGCAGACAACAACCTTGAAAAGAGTTCGAAGTGGATGAATTTAAGGCAAAAAGTGGTGGAGCACATCCCGAGGTGATTCGGTTAGGAGAAAATCTTGCGCCGAGGTACGAGGTGGCAGTAGGTTGCATCTCCATAATCACCAAAGCATGTGGCCCCGTGTACTACGTCGCTGTAGAAGCCAATCAAAGGGCACGGCAACTTCCTCCGTTCGAAGCATTAATTTAATTTTGGTAGGTGCCATAAATTGAGGTAGTTACCTTTTTAGGCTATAAAACGTGAAGCTCTAGCAAGGAGGAGGTTATTTATCCATCAGTTCATGCAAGACTAAGAGCCTTCGGTTACTCTGCAATTCTCCTGCCCTTTGCATCTAAGCCCTTCACATCAAAGCCCTCTGTATCAAGGACTCTGCCGCCATCATTTTCAACATGGGGAAGAAAAACTCCAAAGAGAAGGGGAAAGAGCCCGAAGTTGCAGGCCCTGAAAAAACAAAGAAGGGCAAGGAAGAGAAAAAGCATACTCCAAAGAAGATAAATCTCACCCCTCGCCCTGAAAAGTAGCCGATAGAAGAAGGAGATGACTCTGAGGAGGAGCAGCTTGTAGAACCACCAATTGATGGGTGGGAGAAAATTAGAGACACGAAGCTCTCTAAGGGTGTGTCCGACCTCCGATGCACTATTGAGTTTATGGTGAGCAGACTCACCCCAGAGAATAAGAGGGCTGTTGCCTATTATTCTCAGATTTATTGGTATTTGACCCCGCCTGCTCACCACTATCTAGAGTTGATCTATGCTATCACGCAGAACTACCAGCCTACATCCAGGCAAGTGTTGGATGCTTCAGGTCATAAATTGTTTTCCATTCTAAAGGAAGATGTACAAGCAGCCTTCATGCCACTGTAGGGTCCGCCCAAGGGCTATTCCGTTTGCAACGTCATTATGAGCGAACAGATGGAGAGGTTCACTTCCAACAGCTACATATTGAAATTCTTGCATGAGAACCTCAAAAGTGGGCTCCCTTCAAACAAGCTACCCCAGATGCCCTTACCCTTGGCGGCCTTCAAGAACATCGATATTTTCTCCATCATTGCATGGGTGGCGGGCCTATCGACAGATGCTTCGGTGCAACCCTGGCAGGTGTCTTTGGTCGAATGTATTTCAAGAGGGGAATTCTATGCCCCTGATGCTTCAAGACCAAGTACCAACCTAGTTTTCTTTGATTGGGTAGAATGGGTGGCCCGAACCTTGCATACGCGGCTCACCAGTATGAAGAATTCGACGACAGGCTAGTACTTCGCACCCTGTTCTTTCCTTGTCTGGTTGTTTTTCTACCAAGTACATAAGCGATTCCCCCATATCACCATTTCTCCAAGCGATGAGGATGGAAATCCTCTGCCGGTGTACCAGTGGACTCCCCTCCTATTGAGGACGGAGTCCTATTATTCTTTTAATCAACAATTTTTGGGACCCGCTATGCATTTTTTGAAGGGTTCTTGCCCTCGGGTCCCCCTCAGTTTGAGAGATAGAGTGGTGCAGAGAGAAAAGGGAGAATGTTTTCCAATTGACGCAGGGGCTCGTAATTCATATGTTCGGCTTCATTGGGAGGCCCTTCCTGCTACCAGTCTACCCCTCCGAGTACCAGTTCATATTGGAGGTCGCTCGATAGAGCGACGCAACCAACGCCATCTATGGCCATGGTCAAAAATGGGCACATACCTATGACTTCCCCTTTAGGATGGGAGTAATTGAAGTATTTGCCTTAAAACAGAACATTTTCCTGGAGGAAAAGCTTGCCAATTTTGGCCTACTCCAGATTCCTCAGCAATGGCTCTATGATCCCTTGGGAGTGATGAGGGATCACTTAAAATTCAAGAATTTCCACATCTGCCCCCACCCTGAAATTGTGGAACAAAGGAATAATCCCAATGGGAAGGATCTGGAGTGGCATTTGGAGAGAATGAGGACATTGCCTCCCTGGCATGAGTTCTACCCCATGGAGGTCGAGTTTGACCCTGACCAGCACCCCCTCCCAACTCCAAGCTCCACGTTTTGGAGAAAGGCAAAGGATGATTTAAAGGAGGAATTGAAGAATTGGAGCGAGGAAAAACTTAGGGAGTGGTGGATAATGAGAGTCCATCGCCAGAAGATGAATTCTTATGGACTCTTGGCAGTAGATAAAGACTTCGCAATTCTTTATGAAGCCAATGTTGAAACTTGGAAGTCCATATCCTTCGTTGACTTTGTTCCTCCAGCTACCCCAGGATCGGGCGAAAGCCCAAGAGGAGATGACGATGCTTCGAAGCAAGAAGAAGAGGAAGAAGCCGAAGCTACACCAAAGGCACTACCACAGGGACCATCGAAAATCCATGACACAAGTACCGAAGAGTCGGAGCAACCACTGGAGAGGAAGAAAAGAAAGAGGCAAGAGCAAATTCAAGTGCCTCCGAGCCACCCAAAGTGACCCCGCACAAAGCTCCCAAGTGCTCCTATCGGACAACCTATATCAGGCCCAGTCGAAGCAAATGTTGAAGATGCGGGGCCACCAAGTGTCGAGACGGTCCCAGACATAGACGTCATTGATGTGGAGGAACTCCTCCAACAAGAGGGAGACCCCGAAGTAGAAGTTGTGGAGGTCGGGAGTGCCGAAGCCCAAAAGGAGCAAGAGCCTATCACGCAAGAAGTCACTACGACCGCTCTACCTGAAGGGCACGCAGGTAAGCATTCTCCACCCTTTGCCTTAGTCTCTCACATGTCTATCGTGGTCTCGACCAAGTCTCCCCATCAGTCTCTCCCTCCCTCACAAAGTCAGTCGCCTCCTCACGCATTGCCTCTTGCCATCCGATCCCATTAGCCCCACTCCACTCGAGTCACCAGGGCGGGACAAGTCCATTGCCACCACTTTGTCGAACCCTGTTCCTCATTCACCTACCTCACATGGCATTGTTGCACTCGTTGGGACTCCTAGTACACCTATCGTCGAACCTTTTGGTGAGGCATCCCCCATTCATTCTTTATATTTGTTTACCCCTTCGATTGGAGATCCAACCTTATTTGAGTCAGAACTCTCCATGATAAAGGAATGCCCCCTTGTCGAGAAGCTACTCCTAGCTCGGCAAAATACAAAAAAAATGCTGAAGGAGGCGAGGAAGAAGAGAGGGCGCTCTCTGGCCCAGGTTGAAAAATGCGCTGTCTTCGATTTGAAGGCTGGAAAGCTGCATAAAGTGAAGAAGGTCCCTAAGGTCCAGAAGCCTCTGGATGAAATGACTCCAGCTGATTATGATTATCAGGAGAAGACCAAGGACCTGGAGCATTTGAATATAGATAATGAATCTGCATCCATGCATGTCGAGATCGAGACTTTTCGAGCGCATGCGAATATCGCTAATCAGCGTAGGTTTGAAGCAGAGAGTGCCAACATCAAGTTGGAGGAAGAGCTAGCTAGAATCCGCTCCAAGCTAGAGGATTCAGAGGAGCAGTGTAAGCTGATGAAGAAGGAAACACATGCCCTCAAATAGTAGATACTACAACTGCAGTGTTTAGCTGAGCACCAAGCACAGAAACAGGCCAAAAATGAGCTAAAGGCCAAGGAGCTTGAAAGCAAAATCTTGCAGACATAGCAGCAGTTGTTCAAAAAGGCAAACCTGGAGCTGTTTGATAGAGGCAGAATCAAGGAAATTCGCTCACACTTGCTCAAAGATTTTAGATCTCGGGCCTCCAGTGCCCTATCAATTTTAATCTATATCATCGAAGCCTAGTATATCGTGCTAAGGAAGGGCCAATCGTAGATGAGGTCACTCAGAAAGCTAGAGGTCGACTCAAATTAGCTTTTGATGTCCAAAGTATTAAACATCAGGACTTGCAGGTCCTTGCTATGAGTCGGATAGCTAGAGATTGGTCTACGGCCCAGGCCACAGTTCGTGCCTTCTTCTCCAAGGTGAGGAAAGTGCAGAAGGCGAAGGACCTCCTAGACATATTTGATAATGAGCAGCGTGCATCAATGGGTTATTTCCAAGATCTCTCTTCCTTAGGTTTCTCGAGTTTCATAGATGATGATGGGAACCTTCTGACCAAGGAAGAGCTTAAGCTAGCATGGCTCCATTTTGAAAGTGATGTCTCAGAAATAGATGAGTGGGCAGAGCTGATAACAGAAAGATAGATCATAGATTTCATTCTGAGATACTTCAAGATCGCGGCTTGCTTGAATGACCTAAGTGTAAAGAGCCAAACATGCTGATATCAGGCAGATTGATCGGTTTCATGTTTTAGTCAAGGCACTGCAAGATCAAGAGCCTTTTTCAAAGGGTTCCTGGGCTCATGTCCATCGAACCATGAGAAAAATCCATGATCGCCTTGCCCCATCACCGTAACATGAAGCCGCGAGGAAGAAGAAGAAGCAGAAGAAGAAGGAGAAGAAAAAGAGGAGGAGAACAAGCTGTGGAAGCACTCTCGAAGAGAGAAAAGGGAGAAGGGTCTGGAGGTGACTCTGGCCCAATGGATCAAAGCTGAGGGTTCTCCCACCGAGACGAGCTCGTTGCCCCATGAGCCACCAAGAATGTTGACAATTTTGTCACATTGCACAAGGGGTAGAAAAAAGAAATCAAAATTTTGTATAGTCTCTCTTTTGTAAAGTATTTCTTTAAATTCATGAATTTGTTCCCTTGCTTTTAGAAACAACATTTTCAAGTGTTGCAGCAATTTTGGCTTTCCTTGCCACCCCCCTTGTACATAAAAAAGGAAGAAGAAAGAGCTTCACTGCTGAATAAGCTAAGGAAGATAGCTTCATAAAGGAAATCACTAAGGATGGGATCTACTTCGGCCCCGAAGCACTTCAAGAAGCTACTTCGGGCGAAAATCTTGCGAAGTGGCATTGCCAAAGAAGAATTCAGAAAAAGAGCTTCGCACCCAAAGCATTTCCAGAAGCTACTTCGGGAAAAAGTTTTGCGAAGCGGCATTCAAGCGATAGCTTCGTCGAAGGAAAATCATGGTCCGAATTGGCTAAGGCAAGAAAAACTACTTCGGCCCCGAAGTCCCTCAAACGGTTACTTCGGGCGAAAGTTTTGCGAAGCGATGTTGCCGAAGCAAAATGCAAAGGTAGAGGGATGAAAACTACTTCGGGTCCGAAGCACTTCAAAATGATACTTCGGGCAAGAAACTTGCGAAGCGGAAATTGAAAAGGGCAAACATTGAAAATACTTCGCCAAAAGGCCGCCGAAGCACTCACTTCGGGCCTTCCCACCAGCGAACCATTTCTACTTCGCCAAAAGTCATTGCGAAGCATCTGCTTCGGCAAACCTTCGTGCGAAGTACTTTCACCCAAAGTAGAAGCAGTCGAAACATTTTGAAGGCAAGAATGAGCTTCGGCCAAAATACCCCAAACCACAGTTTTGAAGAAGGATCACCGCGAAGCATTTTTAAGCTCATCAGCGAAGTATCTACTTCGGGCGAAGGCCTCACCGAAGCAGTTTTGGCACAACGAAGTAGCGAGAAGTGAAGACCCCATCTTGAGGAAGAAATCTACTTCGGCTCTCACCACCCCCGAAGCTGTTTTGCGAAGCTCCACCATGCGAAGTGCAAATCAAGGAGAATCTGCTTCGGCTCGAGTCCATTGCGAAGCGAAGTGCGAATGAAAATTTAGCGAAGCGCTTCAAAAGGCACGCGCTCCAAGCCGGGTATTTTCCCGAGGTGATCAAGTGCCTCATAAATACATTTTTTTGTGCCCGGCAAGCCCGTTGCTCATTTTTAGCAATTGGAAATGAAGTATCAGTCCATGATGGAGAGCCCGACGAGCATGGCGGCCACTCGAGCACCGCACCCAGAGACCAAGGACATCCAGGTGGCTCATTAATGCGTCTTTCCCCGGTTGACCCGACCGCAGCTGCTAGTTTTGGTAACAGGATTGAGAGCTCAGTCACGAGAGCCGCAAGAGCCGACTTCTCAACTTTCGAGGATGTACTCCTCCATTTTGTGTAATTATGGCTCAGAGGGTCGGGTCCTCTATAAAAACCCAGGCATTGTAATGAAAAAGGGGGGAAATTTTTGCTAGAAAGCTGCTGTAACTTGATGTCCTACGATTAATACTAAAGAGCTTTGGGCTCAATTTCTCTCTTGTATGCTGCCTTCTATGTTTATTTCTTTTGTCTTTCTTCATTTGCATACTGTAACTCTGAATCCTGAATTCGGTGTGCGATTGGGGACTGTACCCTAAAATTTGCCCGAAGGATACATAGGAGAGGAAAAATGCTATATTGGTTTTCTTTTATGTTGCCTGGTGGGTTGTGGTTTTTGTTATATTCGCTTGTCCTAATCGTCGTTACTCTGAACCCTGAATTTTGATGAAAGGGAGAAGGAGAATCCTGGAGCTCTCCCAGAGGATACATAGGAAGGTTAATGTGGCATTTCTTTCATTTATTCTTGGTGTTCTTTTCTGCTATTCAAGTTGTTAGTTAGTGATCGTGCTTCTTGTTCTCTCCCACTTTAAATTATTGATCTCTCTTCCCTTACCCCTTTTTTATTTCTTTCTCTAACCCTAACTCTTTTTATCTCTTTCTTGCACCCTTACTCTATTTATCTCTTTCCTGCATCCCTTATCTCAAAACACCAAAGTAGTTTAGCATAGGAGCCGGCCTTTCTCCGGATATTGGCACGAGGGGCATCTCTTCCCTTCGGCCTTTCAATGTTGGTCCAGGTCTAGGGCGCATACACTTACCCAAATCCTTTCCTAGGCAGATTTGATGACCAATAGTTCTCAAAGTCCTCAAAATCTGCTAAGGATTCAAAGGTATTTGCGAGAATCCTATTAAGTTTTTCAAGAAACAAAAGTGTCTATCGTCGCTTCTCCAAAGGGATGTCTAAGGTATCCTAAACTGGACAACGAGAGTGATGAGGTTTTCATGAGAGAACTTCACTAGGTAAATTAGGTGGAGAAACTTGACATTCGCTTGAGGGAGCAGGCACTGGTATAGTTGATGGATTATCTAACTAGGAGGCTTGAATAATTAGGGGATGTTTTTTGTTATTACTAGAAGAGGTACCTATAGGAAGAGAAACAAAAGTTCCTTCTATAGAGGTTGCATGAGAACCCCAAACTAAGAGCTCGGTTGAGACTCCTTTTTACCATCTCCCACAGAATTTTATGGTTGATTTCATTTGTTATTCTTCCTGGTGATAGAAGTACATTCATCCCCTCCATTAGTGGGAGGGGCAAATTTATTTATGGTTGAAGGTGTCTCTACGAAAGCTTAATTTTTGAATCGACACTCCATAAGAGGGCAATATTTTATCTTGTGGGCAACATACTGACATCATTAATAGGTATTGGGGAGATTCATATAAATCAGCCGTTATTGAAAATAGGTCTCCCAAACCTGAATATTAATAGAATCCTTAATATCCTTTGATATATAAATTTCAACACAAATACATATGTATGGCCGCACAACATAGGATTTCTATGGCTCCATGCACATAAAATTACCAATGGGTGTGAAAAGTTGTGGCAAGAATGGCCAAAGGGGCAAAGGGAGACCTAGGAATTCCACTCAAATGGGGACCCGCAAGGAAACATCGGTAACAACTATAAAATTTCAATGCCAGGGTTGAATAATTAAAAGGGTATTTCTAATATACCAAAGCCCTTTGCTCATAACTATAATGACATGTTGCAGATATGATCAACTTTTATGCCATATGGCTTCCAGACTTGTTGAATCCATTATCGGATTAGCGAGTCACTAGGAATCCTCCCTAGAAAGTGCCTACCAGGGTGTGACTTTCAAGCCATTTTCAAGCATTATCAACGTCCTACATTGGTAGGGTTATGTTCGACACTGAGGAACTACCTTCAGGATAAACTTCCCAAGTCGTTTTACTAGTGCCATAGCTCTCAACAGCTGCAACTTCACTAACTAGTGAAATAGCGGCTTGAGAGGTAGCCATTGAAAGGGACGGAGCCCCTTGCACAAGGCAGAGTAGTAACTAAGAATGGAACAATGTGTGTAGATCTCAGAAGTGTACAAATGGTATGGCAACCGATGGAAGAACAAACAGGCAGCAACAACATCTTAGTTGAATATTTTTTTAAAATTGCAATTTGAAAATTGAAAAGTATTTGTAGGAGTTATAAGAATATTAAAAAATAAAAATTTTATTATTGAATTGATTTTGTAAAGATAATGAATTGATTGATTTGAAGTTTGATTGGCAAAATTAAATTTTGGAGAAATAATATTTTCTACTTTATAGGAATTAATTTGAATAATTTGAAGAACTTTTTTTGTGAAAATCATAATGGATAGAATTCAAAGAAGAATGAATGCTCAAGAAAAATGAAATCTTCTAAGATTCAAGAATTAATAGAACATGTTCAAATTATTCAAGATGAAGCTAAAAATATGAAATGAATGAGTGCACTGAAGATGCTTATAATGAAGGAAATATAGGTTATTGTTGTGATATCAACGAGAATTATAAAACCAAAAAATAATTTTTATGTTCCCATCAAATTTTATCCAAAAATAAACTACACTCAAAAGTGTAAACAATGTAATAAGTTTGGACATATTCATTGCCTAAATTGTGGGAATTGTAGTCATACCCACAAAATATGTTGGTATAGATGGAATGGTTTTCATGAATGTAACACTATGAAAGAAAATTTATTAATGGCATTAGATGAGGTACTTAAATAGGTTATTGCAAAAGCAAATATTGAAATAATTAGGATTATAGATAATGCAGCACCAACAGTGATGCAGTAGACAGTCAAAAAATGAAGGACAAGGCCAAGATAAATATGAATAGAGCAAAATATTACAAGTGAAATATTGAAGATAAAATGTAGCAAGTGTGAAAAGGGGTCTTTCCTAAAGTGGCTCAAAAAACACCATGTTCATGGCCAAGTGTGAAAGGAGCTTGATTTGGATGGCAAGTTTTTTGGTCGGCAAGTTTTTGGTCGGCAAAATCCCTCCTCCACCTTCTACGTCCCTATCTCCCGCCGCCCTTCCTCCTATATTCCCTCTTCATCCACCGCCTCCATTTCCTTCTCCTCCATCGTCTCTTTCTCCTCCCTCTCGCCTTCACTTATACCTTTACTTCACTATATAAAGCATGTAATGTTGGTTGTTTTATTAGTTAATTTTAATTATAATTATTGCTGCATTTTTAGCTCTGCGAATCCGTAGTTGTGGGCCCACTTACCTTTTATCTAAGTCTTACACTGGTACCAGAGCATGGGCTTGTGGGATGCACATTTTTCAAAAGCACAAACGAGCCGAGGGCTCAGTAGATTGGTCGGGGAACTGGCATGGACCTTGAGGCACAGTTTTCTAGGCAACACAAATTTTGGAGTAGAGCAAAAGTCAAACTATCAATGTGAGAGCTAAAGCAGAATGTAGTAGGGGGCATGGATCTCGAGGAAAAAAATGGGAGGTGACACGTGGAAAACATGTGGACAACTGATGTGGAGGTCCCGTAGCTCGAGGAGTTGAGTTGGCATTAGAGCTAGCAAATTGAGGTGGCGAGGAGTTGACACTTGGAAAAATTTGGTTGGTCTAACATGGCGAGGTGATTGCAAGCGAGGATGCATTATGGTGAACAACGATTCATCAATAAGGGCAAAAGTCTTGTTTGGCGATTGCTCGAAGGCAATCGATTCATAACGCACGCCTTCGCATTAATAAATCCCTCCGCACCCATCTCACAATGCATGTGGGATAAGAGGGAGGTTCATTTTTTAAAAAACAAACTTTTTTTGTCACGAGCTTTAAATTGTCATTATTTGCCCTTGATGTCCATTCGAAGCGCATAGCACATTTGGCAAAGGCGGATGAGTTATTTGGCGAAAATATTTGGTTCGAAACCCATCGAGGCACTAATATTTTTTTGCTTCTTTTTCCTTGTTTCTTGGCTAAGAAGGGTATAAATAAAAGGCTACCCGCATTTGTTCCCATCTGAAGGAGTAGACGGGTTGGTTGAACGCTTGCCGTGAAGACTTTACCTGGGAGTAGGTCAGGGGATCGGTTCCCCTATGCTCCCAAAAAAAAAATAAAGTTTTTTGTTAAAAAAAGGTTTTGCAAGTTTTTTAAAGTTTTTTTAAAATTTTTATTAAAGTTTTTAATTAATTTAATAGTTTTAAAATTATATTATTCAATTTTTTTTTAAATATAATTGTGTTTAAAAAAAGCAACGAAGGATATAAAAAATTATTAATTTTTTTATGAAAACTTTATAAAAAAAATATTGAAAACTTTGAAAACTTTTTGGAAAGGGAAATTGGAAAACTTTTTTTGAAGATCAAAATTTCTTGAGCATTTGAAAAATTGACATATGCAACTCAACTAATTTATTTTTCCATGATGAGTAGATGATCCGGTCAACTGGATGTTATCATGCCCTATGCTCTCTATTGAGGAGAGAATTAGATGAGTCTTTTGATGAGCGGATCCAGAGAAATAGAATACATGTGGTATTAAGTCAACTACAGAACTCAGTAATAGCCCACCAGAGGAAGCCCGATTCTAGATACGAGGCTAACTCAGAGGACAATATCTTCAGGAAAATAATAGAAGAGTCTGAGATGGTTGAAGTCATACCTGAAGGACAATCGAGTGATAGTTATACCCCTACAGTGTCTGAAGTAGAATCAAATGAGAGCTATACACCACGCTCTCCTGATCTAGAATTAGTAGAAGAAGAAGAAGAAGAGGAAGAAGAAGAAGGGGAAGAAGAACCAGAAGAAGAAGAAGCACCAGAAGTCATTGTGATCAGTGACGATGAAGCAGACAACTTCACCCTTCTAGTTCTGGGCGATCCTCAAGAAGAATAACGCCAAATCAGTGAGCGTATTAAAAAGGCTAGATTTGATTTAAATCAACGATCTATTTTATACTTCTTTGTACTACTTGTTTGCAATTGAAATAAAGTCTGTTTTTTGAAATGGCATCCAATACTAGTCTACCAATCCTTGAGTTCAATGGTGGTGATTACGAGTATTGGTCAATTAAAATGAAAACTCTTTTGATAGGCAAAGGTCTTTGGGATGTGATTGAAGAGGGATATACTGAACCTACTGCTGCTGATTGGGCAGCTTTGAACACTGCTGATAAAAGGGCTAAAAAGGAATCCCAAAAGAATAATTCTTCTACCCTTTATCACATCCAAGCTTCCCTTGATAGAAGTATTTCTCCTAGAATAACTTCTTTTATAACTGCTGAATCTTCTTGGAATGCTTTAAAATAAAGTTATAGGGGTAGTGACCAAGTCAAACAAGTTAAACTACAAACCTTGAAATGAGAGTTTGAAACTCTTAAAATGCAAGAGAGTGAAAAGGTTGGTGATTACTGCGTGCATGTGAAAGTCGTAGTAGATAAGATGGTCACTTTAGGAGAAGATGTAAAGCCTGAAGTTATAGTGAAGAAAGTGTTGAGGACACTTCTTCCTAAGTGGAATTTAGTTGCCATAATTATAGAAGAATCCAAAGACCTAACTTCTCTGTCTTTTGAATCCCTAATTGGCTCACTTCTCTCACATGAAGAGAGGTTACAACAAACTCCTTCCACAAGTTACAGAGGAGATGATTAATCCTTTGCTTCTCATGAAGGAAGAGGTAGAGGCCGTGGCAGAGGATAGTATAGAGGTAGAGGCAAAAATAATCAGAGAGGTGGAACTCCTAGCAGAGGAGGAAATTAGAACAGGGGAGGATACTCAAACAGATTTGAACAACAGAATAGAGGAGGATAGCAAAATAGAGGAAAACAATCAGGCAGAGGCAAAGGAGGAGATAAGTCAAAACAATCTTGCTACAATTGTAGCAAACTTGGCCATTATGCTCGTGACTATTGGACAAAGACTTCACAAGGAACTAGTAGCGACCGAGAGCGATCGGTTTGGAAATTTTGGAGAAGAGGAAGAGGCCACAAATCTCTTTCTCTCTTATGGTCAGGTAGATCATAACATGAATGATACATGGATCTTGGACACTGGGTGTTCAAACCATATGAGTGGCAAAGAAGAGCTCTTTGCTACTCTAAAATCCTCATACAAATCCAACATCAAATTGGGAGATGATAAATCATTGGCGGTTGAAGGCATTGGAGCCATGGAAGTTCCAACTAAAGAAGGCATCAAATAAGTAAGTGATATCTATTACACACCCCATATCCAACACAATATTTTAAGTGTTGGTCAAATGTTATAAAAGAACTACAAGTTGCTTTTGATGAGGGTAAATGCACTATTTTTTATAAAAATAACAGTAATAGAATCATTACACAAGTGCCAATGTCAAAGAATAGATTATTTCCTTTAAAGTTTGGCCAGCCAGGGGGAGATAAGTTAGCAAATGTTGCTATTTCCAATCCAAGTGTCCTATAAACCTTGAAACAATATTTTGAAACCTTGAAAGCTATAGGGGTGGTGACCAAGTCAAACAAGTAAAAATATAAACCTTGAAATGATATTTTGAAACTCTTAAAATGCAGGAGAGTGAAAAGGTTGGTGATTATTGCGTGCGTGTAAAATTCGTAGTAGATATGATGGTCACTTTAGGAGAAGAATTCAAGCCTGAAGTTATAGTGAAGAAAGTGTTGAGAACACTTCTTCCTAAGTGGAATTTAGTTTCCATAATTATAGAAGAATCCAAATACCTCACCTCTCTATCTTTTGAAGCCCTCATTGGTTCACTTCTCTCACATGAAGAGAGGTTACAACAATCTCCTTCCACAAGTTACAGAGGAGATGAAAAAGCCTTTGCTTCTCATGAAGGTAGAGGTAAAGGTCATGGGAGAGGATAGTATAGAGGTAGAGGCAGAAATAATCAGAGAGGTGGAACTCCTAACAGAGGAGGAAATTAGAACAGAGGAGGATTCTCAAACAAAGGAGAACATTAGAATAGAGGAGGATAGCAAAATAGAGGGAAATAATCAAACAGAGGAAAAGGAGGAGATAAATCAAAAAAATATTTCTACAATTGTGGCAAACATGACCATTATGCTCATGAATATTGGTCAAAGCCTTCACAATGCAACAGCAGTAGCCAGAGCAGTTAGTTTGGCAATTTTGGAGAAGAGGAAGAGACCACAAATCTCTCTCTCATATGGTCAGGTAGATAAGAACATGAATGATACATGGATTTTGGACATTGGGTGTTCCAACCATATGAGTGGCAAAGAATAACTCTTTGCTACTATAGACTCATCATACAAATCCAGCATCTGATTGGGAGATGACAAATCATTGGCGGTTGAAGGCATTGGAGCCATGGTGGTTCCAAATAAAGAAGGCATCAAGAAATTAAGTGATATCTATTACACACCCCATATCCAACACAATATTTTAAGTGTTGGTAAAATTTTAGAAAAGAACTACAAGTTGCTTTTTGATGAGGGTAAATGCACCATTTTTGATAAAAATAATAGTAATAGAATCATTACACAAGTGCCAATGTCAAAGAATAGATTGTTTCCTTTAAATTTTGTCCAGCTATGGGGAGATAAGTTAGCAAATGTTGCTATTATAAATCCAAGTGTCCTATGGCACTTGAGATATGGTCATTTGAATTCAGCTAGTTTGAAAATGCTAACTTCACAAGCAATGGTAATCGGAATTCCCAAAGTTCAAGATAGTAAGGAAGTCTATGAAGGGTGTGCCTTGGGCAAGCATGCCAGGTCAAAATTTCCTCATGGACAAGCATGGCGGTCCAGTAATCCACTTCAGCTAGTGCATACAAACATATGTGGTCTGATGTAGACCAAGAGTCTTGGTAACAACTCTTACTTATTACTTTTCATTGATGATTTTACTAGAATGTGTTGGATATATTTTTTGAAACATAAGGATGAAGCATTTGAATGCTTCGTCGATTTCAAAGTAAGAGTTGAAAATGAGAGTGGAAATTTTGTAAAGTGTCTTAGGTCGGATAGGGGAGGAGAATACTCCTCTAATGAGTTTTTGAATTTTTGTAAGCAACATGGCATTAAGAGGCAGTTCATAGCTGCCTACACTCCACAACAAAATGGTGTCGCAGAGAGGAAGAATCACACCATTGTGTATATGACAAGGTCTATGCTTCAGACGAAGCATTTGACTAATTCATATTGGGCAAATGCAGCCAGGACCAGTGTACATATCTTGAACAGAAGTCCTACTTCAAATTTGGAAGGGCAAACACCTTACCAAGCTTGGTATAGTAAGAAGCCAAATGTTAAGTATTTTAGAGTGTTTGGTTCACTGGCATATTCTCACATTCCTGATGAGCTGAGAAATAAGCTCGATCCAAAGAGTCAGGCATGTATATTTGTAGGGTACTGTGAGAACACAAAAGCTTACAGACTCTAAAATCCTAGGATTCGAAAGATTGTGCTTTCCAAGGATGTGATTTTTGATGAAGGGGGATAATGGGTAAGCCCCAAATATTCAGTGATGATGAATCCAACGATGTAGTTTCTAAGTAGGTGCAGCAGCAGTCACCGCAAAAAGGTAAGAAGTCTACACCCACAAGCTCAAGTTCATCTTCTAGTTCAACTTCTTCACCAAGTCCTCCATAGAGATCAGTAAGTTCCTCACCAATGGACATTGATTCTCCATCCAGAGGTAAGAGAACTCTACAGAATCATCCATCATATCAGATGTTGGATAATTTTTTTTCAAAAAGATACACTAGGAGTCAAGCTAATGAAATGAATTATGTTCTATAAATATTGGAAAATATGCACTTGTATGGTGATGATGTCTCCTAGCAGGAACCTAGGGGAGATCTAGTTAACTATGCCTTGTTAACTAGTGCACAGCTTGAACCTTCTAGTTATGAGAAGGCTTGTACCCAAAATATTTGGCAAGATGTCATGAAAGAGGAGATAACCTCTATAAAAAACAATGACACTTGGGAGATTTTGAAGCTTCCTAAAGGTAAAAAATGTGTTGGATGTAAGTGGATATTCAAGACCAAGTTTAATGCTGATGGTAGCATTGAGAGACACAAGGTAAGATTAGTTGCAAAGGGATTCACTCAAAAATATGGAATTGATTATCAAGAGAATTTTTCTCTTGTATCCAGACAGGAGACTATCAGAACAGTTCTTGCCTTAGCTGCACATAAGGGATGGAAATTCCAACACATGGATGTAAAGAGTGCATTTCTCAATGGTTACTTGACAGAAGAAGTGTACGTTGAGCAACCACAGGGATTTGAAGAGAAAGATAAGGAGAACCTTGTTTACAAACTTAATAAGGCACTTTATGGCCTCAAGCAGGCACTGAGAGCTTGGTACTCATGCATTTATGGGTACTTTAAATATTTTGGGTTCATAAGAAGTAAAAATGAACCCACGATCTACTAACTGAATCAAGGTAATGACATCCTCATAGTTTGTTTGTATGTGGATGATCTCATTTTTATGGGTAGTAATGAAAAAGTTAATATGGAGTTCAAGTACTCCATGATGTAGGAATTTGAGATGAAGGATCTTGGCTTAATGCAATACTTCCTTGGAATGGAAGTTCATCAGATAGATTTAGGGATCTTCATCTGTCAACTTAAGTATGCTCGGGATATGATTAAGAAGTTTGCTATGGAGCAATGCAAATCAGTTGCAACTCCAGTTGGACATGGAATCCAATTAAGCAAGGATGACAGAGCACCGAAAGTTGACGAGACCACTTTCAGAAGCATTTTTGAGAGTTTGATGTTTCTCGCCAACACCAGACCAGATATTCAGTATGTTGTATCTCGTCTCTAGATTTCTGTCTAACCCATCTAAGCTGCATTTGCAGGCAGCTAAAATAATTTTGAGATATGTGAAGGGTACATTGTTTTTTGGATTCCAATACTACAAAAGTGATACCATCAATCTTGAAGGCTTCAGTGATAGTGATTGGGGCAGCAATATTGATGACAAAAAATCCACATCAAAAAACTGTTTTAGTCTTGGTTCGGGAATAATAACTTGGAGTTCCAAGAAGCAGACATTAGTAACACTATCTTCAATAGAAGCTGAGTATATAGTCGTCACTCATGCTAGTACTCAAGCTCTATGGCTATGAAAATTATTGGAAGAGATTGGAGAGCAGCAAAGTGGTCCAACTAGAATATACTGTGACAACATCAGTGTTATTCAGTTGGCATACAATCTTGTCCACCATAGTAGATCAAAGCATTTTGATATGAAGTACCACTTCATCAGAGATATGGTGGAAACTGAAGTTGTTGAGCTTCAATATTGCCATACTTTGGAAAATGTTGCTGACATATTCACCAAAGCAATGGCTAAAGCTCAATTTGTAAAGCTGAGAGACTGTGTAGTCAGTCCTCTCAACTTTAAGGGGGAGAATGTAGCAAGTGTGAAAAGGGGTCTTTCCTAAAGTGGCTCAAAAAACACCATGTTCATGGCCAAGTGTGAAAGGAGCTTGATTTGGACGGCAAGTTTTTTGGTCGGCAAAATCCCTCCTCCACCTTCTACGTCCCTATCTCCCACCGCCCTTCCTCCTATATTCCCTCTTCGTCCATCACCTCCATTTCCTTCTCCTCCGCCGTATCTTTCTCCTCCCTCTCGCCTTCACTTATACCTTTACTTCACTATATAAAGCATGTAATGTTGGTTGTTTTATTAGTTAATTTTAATTATAATTATTGCTGCATTTTTGGCTCTGTGAATCCGTAGTTGTGGGCCCACTTACCTTTTATCTAAGTCTTACATGAAAATCTTCAATAACCAAATAATATAATATAGGGGGGTGTTAGAGAATATTATATTATTTGGTAGAAATGAATGTAACCCCATGGTACCATTGTACAATTTTAAATATTAGAATAGGGTGTGAGTTATTAGATTAGGTGTGTGATTTATATTTCCCCTAAAGTATGTTTCTATGTGTAGGATGAGTACAAGTGTCATGTAACAATGTGTGCAAGTGTGTAGAGTGAGAGATTGTGCAAGTGTCGTGTAATTAAGCATGCAAGTGTGTGAAATATCACATATAGGCTAGTTAAGATTCATGTGTGAATGTTTCAAGTATGCAAGTAAAGAGTCATACATATGTGGCAAGATGTAAAGTCAAGGGATATGAGAGGTTAGTCATGTGTGGAATATAAAAGGATGCATCTCACAGGTATGTTAGGAGATCAATAGTCAAGTATTAAAGATTCATATTATAAGGTTATATTATGGATACAAGGCTCCATATATTATATTGAAGAAACATGTATTGACCAAATTTCAACTTGTATATTTGATTCATAAATAATATTATGAGTATATTATTGATTGATATTGTTATTTCATGAATGTTATGTTCATTGATATTGATCATAGATTTGTATGCATTAATATTTTAGATTTAATATTTGATCTTGGATATTGGGACCTATGATTTAATCTTGCTAAAAAACCATCACAAATCAACTCATATAACTAGATTTAGGAAAATTAAAATTCTACCCTTGATGAACCCATAATACCCATATCACCAAAGATAAAAGATCAAAAATACATAAACAGTTGGATGGCAACATCACTCTCCCATCCATGTGTGGGCTCTTGAAGGAAAAATGATTTCCTTATAGCATGAGTGGCAGTATCCCTGATGAGGGGGGTGTGATGATAGATTTTTGGATGTTATTTATATGCAATTTGTACAATCCCAATTGTACAATATTGAAAAATATACAATAAACAACTATACATTTATAAATCTACAATGGCACTAAATTGTAGAGTTACAAATGTTTAATTGTACAATTATAAATGTTTAATAACACTCAAACTATATAGTTTCTCCAAGTATATTGAAATTTTTCAGTTGACAATAACTTTGCAATTGTTCACTTGGAAATTCATTAATCTAACTTTAGAAATCTCAATCATGCAAATTTATATCATAATTGATCAATGGTATGGTCTGTTCAGTCGACTATATGATTTAGTAAGTCAATTGTATAGTTTGATAAATTAACTATATGATTTTAGTAAACCCTCAATACTCTAGATTACTTATCCCTACCAATTCCCAATTGTATACTAATTGCATAAATATCATTACCAATGACTATAAATATCAATTAATCATGTTTTATCTTCATTGTACATTTCATACAATAGTACATGTCTAATTGTATATATTTTGTATATACATATTCTACATAGATCTAGAATCAACAATATATGTAATAGTAATCAAATTCCACCTATAAGATAGTTATGGAAAATACACTCCAATTCCCACACATGTATACATATATCTAACTCAATTAGAATTCATATTATTCATGGCTTCTATACACAAAAATTGTACAATACAACACTACACACAACAATACACAAAGCATTGAACCATTATACTCATTACATGAATGTATCTCCAAAGTATCACATGAGCCTTCTAAACAACCATGAATGAGCACACACATCAACAACCCATGAAACTATCTTGAACCAAAACTTATGAACAACCTACACAAGTCAAATGAGGATCTTATAATACCTATCCAATTCATTCCAAAGTGGTTCCTGAGACAACACATCATTCACAACTATCACCCATAACTTCTCAAATCAACAACTTTATTAAAGTTTACTAAGGTTCTAATTTGATTTTTATCAAATTATATTTCATGCACATGTCATTACATTTCATTTCATTTTATTTTACTTTTATCATTTATTTCCCTACATTGTACATTTAGCAAAACCCTACATTGTACATTTACTCAAAATTGGTGAAATCCCTTCATTATGCATTGTCATTTATTCTTATTTTAGGATATGGGTTTGCTTACCTACATCTATCCCCTCCTCTAAATTAGTTGACATCCTCAATGACACATGAATTGAATATTGATGATAAAATCATTAAACAACGTACTAGTATCACTTGTCATGCTCCTTTTTCTTCCTCCTATTCCAAAGGTCCTCTACAACGGGTATCAATTCATTTGGTGACTCACAACATATTATGGTCTACTTGTGCACTTTACTCTTGGTAATTAGTCACATAATCAATTGTATAACCATGAACAACATAACTACCATGATGACCATTACAAATATCATCTTGATGACAAACATGATCAAGATAAACAACATTATCAACATGATGGGTAACACCCATCGCCACCTGTGTTGAGGGTCAAGGGAGTGCGAGCCCTAAAACATCGATGAGGAAACCATTAAAACCATCATTATGAAAGATAAATTTTTCTCTTCCTTAGCACTTTGGTGGACTTTTCTAAACCCACTTGAACAACTCACCCTCGACTCCATTTTTCTTCTCTTAGGCTCTACATGACTAAATATTGGCCTTGAACTATCTTGTCTTAACCACTGATGGACATTCTTCTCCTTGTACAATTTTCTTTGTACGGTTCCATGATTTATGATTTCATATTGGAAGGTTCCACTCTATACAATTTTTATTTTTATCATTTCACTTTATACTATTTGACATTGTACAGTTCCATTTTTATGATTCCACCTACAATCGTACAATCTCTACCAATAATACAATTTTTCCTCACTGGTTGTATGATTTATACCAATTGTATGATCACATACATCAGTTGTACAATTTCACCTAGTGGTTGTACAATTATTTTTAACTATACGACTCCACCTAGCAATCATACAATACCCTTTTGCACAATTATATAGTCCCTTTATTCCTTGTACAAATTTTATTGTATGAAAGACTGCTCCATTTGAATCATGTCCTAAAATTGTATGATTTATTGTTGATTTTGAACAACATCCTCCAATGTACATTATATTGTTCTATTTTAACAACATACTTCAATTGTATGGTGACTTCACTTGTATGACATGCACATGAATGACAACACTTCTTGGTGCCTTCCATTTATACATTTGACTTCTCAATTTGAATGACAGTCTGTCATATGCACTCACCTTGGATAATGCTTTGTGCTACTTTGTTCACTTGTATGGAAATATGTTGTTCTTCCTTGTCTATATCAACCCTCTACAACTTTTTCTTGCATAGTCTTGACTACCTGTGGTATTTCTACCTTCTCTATTGAAATCAAGTTCACTTCCTCAATTCTAATCATGCTCATAAAGTTCACCTCCACCTCCTTTATTTCTTGGTAAGGGCTATAACTCTTCTTTGATGCTTCAAATTTTGTATGCATCATTGGTTTATCCTGATTTATAACACTTTGATAGTCATGTGCAAAGTGCCCCCATAATTGGCATTGTCAACATTGTACAATGGGTCTACCCTTAGTATCATTCAATATTTTACATCTTTTATTTATGTGATGGTTATCACAAACTGCATCACTAATAGAATATCTCCTTTGTGCAATATCTCTTTGTATTACATATACTTATAGTGATGATCTTGCACTCTCTCATTCACATGTATCCTAAAATTCATCTATACTTATAGTGATGATCTTGCACTCTCTCATTCACATGTATCCTAAAATTCATCGTTTGTTTCATTCAAATCACTTTCTTCCTTGACTTCTTGACTCCAACACTTAAACAAGGGACTACTCTCCTACTCAAAATTATCATTCTCATTATTCGAGTCATCTTCAATATTATAATCACTTTCATCCTCAGAGTTACTCTCATATTCATGATGCCAATTCATTTTTGCATCACTTTTTCAAATCAAGGCATAATCCAAAGCCTCTTGGTATGATCTTGGAGGGAACATATTCATATTTATTCGATACATAGGAAAAATTTCATCTATGAACCACATCCTCTTCAATACTTCTGATTGGTCTTTCTCCAAATGGTTAAACAACCCACTCAAATTTTGATTGTAGGAATGAACAGACTCATTCTCACTATGTTTCATTCTACAAATTTTAGTAATGACCTCATCATCATTATCATACAATCAAAACTCTTTCACAAATGCATCATGTAATTCTTCCTATGTATGGTACTTGTACTCTGACAATTTCATATACCAGTCTATTGTAAATCCATGAAATATTATAGGAAACAACCACCTCCATTCTATTAGAGAATATATTACATTATTGGGTACATATCAATGTACCACCTTTGGTACATTACTAGAGTAGGAGTTTACTTTAGAGTAAATTTAAGTAGTTACTTTAGCATGTAATCGATGCACAAGTATTAGAATGTGCAATGATGTAAATGTGCATGTAGTCCACATGTACATGAGTCATAGTATAGAGTCAAAGGTAGACTAAGGGCCAAGGAATCTCTCTTCCTATATAAAGGCCTCATAGTGAGTGATTTCAGGGCAGTAGTAAATATAGAGAGTGTATAGTAAAATTTAGTAGTATGGTACAATGTAGTCCTTTCATATCTGTTCATGGAATGTTCATGTCCTCTATTATATATAATTGTACTATTTTCATCACTTTAATTAATGGTATATTTTTGAGTTATTTGTAGATTTTCATCTCATTATTTTCCTACATATTATTGTGCAATTAGTTTATAGTTATCTTAGGTTAATTATATTTCATATTGTGGTTGTATTTCCTGTACTACCATCCCGTAAAATGTTGATAGTGGTATTAGAGACATGGTAGATCAGTTAGGATCTAGTGATAAATTCATGGTAAATCAGTCAAAAGATAGGGAGATCCACGAATGAGATTGAGAGAAATCTAAAAATCTCATTTCCAAATTTTTTTAAATTGCATTTGGCTAGAGCCTTTCCACAAGGTTACAAAAAACTCATGAAGACTAGGACTCAACATAAATTCTAGTATATTGATAACTCAACTAGTGAAGACTGATTATCTCTAGTTTCAAAATTTTCTTCCATTACAGTTTGAATACTTTGTTTCAGGAAAAAGAAGATTCAAAGTCAGTTGGGAAGATTCCTACACAGACCTAGGAAGAATATCTTTTTAGAATTTATCTAGCACCAAAAGCAACAAATAGAAGAACAAATATTTGGAGGCCTGAAGAAAATATCTCATTACTAGAGACTATTGACCTATAGAGTGTAAAAGGAGAAAAGGTCATAAGAGCCTTGTTACAAATTTGAGGGATAGAAGAAGACTCCAGTGTAGAGTCTCAATGAAGATAGGAGAATGGTGATCTCTAGTGCAGATTGAAGACTTCACCCTGAAGAAGTTAAAGAGACCCTTAGAAGGTCCAGTTAAAGAATTCCAAGTTCTAGAAGATTGGAGGTTGGTGATCTCCATTGAAGCTTGCATATTGTAGAAGTGAAGAAGGACTAGTAGATTCTATAAGTAGAAAATTTTAGATATCCAAGAGGAAGATCTCAAAACCAACACTTCCATAGCATTGGAAGATCAGAAGAGCTAAAAATTTGAAAACCTAGGAGATATCTCAAGGAGAAACAAAGAATGTTATTTTTTTATGGTGTATGCCAAGGGAGAATACAATCATAAGATATGAAATATGTAGAAATGTAAGATTCTGAAATATGCTATTAATGGAAAGTGATGAAAATGATACAATGCAATATAGAGGAAATGAACACTCCATAACTAATACTAAATAACTACATTGTACCCCATCACCAATCTATATGGTGATGTAAATAGTATACCTACTACTACCTATAATGATATCTAATCACTCAATATGAGGTCCTTTATATAGAAAGTGTTAGAATAAGTAATTATTGTCTTAAGTTCTACTAGGATAGACTTACTTGAGTTTCCACTCCTTCATGAGTCAGGTGAACTCTCAGTTAAAGTCTACATAAAATTTGATGATTTATTGTAATCCAATGGCTCTCAATTATCAACTTTGTTATTTATACAAAGTTGATCCATGGAATAATCAATCAATTCTATTTTATTTCTTTAAATCTTGTAATGCTTTGTAGTTCTACTCTTGGGAAATTTTAACATTGTATTAGAGCAGGATAGATTCTTCTAGCCATTCTCTCTTGAAGGTAGTTTCACGAACTGGTTCACATATCTTATCTTTTGTTTTAAAAAAAGAGAAGAGGGTTTTAGATTGCTCATTTTTTAATCTGCAATTTTTTTTGAGATATTTGTTTATGGTAATCTCTGAGTAGTTAAACTAAATTTATTTTACCATATTATGCAAAATTCTCATATTTTGTTTTCAAATAATATAGATATTTGAAAAAAAATTACCTATTAATTTTATTGTTCTCCTTGAAAGCCTATTCATATATCTCCATATCTCTTCTCGGACGCAAGCTAATTGTTGTGTTTCATGAACGCATACTTGTGTTGGCAGCTTTATTGCCATCGTGGCATACGTTCATTAGTGGAGAAAAACCCAATAGGCATATCATTTTTTTAGGACAATAAAATAGTAGGTATCATGCTGGCTGTTAGATATTTTTTTGAATCCTTTTAACTAATGATTGCTCTATTTTCGACATCAATGTTATGAACATTTGGTAAAAGGTCCTTTGTAAAAGGTCTGTTGCCTACGTTTTTATTGACGACCAAAATTATCTCGCGTAATAGTCGGGTGGACATTTGGTAAACCAAAGTCCATATTTATTAAAAAGAGAGTGGTAAAATTGCCAACGTCTCTTCCTGGCACACGAATATTAATATTTCAATGGGCATCTCAGTTAATCTAAGATTTTTGAAAATCATATCTTCTCCCACCTTTAGTTCTAAAAGTTTCTCCTTTTTTATCTCGGTGCTTCGTAGAGGAGATTCACTTTATTATAAATACATCTTGGTGATTAATAAAAATTTATCTTCGCCTCTGCATTCTCTCGAGCCTTTTTATCAGTGTTTTCTCCTGAATTGTGTTGTGAATATTCAAATTTTTATTGAAATAATAAGTGTCTATTTCTTGGTGTGGTGCCTCACTGGAGCTTCCACATTCGTCGTTGTGCTTTCAAGCAACATTGTGGATCCTTTTTTGATGTCTTCCATAGTTTGGTGTTTGATTCTTTACCTGGTGCCACACTGGAGCTTCACATCTAGGCTACGTTTTCTAGCAACCTCGTGGACCCTTTGGTGATGTCTTCCTCAGTTTTGAGAGTCTTCACTAGGTAAAGTCTTCTGGGAAGCCTTCCATCCTCTTCTAGAGGCCTTCCCCTCTCTTCGTTCTATAGACGTGGTGGCCTTCCTACATCATTGACAGATTAAAGGTAATTTATTTTTTTTTATAAAATATTATTAAGTTCAATTCCTTTTCTCTCCTAATAGAGTGCAGAAATTTAAGATTCGTCCCCTTTCACGACTTTTAAGAATCCTTCTCTCTACTCGTGGTTCAAAGAGTTAAGGTAAATTATTATTTATTTTATGTATTTTTCCCTCTAATATCTCTCTAATAGTGAAGTTTAGAGCATTTTTTCAAGCTTTCAAATCCCATGTTCACTTTCCATTGACATAGCATTGGAGTGGTGTGGTGAGCGGGGATACATCACTACATCTTGACATCTCATGTCTCATATTTTATCTCACAAATCTTCTGATTATTTAATCTCAGTAAAATAAAATATTTTAAATAGGTCTGCTCTTTGTATTCATTGTACCCTCTTCATATGATCTATCTTTTTCTTTAAAAGCCCTTTCTAGTGGCCAAAAGAAACCAAAGATAGAGTTGTAATCTCAATAAAATTTATTTTTTTTTTGGGGGGATTTATAGGTGCCTTTTTTGCACCTATCATAGCGTCGAGGGGGTTGTCATTGCATCATTTTTTTACCCTTTTACCTTTGTTAAAAATCATTTTGTTTATATATCTTGCTTAATATAGGTAAGGTATTGATTTTAATTTACAATCCTTAAAACATTAAAGAACTTAATAAAATAATCCGCTCATGTAGAGGAGTTGGAGAGCAAGCGGGTAGTTAAAACTCTTAAAACTTTCTAGTTATCGAGAGGCCCAGGTTCAAATCTCTCCCCTCACATGTTGCGGATATGTTATATATAAAAAAATTCCTCATCAAAAAAAAAAAATTTCATCCGCCCATGTAGAGGAGTTGGAGAGCAAGTGGGTAGTTAAACCTCTCTAGTTGTTGAGAGGCCCAGGTTAAAATCTCTCGCCTCACATGTTGCGGATATGTTATGTAATGGTTCCATCGTGGTCACAGTCTGTTTACCCCTTGTGGCCACCACCAAAAAAAAAAAAAAAAAAAGAACTTAATAAAATATCTCTATTTTATTCTTTCTTTAAATACTTCATTAGAAAATTTCTATATTAAATATTAATTTGTTCAAATTTTTTTTTTTTCAAAAGTTCTTTAATATATTATAGAGATATTTTAGTAAATGAAGTGAGCATTTTTTTCCCTTTCTTGCAAAAGGTCTCTATAATAGAAGAAATTATTTTTGGTTAATAATTTTTTACAAAGAGTATCTTAAATTATAACCTTTTTTTTAATAAAGTAAGTATAACTCTTTATTAAAACTTGATAATCTCTTAAAGCACAAATATTTTATATCACCACTCACCCATATTGGACATCCTAAATAACTTATAGTTTCCCTCAAGTAAGGGCGGGTTATTAAGATAACCAATATAGGTCTGGATGATATGAGCCTATGTTCCAAATATCATATCTAATCAATACTTATAGTTTCCCTCTCGTCATGGCGGGTATTTGAGAAGAAAATATATAAAGGCATGGCATATTTGTTCTCTTAGAACCAAACTTAATATCAAATCTCCTCAAATTACTTATAGTTTCCCTCTCATTAGGGCAGGTATTTTGAGAAATTTTGGTGTTTCTTAAAGCTTTGGCAAAAAAATTTCTCATTAGCCTCATATTCATATCAAATAAACTCAAATTACTTATAGTTTCCTTCTCGTTAGGGCGGGTATTTTGAGTTAATTGGTATTTCTTTCAGGCTTCTGTTAACTAATATCCATTGCATTCTCTAAATTAAATTTAAAGGGGGGAACTTTGGGTTAACTTCAAAATGAATTCAATGAATACAATTGATCCTGTTACTTAATGAATATGAACCAACATGAACAAAAAAATCCAAGGAGTTAAATCATAATTATTTTCATAATGCCAACCCAAAGGGGCAGAAATTACAATGTCAGACTTGTTCAATATTGGAGCCCCATCCAAAATTCCTTTTGCAGATCCAAAATCCCCTTTTAAAATCTACTTTCCCGCCCAACTGGCAGTTGACAAAATTTTAAATTCTACTTTCCTCGCCCAACTGGTGGCTGACAAAATTTTAAATTCTACTTTCTCGCCCAACTGGCAGCTGAAATTTTAAATTCTACTTTCCTGTCAAACTGGCGACTAACAAAATTTTAAATACTACTTTTTCGCCCAACTGGCATCTAAAAATTTAAATTCTACTTTCCTGCCCAATTGGCTGCTGAAAAAAATTTAAATTCTACTTTCCCGCCAAAATGGCAGCCGACAAACACAAAGGCAAAATACTTAATTTTTTTTTTTTTGTTGATGCAAGATTACTCAGTTGCCACTGGATGCTCTTGCATCATTACTCCACCTAACTACCATACATGGAAACCCAAAATTTTAAATCTCATTTCTCAAAAAGGGCTCACACACCTGCTAGAAGAGAAGCAACTTGAATTTGAAAAAGAATATGAATTTTTTTTCATAAAGGGAAGTTGTATGAAACAATGGTTATTATAAGCACTAATGTAAATTAAAGCTTATGGTTTCAAATTACGGATTATAAAACTCCTTATGAAATTTGGAAGAAACTAAATAACTTATTTGGAAAAGTAGATCAAATGAGGTCAATGCAGCTTGAGGCAGAATTAACAGCTTTATCTCCTGACGACTTTAGCAATATTGTTGAATTTATCACCAAATTTAAAGAATTCCTTACTCAATTTAAATGTAGTGGCAAGGATAAAAAATATGAATAATGCATCTATCTAATTATTTCTAAATTAAATGGTGTATTTCAAATATTTGCAACCACCTTTCTATCTACAAAAGATGCTCTTGGTACAATTTTCAAAATGCCCTCAGAAAACTTTTGTGAGAGACTAACTAGAGAAGAAATAAAACTTGCAAAGTATAAGATCTATTCCTCTTCCTCTAAATCCTTAGTAGCATCCACCTCCACTAAAGAAAAATTAAAAAAGAAAGAAAGAAGTCCCATAACCTGTACTCACTGCAAAAATAATGGTCATTCTACAAATAAATGCTAGAAAATATTACAAAAACTAGAGGAAGCTATGAAGGATAAAAAGATATACAGTAAAAAGTAGATAGAAAAATCCTTAAATGTTCAATGGAAGACCACCAATACTTCATCTAATTACTAGGTCCTAGATTTTGGAGCAACTCATCACATTACTACTTCAGATGAGTCATTCTCTTCTATCTCCTCAAGTTCAACATGTAGCATATAAGTTGGTGACTCTTCATTTATCCCAGTCAAAGGAAAAGGTGACATATGCATTGATGGTGGCTCTATCAATAATGTTCTCTATGTTCCAAACATTGCAACAAACCTCCTCTCCGTCTATCATATTTGTACTTTTGGAAAGGGGAAAATTGTTCTCTTCTCTCCAACAGGATTTGAGATAAGAGACTTTCAATACCCCCACTCTCTTATAGCCAAAGGAGATATTGATCACAACACTCACCTATTTCACTTCAAAGGATTCTAAAGTCTAGAAGGGTATCCTGTTTTGTTGCTCATGGAGATCATGAAATCAAAATTTGGTATGAAAGGTTTGGTCATATCAGTTATAACTACCTAAAGGAATTGAACATGTATGAAATGATAATAGGTCTACCTCAAGTCTCTTCTATTGATGGAGTATATTCTGGATGTGCTCTTGGAAAGAAAAATCAAGATCCTTTCCACCCAAGTGATTCTCTAAAAGCCTCATCCCCTCTAGATTTAATCCATAGTGACTTGATATTTTTCTAGAGCCTTATTTCAAAGGAGTAAAATATGCTCTAACATCTATTGATGATTTTTCCATAAGAACTTGGGTCTACTTCCTAAAATATAAAAGTGATGTTCTATCCCACTTCAAAATCTTCAAAGCCTTAGTTGAAAATCAAGCCTCTTACAACATAAAGAAAATTCGCACAGATAATGGGGGGTAATACTACAGTAATGAGTTCTCAATATTTCTATCAATTCATGGCATCATTCATTAATATTATGTCTCCCATAATCCATAGAAAAATGATATTGCAGAGAGGAAAAATCAAACATTGAAGGAAATGGCAAACTGTATGCTCCATTCAAGATATCTTCCAAAGGTTTTTTGGGCAGAATCTATTAATTGTGCAAACTATATTCAAAATTGCACACCTCATAAATCTCTTGACCATTTAACTCTTGAAGAAGCATGGACTGGTTCAAAATTAGATGTCTCCTTCTTCAATATTTTTGGGTGTACTTCTTGGGCACACATACCAAAGAAGAAAAGGAAGGCTCTAGATAAGAAAAGTAAAAAGCTCATATTTTTGGTTATTGTGAGGAAATGAAAGCATACAAGATCCTTGATCCCTCAACTCATGAGGTCTTTTTTCATAGGAATTTCCAATTTGATGAAACATTCCCTCGAAAATATCATCAAACATCCTCTTCCTCTATTGAGCTTTCTTCTACAGTAGAAACTCAATATAATGAAGAACCAACTTTAGAGGTTAAATTTAGAGTTTTATGATCAAGATGAGGAACCTATAACTCCAAATCAAAGTCTTTTCATTCCTTCTACTCCTTCCACTATGCCAAAATGGGCTCGCACCATTGTTAAAGAAGCTACTATTTACATCAAAAATATTTCATCATCTAGATTAACCAACTCCATAGGCACTGGTCTTGTCTGTTAGTTTATTTCCTTTGATCCTCAATCATTCAAAGAAGCAAATGGTATTAAATAATGGGATGATGCCATGGAAAACAAATTCTCTTCCTTAATAAAAAATGAAACCTAGGATTTAGTTCCCCTATCTAAGGGAAGGAAATTAGTTAGTTGTAAATGGATTTACAGAACAAAATATGGACCTAATGGAGAAATTGACAAACACAAAGCTCACCTAGTAGCAAAAGGTTTCTCTCAAATTGAAGGATTTGATTATGCTGAAACCTTTGCACCAGTTTCCAAAATGGATTCTGTTAGACCTGTTCTTGCTATGACTACTTCCCAAAAGTGGCTTATATTTCAAATGGATGTAAAAAGTGATTTCTTACATGGGTACTTAAAGGAAGAGATATTCATGGAACAACCTGTTGGTTTCACTCAAGACTCATCTCTTGTTTGTAGGCTAAATAAGTATCTTTATGGCCTCAAACAAGCTCCTAGAGTTTGGTATGAAAAAATGGACTCCTTCCTTATTTCCTTAGGTTTTTATCATTGTGATTTTGATAACATAGTCTATATTTGGAGAGATGAAGGAAAAATCACCATACATGTTCTATAGGTTGATGATCTGCTACTCACTGGTAGTGACTTTGCTCATATTCAGACTATAAAAGACTCCCTCTCTAAAAAAATTGATATGGCTAATCTGGGTCTAGCACATTACTTCCTTGGGATCCAAATAAATCAAACAAATGTAAGAATTTCAATGTGTCAACAAAAATACTCTATATCTTCTTCAAAGGTTTAAAATGATAGATTGCAAATCGTCTCCTACACCTTTCTAGTCTGGATTAAATATAAGTACTTCCTACACATCCCCTCTATGTGATGCAACTCTATATTATCAACTTGTAGGGATTCTATTATACCTTACTCATAATCATCTAGATATCTCAAATGTTATTGGCTTAGTAACTAGATTCTCACATCAACCTCATTTTAGTAACTGGTAAGTAGCAAAAAATATCCTCCACTATTTGTAAGGAACTACTCACTTTGGGCTCTTATATGAAGGAAAATCTATGAAAATCATTGGCTACATGAATTCAAATTGGGCAGGTTCAGTACAAGACATATGTTCAAATTTTGTCTATGTTTTTTGTCTTGGTTCTTCACAAATTTCTTGGTTATGTAAAAAACAACAAAAAGTGGCCTTATCATCTTGTGACCACCAAAACATCCTCACACCTATGATTCCTACTACGTAAAAGAAATAATATATACAAAAGAATGCATTGCAAGATTGACAACAAATTGGAAAGAAAAGAACACTTTTATTCCATTTAGAAAGAAGCCAATTTTGGTTACAAATACGTCCCTCTTAGGGATACCATTTTGATACTCTTATTACATTAGGAAAAGCATATGAAATCCCTCTCAAGGGTGAATGTGAGTTTCAGGCCATTTAGGATAACACGAACTGAACTAGGGTGGAGTTAAACCTCTTCTTTGCATTGAGGAAGGAATTAGATGACTAAATCTCCTTCAAATCTACTTTCCTACGATCAAGAAACAACACAAAAGTATTAATAGCATAGACAACCTCTCATGATGAGGCCATTTAAATGATATGAACATGAAAATGCCATAACACTAATGAAATCAAGAAAATGAACAAATCGTGTTAGAATTATATAAAACTCATAAAGATTGCTTGAAACATATAAAAAAAAAGTACAACTATCAATCTAGTGGATTAATTGCATGAAATGAGGCATTATAACATGAAAATAAGCTAATTATGTCCTACTTGCCATAATGAAATAATCCTAATGAAATCCTTAATTAAATTAGTCAGAGTCTCTAAAATACCAAACAAACTACTAAAATGCTTAATCTAGTCTAATGAAATACACTACAAAATAAATAGTAAGGAGATCTATCATCGGTTGCAAACTACAGTTTAAATGAGCAGTTTGCACTGTCCACCATGGATTTCAGTCGCAGTGGGAAACAAAGTAACTTTTCCCTCCAAATCTAGGGTTGTGGGCTTGATCCTCCTTGTCAAATTGATGATCAAGGGTCATCTTGGTGTCCTCTAACTGGATTGGTGGTTGAATTACACAATTGGGTGTTCGTTTACCCAGATTTACATTTCTTGGCATTCTAGATCCTTAGGGTATCCATAGCACAAATTGACATGATGCTTGGTGAATTGGAAAGTGAATGGAAAATAAACTCTCTCAGTACACTCAAGTGAGTCTACAATCCGACAGGGCTTCGCTGCTCAAAATGCTCTCTCTTTTGCTATATCTTTGCCCTAATTTGAAGGGGTACTTATAGGATTACCCAAGGGCTAGGGGTGGCTTCATGGAGAAGCCAAGATCAAGAAGAGGTGGTTAGGATAGTTGGATTATAAGCTTTCATCCTTTAACTACCTTCTTCTAGAACAAATGGTCATTCAAACAGATTTGGCTCGGATGAAGGCTAACTAAAATTCAGTTTAGATAGCAGGTGACAGCTACGGTTCAGACTGTAGACCGTAGATATCAACCATGGTTCAGAATGATTAGGCCAAGGAGATCAAATTGAGTGGTTAGAACCACTGCTCTATCTTGGAGTATGTCTAAGATATTCCATATGGTCTTGTAGGATATACCATATGAGTAGTCGCCATCGACATGACGTGTTTTAGGTGTCTACAGATATCCCTTTTGAGATGTGTTGTGATATTGAACAACACATGAGCAAAAATATACCACCTAAAATGATTTCAAAGGTTGAATGATGATCATTAGTGTGATCAACATTATATGTCCTAGGTCCTACAAAAGGACGTGCATTATGGAATCATTACTTCCAACTCATTGGAGGTTTAATTTGAAAGGCTTTGCACTCATCATCAGGTATTTGGGTAGCTTTGGTGCTACAATAGGAGCTAGGCCCATATAACCGAAATGAGGAGAGCTACAAAATAATTGTCATAAATGCTATTTACCCCAAGCAAATGGGTAAGCTTATGATAGTCATTGACAATGATTCGCAAGGACGAACATAATTTTGACAAGATCAAGGGATCTACAGTTTCAGGGATCTTCTATTGACTTTGATTATGATTTGAAATCATGACTACCCCTCAAGCGAGGAGTCTATGAGGGTAATTATGATGAATGAAGCGACGAGGTCGCTTGACCATTATGGATGATCTGAAAAAGCTTAGAATTTAGCATTTAATTACTTGGCTAGGCCTAGTTCAACTATGATTACAATTATTAATAGTAATTGCACATTCCTATCCCATGGATCGATCGAGCTGCAATAGCCTTCTTAGGGAATAAAAATTATACAAATCCACTTAGATTTATGTTGAATCAATTTTTAGATGATCTGCTAAAAGGATTTCATAGGGAAAATGACATGAAATACCTCATTCTCATGGAGCGGTCCAGCCTTGAAGGCCTTCTTTGGGATTGAAAAGAAGCATGTCAAATCAATGATGACCATTTTACCCTAAATGTCCTTATAGTTATTTACTCATCTTGTCGGATTGCATGGAGTATTAGTCACTACAACCACAAAGTTTCTAGGGTAAATAACTGAGTACGAGGTGCATTTGGCTTTTGACTTGTTTAATAAAAAAAATTGACTTTTTGAGTTTTTAATTGATCTTGGTGCTTGAAAATCACCAAATTTGTTAAATTGATTGCTCTTATTGAGATTCTGATCTATTAGGAATCATTAATTTGTCATTTAAAACCTTCCCATGGTGGTATTTTGGTGCATTTAATGCTAGTTGCAAACCGCACACATAGCTTGTAGTTGGTATTTCAAATTTAGGAATCGTAGCTCAGGGATGCAATCAAAAAACCCTAATTTTAGGACCATGATTTTCAACTGTGGTCCGACGAAATTAGAAAGAGTATTTAAATTTTTCCATTTGAAAAATTGCATTATTATTCCTTGAAAGTGATTGCAACTAGAGAGCTCTGAGAGGTTAGGAATCATATTTGATGTGAAACGTTGCTGAAACCACAACCTTATACCTTACACACATCATGATGGTAGACCTATCACAGCCTTCATCTAGCCGAGGCATTGGTGTGGGAAAGGTAATTCAAAACCGAGTCCTCGCACTCCTTACCAGTTTAAAACAAACCACATTAATAAATGAGTTCAATTAACCTCACTAAACTTCTAGTAAAGAACCTCACATTAGTCTAGGCTAGATTAGGATTTTAATTTTTTTGGTTTGCCAAGCTAGGAAGTGACCCTAAAAGGGTCATATTCCTAGACCGCATCTGGTAGATGCAGTTCCCAATTTTCATATTGGGGACTATAGTTGTCAGTCGCGGTGAGATTCAAATCCCAATGGTCAGTTTTTTGACTGTTACACGGACCGTAGATTTGACCTGCGGTTCCCAACTTTAGACAAATTTTTCAAATTTTTATTTTTTTATTTTTTTTCATGGCAATTAATGCCATTTATTGCACTTCTAAGATGCATTTTTGATTTTTTTTAATTTTTGATCACTTTTTGCATGTTTTTGTATTTTGAGCAATTTTTAGATTTGTTTGTCTTTTTTTAGGTCATTTTTCTCATATATATTATTTCTTTTCAGAAATTGACCTCTAGAGCCAAGGAGCCGGATATCATTTGTACCCTTCGCAGACAGCTCACTGACCTAGAGCGAGAGTGGTTCGATGTGGTTGGCTTTGGATATGTGCTTGATCTACCTATGATTAGGGTAGATCAGGCATACATAACTATGTTGACTCAACATTGGGATGTGTGGACCAACACATTTCACCTGCCCACAGGTGAAATGACTATGACTTTGGAGGACATCTATCGGATCTTCAGGATTCTAATTTATGGTGAGCCTATAACCTATTCTCTCTTTCGAAGAAAGGAGGATGTTTTTTATGATATCTTTTGTGACCACAGTGAGGATGCCCATGGCAAGGCTGATCATGGGGATGTCCACATTAGATATTGGTAGGAGAAATATGTCTTCTCCATATGAGAGGTTGTCTTTATGCATCTGGTCATTCAGATTGTGCTTCTAGACTCCTCGGGCATGAGAATACCCTGGAACCTCCTGGCCATTGTTAGGAGAGTTACACAGAGCTCCACGTAGCAGCCACTTCTCTTAGCTTGGTGTAGCACTCTATTATGTCAGCTATACCAGGATTTGTACCAGATGTAGCCTATTACTTTAGATCTGGGATTGGCAATAAATCAAGATCGAGCGATCGACCGACCTACCGCTCATCATTGAAGAACACAAGATTATACTGAGAGTGGGGTGAACAATATAAGACCACTTTTTACTTTCTTTCCAAACCAATATCAATTAATGTCCTTAATTGCAATAACCAAATATAGCAATGTGCATTAATAACTTAGATAGCAGTAGTAAGCAAGAGCACAAGTCACCACACACAATTGAGACACAAGATTTAATGTGGTTCCCCCAATGTGGGGTACTCCACAAGCTGATCTCCTTATAATATTTCACACAAAAATATCCAATACAATGATTTCTTTGATCTACTCAAAGCTAGGCAATAACAAGTTCACACAGAACTTGTCCAAATATGAATAACAAGTTCACACAGAACTTGTCCAACTCTGAATAACAAGCTCACACAAAACCTGTCCAAAACTAAATAACAAGCTCACACAGAACTTGTCCAATGCTGAATAACAAGCTCACATAGAACCTGTCCAATGTTGAATAACAAGCTCACACAGAACCTATCCAATGCTAAATAACAAGCTCACATAGAACTTGTCCAATGCTAAATAACAAGCTCACACAGAACTTGTCCAATGCTGCTCTAGCAAGCTCACCAAGAACTTGCCCAAAATTTGCTTCAACAAGATCACCAAGAACTTGTCCAAATCTGTCCCAAATCTGTCCACAAATCTATCCACAAATCTATCCATAAAGCTATCCCAAAACTATCCACAAAGGCCTTCTCAAAGGCTCAATCAATCATGCACAAGTAGCACTCAAATCTCATCCATAAATCTATCAAGGCAAAGCTTCAAAGATGAAATCAACAATGAATGGCAATGTACTCTTCAATGAATGACAACAATGATCCACAATGATCTCAACTCAAATCAACTCATAGAAGCATAAAGAGAATTGTTAGAGACTCAATATGTTCTAATATCAATCTCAACCCAAATCAATCTCAACTCAACTCAAGTCAACTCATAGAAGCATAAAGAGAATTGTTAGAGACTCAATATTTTCTAAACTCAATCACCACAAGGGACAACTCTCTCTCACACAACCCTAGTCCAAGTATGTATCAACCAACTCAAATGTTTCCAACAATGCTCAACCACAAATCTCACATAACAATGATACTCATGTTCTTTTCTAACTCATGTTCTTTCACAACCAATGGGCTTCAACAACTATGCTTATAAAACAAGGTTTAAACACAACTCTCAATTCAGAAAACCTTGAAGCATTCAACCAACCACTTTCAAAAAGGAAACCACAAACAATACTTTTCCCTCCAATGATATTTCAAAAATCAACCACCATAAAAAATCAATAGGATAATGTGCCCATACCTTTTATGAAGATGAAGAAACCCCTTTGGAAATCTGCCACACTCAACACACTTTGAAAAGAACAAAACAACCTTCACTTGAACCCCTTTACAAAAATAGAAATATCTCTCTATGTACACCTTATTTCTCCTTCTAAATGAGTTAGTCAAATAGCCCTCGAAATAAGCTTTCCAACGATATATAATATGATATACTTTTATAAAAGGAAAAACTAGAAATATCTCCTTTTCTAAAAGTGCACTATAACTTTTAAACTTGCCTTCTGATTAAAAAAAATCAAATCAACTTTTCCTCATCCCACCTTATTCCTCCAACATTAGTCAATAATAAAAAAATTATTAATAAAAATGTTACTTTCCTCTTAGAGGGAATCGAACCCTCGTCTCTGCCCAAACAATCCTCAACCGCAGTGCAAAATACCATGCGAGCTACACGCTCGCATAGGACAAAGAGCGCAGAATGTGCTTTTGTCCTTCTCCCTTGCTCATGTCAAAAGAAAAATTTGGGTCAATTCTCTTGCTCAAAATTCTAACCTATGGGAATCGAACACTTGTCTCATCCGCAAGAAAAACCTTAGCACTCCCCTCGCTCACCGTTGGACCACGCTGCCACATCAAAGATTTTGGCGCCTACTTGACTAATATCCTCTCATTCGATTCATTGGCTTTTGAATTAAAAGCCTTTGCATATATATAACAATCTCCCTTGTAATATTAGTAAACGTCGGCAGTGCTTTTAACTTTTAATAATTACCTTTGCCATGATGATGACATCGGCGCTAAGGTAATTTTAATTTTAAAATTTAAATAATTAAAATTTAAACCAAATATTTAAAATTGAATATCTCCATCTTCGGGGCACATTTTTTGATGAAACGAAAGCCTAAATTGGGTTTCAAGAAAAACCCATTTCAAATATGCCATCCATGGTTTTAAATAAAACCTTTTATTTTACCTGCCTTGGTTCTCACAAAAACCCTGTATATATCCATGCTCTCCAAAATATGAATGCTTATTATGTTTGGTCACCAAAACTCAATGTGTTCCTTGGGACATTAATGTGTTACATCAATGACAACATAAAAAAACTCAAATTGCCAACAATTTCCCCCTTTTTCATTGATGGCAACACCTCTAAAGCAAAAACCACAATCATTGCAAAAACCATCTTTGAGAATCAAAGTTGCTCCCCCTGACTCAATAATCTCTTTGGAGGCTGCTCCCCCTAACTCAATGCTCTCTTTGGAGTTTTCTCCCCCTAACTCAAATCTCTCCTTGGAGGCTACTCCCCTAACTCAATACTCTCTTTGGTGCTCCCCCTAACTCAATACTCTCTTTGGAGGCTGCTCCCCCTAACTCAAATCTCTCCCCCTTTGACATCAATGGCAAAAGGGACACCTATGGGGCTAAAATATATGACTCTTAAGCATAGCCCCCTCACCACCTTCTCTCTTGAGGTGATTAATTTTGGGGTGGGAGTACCTTTACTCCCAGCTTGTTCTCTCAAACGCTCAAACGCTTCTCTTGGTAATGGTTTTGTAAATATGTCTACAATCTGATCTTTTGTAGGAACATATTCCAATATTACTTGTTGCTCTATAACCTGCTCTCTTAAAAAGTGATACTTGATTGGAATGTGCTTTGTTCTGGCATGCATTACTGGATTCTTAGAGATACTTATAGCACTAGTGTTATCACACAGAATAGGAATGGGATGATCATGTTCTATGCTAAAATATTTGAGAGTCTGTTTCATCCATAATACCTATGAACAACATGTTGTTGCTGCAATATATTTTGCCTCTGTTGTGGAAAGTGACACTGATGGTTGTTTCTTACTTAGCCAAGAAACTAGGCAATCACCAAGAAATAATGCTCCTTCACTTGTGCTTTTTCTATCATCAATATTTCCTACCCAATTTGCATCTGTGTATGCTATGAGAGTGAACTTACTGCTTCTAGGATACCATAGACCATACTCCATTGTTCCTTTGAGATATCTGAGTATTATTTTCACTGTTGTCACATGTGATTCTTTTGGAGCTGCTTGAAATATTCCTACTAAACCGACTACCTGTATTATATCTGGTCTTGTGGTTGTAACATATAATAGGCTACCAATCATAGATCTGTATAGAGTTTGATTTGCATCAGGAGATTCATCATCTTTTCTTAATTTACACCTTGTAACCATTGGAGTACTAATTGGCTTACTATCTTCCATTTTGAATTTCTTCAACATCTCCTTTATATACTTTGTTTGTGAAAGAAATATCCCTTTTTCTAATTGTGAAATCTGTAACCCTAGGAAAAAGGTTAATTCACCAAGCATAGACATTTCAAACTCATTAGTCATGTTTCTTGCAAATTCTTGACACATTCTATCATTGCTACCCCCAAAAATAATATCATCCACATAAACTTCCACAATCATCAAATCATTTCCCTTATTTTTAATATACAAATTGCTATCAACTATTCCCTTTTTGAAACCTTGCTCTCGAAGATATTTATCCAATATTGAATACCATGCTCTAGGGGCTTGCTTTAAGCCATAGAGAGCCTTTTTCAATTTACACACCTAGTCTAGCTTATATTCTTGATTAAACCCATCTGGTTGTTCAATGTAAACTTCTTCTTCTAAATGACCATTCAGAAAAGCTGATTTGACATCCATCTGATATACTTTAAAATTCCTATAGCTTGAAAGTGCCAAAAACATCTGTATAGCTTCCAATCTTGCAACAAGTGCAAAGGTCTCATCAAAATCAATTCCTTCTACTTGTGCATATCCTTTACACACCAATCTTGCCTTGTTTCTGATGACTTGACCATATTCATTTAGTTTGTTCCTGTAGACCCATTTAGTACCAATTACATTTTTTCCTTTTGGTCTTGGAACTAATTCCCAAGTCTTACTCTTTTCAATTTGATCTAGTTCTTCCTTCATTGCCTTAATCCAACATTCATCATTTTTTGCCTCTCTAAAATCCTTTGGTTCTATCTTGGATAATAGTGAAACATCTACTTGTTCTGTTGAACCTATGATTCCTCTTCTTGTCCGTCTTACATTAGGACTGCCAATGATCAAGTCCTCTGGATGATTTTTTTGAATATATCTTGATGTAGTTTTGGAAGGTATATTCTGCAATTCTTCTTCATCTGAATCTTCACCCATTTTTTCTTGACAACTTTCTTCTTCAAGAATATCTTCCTGAGGTGGCTCATTTATTCTTGTTCTCTCATCAACTTTGACATTTATACTTTCCACCATGGTATGTGTTCTTTTATTGTAGCATCTATAGGCCTTACTTTTTGTAGAGTATCCAAGAAAAATACCTTCATCACATCTAGGATCAAACTTACCCAAGTCTTTATCCTCTCTTTTGATATAACACTTACTTCCAAAAACTCTAAAGTAGTTCATCGTGGGAGGTCTTCCTTTCCAAAACTCATATGGAGTCTTATGTTTCTTTGTTCTAACTTGAGCTCTATTCATAACATAGACTATTGTACTGATTGCTTCCTTCCAAAACCCATCTGAAATATTTGATTCATTTAGCATTGCTCTGGCCATATTCTCAAGAGTTCTATTCTTTCTTTCTACTACTCCATTTTGCTGAGGAGTTTTGGCTACTGAATATTCTTTTCTAATTCCATGTTCTACACAAAACTCAATAAATTCTATAGATATGAATTCCCCTCCTCTATCTGATCACAAACACTTGATCTTCTTTCCTGTTTCATTTTCTACCATTTCTTTGAATATTTTGAAATGCTCAAATGCCTCTGATTTCTCTTTTAGAAAAACAACCCAAGTCATTCTAGAATAATCATCTATGAACAACATAAAGTAGCTTTCACCTTGCAGACTCTTAGTTCTCATAGGCCCACATAAATTAGTATGAATCAATTCTAATACCTTGGAAGAGGAATATTCTTTTGCCTTGAAACTTGATCTTGTCTGTTTTCCATACTAACATTGTGCACAAATTGTATTTGAAGGTCTTTTTATCTTTGGTAGATCTCTAACAATTTGTTTGTTGCTTATCCTTACTATGTTATCAAAGTTCAAGTGACACAACATTTTATGCCATAGCCAACTCTCTTCTTCTTGAGATAGAAGATATTTTTCCTTTTTTATTTCACTGAACATGTAGAGATTGTTGTTGGTTCTTTCTGCAGTTGCAACAAGCTTTCCTGTTTTTGTTTCCCTGATTTTGCATCCTGTAGAGGAAAAAGTAACTATGTAGCCTCAATCACAAAGTTGACTTACACTTAGTAGGTTGTGTTTTAGACCCTCAACATAGAGTACACCTTGTGTAGTTGTCTTTCCATCATCCAAACTTAAAGTTCCTCTCCCTTTGATTTTAGCTTAAGCATTATCACCAAATCTTACAGATCCGTTGTTGTTCCCTTTTAAGGAAATGAACTTATCCTTATACCCAGTCATATGACTAGAGCACCCACTATCAATATACCATTTTTCCATCTTGTAACCCAATAGAATCTACCCTCAAGTTGTTAGCCTTTCTAAAGGAACCCGCTCTGATACCAATTGAAGAACACAAGCTTATACTAAGAGGGGGGATGAATAGTATAAGACCACTTTTTACTTTCTTTCCAAACCAATATCAATTAATGTCCTTAATTGCAATAACCAAATATAGCAGTGTGCATTAATAACTCAGATAGTAGTAGTAAGCAAGAGCACAAGTCACCACACACAATTGAGACACAAGATTTAATGTGGTTCCCCCAATGTGGGGTACTCCACAAGCTGATCTCCTTATAATATTTCACACAGAAATATCCAATACAATGATTTTTGATCTGCTCAAAGCTAGGCAATAACAAGTTCACATAGAACTTGTCCAAATTTGAATAACAAGTTCACACAGAACTTGTCCAACTTTGAATAACAAGCTCACATAGAACCTGTCCAAAATTGAATAACAATCTCACACAAAACTTGTCCAATGCTAAATAACAAGCTCACACAGAACTTTTCCAATGTTGAATAACAAGCTCACATAGAACCTGTCCAATGTTGAATAACAATCTCACACATAACTTGTCCAATTTTGAATAACAAGCTCACATAGAACTTGTCCAATGCTTCTCTAGCAAGCTCACCAAGAACTTGCCCAAAATATGCTTCAATAAGCTCACCAAGAACTTGTCCAAATCTGTCCCAAATCTATCCACAAATCTTTCCATAAAGCTACCCCAAAACTGTCCACAAAGGCCTTCTCAAAGGATCAATCAATCATGCACAAGTACTCAAATATCATCCACAAATCTTACTTGTGCATGATTGATTGAGCCTTTGAGAAGGCCTTTGTGCTATGAAAACCTTGAAGAATTCAACCATCCACTAATGAAAAAGGAAACCACAAACAATACTTTTCTCTCCAATGTTATTTCAGAAATCAACCACCATAATCAATCAATAGGAGAATGTCTTCATACCTTTTATGAAGTGAAGAAATCCCTTTGGAAATCTGCCACACTAAACACACTTTGAAAAAAATAAAACAACCTTCACTTGAACCCCTTTACAAAAACAAAAATATCTCTCTATATACACATAATTTCTCCTTCTAAATAAGTTAGTAAAATAGCCCTCTAAATAAGCTTTCCAACGATATATAATATGATATACTTTTATAAAAATAAAATACCATAATTATCTTCTTTTCTAAAAGTGCTTTTAAACTTGTCTTCCAAAAGGAATCAAATCAACCCTCATATTTCTCCAACCATAGGCAATAATAACAAATTTATTAATAAAAAATTTACTTGCCTCTTAGAGGTAATCGAACCCTCATCTCTTCCCAAACAATCCTCAATCGCGGTGCCAAAAACCACGCGAGCTACTCGCTTGCATAGGACAAAGAGCGCAAATTTTGCTTTTGTCCTTCTCACTTGCTCACGTCAAAATAAAAATATGGGCCAATTATCTTGCTTGAAATTCTAACATGTGGGAATCGAACCTTGTCTCTTTCACAAGAAAAACCTTTGCATTCCCATCGATTTTCGTTGGACCATGCTTCCACACAAATATTTTGGCACCTTCTTGTATTATCTCCTCTACATTCGATTCATTGGCTTTTGAATTAAAAGACTTTGTATTTATATAAAACTTCCCTTTAATTTTTGTAGAAGTCGGCAGTGCTTAAAATTTTGATTTAGCCACTTCGCTTGAATTAGATCACCATTTTTCTCTTTCTCGGGCCGTCATTGGTGCTCTATCATAAGTTTTTTCTACTACAGGTAAATTCAGGAGTCCTCTATGTACGCCTCTATATTTATCAATAGAGTACAGCCCACCGTCGAGATCCTTAGAGTGTGGTCGCTATAGTAGAGGTACTTTTGCCTCATACAAAGACCTGAGCAGCATTGTCACTCCCCTCTCGAGTGGCACCATCAGAGTGGCGCCGCTTCGTAGGGAACACATGACGAAGGCACCCTCAAATAGAGGGTCATCCTCTTTCATGCTCAGTCAAACAGCCAGATCAACTAGTTTTCGATCGAGCCTTTGGGATAAAGAGGTCGGGAGATCGAATCTCTCTGACCCCCTTCGCCACATAAGGTATTTTTCTTGTTAAAGATTTTTTTTATGTTTTTTATTTCCTTAATGTTTTTAATTAATTTTTTCTAAATTTAATTAATTTTTTTTATTTATTTAAAAAAAAAGAAAATTATTTTAAATAAAAAAACTATTTGAAATATTTTCTTTTTAAAGAAATTATTTAATTAATTTTTTTTGAAAAAGTTTTTTTTAAAACATTAGGAAGTAATTTTGCAAACTTAACAAGGGAATTTTTTTTAACGTGGGTGCATTTTTTCCCAAAAATCTACAAAATTCATGGGGGGATAGTAATTTTCCAGCATTGAGAAAAACAAATTGGCATATTGTAAAAGGTGCATTTTCGGTAGTGACCGACACCTTAGGTTCAATTTTTTTTGTGGGCATTTTTTTATGTATGTTGCAATTTTCCTTTACATTTGCACTACTTCATTAAAAATAAAATCAATCTCCCTTAAGTCCCCAAAAATAATTGAACCCATTTGTGCAATTTATTGCACTGTAGCGTTCGGTATTTGTGATACCTTTGGCCCGCACTTACAGGTAATGATGTCGTGATTGGGCTACTGTATCCACCACCTAATATAGCTATAAAAATGACGTCTGAGCTTGTTCTCTATCAATATTCGAGAAGGAATAAGTACACCATTTTGCATTTTTTTACTCCATCCACTACCCTAATTGTTCTCGTGTTTAGGCGTAAATCCTAACGAAATTTTTGACATTTGAAGTATTTAGGGGAAGTTACACCCCATGCACGAGGATTGATGACTTTCTATGGTAGGTTCCATCAACGAGGTGATTCCTTTTCAGTACCACCTAAGTACCACGTATCGTATAATCTCTAAAATTACCTAGTCTCCCTCACGTAAGGACGGGTAATTTTTTTTATTTTTCAACATACCTATAGTATCCCTAACGTAAGGGTAGGTATTTTGCATGGTATAATATCCTGGCAAAAGGTATATCGAAAGGGGGAACATTTGGTGTTATAAGGAACCCTCACAATGTCTGCAAAGTTAATGACTAATGCTCATCAGTTGTTGAAAGGTCATAATTACACACCATGGAAAAACAAGATGAAGGCAACCCTGGTCATCGATGACTTATGGGATGTTGTTTCTGGAGCAACAACAAGACCTTCACCAACTTCTAGATCAACAACAACCACAACTCCATCTAATGTTGAAGATAATCCTCATCTTGCTTACTGTTTTAAACAAAGTTCAACCCCACATTGTTGACTGTGTACATAGTAAAGAGGCATGGGATGCTCTTAAAACTATATATGAGGGAAATAATGAATCCACTATTCTTTTCCTTCAATCTCAATTACACAATATAAGCATGAAGCAAGGAGAGATAGTTGAACTCTTTCTTTGTAGAGTATCTGAGTTGAAAGTAAAATTGAATTCTTTAGGAGAACCTGTTGATGACAAGCACCTTACCTCCATTGTATTGAGAGCTCTACCTGATTCTTATAGGGTGTTGATCACCTCACTTTAGGTATCACAAAGGAAATTTACCTTTGTTGAGTTGGTCAATTTGCTTTAAGAAGAGGAGGCACGTCAACTTCAAAGAGATGATTCTTCTAAGACAACCCTATACACCAACATGAAGGGTTCTAAGAAGAAAGGTAATTTTAAAAAAGGCAAAAATTCTCACAAATATTCAAAAGAGAAACAACCTCAACAAATGAAATGATATTGCAAAATTTGTGACAAAGAAAACCATGACACCAACAGGTGTTGGCACAAGAATAAGCAATCTAAACAAAAACGCCAGAATAAATCATAAAACAAGAACAAGCAACCCAAGGTGAATGTTGATGTTAAAGAATCTAACTCAAATTCTGAGTGGGCACACAAGGTGCTCATGACTACCATAGCCTCCAAGAAGAAGGATTTTGTATGGTATGTCGATTTTGGTTCTATTAAGCATAATACTGGTGATAAATCATGGTTTGAATCATTTGAGACCAAAGAGGGTAAACCTGTCACTATTATCGATGACAAAACCTACAAGTTTCAAGGAGAGGGTGTAGTTTTAGTCACTCTTCTTGATGGCAAGTATCATATTGATAAAGTCCTCTATGTTCCAGGATTTGTGAACAATTTGTTGTTAGTCACACAAATTCTAGATAAGGATATGGTTGTAAATTTTCATATTGAGGATGGTAAGAAGTTTTGTTCTATTACCAAGAGGGGTAAGAACATTGCAACAGCTTCATATAAGCATGGCTTATTTGCCTTAGATGCTATCTCTACTCTCCATGTTGTCATGATAGTATCTAGCAAGGATGCAACTTCCCTGTGGCATAAGAGATATGGGCATCTTAGTTTTGGCTACTTACTTGAGCTGAGTAAGTATGAGATGGTAAAGGGTCTCCCTTCCCTTTCTTCCATATTACTAGTGTGCTCTGACTGCTTGGAAGGAAAGCAGCATAGAGTACCTTTTGAGAAGAGCTCTACAAGAGCAAAGAAACCTTTGGAGTTGATTCACACCGATATGTGTGGTCCTTTCACACCTATCAATTATGGGAGGAAGAGGTATTTTTAGTTGTTTGTGGATGACTACTCACAAAATATGTGGGTGTTATTTCTTAATATGAAATCTAAAGCCTTTAGTTTCTTCCAACAATTCAAGAAATCTATTGAGAAAGAGTCAGGGACTTCTATAAAGACCCTCTACTCAGATCGAGGGGGGATTTTACCTCTAAATATTTTTTTACATTATTGACTGCACATGGGGTCACAAGACAGTTGACTACTGCTTACACTCCTCAGCAAAATAGAGTTGCTGAGAGGAGAAACCATTCTATCATGGAAATGGTTTGTTGTATGCTCACAAGAGCTAGTCTTGGGTAACAATATTAGGTAGAAGTTATCACCACTGTAGTATATTTGTTGAATAGGGAACCCACAAAGGCCCTAAAAGGAATGACTCCACAAGAAGTATGGAGTGGTCAAAAACCCTCCACATCTCATCTTCGCATTTTTGGATGTAAAGCTTTCATGCACATACTGAAAGAGAAAAGGAAGAAGCTTGATGAGAAGACATTAAAATGTATTCTTCTTGGCTATTATGAGCACTCCAAGGGCTATTGTTTGATTTATCCTTTGAACAAGAATATTCATGTCAATAGAGATGTTATTTTTGATGATGCTTTCACATCACAAAGCACATCTAATGTATACCTAGATCTTGTGGAATCCAAATATGAGAAGTCCCCTTCATCACCAAAAATTGGAGGTCCTTCTACTTCTTCATATTCTTCATCACTACAGAAAAAGAATCAAAAATAGTATACAAGTACAATCAGAGACTCCAAGTTATCCACTCCTCTAGATTTGACTTTGGATAGACCTCGTACTCACAGCATGGCTCGACAGCAAAGAGCAGCAACATAGACTACTGGGGTTGATGACCTTTGTCAATCCTTTGAGGAATTTTTTGTTGATCCAGAGAGATAAATAGAGGATATGGATATAGATGATGATAGGGTGTTTATGTCTTCAATGAATGAACATGAACTTGCTTCAGTACAATATGCCCTTAGTGAGCCACAATGGAAGGTTAATATGGATACTAAGTATAAGTCTCTTAAAAAGAACAAAACTTGGGAGCTTGTTGATCTGCCACACAAAAATAAGCCCATTGGCTACAAATGGGTGTAGAAAGTCAAGTACAAGGTATATGGGATAATTAACAAGCATAAGGCCCACATTGTTGCAAAGGGCTATGTGCAAAAGGAAGGTATTGACTATGAGGAAACTTTTTCACCTACTGCTCGGATGACCATCATTCAGGTTCTGTGTGCTATGGCAACACAGTATGGGTGGAAAGTTCACCAGATGGATGTCAAGAGTGTTTTTCTAAATGGTGATATTCAAGAGGAAGTCTATATGATACAACCTGAAGGATTTGAAGTGGAAGGACAAGAGCAGCAAGTGTGCAAGTTTGTCAAATCCTTATATGATTTAAAACAAGCTCCTCAAGCTTGGTATATAAAAATGGATAATCACCTCCTATGGCATGGATTTAAGATATTTTCGTTAGATGCAAACCTCTATTTCAAGAAATAAGGTTCTGAGATAGTGTTGCTTGTAATCTATGTTGATGATTTGCTCATTACAGGGAGTTCAAAAACTATGATCTCTGCTATCAAAAGTGAATTGAGTAAATATTTTGAGATGATAGATCTTGGACTTCTCCATAATTGTCTTGGTCTATAAGTGAGCCAGAAGGAGCACTACATCAAGGTGTCTCGTAAAAAGTATGCCAAGACATTATTAGAAAAATATTGCATGATTTATTGCAATCCGATGGCAACTCCGATGGAATCAGGACTTTAGTTATCGTGATATGATGATTCACCTTAGGGATATGGTACTATTTATCGATAGCTGATTGGGAGTCTCATATATCTAATAAATACTAGTCCAGATATTGTATTTGTTGTCAACTATCTTTCAAAGTTCATGCAGGAACCTAAGACTACTCACTAGAAAGTAGTAAAACGTGTTCTTCACTATGTTTGTGGTATAATGGAATATGGCCTAGAATACAAGAGGAATGACAAATTCTTCTTGAAAGGATACATGGAATCTGACTATGTCGGGTCATATGATGATCGTAAGTCAATGTTAGGATATATATTTCATCTTGGATCTGGTTCTATCTCTTGGTACAACAAAAAGCAACAGGTGGTTGCCATCTCATCTACAGAGGTAGAGTATCACACTGCACGTGAAGTTGTGTGTGAAGTGATATGGTTGTTTCGCATTTTGACAAGTATGGGTCATCCATCAAAATCTCCAATACATTTTTTCTACGATAACTAGGGTGTTTTGAACCTTTTTAAGAATCCAGTGCATCATGAGAAAACCAAGCACATTGACACACAATGTCACTTCATTCAAGATGAAGTTCCAAGGCATCGAATTCAGCTTCAGTACATCTCCATCGATGCTCAAGTTGCAAACATTTTCACTAAGGCACTTGCACGTGTCAAATTTGAATTGTTTCGTAGCTCTCTATGTATTACAAAATTATGTAATAAAGGGGGATGTTAGTATAGCTAGTAGTTATATTATTACCCAAATAACGTAATAACGGGTGATTTTAGCGTAGCTATATTGTTATTCCATTATGGGATATATTGTTTTTTTGGTAGATAAGATACTATAGCATTAATACCGGGTTTTACAGGTTGACCCAAAACCTTTACAAAAATCAGCCCAGGGCTATTGATGACCATCTCCTTACTAAGGATCCTATATATGTAAAATCTACATACCACCAAAGCCATTACATTTGGTAAGGCACATAGCCTATTATCAAAAAGAAACTTCCCATACAACATTTTGGGTATACCTTGAGAAAACACACCTACATCATAATTACAAAAAAATAAACAAACATGGATCCCTTCCTTGAAATAGTGGAGAAACAAAAAGTTGTAGACACACATAGCAGAGTACTGAAAAAACTCCCACAAGCTCTATATTGATAGTTACTCTTAATAATTCTTTGGTAATTGCTTTCTTCTATATATGACATGCTTTGGGACCACATCCCGTCTTGGCCAATCAGCCTTGGAGAAGTGAACCTACTGGCTAGATTTATGGTGGTGGCTATCTGGTGGTCCATGTGGCTCTGGTTCAAAGTCTTATATTGTCATTTCTTTCCTACCCTATGATTATCAACCAACCTCAAATTACTAAGATGACTAGGAGCCATGTTATATAACATGTGATTGTCCCCATTAGTCTTTGTGGTATTTCCAAGAAGCATCCACCAAGACTGAAAACTCAAATAATTTTTATTGTGAGTCTATTTCAAAAAGATATGGGAGTACTCATAGTCTTCGATCTTACAGTGCCTTCCCTATTGGTAAATTAGACTATCATTCTTGGCATTCTTGTTGAATAAGCTCCTCTACTTTTCTTGGGACACCATGTTCCCATTTGAAAAGTTTGTCACCATCGACACCCAAATTGGCCAGCTTATCAGCAACTTTGTTAGCTTCCTAAAAGATATTTTGGGCTTTTTTGTCCTGTCTTCCCTGAAAAAGGATCCTAGCCTCTTCAACAATTTTTTTAATCCTCCAAGGAGGTGTTTTCCAATTATTGAGGAAATTAATAACATGAATAGAGTCTCCTTCTATGATCAAATTGCTTTCGAAGTCTTGAGTCATTTGAAGGCCTCTCCACATAGCTCTAGCTTCAAATTTTTTGTTCATACTTGTTCCTAAATATTCAAAAAATGCAAGCATCATATTTCCATTATGATCTCATACAATGTCGCTAGTGCCTGCTCTTCCAGGATTGTCCTTAGCCACTCCATAAAAATTAAGCTTAAACCAACCCGTAGGAGGTGGGGACCACTTAACATTGGCTCTGGGGTTGACTACCCTAGGCACAAAATCATCTAACAAGGTTAAGCTTAAATATTGAGCAATCATGGTCTCTTGTAGATGAGGTTTATGGCTATCAAAAGGGATAAGGTTCACATTCTTTTTGGCAAAGGATAGGATCTTGGCAATGATAGTTTTATTATCATTGATAGACTCATTAAAGACTCTATGGTTCCTTTCTAACCACACCTGCCAAATATAGTTATTGAGACAAATTTTCCACATGTATTTAAGTCTTTGTCTTGAAAAGAGGCAAGGCCACTGGATGAACAAATCAAGTACGATGATTGGTTTAAACCAAGAAATATTGAAGTCCTGAAAAACCCCACTTAGGATAGTCAAGAAAAAAGGGCACTCAAGGAAAAAGTGATAAATGGTCTCCTAATTAGCCCTCCAGAGATAACAATGATTAGTGATACAAATACCTTTATGCATAATATTATCAATGATTAGAATTCTTCCTTGGATAACCAGCCATGAAAAGACTATAATTTTTGGAATTAATTTTTTTATCCAAACTATGTCCTTTTGGAGGACAAAATTCTTATCATCAAGTAGAAACTTGTAAGTTGATTTAATAGTGAACTGCCCATTTTTTGTAGGAGCCCAGGTCACTTGATCTTCCTTGGGTCTCATGGGGATAAACTGTTGCTTGAGAATGTTACAAATATCATTTGATTCCACTTGAAATCCCTGAATCCTTATTTGTTTCCACTTCATTTTGCCTTTGTCCTCAACCATATAATCGAAGACTTTTTTGCCAATGAGTTCTTCTGTGATATCTCTGATTCGGGCTAAGTTAGGATATTGCGTTAGTGGTTCTTCCTTAGCCCACCTATAATTCCAACAATTTATCCTCTCACCATTGCCTAAAACCCATATTAAACCTTTTTTGATGATTTCCTTACAATTGAGAATTGCTTTCCAAAAAGTAGAACCTCTGATTGGAACTGAGTCACTTAGAAATTCCATATTTTGAAGATACTTTCATTTTATGATAGTTTTCCATTAATTTTCTTCACCAAAAATGAGGCACCACACCTGCTTAGCTAGTAAAGCTAAATTCATATGAACAATTCTCCTCAGACCTAAGCCCCCATTTTCCTTGGGTCTGCACACTTTGGTCCATCCTACAAGGTGTATCCTTGTTTTATCCTCTGATCCAGTCCATAAAAATTCTTTTTAGAGTTTCTCAATTTTTTGGAAAACCTTCATAGGGGCTTTGAAAATAGAGAGGAAATAGACTGGAATGCTTTGAAGAGAGGCCTTAGTGAGGGTCAGATTTCCTTCTTGATATAGAAGATGACCTTTCCATCCAGCAAGTTTTTTTGAATTCTTTCAATAACCCTGTCCCACATTGACTCTCTCGGAGAACCAATGAAAATAGGGAGACCAAGATACGAAGTGGGGAGGTTTGCTATATCACACCCAAAAATTTCTACAATCCTTCCTTACCTCTGAATGGGGGTGTTCAAGAAAAATAACTTACTTTTATTGAAATTAACTTTTTGACCAGCAGCGTCCTCGTAGAGTTACAGGATGTATTTAATTCTTTTGACCTCAACCACCGATGCCTTAGTCAATAGAAGGGTATCATCGATGAATTATTGGTGAGAAACAGCCATAGTGAGAGATTTTGCCTTGATTCTTGATAGTATCCTTGAACTACAAGTGTTTTTGATGGTTCTACCTAAAACTTCTGTCATAATGATGAATAACATGGGGCTGATAGGGTCCCCATTTCGAATTCCTCTATGACTTTGAAAGTAACAAATAGTTGTTCTATTAACTAGAATCGAGAACCATGATTTAGAAATGCATTCTTTGATCAAATTAACCCATTGGTGGTGAAAACCAAACTTAAGGAGGACAATAATTAGAAAGTCCCAATTTATCCTATCAAATGCTTTGTTCATATCAATCTTGAGGGCAAAAATAGACTTGTTAGTATTATGAGTAGACTACAGAGCTTCATGAACTATGATAACTCCATCCAAGATTGACCTACCCTAGAAAGAGCTTCCCTAGGATGGATCTATGATGCAAGGTAGAACATCTCTCATTCTATTTGCAATGGCTTTAGTTAGGATCTTGTAAGAAACATTGCACAAACTGATTGGCCTGAAGTCAACCATAGATTCAGGGGTTTGCTTCTTAGGAATTAGATAAATAAAAGTAGAGTTGAGACCTTTTGGGATATTATTTCTTGCTTGGAATTATCTGACAACAGAAATTACATCCTCACTTATGATGTCCCAAAAATCTTGATAGAAACGAGGGGGAAAGCCATCGGGTCCCGGGGCTTTGTCTAGCTCCATGCTAAACAAGGCTTCCTTAATTTCCTCATCAGAAAAGGGAGCTAAAAGCTTAAGGTTTATATCCTCATTTATTATGCTAGGAATGGATTGCAAGAGAATATCTTTGGCCTCCTCATTGCACTGCGATTCCTAACCAAGGATAGAATTGAAATAAGTTATTGCCTCCTTTCTGATTTCTGTTAAATCTTGAGTAATAGAACCATCTATTTTTTTTTTTATCTTGTTATTGCTTCTGTTTCTAAGCGTGGTGATGTGAAAAAACTTGGAATTTGAATCTCCATATTTCAACCAAAGAGCCTCTGATTTTTTCCTCCAATAGATTTCCTCACAGGTCAAAATGTTATGAAACTCTGCTAGTTTTGTCCGTTCCTCCTGCCTAGTAGTTTCATCAGCATCACCATGTTGAATCCTCTGATCAATTATATTCAAACTTTCAACAACCTATTTTTTATTTTCAAAGAGGTTCCCAAAGACCTCTTTGTTACAAGTTCAAATCTTTTCCTTAACAAACTTTAATTTGCCAGCAAGTTTAAAAGTTGCACTATCCCTGATAGGCTGCTACCACCACTGAATTAAGTTATCTATGAAAGTGGAATGTTTGATCCACATAGATTGAAATCTGAAAGGTTTATTGAAGTACAGAGAGTTAGGGATCTCCAAAAAAATGGGATTATGATCAGAGGTAATTTTAGGAAAGGCTTGCAGGGTAGAATCACTAAACAACGTTGTAGCCTCCTTTGATAGAAAAAAATTATCAAGCCTTTCTTGAATGATATGACACCCTATATTCCGATTGATCCAGCTATATTCACTCTAAGTTTTACATCCATAAACATGTTGGAGTTCACAAAGTCATTGAACTAATCCATGCTCCTGATAGGTGGTCCATTTCCACCCATTTTTTCTGAAGGGTAAAGAGGAGTGTTAAAATCCCAAACTAGAATCCAGAGGACATTATGGAATATTTCACTCAAATTGCCTAAGTACTCCCATAGTAGATCTCTCCCTTGAATTGAAGTCGGGGCATAAATATTTGAAAGGATCCATGACCTATTGTTGTTTATTTACTTAAATAAAACACTAAGAACCCTGTCATCTTTCTGAATAATGGTGCCTTGTACTATCCGGGGATCCCACAAAGTCATAAGGCCTCCAGACGCTCCTCTGGCTGATTTGCAAACCATATCCCCTTGATTCCAATTTTTTTTTGCTACTTTTTTTGATTGAATCTCATCATTTTTTGTTTCTTGCAACATGATAATAGTTGGATTCACTTGATTTCTTATTGCACTAACTTCCCTATGTTTGGGTAGGTCATTGAGGTCTCTCACGTTCCATGAGAGGAACTTCATTTATTTTATTTGAGATTTCTTCCTCTCCCCCTCCCTTAAGGGGGTTTTCCTAATTTGTTGTCTTCAAAACCCGGAATAACCTATTGAAGCAAGGTTCTTTGATTTCCATTGGCAATGTCATTATCAGTTTTAATTTTTTGATGCTCAACATTTGATATTCTCCCTCTTCTTTTTTTACTGCCAAAATCTATAGGAGACTTCACAGTGCTCCTAGTTTGTTTAGGACTAAAGCGGGGGAGGTAATTTATTGTAGAACTAGACTACCATATTCCTCAGTTTGAAGAGTTTCACATATCTCCACCCCTACATCCAAATATTCTCCTTTTTTCCTGTATTCCCATGGTCTGTGGGATGGCCCCTCAGTAGGATTCACCTGGCTCCTAGTGATGATGTTAGGGAGATGAGATTTTTATTTTCCAATGCCTCAAATTTCTTCCTAAGTTCTTCAACATTAGGGTTTGGCTTTGGGATTCCCACTGGGATTGAATTATTTTCAGCATTGGGATTTAAGGATCCTGACTTGGATGGGGATTCTAGAGAGTCAGAAAGGTTATCCTGAAGGTTCTGGGCTTTCGTATCTTTCGATAATCCTCCTACTCCCATATTTGATAGAATTGAAAATTTATTTGAAACTAGAGGATTGGAACTTACCTGATTAGTTTGGTTGCCAACAACCTATTATTTTCCTTTATCTTGTTGGGACCCTGCACCCTCTCTTTTCTTTTTTTGGTAGACATAGTTTTCCTTATTGAAATCACCTCTGTCAGGGAAACTCCTCAAATTTCCTCTGTATAGCATTCCCTACTTCTACTTTTCTCTATTCATTGCCAGGTTAGAGCACTGATTGCATAGATGTCCTTGATTTTTACATTCTGCATAGAATGTCAGTCTGTTCTCTTATTCTATCGACTATTTTTTATAGTATTCTCCATACTCTAGCTCCAAAAACCTTGGTAATTCATTATCCAAATTAGCATTTACGTAGATTCATGCATGATTCATCCTTGTCCTGGCCAAGGTCGCATGGTCAATGGATATCAAGTCCCCTATAGTTTTGGCTATGCCCTGCAGCCAATATTCATTAAAGAACTGGGTAGGTAGACTCGGTAGATGAAACCAAATAGGGGTAATGTTAATATTTTTCTTTTCAGGGTCAAAATATTCACCCCATCGTCTGAGAAAAAGGCTCCTTTTTCCCAAAAACCAAGGACCTCCCGTTAAAATGTGGTTAGCATCCTCCATATTGTTAAAACGGATAATGAACAACCCTCGAGTTAGAGATACTAACTCCAAGCTGCCTACTAGTTGCCATTTACCTGTCGCCCAAGCCCTGATAGTCTCCATGTCCGACCTACCTCCCAAAAATGTTAAGATCCTGCTATAAAATAAACTCAAATAACACACTCTCACACAATTGCTTGGAAATAACTCACATAAACATCACATTAATATAACAGAAATTTGCATAAAGAACAATCTCACAATAGGACTGAATCGCAGGCCTCTTCGAGGGGGCAACCTCCTTCAATACTTCATTAATTTTGCAAAAGATGGTTACATTGGTGCCCTTTCGGGTATTTAAGGAGTTTCCTTCCAAGGTTGGCTTACATGCAAAATGCCACCTGGATTACATGCATAATGCCACCCGAATTACATGCATAGTGCCACTTTGAATTACATGCACAATGCCACCCGAATTACATGCACAATGCCACTCGAATTACATGCACAATGCCACACGAATTACATGCACAATGCCACCTATCTACCATGTGTTACATAAAAAGGGTGCCATTTGTCATAGGCACTACCTAAGCTAAAACTTAGAACATTACAAAATATTAATCATGGGTACTACCCACGTTCACTAGGAATTATTACATCAAGGAAGTTATTACATTAAGGGTTAGGATGAGATCCTAACATGCCCTTCTCCTTGAAGAAGCTTTGTCCTCAAAGCTAAAAATGAGGAAACTGTTGCTGGAGTTGATGGAGGGACTCCCATGTAGCATCCTCAGGTTGAAGTCCACGCCACTGAACCAGGACCTCTGTGATGGTACGGTTGCGAGTTCGACGATACAGCAGCTGCTTTGGTGCAAGTAAGATGGAGCCTTCTTCATCCAATTCGGGAAGTGTTGATGGAACCTGTACCTTGGAGCTGCCCGAAATGTAGGAGGGAGGCGTGAGTGGAGGGTGCCCGTACTCTGCCTCTGGTGGCGGTATGATAGGAAGTGTTGTACCACCATTCGGCCAAAGAAAGCCATTTTGCCCAATGAGTAGGATGATCGGAGGCAAGCAGCGAAGGTAGGTTTCCAAGCAGTTATTAACAACCTCTGTTTGACCATCCGTTTGCGGATGGTAGGCTAAACTCATTGTGAGCTGAGTCCCCTGCAACTTAAACAACTCTTGCCAAAAATTGCTAGTAAGGCTGGGATCACGATCAGATACAATGGAGGTTGGCATGCCATGAAGGCGAAATATGGAGTCAAGGAAAATTTGGGCAATAGTGAATGTTGTGTAAGGATGGGTTAGGGCACAAAAGTGAGCATACTTTGAAAGGTGGTCCACTACAGACTTGTCTCCAGATTTAGGTAGCCCTTCTATGAAATCCATAGAGATGTCAGTCCACACCTGATCCGGTATCGGCAAGGGTGGAAGAGTGCCCGAAGAGTGCACTTGTTTCTCTTTTCATCCTTTGACTTGTGTCGCAGTCTGCCACAAAAGAGCGAATGTCCTGTTTCCTACCTTTCCAAAATAAGGTGCGCTTGAGTCGCTCATAAGGTGGTCTGATATTGGGAGGTGTACTATCCGGCAATAATGGAATGGCATGGTCGTGAGAGCGATGCGGTGGTAGTGTGATGGGTTCTGAAAATATGGCCTCATGTTTGTGGAGAATCTGTTGCATGTCTTGTGGGATTTCACCCATTGGAGATGTGGATGTCTGGATGGAGAATAGTTGTGCAATGACCCCACGTGATGATTTCTTTAGCAATTTCTCCATGCCGTTTGAACTGATAATTTGAGGTGTTCCTGTCGGGGAGCCCTTGATGATGTGTGTTTGTCCGTTCTGGAAGAACTGCATCCAAAGTTTAGCAAAGTTCCAACTGATAGTGCCCAACGTACTCAACCATTGGCATCCCAAAACAATATCACATCCACCCAAATGGAGGGCAAACATGTCCTCGCTTGAGTTCATAGTCCCCTATCTTGATTTTAACATTGCGACACTTTCCTTTACAAGATAAGGTTCCCCCATTGGCTACCATGACCTCAAAGGAATTACAATTGTGGATATAGCAATTTGCCCGTTGAGCAACTCTAGGGTCAATGAAGTTGTGCGTGCTTCCCGAATCCAAAAGGATGGAAAGACGTTGGCCCTTGAAACATCCTGTAACCTTCATGGTTTGAGGAGTAGTAATGCCTGCAAGGGCATGGATTGTAATTGATGTCTCAGGTTCTTGTTTCCCTTCTTCTTGTGGAGGAGGTGTTTACGGAGGGTCCTCATCCTCATCACTCTCGTCAACGGTATCAGGTTCTCCAACATCTATCAAGAACAATTTTTTGTGTGCACACTTATGCCCCTTGAAAAACTTTTCATCACAATTGTAGCATAATCCTTGGGCACGACGTGCATCCATCTCTTCGGTGGTGAGGCGCTTGGGTGCAGCGGGTTTATTATCATCTGGGTGTTGGGCTCTAGGGGGAAATGAAGGTCTATTTTGAGGAAACTTTGATGGGCGTCTTTGGGCAGAGAGTTTAGATTCGGCCAGACGGGCCAAACCGATAGCTTCCATCATAGTTCGTGGTTTCAACATTTTGACTTCTGCTTGGAGTTCCATCTTCAACCCACTGATATAACAACTCTGGAAGAACCCTTCACTCAATCCTCTTGTTCGATTGGCCAATTTTTCAAATTGAGCTTGGTACTCTCGAACTGACCCTGTTTGTTGTAGTTTGGATAAGGCTCCTGTGAAGTCCTCAAACTCACTAGGACCAAATCGAGTGAGTATTTGGGATTCAAAATCCTCCCAAGAGAGATTTGGGTAGGTAAGACGCAACCATTGAAACCAGTGTAGAGCCTCGGATTCCAAGTTAAAGGAAGCCATCCGGACTCGATGAAATATGGGTACATTATGAAGTCGAAAGAATTGGTCAACCCGACATAGCCACCCATCAACATCCTTCCCACTAGAATTTGGGAAAGTCCAATTTGGGCATTCTAAAGGGTGTATCATGGTCACGATTCCTTGTAGAACTCTCAACTTGGTATTCTGATTTGGGTGGTTCTCTTCTCAGTTTGTTGTCCACTTCAGTCAATGCTTCTTCTAAGCGATTGCTAGTGGCCTCATGCTCTAGGCGAAGACCTTGGACTTCTTCCCTTATGGAGTGAAAAGCCGAGTTCAAGTTCTCAATGGCTTTTGTTAGGGACTCCAAGTGTTCTAGTTCTTTCCGGTGTCCACGGGTACCCTGGGCCATTTTTTGACCTTTTGTGACCAATTACTAAAAATAGAATTGAATTTTTTTGACTTACTATTTTTAGTAAGTGCCCAAAAAAGTGCTTGGGTGCTATATATCAAAATGATCAGCAGGAGGAGGTGGTCACAATGAGCTATATCTCTCAACACTACTTTTTGGCACCCCAGACTTTTTTTTTTTTATCTCCTGTTTTGCTGAGTCTAACGGTGTTTACAGATTCTGATTCTGAGCTACTGAGCAAAAGTTGGGTACTGGAGCACTATCTAAAACTGGCCGTGTTTCACACTCAAGATTCTCTGTATTTTGCAGGTGACTGATATGACAGTTCTGTTCTGACTCTGAAGACTGTGAATTCTGCCCTGACTGTGCTGACCTCTCTGACCTGACTGTGACTGCCACTGTAAATTTTACTGTTACTCTCCAGACTTTCAACTTAAGTGTCACCCTCATGGCTTATCCCGAATGCATGTCCCTTCTGTTATTTTTTTGGTAGAGGACTCCTTTCTCATATGCTCACTTTTGAAATGCAGGTTTACGAACGGGGGTGTTTGGATTCTTATTTTTATTTTTATTTTTGCATTTTTTACAGGTTGCAGTTTTAACAGAACCAGGGAATGCTAAGTATAGGAGTATGTACCACCCATAGGCCCTCTAATATACCGACAGTGACGAACAATAGTGCTCGGACCAATATTTCAGGCCACTACTCAAGGAGGATTCCACACATACCCTTGAGCACACTACCCGCCTCTCCGACAATACGGGAGGGTAATCGTCGAGGATGTTGTGTCCCGTAGACTATGAGTAATACAAGGCCGAAGAGCTTCCTAATGGCTAAAAGTTTGTTTAATCCTAGATGGTCTCCCGATATACCCGAAGATACGTGGGAGCTCAAGTCCGTGCGCGAGTTCTGTCTGAGGCCTGGGTATTGGAGCCTGATCGCCCCTCACTTCACTAGACGCTTTATGGGCTATCTAGCTTAGCCAATAACGACAGATCCTTCGCGATATTTTAAAACCCCCGGTACAGGGTTTCTACCTACTCAACTAATAATATATTTTTTTGTTTTTGGTCTGGAAAAAAAAAAACACTGTATTTTTTTTGGATTTTTTTTTTAATAAGGAAAAATGGAATGGAAAAAACACACAGAATTTATACCTAACAGGCGGATTGGATGGCAAGAATCGTTGCAGTTGCAGCAGAACTTGGCCCTGGAAAGCGCTCTGATACCACTTGTTAAGATCCTGCTATAAAATAAACTCAAATAACACACTCTCACACAATTGCTTGGAAATAACTCACATAAACATCACATTAATATAACGGAAATTTGCATAAAGAACAATCTCACAATAGGACTGAATCGCGAGGCCTCTTCGAGGGGGCAACCTCCTTCAATACTTCATTAATTTTGCAAAAGATGGTTACATTGGTGCCCTTTCGGGTATTTAAGGAGTTTCCTTCCAAGGTTGGCTTACATGCAAAATGCCACCTGGATTACATGCATAATGCCACCCGAATTACATGCATAGTGCCACTTTGAATTACATGCACAATGCCACCCGAATTACATGCACAATGCCACTCGAATTACATGCACAATGCCACACGAATTACATGCACAATGCCACCTATCTACCATGTGTTACATAAAAAGGGTGCCATTTGTCATAGGCACTACCTAAGCTAAAACTTAGAACATTACAAAATATTAATCATGGGTACTACCCACGTTCACTAGGAATTATTACATCAAGGAAGTTATTACATTAAGGGTTAGGATGAGATCCTAACATGCCCTTCTCCTTGAAGAAGCTTTGTCCTCAAAGCTAAAAATGAGGAAACTGTTGTTGGAGTTGATGGAGGGACTCCCATGTAGCATCCTTAGGTTGAAGTCCACGCCACTGAACCAGGACCTCTGTGATGGTACGGTTGGGAGTTCGACGATACAACAGCTGCTTTGGTGCAAGTAAGATGGAGCCTTCTTCATCCAATTCGGGAAGTGTTGATGGAACTTGTACCTTGGAGCTGCCCGAAATGTAGGAGGGAGGCATGAGTGGAGGGTGCCCGTACTCTGCCTCTGGTGGCGGTATGATAGGAAGTGTTGTACCACCATTCGGCCAAAGAAAGCCATTTTGCCCAATGAGTAGGATGATCGGAGGCAAGCAGCGAAGGTAGGTTTCCAAGCAGTTATTAACAACCTCTGTTTGACCATCCGTTTGCGGATGGTAGGCTAAACTCATTGTGAGTTGAGTCCCCTGCAACTTAAACAACTCTTGCCAAAAATTGCTAGTAAGGCTGGGATCACGATCAGATACAATGGAGGTTGGCATGCCATGAAGGCGAAATATGGAGTCAAGGAAAATTTGGGCAATAGTGAATGTTGTGTAAGGATGGGTTAGGGCACAAAAGTGAGCATACTTTGAAAGGCGGTCCACTACCACAAAAATAACAGACTTGTCTCCAGATTTAGGTAGCCCTTCTATGAAATCCATAGAGATGTCAGTCCACACCTGATCCGGTATCGGCAAGGGTGGAAGAGTGCCCGAAGAGTGCACTGTTTCTCTTTTCATCCTTTGACCTGTGTCGCAGTCTGCCACAAAAGAGCGAATGTCCTGTTTCCTACCTTTCCAAAATAAGGTGCGCTTGAGTCGCTCATAAGGTGGTCTGATATTGGGAGGTGTACTATCCGGCAATAATGGAATGGCATGGTCGTGAGAGCGATGCAGTGGTAGTGTGATGGGTTCTGAAAAGATGGCCTCATGTTTGTGGAGAATCTGTTGCATGTCTTGTGGGATTTCACCCATTGGAGATGTGGATGGTTGGATGGAGAATAGTTGTGCAATGACCCCACGTGATGATTTCTTTAGCAATTTCTCCATGCCGTTTGAACTGATAATTTGAGGTGTTCCTGTCGGGGAGCCCTTGATGATGTGTGTTTGTCCGTTCTGGAAGAACTGCATCCAAAGTTTAGCAAAGTTCCAACTGATAGTGCCCAACGTACTCAACCATTGGCATCCCAAAACAATATCACATCCACCCAAATGGAGGGCAAACATGTCCTGCTTGAGTTCATAGTCCCCTATCTTGATTTTAACATTGCGACACTTTCCTTTACAAGATAAGGTTCCCCCATTGGCTACCATGACCTCAAAGGAATTACAATTGTGGATATAGCAATTTTCCCGTTGAGCAACTCTAGGGTCAATGAAGTTGTGCGTGCTTCCCGAATCCAAAAGGATGGAAAGACGTTGGCCCTTGAAACATCCTGTAACCTTCATGGTTTGAGGAGTAGTAATGCCTGCAAGGGCATGGATTGTAATTGATGTCTCAGGTTCCTAGTTTCCCTTCTTCTTGTGGAGGAGGTGTTTACGGAGGGTCCTCATCCTCATCACTCTCGTCAACGGTATCAGGTTCTCCAACATCTATCAAGAACAATTTTTTGTGTGCACACTTATGCCCCTTGAAAAACTTTTCATCACAATTGTAGCATAATCCTTGGGCACGACGTGCATCCATCTCTTCGGTGGTGAGGCGCTTGGGTGCAGCGGGTTTATTATCATCTGGGTGTTGGGCTCTAGGGGGAAATGAAGGTCTATTTTGAGGAAACTTTGATGGGTGTCTTTGGGCAGAGAGTTTAGATTCGGCCAAACGGGCCAAACTGATAGCTTCCATCATAGTTCGTGGTTTCAACATTTTGACTTTTGCTTGGAGTTCCATCTTCAACCCACTGATATAACAACTCCGGAAGAACCCTTCACTCAATCCTCTTGTTCGATTGGCCAATTTTTCAAATTGAGCTTGGTACTCTCGAACCGACCCTGTTTGTTGTAGTTTGGATAGGGCTCCTGTGAAGTCCTCATACTCACTAGGGCCAAATCGAGTGAGTAGTTGGGATTCAAAATCCTCCCAAGAGAGATTTGGGTAGGCAAGACGCAACCATTGAAACCGGTGTAGAGCCTCGGATTCCAAGTTAAAGGAAGCCATCTGGACTCGATGAAATATGGGTACATTATGAAGTCGAAAGAATTGGTCAACCCGACATAGCCACCCATCAACATCCTTCCCACTGAATTTGGGAAAGTCCAATTTGGGCATTCTAAAGGGTGTATCATGGTCACGATTCCTTGTAGAACTCTCAGCTTGGTATTCTGATTTGGGTGGTTCTCTTCTCAGTTTGTTGTCCACTTCAGTCAATGCTTCTTCTAAGCGATTGCTAGTGGCCTCATGCTCTAGGCGAAGACCTTGGACTTCTTCCCTTATGGAGTGAAAAGCCGAGTTCAAGTTCTCAATGGCTTTTGTTAGGGACTCCAAGTGTTCTAGTTCTTTCTGGTGTCCACGGGTACCCTGGGCCATTTTTTGACCTTTTGTGACCAGTTACTAAAAATAGAATTGAATTTTTTTGACTTACTATTTTTAGTAAGTGCCCAAAAAAGTGCTTGGGTGCTATATATCAAAATGATCAGCAGGAGGAGGTGGTCACAATGAGCTATATCTCTCAACACTACTTTTTGGCACCCCAGACTTTTTTTTTTTTTTATCTCCTGTTTTGCTGAGTCTAACGGTGTTTCATGATTCTGATTCTGAGCTATCGAGCAAAAGTTGGGTACTGGAGCACTATCTAAAACTGGCCGTGTTTCACACTCAAGATTCTCTGTATTTTGCAGGTGACTGATATGACAGTTCTGTTCGACTCTGAAGACTGTGAATTCCGCCTCTGACCGTGTCTGACCTCTCCGACTTGACCGATTGTGATCGCCATCTGTAAATTTCTTATTACTCTCCAGACTTTCAACTTAAGTGTCACCCTCATGGCTTATCCCGAATGCATGTCCCTTCTGTTATTTTTTTGGTAGAGGACTCCTTTCTCATATGCTCACTTTTGAAATGCAGGTTTACGAACGGGGGTGTTTGGATTCTTATTTTTATTTTTATTTTTGCGTTTTTTACAGGTTGCAGTTTTAACAGAACCAGGGAATGCTAAGTATAGGAGTATGTACCACCCATAGGCCCTCTAATATACCGACAAGTGACGAACAATAGTGCTCGGACCAATATTTCAGGCCACTACTCAAGGAGGATTCCACACATACCCTTGAGCACACTACCTGCCTCTCTGACAATACGGGAGGGTAATCGTCCAGGATGTTGTGTCCCGTAGACTATGAGTAATACAAGGCCGAAGAGCTTCCTAATGGCTAAAAGTTTGTTTAATCCTAGATGGTCTCCCGATATACCCGAAGATACGTGGGAGCTCAAGTCCGTGCGCGAGTTCTGTCTGAGGCCTGGGTATTGGAGCCTGATCGCCCCTCACTTCACTAGACGCTTTATGGGCTATCTAGCTTAGCCAATAACGACAGATCCTTCGCGATATTTTAAAACCCCCGGTACAGGGTTTCTACCTACTCAACTAATAATATATTTTTTTGTTTTTGGTCTGGAAAAAAAAAAACACTGTATTTTTTTTGGATTTTTTTTTAATAAGGAAAAACGGAATGGAAAAAACACACGGAATTTATACCTAACAGGCGGATTGGATGGCAAGAATCATTGCAGTTGCAGCAGAACTTGGCCCTGGAAAGCGCTCTGATACCACTTGTTAAGATCCTGCTATAAAATAAACTCAAATAACACACTCTCACACAATTGCTTGGAAATAACTCACATAAACATCACATTAATATAACAGAAATTTGCATAAAGAACAATCTCACAATAGGACTGAATCGCAGGCCTCTTCGAGGGGGCAACCTCCTTCAATACTTCATTAATTTTGCAAAAGATGGTTACATTGGTGCCCTTTCGGGTATTTAAGGAGTTTCCTTCCAAGGTTGGCTTACATGCAAAATGCCACCTGGATTACATGCATAATGCCACCCGAATTACATGCATAGTGCCACTTTGAATTACATGCACAATGCCACCCGAATTACATGCACAATGCCACTCGAATTACATGCATAATGCCACACGAATTACATGCACAATGCCACCTATCTACCATGTGTTACATAAAAAGGGTGCCATTTGTCATAGGCACTACCTAAGCTAAAACTTAGAACATTACAAAATATTAATCATGGGTACTACCCACGTTCACTAGGAATTATTACATCAAGGAAGTTATTACATTAAGGGTTAGGATGAGATCCTAACAAAAAACTTGCCTACTAGGGAGAATTCTTCCATTGAAAGAAAATGGCTCATGGAACTTGCTGGGGCCAAAATTTTATTATTTACTAGAACTAGGGGCAGAAGAGAGAGAACCTCCTTTATTTTTCCTATAAGAGTCTTATAAAAATACATCCACTTATTGGGACCTGTATGAAAGCACCTACCTACCTCCAAGGGTCTTTCTGAGGATGTTCGGGCCCCCGTGTGATGCCTACCTCCAAATCTGTCGTAGCCTGACCACCTTCCTCTGGATCCTTGCTTGATCAATTATCGAGGTTCCCACCCACCCCTTCCATACCTACTCTACCTCTATCGCCTTGGCTGAGATTCCTACCCAAAAAATTCAAACCCTCACTCTCGTTGCACCTGCTAAACCTCAAGTCACTCATTCTTGATGATGTAATAGGCCTCAATATTCCTTGGTTGGTAATCCCAATTTGCCTTGCATTCTATTAGTCTAAGGGATATATTTTTATATTGTTATAACTATCTCTATTTCTCACCTCGGTGGTTTCATATCTTACGGGCTATTCTCGGGCTACAATGTATTATTTATTTCATTACTTCAATGACAATATTGTTCATTCCGATCACAAAATGTAAGGCTTTCACTAGGATAGGCCCTAACTGTTCATTATCCCTGTGTGTGCACATGAATATATTACGATAAGGCACAAGCATACCCCGATGTCAGGTGGGATTCTTTCAGCCCATTTATATTATTGGGGGTTTGCATATGTTTATTCAATCCTAGGTTTAAATTTTAGTTGGACTAAGCCACTAGGTGATACAAGACACCTGAATGTAGCTCTTCCACATTCAAACATTGGTTTGTACATAAGTGAGGTGCTAATGCATCAGACGTATCATCATGTGTAAGATAAAATTGTTCTAGAAATTCCATGGATTCAAGTTTTCTACCTTCTTTTCTTAAATTTTTTGGGATACTTGCTCATATAAAGTGATAAAATTCACTGTTTAATTTTGTACTTTAGTGACAATGATCATTGTTTATTTTGTACTTTCTTTTCTTTTTCTTGAGCAAGGGATTTGATACTGATTTTTCTTCCTTTGTACATTTTTTCTTCATTTGACTTGACTTTATGGAATTTTACATTTGTTAATTTGCTTTAGAAACTTCCTTTGGGGATTTTACTTTGGAAAACTATTTTTGGGATATCGATTTTAGGATATCGATCTATGATATCAATATAGGATATCAATATAGGATGTCGATCTATGATATCTATCTAGGGTATCAATATAGAGGATTGATATGGGATATCACTCTGGGATATTGCTCATTTTAACATAAGCGAGGGGTTATGGGTAGGGAATACACTTGTCTTTTTGCCAATTTCCAAAATTTCCCATACTTTTCGCACAAGAGGATAAGCAAGAATAACTATTTTCACCTCAGGATACTTGGTCTTGCTTCATGGCTTTCATCTTTCCTTAGTCCTTATTACGATTGTTTAATTTTTTGATTAGTGATAATATTCTGATATGCTAAGGGTTATACTAACTAGACCTCGTCTGCAAAAGCAAAGTAAGCTTTCTATCAACTCTTGAGAAGACCTCTAAGTATGTCTGAATGGTCAAAAAACCCTAGTATATTCTTCATAGCAACAAAATGGGTTGTGTTGAAAAACAAAATTACTCACATGAATGATGGATAATGATAAATGCAGAGGTGTATGATTAAAATACAAATGTGGTGTAGTTTGTAAGACTAAAAAATACAATCCATTCTACTATGGAATGCAATGGATGAAAAATACCTACATGCAATGTGGTGAAGTGAATGCATGTGTGAATGCAAATAAAAATGCATAATGCAAATGCAAATATTTTTGGATTTTATGCTTTACCAAATTTTTTTGGATTTTATTACTTTTTAAATTTTTATGGATTTTGAGCCTTTATATTTGACCAAACGACAAGTACAAGCCTTCAGAGCATTTAGGAGTGACCAAGCAATTTTTTAGAAACCCTTGGAGCTTTTAGGTTGACCAAAGGGATTATGAGCACCTTTGGGGCTTTTTGATTGACCAAACTACTCATGAGGGAGCTTGGAGCCTTTTAGGATGATCGAGTGGTGTTAAGCAAACCCTCGAGGCCTTTGAGGATGACTGGGTGGTTTTAAGCAAACCCTCGAAGCCTTTGAGGATGATCGAGTAGTTTTAAGCAAATCCTCAGAGCCTTTGGGTTGGCCAAGCAGTTTCTCAAAAACCCTTGGTACCTTTTTGGGATGACCAAGCAGTTATAAGCAAACCCTTGGGACCTTTTGGGGTTGATCGAGTAGTTTTAAACAAACTCTCGAAGCCTTTTTCTGATATGACCAAGCAATTTTAGGAAGCCTTGGAGCCTTTACTACACTCTTAGGCATAAAATACCTTAACATGGATGATGTTGAGAGGATCAGACTCTTCAACACCCCCTAGAGATGTTAGGGGATAGGTACCCAAACCAATATTTTTAGATATGATATTAGGGTCCTAGCCAATTAGCCACAAATTTGTCTCACATATCAAGGGGTAAATTAGAGTTATGTTGGTTCTATTTGAGCACAAGATCCCCAAATTCAAATTCTCTCTAATGTAATTTTATATTATAAGCTTGTTTTAGTCACTCTTGATAAATGTGGAGGTGCTCTAGGGCATTCACGCGATGTTCATCAAGCAACATCAGTTGATCTAGGTAGGCTTGTTTCACGGTGTCATCATCAATGAACTCTTTCAATGCAACATGCAATGTTGGAATTTCTAATTCTAAGGGCATAATGGCCTTAGCGCCATATACTAGTGAAAAAAAGTTGCCCTAGTGGGTGTCCGAATGCTAGTACTGTAAGCCCATAATGTAAGGGGAAGCTAGATATGCCAATATTTGTGGTGTTCTTGTACCATATTTTTGAAGATGGAAATCACTATCTTGTTTGAGGCCTCAGCTTGACTGTTTGCCTATGCATAGTATGGAGTCACAAAACTGTATTTTATTCTATACTTAGACGTTAAAGCTCTCACATTTTTTTTCTTAAACGATGTTCCATTATCCTAAACTATCTTTTATGGAATCCCAAAATGACATATGATATGCTCAAGTATAAAATCTACTATACGAGCTCCAGTATTCATTGTTAAGGGTATTTCTTCCACCCACTTTGTAAAGTACTTAGTAGCCGTGATAATAAATGTATGTCGGCCCGATGATAGGGGAGATATCTTACCAATGAGATCAAATCCCCACTAAGAAAATGGCCAATCCGCTTGGATGGGTTGTAAGGCCTACGATGGCAAGTGTGTAATATTATCATGATGCTGATATTTGATGCATTTATTGACATACACATTGTAATCCTTCTCCTTAGTGGGACAATAGTACCCCATTCAAAGGATGCACTTGACGATGGCCATGTCGCTGAAATGGCCACTATACGTACCATCATGAGCTTGTGCAATTGCCCAAGATGACTCTTGGATCTCTAGACAATGAAGGAGAACTCCATCGTAACCTTGTCAGTATAAAATATCACCTAGCAAGACATATTTAGTCACTTTCTGCTTGAATGTGCATCTTGCGGCATGCGGTAATTCCTCTAGGATCAGACCAAGTTTTAAGAAGTCTTAGATTTGTGACATCCAGCTCTGATAAGCCTCAGCTTCTACTACCAAGATGACTTGCTCCCCCTACATATCTACATGTGCAAATGCAAACTAGGAAACAATATTGTGGTGAATGGTAGTACCACTCCCCGCTAGACTCTAATAGGTTAATGACCCCTAGGGTGCCTTCTTTAGAAAATATTCAGCTCTACAAAACCATTCAGGTTTTGGTTCCACGCTAATCATGTTGACTGAATATTTATTATCAAATATTTCACACTCCACTGTAGGATGTGAGAGCATTTTAACATGGATGGTAGTTAAATCCATAGATGGATTCTATGGGATTAAGGATCCCAAAGATACCATGGTGTCTACAAACCTATTTGATGAACGAGGGATTGCCTCAATGTCATACCATTCTAACTTAGCCAAATATGTAGCAACAAGATATTTATAAGCTTTCAGTATGGGACATCGACACTGAAAGAGCCCCTTAACTTGGTTGACTATGAGCAAAGATTCACCAAATATATTTAATATTTTAATGTTCATGGTGACGGTTGTGTGGAGGCCCAATAGTAGGGCTTCGTATTCAACATTGTTGTTGGTGAAAAAATAGTCTAATTTAAATGACAAGGGCATTGGAGCTCCTTGCAGCATGATGAACACTATTCCTGCACCACCCCCTTGCTCGCACTTTGAACCGTCAAATAACAAGGTCATATCAGCATTACTTTTTGGTTCTTCAGGTTCGGGAGCTTTAAATACGACAAAGATCACATCATCCAGAAGCTCGATGGTAAGAGGCTTACTATTTTATAGTGGTGCCTTAGCCATCTGATTAGGTATGACTTGTCTCTTAATGGACTTATGGCTTATGAATTCTAGATCAAATTCTATCAATAGAATGATCCACTTTGTAGTATGTGTATTATGATATGTCTTGCTCATCATATACTGTAAAGGATTTTGTTTTGATATTACATATGTCGTATGACTTAACATATAGTGTTTCAATTTCCTTGTAGTGAACACTACTACTAAACACAGTTTCTCCACATATGCATATCCTAATTCATAACTCACCAAGGTTCGGCTAATATAATATATGGCTTACTCTTTGCCTTGCACATTATTTTGGGCTAACATGGTCTCTAATGCAAATTTAGTTGCTTATATATAGCAGAAATAGAACATCTAGCCTTGGTGGAGCTAGAACTGGCGGTGTTTCCAGGTATTTCTTAATTTCAGTAAAGGTTACTCGATAGTCCTCATCCCAATTGAATGGGACCCCCTTGTGTAGAAGTCAATTCATGGGTCGACATTTATCCGATAATTGAGCGATAAATCACTTTATGGATGCTACTTTGCCCTGAAGGCTTCTTAATTCTTTAATATTTGTGGGGGATGCATCTCTAAAATAGCATTGACCTTTGTTGGGTCAACTTCGATGCCTCATATTGAAATTATGAACCCTAAGAGTTTTCTTGAAGTTACGCAGAATACGCATTTCTTAGGATTCAACCTGACATTATGGTCTATCAGGTGATTGAAGACCTTCTTTAGGACCTCTGCATGCTTGGAACATAGTAATGACTTGGCCAAAAATTCATCCATATAATCCTCTAGGATCTTATGTATATAGTCATGAAAGATATATTTCATGGCCCGTTGATATGTGGCAGCAGAATTTTTGAGGCCAAATGGCATAACTTTATAGCAAAATTTCCCCCATGGTGTTATAAATGTGGTTTTATGTTGGTCTTTGGGCTTAATCCGAATTTAATTGTAACCAAAAAAACCATCCATTAAGGAGAGCATCTCATGACCTGTAGTTGCATCTACAAGAGCATCAATATTCGAAAATGAAAATAAATCCTTCAGTGTTTCCTTATTCAAATATCTAAAATCCGTACAAATACGGATTCTTCCATCAGGTTTTCCTATAGGTACCATATTGGATACCCATTCTGGATAGTCGATGGAGATAATAAAATATACATCCAACAACTTTTGCAATTCATATTTCACCATTAAGGCTACTATTTGATGCATCTTTCTAAGCTTCTGCTTGGCTGGCTTCTTTGACAGATCTAGTGAAAGGTTATGGGTAACCAATTTATGTTCTAGACCTAGCATATCTTTGTAAGTCCAAGCAAAAATATTAGGTCTCTCTTTTAGTAGAGGGATGAGGGTGGCACACTCATCGGGAGTGATACTCTCTCTAAATTTAACCTTTCTTGGATTGGTGGGATCATTACTGATATCTACATCGAAGGTTTCCTCTACTGACATGTGTGATCCCTCCTCAAGCTGTTGAGGTGTAGGGATCAAGTGGATGTCATCTACTGGATTTATATGTTTTGCATTGGAAGTATCCTTAGTGTGATAGACATCATAAGCATAGCCTAGCACAAAATGAAACAATTGTAGAATTTCTTCATTAGGGAAGAAATATTTAGGCTCAACAGGTGAGTTAGCGCAATCCCAATCGATAGCATCTACATTTAGATGTAGTGGTTTGGATGGATCAGCTAGATTACGGAGTGGAGTGGTCAAATCAATGGAGACCATATTGATGGAATGTAATTGATCTCCAAGACCACATAGACAAACACCTAAATCATCGATGCAACTCCCATAGCCGATATCTATCTCTAGCAGTACAAGCACAAATGGGTCTTCTCTATGTAGACTATGGATGATTAGGTCCTCTCTATGCACTGATTTCAAGGTTGGATCATTCAGATCAATGAGCTCCATGTACATAAGCAGGTCAGAAAACACTATGTGATAGATCACATCAAAGTTCGGTGGTCTTCCCCTAAGGTGATAATTGATATTGATCTCTCTACACATATCCTCAGTCGTATAAGGTGCATTACGGTGATGTAGATAGGGAGGTCCTAGAAAGGCTCTCTCTATTTTGTCCTCATCATCATTATCGTAATAAAATCCTTCGCCATTGTCCACTAGCATGGGATGCTCTAGAAAATATATCCTCATATAGGCTATATCCTGATCACTATCATTACTATTTAGTAAAATTGGGTATAAACACTAGAAATATGATACTTCCTCATAAACTGGCTCAACCTCATTCCCCGATTGATTATCGGGTGAGGTCTCACTATCTTCCAAGATATCCTTGTGAAATGACTCGGGTGGTGCTATGGTGATGTAAGACACCATCCAGTTATCCCTCTAGAACATAGAAAGATCAGGATGATATGGATTGAAATCCACATCATCCCCTAGACTAAGGTACAGGTGATCTAAAAATGATGTAAGCAAATCATTTTGTCCTCGTATTTGTAACCCTATCCTAAACCTATCAGTTGCTAATTGATAATGCGGCTCAAGAGAAGTCCTACATCCTTGCTCAAAAATAGCAAGGCCATACCCATGTCAATGATATAATTCAAACATGCACATGGCATAATTAGGGTTGGATAGATAATGAACATTCATTGTGATTGGTTCGTCGTCATCTTCATCTATGGGTGTTTAGGTAGGAAGCTGATCCAGCCCAGCATAGATGAAGTTTGTTTGATTGGGTGGTTCTCCCAATGACACTATTGATCCAACCAAAAAATTATGAGCATGTGGTCAGCCCATATCTTGTGCAATCTCTAGGGTTGGTCCAAAGGTGACATTCTACACAATATATTCACCTAACCTTGTGTTGGCCAGATGAATAGTCACCCAAGGTGCAGATGGCCCTATTGATGATGCAGGTGAGGCAGGCTAAGGTACCTCCTCAGCTTTGTCTTGGGATTCCTATACTTCCATAGGAGTGGGAGCCTCATTGGTGACTGGTTCAGGCACATGCTTCTTTTCCTTTTCACCCATTTTTACCTTTTGCTTTTTTTCATGCCAAAGCACTATTGATGGTGTCGATTTCAAAGAAGTTATTATAGTGTGCTTTGATATGTACAATACAGATGTCAACGGTTGAGCATGCACTCTTTAATTACCTCTTGGATTCTTAACCGATGATGTTGGTCAAACATTTAAGTGCATTGATGGGAGTATTAAACCCCTTGGAAAATCAGCCATGTTCATGAATTTGAAGGGTTACCCATCTAACGGAACCACGTGAACCTATCCCTCATGAATGTACTTTACACATTGATGTAGTATAGAGGGAATGCAATGCATTTCTTGATCCAAGGCCTTCCCAAAAGGATATTATATTGCATGGCACCTTCGATCACATGACACATCAAGGGGATGGTCTTTAGGCCTACCTGAATAGGAGGATGATCATGCCAACCATCGAACATAGCGTATCGTTAAATGCTCTCAATGTGAATGTGATGGGCACAATATGTGACTTGGAAAACTTTAAAGGACTTAACGCCTTGGTCATTATTATATTTATTGATGAACAAATGTTGATAAAGACCCTCTTGAATGGTACGTGATTGACACACACGATGATATGTAATGGCGAGTCAGTCATATCTATAGGAACCATCATGATTTCATGATCATAAAATTGGATTGTAGGTTCCTGGCATTGTTGTACATGTTCCACAAAATTAGTAATTGCTTGAACATCTTGATACTGCACCTATATGGACCTTAGGATGTCCATGAGAGTCTCCCTATGCCTAGGGTACTATTGTATCATCTCATAAATAGATAACTTTGCAGGAGTTATCTGCAAGTTTTGGACCAACCTACTTTGTATGGTCACCATCGATCTAGTTGGTGGACCTGGAATATTTTGAGCTGGCTGCTGATTCTGTGTATATTATATCTTGATGTGAGTGCGAGGTTGATTTGGCTGCTCATACCTCCCATGTATAGTAACAACATTAACCATACCAAAAAACCCTTAGGTAGGTGGTTCGACACGCACTTGGTTGACCTAGCTAGCATTGTTACATGGCATCTCATGGTTTGGCAATGGATTTTTATAAATCCCCATGTTTTGGTTGTCGAACACCAATGGATTATTTGGCACTACAAGCTCACCTTTATTGATCATGTTTTGCACAATATATTTGAAGGACCAACACACTTCAATGTCGAGGCCCTTTGCATGATGGAGATGGAAAATAGATCATCTTGATACCCCTTTGGCTTGGGCTGGTTAGGATCGATCAGCTTAATATTGGGTAACCTAATTTCCTTAGCCTCACACAACTGATGAAATATCGATGTCAACTATTCTGTCAAAGGTATGAATTGGCAATGTGGTTGTTGTTCCTTATTTTTACCCTTGTAATTATTCTTGCACTATTCATATTACGCAGGAGGATGTTGGGCCTGATAGTTCTACTTGTTTTGCCCCTTATCCTCTCTTTGGAAATTTAAAACCACTTGATTGACATGGACTTGCTTGCCCTGATGTTTTGTGGAGCTCTTCTTGTATCCTTTATTCCTATTTTTGAGCTTCAAGTTTCCCTCTTATAACTTGATATCCTCAATTACTTTGGCTTGCGCCAAAGCTTCCTCGAATGTCTAGTACTACTGCAGTTGCAACAATAATGAGATGTGCTTGGCACAACTCTTTGTGAACATCCGAGTGAATTTTGTAGTAGGAATGGGGAATGGCAACTTTGCCATTAATATCCTCCACCTCTTTATGTATTATAGGATTGGCTCGACATCATGCTAAGCTAGCACAACCAAATCAGAAAGGTTAGCTTGCTTCCTGATGCCAAAAGAAAAGCGTTCAAGGAAGGCGTCATCCAGTTGCTCAAAACTAGTGATATTGTGCTTCTTCAATTGATTAAACCACTCTTGGGCTGAGCTTGAGAGTATTGTGATGAATGTATGCAAAATCAAGGCATTGTTGCTCACAATCTAGAAGTATACATCCAAAAATATTATGACATGCTCCTGCGCATCTTCATCACCTTTGAATTAGCTAGCCTAGGCATGACAAAATGCTCATGATATGTTGGAGTAGGCATCGAGGGTCCAAAGGCTCATTATGAATTTCTCTCAATTTCAGATTTTGAAAAGTCATGCCTTACCTTTTGATTTCTTTCACTTTCTCTTCTAAGGTCTTATAGGCCTGTGAGGATAGAAAATCCTCCTCCCTAAGCTGACGTGGGGGTGCTCTTGGAGGTACATTCTTCCTCTATCAAGGTGGAGGATGTTGCTCTTCCTCCTCCTCAACCTGGGAGCTTTCAAGATATCCTTGATCGACTCCATATCCCTCTTCTTCCTTATATTTTTTTTGTCTATGATCTTTGAATGGTGGTGGCCATTCTCTCTGTTGGGAACTAACATGAGTGTGAGCGTCTCTGCGCTCCTGATGCATGTCGACTTGTGAAAAAGGCTTCTTATGAATGAGCTCTTTGTGCTCAGCATGAGTATATAAACCATCCCTGGCTAGCCTATCCTCTTGTTCTACACACTCCTTTTGGATAAGGATGCATTCCTCATGCATACGCTACTCATGTAATCTCTATATAATGAGCCTTTGCACCTGAATATTCTCATCTTCAATTTGCTGCCTCTCTAGGAGAGCATCCTCCAATTGATATTGGAGTTGTCATCTCTTCTAGGATACCAGTATATACGATCTATCAATGTGATCAACCTTAAGATACATCTGGTATGTGTGCTTCGTGTGAGCGACCTTATGGGTTATGTACCCTTATGACAGATTCTCTATGTATTTGCATTTTTTTGTGAAGATAGCATTGGCGTCATGTTGAGTCCTATTTTGTGTTCCACCATGCACATATGGTGGATGTGAACCATGATGGCACTTGGAAGCCTCACCATGTTCTGTGGTAGTCCTAAAAATTCTCCTACCATGCTCCCTTGTAGCACGAGTGGGTGAAGCTAAATGCTTGTTGGATGATACTATCAGTTTAATTGGCTTTCACCTATATACTCACAACTCGACATCTTGGAGATGAACTCCAAGTCATGTAATCCAACCTATAACATCTAGTAATGAAGCCCACACACAGTCAAGGAGCACATGTCCTCCTAGATCCTCATCTGTTTTCCCCCAGTCAGAGTTATACCATCCGAAGAGAATACATGTAACTTTTCTAGGGTACAAAAGGTTATCGAATTTGATATTGGTCTAGTATCCAAGTGTACATAGGATTTGGGCCAATGGATGGAAATCACCCCATTATCATTGAACCCTACTAGTGGTTGGATGTCACTCCCAACTCACTAGTGTTTAATTTGAAACATGGTGTGTATGGTTCTTTTTAAATTGCATAAAAGGAAAGATGCATAATATAGCACTCACATGATCATTTCCTACATGATATGCATAAAAATAACATTTGATATTCAGGAAACATGCATGCTACATCCTACATGACCTTTTGAAAATGCAAGTTTACGATGACTAATGGCCTTTGATTAGGCCTCAAGCATGCAAAACCAACACATGAAATATTCTATAATGATGTATTCTAGGGCATACTGCACTTAGAGATCCTCTGTTTCTAGCAGCACCTAGCCAAAACTCAGAAAAAGAAACCCCAAAGACCTAATTCATTCTCATGTTCCTTTTATCCTTAATCAATTTAGGTTTCAATTTTTTTGTTCCGAGAAAACACAAGAAAAATATACAGACAAAGAATGTCATAAGGGCCTACTTCAGGTCCTCATTTGATCTAGATTTTATCTCCTATTGTCTATTGTGTCTGCTATAAACTACAAATTTGTGGTTTGGTTGCTACTGTAGACCACATTTTGTAGCTATAGATTGCACTTGATATAATAAAACACCAAAAATGTTAGAAATCAGGGGCATGAATTGCGGAGTTCCATCGTGATCGCCTTATGTGACCACCAAAATGGCCTCACACCTACGATTCCTACTACGTAAAAGAAATAAGAGATACAAAAGAATGCATTGCAATATTGACAACAAATTGGAAAGAAAATAACATTTTTATTCCATTTAGAAAGAAGCCAATTTTGGTTACAAATACGTCCCTCTTAGGGATACCATTTTGATACTCTTATTATAGTAGGAAAAGCATATGAAATCCCTCTAAAGGGTGAATGTGAGTTTCAGGCCATTTGGAGTGACACGAACTGCTCTATGATGGAGTTAACCCTCTTCTTCGCATTGAGGAAGGAATTAGACAATTAAATATCCTTCGGATCTGCTTTCCTGTGGTCAAGAAACAACACAAAAGCATTAATAGCATAGGCAGCCTCTCATGATGAGGCCCTTTAAAGGATATGAACATGAAAATGCCATAACACTAATGAAATCAAGAAAATGAACAAATCATGTTAGACTTATGCAAAACTCATAAATATTGCTTGAAACATATAAACAAAAAGTACAACTATCAATCTAGTGGATTAATTGCATGAAATGAGGCATTATAACATGAAAATAAGCTAATTATGTCCTACTTGCCATAATGAAATAATCCTAATGAAATCCTTAATTTAGTTAGTCAGAGTCTCTAAAATACCAAACAAACTACTAAAATGCTTAATCTAGTCTAATGAAACACACTGCAAAAGAAACAGTAAGGAGATCTATCACCGATTGCAAACCGTAGCTCAAATGAGCCGTCTACACTATACACCGCAGTTTTCAGTAGTGACAGGAAACAAAGTAACTTTACCCTCCAAATATAGGGTTGTGGTCTTGCTCCTCTTTGTTAAATGGATGATCAAGGGTCATATTGTTATCCTCTAACTGGATTGGCGGTTGAATTGCACAATTGGTCCTTCGTTTGCCTGAATTTGTGTTTCTTGGCATTCTAGATCATTAGGGCATCCATGGCACAAATTGAAATGATGCTTGGTGAATTGGAAATTGAATGGCAACTAAACTCTCTCAGTACACTCAAGTGAGTCTACAATCCGAGAGGGCTTCACTGCTCAAAATGCTCTCTATTTTGCTATATCTTTGCCCTAATTTGAAGGGGTACTTATAGGATTACCTAAGGGATAGAGGTGACTTCATGGAGAATCCAAGATCAAGAAGAGGTGGTTAGGAAATTTGGATTGGAAGACTCCATCATTTAACCATCTTCTTCTAGAACAAATGGTTGTTCAAAACAATTTGGCTCGGATGAAGGCCAACTAAACTTTAGTTTAGACTGCAGGTGACAATTGTGGTTCATATTATAGATTGTAGGTCTCAACCGCATTTCAAACTAATTAGGCCAAGAAGCCCAAATTGAGTGGTAAGAACCATTGCTCAATCTTGAAGTTTGTCCAAGATCTTCCATATGGTCTTGTAGCATATCCCATATGAGTAGTCGACATTGACATGACGTGTTTTAGGTGTCTACACATCTACATAGGTAGAATTCAAGGCAGTAGTTTTAGCAAGTCAAGAAGCTCTTTGGCTATTTCATATTCTAAAATAATTTGGGTTTTCCAATGAAAAATCTATTACTATCTGGTGTGACAATCAGAGCACAATTCATATACACATGCATTTCATTCGACAACATATTCAGAATGGGGACATATACTTGGACTATATTCCAACTAAAAATCAAGTTGCAGACATCTTCACCAAGTCATTTCCTTATCCACGTTACATACAGTTACGAGAGAAACTTGGAGTATTATAGCTACATTGAAACATAGGTCTTTCACCTCTCATTTTATTATTGTATTCTTTGGAGGATGGTTTTTTCCCATGTGGTTTTTTTTATCATCTCTCCCTTACATAATATACATGAGTACCTCATCAGGCCAAGTTGTCGGGACTCATTTTTTTTGTTATTAAGGACAATATTCGCCATCTAAATACATGCCTCATTATTTCATAAAGAATGTTTTTCCCATGTGATTTTTTCACCATATCTCATATATATTATAAATGAGTACCTCATAAGGCCATGTTGTCAAGACTCATCCTTTTTTTGTGTATTCATAGGACAATCTTTGCAAACCGAAGATAAGCCTCTTCTTTTTTTTATTTTTTTGATAGATGGTTTTTCCCATGGGGTTTTTACCATCTCTTCATAAAATAATCCATTGTACATGAGTACCTCATCAGGCTCTATTTCCAGGACTCATCTGCACAATATACCCCTAATATCACTTAACGGGGGATGTTAGAATAAGTAATTATTCTCTTAAGTTCTACTAGGATAGACTTACTTGAGTTTCCACTCCTTCATGAGTCATATGAACTCTCAGTTAAAGTCTACATCATATTTTATGAGTTGTAATTCAACGGCTCTCAATGATCAACTTTGTTATTTATACAAAGTTGATCCATGGAATAATAAATCAATTCTATTTTGTGTAGCGACCTTGGGGAAGCGACGCACCATCCACCAACTACTCTACTTGTGATTCGATTGAATCCTTTGATATTTAAACATGCAATAAATGAAAGGCACAAAGCAGATATAACCAGAATGCGAAGAAGTAAATGAACGAATGCTTTTATTATTGATATTCTCCAGATTAGGTTACATATGAATCCCTCTGAGGGATACCCTTCATTTGATACATGATTTTACACACAAAAGAGGGCAACAGGTGTATGAAATATCCCCTCGCACAGGGGGGCATGCTTTATAAGGCTTCCCGATGATGCACACGGAAATGTATGAGGGCTTACAGATGCCTCCTTCTCTAGGTCTGATTGCTAGAGGGATCCTCTCGTACTCGTATGTTGCGGATTTTCTCGATTGAACCTGTAGCCCTAAAATCAATGAAACAACAACACACGCTTAGATGTCCGAGATTGCCTCCCCGGATGAGGTTGTTAGCAATGAATAATCTCAATAAATGCAATGAAACTAGTACTATGCAAGCAAATAACTAAAATAAAGCTTATGCTACTGAAATGAGAGATAAAGCAGAATAAAAGAAACTAACACCTAAACCCTAGACTAGGTTGCGGGCCACTATCTAGGACAACGGCCGCTAAGGTGAAATCTCTCTCTCTTGATCCAAAGGCTATGGGCTCAAGTCCGCTACTAATGTTAAAATGATTACCTTATGTGTTCATATTTTCCCTCCAATCTGATAGGGCTCCGCTACAAGAATCGATCTCCAAGGGAAGCTCTCCAAGTCTCTAGAAGCTCTCCTCAATGATCCAACCTATTCAATGTTCTGATGTTTAATGCTCTCCCTCTCTCTGATTGATGAAATAAGGTCCAAGAATGTCCAAGAAGATCAAGAAGTGTCTAAAAAGGTCCTAGAAGTCCCCTAGTGCTTTTAGGTTTATTCCTTATAAAGTGTTTTGAAGCCCTAGGTCAATGTTCAACCCTAGGACTGAATCCCTCATGCGTACTAGGTGTTAGCATGAGAAGCTCTTTGTTTTTCTATGTTTAACTGAAGTCTAAATCTGGACTTTGAGTCTTCCATGTAGACTGGCTATGAGGAGGAATGCAAAGTTGTCCCCGCTCATCCTTATTGCATGCAGACTACCACTTCCACCCAATATTAGGCTGGATGGGCGAAAAAATGCATTTAAATCTTAGCCATTGTCATCTGCAGTGGCTAAGGTTTGGCCACTCTGAGCTACAGTGGCTGGATTCTGGCCACTCTGGTCTACAGCGGCCAGGCTTGGATGGGCTGAAAATGCCCCAAATGAGTGGTAAAAACCACTTTTGACACTTGGAAGGTCCCAAGGTTTAGTCACATGACCTATGGGTGTACCCATGTAAGTAGTCTTCCTAACCATGGCATGTTTTAGGTGTCTACAGATGCCCCTTTTTGTGATGCATTGAGTAATAGACACAACACGAGGCGAAAACGTAGACCGCTATGTTAGCAGGGTGTATGATGATCATTGATCTGATCAATGTTGGATGGCCTAATCATGCAAGATGACACACATCCTTGAATCATTGCTTCAACCTGATTGAAGGCTTAATCTAGCATAGGGCTTGCACATGTCCACTTGCACTCATTCCTCAAACACAATCGGGTAGCTTATGTCACTACAATAGAACCGACCGGAGAAGAGCTACAAATTGAAGATGTCCTTTTTGCTTATGACCCCAACAAATGGGAAAAGTTTTGTAAGAGTTGAGTGCAATGATTCGTAGGATGAACACAATTTTGACATGATCGAGTGATATTTTGTTGATTTTGATTATGATGATTTGAAGTTTCAAACTACCCCCTCACACAATGAATTGGTGAGGGAAGGGCAATGAATGAAGCGACGAGTCGCTTGACCAAATATGACTGGTTTTGGTTCCTTTCTAATGTTTGTTCTCTTTAATGGGTAAATCCCCATCCAAGTGTGATTTCAATTGTTTATGATAATCATTCATCCCTATCCCAGGGAGCGGTCCGACCATAAATAGCCTTCTTAGGGAGTTAGGATGAGCGATTCTATTTGTGCTTGTATTGCATCACTTGGCTCAGTGTTTTTGATGTCATAAGAGAATTAGGATGATTCCTTCGTACCCGTGGAGCAGTTCGACCATCTTGGTCTTCTTCAGGATTGAAGGAGGCACATCGTAATTCCAAAATGAATGTTTTGCCCCAAGTAACCTCATGGTAACTTACTCATCTTGTCGAGTTGCATGGAGTGCAAATCGCTGCAATCGCTAAGTTGATAGAATAAGTAACTTGATAGGAGGCTTACTTGAGATTTGTTTTTATGTAATTTTTTTGTTATTTTGATCATTATGATGACCATGAGTCATGAAAATGTGCTTATTTAATATTTTTGTTGCTTCTCATGGAGGGAATCCCTCCTATTTTTTCTTAGGCTACTGGCCACTGTCAGGTCCAGTGGCCACCAACTTCCTGCTTGTGGCCGCTCTCATCTTGAGCGGCCAAGAAGTTCAGGCCACTGATGACAGCAGTGGCCAAGCCATAATTTGGGAAAATAAAAATTAACCCTAGGGTTTGACCTTTCACTTTCACCAGCTATCAGTTTACGTCAGAGCTCTATTTATGAAAGTGACTTTTATGTCTTGGAGTGTTGTTGCGTTGGAGACCATGGCTGCATAGGGAGAGACATATGCAAGCGGAGGAGCCAGAGCTTCTCGGGTACTCTCTCAAACCTTGACCCTGTCTGTTTCATTTTTTTGGGTAAAATGAACTTCACTAATTAATGGGTAAATGAACCTCATTAAACTTGTTGGAAATGAATTAAACCTATAGCTAGGCTTAGATTAGGATTTTATGTGGTGGGTTAGCCACCATTTGCTTTTTTTCATTTTTTTTGTTATTTTTGGCCTAGGGTAGATGCTTCTACTGCATCACCCATCATCCGTTGTGGCTCAGAGCGGCCAGCTCGGCCTCTGGCTTAGTCGTTGTCACTCAGAGCGGCCAGGTTTGAATTTCAATGATCAAAATTTTGACCATTGGGGCTTGGCCGCTCTCAGCTTCAATGACCGATTTCTGGCCATTGTAGGCGATAGCGACCAAGAACCTTTGTAAATATTTTGAATTTTCTTGCATGATTAAGTGATTTTTTGAATTTTTTGACTTGTTTTTGAATTTTTTACATACTTAGGTGCATTTATTACTCTTTTTGCTTGGACTTAGAGTAGCCCATCATTATTTGCACCATTTTCATGTTTTATTATGATTCATGCCTTAGATGCATTGTAGTTATGCTTTGCTTTCTCTTTTGCTCTTAGATTCTCGATGCTCGGGCTCATGACCCGAAGCTCATGAATGACCTTCTACCCCTATTGGATGACATAGACTAGGCCTGGCTCAAGGCCCACGGGCTCCAGTATGTCACTAGGCTACCTCACATCATGTCAGATCAGGCCTACCTTATGGCTTTGGTCCATCGGTGGGACCCTCGGACCAACACCTTCCACCTTCCTAGCGAGATGACTATTACGTCGGAGGATGTGTATAGGATCTTTTGGCTTCCTTTTGATGGAGTGGCCATTATCTCTTCGGCCACTAATGATCATGATGTTGTCTTTCTTTGGGTGTTTAGAGGGTGCTCTATGGAGGCCTTCAGGGACACCAAGTCTGGAGGAGTGTCTATCTCGTAGTGGTATGAGGTAGAGGTCTTCATGGTGAGGCATGTAGTGTTGCTGATGGTTATCAACAACATCTTGATCCTAGACTACTCAGGTTTGAGGTTCTCATGGAACCTCCTTGTGATGGTTTAGGACCTGATGGATAGTGAGGTACCCATCATCTATGCATGGGGAGGTCCCTATTGGCCTAGTGCTATGATGAGTTGTACCACATCCATCGATGAGGTCATCGGTATTGCTTGCAACTTGCTCTTATAGGTTTGGGGATGGGAGCACATCAAGGTAGATCACCCTAGAGGGCTTCCTACCAAGATTATAGTCATAGAGGAGTGGATGTAGTGCTATGCTGCTAGATGGGCTCGAGGGTGCAAGGGGTGCAAGAGTCATCCTCATGCAAGGGAGCTTTCCCACTATATTGCTACTTTTACTGGGCTGAAGGCTAGAGATGTCATCTGGTGACCATATCATGAGTGCTCGATTTGGGATGATCCTACTAGTTTCATAGCTAGGACATGGTGTGAGCGGTGGCTCATCGATCATAAGGTTGGCATCTAGGAGCATTTCTTCTACTCTCGAGTTCTTCGTCAGTATGGGTTGTAGTAGGATGTGCCTCTTGTTCCATTTGTATACAGGTGCCTCATAGTAGAGGGAGATCTTCCCCTATCATGGATCATAGAGCTATCATATGAGGAGGATGCCCTAACGGTTGCCCTAAGAGTTGTTGGGGGAGTTATAGAGGTATTTGCTTAGTGGTGGGGGGATCGTATGTGGCATGGTGATGGTAGCTTGGGTCATGAGGATGATGGTGGGGGTGATGGTGTAGATCTGGTAGGGCATAGAGTCTGAGCTAGGATTGAGGTATGGGGCTAGCTAGTAGAGTAGGTGGTAGTGGAGGAGTAGGAGGCTCTTGAGGAGGATGAGGAGGAGTTGGAGCTTGAGGAGAGAGATTCTCCTCTGAGAGCATAGTTGCACGAGGTCGAGGCTGAGCTCCAGTCGACCAAGATCTAGGTGCAATAGTGAGATGCTACCATAGCATAGTGGGATGCCACCATAGAGTAGCTCACATTATAGATCTAGGATTTGTAGGCTACTGAGGGTGTTCTAGGATGTAGTTTGTTGTTCCTCCTTCTACACCATAGGGTGATATTGGGGTAGATCTTGGGGTAGACATAGGGGGAGATGTTATACGCCTATAGTCATTATTGGATGAGTATGAGGAGTAGATCTAGGGGTATATCTCCCATATAACCTCTCTCTAGATGTAGCTTAGGAGGCATGGGCTTGTCCCTAGGGAGGCACCAGGTGCAGGTGGCTCACAGGTCAGCAGGTGATCCACCTCTGGGTAGTCTTCCACCCATCCTAGTCAGAGGACTCGGACTCATACAGAGAGACCAATAGGGTCACATCACTCCATGCGTGACACGACCATAGGGGGAGGTGATGTTGGGGGTGCAGGCCCTGTGTTTGATTGATGATGCACTTGGACTCTATTTTTTAGGTCTTCTTGACCTATATGACTTGTAGCCTATGGGTGATTTTGTATATTCATGCACTTTGAGATACTTATTCTGAGACATCTTTTGAGACAGGCATATTTATATGAGACTTTGCATTTATGTTTCATTATGCATGCCATTTATTGCTTATGTTTTTGTTTTATTTATGCGATGTTATGATGGAATTATGATGTGGTGATATATATATGTTAGATGATAGATGATATTTATGATGATATGGATTTGAGATGGATGCTTATGTATGTGTTTATGTAGATGCTTTCATGATTTGATTATTGTGACATGATGTGATGTATCTTGAGTTGATTTGATGATGGATTTATGATTCTATGTATGGATGAATGCAATGATGTGATCTTTGATGAAATTATATATTATCTTTATGTAAATGGATGATTTATGAACTATGTATTTATGGATGAAATGTTTTTGTTAGATACATGTTTAATTTTGATTTAATTGTATGCATCTAACTAATGCTATGTTATGGTGAATGCAGTATGTAATCTAATGTGAATGAACTTGTATGTTTTAATCACTTAAAACATAATGGATGCATATGCTATGAGTTTGACAATTTAACGGGTGATACCACAGAAAGTATAACAACCATGAATATTTAATAATCATTCTACTCATAAGAATTAATTATTTAAATCCTCCATATGTGCAATGTAATGGTGTGGAATGTATGTATTTTCTGGATAAGCTTTTGTAATTTAAGAGATGTAAAATAGTTAGTGGTCATTTAGATATCATTTCTGACATATATCCGGTATCTATTTTAATATTATTTTATTAATACCCCCTAATTTATAGAAGCTTATAAAGAAATTTGATGATGTGATTGATGATATGATTTGTTGCTATGTTAGAAATTTATTTGTGGGTTTTTCCTGAGACTTCAAACACTCTAGTTACCCTATCAACAATTATGTACTGGCCATACAAGATTTTTGAAAAGCAAGGCTTTCACTCTGTACCTGGATATTCATTCTCTCTGTGTGTGCAAATGAATATATTTTTAGATAGAACTCAAGCATTTCCTCCGATGTCAGGCGGGATTCTTTCAGCCCATTGCTAAGATCAGGGATTCTCAAGTGTTTTATCTCATCCTTATGTTGGACTTAGTTGGACTATACCACTAGGCAGTTTTGGGTTACCTAAGCTAGCTCATCCACATTCAAACATTGGTCTATACAAATGCTAGAAGCTTTTGTAATAGACATATCATCATGCGTAAGGATTTCTCCTTCCAGTTTTGTGCAATGCTGAGAATTCCAGGGATTCAAGTTCTATTCCCTTTTTTCTTCATTTCTTTTGGGATACTTGCTCATACTTAGTGATGAAAATCACTGTTTATTTTGATTGATTTTTTTTTTTTTTTTTCTTGAGCAAGGGATTTATGTAAGGATGAAACTCACTTGTTTGCTTTGACTATTTTGATTTTTGATTTTGTGATTTTGAAATATGACTTTTGAGACTGGAATTTTGAATTTGTGCTTTGTTTCAGGATTTTTGCTTGTTTTAATGAAAGCAAGGGATTTATGTAGTGATGATAATCACTCATTTTTGGGTAGGGCGGAACTTGTCCTTTTGCCAATTCTCAACACCTTTAAACCGGTTGCACAAGGGGATAAGCAAGGAAGATCCTTTTCGCTTTAGGTAACCTAGACCACTTTGTTGTTTTCATATTTCCCTTGTACCAACTAGGATTTTAGTGTTTCAATTAGTGATGGGATCCTGAATATCCAAGGTATTATTACAACTAGACCTTGCTCTCTACTAATCAAGGTGGCTTTCTATAAAAGTTGATAAGACCACTAGACATGGTTGAAATAATAGGAAACCTTTGTATATTTTGTATAGCAACATTATTTGGTTGTGTTGAAAAACACATTTACACACATGGATGCATGGATGAGGATGAACTTGTATATTGTGATTGAGATACAAATTGTGGCATCGTTTGTAAAAAAATGTGATCATAACATATGCGAATGCAATGGATATGTATGGATATGCAATTATGTGGATGTGGATGTAAGATGCAAATGTTTTTGTATTTTTGCTTTTTGTATTGTTTTTGTGCTTTTGATTATTTTGAATGTTTTGAGATTTTTTTTTTGACCAAGTACGGGCTTTTCCTTGGAGCATTTTTGTGATTTGATTTGATTTGACCAAAGGGCTTTAAGATGCCTTTGGAGCTTTTGTGTTTGATTTTGACCAAGCGGATTGGGTACCCTTGGAGCATTTTTGTGATTTGATTTTGACTTGACCAAAGGGCTTTAAGATGCCTTTGGAGCTTTTTGTTTGATTTTGACCAAGCGGATTGGGTACCCTTGGAGCATTTTTGTGATTTGATTTTGACTTGACCAAAGGGCTTTAAGATGCCTTTGGAGCTTTTTGTTTGATTTTGACCAAGCGGATTGGGTACCCTTGGAGCATTTTTGTGATTTGATTTGACTTGACCAAAGGGCTTTAAGATGCCTTTGGAGCTTTTTGTTTGATTTTGACCAAGCGATTGGGTACCCTTGGAGCATTTTTGTGATTTGATTTTTATGACATATTTGAATGTTTTTATTTTATGACATATTTGAATGTTTTTGATTTTTATGACATATTTGAATGTTTTTTATTTTTATGACATATTTGAATGTTTTTTATTTTTATGACATATTTGAATGTTTTTTATTTTTATGACATATTTGAATGTTTTTATATTTTTATGTATGAAATGCCTTTAGATGAATGATATTGAGAGGTTCAGGCTCTTCAACACCTTCCAACGATGTGAGGTGATATGCCCCAGGGCCAACCTTCTCTGAAACCATGTAGGGGCCTATCCAATTTACCATAAATTTGTCTCGCAAATGCGGCGATAGATTTGAGTTCTGCTGATTTTCTTTGAGCACAAGATCCCCAACTTTGAATTCTCTCAAATGGACTTTACTATTGTATGCTCGTGCAAGGTGATTCTGATAAACATGGAGATGCTCCAAGGCATTGACCCATCATTCATCAAGAAGCATTAACTGATCTAGGCGGCCTTGTCGCATGGTGTCATCATCTATGAAGTCCTTTAATGCTACGCGCAAGGTTGGGATTTCTAGTTCTAGGGGCATGATGGCCTCAGTGCCATATACAAGTGAAAATGGTGTTGCCCTAGTGGGCATCCACACACTAGTCCTATATGCCCATAATGCTAGAGGTAACTACAAATGCCAGTCCCTATGATTATCTCTCACTATTTTCCTCAAGATGGAGATGATTGTTTTGTTTGAGGCTTCTGCTTGCCCATTTGCTTGTGGATAATAGGGTGTTGAAAAATTGTGTTGGATGTGGTATTTGTCCATTAAAGCATGCACATTTTTGTTCTTGAAATATGGTCCATTATCCGATATAATCTTTGAAGGGACCCCAAAATGACTTATGATATTATGGAGTATAAACTCCGCAATCCTCGGTCCAGTTGTCGATGTTAAGGGGATCGCTTCGACCCATTTGGTGAAATACTCAGTGGTCGTTATGATGAATGTGTGTCAGCCCGAATATATGGGGAGATATCTTCCCAATCAAGTCTAATCCCCATTACGAGAAGGGCCATGCTGCCTGGATGGGTTGCAAGGCTTGTGATGGCAAGTGAGTGAGGTTTGCATGATGCTGACACTTGATGCATTTCTTGACATACTCACAACATTATTTTTCCATAGTGGGCCAATAGTAACCCATTCTCAAAATACGCTTAACGATGGCCATGCCACTGAAGTGACCGCCACATGTACCATCATGAGCTTGCAAAATTGCCCAAGATGCTTCCTGGGGCTCAAGACAATGAAGGAGCATTCCATCGTAACCTCATCTATAAAGGATCTCTCCTAGAAAAATGTATCTAGTCACCTTTTGTTTAAATGTTCATCTTTCAGCATGCGATAGGCCTTGCGGTACTATTCCAAGCTTCAAGAAATCCCACAATTGGGAAAGCCAATCTTGATAAGCCACTACTTCTATGGATAAAATAACATGCTCTCCTTGTGATCCAGCATTTGTGAACACTGATTGGGAAATAATCCTGTGATGAATGGTTGTTCCACATTCCATGGGACCTTGAGAGATCAAAGATTCCCAAGGGGTTATTTGCAAGAAAGCTCTAACTTTGAATGACCAATCCTGATTTGGCTCGGTTTGGATCATGTTGACTGACTCTAGGTTGTCAATAACCTCATGTTGTATCACAGAAAATGCGAGCACTTTCACATGAATGGTTGTGAAATCAACGAATGGATTCTGAGGGATTAAGGATCCCAAAGATGCCATGGTGTCTACAAATATGTTTGATGTACGAGGGATTGCCTCGATGTCATACCATTCTAGTCGGGCTAGGTAAGTGTCAACAAGCTCCTTGTAAGATTTTAGGAGTGGGCACCTACATTGGAACAATCCTTTGACTTGATTTACTATGAGCAAGGAGTCACCAAAGATATTCAATATTTTAATGCCCATTGCAATGGTTGTTTGGAGTCCCAAGATCAAGGCTTCATACTCTATGTTATTGTTTGTGCAAGGGAAGTCTAGCTTGAATGATAAGGGCAATGGAGCACCCTACGGTGTGATAAATACTATCCCTACTCTGCCCCCTTGCTCACACTTTGAACCATCAAATAATAATGTCATTTCTCTTTGTTTCTTAGGTTCTTCAAGTTTTGATGGATCTGATAATGTGAAGACTACATCATCAAGAAATTCTATAGTGAGAGGCTTGCTATCCTGAAGAGGTGCCTCTGCTAATTGATCTGCTATGACTTGTCCCTTGATGGAATTTTGGCTTATGAATTCTAGATCAAATTCTATCAATAGCATGATCCACTTTGCAGTACATGTATTGTGATATGTCTTGTTCATCATATACTACAAAGGATTTTGTTTTGATATAACGTAAGTCGTATGGCTCAACATGTAGTGTCACAACTTTTTGGTTGCAAAGACCACTGCTAAGCATAACTTTTCTACATACGCATATCCTAGCTCATAGCTTACCAAGGTGCGACTTATGTAATATACGACTTGCTCTTTGTCTTGCACATTCTTTTGGGCTAACATGGTGCCCAAAGCAAAATTAGTAGTCGATATGTATAGCAAAAATGGTATGTCTGGCCTTGGTGGAGCTAGCACTGGTGGCATCGCTAGGTATGTTTTGATCTCTACAAAGGCTTGTTGGCACTCTTCATCCCAATGAAATGGGACATCCTTGCATAGCAACCGATTCATGGGTCGACACTTGTCTGATAATTGCATGATGAACCATTTGATGGATGCTACCTTGCCTTGTAGGCTTCTTAATTCCCTAATGTTGGTAGGGGCTGCCATCTCCATTATAGCTTCTACTTTTTTAGGATCGACTTCAATGCCTCTCATGGAAATAATGAAACCTAAGAGCTTACTAGAAGTTATACCAAACATGCACTTCTTAGGATTCAATCTGACGTTGTGCTCTATGAGGTGATCAAAGACTTTCGTAAGGATCTCAACGTGCTCTTGTCATATCAAATATTTGGCCAACAAGTCATCCATGTAGTCTTCCAATATTGTGTGCATGTAGTCATGAAATATGTATGTCATGGCCCGCTGGTATGTGGCACCAGCATTCTTTAGGCCGAATGGCATCACTTTGTAATAGAAAGTTCCCCATGGAGTAATGAAAGTAGTTTTATGTTGGTCTTCGGGTTTTATTCAGATTTGATTGTATCCAGAAAACCCATCCATTAGGGAGAGCATCTCATGACCTATAGTGGCATCAACAAGAGCGTCTATGTTTGGCAATGGGAATGAATCCTTCAAAGTTGCCCTATTTAAGTCCCTAAAATCTATGCAAATGTGGACTCTTCCATCTGGTTTTCCTATGGGCACCATGTTCGAGACCCATTCAGGATAGTCGATGGGAACTATGAAGATCACATCCAATAGTTTTTGTAACTCGTTCTTCACCATCAAAGTGATGGTTGGATGCATCTTCCTCAATTTTTTCTTGATTGGCTTCTTTAGGGGATCCAATGAAAGGTTGTGAACAACTAACTTTGGATCAATACTTGGCATGTCTTTGTAAGTCCAAGAAAATAGATTTGGCCTCTCTTTAAGGAGAGGAATTATGATGGCTTGTTCCTCTAGAGATAGACTTTCTCTAAACTTGAATTTCTTTGGTTGAGTAGGATCATCACTGATGTCCACCTCGAAAGTCACTTCTATAGCCATATGTGACCCATCCTCCAATTGGTGAGGCATGGGTATCAAGTGAATGTCATCGATGGGATTTATAGGTCCTACTGACTTAGGATCCAGACCAGCATGGAACACATCATATGCATAGCTTGATGCAAAATGGAATGGTTGTAATATCTCTTCATTAGAGAAGAGATCTTTAGGCTCTATGGGTGAATCAACATGATCCCAATCAATAGCCTACGTGTCGAGACACAAAGGTTTAGTGGGATCTATTGGGTTATGAAGTGGAGTGGTCAAATCAATGGAGATCATGTTGATGGATGGAATGAAATCTCTAGAACCACGTGGTTGAAATCTTGTCTCAAAGGTTTCCTTCCTATACTCATGATGAGGCTCTAGAGGAAAAGGAATCTCTGGATCCGGCCCATGAGCTGGTCGGATAATAGGATCATTGGGCTCTAAGAGTTCCCTGAATGTAGGTGGAGGGGGATTGACCATGTGATGAATGACATTCAAGTCAATCGGTCTCCCCAAAAATTATAAGCTAGGGTCTATGGCATGAAGTACCACTTCTCTTTCTACCAACATGTCGACTTGCCACAAGTGGTGAGGTCCGAGATAAGCCATCTCAAGTCTCATCATCAAAATCATCATCACTTATCCAAAAACCATTAGCATTGGTATGCGGCCCCAAGGTAAGGGGCACATCTCTTGGTCCTAAGTAGGCCATATCTATCTCATCCTCATATTCTTCATCACTTATGAAGATGCCATTTGCATTAGTATGTTGCCCCAAGTCATGGGGCCATTGCCTTGTTCCTAGGTATGCTCTCTCTGTTGAGTCCTCTGACTCATAGCCACTTTCATCCGATATGTACCCACTCTCATTGTGGCTGGACCAGGTAAAGCTTTGTAAATAGTGAGGCCCATGATAGGCCAAGCCCACTTGTGCTTCATCATCACTTGCCACATATCCATTTTCTTCTTGCTCATCATCCCATGAGTTGTAACCTATTGGGGTGGCATCAATTGTGGATCTTGGATGATAAGTCTCGAGAGGTGGTATGCTTGCCATAGCCACTTGTCTGTTGCTCGGATATCTTGCACTTGGTGGGTGATAAGGAATAAAATTGATGTCTTCTCCTAACCCCAAGGTTAATCTATCTAATGCTACTGCTAGAGAGTCATCTCGACCTCTGATGTGATAGCCTAACCCAAATCTGTCATATGGGAGCTGGTATTGTGGCTCGAATGGCCACCTACATCCCTGCTCATATATACCAAGACCGTAACCATGCCAATGGCAATGCTCAAAATAGGTTAGAGAAAACTCAGGATTAGAGAGGTAGCGAACATTGATAGTGAATAGCTCATCATTGTCCTCTTCTATATCCATAGATTTATGGGCGCAATCTAGGCTAGCGTAGATGAAATTTGTCTGGTTGGGAGGGATTCCAAGCGGAACCACCATTCCCACTGGCGGTCTTAGATATTTTGGATGTCCCATGTCTTGCATAGACTCTATGATGGGTGTAAATGTTATGTTCTGCACAAGATACTCTCCTATCCCTATACTTGCCAAGTGTATTATCGCATGTGATGTGGATGATCCTACAGATGACACTGGCGAAGCGGGTTCTAGTATCTCCTCAACTTGATCTTGGAGATCTTCCTCCTCCATGGGAGTTGGAATCTTCTTAATGTCTATGATTAGCACTTCCTTGGGCTCTCTTTTCTCAACCATGGGTGCCTTTAGCTTCTGATTGTCTTTTGGTTTAGACGTTGATGGTCTATTAGAAGCATTAGTTACTTTGTGCGCAAGATGAGGTGTTGATGCAGATGGGTCCTTTTGTACCCCTTTGTCTTTGTTATCTAGTTGGGTAGTTGGATATGAAGGTCCTACAGACAAGTGGGTAGAAGGAATCACAAATTCTCCTAGACAATCCACCTGATGAACATACTTGAATGGCTCTTCATCGGCCAACACCATGTAGACTTTGTTATCATGCACATACTTGACACATTGGTGTAAGATCGAAGGAACACATCTCATGTCCCTTATCCAAGGTCTCCCTAGGAGGATGTTGTATTGCATGGCTCCTTCCAAGACATGACACATCATGGGGATGGTCTTATGCCCCACCTTGATAGGTAGGACTATCGTTCCCATAGTATTGCATAAAGCATCATTGAAAGCCCTTAATGTATAGGCTCTCGGAATGATATTGGACTTGGGGATCTTAAGATGTTCTATTGTTGTTGTTGTGATGATGTTGATTGATGAACTTGTATCGATCAAGACCCACTTAAATGGTAAATCATTAACTGATGCCATGATGTGCAATGGAGGGTCTAGTAAGGCAGTAGATACTATCTTAATTTCATGATCATAGAATCAAATTACAGGCTCCTGGAATTCTTGTACTTGTCCCACAAAATGGGTGAATGCATTTGGATCTTGTGGTTGGAGCTCAATTGACCTTAAAATCTCCATCAAGGTCTCCCTGTGCTTTGGGGACTATTGTATGAGCTCATAGATTGATAGCTTAGCTGAGTCATTTGTAAATTTTGCTCGAGTCTACTCCGAATGGTTACCACAGGTCGGGTTGGTGGACCTGGAAGGTTGTCTTGCCCCTGCCTCTACCTAGGTGTAGTTGGGACATTAATGGGAGCTGCAGGAGGTTGCGGTTGACCATACCATCTAGTCTTGGTTGCTATATTGACAATTTCAACCATCCCAACACACCCATGGGTAGGCGTATCAATTCGGACCTGATTGACTTGTGCACCTTGCCCTCTAGGGACCTCATGGTTTGGCAATGGGTTTTTGTAGATGCCCATATCTCTGTTGTCAGGGGCTAGTGGGTTGTCCACTTTAAGTTCTCCCACCTCAATCATGTTTTGCACTTGGTGCTTGAAACCAATGCAAACCTCAATATTATGCCCCGGTATCCTATGATAAGGGTAAAATTGATCTTCCCTATATCCTTTTGGCTTAGGATGGTTGGGATCTATAAGAGGTATATCAGGGAACCTGATATTTCCCACCTCACTCAATTGGTTGAAGATTGATTGCATTGATTCTATCAATGGTGTGAAATAGCGAGGGGGTTTGCACTCTTTGTTCCACCCCTAATTGTTCTTTTGATCATAGTTGGTTGGTATAGGTTGTGCTTGATAATTATGGGGTTGGTGCACAGCCCCATCCTTAGGTGTCATCAATACCACTTGATTAACTGGAGCAGGGCTTGCCTACTTCTGCTTGTATTGTATTTGCCATTTTTGTCATTTTTGTTCCACTCCTTCTTGGTTCAGAGTTTGATAGTTCCCTCATCTACTTTTATATCCTCAATGAGTTTGGCTTGTGCCAAAGCTTCCTCAAATGAGGGGTACTATTGGAGTTGTAGCAAGAGGGAAATGTGTTTGGAACAACTCTTGGTGAACATCCAGATGATCTCTTCTATGGGGATGGAGAATGATAATTTTTCCATGACTCTTCTCCATCTATTCCCATAATCCATTACTGGCTCATCATCATAATGTTTCAGATTGGCCAGGTCTAAAAGGTTCACTTTCCTCTTAGCACCAAAAGAGAAATGCTTCAAGAAAGTATTCACTAGTTGTTCAAAATTTGATATGCTATGCTTGGGCAGCTAGTTGAACCATTGGGTGGTGGCGCCCACAAATGTCATAATGAATGTCCTAAGCATGAGAGCATCATTGTCTTCAATATGAAAATATGCATTGATGAAATTAGTAACATGCTCTTGTGCATCCTCTTCACCCTTAAAATTTTCCAACCTAGGCATCTCAAAATGCTTAGGGTATGCGAGGCTAGGGATGGATAGACATAATGGTTGATTGTGTATCTTGCTCAATGTTGGTTGGCTACCAACCATCTCTTGTTTTTCAAAGGACTTCATATTCTCAGCAAGTGCTTGGAAGGCCTTTGAGGTGAGGAGTTCCTCCTCTTGTAGACCCCCCATGGTGGCGGTGGAGGTAACACTCTATCCATTTGATTTGCTCCATTTTCTTCCCTCCTACGAGGGGATTCAAGATGTGCCTGATCTTGCTCTATTAAGTTTACCCTTTCCCCCTAGTTGGATTCCGCTCATGATTTGGAGGGTGATTTTGTTGTGGGTTTCCTTCTTGTCTAGTGTGCTCCTCTCTTGGTGAGTCAGCACATTGATCTCTTTGATGATCATTTCCATTTTTTTGTTGGTTGCTTTGAGCTAGCTACTCAGCTTGCTCTCTTAAATGTTGCTCATGTTGGTGCAACAACCGTTCTCTCTATTTATCATGTTCAAGAGCTTCTACAAGCTCTCACTCTTTGTGCAAGGCATTTTCTAACCATCGCACATGGTTAACTTGTACAGTCATAGAGGACTCATGCTTATCTGACCCTATCCTAGTGGTTTTGATTCATAGATCTCTCGAAGAGGTTTTTGTTGTTTCTTTGCTCTCGCTAGCTAATGTGACTTGTTCAGTATATTTTTGAGTGTCTCTATGATCAGACTCTGTATGTTTACTATGGGGTCACCTTGAGGCACCCCTAGTTTGAGAAGTGGGCTTAGAAGTCATGGTTCATGAACTTCCAGATGTAGAATTCTCTATGGCTACCGTTCTGGGAGGTGGCCTCGGATGCAACCGATCCAACTCATCCAACTATCTTGTTTTCCATGGCTGATCCCATGGGGTGCCATTTACTCCAATAAGGTCATAGTCTATTGGAATCCTTCCTCTTGTTTGAAGGATATCTTCTATTTGATGTCTATGACTAGAGGTATTTCTAGTTTCCTACCCCTTAGTGGGCTGATCTATTCTAAGTGTCTCATGTGAATGTTGGGATGTTGGGACTCTTGTGTGCCCTTTTGGTGATGAGGGTTTTATGGCCCTCTCTACCCTCCATGAGGATGGATATGGGGAAACCTCATCATCCCTATGTGAAGAATAGGGTCTAGAACCCTCTTTATGTCTATGTGAGGAGGAAGCCCTTGAAGCTTCCTCATGTCTCTGAGAAGTTTATGTGTGTTTAGAGGAAGCCCTTGAGGTTTCCTCATGTCTCCTTGATGATGATGGCCATGAGGCCTCTTTGTGTTGATGTGATGTAGTTCCTAGATTTGGTTCCCTATTTGGGGTTTCTTGAGGAGATCCCCCAAGGGTTGAGTTATCACCCCTTAGACTCATAGAACTACATCTTACGGTCTTTCGAGTAGGTCTTTCAATGTTACTACGACTTCGCCTAAGGGTATGTGTTGTTTTGGACTCTCCCTCGATGTCATACCGAGGATGTCTACTTCTTGTTTTAACCATTGTTTTTGGAAATTTAGCTTTTGTGTTGCACTTAAATATGATCAAACAATATCAAGCAAATGTTTATCTTGATTACAAATTTAAGTGTGCCCTAAACTTTTTGATGTATTTTGATGTTTGGTTGTTTCTTGTTTCTTGTTGTTGCTTTGGATTTAGAATGAGGAGACTCATCCATAGTGATAATCAAGAACACTCATGCCAAACATGATTTCTCAAAAGAGACTAGGGTACACCACTTAAATCCTAGTGGGGGGTTCGCCTAGCTCTTCCACTCTGAACCAATGATTGTTCCAATAGTGGGAGATAGTTTGAACACAAGTACCTTAGTGTCACTATAAGTAAGTTCCTCAATCCATTTCTATGAAGCTCTAGGGGGTAAACCGATGGAAGGAGATGAATGCCAACGTCACCGGACTGAATTGAGGGTTGGTGATGAAATCCAACTCCCCAATGTTTAAAAGAAATGTGCGTGTGTGTGGTTCATTTTAAGTTTTGCATGAATAAGAATGCATCATATAGCAACAATGAACTTTCCCTATATGCCTAATGCAAAATGTGTTTCAATTTCAGAAAGGTGCATAGCTACTATGAGATTAATGAATGCACTCTATTAGGTGCAAGTATGGCCTTTAGAAAGGCCCCAAAACAAGCAAACCAATCACACAGTGTCTAGCACATTGGATTCTAGGGAAAACTTTATAGATAGAAGCCATTGTTCCTAGCAATGCCTAGTGGAAAATCTAAAAAGAAACCTAGGATGTGCAAGATACAAGTTCTTTCTCTTTCATTCTTTCAGTTTTCCAAATTGAAATATTTCTTAATGATCACTAATTTTAATGGAATAAAAATAGATAGAGAGCTATAAAGTGTCAGAAAAGTTGTACCAACCTTTAATCCAGCTTAGAGAGTCAGTGTTTTGACCTCTACTACACTCCAGCTCTGGCCATTGTTGACCAGAGCGGCTGACTTCTGGCCATTGTTGACCAGAGCGGCTGACCTCTGGCCACTGTAGACCAGAGCGGCTGAATTCTGGCCATTGTAGATCAGAGTGGCTGCACCTATATACAAAACCAGAGTCAATAAAGAGGTAAAAAATGCAAATAAGCTAAATAAATGGGTAGGGGTCCCACCGTGATCACCATCTGTAGCGACCCCGGGGAAGCGGCACGTCGTCCACCAACTACTCTACTTGCGATTCGATTGAATCCTTTGATATTAAACATGCAATAAATGAAAGGCACAAAGCAGATATAACCAGAATGCGAAGAAGTAAATGAATGAATGCTTTTATTATTGATATTCTCCAGATTAGGTTACATATGAATCCCTCCGAGGGATACCCTTCATTTGATACATGATTTTACACACAAAAGAGGGCAGCAGGTGTATGAAATATCCCCTCGCATAGGGAGGGCATGCTTTATAAGGCTTCCCAGTGATGCACATGGAAATGTATGAGGGCTTACAGATGCCTCCTTCTCTAGGTCTGATTGCTAGAGGGATCCTCTCGTACTCGTATGTTGTGGATTTTCCCGATTGAACCTGTAGCCCTGAAATCAATGAAACAACTGTAATTCTAAGACTAAGGTAAGCTTAGATTAAAGTTAGGCCAAGGTAAAAATTAACACAAAAGTAAACATAGGCAAAAATATTCATTAAATTAACCAGCTAAAACATTACATTAAATTAAACCGCTTAATACAAGCAAAATAGTAGAGAAGGGAGATTGGAGGAAGATCAGGAGGATTAGAGAAAATGGAGGAGTAGGAAGTGGAATTGGAGGTGGCAGCAAGCGTGGGGAGAGGAAGGAAGTTGAGTGATAAGGGAAAATGGACGGCAAGAATGGAGGAAGCACAATGGAGGGATAAGGAGAAAATAGAGGTGAGAAATAAATCAAATCATGCCGACCATCAGACAAGTTTAGCCAACAAAAGGTAAGTGAGTTCACACTTGCTTAGAAAAACTATATTTTTCTAATCCTGTTTAAAGATAAACCCTGTTCACACTTGCTACATTCTCCCCCTTAACGTTGAGAGGACTGACTATACAGTCTCCCATATTTATAAATTGAGCTTTGGCCAGCGCCTTGGTGAAGATGTCTACGACGTTCTCCAAAGTGTGGAAATAGTGAAGCTCAACAGTATCAGTTTCCACCATATCTCTGATGAAGTGGTACTTCATATCAAAATGCTTTGATCTACTATGGTGGACAGGATTGTATGCCAACTGAATGACACTAATGTTGTCACATGATATTCTATTTGGACCACTTTGATGCTCTCCAATCTCTTCTAATACCTTTCGTAGCCATAGAGCTTGAGTACTAGCATGAGTAACCGTTATATACTCAGCTTCTATTGAAGATAGCGCTACTACTATCTGCTTCTTGGAACTCCAAGTTATTAGGCCCGAACAAAGAATAAAATAGTTACCCAAAGTGGATTTTCTATCATCAACATTGCTGCCCCAATCACTATCACTAAAGCCTTCAAGCTTGATAGTATCACTTTTGTAGTACTGGATTCCAAAATCCAATGAACCCTTCACATATCTCAAAATCCTTTTAGTTTCCTGCAAATGCAGCTCAGATGGATTAGACATAAATCTAGAAACAAGAGATACAGCATCTTGAATGTCCTGTGCAGTGTTGGCGAGAAACATCAAACTCCCAACAATGCTTCTGAAAGTGGTCACATCAACTTTCGGTGCTCCATCATCCTTGCTTAATTGGATCCCATGTCCAATTGGAGTTGCAACTAATTTACATTTCTCCATAGCAAACTTCTTAATCATATATCGAGCATACTTAAGTTGATAGATGAAGATCCCTGAATCTGTCTGATGTACTTCCATTTCAAGAAAGTATTTCATTAAGCCAAGATCCTTCATCTCAAATTCTTGCATCATGGAGTTCTTGAACTCCATGTTAACTTTTTCATTACTACCCATAAAAATGAGATCATCCACATACAAAAAAACTATGAGGATTTCATTTCCTTGATTCAGGTAGTAGAGAGTGGGTTCATTTTTGCTTCTGATGAACCCATAATCTTTAAAGTACCCATCCATCCATGAGTACCAAGCTCTTGGTTCCTGCTTGATGCCATAAAGAGCCTTCTTCAGTTTGTAAACAAGATGTTCCTTGTCTTTCTATTCAAATCCATGTGGTTGCTCAACATACACTTCTTCTTTCAAGTAACCATTTAGAAATGCACTCTTTACATCCATGTGTTGGACTATCCATCCCTTGTGTGCAGCTAAGGCAAGAATTGTTATGATAGTCTCCTGTCTGGCTACAGGAGCAAAAGTCTCTTCATAATCAATTCCACATTTCTAAGTAAATCCCTTTACAACTAATCTCACCTTGTGCCTCTCGATGCTTCCATCAGCATTAAACTTGGTCTTGTAGACCCACTTACATCCAACATGTTTCTTTCCTTTAGGAAGCTTCACCAGCTCCCAAGTGTCATTGTTTTTTATAGAGGTGATCTCCTATTTCATGGCATCTTGCCAAATATTTTGAGTACAAGCCTTCTCATAACTAGAAGGTTCAAGCTATGTATTAGTTAACAAAGCATAGTTAACTAGATCTCCCCTAGGTTCATGTTGGGAGACATCATCACCATACAAGTGCATATTTTCTAATATTTGTAGAACAGAATTCATTTCACTAGCTTGAATCCTAGTGTATCTTTTTGAAAAAAAATTATCCAACATCTGATATGATGGATGATTCTATAGAGTTCTCTTACCTCTGGATGGAGAATTGATGTCCATTGGTGAGGAACTTACAGATCTCTATGAAGAAGGACATGGTGAAGAAGTTGAATCAGAAGATGAACTTAGATTTATGGGAGGATATTGCTTACATTTATGTGGTGTCTGTTGTTGCACCTGCTTAGAAACTAAATCATTGGATTCATCATCACTAAAAATTAGGGGCTTACCCCATTCTCCCCCTTCATCAAAAATCACATCCCTAGAAAGCACAAACTTTCTAGTCCTGAGATTGTAGAGTCTGTAAGATTTTGTATTCTCACAGTATCCTACAAAGATGCATGCTTGACTCTTTGGATCGAGCTTCTTTCTTAGCTCATAAGGAATGTGATAATATGCCAGTGAGCCAAACACTTTGAAATACTTAACATTTGGCTTTTTTACCATACCAAGCTTGGTAAGGTGTATGCCCTTCCAAACTTGCAGTAGGACTTCTGTTCAAGATATGTGCACTGGTCCTGGCTGCATCTTCCCAATATGAATTAGTCAAATACTTCATCTGAAGCATAGACCTTGCCATCTCCATAATGGTGTGCTTCTTCCTCTCTACGACACCATTCTGCTATGGAGTGTAGGCAGCTGTGAACTGCCTCTTAATGCCATGTTACTTACAGAAATTCAAGAATTCATTAGAGGAGTATTCTCATCCCCTATCTGATCTAAGACATTTTACAAAATATCTACTGTCACTTTCAACTCTTGTTTTGAAATCGACAAAGCATTCAAATGCTTCATCCTTATGTTTCAAAAAATATATCCAACACATTCTAGTAAAATCATCAATGAAGAGTAGGAAGTAAGAGTTGTTACCAAGACTCTTGGTCTACATCATACCACAGATGTCTGTATCCACTAGCTGGAGTGGATAGCTGGCCCGCCATGCTTGTCCATGAGGAAATTTTGATCTGGCATGCTTACCCATAGCACACCCTTCATATACTTCCTTACTATCCTAAACTTTAGGAAGTCCGGTTACCATCGCTTGTGAAGTTAGCATTTTCAAACTAGCTGAATTCAAATGACCATATCTCAAGTGCCATAGGACACTTGGATTGGAAATAGCAACATTTGCTAACTTATCTCCCCCTGGCTGGCCAAAATTTAAAGGAAACAATCTATTCTTTGACATTGGCACTTGTGTAATGATTCTATTATTGTTATTTTTATAAAAAATAGTGCATTTACCCTCATCAAAAAGCAACTTGTAGTTCTTTTCTAACATTTGACCAACACTTAAAATATTGTGTTGGATATGGGGTGTGTAATAGATATCACTTACTTGTTTGACGCCTTCTTTAGTTGGAACTGCCATGGCTCCAATGCCTTCAATCGCCAATGATTTATCATCTCCCAATTTTATGCTGGATTTGTATGAGGAGTTTAGAGTAGCAAAGAGCTCTTCTTTGCCACTCATATGGTTTGAACACCCAGTGTCCAAGATCCATGTATCATTCATGTTATGATCTTCCTGACCATAAGAGAGAAAGAGATTTGTGGCCTCTTCCTCTTCTCCAAAATTTCCAAACTGACTGCTCTGGTTGCTACTAGTTCCTTGTGAAGTCTTTGTCCAATAGTCACGAGCATAATGGCCAAGTTTGCTACAATTGTAGCAAGATTGTTTTGACTTATCTCCTCCTTTGCCTCTGCCTGATTGTTTTCCTCTATTTTGCTATCCTCCTCTATTCTGTTGTTCAACCCTGTTTGAGTATCCTCGCTTGTTTTGATTTCCTCCTCTGTTAGGAGTTCCACCTCTCTGATTATTTCTTCCTCTACCTTTATACTATCCTCTGCCATGGCCTCTACCTTTGCCTTCATGAGAAGCAAAGGCTTTATCATCTCCTTTGTAACTTGTGGAAGATGTTTGCTGTAACCTCTCTTCATGTGAGAGAAGTGAGCCAATTAGGGATTCAAAAGATAGAGAAGTTAGGTCTTTGGATTCTTCTATAATTATGGCAATTGAATTCCACTTAGGAAGAAGTGTCCTCAACACTTTCTTCACTATAACTTTAGGCTTTACATCTTCTCCTAAAGTGACCATCTTATCTACTACGGCTTTCACACGCACGCAGTAATCACCAACATTTTCACTCTTGCATTTTAAGAGTTTCAAACTCTCGTTTCAAGGTTTGTAGTTTAACTTGTTTGACTTGGTCACTACCCCTATAACTTTATTTTAAAGCATTCCAAGCAGATTCAGTAGTTATAAAAGAAGCTATTCTAGGGAAAATACTTCTATCAAGGGCGGCTTGGATATGATAAAGGGTGGAAGAATTATTCTTCTGAGCTTCCTTTTTAGCCCTTTTATCAGCAACATTCAAAACTGCCCAATCAGCAGTAGTAGGTTCAGTATATCTCTCTTCAATCACATCCCAAAGACCTTTGCCTATTAAAAAAGTTTTCATTTTAATTGACCAATACTCGTAATCACCACCATTGAACTCAGGGATTGGTAGACTAGTATTGGATGCCATTTTAGAAAGCAAACTTTATTTCAACTTCTAACAAATAGTACAAAGAAGTACAAAATAGATCACTGATTTAAATCAAATCTAGCTTTCTTAATATGATCACTGATTTGGCATTCTTCTTCTCGAGGATCACCTAAAATTGGAAATGTGAAATTGTCTGCTTCATCGTCACTAATTATAATGACTTCTTGTGCTGCTACTGGCTCATAACGTCTTTTGAGAACATTTCGTTCTTTAGTTGCAGGTTTCACCTCCACTGGTTCTTCTTCCTCTTCTTCTTCTTCTTATTCTTCTTCTTCTTCTTCTTCTTCTTCTTCTTCTTCTTCTTCTTCTAAATCAGGAGAGCGTGGTGTATAGCTCTCACTTGTTTCTACTTCAGGAACTGCAAGTGTATAACTGTCACTTGATTGTCCTTCAGGTACTATTTCAACCATCTCGGATTCAATTATCCTTTGCCCGAAGATATTATCTTCAGAATCCTCCTCGTATCCAGAGTCTGGTTTCCTCATATGAGCAATCACTTGGTTTTCTAATTGGCAAAATATTGTATGAAGTTCGTACTGCTGGACTTTCTCGTCAAAGAAATCAGGTGTTTCTCTTCTCAATAGATAGAGTAATGCATTATAGCATCCGGCTGACCGGATCATCTACCCAGAATCACACCGTATGAACTAGGTTACAACAAAATATGATGCCAAAAAAAAATTTCTAAAAACTTTTCACTCTTTTATTTTTATAAAAAAAATCAAAATTTGTTTTTTTTTAATAAAGGCCTTTTTAAAAAAAAATTAACAATTTCTTATATATATTTTTTAATTATTATTTTGAAATAAATGTATATTCAAAAAACATAATAAAAAACTATATATATAGAAATTATGAAATTAATTTTTAAAACCTTTAAAAAAAACTAAATAAATTTTTTTTTATAAAAAATAAACCTTTTTTTTGTTTTGTAATCTCCAATGAGATTCGAACGGTTGACCTCCACCGTCTACTCGACAATTATTTTCCACCTAATTCTAACTAGGCAATAGATTTTGGTAAATTCTCATGTATTGATTTGATGGAGCCACTACACCACACGGCTACTGTGGTAGAATAGAGTAAAACAAATCAACCTTAAACCCTTGCTTATCGGCGAAGTAACAAAAAAAAATAAAAAACTCTTGTATTTTTGACCCCGGTGGGATTCGACCTCGGGTCTCTTCTCTGCAAGCGGGAGTCTTGACCGCTAGACCAACCTAGCCAGATGAGAGGAATAAGAAAATAGTCTATATTTCAAATGGTCGGCTAAAACATTTTTTTTTTTAAGTTTAGTCCCACATGCAGTGGGAGGTGGGTGTTTCAGGATTTATCAAAGCCTGCGAACACACAGTAGGTCGATTGCCTTCAGGAAATCGATCTATCAAACCTTTTCCCATTTCCTCAACTAGATAAACTCTGCCACATGGCACACTTGGTGCACCTCTGCCACGTCAGCTCTCGGCTCATCCACGTCAGCACACTACTCGCTATGCCACATCAGCTCTCTGCTCATCCATGTTAGCACCCTGCTCGCCTATGCCATGTTAGCACTCATGTTAGCCTTAATCCACGTGCTACCCAGTCAACATTCTACCAGCTCCATTCTACTTTAGTGCCTACCATGTCAGTTATCGCCTAGCTCTGCCACCAGATCGACATCGCCACGTTAGCCTACTGTCTATGTCCAGTCATATCCTCACGATCTGTGTGCTCCTCGAGATCCATGTTATGCGCTCCTCGAGATCTATACACTAGTTGCTCCTCGGGATCCATGCTCCAGTCGCTGACTAGTCTACTACACTTGGCTTCCATGCCTTACCTCGACCCTCGAGATCCGTGCCCCCCTGAGCTCTGATACCAGTGTAATTCTAAGACTAAGGTAAGATTAGATTAAAGTTAGGCCAAGGTAAAAATTAACACAGAAGTAAACATAGGCGAAAATATTCATTAAATTAACCAGCTAAAACATTACATTAAATTAAACCTTATATAGGCTTAATACAAGTGGAATAGTAGAGAAGGGAGGTTGGAGGAAGATCAAGAGGAATAGAGAAAACGGAGGAGTAGGAAGTGGGATGGGAGGTGGCATCGGGCATGGGGAGAGGAAGGAATGAAATTAATTTTTAAAACCTTTAAAAAAAACTAAATAAATTTTTTTTTATAAAAAATAAACCTTTTTTTTGTTTTGTAATCTCCAATGAGATTCGAACGGTTGACCTCCACCGTCTACTCGACAATTATTTTCCACCTAATTCTAACTAGGCAATAGATTTTGGTAAATTCTCATGTATTGATTTGATGGAGCCACTACACCACACGGCTCATCGTGGTAGAATAGATTAAAACAAATCAACCTTAAACCCTTGCTTATCGGCGAAGTAACAAAAAAAAATAAAAAACTTTTGTATTTTTGACCCCGGTGGGATTCGACCCCGGGTCTCTTCTCTGCAAGCGGGAGTCTTGACCGCTAGACCAACCTAGCCAGATGAGAGGAATAAGAAAATAGTCTATATTTCAAATGGTCGGCTAAAACATTTTTTTTTTTAAGTTTAGTCCCACATGCAGTGGGAGGTGGGTGTTTCAGGATTTATCAAAGCCTGCGAACACACAGTAGGTCGATTGCCTTCAGGAAATCGATCTATCAAACCTTTTCCCCTTTCCTCAACTAGATAAACTCTGCCACATGGCACACTCGGTGCACCTCTGCCACGTCAGCTCTCGGCTCATCCACGTCAGCACACTACTCGCTATGCCACATCAGCTCTCTGCTCATCCATGTTAGCACCCTGCTCGCCTATGCCATGTTAGCACTCATGTTAGCCTTAATCCACGTGCTACCCAGTCAACATTCTACCAGCTCCATTCTACTTTAGTGCCTACCATGTCAGTTATCGCCTAGCTCTGCCACCAGATCGACATCGCCACGTTAGCCTACTGTCTATGTCCAGTCATATCCTCACGATCTGTGTGCTCCTCGAGATCCGTGTTATGCGCTCCTCGAGATCTATACACTAGTTGCTCCTCGGGATCCATGCTCCAGTCGCTGACTAGTCTACTACACTTGGCTTCCATGCCTTACCTCGACCCTCGAGATCCGTGCCCCCCTGAGCTCTGATACTAGTGTAATTCTAAGACTAAGGTAAGATTAGATTAAAGTTAGTCCAAGGTAAAAATTAACACAGAAGTAAACATAGGCGAAAATATTCATTAAATTAACCAGCTAAAACATTACATTAAATTAAACCTTATATAGGCTTAATACAAGTGGAATAGTAGAGAAGGGAGGTTGGAGGAAGATCAAGAGGAATAGAGAAAACGGAGGAGTAGGAAGTGGGATGGGAGGTGGCATCGGGCATGGGGAGAGGAAGGAAGTGGAGTGATAAGGGAAAATGGATGGTAGGAATGGAGGAAGGACAATGGAGGGATAAGCAAAAAATAGAGGTGAGATATAAATCAAATCATGCCGACCATCAAACAAGTTTAGTCGACAAAAGGTAAGTGAGTTCATACTTGCTTAGAAAAACTAGATTTTTCTAAGCTTGTTTAAAGATAAACCCTGTTCACACTTTTTACAACAATAACACACGCTTAGAGGTATGATATTACCTCCCTAGATGAGGCTATTATCAATGAATAATCTCAATAAATGTAATGAAACTAGTACTATGCAAGAAAATAACTAAAATAAATCCTATGCAACTGAAATGAGAGATAAAGCAGAATAAAAGAAACTAACACCTAAACCCTAGACTAGGTCACGGGCTACTATCCAGGACAATGCTTCTAAGGTAAAATATCTCTCTTGATCCAAAGGTTATGGGCTCAAGTCCACTAATAATGTTAAAATGATTACCTTATGTGTTCAGATTTACCCTTCAATCGGATAGGGCTCCACTACAAGAGTCGATCTCCGAGGTAATCTCTCCAAGTCTCTAGAAGCTCTCTTCAATGATCTAACCTTTTCAATTTTCTAATTTTTAATGCTCTCCCTCTCTCTCTGATTGAAATAAGGTCCAATAATGTTTCCCAAATATCAGGAAGTATCTAAAAAGGTCCTATAAGTCCCCTAATGCTTTTATGTTTATTCCTTATAAAGTATTTTGAAGCCCTAGGTCAATGTTCAACCCTAGGACTGAATCCTCCATGCGTACTAGGTGTTAGCATGAGAAGCTCTTTATTTTTCTATGTTTAACTGAAGTCTAAATCAAGACTCTGAGTCTTCTATGTAGACTGGCTGTGAGGAGGAATGTAAATTTGTCCCCGCTCATCCTTATTGCATGCAGACTACCACTTCCATCCAAGATTAGGCTAGATGGATGGCAAAATGTATTTAAAGCTTAGCCATTGTCATCTGCAGCAACTAAGGTTTGGCCGCTCTGAGCTACAACGGCTAGATTATAGCCACTCTGGTCTATAGCACCCAGGCTTAGATGGGTTGAAAATGCCCCAAATTAGTGTTAAAAACCACTGTTAACACTTGGAAGGTCCCAAGGTTTAGTCACATGACCTTTGGGTGTACCCATGTGAGTAGTCTTCATGACCATGGCATGTTTTAGGTGTCTACATTTTGTTTATTCAATTCTTGTAATTCTTTGTAGTTCTACTCTTGGGAAATTCTAACAGAAATATGGATTGCTTGGCCAACACTCTACCTAGTTGTACAAGGGGACACCTTGTACATTTATAACTTGCACATAGATACTTGTGCATTTATTATATTTCTTGAAGTAACTAGCTAACTACCCGCTAAAGTAATCTACTACTTGTTGGTCAAGAATCCACCTTAGGTATGAAATGTTTCATCCATGTGCCCTAGACCTAGCCAAGATTGAAAGGTTGATAGGAAGAAATTCCTCTCGTACCAATATCCAAAGAGGTTTGGTTCCCAAACTGTTCTAACTTGGGGATTTGAGATTAAAGAAACATGAAATAAATTAGAAATTATTGAAATGGGTGTGAAATATGGCCTTAAGCCAGATGAATAAGGGTTATGAACAAACAACATGATAACTTAATTACACTTCGAATCAATAGCACTTCACACAAAGAATGTAATAGAAATTAAAGCCAGATATTTTATATGTGCAATTTCCAGAATTATTCTAGTGTTCACCCTCTACCATAAGTAAAATCCAGACATATAATTATAGCATGTGGATAGAGCAAAGAATTTGATAGAAATATAGGATAGAAAACATACACATAAAGAGAAATCTAGAATTAGAGCCAAGGGTTCTTTGTATTCATTGCAGAATTCAAGTATAGAAAGTCTCTAGCAAAATTTCCATCATTTTACATTGGAATTGCTAGTTTTTATAGAGGATTCTACCTCTAAAACATAAATTCTCACCCACAAAACATCGTGGTGGTAGCGAAAATTAGATTTTGATACTCATAAAAAATTAATTAGGCATGGCCTAAAACTGATGACTCAGTGAGAAGTAGCTACACATCTTCAATGTGCTGACATTATTTTCTTGTAGCATCGTCTCCTCACTTGCTGGAACCGCCTCAATAGAAAATCAAATTCTAAGATCCGAGAAAATCAAATTTGGATGCTTCTCTAACCGAATACACTTAAATTGGTGAGGGAACTCCCTCCTTTTTCATTGAGAAATATTTCTAGGTAATTATAGCTAGAGCAGGAGAGATTTACTGGGATAGATTAGCTTTACTGGTATGAGCCCCACTTGCGTTTTGCTCATACAAGATTCAAAAAGATCTTGCACTCTCAAGTGGGAGCAAAAGCACTTGGACCCACTAATTTTCATTGTCTTTTGGCCTAAAATGGGCTTGTACTCAAAAATTAAGGTAAAAATGCTTTGTTGTCTTGGGAGAGGTGCTGGCGTGAGAAAATTAAAAGGCTCTTTCTCCTTCACTAGGTCCAAAATGACGTGTGCTAGAAAACTGGAGTGAAACACTTTGGACCCTACCTGCAATGTCTTTTGAATTTGGGTTGCACCTTGTGGAAAAGTAAAAGGCTCTTTTGCCTTGTCAAACTCAGATAAGATTGGGGTGAAATCACTTGGGTCCCACTTAGTTTCACCTAGCCTATAGCCCGAAATGGGCTTGCATTCCAAATTAAGGTGAAAATGAAAACATTTTGGACCCCACACTACCTTGGGAGTTTGAAACAAAATTGCACTCAATTTGAGGAAATTTCAAAGGTGCTTTCACCCAAAAGAACTCTAAAATTGAGTTGCGCTCTCATATAATGGTGAAAATAAAATGGGTCCCACATTGTCTTACAGATTTACGCTAATTTTTAGAACAAAATGAAGGTATTTTCACCCAAGTTAACCCTGAAAAGACATTGTGCTCCAACTGGGGCAAAAACACTTGGGCTCCACTTAGCATTTTTCTCTCCCAAAAGTGTGTTTCACCTAGAGAAGACCCAAAATAGAATTACACTCTCCAATAAGGGTGAAAAGGATAGGTCCCACATGGCATTTCACTATTTTCTAGCCCAAAATGTTCCTGCACTTCAAAGTTGCTCTGAAACTGATTTGCACTTAAGTATGGCATGAAAATATTATTTCCCATAAAAGGAAAAAAACCCTACATGATGAGCAAGCAGGAAAAACTACGTGCCTTCTTGAGCGCACCCAAAAAAATTTGACAGTAAAACGTAGAAACCAAGGGACACATTCTAAAGAAAAAGAAGATATTCAGTTAAGGAGAGATTACTACATGGCAAAATTTTACAAAGGAAATAAATATGGTAGGGATGCCAACATCTCTGGAGGCTCACATGGGGATTGATATTGCCTCAATGTGAATATCCTAGGCCTTATCTATTGGGCTCAGAGTCACCATCATTGTCTTTTTCTTAATGCTCACTACTATTAGTAGAATCTTCCTCCAACTTCTCCCATTCTACTTCCTCCTCTTATCTTTTTTTCTCATGGTCCCTTTCTTCTCCTTGGTCTCCTTCTTCCTGTGCTTGATATTAATGCTACTAAGGAGGCTTTGATCATAGGATATGCTCATAGATGTGATCATAGGTTGTTTATACCATGTCCCAAGCATCTTCTTAGAGCGCACCATGATCTTGGAGTTCTCGTACCAGGTATTTGAAAGTCTCAAGTTGGTCCACGTTAGTGTAGTTAGACCTCTAGATCATTAACTACATTACCTGGTCTTCAATAATAGGCTCCTCCCAACTATCAATCTTTGAAGTATCACTTTCAAAGGTATCCCAAACTGGCTTCAGCTCTTCCTTTGTCCAAATAGCTTCTTCCCTCATCAATGAAGCTGAGGAAACCAAGCTACATGAGGGATTCGAAATACATTAGAGAGATGCATATTTCCTGATCAAACACTTCCAAAAACCTCCTAGCCTCTTGGGATAATTCTAATTTTGTGAAGTAAACTTGAAGTGTCATACTTGTGGTTGCCTCTGACCAAGCGAGTGGAATCATTGGAGTAAGTTGGAGGTCCATTTTCTCCAAGTTTTGGACCTTTATATCCAGTTCTAGCCATCGATCTATATCCTTTTTTGCATCCTCCACGATAGGTGTACCATGTGTAACTATTTTCTTGGCCTCCCAAATGAATGTGAGCATTGTTATCACCTTGGATTCCCTAGCTCAAAATTTTACCAGGAAGTGACGATGGGCCTCATTAAGATGGTCTTTTATGAAGACCTCCACCTGTGCCATATTCCTTGTCAATTTAACCTACATTATTGGATATGGGTATCCAAGGTCTACAACTGGATTTTTGCCTCTGCATGTGCCTTGAGGTGATTTTCAATTTCCTTCTTGTAATTACTCACCTCTTGATCCAAGTTGACCACACATTGTTGCAATTATTCTAATTTTGACTGATCCTCCTTGATTTGTGCCCTTGTGTGTGCTAAGGTCTCCTCAAGCTCTATGTTTTTTACCTAGACCTCATATAAGCAAGCCTTGTAGTTCTCCTCATGAAAATAAATGGATCCCATTTCCACCTGGATATTCCCCATATTTTTTGTTGCGTCAATTTTTTTCAAGTCCTCAACTCCATGATGATAGGAGTAATCCAATGGGGTCATCTCCTCCAATGACTTTTTTGATGTTGGGCACCTTCTTCATATTGTGGAGCTCCATATTATCTTGGTCGAATATGCCCTTTTTTCTACTTTGGTTGGGGCTTGCGCATTTTTTCTTTTTTGACCCTTAAGCAAGCTTGAGGAGCTTTGACATGCTTGGTGCATGCTCTCAAAAATTGGACGTTCCTGTAAAACTTCTAGCTCTATCTCCAATAGCTCATGCACTCCAAAGAGTGTTGTGAAATGGAAAAGGACACACTAGGGATTTGCCTCGATAGAAGGATCAAGGACAGACAGGGTAGCAACTATGGTGGCTTTGGGATATGTCAGGGTTTGGATAGCTGCAACTAAATTACTAGGACCTAGGGGTAGAATAGTGAAGGATGTCACAACAACTAAAGAGGTCAGTGAGGGTGAAAATAGGTTTGGATTGATTTCAATGGTGGACATAATGACTGGATTGACAAAATGATGTAGGGAATGCAAATGCGTTGGAGATAGATGTAAAGGAACTAAATATATGAGAGACATGAGGAAATGATGGGGCAATCAATTATTGGGATGTAGAAAAAGGTATGGCAGACATGGGGATACTGAATGCAAGCTAGGTGGAAATGAGGATTTCGATGTTGGAAGGGATAGTTTCCAGAGGAACATAAGCAAGGGAAGAAGAGAGGGGAATGCACCTGCGAGCTCAAATGCTACCAAAGCTAAAATGCTAAACTATTGCATGATCAATATTATTCTTCCTTCTTCTCTATCTGATACTTCTGCTTTAAGGTCAATGAACTCCACCTCTTGCTGCAATTGTTGTGTTGGAATAGGGACTTACAGGATGCTTTCTTCCATGGTTACTAGCATCGTAGAAGGGTTTGTGCTGAGAGATTAGGCTACACTAGTCTGAGGCTTCTTTGAAACATGGTAGAGTGAAAGTGTTGCAGCAACACTCCTCTTCCTCAGAATGACCTCTTCTTTAAAGGGTAGTTTCTCATCCTTTTTAGTGATAAATGGAACTTGCTCAATGGGCTACCCATGTTCTTCCTTCGCATCTTCCACTCTACTAGGGCTTTGAGTACTTCTACGCATGATATTAGCAAATAAAAATATCGGTAGATGTTACAATTTGCATCATTGTTGGCATTTTTGCCACATTGTTTTTGTTGTTACTATTCATGCAAGATAATGCACAAGTTGTAGGGATACTAACTCCTTTGTTTTTCCCTCCAAGCACTTTGAAAGGGAAAATACAAAAATCTCTACAAGTTTTGTGTTTAAGCAAAGTAAATGAAAGATGTCGCGATATTGCGACATGTCACGTTTTCACGACTTGCAATGATAATAGAGCAACGTGATGGGAAAACTTTGTGGTATCATGACATACAGCAGCAAAGAAGAGTGCCAGAGAAACTTGTCGTGATATCACAATAGAAAAATAGAAAAGAAGCAAATGGTACAGAATGGTGCGATATCGCAACATGTCACGTTATCGCGAAAGAGCTGAAGATAAACACAAGGCAGGAGAAAGATGTCGCGATATCGCGACATTTTTAAAAATAAAGCCAAGCAAGAGGAACTTGTCGCGATATCATGACAGGAAGCGGAAACAACAAAGAAGGCAAGAAATTGTCATGATTTCGCAACATATTGGACAGGAAGGTAAAGCACAGAGAAATGTCACGATTCCGTGACATGTCGCGTTTTCACGAGGAGGAAGTATGGAGGCAGCCAGATTGTATGGAATGTCATGATTTCATGACATGACAAATTTTCACGGTCGAACAACAGCAAAGTAGAAGAAGACAGAAAATGTCACGATTTCACGACATGTTGAAGATGAAAGAGCCAAATGGAAAAAACGTCACGATCTCATGACATGTCGCATTTTCGCGACCTGTCACGTTTTCGCGGTGATAAAGCAGACAAGACCGCACCGAGAGGAAGATGTCATGATTTTGTGACATGTTTCATTTTTGCAATAAGGAGTAACGAAGAAGCCAAAACATAGGAGAATGTCACGATTTCACGACATGTCATGGAGACAAAGCTGAACGAAGAGAAGATGTCACAATTTCGTGACATGTCACATTTTCGTGATTGGTGGCAGAAATAGGAAGCAGTAAAGTAAAAGTGTCGTAATTTCATGACATGTCGCATTTTTGCGACCTGTCTCATTTTCGTGACAGAAGAAACAACAAAGGCCCAATACAGTTTAGTCTGCATTTTTTCTTCAAAATTGCATAGGAGAACGTGAGGAGAAGATAAGGATCAAATAAAAGCTCTCCAACTAATTTAGAGATCGTGGTCAAGGAGGCTCCAAGATTAAATGTTGTTGATTATCGATGTGTGCAAGATGGAAGCACATGAGGCAGTTTTCAATGCCACCAAAATTAAAGATGCCTCCAGTATTAAAAGTTCCTGTTTGTGATCTCCTAACAACTTCCAGCTTGCCCCGATAATGGTCATTTAATGAAGAAATATGGTCCCTTGTTTCTATTTAATTTTTAGTTTTGATCCATAAAAACAAGGACTATCATTTCTCCAAGGCATATTAATGGGGATCGTTTCTATTTTCAAGTGCACATTTTGTGGATCGCTTCTTCAAAATCTATTTTATGTATTAAATTCTGTAATCTGAAAGAAAGAGGAAAGGCCTCTATAAATACCAATGTAAATCTCAAGCAAGGGGAGGAGGATCTTTTTGCAGAAATTAAGACAAAAATCCTAGATGCATTTTGCTCTATTCTTAGTGTCTTTTGGATTTGGTGATCCAAATTGTTGTGCATGTTTTGCTTTCTGTCTGAGTCACTTCTATTAGTCCAGTGTTAATATAAGTTAAATTTTGCTATTATGAATTTTGCTGTATTTGCATTTGAGCGTTTGGAGTACAATTGGAAGCGAACTTATGGCTAATGTGTGATCCAATTTCTGTATACGTATTCTAAGAGTCAGTTGCTGCTTAGCTTCAGGATCTAGTTGAAGTTATTTGTTGTTCGAGGTTGTTCTCCCCATCAATGATCGGCTTCGGTCATATTTACATCTCTTTTTGTTATTTCCCATTTCTTTTCGCATTTTCCCATTTCTTTCCTGCATCCTTATCTTGAAACCAGTTTAGATTAGTTTGGGAGTCAGGCCTCTCTAGATATTAGCCCAGAAGACTTATCTTTCTCTCGGTCTTTCAATGTTGTCCGAGTCTAGGGTGCATAAGTGATGAAATCTTATACTTAGGCAGATTTGTGTCCAACAATTTTTGGCATGCCCGATGGGATAGACTATTTATGTCTCAAAAAGATCCATAATCGGTGGGACAAGTACTATTCCAAGTTGACAAACCCACCTGTGCCAACAGTTTTTGGCACTCCCATTTTTTTTGACACCCGAAGGAATCAAGATTTTTGATGAACTGTCTTGACCTCAAAGTGAATATTGTAAGTTCATCTGGCGACTCTGCTGATCTGAAGATCCAAATTTCTTGATCATAGATCCCTTTTGAAGCTAAAATAAGACACCCTAGAGGAATCAAGGTTTGGTGAGCAGCCTTGACCTCACAAGCGAAGAAAATAATGTGCACCTGGTGACTCTGACTTAGTGGCAATAACCGTGATCTCTACAGACCACTGCTATAATGGCAAGTGTAAGCTATCCTAGTTGGAATGATCTTGGCCCTCTAAATCTGTAAAGTCGGCATGAGATTCCTAAAAGCACCTTAAAGATATTGACAAAATACAATTGCACCAATGGAATGGCCCAAGAGCATATTGAATATGTTGCTGCTTTGGCAATCCTCCATGACATAATCCATGAAGATGTCATGATCAGACTTCTGGTTCAGTCTTTGGAAGGAAGGGCGGTGTAGTGGTACAGACTGCTTGGGCATAAAAGCATCTGCTCATGGGATGACTTAGCGAGAGCACTAATCAGAACATTCGATGGCTCTCAGGATCCCTTCTAGCTCTTGATGCACTTCTCCACCATCACGAGAGCACCTCTGGAGAGCATCACAGACTTCAATGTCCGATTCTGTAGAAGTTGGAAGAGAATTCCAGGGGAGATCCAATCGACACCCACCCAAGCCCACCTCTTCTATGTTCATGCCTTTCACCAAGACATAAGCCTCCTCTTGCTACAATCAGGTGAACAAAGGTTCCCTCAAATATTTGAAGAAGTAGTGCGAGTGGAACAACTTTTGCTCCTGTCAGGAAAGTGGCAATGGGGAGAAACTCCATCACTTTCCCCAGTAGTCGTTGCTCCTTTCTATCCTGCATAGTATTCACCATGGAATATTCCTCATACTGAGCAGAGACCTGAGATGCAGCTGTGTGGAGCTCAAGAGGCAGATTTCATCCAAGTCCCATGATGGGAATCGACAAGCCTTGTCCCGGCAATAGATAATATGGTTGCTTGTAGTTTCCATTAGGAGATGAGCGAAGGAGAAGAAGAACAAGCTCAAGTGGCAAAACCTGAGAGCAAAGAGGGCACATTTTTGCACCCTTTTTGTGTCTTGGGGCATAGCACACAAGTGTTTAGCCAAAGCCCAATAAGCATGCCTCATAAAGAAGTTGAGCCTGAAGAGATCTTGGAGAAAGGCCTATCGTCGAAAAAATCCTGTTGTTGCATCAAGGGGTTGGAGGAGCCTGTACTCAGCCCACAGTCGATGGATTCTTCAAAATGGTGGTATTGGCTTCAACCGTTACTACAACTAGTACCCACAGGAGCCCTTCATGTGGCAAATCTCTTTGCTACATTATTCGTCAACTGTGTGGGTACTGACATGTATGATAACTTGCCATGTTGCACCCTGTTCGCAACATGAAGAACTTCGGGAAGGGGCCAACCGGACTTCAAATATCGACTGAAATTGTATGGAATGTCACGATTTTGTGACATGACAAATTTTTGCGATCGAATAGTAGCAAAGTAGAAGAAGACAAAAAATGTCGTGATTTCGCGACATGTTGAAGATGAAAGAGCCAAATGGAAAAAATATCACGATTTTGCGACATGTCGCATTTTCATGACCTGCCACGTTTTCGCGGTGATAAAGTAGACAAGACAGCACCAAGAGGAAGATGTCGTGATTTCGCAATATGTTTCATTTTCGTGATAAGGAGTAGCGAAGAAGCCAAAATAGAGGAGAATGTCACGATTTCATGACATGTCATGGAGACAAAGCTAAAATAAAAGAAGATGTCATGATTTTGTGACATGTCACATTTTCGTGACTGGTGGTAGAAATAGGAAGCATTAAAGTAAAAGTGTCGTGATTTCATGACATGTCGCATTTTCTTGGCCTGTCTCATTTTTGTGACAGAAGCAACAACAAAGGCCCGATACAGTTCAATCTGCATTTTTCCTTCAAAATTGTATAGGAGAACGTGAGGAGAAGATAAGGATCAAATAAAATCTCTCCAACTAATTTAGATATCATGTTCAATGAGGCTCCAAGATTAAATGTTGATGATTTCCGATGTGCGCAAGATGGAAGAACATGAGGCAGTTTTTGATGCCACCAAAATTAAAGATGCCTCCAGTATTAAAAGTTCCTGTTCGTGATCTCCTAAAAACTTCCAGCTTGCCCCGATAATGGTCATTTAATGAAGAAATATGGTCCCTTGTTTCTGTTTAATTTCCATTTTTGATCCATAAAAACAGGGACTATCATTTCTCCGAGGCAGATTAAGGGGGATCGTTTCTCTTTTCAAGTGCACATTTTTTGGATCGCTTCTTCAAAATATGTTTTATGTATTAATTTTGTAATCCGAAAGAAAGAGGAAAGACCTCTATAAATACCAATGTAAATCTCAAGCAAGGGGAGGAGGATATTTTTGCATAAATTAAGACAGAAATCCTAAATGCATTTTGCTCTATTCTTAGTGTCTTTTGGAGTTGGTGATCCAAATTGTTGTGCATGTTTTGCTTTCTGTCTGAGTCACTCTATTATTCCAGTGTTAATATAAGTTAAATTTTGTTGTTCTAAATTTGGTTGTATTTGCATTTGAGCGTTTGGAGTATAATTGGAAGCGAACTTATGGCTAATACGTTATCCAATTTTTGTATACATATTCTAAGAGTTAGTTGTTGCTTAGCTTCAGGATCTAGTTGAGGTTATTTGTTGTTCGAGGTTGTTCTCCCCATCAATGATCGGCTTTGGCCATATTTACATATCTTTTTGTTATTTCCCATTTCTTTCCACATTTTCCCATTTCTTTCCTGCATCCTTATATTGAAACCAGTTTAGATTAGTTTGGGAGCCAGCCCTCTCTGTAGATTGGCCCGAGAGACTTCTCTTTCTCTCGGCATTTCAATGTTGGCCGAGTCTAGGGCGCACAAGTGATGAAATCTTGTACTTAGGTAGATTTGTGTCCAACAATCATATACCTCAGCGAAATTTTCATCCAACATAAGAAATTAATCGGATACCTCCTTTTTATTGTGGACCCTCATGATCCACTAATTAGAAATTTTTTCATCTTACGAGTTAGGCACTTTGTCTTTCATTACCTGAAATATGTGTTCATCAGGCACATGTATTGGGTTGTGTGTGGGGTCATATTATACCTCCATTGTGTAGAATTCATGCCATGGAGGAAGAGATATCATCCTCTACACGTGTCATTCCAAATCGTGCCCTGAAGGATTGTTACATTGTGCTTTGATATCTAGGCATGAACAACTCTGGAAGATTTTTCTCCAATCATCTACCTAAAAATGTCTAATGGGTCATACTTCCAGTGCTGGGGGAGATGTTCCTATGAAAAAATATTAGTGTCAAAAAGTGTTACTGCCAAAAAATATTATTGTCAGAAAGGTGTTTTACCTGGTGATCTAAACCTTAATGTCTCCTAAGTGGAAAGGAAAAGTGCATGTGTGTGGATTTATTCTCCCATGCTCGTACGTTACATCGATAAATTCACTCTATCGGGTTACTTTGCGGGCAAAAAAGTACTCCATGGTGTAATACAAAAATAGGAAGGGTTTTTTGGTAAACCCATAAATCTAAATGACAAGGCCCTACATCAGTTGGAATACGTCACCCAGCTTCACCTACACTACTTCATCTCTCATCCACCTCAGAAATCATTCATAAATTCCATAAATGATCTCCATAGCTGGTCCAAGGAATATTCTATTAAAATTATAGTAGGACTCACACTTTGATAGACTATGAGTCCACTGATAAATGGGGAGCGCTTTACCTTTTTTATTTGTGTGATCCTTGGCGATCAAAGCAAAATAGTTGTGCATGTGATAGAAAAAGTACTATGCAAAGAAAGAGCAAACTTAGAATGACATGTCCTTTTCACTCTGCACATCACTCAATTGGATTTGCATTTTTTGCACCACCCATTCTACCCAATCAAAAATATAGGTTTGATCTCCGGCTTCATGGCGACAGGAGAGTAGAACTCACCATGCAAAATTCACTCCGTGAGGGAAACTTGCCACTTATACACTGTTGCATCCATGGAGAGTCCCATAAGCCACACAAACATGGAGTATAATTCAAGATGCGTAAATATCTTCAAGGGTTTGGTTAAGTCTGGTAATACCCTAGGTATCGACTTCTCCAACAATTGTATCTTCATGAACCGCCGCATTTGTTGTGTTGGGATGTATCTTTCAATATGATCAATTTTATTGATTTTTATGATTATGTAGTCAGTAGGAGGTTTTTCTCCACAAGTGAAAGACTCCTCATCTCTGGAAAAAATGGTGAATAGCTTGTTTTTGTTGGCATCTCAAACTGTACTATTCTGTGGGTCATAGAACATGGCGATGTCATACACTAGTTCTGGGTAGTGATGCACAGGTGTGCACATGTACCAGTAGAGGTGAGAGTGATAGGTGATTGTTTTCCTACTTTCAAAAAATACCTTGGTCATCATAATGTCAATAGTATTATGCAAATTCTCCACACTCGTGTTGGTAAGCAAAAAATATTGAATTCTATCTAGCCTATCTTCGAGTGGTGGCAATGATACTTGTTTCTTTTCCTTCTTCTATTTCTTTGCACATTCCACCTTCTTCGAGGTCTTCTCCTTCTTAGGCTCGGTGCTCTTCTTTCCCATTATGACTAGGTATTTACCCAAGCACTAACTCTGAAATAGATAGTGCCTCACTACTGCTTATCGCTCTATGTTTTATCAGTAACTCTATCTCTAAAATTTAGCAAGACAAATAGTGCTTAATGCAAAACCCTCAACAATCTGATTGTGGCTTCCTTTGAAATGCATCGATGGCTCTCTTATAGCACTGTAATTTACCCACCATATTAATTACACTTTGGGGTGAGGTAAATGCATGGAGGGATTATGGGCAAGGTGGGAGATATTTTGCATGCTAACTAGTTGTCAAGTGCACCTCCCAATGTTGGCCAACTACGTGAGCTACAATATTTCTTGAGGGATGTGATGCACCACCTTTTTCAAATTTCTAAGCACAATGTTTAGCCCCAACAACCTTCCTCGAGGTATGCACTTTCTAGGCTTTATTTTGGACTGCATGCCCATGGCATTGGAGAAAGCAAGATCCTTTCACTCTAGAAATATTTTCATCATTTTCAAGGGCCAAATATGGCTTTCACTTGGAACGTCAAGTGAAAATCCCTTTCAGCCATTTAAAGCCTGAAATAGGAAAAAGTGCTATGATTTAAAGCCTTGTTGATTATACATTCTTTCCTTGGAGTGAAAATCACTTCCTTTGATCCCTGCCATGTGGCACTTGCAATAAAAATATACTAAAGGGCCAAAATTTGAATTTTACCCATAAAGGAGGGTGAAACATCTTTCACTCAACACAACCCTGAAAAGGGACTTGACTTTGATTTATTGGTTCTTGCTTTTTGGTTTTATATTTTTGGTTTTGAATTGGTCCTACCTCAGTTTATAGTTTTTTCTCCCTAGGGCTCCAAAACATGGTTTTGTCCCTATTACAAAGAAAAATTCCCTCTTACCAGATGATAGGGTGCTTCTAATCTACTGAATTATTCTTCCAAATGACACTTTTAAATTAAAAAAAATACACTCCTTTACTTAAAGGCAGAGCAAAAATACTTTAGCTGGATCTGGGTGCCTGAACCTACTCTTCTCTTTTCCTCATCACACTAAAAAACATACAAACTAAACTAAAAAACTTGTATTTAAGTTCTTCAGCACCATTTCCCTGCTAACTCGACCCTCACCACTATGAGGATTCTGGCCAAAAATGCACCACTGAGAGCGCTAAGGAAATCGAAGAGACTTATACTCTGAGAGAAAATATATATACAAGAAAACAAAAGAATAAAAATGTGTACATAGCTAAGAAATTTTTTCAACTAGCCCTTACTGGTAGTACGCCTTCATATGAAGGTCATTAACCGATATTGGAAGAGTAAACACATATAAATCTTGGAGGATGAAGGAGTTCAACTTGTTGACCCCATAAATTCAAAATGGACCCTCCTAGAATGCATCAAGTTTTTTGTGATTTCTTGGTTTGGATTTTTTCTCATTCCATTTTAGCACCAAGTCACCAATTTGGAAGGTTCGGTCGGAGGTCCTCTTATCAAACCAAATTTTCATGGTATCAATGTGCTTCATGAAAGCTTCATAGGCCTTTTCGCTTTCTTCTTCCAAATGCAACAATTGGGCTATCCTGACACTTATGGGATCAAACTCTTCATCCTCATTGTCTAAATACCAAAGATACTACAACGCGAGAAACTCAATATGTAGGGGGATAACTTCTTCCTTCCCGTATACCAAGGAATATGGGGATGTCTTGATTGATTTCTTAATGGAAATGCAGTCAGCCCATAAGGCTAAGTCTATAAGTAGATACCATCTTCGCTTGTTGCCTTCCAAGGTTCTCTTTAGGATCTTGAGTAAGTTTTTGTTCATGGAATTTTCCAAACCATTGCCCTACAGGTAAATAATTAGATGAGGTCTTTAGGTAGATACCATACTTACTTGCAAATGCACAGATCTTGGCACTAGTGAAATTGATGCCATTATCAGTTACTATTACATTTGGTATCCCAAAATAGGTTATCAGTCCTTCCAGAAAGGCAATGACTACATCTTGGTTAGCTTTCTTGGTTGGCACTGCTTTCACCCACTGGGTAAAATAATCTGTAGCCATTAAGATGTACTTATACCCCATGGATGAATTGGGATATATTACCCTAATGAATTCTAAGACCCACTGTTGAAATGGAGCTTTAACCTAAATTAGGTACAAATGCAAAGAAACATTCCTTCTCTGCCTGACGTACCTCTGGTAATTGTCACACTTCTGGCTAACCTTGAAGGTATCGACAAAAATAGTAGGCTAGTAATAGCCTAATTTTATGATATTTAAGGTCATAGGACTTCTGGTGAAATGTCCTCCTAACATTCCATAGTGAAACTCATATAATATCCTCTATTTTTCTATCCCCTTGACACATCCTAGAAGGACTCCATCTATATTCATATGAAACAAGCCACTCGATAGCAACACATATCTGCAGGATTGGATCCTGAACCTTCTCCTTTACAAAGAATTAAGGCTAGAAGAGCATATTTCAGAATTGAAGTATTCAACCAGGTTCTCTGTCCAATCCCTACCATATATAGACTGATTCGCAAGATTGTTCTCCTATTTTGGATCATCCCACTAGCATGTTATTACCTCATATGTGGAACTCTTGGCAAGTTCTTGGCACAAAGCTTGGCCACGAACCATCTTAGTGGGCCTTACCTCTATTTCAAACTATTGGATCTTGGAAATCCATCTTGTCCTTTTATTGCCAAGCTCACCTTGGATTATGAAGTTTTTGATGTCAGGGTGCACCACCTATACTATCGTATTGCTGGGAGACAAAATGGCAAAATTTCTTTAACGACCACATGACTACATGCACTTGCCTCTCAATAAAGTTGTACTTCTCCTTGTGAGGGTGGATGACTTGGCTCAAGAATGCTATTATTAATTTATCCTCATCCTCATTATTCTGAGTAAGGATAGCTACATAGCTCTCCAATTCACCAACGACATAAAGGATAAAGTCCTTGAGTAGTCGGGGTTCACCAGAAAATGGACTTGAGCAATTTTCTCTTTGATATCTCTGAATGCCTACTTCCTTTCCTCGGTCCACTAAAAATCAGCATCAAGGTTATGCATAAGGGGTAGTACCAAAAAAGTAATTATAAAATCGGGGTGAATCTAGGTGAATGGTGTATAAACTTTGGGATAATTTTTTCAAAATTTTGTAGAAAATTTATCAAAATATGGTGATTTTTTTATTTTTTTGCAAAAGAATTATAAAAAAAAATTAATGGCGAGTGGTAGAAGGCAAGTGGCAGAAGGTGAGTGGTATAAGGTGAGTGGTAGAAGGCAAGTGGTAGAATGTGAGTGGAAAATGGTGAGTGGCATATGGTGAGTGGCAGAAGGCAAGTGGTAGAAGGCGAGTGGCAAAATGTGAGTGGTAGATGGTGACTGACAAATGGTGAGTGGTATAAAATGAGAGGCAGAAGGTGACTGGAAGAAAGCAAGTGGAAAATGATGACTAGAAGAAGGTGAGTGGTAGAAGGTGATTGGTATATGGTAAGTGGTAGATGGTAAATGGTAGAAGGTGACTGGAAGATGGCGACTATTAGAATGCGATGGGTAGATGGTGATTGGTAGATGGTGACTAAAAATGGTGACTAGCATAAGGCAAGTGGTATATGGCAACTGGTATATGGTGAGTGGCATATGGTGACTGGTATATGGTGACTGGAATATGGTGACTAGTAGATGGTGATTGGTAGATGGCAACTAGTATATGGTGATTGGTAGATGGTAACTAGCAAATGGTGAGTGGTAGTTTAGTGACTGATAGATGGTGATTGGTAAACGGTGACTAGCAAATATGGTCAATAAGAAGCTGCCATGTGTCATCTCCTCTGCCACGTGTCATGCATCTATTAAATTTTGCCATGCAGACTTCTATAAATAGATATGCAGGGTCATTTTTCACCTTTCCCACAACGTTTTCCAGAGCAATTTTAGAGCTTTTTCCAGCATTTTTAGAGCATTTTCCACAACGGTTTCAAAGCCTTTTCAGATGCTTTTTAGAGCATTTTTAGAGGGTTTTGGTAGCATTTTCAGAGGGTTTTGGCAGCATTTTTAGAGGGTTTTCATAGTATTTTTAGATAATTTTCAGAGTGTTTTCTAGGGCATTTCATAGCATTTTCCTGGGTGTTTTAGAGCATTTTCTTGCATGTTTTTAGAAATGGCTAGCTCTTCCTCTCCTCTACCTTCCAAAGTGAATTTTAGGAGCTTCTACTACCCCAACATCAAGAATATTTTTAGCACTCCTGGAAGAGATTCGAAATGGCTTTACACCTCTCGAACTTGCTGGTGTAATGAAGATGCCACAGTTGAACATTAGCGTTCCGTTGATGCAACAGATCGTTAGTTGTTACAACCATGATGTGTCCACTGTTATGATCAAAGTGGATAACAAGGATATTGTATTTTCTATTAAACCCTCGGATGTGCAGTGACTAATAGGGCTACCATTTTTGGATGGTGTACTGGTGAACAACCAGTACGCCTTGATCGAAGATGACAAATCAACGCTAGCATCAAAATATGTTGTTCATTCAAACAATTTGAAAGGTATATTTTTAAAATTTAGTTTTTATTTATCTTAAATTTTGATGTATTGTAGTTTCCATTCTCTAATATTGTTCTCCCTATTGTACTTTTTATTTTCTAATAATGTTCTCTTTTTTTCATCTAATTCTTCTAAGTCCAAAAGGGGCTTAAACATTTCCAACGTTGGAGACAAATTTCTTTATGCTTGCATTGAATTTTTCTAGGCAAGGCTTATTTTGTAGGGGCAACCTACAGAAATACCTTTTTGGGCACTGTATTTATTGATTCGATGTATTGGTGGTAGAATATTTGACTGGTCCACCCACATTTCCAACCGCCTAAAACAGGACCTTCTGAGTGCCCAAAAAATTCAATCTTCATATACAGTGACAACCAACAACTTTATTCTTTGTCTTTTTCATGAAGCTTACTTCAATATTCAACAAAGAAATCCTCCCACTACATTGCACCCAAGTTTGTTGGCTATTGGTATGACTGAGAATGAAATACAGGTAAAATTATTTTTTGGAATATCTTTGTTTTCTTTTTTTCAATCAATCTTGTTATTTTCTAATTTTATTTTGAAAATAGAGAAGAGCATCTCAATATTCTAGTAAAAGGGATGCCACATTTAGGATTCAAGAAGCATCTATGATTCTAACACGTAGTTGTAGTCATCACCAGTAACTCCCTCCAAATGTGCGAGGTCTCATGGTGATCAAATTCAGCATACACCTATGGCTCCTGTTACTTCTGGAAGTGTTGCAATCGACGTCGAAGAAGTTACCTCCAACCCACAAGGTAACCTTATTATTCAAAAGTACTATTTTAAATGATGTATTTTAATGATTTAAAATTATGTTTAGTTTGATGTATTTTAAATATTTTTTAGAGAAAGGGTAAATGGTTGCATCATCAATGGCTGTAGAGTCTGAGTCTGGTATGTTTGGTTAAAATTAATCTCTTTTTATGATATTGTTATTTACACAAGATTTAATTTATATTTTCATGTGAAATTTTGTAGATGCACTTGTTACATTCAAAATACTAAAAAAATATGCCTCCACCATCTACCCAGCCACAAATGCAACAACAACCATCAACATAGCAAGTTCTTGTCCATCCATTGTAGGTACCACCGATGAGGAACCAATCCCGCATGCATGGAAAAATATTCCTCACACCACCACCTCATGATACAAGAAGTGTTTCCTAGACACACACTGTGTCTCATTCTAATGTTTCTATTTTCCCAATTTTAACCCTAGAGAATTTCTCAAATGTTGAGAGTGCATCTCAAATGCCCTCGGGAAATCTAGATGATGATTTTCTTTATCAGGATATGAATCCTAAAAATTTCCCATTAAAGGCAAGTGATATGCTTCAGGATGAGGGCAATGATGAAGAAGATAATGTTGAAGCAGATGCCATCGGAGTTTCCTCTTCCCCCCCCAACAAGTCACCGCCCATCATCTGACAGATGATGATAAAGTAAATTTTTTAAAAAATATTTTATTAGCTAATAGATGTAAAGCTACAGTTCATAATAGTCTTCTTGTTGATATTGATAAATTGAAAGAATGGGAATATCGGACCAAGGTTTTGATAAAAGCAATAAATAGCCGATATAAGAATTTTTCAAAGAGAAAGGAGTTGTTTTCAAAGGTTGAGAATGAGCCCCAAAAGCTTGATGCTTTGCTACATAAAGCTGAATCTAGCACTATGGAGGCTGAGTCTACATACACTGATGAAGTTCTGGCCATTGTTCTGAATCATTTGGAAAACCTCAATGTCGAGGCCTAGGCATATTTCAATGAATGGGCACTAGATCAGAAGAAAGTAGTAGTTGCAGAAACTGCAAGACTTACAGCTGATGTAAGTTTTACATCTAACTAAAAAATCATTTTTTCTTAAATATATTTTGTTTATAAATATTAACCTTTTTCACTTGTATTTTGCAGTCTAATTTTCAACACTTAAAGCAACAAGTCAGTGCCATGAAAACATTGATCAAGACTACAAAAATTAGTATTAATAATGCTATTGAAGTGAAGAAAATATTACAATACACTGTTAGAGAAAATAATTGGCTGAAGAAGTTTATCAAAGATAAGGGCCTGGATGTGGAGGTTGTATTGAAAGAAAATGAGAAAGAGCTGAATGCACCTTTTAAAGAAGATCCAATGAAGGAAGAAGGTTTATTGTTATCGAGGATCAACACTACAACTGAAAGTTTGGTTAGGGCTGGTGCATTGGAAGCCAAGGATATTGAGATAGATGCAGCTGGAACTTCAGCCACCATGCAAAAAGAATAGAAGTTTGTTGTTTTTTATTTGAGGAGAAACAAAAAATGTTGCATATATTTTTTGTTAATTGTAAAAGAATGGTATATTTTTGAAATCAATGAAAGAGACAATTTCCAAAATATTTGTATTATCTTTTTGAAATTTTGTTTTAAATATTGTTATGTTTTGATTATTTGTGTTGATGCATTAAGTAATTTTGAATTATGTGGATGCAATAAAATGTTCTTTTATGTTTTACGAAATAATTTGAAATGACTGGAAATGCAGCACATATATTTACTTTGCCATAAATGGTTTATACAATACAAATCTACTAAAATTTTTGAAACTTTAGACTAATAATTCAATAACAAGGCTTATGTAAAATGATATACAAAATATCCAATAACACATTTATGATATAAAAGATAATGCAGTGTTCTAATCAACATATGTATAATCAAATAATCCAATTTCATTCAAATATACATAATCAAATTAGAGGGCTATGATATACAGAGTATCCAATGGCATTTCTAATATCATATTATATGATTAATGACATCAAAATTATACAGAGTATCCAATGGCATTTCTAATATCATATTATATGATTAATGACATCAAAATTATATAGAGTATCCAATGGCATTTCTAATATCATATTATATGATTAATGACATCAAAATTATACAGAGTATCCAATGGCATTTCTAATATCATATTATATGATTAATGACATCAAAATTACATGTATCAAATTACAATTTATCTCAATATTCCTTTCATTATAATGCTGAAATCAAATCAAATCAAATGAAAGCATCCTTTCATTCTAATATGTGAAATCAAATCAAATGATAATATGTGAAATCAAATCAAATGAAAGCATCCTTGCATCATAATGTTGGAAGCTGGAACAAACTCTTTTCATATTGTACAAAATCGTCTACACTCATACCCAAAATTTTTGTCATCACAATCTGATCAGTGTTACCATCATCCTCATCATCCTCAGTATTCATTACACCTCTTCTCTCTACCATAGATTTCTAGTATGACAAATCTCTTTCATAAGGAAACTTCTCCACCTCATAGGTCGACACATATACTCTCAAACAATTTTCCAAATTTTTGTCCAACCTATTTCAAACTTTAGATTTTACATATGATAATGCATTGAATACCCTTTCATCTTCCATAGATCCTAAAATCATCGTTTGACATAATTCATATAAATGAAAATATTCACTCATAGTATGTTGTAAGATACTACTGGGATGTAATCTTCTCCACAAATGTGAAATAGAACCTGTTTCATGATGGTTAGAGAGTTGTGAAACTTGAGCAGACATTGTTGTTCCAAAATAGTTTGATTGTTTTGTCAAAAGATATCTGTTGAGAATGCCATTGATTTCAATACCATTGACTACCACACGTTTACTAAAATGGCTAGCAAGAATACCCATGTATTTGAGAAACAAACCATTTATAATCTGGTATTCATTACAAGGATCCCAAAACATCGGATTAACCACACCCATAGCCTCAAGCAATTCATCTCTTTGAAAATGATCTCTTATTTCTTTTGTCAATGATTCTGCTATTTGTTTCAGTTTAATTTTTGTATCATGTACAACTACATGAAATCTATTGTAGGTTATGGGCATTTTCTCAACTTCATTTGTAGCTATATCCATTCGTTGACCAAAATAATATAAAGGTATTTCCTTTCCATGGACATTAATACATAGATGATCGTTTATATTGAACTTCAAAAAGTTTTGAGGATCATTCACGTTTGTTAATGCTCTCCAACTCTCAAACATGGGATCCATAAAACTTTGACCAGATGCGTACATCATATCAATATGCATGCAAATTTGTTTTCTCACCTTGATGAAATCTACAATATAAATCGATCTTTCTTGTGCAATTTTGATCAAAGTATTCATTTCTTCCAACATTGGAAGAATACCACACAATGTGAGAAGTGTTTCAAAGTCACTCATTCAAAATAGTAAATATTTAGCCTTATCAACTGCCCTACGATTTGCATACATAAACCCTATCAAGGATTGATATTCTTTGAAAACTCTAAATATCGGTTGATACATCGAAATCCACCTAGTATCTACATATTTTAACAGTTTTTTACCTTCAATAACTCCTAGTGCAAACTTTTGAAACTCTAAAAATATTTTTGGACTATGCAAAAAATAATCATGAATTTCATGGACAAGCTCTTCCACTCTCGCAACATTTGTAAATGTATCCACAATTTTGTATGCAAGATTCATTCTGTGAGCCATGCAATGAATAGGGATCAAATATGGGGCAACATATGTTTGTAGTCTAACACAAAGACCATTCTTGTGTCCTTGCATTGTAGCAGCACCATCAGCTCTGACACATATTAACTTAGTGGCTATTTCCATTTCATTCATTCCTGCTACTTCCTTTAAACTAGTTACAACAACATTGTAAATGTTTTCTGCATTGCAATTTTCCACCATCTTGCGTACTCCAAGTAAATGAGGTTGCCTTAAATGATTTTCCAATGTGTAAACATGCATGCAAATCCAAGATGTGTTGTCAATAGTAGTCACCTCATCAATTGAAAGTGAAATGAATTTGGCCTTTTTTACTTTCTCTTTGAGGTCATCCTGCTCAACCAATGAGAGATATTTTACCATTTCCCAACCACTTCGATCTGACCAATGGGTGTTGGGTAAGTTCTGCACATCAGCTAGTCAAAATAGAGATTTATAATCAATGAAATCAGACATAGGTCTACCCTTTTTAAGAATAGTGAATACAACAATAAACTGCAAACTTTTTGAAGCTAAAGTTAACTTATTCATTTTTTGAAATTGGGCTTGAATCATTGCACCTTTCTCAACCAAAGTTTGCTTTTGTTTCATTTCTTTATCATATTCTTGCACATATCTTATATGTGCGCACTCTGATGCATCCTTCCACCTATAATTTTTTGGTATTGGTCGATCACCTTCTTTTGTTTTGATATAAACCTTTCCACAATGTTTTTCTACTGTATCTTTCTTAACTTGCAATCTATGATCCTTTTCATGTTTCCAACTGCAAATTATGCATCTCAATTCTGTTATTTCCTCACTACTATTCTCTGGAAGCACTGGCTCAATAAATGGAAATTCTGATATCCAATCAGGTTGAAATGATCTGTTAATTGTCCACCTAGATAACCTTGCACGTTTATGTTTTTTAGAAGAAGATTCTTCGGAAGTAGGGACTGCATAAGAACTATTATTTTATTTTCCACTTGGCATGTTAGATTCAGGAATCTCTTCATGTTGTTGTTCCATTTGATTAAGAATATTTTCATCTATGGACTTTTCATTAACATGGATATGTGGAAGTGGAGGTATATCAGGGTCAACAATGTTTTCTATAGAGATAATACTAGTGTCAATAGTAGGATCATTATCATTATGGCATTTAAAAGCATACCTTCTATTAAAAAATATAGATAAACCATGGATAAAGCCATCAACCAAAAAGCACACTTCTTTATGAATGAAGATATTATATATAAAATTAACAATGTACAAAAATTAACTAGTTAGTAAGTAAAGGCATTCATACCTTCAGTTTGTGCAGATGTTGATGGTTGAATAGATTTCAAAATATTATGAAAGTATTTGAGGATACTCCTTTTATCGAAATATTGGCCTCCCTTCTTTCCACTACCAGTAGGTGACATTTTACCTGTATGAATAGAAGAGTAACATGAACAATGAACATCATTTTTAAAAATGAAAATAATTGGTAAAAAAGAGAACTACTGCTAGAGACAATAGAATATCTATCCCAAGCAGTCTTGAGATTGGTACCCAAATAAATAGGAAAACCTCCTTATTGAGTGTCCATGAACAAAATATTAAAAAAGTAAAATTAATGGTAAAATAAACTTACCAGTAAATGGTGATCATTGTATTTCAATCAGCTACTATCAGTCACCTTAAGCTAGTCATCTTTTGCCAATCACCTTCTGCTAGTCACCTTATGCTAGTCACCTTATGCTAGTCATCTTCTACCATTTTTCTTCTACCAGTCACCTTATGTTAGTTGCCTTATACCAGTCACCTTATGCTAGTCACCTTCTACCAATCACCTTATGATAGTCACCTTCTGGTAGTCACCTTTTGCTAGTCACCTTTTGCCAATAACCTTATGCCAATCACATTATGCTAGTTACCTTCTATCAGTTATATTGTGCTAGTCACCTTATGCCAGTCATCTTCTACCAGTCGCCTTCTTCCAGTCACCTTCTACCATTTGCCTTCTACTAGTCACCTTCCGTTAGTCACCTTCTGCCAGTTGCCTTCTACTAGTCGCCTTTGACTAGTCACCTTCTGCCAATCACCTTCTTCTAGTCACCTTCTACCAGTCGCCTTCTACAATTCACCTTCTGTCAGTCATATTTTGTCAGTCATGTTGTGTCAGTCATCTACTTTGTATCGCTCGCTATCCAAAAAAATTAATGTTGTAATTGTATGAGAGTAGTTGTCAAGGTTAGCTATATATAATGGGGTACAAGGGGTGAATTGGGTGGGATATTTTTTTAATAAATTTAAGGCAAAAATTAGGTGGGAAACCTTATGATAATGGGGTGAATTTACCCTAAAAAAAATTGATCCCAAAATTTTTGGGCGAATGGGCCGACCTCTATGGTCCCAAAATTCGCAAAATTAAAATTGTGAAAATCTGAATATTCATGCTAAATTGCGAAATTCACCCCTGTGCATAACCCTACTCAACATCCTTATTTAGAGGTTAGATCATTAGCTTTACCACCTAAGCGAAATAAGAGATGAACTTCCTAACAAAATTGATCTACCCAAAGAAGGATTGGAGGCCCTTCTTGTTTGCTATCAGATATAGCTTGAGGAGGGCTTCCACCCTGATAGGATTGATAGCTAGTCCCTTCTTCGATATTACATGGCCCAAGAGCTTGCCTTATTTCATCACAAAAATAGATTTTTTTGGGTTTATGGATATTTTGAACTCTTGACACTTCTCAAATACCTGATATAAATGTAGACCATGTTCTCTCCTTTTGTGGGAGAAAATAGTCATGTCATCTAAATAGATTACAATGATGTGATTGAGTAACTCACCGAAGGCTAAGTCCATCGCTCTTTGTAAGGTCACCTCGACATTTGAGAGACCTAACAACATATGATGGTAGGTGAAAGTGCCCCACTTGGTGGTGAAGGTGATCTTGTATTGATCTTCATCCTTTACCCAGATTTGATTCTACATAGAGAAGCCATCCAACAAATAAAATCTATGTTCTCTTGCCATTATGTGAAGAATTTGACCAATTTGGGGCAACGGGTAGTGGTTCTTCAGAGATGCTTGGTTGAGGTTTTGAAAGTCAACACACAAGCAGATGTCTCCATTCTTTTTTCGCATCAGGACCAGGTTCACCACCCAAGAAGAGTGCTTGATAGGATAGATGATATTTACCTCTATTATATTTAGGAGCTCAATCTTCATTAGCACTTCTATCTTTGGTTTGATCGGTATTTGCTTCTGCATGAAAGGTTTGACCCCTCCTTATAGCTTGATCATGTGTTGGAAAATACTCTTATTATATCCCTTCAAATTGCAATAGCTCCAAGTGATAATATCTGGATATTCTTTGCATAGGGTCCTGATTTGCTCAATATCCAATGGGGTATAATTGGTTCCCACCTTGATTACTTTCCCAGGTTCTAACTCCAATTCCTTGTACTCTCTCACATCCATTTTGATCTTGTGAGCCAGTGACCTATCATCTTGATCAAATAAAATTTCAAGGGTGATTAAGTCCTTCGAGATGTGGTTATTCTTCAATTGTATCAACCCCTCATACTCTTCTTCATTGAGGGTCCTATCTTCAATAGTGTTGGCTTTGTTAATCAAAAAAATGAAAATTTGCTCATCATTGTCGAACACTTGCCAGTAAATATTATTATTTGGTATCAAGGGCCTGTATATCACTCTCACTGTCTTCAATTTTTGCATCATGTTTTTGATGGAGGATTATCTAGCTCTAATATACTCCAATATGTCAGTGTTCTTATTTTTATTTGATGAAATAGACTAGATATTTAGGGTTAAGAAAGACTCGAGCAGGTCCCAGACCTTGTTATGGTATGATTTTAGGTAGTCTTACTTCGCAACACACTTATTGGTCACTTTGTAGATCAACTCCGAGTCTCTGAAGATCTAAAACTACTTAATTCCAAGTTATTTTACTTTTTTAATCCCAAACATAGGTATTTGTACTCAAAAATGTTATTCGTACAGCTCCATGTGATCCTGTAAGAGTAGGCTTTTAGATTTCTCAAAGGAGAGACAAGGACAACTCCTGCCCCGATGCCATTCTTACATTGGGCATCATCAAATAAGAGCTTCCATAGTTGATTGACAATGGGATCTTCATCACTCGGTACCTTAGCCTTTTTGGGATTGGTGATCGAGCAGCACCCTATTTAGGATTTGATCATGGCATTAAAGTCATGTATGGAAAATTCATATTCTATGCAGAGATCATCTAGAGCTTCTTCCATCAACTCTACTTTTCCTTATTCCTCTACTTCCTCAATCATATTGACTGAGTATAATTATTTCTTTGCATCCTGGATCCTTTCAATGTGAAAGGTATAGGACTTTTAATTAAAAAATTTAATCCTCCTTCCTCTGAATGGGATTTCCAAGTGTGAATAATCTAGAGACAAATAGCCTCCAAGTTTGGTAGTGAATTCCATTGATAGGCACATACTGAAATATGGCTCTAAATCCACCACCACAACTTCTTGTATTATGATAATCTACGACATCTTGTGCAATACAATCAGGATATCCTTGATCACCCCCACTATTTTAATTGAAGTTCCATCCAGTTGAAGCACCCTAGGACTACTCCTCGTGTACTCCATACCCATAATATCACAAATAACCTTAGGCATCATACTAGTAGCAATGCCAAAATCAATCATATAATTATGCACAACCCACCCCTCCATACTGAGGGACAGATAGAAGGGTGATGACCTATTCTTTCTGGTAGTTAAGGTAGTCAGCATCTGAGTCAAGACAATCTGAGTCAACATTCCCTTGCCTTTAGCAGACTTCAAAAAAATTTGCAATAGATCGACTTGGTCAGGTATTTGAAGTGTTTCAAAGAGGATTACCTTAGCTGGAGTTTTCTTTAACTCTTCAACAATTTTGTATGCTCCTGTACCAGACTCACCTCCCTCCTTGGCAGTCTCATATCTGGTCCAATAATGTTGCATCACTTCTACCCTCTGATTCTTGGTTAGTGAGGGATACCTGAGCCTTTCTCTTTCCTGGTTCCTCATCTTGGTTTGGGGTAGAGAGGGTGAAGCCTGCAGGTGAGGGATTATCCCTCTCACTCTTGAAGGTAAAAATTATTTTAATAAGACATAATCCTCTAGTTCTGACACTTGGACAAGCTCTTTTTCTTATGGTAGTGCCTTCTCACTTGGTATCTTGGAACTGGCAAGCACCTTCAATGGTTCCATTTAAATTGGATCAACTTTGATGGGTTTCTTACCCGTCCTCATAATAATGGAGACTTTCTCGACAAGGGGAATCATAAAATTACGATCTACTTCCCTGGTAATATTTACCTGTCCACCAGGAAGACTGTCTGTAAGGGTTTGAACATAGTTCAAATGGACCATGCAAGTCTCCTCATAGTGAGGATCGTTGTAGGTGGAGCACAAATAAACTCTAACATATGGACCATCTTCTTCATTTTCCAATATTAACGCATTTCTTTTAGGAGCCCTGCTAGTGGAAGAAGCATGTTCCCTAGTAATCAGGGGAGGAGGAGTGCATCTCCTTGGCTAGAAACTCTGATCAGCTTACCTCCTCCTTAAGACATTGATCTCATTCACCATTGTCTTCATTGATGATTGTAGATCCTATAATTCTTTGGCTTGGTCTAGGTTTGTAGCTACTGGAGGCACAGGTAATGGCAACGGTGCCAATGGTGCAGTCAATATTGGATATGGGGTAGGAGCTGGAAGCTGGGGGAAATTAGGTACTTGATACTACAAGGTGGATGTCTTATTTTGAAAAGTATTGGGATTCCATGACTGAGTAGGGTACATAAAGGATGTAGGCAATGACTGAGAGGATGCACTAGGGTACAAATTTTGGAGAAAGTTTGAATAAATTGGCATAGTCATATTCGGAGGCAACTTACCAATAGTGACTAGGTTGGCCTCAGATTTTTGTGCCTATTCATACAAGGTAGGAAATGTGTTGACATTAGCATATCAGATGCTCATATTGATGTCATAATGGAAATCCCTTAAGTAATAAAATATCGCTTTCTCCAGGGGTGAACCAAATGATGACCATAACTCTCTTCCAGGTCTAGGTGAACTTGGCATTAAAATTTACTACCTCCTCTTGAGGGTACCTTTGAATAGTGGTTAACTAGTACAACAAGGAAAAAGGGTCTGCCTGTTTCTTGAAACTCTTTATCAGTTGTTTTGCTAATTGGTCCCATGTAGTGATGGTACTAGGTGGCAGTGATATTTACCAATAGAGGAGCTTACCTCTGAGTGAGAGTACTAGCAGTCTTACCATGATATCTTCTTCAGTGATATGGTGTATGGTTGCTAGTGCATTTATATCTTGGACATGCTCATAGGCCATATTTATCGTACCATAATATGTGGGCAAATCCTTCAACGTTGTGATTGGGACCTAGTTCTGAGCCTATATATTGAGCGGTCCCAAATGATTCCTGGCTATAATCTATCTTGGTGGAGGTTGTGCCATCTAGACTAGAGGATTTGTTAGAGGGGTAAGCTAGTTGCGGTGTTGGCAAGACTTGGATTTTATAAAACTACAATAGCTACTTGTGAGAATGTCCTAGCTAACCGGATAGTCGAGGGGACTACTCTAGGATGCTCTCCCAAAGCATCGATGTTAAGCTCAAAAAACTCAACTATAACATCTAGATTTTTAGACTTGACTTCAATATTGTGATCATAAGAGGGAGGATTTTTAATTGGATTCAAGATTTTTAGGCTTCTGAGTTCAGTTGAGTCACCAGATGTTCTTATTTGATAGCAACAAGATGAACAACAAATCTTAATACTACTTTGATGTGGAACATTTACATCCCACTAGGTATGCCAAAAACTATTGATCAAGAATATACCTTAGGCATGAAAGGTTTCATCCATGAACCCTAGACCTAGCCAACATTGAAATACCGAGAGGAAGGAATTCCTCCCATGCCAATATCTAGAGAGATATGGTTCCATTACTATTCAAAATTAGGGATTTGAGATTAAGGAAACATGAAAGAAATTAGAAATAACTAAAAGGGATGGGAAATATGACCTCAAGCCAGATGAATAGGGAAAATGAAAAAATAGCACGATAACTTAATTGCACTCTAAATAAATAGCACTTCACACAAATAACATAATAGAAATTAAAGACATATATATTATATGTGCAATTTCTAGAATTATTCGAGTGTTCACCCTCTATCAAAAGCTAAATCTAGACATAGAATTATAGCCCACAAACAAAGTAGAAATTTTGATAGAAATATAGGATAGAAAACATACACATAAAGAGAAATCTAGAATTAGAGCCAAGGGTTATTTGTATTCATAGTACAATTCAAGTACAAAAAGTCTCTAGCAAAATGTACATCATTTTACATTGGAATTGCTCGTATTTATAGAGGATTCCATATCTAAAACATAAATATTCACCCACAAAACATTGTGGTGGCAACAAATATTGGATTATGTCACTCATCATAAAGTAATGAGGTATGGCCTAAAACTAACTACTCACCAATAAGTAGTTGCACATTTTCAATGTGCCGACATGATTCTCCTATAGCATCATCTCCTCACTTGTTGGAACCACCTCAACAGAAAATCAAATTCTGAGATCTGGTAAAATCAAATATGGATGCTTATCTGACTGACTGCACTTAAATGTGTGAGGGTGCACCCTCCTTTGTCATTGAGAAGCATATCTAGAAATTTTTGGTTGGATCAGGAGAGATTGATTGGGATAGAGTAGCTTCGCTGGTGTGGGCCCCACTTGTATTTCGCTCATACAAGCTTCTAAAATATCTTGCGCTCTCAAGTGGGAGAGATATAAAATGGGCCCACTGATTTTTTATAATGTCCCACCCCCTTTGTAACTTTTAAAATTTACTACCTATGAATTTGCTTTGTTTTTTAGATTGATATTTTTTGCTTTTTGATATTTTGTGCCTTTATTTGGTTTTTGCTTGCAATTGAGAAATAAAGAAAATGCTGGATAGGAAATGAAAAGACACACAATAAGGAATTTTTGAAATTTATTCTCATAAAATACTAGGAGGGTTTCATAATTACATAGATATGGTCATGAGACCCAACAAACTACAATATACATTTCCCAAAAGCAAAAACCTCTCCAAAAGCAAAACTAGTGAAACTGGAACCTCGTGCCACTATGCTAGAACAATCAAGAATGGTACGGACTAATAAATTAGGTGTTTACATCAACAAGGTCTGCAACACACAACTTAGCATAAAATTCTCCAGGCTTAGATAAAACCTAGTATGAAATCTCTAGCACCTAGTTGCCCAAATTACCTTGCTAGCCCTAAAGAAATAAAGAGAAGAACTTGGGATTTTGGATAAAATCCATAATGGTAAGGCCCAAAAAAATTAGTTTTATAATATATTGCACAAAAATAAATAACATATCTAAACACAAAACACCCCTTTTCCTTGCAATCCTCAAACACCCAAAAGCTCAAATCGCACTATCGTCTCCAAAGAAAGCTACAAGCACAAACTCGAGTCTTGAAAAACCCAAAAAATGTATGTCCCAAAAAGGAATGGACTAAAAAATCTATTGCAACAAGGAAAATAATAAATCTGAAGCAAACACACCCTTCCCTTTTGGACACAATACAAAAATAAAACCAAAAGATTTACCGAAAGCTTCGAATTTGTCTTTGTTGACCTTTGTAACCATCCAGAAGTGATCTTTCACACTCAAAGATGATTTTCTTCAATAGGGTTTTCATCATAAAGAATCTTAAAACCCTTTGACAATCCAATCTCAAAATTTTAGATAAAATATGCATACCAGGATGAGCAAAAATAAAGAAAAAGCAGCTTTTATATCTTCCTCCAAAAACCCACACCACTTTTGGCGTCACTAACTTAAATTCAATGTAATTTCATTTTCAAACTCTTTTTCCCTAAAAAATGGGCACCCAAAAATATGTTATTTTAATTGGCCCTTTTTAAAAACAACCTTATGTCCCTATTAGGCCCAGGAAACACATTTAATAAACAATTAAAGTTAAATATTAAATTCAACTTTACGATAACTCACCCTCACAAAAAATATTAATATTTTGGTCCTCACTTAAAAATATCACAAATCGAGGATATAAGTGGATACCCATTTTGAGGATGCTACAAACCCAACACTCGTTTCGTAAGATTCCGAAGTGAACCGACTTACTAAAAATAGTAAGGTTCAAAACATCCCAAAATCACCCCAAGACCTGACAACTAGAAACAAGAAACATCTCCAAGCATAGAACACACCCCCAATGGGCTCCCACACACTCCCATTAGCCTATGAGAACCCGAGAGTAGGCTAATCCTACACACAACTACCAACTAGCTAGAGAAAGGATATTACAGTTTCGTTGTCTTTTGGACCGAAATGGGGTTGTGCTCCAAAACTAAGGTGAAAACACTTTACTGTCTTGGGAGAGTCATTAATGTGAGAAAATTCAAAGGCTCTTTCTCCCTCACTAGGTCCAAAAATGACTTGCGCTATAAAACTAAAGCAAAATACTTTGGGCCCCACCTGCAACGTCTTTTGAAATTGGGTTGCGCCTTGTGGAAAGGTCAAAGGCTCTTTCACCTTGTCAAACTCTGAAAAGGGATTACTCTAACAAATTGGGGTGAAATCACTTGGGCCCAACTTACACTTTGCCATATTGTAGCCCGAAATGGGCTTGCACTCCAAATTAAGGTGAAAACACTTTGGGCCCCACACTGCCTTGGGATTTTGAAACAAAATTATGTTGACTTTGAGGAAATGTCAAAGGTGCTTTCATCCAAAATAAATACAAAACTGAGTTGTGCTCTTATATAAGGGAAAAAAGGAAATGGTACCCACACTTTATTGTAGATTTGCACTAATTTTTAGAACAAAATGAAGGTATTTTTGCCCAAGTTAGCCTCCAAAAGGCATTGTGCTCTCCAACTGGGGCGAAAACACTTGGGCCCCACTTAGCATTTTTCTTTTCGAAAAGTGTGTTTCACCTAGAGAAGGCCTAAAATACAATTACGCTCTCCAATAAGGGTGAAAAGGATGGGTCCCACTTGGCATTTCATTGTTTTTTGGCCTGAAATGGGCGTGCACTTCAAATTTACTTCGAAATTGATTTGCATTAAAGTATGGCATGAAATTATTCTTGCCCACAAAAGGATAAAAATCCTGCATGATGAGCGAGTAGGAAAAACTATACACCTCCTTGAGCGCAGCCAACAAAAATTGACTGTAAAACATAGAATACAAGAGACACATTTGGAAGAAAAAGCAGAGTTTTAGGGAAGGAGAGATTACTGCATGGCAAAATTTTACAAAGGAAATCAATGTGGTAGGTATGCCAACAAGTACTCTAGTTATGTACCAAGGGTGGTACATTTACATGACCCAAATGATGTAATATACTCTAACACCCCTTGTATTACATTATTTGGGTATTGAAGACTTTAGTCTTCAATATGGATCTTCTTCTCTATTTCCTGTATCTTGTTCAAGCAAGTAGTTAGTGTCTTCATACCATGTTACCCTTGTTGTAAGAGCTTTGACTCCTTGATCATCTATCGTATCTTCCAGTTCTTCAATTTCTTCAATCTTCTGAGCTAGATGTCCTTTTTTATTCTCTTTTCGATATTCCAATTATGGATAATAGTTTTGATGCTGATATTGTTGTTGTGGGGATTATTTTGATATTGCCTTGGTTGGAATTCCCTATTTGGTTGGCTTCCATAGTTCATCTGATTTCCTTGATTTTGATTTCTTGGATTGAATTTGTAGTAGTTGGTGTTATACCCTTTTCTCCTACATATCTGACAATATCTATTATTCCATGGTCTTCGACCTTTTGATGATGAAGCAATATTTCCCTATGGATTATCTTTTAGGACCAATGCATTGTTAGTCATTTCATATTTCACTGTATTTTCTATCTCATATTCTTGAAGAATGTTGATTAGTTCATCAAACTTTGTATCTTTTCTTAGAACCTGTAAGGATGTAACTAGATGCTTGTAGCTATCTGGAAGTGCTCTCAAGGTTACTTGAACAAGGAATTTATCTTCAACCTTTTCTCCTAGGGTTAGTAATTTTCCTTTGATATTTGCTATCTTCCTTAAGAATAGTTCTATGCTTTCACCACTATTCATTTTTAGGGAATGCAATTGAGTTTGAATATTTAAGATAGTGGCTTTATTTTTCCCTTCAAATATTTTCTCTAATATTTTCCAAGCATCCGTAGATGTCCCTGCTGAGCTAATGTAAGCTTGTATTTCATCTATGATGGCAAAGGTTATTATCATTAATGCCTTAGCCTCACTTTATTCAAAATTTTGAATCTTTATTTCTCCCTCAGTTGGTTTAGTTCTTGCTCCTTTGACAATATCCCAAATATTTTCAAATGTCAGAATAGCTCTCACTTTGTTTTTCCATGAGAAGTAATTTGGGCCCTTAAGTAGTTGAGATTTTGTAAGGAGGAATTTGTTTGTGGTCATGATGATTCTCTAGGTGTAAAACCTTTCTTGGCTTGTAGAATTCCTTATATCTCCCTAGTTAAGATATGTGAACTAATTTGATAAAACCTTTTTAGAATTAGGTTTTTGTAGGCTTCCTTATATCTCCCTAATAATTAGAATATGCTTAGTTCACCTTCTAAGTTGATTTTGTAATGTTTTGAGAATAATCAACTTTTAAGTTTTACCTTATCTTTCCCAATGAAGTATGCTTTAATGGTTGGATTTATTTTTGTCTCCTTAGAATGAGTATGAGATAATTTTTACCAATTAATTCCAACTCTATATGTAGGTAATTGATTTGCTTCTCTTTCCAATAGATTAATTTTCTAAATTCCAATTATATGTATATAGTTTGAAGTAGTATGTCTTATATCTCCCTACTTTTTGGAATATTAGAAAATAATGATATTTGCAATTTAATTAATGATTTAATCAAGGTTGACAACCTTATATCTCCTACTTGAATATTGCAAATATTATATTATGTGTATGCACCTCAATAATTGATTTTCTGAAATATAAACTTGCTTTATTATCTACTAATGCTTTGGCTGAATTTGTATTATCCAATGCAATAGTAAACCTTATAAAAATCACCTTATATATCCTTTAATAAAAGCAAGTAAATAACCTTAGTAATATGGGCACACGATATACCTTTATATGGGCTTCCTTCAACGTATCTTTTGTAGTGTTGTATTCATTGTCTAGTGCTCCTTGAATGGGCATTGATATTGCTTGGTGTCATTGAGCATTTAATGCTCCTTCATTAATGGATGCTTTATCTGAATCTTGCACCTCCTTGTGTGGACTTTTGACCTCGTTGGGTGTCTAATTCTGGCACTAAATCTTCGTGTCTTGAATGCACTCTTACATAGTGCTTGCTATGAATGCGCTTCCACACCTTGTAGGCTTGACTGCGTACCTTGAAATATGTTGTCATTCTCTAGTAATAGGTGTTATTAAATAGTGAAGACACCTTCCTCCTTATGATAAGTGGTGCTTGGGAGTTACACTAAGGTGAGCATTGAGATATGAGCTCTTCTAATGCTCATTTTCCTATGCAATGATGGTTGGGCATTCGTAACCTTCAATGATAGCTAATGCTTGAGTAACCTCCCAATTTTGTAATCGAAGATGCCTTAAACATTCTTCTTTGAATGTACATTGAGCAATATGAGGGTGCCAAGAAGGAATGTGCCAAGTGGCACTTAGGTTTTTTGCATGTGAGTCTTCTCCAACATATATTTCTTACCTCTTCTTTTTCCAGCCAATGCTTTGATATCTTATCTCCAATGCCTTCTTCCAAGCCAATGTATTTCCTGTATAGGTGGCTCCAGCTAAGATGATGAGCAATGCTATGATGGAGGTTCTTTTGCACTCCAATGGTGGCTTTGGCTAGGATGATGAGCAATGCTTTGGTGGAGTTTTGAGATACTCCAATGGTGGCTTTGAGCTAGGATGATGAGCAACGCTTTGGTGGAGTTTTGAGACACTCCAATGGTGGCTTCGAGCTCTCCTTTTAGATGAACATCTATCTCTTGGGTATTGCTCCCTTTGTTTACCCTTATGCTTTAATCTTCTCCTACTTTCAAGCTACTATTTTTCTACCTTTGTAGATGATAACTCCTTCCTTGTGCTATGCTATGTATGCTTGTAGGTTGCTCATTGTGACTATCCAAAACCATGGGTGATGTGAGCTTCTTGAAGGCTCTTTTGACCTTGCTTGGATAGTGCTTCTCTACGACCACTTATGAGATGATCCTTGCTTGTGAAGGATGTGTCTTTATGACACTTAGACTCTATCCTTTTTGCTATGTAGGATAGGATATTATGGTGTAAAATAATGTAAATATGCTTATAATAGAATACCTTGCTTTTGCACCTTCTTTTGTAATCTTCTCCTGCTAGTTTTGATGGTAGCTTTTCTATACTAATCCTTGTAGGCAAGGGCTGATTTGATGTTGTCTTATTTGCTAGACAACTCTCTCCTTTGCTTGGTTAATTTGGTAATGAATCCAAGCTAATAATCTCATAGATAGTATATTTTTGAAGGAGTAATTTTTGCACTAATATTTTACCTATAAAGAACTCTTAGTGCACCTCGAATATGAGACTCACCAAGTCTCGATTTGTAGCTTCTATCACTGATTTAATGGCTACCTTCTTCTTCTCCACTCCTTGGAGGAATTTTGATCTTCTTGGTGGCTTCTATAGGCCACAATACCTTGCAGGTACTGAGTTATGAATAGTGTCTTTAGACACTTTGATTATTTGTAGATTTGTGCCTTTGATCTTAACAATCAATACATAAAATAACCCTTTGAGAGTAACTAGTTTAATGAACAACTAGTATAGTGCAATGAATCAATAATACTTTCAACTTAATGCACTTTAAAGGTAATAATAATCTCACCTTATTTCTCCTGTAAATAATCTCTCAAAGTAGTTTCAAATGCACTTAATAATATCTGCAACTTTTAAGAGTAATTATAAAGAACCCTTAAAAATAATCTACAATTTTGCACTATAATCAATGTTGTAGGATGTAGTCTTCTTGATTTCTAGATAGGTAATAGGTATATGATATATTTCTTTCTTTTGAAATACATCCAACTCCTATTTAATGTGCAAATAAATCTCTTAAAAGAACTATCTTTTGCACCTTCTTGAAGACTGTAATATGAGCCCTTCTTTTTGCAACTTTAATCCAAATATGGTGCTTAATGAAACTTGATAATGAACCCTAATTTAAAGTTCAACTAATTGCACCCAAGTTGCTTACCTTTAATGGCTTCTATAGATGATGTAGATCTTGGTGTTTAGATTCACCAAGTTGTTGCCTTGTGATGAATGAATTCTGTAGCTTCTTGTTGGTTGTCCAGAATAGCTTCTTGCTTCACCAAAACATGGTCTCAAACCTTCTATCTTGAGCCTAGGTTTTGGTGGCTTGATCCTTCAAGTTATCTTCTATTTTTACTATAGATTCAAAAAACTCTTATCTCTAAAATGTGCCTTCTTGCTGTGAGAGGCAATCTCCAAATCTTCTTGGATTTGGTAGGTTTCTTCTGTTTGAGTTCTAACTTCAAACAAGGCTTTCTTCTCAAGAATCTTAGAGGTCTTGAGGTCTTCAATATTCTTCTTTGGAATTTGGCACTCCTTGCCAAATTCTTCTTATTTTGGGCTTGTTGTCGGATGGTGACAATTATCCCAAATCTTTCACTATCTTTTGTAGTGAATTTCTCCAATGAGTTCTCCTAGGAACTTCTTTGATGGCTTCTCCAATTTCTGTAATGAGGCTCTCCAAGCCTTCTCCTTGTTTCTCCTTGAGACCTCTCCAAGGTCTTTAGTCTTGCAACTTCTTTGGTCTTCTAGATGAGACCTTTCCTTCAACCTTCTCCTATGGAAGTGTTGGTGATGAGATTTTCTTCTTGAAACTTTTAGTTTTACTACTTATTTTATCAGGAACAAGACTTTGCTAGTGTGCTGCTCCAAATTTTTTGCATCCTTACCTTCAGGCTATAGGATCCGCGCCCGAAATGGGGATGCGAGAAGGATGGGACAATACCTCGAATTGAGAGGCCCTTTGAAGGTCGCGCCTCTCGGGGGAGGGGTATAAGGGTGAATTTTTGATGGATGGTGGGTTCACCAGGAAACTTTGAGTGGCAGTTTCCATGCCTAGGTTGAGAATGGTTTTGGTGTGTTCATTTTTATACTCGATCATTCATAATCCTAGGTTGGCCAGAATGAATCTAAGCTATTCTATATGAAAATGTTGATTTATATGAATACAAAAAGCAAGAATGAATCCTAAATGTAAAGATTATACGAAATGAGAAAGAATGCACCTGATTTCGGATGTCTGATGAAGATTTTGAAGCTTGTAGGAGTCCAGATCATCTCGAATATGATAGGATCATCTGCAATTGTACATAATCATCTCAGATCATAGTCGATCATCTGAGATCAGACAAGATCATCGTCGATCTAATGAATTCATCAGAAACCTGCAATCACAGAAATAGACACCAAAAAATGAAAATGCTACTGCTAGAATAATGCAAAATGATAGAAATGATAGTATAAATGCCTAACTGATAAATCTAGATAGCAAATTAAAGGAAATGCATTGTTTTAATAACTTATTTTAACTTTATCATGCATTTATGCTTGAATGAGGTGAACTCCAGGATGCAAGAATGAAAATAAATCAAACTAATGCATAGTAAAATAAAGAAGACAAATGAGGAATGCAAACTCAGGGCTCTGGTTGCCCCCAATCTGAACTACAGTCGAGATCACCTCCAATCGTACGAGATCATCATCGATCTACGACAGGATCATCCAAAATCATCTGGAATCACCTACGACGATCCGAGCTTTCTCCAACTGAAGCACAATGAAAACTTGCAATGAAAACTTAAAACTACGAGTGCAAACAATGGTGGATAGGACGTCTTGACACAACAAAACTAAATGGTAGGGAAAATCAATCAGGGAATCATGGGATCAGCCAACCAGGGGGATAAACTAAGAAAATCCCAGTTTATATAGGATTAGGGGGAGGTTAGGAGGTTGGGGATCATCCCAATCTGGGAGATCCTCGGTGGAGGAATCTCCAACTACGTAGACACGCTTCTGCCCAAGTTGGAGAGGCTGTTAAAATAGAAGCTAATTATGAAAATTTGGTTTTGGGACGAAATCGTCTGGACGTTCTGTTCCAGACGAATTCGTCCGATCTGGGATGATTTCGTCTGATCGACGACGATATCGTCCAACGGTCAAAACAACTCCTAAAAATGGCACAAAAAATGGGGTGAGCGGTTAACGGGCGGTTTCGGGGTTAAAATTCAAATTTTTATCTTTTTACTAAGGGTTTAACTATGCCAATTTTAGGGTGCTACATTTTGCCCCCTCTTTAGCGAATTTTCTGAAGAAAATGCGTTAAAGACGAGTTCTTCCCATTTTATGAGAAAGCAAAAATTTACTCAATTTTCTAGATGACGATTCTAGGTCGAATCGTACAACTGCTTACTATGGTGCCCCCTCCGTGTTTTTACCCAAATCGAACGTTTGAGGTAAAAGCGCGAAAAAGCAAAATTTTAAAAAATGTTGTTGTTTTTAAATAAAATTAAGAAAAATAGGGTAAAACCCTAATTCATTTTTACTATTCATTTTCACTATTTTTAGAGCTCTACAAGCAAAATGGTAGAAACAGCGCACAGATCGACAGAGGTCCGACGCGGGTTGCGGGTAAGGATCTAAACCTAGTGAATTATGTTTTTAATTTGATTTGTGTAATTTTTTATTTAAATTTTGACTATTTTGGGGCATCGCGGCCATTTTTAGGCCGTCGACGACGTCGGGATGAAATCATCCCAATTTCATCGAAATCGTCCCTAGATCGCCGATTTCGTCTAGGGGCAAAATCGACGAAATAGGGGCGATCCCGTCCAACAAGGGGCGATCCCCAAGTTGTGAAATCGGAGATGATTTCATCCTACCAAGGATGATTTGACCTAATTTAGGATGATATCATCCAATGGTGGACGATATCATCATTGTTTTTAGAAGATTAAATTGATTTAACTGATTTTAATGATTATCTATTGATGATTTTTATTGTTTGATTGTTTATTTTGTAGAGGGGATTACTAAAAAGTTGGGAGTGGAAATACGGGGGACTCAGAGACGACGTAGCCACGCTCGACCAGGTGGAGCGAGACCGACTGGCAGAGGTCGGACTACAGCATGTGGTAGAGATGCCACAAATATCGATAGACATGGGGCTACTGACAGCCCTAGCAGAGAGGTGGTATCCGGGGTCATCCTATTTTTGGTTACCGATAGGGGAGATGGCTCCCACTCTAGAGGACGTATGGAGGATCTTGAGGATCCCCATACAAGGGCGGTTTATGACTCCTATGGCCAATCAGGGCCATGCCATGATGCGCCTATGTGGAGATCCTAGCTTCACCCTGGAGAAGGGCGGGGTGAACATCGAGACATTACGGTAGATGCCTGGGGCATCTCGATTGACTCGAGTTTTGGTAGGGGTAGTAGGTGGCTTGCTACTATGCCACCAGAGTGGATGCAGGTTACCCTGGCTACTCTCAGATGTGGTCTACGATATGAGAGACCACGGCTATAGATTTGCTTGGGGCAGCTTTGTGCTATGCCGCTTGTATAGGATCCTACATGGGGTCGTATACAAGGGAGGTCGATGTCTGGTTTTGACATCGCTGCTACAGGTTTGGTGCTGGGAGCACATTGCGATGCGAAGGCCGGTAGGGCTTCCACTGATAGGGGTTGACCAGGAGAGACCCCAGGTTTTCTATTGGTGGCTCCAGAGAGGGTCACAGTGGCGGATAGATCTGTCGATGTCTCGGAGGTTGCTAGATGACCTCATCCCAGACCAGATCACCTGGAGGCCATGGAGAGAGCATCCAGGGTGGGGAGAGGACGGATAGGAGTTGGCTCACATCAGGTGAGTCTTCTGGTTGAGGATGGAGCGGGGAGAGGTAGAGCTCCATCGCTATGACCAAGTTTTGTGGTAGTTCGGTCTACAGTAGGGGATCCCTTCTCTCAGGGATTACGAGTACTCCCGGACTATTCGGGATAGTACTACACTGAGCGGGGCTCTAGATATGCAATGATTCTGGAGTCAGGATGCGGACGATGCCCCCATTCAGCCAGTGGATGGGGACGACGTAGGGGTGGCAGACGGGTATGATGCCTGGTACGTAGGCATCCGCCCTCCTCGGATGATGAGGGCATAGGGTCCGATGCACGCCATGGTGCGACGGATGGGGAGGTGGCGCCAGGCTGCTATCGATGCAGCGAGGGGTCACGGGGGAGGGAGCAATGACGGTCTCCTCAGGAGAGACGTCGAAGAGTGCCACAGGCTCCGGAGAGACCACAACAGGTAGAGAGGAGAGAGGAGGGACTCCCTTCTCAGCAGAGGGATAGGCCAGCATCGCCCGATAAGGGCAAGGGTATCGAGGTGGGGGAGAGCAGCGAGATGGCGGCTCTCTGGGCTGAGAATGCCCACCTACGAGCTCAGGTGCAGACTCTACAGGATGAGGCTACACGGCTCAGGGCTCGGAGCGAAGGGCGAGCATGCAGGAGTTGGCGTGGTCTATTGCTCAGACCGCATTCTATCAGGGAGCATACTTCTAGCTGGTTCCAGAGGGCCAGAGGTTACAGCTGCCAGTCGGCATTACGGAGCCGATCAGGATGGGGTCGTCGAGGACATCCTCACGATCGACGTCGAGGACCCATGACACAGGACGAACTTCGATGGGGCCACCTCCTCCACCTCAGGGTGGGAGAGGAGATGAGGCTGAGAGCTCGAGGGCTTCTCGAGACTAGCGGCTATAGACTGGATTGTATATTTTTGAGAGGATTGAGTATGCCAGGGTATAGATTGTGGCATACCAATCCAGTTTTGATATGATGTACATATATTTTGATATATATATATGATATTTTTTGTGATATGACTTGTCCACATGTTTTATGATGCTTCAATTTTGGATTTGTTGATTGATTATTCATGTAATTATGTCGTTTGGAAATAGTATAATTTTATGTCATGTTGTAAAATTTAAATGAAATAATCTGATGTAAACAAATTGGTTGTTTTGTGGTGTGATTTGATGAAAATAAAGGGACTTCTAACAATAATTTCAAAGGACATTGTCGTTGTTATAGACCATTTCATGGAGTCGTCGCTCGCTAGGTCGTCAAGCTAATCCCAGTATAGAAATATTGTTAAAAGTAAAAGAGTGCTTAAGAGATTGTCTTAAGACTTTGTGTTGTGATGATGAAAATGATGATGGTGATGATTTGTTTTCAGATTTTCATAAAAATATTATGCATGAAATATTAAAAATATGATTTTTTCTAGGCATAAAATTCCTAAGTGTGATAAAGTTTTGAACAATTCCTTAGGAATTATACCATGGTTGCAAAATGGAATGTTGACATAATGAAATGAAATAGAAAAATGTGTTCGTTCTTTTTAAAGCACAATTGTGTAACATAATGATATAAGCCATATGTTTTTATAAATAATAATGAATGGGAAATAAAATTAGAACAATGGTTTGCGCTAGGCATAGAATTATAGGTATAGACTTATACCATCATCGCGAAATCCAAAAAAATAATTTTATTGCATAATTGATTTTTGATTTTGAGATAAACAAAAAATATATATAAACGTGACTTTATTGCTAGATTTTTGAATATGTTGTTGAAAGAAATTTTGGATTTTTGAAAACAATGTATGTAATTGTTTGTATACGAAACAGATGTTCTTTTAAATAAGAAGATGAAATTATTCCAAAAAGAGTTGCAGAAATATTTTAAATTATCTCAAAGACAAAATGTAGATTTATAAGGAACCCTCATGTGCATATGTGAGTTCATTGCCGATCTTGATTTATCATAATGATACAAAATCTCTCAAATGCAAATGTGTGTGCAATTGTATTGTTCATTTACCAATTTTGAGCAAGATAATTTGATACAAGTAATTTGAATTAACCAAATGAATGTTCGTTGACCATGATTTATATGCATGTAACCATACCAGACTACTATGTAAGTCGGGTCATCAAGAGCTAGCTGATCCATAAGCAGACATAGGTCTGTACAAAATAAGGTCGCTAATGTGACAGACATATCACCACGCTAGGGATTACCCAAGGCCAAGCGGGTTGGGCACAAACCACCTGTTATGGGGCTTACCTCACAGTTTTCGAATAATTGAAAATTCCAGGGATTCAAGCTCATTCACCCTTCTTTTCTTTTTCAAGGGGTAGGGAAAGGGATTTTATTGCTTTTTGCTTTTTCTTTTCTCTTTTTCTCTTTTTTTTTTTTTGTATTTTTGCTTGGAACTGAGATAATGCTGAAATATTGTTGCGATGGTACAAAATAATATTTTTCTTTTTCTCATTTTCTTTGACTTTTCTTTTTCTTCCTATACTAGGGATACTTGCTCGGATTGGCTATAGAGCAAGGGATTTTTATTCTGGGCAGGGGTGAGCTTGTCCTTTTGTCAATTCTCAAAGATTCTAGACCATGTGCATGATAGGATAGCAGGGGAAACTTTTCGCTCAAGAAACCACTTCTACTATGTAGCATCATATTGAATTTGCAATGAAATCATTTTAATGTGAAGAGATATACTTGGTTCAAGTAAATAACAAGATCAATTCTCTATGCTCAAAACTTTATTTAATTCAACTGTGGACTTTGATATAAGAGAGATTAATAATCATACCAAATAAAATCAAGATATTTATGCATGTGAGTGTGAAAGTGCGGGATTCCAAATAAATGCTAATTTATCCAAAATAACTGAAAATATAACTGCAATACTTCAAGAATTGACAGGTGCGAAAATAAAAGATGTTTTTGAAGATTTTGATGATTTTGATGTTTTTATATTTTGATTTTGATTGATGAATTGAGAAGATACACAATGTGATTGTTTTTGAAATTTTTATATGAATGACTAAAATGAAACAATATGCAAAATAACAATATATACAATGATGAAATGACCAGATTTTATGCATAATAGCGTTTAAGATGCATAATGTTCATAGGTTCTTTAAGATCTTTACCATCTAAGGTAGCTAATCGGTATGCTCCCGATCCAAATTTAGCAGTGATGATATACGGTCCAAGCCAGTTGGGCTCGAATTTACCTTTAAGATCTTTAGTTGCATTAGTATTTTTTTGATTTTCTTTCAAGACAAGGTCGTCGATCTCAAAGGATCGATGATGAACTTTCTTGAGGTATGCTCGCTTGAGCTTGTTCTAGTAGGCTCGAAGATGTTCCAAAGCATTGATGCGCTTCTCATCTAGGAGTTCCAGCTGACTAAATCTTCCAGCATGATATTCATCTCCTACTTCAGTATCTTGAAGTAGCAGAGCCAAAGAAGGAACTTCTAATTCAAAGGGAAAAACTGCTTCAACGCCATAAACCAAAACAAAAGGTGAAGTGCCTATGGGGGTACGAACGCTAGTTCGATAAGCCCACAAAGCAGGATATAGTTGAATGTGCCAATCTCGGCCAGATTTATTGACCAATATTTTGAGGATTTTAATTAATGTTTTATTAGATGCTTCTGCTTGGCCATTACCCTGAGGATAATAGGGAGTGGACCAACGATGTTGAATTTTATATTTTTGACATAATTTTTTGACATCTTTATTTTTGAAACAAGTTCCATTATCTGAGATGAGATTTGCAGGAATTTCAAACCTACAAATAATTTGATTAAAAATAAATTTGGAAACTTGGGTTCCAGTGCAAGAAGCTAAGGGCATAGCTTCAACCCACTTCGTGAAATACTCGATGGCGGTTATGATGAATTTGTGTCCATCAGATGACACAGGGTTGATTTTTCCAATGATGTCTAAGCCCCATTTTGAAAAGGGCCAAGGAGATGAAATAGCCTATAGCTCTTGTGCAGGCGCATGGACAAGGTCAACATGTTTCTGGCACTTGTCGCAATGGTGCACATAATCATGTGCATCATTTTCCATGGTAGGCCAAAAATATCCTATCCTAAGGAGTTTCTTAGCAATGGCGCTACCACTAAAATGTCCCCCACAAGATCCATCATGGGCTTCACTCAAAGCTGATCTAGATTCTTCTAGATTCAAACATCTCAATAGGATACCTTCGAAATATCTCCTATATAACGTATTGCCAATTATTACGAAGTGACTTGCTCGTCTACGTAATAACCGACGCTGGTTTCTGTTAAAACCTTTAGGGAAGGTCCCATTTTGAAGAAAATTGAATATATCAGTGTACCAAAGTTCAGGAGTAGTTTCGTTGATTAGAAACACATCCAAAGGTTCTAAGCATGATTTATTTGAAGCGGGTTCCTAGAGTCGATGAATAATGATGGTAGCATATTCGTCCTCTAACTCCAAGGGTAAAAGGGATGCAGCTGCAGCCATAGCGTCAGTCGCATGATTGCTAGTTCGAGGAATAGCTTCCAAGGTAACTTGATCAAATAAAGATAATAATTGTAATACATATGCTTTATATGGATGCAATTTATCATCTTTGGTCTGATAAACATCATTAATTTGATTTAAAACAAGTTGAGAATCACCGAAAACCAATAGATTTTTAATTTTTAGTGTCAAGACAGCTCGTAAGCCAAGGATTAGAGCCTCATACTCAGCAGTGTTATTAGTATAAGTGAAGAACACAAGCTTATACTGAGACGGGGGGGTGAACAGTATAATACCACTTTTAACTTTATCTATCAATACAGCTTTCAAACCATTAACATGCAGAATAAAGATAGCAGTAATAACAGTAGTAAAACAATGCACAAAATGCAATCCACAAAGAGACACAACAATTTACGTGGTTCACCCAAGGTGAGCTACTCCACGGATAAAACTTTTCTTATAAAAGTTGTATCAAAGTCCTCTAGGAATCCTTCCCGATTACAATGTTTATGAGCCTCAACTCAAAGGAGACACCTTCCCCTAATTCTGCTTTGGTGATCCTCTAGAAGACCTCTACCTCCTCTGCCCTTAGCAAGTGGAATTTTGTCCATAGAAGACACCTGTCTTCCCTGCTCTGGCTGGAGATCTCTGTCCTCAACTCTATCACTACAAAAGCTGGTCCTCTTTTTTGTACCAAACACATTCCTTCGGTCTAGCACAATTCTGTCCTCTTCCTCTGTTCTTTTCTGCACTTGGTTGAAAATAACTTTTCACTGTCTACACAACTATAGCAACATAGTCTTCTCAAATTTAGGTAGCACTATCTTCTCTACTTAGCTTCTGCTCTGTTGCACATCCACCGTAGCGCAGCCTTCACACATTTTGCTTTCTTTACACAGTCTGTGTAAATACTGCAACACTCGATCGCACAGCAACTTATGTGCCTATGTGCAGCCACAACACCTTCTTCACACAGTCTGCTTCTCCTCGATCGAACTTCTTCCTACACTCTGCTTCTACAAAAGTCGCACTTCAAATGCACACTTCGATCGATTCGATACGACTGCTCTTTGCGCACAGTAGACTTCGCTTGCGCAAACTCGACGCTCACATTCGATACTTGACACTCGAAAATAGTCCTCCTTTTATAGCAAAAATTCATGATTAAATTCTTGATCTTAGTCGACTGTATATCCTTAAAACAATCGTCGGCTACACAACCTTACACTTCGTCGACAAAGGTTAACTCTTTCAGCTTCAACCGCCTCTATTTTTCTGTAGCTTTCCTAGCGCAAAACTCAAACATGTCACGATATCGCTATGCCTTTGTCTGCCATACACCTTGTATTACTTGCTGTCACAAAATTGTGACACTACTACCTGTTGTGCGCCTTTTTTGGTTTATCGTCACAAAATCGCTATGCCTTCTGACTTTGCTAACGTCATCATGATTCTTGTCATGAAATCATGATGCTTTAGTCTGCAAGGCCTTACTCTCTGCTCTTGTCATGAAATCGTGACACATCTGCTTTTGCTGACGTCATCAGCAACTCTGTCGTGAAATCACGATGCTTTAGACTCCAAAGCCTTCTTCTCAACTTCTTTCATGAAATCATGACACCTTTGCCTCTTTCTAATGTCATCAGCAACTCTGTCGTGAAATCACGATGCTTTAGACTCCAACATGTCACGAAATCATGATGCTTTTGCTGCCTTAAGCTCTTTTCTGCCAACTGCTCGTGAAACTGGAACATGTCACAAAATCGCGACGCTTTCGCCACCTACAAGCTGCCAACTCAACCTGTCACGAAATCATGACACTTTCTGCATCCGTACAACTTCTTTGAAACCTTTTGCAAAATCGTGACACTTTCTACAACTCAACACTGCCAACTCAACTTGTCATGAAATCGTGACACTTTCTGCATCCGTACAACTTCATTGAAACTTGTCGTGAAATCGTGACACTTTTTCCTGCTTTGCCTCTGCCTTCCAGCATGTCGCAAAATCGTGACATATTTTCCTGAACTTTCTCTCTCCTAAAACATGTCATGAAATCGTGACAGTTTTGCCAGCTTTACCTCTGCCTTCCAGCATATCGCGAAATCGTGACAGTTTTGCCAGAACTTTCTCTCTCCTAAAACATGTCGTGAAATCGCGATAGTTTTTCCAGTCGCCTGCAAAATTTTTCTAACTTATCTTTTTCTTGATATTTTGCAACTAGGCTACTCTGATTTTCTTGGAGACTTACTGACTAGCTAAAACCTTCATCAAAACACATACTTAGACAACAAATCAAATTGCTTCAAGTACTCCTTGACATCAAAGACAACAACTACCAAGAGCTCCTTTGACATCAATGACAACAACTATACTTGAGCAAAGGCAATGTACTCAAGGTACCCAAAATTGCCAACAATCTCCCCCTTTGTCATTGATGGCAACCCTTGACTAAAAACATATCTCAAGAGTCAAAATTGAACCAACTGATCCAACAACTAAGAATCTGTATTTGAAGTTTTTGCTCCCCCTAACTTGAAGCTCTTCTCTTCACTTGAAGCACTTCCCCTTACACATATCTCTCCCCCTTACTCACAGATTCTCCTTACACATATCTCTCCCCCTTACTCAAATCTCTCCCCCTTTGTCATCAATGGCAAAGGGTCACCTTTGGGTTTTGGGACTAAGAATGAGTCTCTTAGCTTAGTCCCTCCCCCACCTTCTATTAAGGTGATTTAAAATAGGGTTGGGAGTGAAACTCCCATTAGACACTCATCATCATTAATGTCTACTATTTCTTTGTCGAGCCTTCTCTTGAATTCTTTTTCCACATTGCTGTTCTTGTTACTGTTTTGATCCTCGGACCTGTTCATACTATTGTTCCTGTTCCTTTCATCATTCCTATTTTTCTCCATACCTTGATCCTTGAACCTGTCCATATTACTTTTCTTATTTCTGTTGTCATTCTTGTTCTTATCCATGCTTTGATTCTTGGACTTGTTCATACTGTTGTTCATGTTCCTGTATCTCGAAAGATCATCTCTACACTGTCTAGCTAGGTGACCTTCATTGTTGCACTTATAGCAAGTAACAATATTGTTTCTTTCAGGCATGGCTGTTCTTTGAATCCGCCTATTCTGACTAACCCAGTTCCTGTTATTTGCCTTGCAAAAAATTGCCTTGTGCCCGAATTGTTGACAAGAGTAGCAATACCCTTGAAAGAAATTACGTCTCCTGAAACTGTCATTTACTTTCTTCACTTGAGTCATGCAATGTACAACCATGTGACCAAATCTGTGACACGCAAAACATGTGCCGTGAAATTTTCTTTTATTCGACTTCTTGGGTCCCAAAATCTTCTTCTTGGCATTCAGAATTCTATTTTCTGTTTCTGCGCATTTATCACTTACGGACTCATGATCTGAAATACTTTCTTCAACAGAACTCTCTTCTTTTTGAAATCTCTTGCTAGATTCCCCAACCTGTTTCTTGTGCGGCTCAACAAAACCGAGACCTGTTTTATCTGTTGGATTTCTTTGATTTTTGATGAGAGACTTAACCTTCTTGGAGTTGTCCTGAAATCTGTAGAGTTTATCCTTGTAATATTTATTTTCTTCTTTCAAAGAAGCCATTTCCTGTTCTAACTCACTATACTCCAGAATTTTAGAATCTAACTCATTCTTGAGTTCTTGTGACTTAGCCATAGAGACTTCAAGATTTTCTATAAGTTCATCTCTCTCCATACAGCATTCATCTAATTTAATCTTGAGTCTATCATTCTTCTTTATTTCCTTTTTTAGAACACTAAGAGCATTATTGAGTTCACATTCAAGATCCTCTATTTGATGGCACTTTGAATTATCACGGCCTTTTCTAGATTTCTTATCACTAGAGGTGCTACCTTTTTCAAAAACCATACATGCATCTTCATTGTAGTTTTCGGAAGCATCCTCATACATACTAGCAGCCAAATCATTATTTTTGCAATCATCCTCAAGGTGCCCAAAATTTCCACATCTAAAACATTTCATGATAATGAATTTATGTTTCGGTTCTTCCTCTTTTTCTGAAATGAACAACATCTCATTTTCATCATCACTAGAAGAACTTTCACTATCACTGCTAGAACACTTACTTGCTTTGTCTAAGTAGAAGCTCTTATTATTCTTGTGAGAATGCCTCTTTCCATGATTGTTGTACTCATCTTTGCCTTTCTTGTGATTGTTGTACTCATCTTTGCTCCTTTTGTAATACCTGTACTTTTCAGAATCCTTGCTCTTAACATCCTGTATATCTTCATCACTTTCATCTTTGGAAACAGTACAGTCAGTAGCATAATGACCATACTTTCCATAGTTGAAACATCTTATATTTTTCTTGCTTTTGTGCTTTCTAGAGAATTTGCCTTTCTTGCTGTAATATGCTTCTTCCTCACTAGAAGACTCATCACTCTCTTGAATCTATTTGCCTTTTGATTTCTTGGTAGCTTTGAAAGCTGCCTCTTTCTTAATATCAATATTCACTTGAGTTCTTAGCTCAAAAGCTGCAAGAATACTATGGAGCTCATCCTTTTTCAACTTATCTAAATCTTTGGCTTCCTCAATAGCAGAAATATTTTCACTAAATATTTTAGGAAGAGATCTTAAAATCTTATCACACACATCATTTTCAGCAAGTTCAAGACCTAAGTCTTTCATGGAGTTCACAATCTCATCCATCCGAAGCATGTAGTCACTAATCTTTTCATCATCATTCATCTTGAGTTGTTCAAACATACCTTTAAAATGTCTCAATTTGGCCTTTCGGACATTTGCATCACCTGTATGAACAACCTGGAATTGTTTCCACATTTCATTAGCTGTCTTGCAATGAATAACTTTGGTAAGATTAGCCTTCTGCAAACCTTTCAGGATTGCATTCGTGGCTTTTGAGTTGTTGTGATGTAGGAGCCTGTCTTCTTTAGTATAAGGACCATTTGCAAGAATGGTGTACCCATCTTCAATAACTTCCCATACCTCATTACCAAGAGCCATTAGATAGACTTTCATTCTTGCACTCCATAGACCGAAATTTGATCCATCAAGAATAGGTGCTGCATTGCCACCTGAGAAATTCATTGTGTTTTTAACCAGTTCTTCCTTCCGGCTGTAAAACCTTTTCGAAGGAACCTGCTCTAATACCAATTGAAGAACACAAGCTTATACTGAGAGGGGGGGTGAATAGTATAAGACCACTTTTAACTTTATCTATCAATACAGCTTTCAAACCATTAACATGCAGAATAAAGATAGCAATAATAACAATAGTAAAACAATGCACAAAATGCAATCCACAAAGAGACACAACAATTTACGTGGTTCACCCAAGGTGGGCTACTCCACGGATAAAACTTTTCTTATAAAAGTTGTATCAAAGTCCTCTAGGAATCCTTCCCGATTACAATGTTTATGAGCCTCAGCTCAAATGAGACACCTTCCCCTAATTCTTCTTTGGTGATCCTCTAGAAGACCTCTACCTCCTCTACCCTTACCAAGTGGAATTATGTCCACAAAAGACACCTGTCTTCCCTAATCTAGCTAGAGATCTTTGTCCTCAACTCTATCACTGCAAAATTGGTCCTCTTTTCTGTACCAAACACAGTCCTTCGGTCTGGCACAATTCTGTCCTCTTCCTCTGTTCTTTTCTGCACTTGGTTGAAAATAACTTTTCACTATCTGCGCAACTATAGCAGCACAGTCTTCTCAAATTTTAGCAGCACTATCTTCTCTACTTAGCTTCTACTCTGTTGCACATCCACCGTAGTGCAGCCTTCGCACATTCTACTTTCTTTACACAGTCTGTGTAAATACTGTAGCACTCCATCACATAGCAACTTATGCACCTATGTGCAGCCACAATAGCACCTTCTTTGCACAGTCTACTTCTCCTCGATTGAACTTCTTCCTACACTCTGCTTCTGCAAAAGTCGCATTTCAAACGCACACTTCGATTGATTCGATATGACTGCTCTTTGCGCACAGCAGACTTCGCTTGCGCAAACTCGACGCTCACATTCGATACTTGACACTCAAAAATAGTCCTCCTTTTATAGCAAAAATTCATGATTAAATTCTTGATCTTAGTCGGCTGTATATCCTTAAAACAATCGTCGGCTGCACAACCTTACACTTCGTCGGCAAAGGTTAACTCCGTCGACTTCAACCGCCTCTGCTGTTCTGTAGCTTTCCTAGCATGAAACTCAAACATGTCACGATATCACTACGCCTTTGTCTATCATACACCTTGTATTACTTGCTATCGTGAAATTGTGACACTACTGCTTGTTGTGCACCTTCTTTGGTTTGTTGTCATGAAATCGCTACACCTTCTGACTTTGCTAACGTCATCATGATTCTTGTCATGAAATCTTGACGCTTTAGTCTGCAAGGCCTTACTCTCTGCTCTTGTTGTGAAATCGCGACACATCTGCTTTTGCTGACATCATCAACAACTTTGTCATGAAATCATGACGCTTTAGACTCCAAAGCCTTCTTCTCAGCTTCTATCGTGAAATCGGGACACCTTTGCCTCTTTCTGACATCATATGCAACTTTGTCGCGAAATCGTGACACTTCTTGCTTCTTCAACCTTTTCTCGGTTTGCACTAGCGAAAATGGAACATGTCACAAAATCGCGACGCTTTCGCTGCCTTAAGCACTTTTCTGCCAACTGCTCATGAAACTGGAACATGTCACGAAATCGTGACGCTTTCGCTGCCTTAAGCTCTTTTCTACAAACTGCTCACGAAATTGGAACATGTCGTGAAATCGTGACGCTTTCGCCACCTACAAGCTGCCAACTCAACCTGTCACAAAATCGCGACACTTTCTGCATCCGTACAACTTCTTTGAAACCTGTCACGAAATTGTGACACTTTCTACAACTCAACACTGCCAACTCAACTTGTCATGAAATCATGACACTTTCTGCATCCGTACAACTTCATTGAAACTTTTCACGAAATCACGACAATTTTTCCTGCTTTGCCTCTGCCTTCCAGCATGTCGCGAAATCGCGACAGATTTGCTCGAACTTTCTCTCTCCTAAAACATGTCACAAAATCATGACAGTTTTGCCAGCTTTGCCTCTACCTTCCAGCATGTCGCGAAATCGTGACAGTTTTGCCAGAACTTTCTCTCTCCTAAAACATGTCACGAAATCGTGATAGTTTTTCCAGCTGCCTACAAACTTTTTCTAACTTATCTTTTTCTTGATCTTTTGCAACTGGGCTACTCTGATTTTCTTGGAGACTTACTGACCAGCTGAAACCTTCATCAAAACACATACTTAGACAACAAATCAAATTGCTTCAAGTACTCCTTGATATCAAAGACAACAACTACCAAGAGCTCCTTTGACATCAATGACAACTATACTTAAGCAAAGGCAATGTACTCAAGGTACCCAAAATTGCCAACAATAAGCAAATGTTAATTTAAAGGACAAAGGGATAAGATGTTTCTATGGAGATATTAAAATAATACCTGCACCAGGCCCACTCATGCATCGGGATCCATCAAAGTATAAGTACCATTGCTCTGAATGATTAGCCTCTAGTTTAAGGCATTCATTAGGAAACTCAATGATGAGGGGATGGGTAGACTCTAAGGGTGTAGCAACTAATTGATCTGCTATGATTTGACCCTTAACAAAATTTTGTCCTATAAACATGAGTTCAAACTCACTTAGGGCAAGAACCCACTTTGTTGTGCGACCAGATAAGTACGATCGACTCATGAGATACCGCAAAGGATCGAATTTAGCAATAACATAGGTTTTCTGACTGAGCATATAATGGCATAATTTTTGTGTAGAAACTACGACTGCTAGACATAACTTCTCTAATGTTGTGTAATGGGTTTCATAACTTATTAATGTTCTATTGATATAATAATTAGCACGTTCTTTTTTCTCATCATCAAGTTGAGCTAACATAGCTCCTACGACACGATCTGAAGCAAAAATATACAAGATAAATGGGCGATCAAGTCTAGGTGGCGAAAGCACAGGTGGATTAAGAAGATATTTTTTGAGGAGTTCAAATGCTTGCTGACATTCGTAGTCCCAATGGAAAAAGACATCCTTCTTAAGAAGCTTAAGAAAGGGTCCAGTTTTATCCACCAGCTTATCGATGAAGCGACGGATAGCTTGAAGCTTACCTTGTAAACTTTGTAATTCTAATATATTTGTGGGTGCGGGCATATCAGTGATAGCTGCAATCTTGAGAGGGTCAATTTCAATGCCATGTAAAGAAACTATAACCCCCAATAATTTACCGAACTTAACTCCGAATATACATTTAGTTGGATTCAATCGGATAAGATATTCCCTTAATCGATTAAATACTTTTCTCAAATCATCTAAATGGTCATCTTCTTCATAGAACGAGCTATAATGTCATCTACATAATCATGTAGTATATCATGCATCATATCATGAAATATGTAAGTCATGGCTCGTTGATAGGTTGCACCTGCATTCTTTAAACCGAATGGCATCACTTTCCAACAAAAGGTTCCCTAAGGGGTAATAAAGGTTATTTTAGTCTGATCTTCAGGAGCTATCTCGATCTGATTATAATAATAAAATCCATCCATTAGGGATATCATTCCACTCCCAATAGTAAAATCAATGATTTGATCCATATTGGGAAGAGGAAAATCGTCTTTAGGGCATGCAACATTAATATCTCTAAAGTTTGTGCAAACCCTAACCTTAGTAGCTTCTTTCTTAGTTACTGGAACTACATTCGAGATCCATTTAGCATAATCAATGGCTTGTATAAAAATAACATTTAAGAGTTTTTCTAACTCCCCTTTGACTAGTAAGGCCACTTTAGGATGCATTTTTCTAAGTTTCTGTTTAACAGGTTTAGCATCCCGGATGGACTACTAGGTGATGCATAACTACAGAAGGGTCTAATCCTGGCATATCTTCATATGTCCAAGCAAATACATCTTCATATTCTATAATAAATGCAATATATTTATCCTATTTTTCTTGACTCAATTCTGATCCAATGTTGATTAGGTGAGGATTATCCTTAGTTCCAATGTTAATTTTTATGAAATTTTCTACTTCCATGTGTAGATTTTTCTCAAAATTAGGTGGGGCGGGTGAAACGCCCAATTCTTGTAATTCTTCCAAGGTTAGTTTCGATAATTCATCTTGAGGAGTCGTGGCCTCAAGCTGGTCTATAGTAGGTATAGAGCCATCAAAATAAAATTCATGATGTAACAATTCCTCAACGGAGACATCATGGAAGATATCACCCTCCAACTCATCGTCGGATTCGGCGATCATCTCAGGGTAGGCTATAGATAGCATATTACATGTAAATGGCTTATTCATTAAACACAAAGCATCATGTTCATCCAAATAATCTTGGTAACACATGAGTTGGTCATCATCCTCAAATGGGAAAGGCTGACCCTTACTAGGAAATAGGCCCACACCACATCAGGCGGGCCACGGTTCTACCTCAAAAGGTTCTTTCATACCATTTTGTAAAGGTCCTAAACCTTTCCCTTTATATCCCAATTTAAGCATTATAGATTTGGCTTTAATATACTCATTAGTAAAATAACATCGAGCATATCCATCATAATGAGTCTTGATGTTTCTGGGTATTCTACCCCAATCATATCCCTTATAGATAAAAGCGCAGCTCCCGACTTGGTAAATACTTCCCATAGGCTGTGGGAGACCCAAGGTATGAGGAGATGGTGGCAAATTATTTAAAATAAGGGAATCTTGCATGGTAGCATTTGTTTGCTCTGATATAAGAATTTTAGATAAATCGGGTAAGAGCTCGTCAATAAGAGCATAAGAGGTAGAAGGAACATTTCCTACATCTTCTGATGTGGAAACTATGCCTTTGGTGGATGTAGATGTTGTAGAGATGTCGATGGATGATTCTATACAAGTTATAGGAGTAGAGCAAGAAGCCTTGGTTGTGGGATTAGGATCTTTCTGAGGTCCTAATGTGGTTTGTTTAGAGGATGGTTGAGCTGCATGTAGAGGTGGAATTGATGGAGAAGAAGTAGATGGCATTATGGGTGTGTGTTTCACATGTTTAGATGGATAATGAGAATTAGGATGTGTGGATGATAAAGCAAGGCAAAATTGAACGCCAACAGGTTCTGCCAAAACACACATATCAAAGGGTCTAGGATCACCATGAATGGTAACCAACTGATTCTTAAATTCAAATTTAACACATTGATGTAAAGTTGAGGGAACGGCTCGCATTGCATTGATCCAAGGGCAACCCAAGAGTATATTGTATGATGTAGGGCAATGTACAATAAACACGATCATATCCAAGGTTCTCGGACCAACCTGCAATGGGATGGTAATAACTCCACACGTTTCTTGTGTTTCATCATTGAAGGCTTTTATGATCATATCAGTTATTTTCATTTCATCAGTTCTAAACCCAAATATTTGGTAGAAGTCAAAAGTGCAGATGTTTAAAGATGAACCATTATCAATCAAGACTCATTTAACTACTACATCTCCAATTAAGGTAGTAATATATAAGGGGTTATCCTTATGTAAACTATGTTGAGGTATGTCTCTATCTTGGAAGTCAATACAATCAACTTCATGAGTTATTATAGTATTAGCCATGGCTTCAGGTTGAATGTCTTGTGGTACCATCATCTGGCTTAATGTGAGCATTAACTCATCTCTATGTGTAGGAGAGGATCTTAAAAGGTCCAAAAGGGAGATTCTAGCTATAATGTTTGATAGTTTCTCATTAATATTATAAGGAGGTTTAGGTTGCACATTAGGTGTCTGATTCCCTTTATTAGGAAATTTTAAAACAAATGGAGTTGATCCATTGTTCTGCATTTGATCTTGTTGAGAATTTTGAGCCTGTTGTCTAGTAACAGCTCCGATGATACCCATAATATTATTCTGTTGATGATGAATGGGTCTTGGTCTAGCATTTATGGCTTGCTCATTAGAAATTAATTGGTGAGACGATGGTCTAGTGACTCTTCTTGGAAATGGTTCTTCTGGGACCATATGACTTGCGATAGGGAGAATAGGATCTGATTCATCTTCAGAGCTATTCGACTGATTTGAAGTGATTTCCATATCACTCTCAGTCTCATATTCTGTATCACTAAGATCAGGTGTTTGAATATTATGTAGAGGCCTAGTTGTAACCACAGATAAATTTGTGTCAAATATTTCCAAATCATGAGTAGGTAAATGCCCACTAATAGTTCCTACATATCGGGTAGGAGGGGGAACATTATGGTGTTCAATTTGATTAGCCACTTCCTTGCCATGTTTTGGTAAAGGATGTTGAAATATGTCCAATGACTGATTGGCATTCTAATTCTGGTTTTGAGGAATGTTCTTTTGAGTATTATTAGGAGGATTTTGCTTAGGTTGAAAGGCTTGCACCTCCATCTCATTGTTATCAATCAGGTCCTGTATTTTATGTTTTAATATTTTACAAGAGTTGGTAGTGTGTCCAGGTCCTCTATGGAAGTCACAGTGTAAATCAGCTCTGTATCCGGGTATAGTTGGATCCGGTTCTCGGATAGTTGGTAATTGAATCAAAACTCATTCTAATAATTATGGGAGAATGGTTGATAAAGGTTGATTTAACCTAGTAAATTCTCGAGGAGGTTTATCGGGATATTTTAGTATAAACTTCTTCGTTGTCTTTGCAGATTAACAGTAGCAATATTTCTACTATCAGTGACTCCATCACCCACAACTTATTTATTTTTATATTGATTTTTGGATGTTTTCTCATCATCTTTCTTTTTAAGCTGACCTCTCCTAATGAGAGCATCTTCCACTCTTCGGGCTAAGTCTATAGCCTGATCAAAGGTGGTCAAGGTAGCAGTTGACAATTCATAAGATAGTTGGTTTTGTAAATTATTAATAAATATGTCCAACATCTCCCTATAAGGCAATACAAAGTGCAATTTTCCTATCAACTGTCTCCACCTAGCTAGGAAATCGGTAAAACATTCATCTTTGTCTTGTTTTAAGTTGTACAAGTCTTTAATGGTCACATGTCTTTCGATGTAGACACTAAATTGATGCACAAAAGACTCAGCAGTCTCTTCAAAGTTCCTCAAAGAATTAGTGGGTAATTGATAATACCACTCTAATGCCATTCCTCCTAAATTTTGTGGGAACATTTTTAGCAATAATAAGTCATCATGTGATATATCATGACATGTTATCCTCAACATACAAAGATGTTCTATGGGATCTTCGATTCCTTTATATATGGGCAAGACATGCATAGGAAAATTTTTAGGATACGATTATGCTACAACTATAGGATCTAGAGGTTGACTACACATCTCTCGATAATTATATGAGGGACGGTAGGGATCTATCTGATCCATGTGGGAAACTAACTATTTCACCATGGTTTCAATATTACTAGTTTGTCCACCATATTTGTTTGGTAGGACATAGGTATGGGATTTATGAGTGTATGACGGTGTGACATAAGGATTAGACGCTATATTGCTATTATGCAAAGCATTGGTAGGAAGAGTATTATGAAGAGGATTTGTAGTAGTATTATGTTGTATTCCATATTGTTGGTAATTGGTGTTTGGTTTTATTTTGGATTTTTGCTGATTTGAGGTATATTGCTCAATAGCTTGGTGAAATAGAGCAGTAAATGATGGTTTCTTTTGTGTAGGAATGACCCTAGGCTTGTTAACAGGTACTTTAGATGGTTGGGTAACCTGTTGTTGTTGCATGTTCTAGATTATAGCTTCCATATCCAAATTGGATGGTCCAGCTTGATCACTCTCTTGTTCAATAAAGGACAAGGGATTAGTGTGTGTGTGAAATACGTCTTCTAGAGTTGCTTGAGTGTCACTAATTTGATCCTTGTCCATGTGGACTGCTCTATTAAGAACACCAATATTAGTATTAATGAATTTCCAGAATTGATCCATGTTTTCAAAAGTAACAGCTCCTCCCAGAGACATTTTAGGGGATGAGGATCCTTCCTCTCTATTAGTTTCTTCTTGTTCATTTCCTATAGCAAGATCTTCTTCTTGCTGATCTAGGGTTCCTTCTTCCATAATTTGATCTTCAAGAAGGACATCTGGGTTATTTAATGGTTTTCCTAACCAATCTTCTTCTTCTTCAGTTTGTTTTCCATTCCTAAGTCTAGGTATTGTGCTTAAACTTAGATTTCAGCAAATATATATATATATATATATATATATATATATATATATATGCGATAGGTTTGAGAGGTATATATTTTAATTATATACCTACTATAATACTTAAAAGGGAAATGTTTTGATTTTTGTTTTGTTTTATGTTTGTTTTTATTGTTTTTGTGTTTTATAATATTATTATAAAGATAACAAATAGCATTCTAGTTACAAAAGGAATAACAATAATAAAATAATAACTTAGTTTTCTATAAATAGTTTATGGATGTCATTGATGGGATCAAGTTCATCAGGAGTCATGAAATGCTCCTCTTCAAATTGAAAATGGCTTTTCAAAAATTTGACAAAGTGTGCTATGGTAATATGATCTGTCTCAGAGTCTGACCTATAGAAATAAAGTTCATGGCAATATTATCGATATAACATAGCTCTAGGAACTCTATTCCATATTTTTCTATTCGTAAGAATGACTTCTTGATCCTCTATACGAGATAGAAACTTATGTACTACAACTGCATTCTCAAGGTATTCTTCAAAGGTGTACAATTAAGAAGACACAAGTGTTTTTTTATCTGCTAACCACCTATGGCAAGCTCTCTGAAGTTCATGGTACAAAGTTACCTGATCAGGATCCAGGATTCTATCTATGATAAACCTATTGATTTGCCTAAGTTCGGTTGATCTAGATTCAATGATACCCAATCTCCTATCAAGTTCATCCCACAAAGGTTGAACCCTATTTGTTTGAGGTACTCTAAGTACCGAAGTAATCTCTATGGCCGTTAATTTATTTTCAACATTTATGGTGACAACTCGTCTTTTATTATAATCTACCATCTAAATATGATATGCAACTTTAATTGTTTGTCTAATGATTCTAGATGTTACTTAATAATTAAAAAAAAAAATTAGATTGTTTTCAAAAGGTTTCAGTATCACGTCAGGTTCACCAAAATGTACTGCTCCAAATTTTTTGCATACTTACCTTCAGGCTATAGAATCCGTGCCCGGAAGGAGGATGCGAGAAGGATGGGACAATACCTCGGACTGGGAGGCCCTTTGAAGGTCGCGCCTCTCGAGGGAGGGGTATAAGGGTGAATTTTTTACGGATGGTGGGTTCACCAGGGAAACTTTGAGTGGCAGTTTCCATGCCTAGGTTGAGAATGGTTTTGGTGTGTTCATTTTATACTCGATCATTCATAATCCTAGGTTGGCCAAAATGAATCTAAGCTATTCTATATGAAAATGTTGATTTATATGAATACAAAAAGCATGAATGAATCCTAAATGTAAATATTATACAAAATGAGAAAGAATGCACCTGATTCCAGATGTCTGATGAAGATTATGAAGTTGGTAGGAGTCCAGATCATCCCGAATATGATAGGATCATCTAAAATTGTATAGAATCATCTCAGATCACAGTCGATCGTCTGAGATCAGGCAAGATCATCGTCGATCTGACGAATTCGTCAGACAAATTCATTAGAAACCTGCAATCACAAAAACAGACACCAAAAAATGAAAATGCTACTTCTAGAATAATGCAAAATGATAGAAATGATAATATAAATTCCTAGATGATAAATATAGATAGAAAATTAAAAGATGCATTATTTTAATAACTTATTTTAACTTTATCATGCATTTATGCTGAATGAGGTGAACTCTAGGATGCAGAATGAAAATAAATCAAACTAATGAGGAATGCAAACTTAGGGCTCTGGTTTCCCCCAATCTGAACTACAATCGAGATCACCTCCAATCGTACGAGATCATCATCGATCTATAATAATATCATTCGAAATCGTCTGGAATCGCCTGCGACAATCCAAGCTTGCTCCAACTGAAGCACAGTGAAAACCTGTAATGAAAACTTAAAACTACGAGTGCAAACAATGGCGGATAGGACGTCTTGACACAACAAAACTAAATGGCAAGGAAAATCAATCAGGGAATCATAGGATTAGCCAACCAGGGGGATAAACTAAGAAAATCCCAATTTATATAGGATTAGGGGGAGGTTAGGAGGTTGGGGATCATCCCAATCTGGGAGATCCTCAGTGGAGGAATCTCCAACTACGCAGACACGCTTCTGCCCAAGTTGGAGAGGCTGTTAAAACATAAGCTAATTATGAAAATTTGGTTTTGGGACAAAATCATCTGGACGTTCTATTCCAGACGAATTCGTCCGATCTGGGATGATTTTGTCTGATCGACGATGATATCATCCAATGGTCAAAACAACTCCTAAAAATTGCATGAAAAATGGGGTGAGCGGTTAACGGGTGGTTTCGGGGTTAAAATTCAAATTTATCTTTTTACTAAGGGTTTAACTGCGCCAATTTTAGGGTGCTACAGCTAGTCACTCTCTATCTCTTCCAATATTAGAATTTTTCTAGTGAGATGTTTTATAGATCTCTTTAGCTTTCTCTAGAATAGATCTTAAATCTATTATTTCCAATGGGATATTTTATCATACCTTTTCAACTTCACTAGTTATTATTGAAACTGTTAGAGTTATTATGCTATAGTAACTATAATTATTACCTCATTTGGTAGTTTGTAATATTCTCCTAGGTATATTTTATTTACCGCATAGTAGATATAAATTACTATGTTAATTTTACTAATTACCTAGAAGATATTCACTGTGGAATATCTTGTGGTTAGTAAGTTAGTTATAGTAGTAAATTTGACTACGTTGTTAGTAGTTAGGCACTTAGTTTGTAAAGTGTGTTAGTTAGCACTTTAGGGGGATAATATTTTATTATTATTCCTAAGGTTATTCTTAGCTTCCTATGTACTATTTAATATTTGGAACTTAATATTTTTTTTTAATGTTCACGCTCATATTTTAACATCGGTATTAGAGCACTTACCTAGGTGAGCGAGGCAAGTTTTTTGAGCTGAGGCAACTAGAAAACGGGGTACAATTCTTGAGACGGGACCCCTTCCAACATCCTACTGCTCAAAATGGATCTCGAGGTGGATCCTGAGTAGCACGCTTCCTGAGGTAGAATCTTGCATGATACGCTTATAGATGCACTATTAGTTGGGCATGAAATTGTTTGTTTGGCTCAGATTTTCTCACAATCTAACTCAAGAACAATCTTCGATATACTACCAATATGATCTCACAAAACCAAGCTGACATCCCGTAGGCGCTAGCAGCCCTATAGGACCTCCTAATGATTTTTCAGCCTGAATGACAAGGGGATGACCCCATTACAATGTCTTGTTAGAGAATAACACTGAAAACCTCCTACCGACACCTTAGTCACACTTCTTGCAGAAATTCCATAACAACATGTTTTGCAACAAGGGGAAAAGCTTATAAGGGTACATTTTTTGTAGTGACTGAAACCTTAGCTACCTTATCTCTTTAATATGATCCTAAAGATGATCCTCCCTTATGAAAGTTTCTTTTATTCTTTCCACCCTTGTTGTTTGAGTAAAGTGTATTGTTTGACACTTCATTGCTTTGGAGCTGATTTACTTCCTTGGTTTGAATCAAATTGACTAACTCCACAAAGGTTAATGTTATTTGAGATACATTAAGGGATGTTATTAACATCTTGTAGGATTTTGGAAGAGCCCTCAATATTACTGAAGTCAGGATAGTATCTTCTACTTTTGCTCCTAAAGCATTCATCTTTGACTTCAATTCTACCACTCTATAGAGGAATAGTTCTATTATTTCTCCTGAATTCATATGGAGTGTATGAAGTTGTGTTTGAATTTTTAGAATAGTAGATTGATCCTTTCCTTAAAAAATGGTAGATAGTGCATCCCATGCATCTTTACCATGTTTAGCTTCACTTATGTGAGGCTGGATTTCATCAATAGTAGCTAGGATAATCAACATGAGAAGACGGTTGTCCTTTTTATCCCATGCATTCTGATATGCTCTTATTGATGTGGGTCTTTTAATAGTGTCATCCACTAAATCCCACATTTCCTCTACAATAAGTATGACTTTCATCTTGGTTTTCCATGCTAAATAGTTAGAACCTTTAAGCAATTATGTATCATTTAGGTATTTGTTGATAGTTGCCATGATGAAGATTCTAGAATTTGCACCAAGATGATATTTATTTCACTCTTAGTTGATATTTAATAGCACCTACCTAAAAACTCTCTTTAAGAAAGATGATCAGTTTGAGGAAATTTAAGCCAAAAAAATAAGAAATGAAAGAGAATTCACTCAAAAAGATATTTAATGGCACCTACCTAAAAATCCTCTTGAAGAAGGATAATCAGTTTGAGGAAATTTAAGCCAAACAAATAAGAGTGAATTTAGGGTTGTATTGAGAGAATATCAATTTTAAAAATGACTTATACTTGTGCAAATGAATTATACAAATGAGTGTGAAATTTGGGGTTTTGAGTGCCCTTGATTTTGATGACTTATAATTGCAAAAAACAAGAAATTAAATGCAATAATCAATCAAAGAGTGCCCACAACTTCTTACCACTTAGGTGTCATATGCAACCGAAATGCACCTAGTTTATCAAATGCCAATTTAAAATAAAGGTGTCAAGTAATATCAAAAATGCACCTTATTACTAATTTTTGCAACAAAATTTTGATTTGTGTTGTGCAAAAATTTAAAATTCAAAGTCTCCTTTTGTTTTTCAATTTTGCAAAGAATGTGGCAAAAAAAATTGCCTTCCCTTTTTTATTATGCAATGAAGAACACAAGCTTATACTGAGAGAGGTGGTGAATAGTATAAGACCAACTTTTACTTTTCTTTTCAAAACAATATTATCCAATATTATCAATGGCAATATCAATAGCAGTAATCAAGCAATGCATAAATTATCACACAAAATAGAGACACCAATTTAACATGGTTCACCCAATGTGGACTACTCCACAAAGAAAATATTTCTACTAAATTTTCTCATCAAATCTTATTGGGAATTAATTCCCTATAACAATGTTTATGCACCTCTGTCCAAAGGAGACATCAATCCCCTATGCTCTAATTTTTGGATCTCTCTCCATAGGAGAACTCTTTCCTCTTTTCTCTAGTTCATGGAACTTAATCTAGGAGAACTCTTTTTCCTCAACTAGTTCATGGATCTCTCTCCATAGAAGAACTCTATCTTCCCATGTGGTTCAAGGATCACACTTCATAGGAGAACACTTTCCCCTTGTTTTATTTCATGGATCTATATCCACAAGAGAACTCTTTCCCCTATTATCTGGTTTGTGGATCTCTATCCATAGGAGAACTCTTTCCCCTATACTCTAGATGATGATCTTATAGAAGACTTCTACTCCCACTTATTTGGCTTGTGGATCTCTCTCCATAAAAGACCTTTATCCTCAATACACTGGCTAATGGATATCTATCCACTGGAGACTGTTGTTCTCTGCTCTATCACCTTCAAAGCTTACTCTTAACTCTATCTCAGATTTGTACTAAACTCTATCCCAAGTGTAGTATAAAACTACTTATAAATATCTATCTCAAATCTATCCTGAAGCCTTAACATAAAGCTTAATCCAATCACAAATCAACTTTGCTTAGATTTACTCCAAGCCTTAACACAAAGCTTGAACAAATCAACTCTACTTAGATTTACCCCAAGCCTTAACACAAAGCTTGAAAAAATCGATCAATCAAGTCAGATCTCAAGTCTTCACAAATACTTGCTTCAAATATACCTTCAATTCCTCTCAAGAACTTGCTCAATATACTCTCAAGTCTTCACCAAGACTTGCTTCAAATCTGTCTTCAAGTCCTCTCAATAACTTGCTCAAACTGCTCTCAAGTCTTCACCAAGACTTACTTCAAACTATCTTCAATTCCTTTAAATAACTTGCTCAATTTGCTCTCAAGTCTTCACCAAGACTTACTTCAAATCTGCTTTCAAGTCCTCTCAAGAACTTGCTCAATATGCTCTCAAGTCTTTACCAAGACTTACTTCAAATATGCCTTCAAGTCTTCTCAAGGACTTGCTCAAACTACTCTCAAGTATTCACCAAGACTTACTTCAAACATACCTCCAATCCTTCTCAAAGACTTGTTAAAATATGCTCAAACACATGCTCAAAATAGCTCATAAGATATGCTCAATCAATATCAAATCTTGCACACAATGCTATCAATTGTTTTGTCTAATATTTAAAGTAACTCCTTTAACTTGAATCAATTTAGATATATTCTATTCAGAATTTGTTTAACCTCTAGAACATATAGATAATGATCTACTCTATCAAAAACTCAATATGTTCTACTCAATTATTAAGTCTGTCACTTTCACAAATCTGATTTCTAATGTTTGCACATTAACTTTCAATATCACTCAAATCCAATGCTCAAGAATTTTACTCAATCATTCAACTTGTGAAACACAACTTGTTCACTAACACTAAAAAAGTGTTTTTGAACTTCTTCAAACAAATATCACAATGTGGGTCTTAAACCCTAACTCAAATAATCCTCAATATCTATCTCAAATGTTCTCTAAACATTCACCAATGAAGCATATAATAATTCACTCAAATATTTCCAACAATGCTTATCAAACAATCCTTTTCACTCCACCTTATATTTTACAACATTCATTTCAACATTTCAAACAAAATATGATGTGCCCATACCTCTTTGCTTTGATGGAGATATATCTTCAAAACCTGTTTTACTCACAACCAAATCCTTTTGCAAATTCTAGGTTAGATAGCAATAGTTTATCTCAAAATCTCCACAAGAATATTTACCTCAACAAATATTTCACCATACAAGAAATACAATAAAATGTCAATTCACAAATACACCTTATCACTCCTTCACTTTCAAAATAATATTCAATAGATATCAAAAATAAAGTTCCTTGTTTACACCTTATAATCTCCTTCTCATTCAAGATAAAATTCAACACATCAAAAATAAAGTTCCTTGTTTACACCTTATAATCTCCTTATTTTTCAAGATAATATTCAACACATATCAAAAATAAAGTTCCTTGTTTACACCTTATAATCTCCTTCTCTTTCAAAATAATATTCAACACACATCAAAAATAAAGTCCCTTTGTTTACACCTTATAATCTCTAATACTTGATTTAATTCCTAAGAACCCAAAATAAAATATTTAATTAACACCCCTTATGACTCCCTAAACAATTTCAATTATTTTCCTTTCACAATTTCGAAGCCTCAAAGTCAAATCATGTATTCCAAGACCATAGAAACACATAAATTAAAAACATACCTTTAATATTTTGCCTACAAAAAAAATTGTGCAAGTCTCAATGACCATTGCCCAAGATAGAACCCATGACCTTAGCCACCACAATGCCCTAGCCTAAGGCTAGGCTGTCGCTTGGAACACACACCCACACAAACTAAAAAATGCACGATTTCCTATTTGAAGTTGCCTTCGCTGAAAACGAAAAAGGCTTTACCCTCTTGCAAAACAACTCGGTGGGATTCAAAATTGAAACCTTCCCTTCGCAAGCACCTTAGCCACATTCCTCCTACCACCTATGCTACCCAGTGCTATGGGATATGTATTTTTATCTAGGAAAATTTCAATTCAACTTTACCTCCCTTTCCTTTAAGACTCACGAATGTCTTCTCCTTTTCGAAAATCGAGCACATGAATTATCTTTTCAGTTGGCCATTTGAATCATGAACATTTGGAAATGAAAAATCATTTCCTTTAAATACTCTTTCCTTTGGTTTTAAAAAACGTCAGCCCTCTCTTACTTTTGAATTCAAATTCAATTTGAAACTTTGGCACCATAAATTATTTTAAATTAAAATTTTAACTTTTGTTAAAATATTTTAATTTAAATAATTTAAAAGAAACCTTTGCAACCTTTTATAAAAGCTCAATAAACCTTGTCCAAGATATCTCTTTTTTTAATGATTTCTTGGACCCAATTATTATAATATTGAAAAATAATTATAATTATATTTGTCTTTCCTTTTAAACCATGGCATCTTCTTTCCGACCAATTTGCTTTCTTTTGGGATGAACTTTGCCTTGATCAATTTCAACCATATCAACTATAGAATAATATTTTTGCCATACAAAGTGCTCTCTAACATCAACCTTTTGACATCAATGACAACAAAACTTATTCAAAATTTCCAACATGCAAAAAAACAAGTTTTTAATTTTTAAGTGCCCCTCACTTTGTGTTACAATTTTGCAAAGGAATACAATTTCTTGTCTTCCCCCCTTTGATTTGTTAAATTAAAAAAGTAGCACTCCTTTCAAGTCAAGTCGACACACAACCCGCATTTGAAAGGCTTTCCAGAACCAATCAATACACGACTTGGTTTTAGTGGACCCAAGGTCTTCAATCTCTTCTCGGTTTTACAAAAAATAAAATGTACAATTTCTTGTGTTATATTCCTCATTGAAGAAAACAAATGCACAATTATTTTTTTAATTGAGTAAAAAATGCACAATTATTAAAATTGGTTGTTGCAAATTTGATGTTGCCTTGTGTTACAATTTTGCAAGAAAGAATCAATTTTCTTGATTTTGTCCCCCTTTGATTTTGCAAAATTAACAAGGTTTTGAGAAGATTTTAGGGCTCCCTAATTTTGCAAAAGAAATGGTGCTCTTCTTTGTCTTACATCCCCCTTTGTGGAGAAAACAAAAGCTCTCATTTGTTTAAAATTTGCAAAAAAAAATGTCTTTTAATTTTCAATTTTATTGCATTATTCTAATTAATTTAAGTATAATTTCATTAATAATAAAATTTATTTTATTAAAAATCACTTTAGTATGAAAAAATATGATTTTATACAAAATAATATTAAATTATTAATAAAAATTTACTAAAAACTAATTAAAAAAATATAAAAAAAAAAATAACTTGGGATTTTTATTTTGTGCCCTCTTTTGCAAAAAGAGAGGCGTTATATCCCCGACGGGAATAGAACTCCCAACCTCCTATTTTTAAGATAAAATTGGCTCAAACAACATTGTAAATGGAAACAAATTTGTCACCCTAGGTATGCACCATTCCAAACCTCTTTTTAGGCTTCATAAATAGCAAAAGTTTTTGTTTGAAGTACTTGCAATAAAGGGGTGATTGTACCTATTTTTAGGCTTCATAAAATAGCAAACTCTTTTTAATTTAAGTACTTGTAATAAAAGGGGGGATATTCTGGTGTACATTTTGAAATTTTCCTAGGAGGCAATCTTTGTAAAAGCCTTTAAAAGCTTCATAAGTTGCATATATTTTGCACTTAATGGGGATAAACATTTCTTTCCTACTTCATATATTTTTTGCTAAAAAGGGAGAAAGACTTATATGGGTGCATTTTCATCAGCGACTGACACCTTGGTCACACTTCTTGCAGAATTTCCATAACATGTTTTGCAACAAGGGGAAAAACTTATAAGGGTGCATTTTCGGCAACGATCGACACCTTAGCTACCTTATCAAAACTTTTGCAAAATCATATTGTAACAGAATGAACCTCGTATATAGTGATCTACTCTAGTACACCTAGTGGTTGCAATGGCTGGTTACCCATGCAATCTAGTTGGACGACAAGATTACAATAAGGACATCATTGATGTAAAAACATAGTGAGGAATGACCCATTTTTTGCTTAGAGCAACCAGAGCACTGTGACAGAGCCCAAGCCAGAGCAAGAGCCAACATATCAACATATTTTTTACTATATTAGGGTAGTTATATATATTACCCAAATAATGTAATAAGGGGGGATGTTAGAGTTACTATGCTACAATAACTATAATTATTACCTCATTTGATAATTTGTAATATTCTCCTAGGTAGATTTTATTTACCGCATAGTAGATATAAATTACTATGTTACTTTTACTAATTACCTAGAAGATATTCACTGTGGAATATCTTGGGGTTAGGAAGTTATTTATCGTAGTCAATTTGACTGTGTTGTTAGTTGTTAGTAGTTAGGCGCTTATTTTGTAAAGTGTGTTAGTTAGCACTTTATGGGGATAATATTTTATTATTATTCCTAAGGCTATTCTTAGCTTCCTATGTACTATTTAAGCTTTGCAACTTAATATTATTTGTTAATGTTCATGTTCACTTTTTAACAGAAACTAGTGGTATGAGTTATGTGTTGAGTCTTGGTTTTCACAATCTTGTGGAAAGAATCTAGCTAATCTGCAATTTGTATTCTTCAATGGAGATCATCAATCTCTTGTCTTCTATTTCTCACAGACTTTTCTTTGGATTCTTCTTCATGTTTTTGGCTTCTATGGCCTTTTCTTCTAGATTAAGGCTTCTATGGCCTTTTCTTATGCAATAAGGCTTTTGTAGCCTTTTGTTCTACAATAAGGTTTATGTGGCCTTTTCTTCTGCAATAAGGCTTCTATGGTATTTTCTTCTTCAATAAGGCTTTAGTGGCCTTTTCTTCTTCAATAATGATTCTATGGCCTTTTCTTTTGTAGTGTGGCTTTTGTGGCCTTCTCTGCAATGTGCAGGTTTGCAACAGGGCTTCCTTTAGTTTTCTTTTTATACAACAAGATATTAGTAAGATGATTCTAAATATTTTCAATGATGAATCTTCACTAGTTGATTTGTCAATCTAGTGGAATGAATGATGAGTCCTAGTATTCATGAGTCCATATTGAACGTTAATCGAGTCACCTACTATAGTTTCAATATCAGCAAGTTAAAGGGTATCAAATCTGTTATTAGGTGAGTTAGAGAGTTGTTTCAAACAGCCAAGAAGAGCTACAAGTCCATCCAATAAAATGCAACAATAAGGTGAATCTAATCACCTTTGTAATCCTTCATCTACAAAGTTCATTATTATAAGGAACTTGGGTGCAAATAGCTTCATTTGTTGAACTTTAAATTAATTCATTATCAATAACCAGTAAGTACTATACTAGATTTTTAAGAAGTTGCAAAGAGAAGTTTACATATTATAGTCTTCAAGAGAGTGTAGAAGAAAGTTTCTTTTAAGGTTTATATACTTGCACATTAAAATAGGAGTTAGATATATTTTGAAATAAATAAAAATATCATCTTCCTATTATCTAGTTACAAAAAAGAAGACTACATTAAGTTACAAATATTATTAGTGCATGAGTTAAGAAAAAATAAGGTGAGATCAATATTGCATTATACTAATTGTTCTTAAAGAGTTTTAAGGTGCACTAAAGAGTTTAAGTTGTAGTGAAAATTAAGTGCATATTTCAAATTACTTTGAAGGTTCATTTATAGGAGCAATAAGGTGAAATTATGATTATCCTTAAGTACATTGATTGAGAGATATTACTAGTACATTAAGGATTGATTGCACTATTCTAGCTATTCATTAAAACTAGTTACTCTCAAAGGATTATTATGTGCAATTATTGTTAAGTTAAGGTTAAGATCAAGAGCAAAAAACCTGCATACTATCAAAGTGTCTAGAGACACTATTCAGTGCATCAAACCTACAACTTATTTTAACCTAGAGAATCCACCTAATAATTTGATATTCCTCCAAGGAGTGGAGAAGAAAGCTGCCATCAAATTCAGTGAAAAGAGCTATAAAACAAGACTAGGAAAGTATCAAATTTTAGGTATAATCATGTGACCTATTACAGGTCATTACAGGTTATTTACAAGTACCTCATTTATCTTCTACAACAAAGGTTAAGTGTCCTAAGGACATTCTACATAGCCTATCCTTTATATTTATAATATGACTGTCATTAGTAGAAGGAAAGCACACTCAAAAGTGCTTGAAGAGGAGCCATGAAAAGGGCTTAACATCTACCAGAAGTAAGATGAAAGTATAGTCAAGGTTCTTAAGTGTAGATCCAGTCCAAAGGGCTCATTATTCACTTCACAAAAGTGTAACAAGACACCAACTCAGCACCTACGTAGCAAGAGACCTGCAACATCAACAATCCTACATAAGAAACCAACACTCATTGTAAGTAGGATGATACTAAGGGTAATGAAGCATAAGTTACGTATAATAAGTTCCTTACCAAAGCCCTAACATGGAAGAACCACCAACTGGAAGGGAGCATCATAGAACCTCCATTGCAGCACTTGAGAATATTTGGAGTTGAAGCCAACCTTGAGGGAATACATCATCTATATTTGATAGAGAAAATGAGGAGCCATCTCACTCTTTTTTTCATGAAGGAGGTAAAAAAATCTTGCAAAAAGTTGGCAAGAATAAGTGTTGAGGAGTTTTAATTAATTGGTACGTTGAAGGTAAGTATGCATGCAAGGAAGGCATAAACACTTTTCTTAACAAGGGAGAAATATTGTGCCACTTCACACAAAGGTGTAAGATAATCCTCACATCCTAATGCTTGCATTCAAGAAGGAATAACACTCATAAAATAAATTCTCATAATTATTATTCCTAATATTCAATAAGGGCATCATACTCAGGAGTTATAGCCAGGATTACACCATGTTGCATAACATCTTCTAAATATCCATATTGTGTGCTACACCACCTAAGGAGGAGACCAAGTATTTTAGGTAATACCTAGTGCCACTTGGCACTTGTTTGAGGATAAGGGAAGCATATTTCTATCCACCATATTAAGAGTGCTTTCAAGGAGAAACATAGTGTAATAGACATGCATTCAGAGCAAGCATTAATGCAACGAAGTCAAGGGATATTTAAGTGAGATTAATAGCAATGTTAAGGAGTGTTTAAGAGCTAAAATCCAACGTATATTCAAGGATTCAAAGTAGCATTTAAGTTTGAATACATATGCACTGCAACTACTATCATACATCCATCGTTAAAGGATTATAGTGCTCATTCATTAAATAGGATACAATGCATTTCAAGGAATTGTAGTGCTCATCAACCATATTAATGTATTATTTTATATAGGCTGATTATTTTCTTTCATTAAAGGAGTAATAAGGTGCACGACTTCATTTTGAAACTATTCATTTCACATTGAAAATCAACCTTAGATAATTGAAAGTATATAAAGGAATTCATATTATTTCAAATCATTTAGTTGAAATACAAATACTTTAATATTTACAATTAAACATCATAGGATGTGTAAGGTTTTCTACTTAGAAGCAAATTATTATTGCAAATATTATTAATTTCTAATATTCCAAAATTAGAGAGTTATAAGGTATACTACATCAAACATAGATAATTAGAATTTAGAAATATTAAACCATTGGATATTAAGGGGTATAAAAGGAAGTTCATTATGTAATTAAATAAGTTGGAATTATTTACTTGTACTTGTCTCATAGTCACATTAAAGGGACAAAATAAATCCAACCATAGAGAACTTCAAAATGATAAGTGCATAGTTCATAGGAGAGATAAGTTGAAATATGATTTGATTATTATCATTCTCAAATTCCAAAATTAAGGAGTTATAAGGTATACTACATCAAACATAGATAATTGGAATTTGGAAATATTAAACCATTGGATATTAAGGGGTATAAATGGAAGTTCATTATTGAAGAACATGTGCTTATACTGAGAGGGGGGTGAACAATATAATATTAAACTTTTCCCCAAATAGTAGCATCAGCATTAATAAAGTAGTAAACAAAGCATCACACACATGAGAGACATCATTTTTAACATGGTTCACCCAATGTGGGCTACCTTTGCAGAAAATATTTCTTTTAAATATTTCTCAAAGAATCTCTTGGGAATCCTTCCCAATTACAATGTTTATGGACCTCTGTCCAAAGGAGATACTGATCCCCTAAATCTCAAGTTTGTGGATCTCTTTCATAGGAGAAATATTTCCCCTTTTGCTCTAGCTAGTGATCTTCTAGAAGACTCTATCTCTCTGCTACACTGACTTGTGGATATCTCTCCACTTGAAGACTCCTCACTCAGATCTATCTTCAATTGTTCTGGCTACTGGATCTCTATCTACTGAGACTCTATCCTTTGTACTTTGTCACCTCCAAAGCTTTATCAATAGGTTAACTCATAACCTTCTCAAATTTTCTCAATAGATCTACTCATAAACTGCTCAAATATGCTCAATAGGTTCACTCAAAACTTGCTCAAATATGCTCAATAGGTTCACTCAGAACCTGCTAAAATTTGCTTAACAAGCTCACTCATAACTTGTTCAAATCTGCTCAACAAGCTCACTTAGAACTTGCTCAAATCTACTCAACAAGCTCACTCAAAACTTGCTAAAATCTGCTCAACAAGATCACTCATAACTTGCTTAAATCTGTTCAACAAACTCACTCAGAACTTGCTCAAATTTGCTCAATAAGTCCTATATAGGACTTGCTCAAATATGCATAGCAAGCTTACACAAAATTAGTCCACAAGCCTTGTCAAAGACTTGCCTTAAATCAGCTTAACAAGCTCACACAAAACTTGTCCAAATCTCATAAAATCATTAAGATAATTGTTAGAGACGCAATATGTTCTATACTCAAATCTCAATCTCAATTCAAATCAATCTCATATAAGCATAAAGAGAATTGTTAGAGACTTTATATGTTCTATCCTCAACTCAAATCAATCTCATAGAAACATAAAGAGAATTGTTAGAGACTCTATATGTTCTATCCTCAAATCTCAATATCAACTCAAATCAATCTCATAGAAACATAAAGAGAATTTTTAGACTCTATATGTTCTATCCTCAAATCTCAATATCAATTCAAATATGAATATAGAATAGTTTATTTCATAAAACTAGAACAACCACATGCATCCACTTGACTAGGCTCAAACAACTCTTCCCGACCAACTACCACAAGGAACAACTCTTTCTCACAAACCCTAGTCCAAGCATGAATCAATAAACTCAAAATGTTTCCAACAATGCTCAACCAAAAATCTTACATAACAATGATACTCATGTTCTTTTCTAACTCAAGTTCAAGTTCTTTGCACAACCAATCGGCTTCAACAACAATGCTTATAAAACAAGGTTTAGTCACAACTCTCAATCCAGAAAACCTTGAAGCATTAAACCAATAACTTTCAAAAAGGAAACCAAAATAAATAATTTTCTCTCCAATGATATTTCAGAAAACAACCACCATAATCAATCAATAGAGAATATTGCCCATACCTTATTGATGCCAAGAAGTTGTTCATAAAATCTACCACACTCAACACAACTTTCCTTTCCAATCTCAATGAGGGTTAGTGGACTTCAAATAATAATCACAAGATAAAGTATAACTCAATTTACACCTTTTTACTCCAACTCAATAATCACATCCACCAAAGTCCCTCTATAGAAAAACCTTCTAAAATAATAATCAATAAGCCACTATTCAATTTCCACTTTATTCAAAACCCTTATTTCTCCTAATATAATGCTCTCAAAAATTTAAATCACTATCATAAGGCTTAATTAATCATCTATGGTTTTCACCAACAAAATAATTAATTAACCTTTTAATAACAACAAAGGTTTATAAAATAAAATATTTTCCTAACCCTTATCCCTCCAAACTTTAGAGCATTCAAACAAATTTTAACTAAAAAATTGCATACCTCCCTCAAGGGGTTTCGATCCCTTGACCTACCTCACCGTGGGTGCCTTAGCCATGACTAAGGTAGCCAAATGAGCTACCCGCTCATTCACAATGCAAAAGGGACATGACTTCCCTTTATATGCTACAGGCCCACATACCTTAAATAAATCATGCGCCTTGGGCGCTCCCAACGCAATGTAAAAATGAACCTTGCCAAAGTCGAACGCACGACCTCGTGCTTCACAATGCCTTCGTGCTGCCTAAGTTGCCAATAGGCCATAGTGCCCAAGATGTCTTGAGTTTCGTACGCCATCCAACTTATTCGCTGCTTCCACCACTTAAATTTCTTGCATGAGCTCTTAATCAATTTCCAACGATCGCATTAAACATGAAGAGCAAGGATGATTTAAATTGAAGAATTTAATGGCATATATATATGCCTTCCCCCCACTTGGAAACGTTGGTGCTTCCTCATGACATCGGTGGATAAACTTTTACTTTTAATTTTAAAATTTAAATTTAAGTTTTAAATAATTTAAAATTTAAACTAAATATTTAAAATTAAATATCTCCATCACCGGGGCACCTTTTTGATGAAACGAAAAGCCAACTTGTGTTTTAAGAAAAACCCATTTCAAATCTATCATTCATGGTTTAAAATGGAACCTTTTATTTTTCCTGCCTTGGTTTTCACAAAAACCCTTCCTTGCAATTTTCACAAAACATAGTGAATGCCATCATAGATCCTTTTGACATTAAATAACCTTTTGACATCAATGACAATATTTTAGCTTAGGGACTCAAAATGTCCAACAATTATTTACTTAAAGGAGTTGTAATTATTTACTTGCACTTGTCTCATAGTCACATTAAAGGGACAAAAGAAATCCAACCATAGAGAACTTCAAAATGATAAGTGTATAGTTCATAGGAGAGATAAGGTGAAACAATATTTTATTATTACCTACTAAGCACTTTATCAAGCTTATAGCTTAGTCTAATCACTACAGAGACAAGGAATCCTACAAAACCTAAGTCTTGGAAAGGTTTTATCAAGATATTTCATATAATCTAAAATAGGGAGATATAAGGTAGCCTACAAGCATCATCATGATAATAAATAAATTCATCCTTATAGAATCTCAAATGCTTAAAGGTCCAATTTACTCCTCATGGAAAAACAAAGTGAAGACAGTTTTAATAGTTGAAAATCTTTGGAAAATTGTCAAAGGAATAACTACTAAACCTAATTTAAGTGATATAAAGATTCAAAAGTTTGAATAAAGTGATGCAAAAGAATTAATTATAATAAAATTTTCCATCACATATGAAATACAACCTTACATCAGTTCATTAGGAACATCTATAGAAGCTTGGAAAACCCTAGAAAAAATATTTGAAGGGAAAAATAAAGCCACTATTCTAAATTTTCAAAGTTAATTACATTCCTTGAAAATGAATAGTGGTGAAAATGTAGAACTATTCCTAAGGAAGGTAGAAGATATTAAAGGAAAATTATTAACCTTAGGAGAAGAGGTTAAATATAAATTTCTTGTTCAAGTAACTATGAGAGATCTTCCATACAACTACAAACATCCAGTTACATCTTTACAAGTTCTAAGTAAAGATATATCATTTGATGATCTAGTTAACATTCTTCAAGAATATGAGGTCAAAAATACAATGAAGGATGAAATGACTAATAATGCATTGGTTTAAACATAATATTTCACAACTATTGGATACCTGGATAGTTGAGGATGGTAGGAGGATGCAGACACTGTGTAGGAGGGAACGTAGTAATTCAAATTACGAAATGCAAGAAGGACCAAATTCAAATTTATAGAGGTCAAGAGGACAGTCATGAGGTTTATCAGGTTGGAATAATATCTCAGGAGCTTAAGGGTGGTCATAATGGTTAGGAAAAGGCTTTCAAAAAGGTTGCTCATTTCTAGGGAGATGAACCGCCCGACAAAGGAACCAAAATTGGGCCTCCCCAGGTTGAAGGACCCACTACTGAAAAGCAATCTTTCGCTAAAGTCCTTAGTGAAGTAAGGAATATCCCCAAAGAATATTTGTCTTCTCTTGAACCTATCGAGACAAAACGTAAAGTCCCTACAAGCATTATATCCAACTATCTCACAATGGAATCCTTCTTGCTTGTTGGAAATCTTATTGGAGGTAGATCGGATCTTGAAACAATCAGGTGTTGGGCTCATGCTAAATGGAAAGTCACAAAAAGTATGGAAATATTTGGACTATCTAGGGGTTTTTTTGACATTCGGATGAGTAATCATGATTATGGTAGCCGTATCCTTACAGGGGTGCCTTGGTTCCTGGGTAGGCAGAGTTTATTTCTAAGAATATGGGTTGCATATTTTGATCCTAAAACTCATAGCATTAATTATTCTCCCATCTGGATTCATTTGTTGAACCTTCCCTAACAATTCTAGCATGAGGATATTCTCAAAGGTATCACCAAAATCATTGGTGAGTTGGTGGCCATCGACCATGTCATGTTGGCTAGGATAAGGATGTTAGCTGCTCGAATTTGTGTCAATACAAACCTAGATTCAAAGCTTCCCATTTTTTTGGAATTGGAGTATGAGTCTTACTATCGAAAGCAAGCAGTAGAGTATGAAAATAATCCCAAATTTTGTATGGAATACCATACTCAAGGGCATCTAATATCTCAGTGCACGTCCTTGAAAGTGCAAACTTAACCTAAGATCCCAAAAAGTAGTGCCCCTTTTATCATGAATGAAATAAGGAAGTATCCTACTTCAAAAGGCATAGCCTTCATACCAATCAGAAATCCAAAATTAACCAACAACAAAAATGAGCATCACCAAAGTGTTGCTACAAACGAGCCTCAAGCTCCTCCTCAGAATCTTGATAAGGGTAAATAGATATCTGTTGCAAATTCAAACTTGCATAAGGAAGAGGTAAGTTCTTTTTTTGCTTTTAAAAACAAGTACCAAGTTCTTTTTGAATTGCCATCACTTGAAAATTATAATGTTAAAGATCCTCATGGTGTAGCACCAACTCATAATAGTACTCCTATTTCCAATGATAATATGAGGTTTGAAAATATTGATAGTGGGCTTCCTCACTCTTATCCTCTTCCTTCGAGGAGCCCTGATGTTTTAGGACCCCCAAGTCCTCCCCTTGAGTCTATCCCTGAGTGCTTAGGTGAGCCTAGCAAATGGATCCAAACTGAAGAACCTGTAATCCCAGTTACCATCCCTGGGTCTTCCAATTCAAAGAATCAGCTCATAAAATTTTAGCCCAAAACAAACTAGAAATTCTAAGAAGTCTCATATTGACCGTGGAGGTGACAAGAATAAGGGTAGAACCTTGACAAATGATCAATGGAAATACGGTCTAGCTGAGGAGATAGCAAGTGGAATCCAAAAAAATCTATTTTCCATAGGGTTAAGTCAAAACAAAGAAGACTTCAAATGTATCAAACCTCCCTAGCCTTAAGGAAATGGAGGCAAAAGGAATGTCAAACCATCTAGATGAAAATAATATCTTATAATGTGAGAGGTCTCAATGGTCTAGCCAAGCAAAGGCTAGCCATTATATTAAGAAAATAAGTCAATCCCATAATTTTTTTGATGCAAGAAATAAAAATAGGATACAGCTTAGTAGCTGACTTAAGAAAAAAATTATGGACAAAAGGGGAGGCTATTTCTTGTAGTGTAAGGGGTGCTTCAAGAGGTCTCATGTGCATTTGGAATCTAGAGAATTTGGAAGTCAGATTGATTCACTAAAATGATGTGTCAGCTAGTATTTTATTTTTTGATAAAAACAACTATTTCTCATGGATACTCACCAATATATATGCCCCTAATTCAATCCTAGGAAGATCCAAGTTATGGGAAACCTTAACAAATCTCAGAAAAGCTATCACCAATTTTCCTTGGATTTTAGCTAGGGATTTTAATGCCCCCCTTTACCCCTCGAACAAGAGAGGTGGTTCTGGATTAATCTCAAAAATCATGGAAGATTTTCATGATTTCATTAACTTCAATAATCTAATGGATGTCAACTTGAAAGTAAAATAGTTTACCTGGACCAATAGAAGGAGTGGTAGTTAGATAATTTAGGTTAAACTGGATAGAGTCCTCTTTTCCTAGGAGGCTACTGCAAAGTGGAGGGATGCCAACCTCCAATATTTACTCAAAATTGGTTTAGATCATAGCCCACTCCTTCTAGAAATAAAAAAACCCTCAAACATTTATAACCCCTTTCAGGTTTGAATCCATGTGGATTTAGCATCCAAACTTCAGGGATAAATCATTCAGTGGTAGAAAAAAAATATTCATGGATCTCCATCATTCTGATTGGGGAAAAAACTAAAAGTGATCAAAGAAAATCTCAAGATATGGAATAAATACATCTTTGGGAACCTTTGTGAGAATAAATAGGCAATCAAAGACCATCTGACAACAATTGAAAATGATATTCTGATTGGTCAACATGATGATACAGATTTGAGAACTAAAGAAAATTTTCTTTTAGCAGAGTATCACAATATTCTAGCCTACGAAGAAACCTTTTGGAGGCAAAAATATCGTGCAATATGGCTCAATGATGGAGATTCCAACAAAAAATTATTTCTTATTTCTACTCTAAGGAATAAGAGTAACAATAAAATCAAAGAATTACTCAGGCAGGATGGAAGTGTAACAACAAACATCAAGGAAATAAGGTCTGAAGTTGTTTCTCATTTCATGTAGTTGCTTGAAAATCCTAGCTCTGATTATATTTCTGATTATGATAAAAAATATCTACTTCAACATGTTCCTCTTTTAATTTTTGAGGATATCAACTACAAGTTAATTGTCATTCTTTCAAATGAGGAAATTAAGAAAGACATTTTTTCCATGAAACCCAAAAAGGCTCCTAGCTCGATTGGGTTTCCTCCTAGGTTTTTTCAAGATTTTTAGGATTTTTTTGGTCCTGATGTGTGTGAGGCTATTAGGGAATTCCATTTTCCAAGGCCATACCTCACAATTTAAATTCCACATTTATAGATCTGATCTCTAAAACCCAAAATGCTAGATCCTTTAACGACTTCAGACCGATGAGCCTATGTAATGTGGTTTACAAAATATTTACAAAGTCTTTAGCCAATAGGATGCATGATGTTATTCCTCTAATCATTGATCACTACTAAGGGATCTTGGTTCCAGTAAGGTCTATTTTAGATGGGATTATCACTGTTTATGAAGCCCTGCATTCTGCATTTAAAAAAAAAAAAGGTTTCTTTCCTTTTAAAGTTGGATATGAATAAAGCTTATGACAGGTTAAACTGGGACTTTTTATTTGTTGTCTTAACCAAATTTGGATTCCATCAAGAGTGGTTTAGGATGATTAAAGGATGCATTTCCTTAGCATGGTTCTCTGTCCTAGTTAATGGATCACCAGCTGGTTATTTTCCTAGCGGGAGAGGTTTAAGACAAGGGGATCCTTTATCCCTCCTTCTCTTTATCATTGTTGTTGAGGCACTCTAAAGATATATCCATGCAACTAAAATCTTGAGACTAATTTTTGGAATTAAAGTAACTTATCAAACTAATCCTGTTACCCATCAAAAAAAATTTGATGATAGTATTTTTCCACCTTTGCTTCTATAATTGAATTCAAAGTCATCAAGCATATCCTCCTCCTCTATGAAGAAGCTGTTGGATAGAAAGTGAACTTCCATAAAAGCAAGTTATATTTCCTTAACACCCCTCATAGGCATCAACTCAAAATTGCTAACATTTTGGGGTGTGCAATCTCATCCTTACCAACTACCTATTTTGGGATGCCTTTGTTCATTGGAAATGCTTCGAAGAAATGTGGAACAATGTTGTTGAAAGAATAAAAAAAAACTCATAGGTTGGAAAGGAAATCTCCTATCCTAGGCAAGAAAAGTAGTTCTAACCATGGATTATTTGCAGAGTATTCCTATTTATTTCTTATCACTTTTCAAGGCTCCAACCAAGGTCTTCCACAAAATTGAGCAAATCCAAAAATAGTTCCTATGGACTGGTGCTGAGAACAGAAACATATTTCACCTAGTGGCATGGGATAAAGTTTGTAGACCAAAATACAAGGGAGGAATTGGCCTAAGAAGAATCAATATTTTAAACATGGTCCTCTTGGCAAAGCAAGCTTGGAGATTAGTGTCAGAGGATCAGGTTGAATGGGTCATGCTTGTTAAGAGGAAATACTTGCAGAGATCCAATTTCTTATGTGATTTAGCACCTTCTATTGGGTTAGCCTTTTGGAAATCAATTAGCCTAACTAAACAACTCCTATAGAAGGGATTAATATGGCAGGTTGGAGATGGAAAAATGATTAATTTCTAGGAAGACAAGTGGATAGAAAATCAACCACTAATAGTAGTCCCTAGCTTGAGAGCCTTAAAGGATTTTATCGATCATTTGTTTGGTCAAAGAGTTGTTGATTTCCTAACAGTATCCAATAACTCACACTCTTGGAAAAGGATAGAATGTCCTAACTTAGCAGCAAAAATCAATTCCTTGGAAGCATTACTCTCTTCCTTTGTTTTAACCCCAAGGAATGCCAAAGACCAACCAATTTGGGAACCTACTAAGTCGGGGGAATTCACTATCAAGTCAGCTTATCAGCTCATTCTGCTTCCTGAGGAAACTCTTATTCCTTTTAATTTGGTTTGGATCAAATACCTTACTCCAAAAGTTTCTTTTTTTCTTGGCTAGCAATTCAAAATAAGATCCCTACTATAGAAAATCTGATGGGGGGGTTCGAATTTCAAGATCCACTGTTCTATTTTCTTCATCGAAAATCAATTTTACAACACTAGCCCACAGGCGTAGTTTCCTTTTTTTGATGCAAGCTACCTCATGTTCGGCGATCTGCCTGCGCTCCCAGGAAGAATACAATCTCCCAATCCCAAAACTCAGCTCCTCCACCACCCGTGACTGTAACCTTCACCTATTTTTATCCTAACCGACAACTGCCACCGGGTCAACCATGAAAACACGCATTGATGACCCATCTGAACATCTCTGACCTCTAGGCACAGTAGTCGAGTGGCTGCCATGCTCAGCAAACTTATTGGGCAAGAAATCTTGCATTGATGAGGCATTCGATCGCCTTGGGAAACACCGTCTGGGAACGCGTGCCTTTTCGGGTCGTGAACCGGCAGTATGTCACGATATCATGACATTTTTCTTCCTCGCTTCCTTTTCTCTCCTTCGGGTTGCGATATCACGACATTTTCCTCCTCGCTGCATTTTCTCTTCATCGGGTCGCGATATCGCAACATTTTCCTCCTCGCTGCCTTTTCTCTTTGTTAGGTCATGATATCACGACATGTTGCGATATCGTGACATTTTCCTCCTCGCTACCTTTTCTCTTTGTCGGGTCGTGATATCACGACATGTCGCGATATCGCAACACTTTCCTCCTCACTGCCTTTTCTCTTCGTCAGGTCGTGATATCGTGACATGTCACGATATCGTGACATTTTCCTCCTCGCTGCCTTTTCTCTTCGTCGGGTCGTGATATCGCAACATGTCACGATATCGCGACATTTTCCTCCTCGCTGCCTTTCCTCTTCATCGTGTCACGATATCGCCTTTCACAAAATATTTTTGTGCGCTGCTTCATCATCTTCCCCCATTGCCGTTCGTCCTCTCGTCTTACTTCCACCACTCCTTGCATCCACTCATTTTTACCTTTCACCAATTCCCCATACCTTTTATGTTTGTTCCCCTCTATGATATTTTTGCTACTGCAATTGCTTGTTGCCTGATTGATCAAGAGTTCCAAGGCGTGGCACACCTTTATAATTTCATTGGGGATAGAATTTGTTTGAACTCTCACTTTTCCAAGGCATGTTGCTCTGTTATCCAAGACGGATTGGCCTTACACTTCTCTAGGACGTATCTTACCATGAGGACGAGGCATAGATTCTTCCAAGAAAATTTTAACCCGTCTTGTATTTTTAAAGCTTACTTTGATGTTGGTTTTTCTATCTTCTTTGCATGTGTTCTTAAGCCCAACAAACACTCTGGTTCCCCTATTTTTAAACCTATCATTTTCTTTGTCACCATGTACTTTGTGGAGCTAGAAACTCTAGAGATTGAGTCGATGGCCGAAGCATTCATGAGTGCCAAATTTTTATTGTCATTCCTAAAACGCTTCTTCCGGATGGATTGGGACATCAATATGGCCTTCGCATCTACCTGGGAGCAAGGCATAGTCATCATCCATGGTGTGGAATTCCAAGTGGACATTCACATTCTCATAGAAATCACTGGACAACCGTTGGTGGACAAAATGGTTTGAAGGGATAAGCACAATTGGGATATTGAACTCAAGGAGTTCAAGTTGAAATCGAGCCTTACAAATATCATTAAATCAGGCATGTTCTATGATGACCTTCCATCCCCCTGGAAGGAGATGATGAAACTAGTTATGGAGTACATCACTGTTGATGAACTGGTTTCCCAGCTGAGAAGCTTCCACATAACTTTAGTGAATTATTTTTGGGAGGTAAAGCTACTAAATATTCCAAAATTTATGTTCCTATACATGGATTACACCATTAAGGTGACCTGTTCAAAAAAATAGGAAGCATGGCCTTCGCACCAAGGGCTTTTCAAAGTTATCTATGTTCATATTTTGGAAAAATTCCCCAAAGGAAATGTGCAACCATAGGAACAACAGGCAGAATCCAAAAAGGTAACGGAGGAGGATACGTCCTTCACTCCTTCCTCAATTTTATGTGGTTCCAAGCGAAGGAATATGGAAGGAGGAAACCATGATGCTAAGAAATCTATGAAGAAGAAGGATAAGATAGATACCACTCCAAAAAGAAGTTATCAACATCTGAAGAACAAGGTCATTCAAAATTAGGGAAATATGGATGGTGCTACTGAGGCTAAGCTTGAAGATCCTATGGTGTAGATTATTTGGAAATATGTCATTAAGACCTCCACTAAAACCATTACCTAAATGGAGAGCACTGCAACCACAATCATGGTGGCTATTATACATATGAAAGAACATAGAAATACCCTGAATATGCTATTCTTCTACGATAATTTTGTTGAGGAAACTCCAACAAAGAATGAATATGGAGCCAAACCTAAAGATGATGTAGTGGAGATTATCAAGGATATTTTTAAGGAAGTCTCTAAGGATACCGAGAAGGAAGACATCAAGGCACCTGTCACTGCTTAAGTAGTTGAATTTTTTTTTATATTTTTAGTCTCTATCTTGTTAGGACATTTTAGTCCTATCCTTGTCCTTTTTGGTTTGTCCTAGTTTAGTTTTACATTCTCAATTTTATAAGGATATCTCGAAGTTTTTGAGGATGTAGCATCCTTTATTCTTGATGATGTACTAAGGCATTAGGGCACCTTTCAAATGCCCTCTTTAATATAAATTTTGTTAACTTATCAAAAAAAATAATGTATTGGTTTAAAAAGATACTTCACAAGGAAATGTTGCCTCATCCTCAAAATTATGAATACCATGGAATAATATATATTGCCATGTATGTAGGATAAAATGTCATAGTACTTATTACTACATATTTAATCCTAGAAATAAGAATCAAGGAAATCAAAAAAACTATGGAAGTCAACCAAATAGGGCATTCCAACCAAGGCAATATCAAGCTCAAAATAATCCTTGTCGGCAACAGTTTCAATGACCATACAATTATCCTCAATTGGAATATCAAGAAGTAAATCAAAAGGGACACTTAACTTAAAGGATTCAAGAAATTTAAGACTAGAAGATCCTATATATGATCATGAAGTCAAAGCTCTATTCTCAAATATAGCACTTTATGAAGACACTAACTACTTCCTTGAATAGGACACAGACAACAAAAAAGGAGAATTCAAACTTCAATACCAGATAGAAGATCCATATTAAATACTAAAGTCTTCAATACCTAGATAATGCAATGCATGGAGATGTTAGAGAATATATTACATTATTGGGTACATATCAATGTACCACCTTTGGTACCTTTCTAGAATAGGAGTTTATTTTAGATTAAAGTTAAGTAGTTACTTCAACATGTAATAAATTCACATGTGTTAGAATATGAAATGAAGTAAATGTGCATGTATTCCACATGTACATGAGTCATAGGATAGAGTCAAAGGTAGAGTAAGGGCCAAGGAATCTATCTTACTATATAAAGACCTCATAGTTAGTGATTTCAGGGCAGTAGTAAATATAGAGAGTGTGTGGTATAGTTTAGTAGTATGGTATAATGTAGTCTTTTCATATCTATTCATGGAGTGTTCATGTCCTCTATTATATAGCATTGTACTATTTTTATCACTTTTATTAATGGTATATTTTTGAGTTATTTGTTAATGTTCATCTCAGTATTTTCTTGCATATTATTGTGCCATTAGTTTATAGTTATCTCATATTAGTTATATTTCATCTTATGGTTGTATTTCTTGTAGTATCATCCCATAAAAAGCTAACACATTCTACCTCATTATTCTACCCAGTTGTTTTCCACTTCATGCAATAAATTTTCCAATGACTAACTGGGTTTTCTGTTGATTCTCTATGGAACGATAGATATTTACACAATATGCCCAAATTGGCCTTTTCTTGCATATGTTGGATTTTTATTTGAATAAATTATTTATACATAGCCCTAGACACATCACCTTGCAATTGCTCTTCCACTATACTCCCTTTATTCTTATTAGACAATGTTCCAACCTATAGTTGCTCTGATGTTGGACTCTTATATTTCCCACCATCGAGCACACTAATTTGTAGTTTTCCTAGTGTTGGAATCTCATCTTGCACACTATTATACATGTCATCTTCCATTTGCACCAATGTTAGACTCTTGTCTCACTCACAATTGTGCATCACTACTTACAATTGCTTCAATGTCAAACACTCTTCTTCAACATGCAAGTCCTCACTGACATTTTTTGTTGATTTTACCTAAACTTAGCTCATGTGATCCTTCAACACATTTGTACTATTACTTTAATTTGTATGATTTGACTGGCAATCATACAATTTACCCTACAACTGTACAATTTGACTAGCAATCATATGATTTTACTTGCAATTGTATGACTCCATTGGTAGTTGTATGATTTGCTTTCCACTGTATGATTTGCCTAGTAATTGTACAATTTTTCTATTGGTTGGATGGTTTTCTTCAGCAATCGTACAATTCTTACTTCACTTGAATGGTTTTATTTAGTAATCATATGATTCATCCCTAGTTGGTGTAGAAGAAGGAAACCACCATAAACAAGATGCAAATAAAGACAAAGGAGATTAACTGATACAATAAATTTTATTGCAAATATGTAAGATTTTACAATGATAACCAACAACTCTTTGCTTTATTACAAATAAAAGGAAGCCTCAAAAGGATTTTACAACACAATATGGCTTAAGGTTTCCTCTTCACAACAAGAATTTTGTACAGGTGTGTGTGTGTTTCTTCTCCAAGGGATGCTCCAACTATGCTTTATGCCTACATACAACCAAAAACCCTATACACATACAAACAACAACATATTAGTAGCATTTGTTGCATATTGAAAGCATCAACAAAAACAAGCAAATAACATATTAAAGCATAAAATATGAATATGTAAGAAGGCACCTGAGAGTGTTAGAGGTTGTGTATGATAGCAAGTAGGCTAAGGTAGATGGTGAATAGAAATTTTGGTAGCATGCACCTAGCATAAAAATAGGCTCCTCTAAAATGGCTATGGGAGGGTGTATTTATAAGAAAAATTAGGTTGGGTGAGTGGGATGCCATGTGGACTCCACATGGACTCCACATAGGCAAGGGTATTTGGGAAAAAGTCTAGAGAATGTGAGGTGGAAGGGTTCATTTATGTGGCTTGGGAAATGGAGAGGTCTAGAAGAATGGATATTATTTTTAAATTTGGTTCTAGATACATAGGGGATTATGTGGGGAATTTAAAATTCTTAAAAATGATGAGATGGAGTTATCACATTTAATTGCCTTGGGGTAGTATCCTAGGGGGATGGGCATGTCATTTAAAAATTAGTTTTTAAAAGGCCAAGGAGGCAAGTTTAATATTTTTAAATGTCAAGTGTATTAAAGTGGGTTGTCCTTGAGCCATGTGGCTTTAATGCACTTTTTAATTTTAAATTCAGATTTTTCTTTTAATGACATGGAAGGAGGGTACCTCATGAGGTGGTACATTAAATTAGGGGCCATTTTTAAATTCTTAAAAAGGGAAAACTTCTAGGCTTCTAGATTTCTCATTTAATGTGGTGCCTAGAACATGTCATAATTATGTTTAAGGGGCTTTAAGTAGTATTTTAATTAATACTAATTTTGTATTAAGATTATTTTATTTATTTTTGTCATTTCCTATGTAGGAGGGGTAATAAATGGGGTTATGATGGAGATGTTAATTATATTTAGTTAACAAAATTGGGATTAATAAGATATTTAATTGAATATTGGTGTTATGTGGGGATGTAGGAAATTTGTATAATATTTTATTATTTGTTTTTTATTATTTTTATCATTTTGTGGGTGTAGGGGAGTGATTTATAATGCGTTAAAAGTTGGATTAATTATTAATGTTTATTATTTATGGGGAATTACTAAGGTTTACTAAGGAAATATTAGGGATTTTAAATATTTGTGAATTAATTTTGATTTTGTAAGGCTTATTTAGGCATATTTATTTTAATTTATTATGTTACCAAAAATTATTAATTTTAGATGTCTACAAATGCTCATTTTGCAATGTGTTGTTTGTAAGAACAACATATTGCAAAAACTTGTATCAAAATTTTGGTGTTTGATTGCCCCAGTGAAATAATTATCCTCGTGGGAGTATATTTGATGACCCCCTCAAGTGGTGAGTGCGTAGGTGAAGGCACGAAGCCAAGGACAAGCCACTTGACAAAATTGGGTAATGGAAAGAATAGGTAAGGGTAAGGAAGTGGGGGGATTGCATGGGAGACCGTCTCCTTAGAGACGATTAGGGAAGGTTGCCTAGCTAGGGGCAGTCAAGGGTTGAGATGAGGGTGGGAGGATGGGGGAAGGTGAGGGGAAAATGGTTAGCTCCAATGGTAGTATATGGGAAGAATGTAAAAGAGATGAGAAGATAAGGTGTGTGGGGTAAGTGGGGGGTAAAAATGGGGGAAAAGGAGGGCAAGGTAGGGGGAAAGTAAACAAAATAAGGGGTTACAATGGGGGAAGAGGGGTTAGCTCCGGATTTCTTGGAGAGAAGGATGAGGGTAGGAGAAGATAAGAGGATATAGTGAGAGGAAAAAGGAGTAGGAGGATATAATGTAACCATGGAAAGAAAAGTAGACCCATACAAGAAGAGTCAACAATTACACTGTAAACAAAGTAAAAAAAGTGTGTAGCCTAAGGAGGCTAGTGAAAAGTACATGCCCAAGGAGGCAAGTGTAAAAGAGATGCCTAAGGAGGTAATGTGTAAAATAAAGTGCCCAAGGAGGCAAGTGTAAAAGGTAAAAAAATGTGCCCAAGGAGGTAAAGTATAAAAGAGGATGCCCAAGGGGGCAATGTATAAAAAAAGGGTGCCCAAGGAGGCAAAGTCTAAAAAAAGGTGCCCAAGGGGGCAAAATATAAAGATAAAAGCAGTGCAATGTTGAGGTATCACCAGGTACAAAAAGTATCATGGTGCATTACGTGTGGGAGAAATATTTGTAGCCTAAGGAGGCTAGTGAGAAGTGCATAGCCCAAGGGGGCGAGTGTAAAAGAGGTGCCCAAGGAGGCAAGAAAAGAGAAAGCAATGGGGCATCTACCGAGAGTTGGAGGCTGCAATATTGAGGAAGGTAGGACAGAATTAGATTGTTATCTTAGCATAAGGAGCTAGTAGTGAGGCTAGATCAATGGAGTTGGAAGTGAGATCGGTATATAGGGGAAGTGGGATGGCTTTCAATGCTAGATGGGAAGATTACACTCAAGGCGTATATAAGAGAGTGAGAATCAGGAATGTTATATGTCATTGCATGGGTGCCCCAATTTCCAGAGGGAATAGGATTGGAGTGCATTGATGGGGTCAAGCATGATCAAGAGAGACAAAGAGCCCAACCAAACATAAGAAAAAGGAAGTATATGATGGATAAATTAGAGTATAGGATGGAGAACATTAATTTTTAATATTTTTTAAACATTCTAAAATAGACTAAACAACATAAAATAAAGAGAAATGATTTGTTGACTTTCTTGATCCATAAGACAATACTTTTATACCTTCAATATCAATTATATTATTTTTATACAATAATAGCAATTAACATTCTTTATCCATAGGATGTTGTTACAACCTCTTATGACAAGACTAATATCCTTTTAGTTATTAATAGTTTATAGTTGAGTAATTCCAACTTTAATAAATTATCAAATGATTTAATACTTAAAAATTTTCATTCCTTGCTTTAACATAACTTTATTTTATATATAAATATATAAATAAACATATTATTTTTTAATATGTATAATTTTATTATTTATATTAATATAAAAATAATATTTAAACACTATAATGTATCAAATTATTATTTTTTATACTAACCATACAAACAAAACTTGAACTTTTGACTACTTCAAAGCTAACAATGCCACTCACAACCCAACAAACATACGGTGGCCAGAATTTTAAAAATTCATGTTTCAACATATTAAAATTGTACTCGTTCTGAAATTTCTCTCGTTATGCACTACCCTCAAGCAGGTCAACCAGTTTGGTTCACAACCCCACAAACATGCGGTGGCCAGAATTTTAAAAATTCATGTTTCAACATATTAAAATTGTACTCGTTATGAAATTTCTCTCGTTATGCACTATCCTCAAGCAGGTCAACCAGTTTGGTTGGAGAAACGATAAATATCTTACCTGTATTTAATTTTTAATGACCCCACCTTCCACGCATCAAATTTGGAAGTCACGTTCACAACAACTCCCAAAACCCATGTATAATGCACTGGGTACACTTCACGTGCATGAGATATTTTTATAAATTAACAATGCTTTGACCGAATACTCAATCTCGCCGATCCAAAGAAATGGAGCTCTCATATCAGAGTACTGATCAGTAATAATTGACAGTAATTTTTAGTTTACTACCTATTATTTAATTTAGACTTAAGAAGCAAGTCTTTTTTAAGGTAGTAAACAGTCTTGATTATACTAAATATTGACCAATTCTAATCTTAAGCTAAAAATGGATAGTAATTCAAGACTCTAATTAAATAAATGAAGCGATTAGATCATTATCATAAATTTTCGGTTGTCTTGCGTGTATCATGAATCTCATGTGACTGATTTGCTTTATTCGTTGTTGTCTCCTTGCCTTGCCTTTACCGTGCAAAGATGGTTGTGGCTATAAATGTCAACGATTCCCCCTATATATCTTTGTTCTTCCTCTATTCAACCCATGTGGTGGAAACTGGAAAGAGCCTCCATGGTTAGAAGTAGCGCTAATTTTGACTCTAACAATCCAATAAATGTTGTCAAAATGAGGGAATAAGAGATCGCTCTACAGTAAACTAGACCAAATACTTAGGATAAATTCTTCAAAAGCAGACGTTGAATTGAAAACTATAACACAATTAAGAGAGAAAATATAGGAAGCCGTCACATGAATAGCTCCCATAAATTCTGTTACTTGGTTTCCACGGTCAATTCCGTCCATCTATTGAAAACAAAATATTCAGTCACAAATTTCTTAAAGAAATAGAAATGACGACTGGGGAGGGAAGGAGTCGAATATAGCTATTAGTGGAGACTAAAAATTGATTCTTTATTTGACTGGAAGGATAGAAAGAGATAGGTGGTTAATGGAGGTACAAGGATAGAAAGAGATACTGGTCGGTAGAGGGGTGTTTATAGATAGATTATTTTAATGGAATTTAATAACTAAAAAAAATTAATTGATAGTGGAATGCTTGATCCAATTTCCTCAACAATCAAAATTTTTTAACTAACTAAATAAAAATTATAAAAATAAAAAATAAAATAAAAATTAATTCCTTAACTGTTAACTTATTGCCATTATGTTAACGCCCCTTTGGTTAAAACCGTTCCTCTTAGATTTGGTCGGGATAAAAAGTCCTGTTGAATACTCGACTCCAAATGGGCCCTGTCCTTTGGTCAAAAATTAAGCTCGTGGAAAACTAAACCTCGCTGCTCATGTTTGAATGAATTTTGAACATTCTTCCGGACCCCGCTCTCAGATTCCGTGCATTGACAGATCACTCTACCTACTCCGTGACTTCATTTCTAACCTTATCTCAACATTCACATTGTCAAACTAGTCATTGGTCTAGTCTAGGCCTTTCTTTACCTCACCGCCCGCGTCATTTGCTTGACGGGAACTTTCCGTTCAATCTCTCGACATTCATAACCTCACCTTCTCAGACAACGTGCATTGACAAATCACTCTACTTACTCTCTGACTTCACCCTCTCCCTACATTTCTAATATTATTTTAACATTCACCTTGTCAAACTAGTCTTGTCTCTAATTTTAGGCCCTTCTCTACGTTACCACCGTTTTTTTTTTATTAAAGGAATCTGTCACATTTTTTTATCCTTAATTATTGAGTACGGAAGATAGATATTTTTTCTGAATCTGTAACATTTTTTCATCCTTAACAATTGAGTACCGAAGATAGATATTTTTTCCTCTATAATCCTTGACTTTTCTTAGTAAACATGTTCTGGAGTGAAGGAGACCCTGGTGGCTTAGGGTTGATACAACTATCGTCAAGATAGCGTAAGCTTAGTAAACTCAAATCAGACTACTACCTTTATCCAGATTGGGCATGCAACTTTGAATCTAAGTCTCCTCTTAGTAAGTACTCAATGTCTTACTAATCTACTAAGCCTTAAGGACTCACCTTTTGCTTGATGTAAATGACTTAGGGTTGATACCGCTATGGTCTAGTTGGTGGCTTAGCGTGCACTCACAAACTCAAGTCAAACTACTACCTTTAAGATTGACAACTTTAAATCTAGGTCTCCTCTTAGCAAATGCCCAATATCTTACCGATCTACCTAACCCTTAAAAACTCACTTACTTTCAGCATCATTTGCTTGATGTAAATTTTCCTTCACTTTTTAGACTTTCAACCCTTAATTTAGTTCAATTTTTAATTTGATAAACTTTAAAAATTTAATTTCTTAAATAAAAACTAAGTCAACCAAAAATAATCCACTAATAAAAACATGACAACTTAGGTCTAACCTATGAGGCTATTTTTTAGCCACTGAATAGGGTCATATTCATGTATGAACGCAAGCGAAAGTTGCCCTCAAGCAAATGACGCCCTCAAACGTAACTTTCCCTTGCGTTAATAGATGACCTCATTATCATGTCCCCACACCCCGAGTCCCACACTGGTAAATGCCTAGTTCATAAATTTCAGGTCCTAGCCGGCACGATCATAACTATTTTCCAAACGACCAATATTAATTTTCTCGCGGTCAACGAACAGATTGGGCCGGCCGTCCCGTGCCGTGCCGTGCCGTGTTCTCCGCGTTTCCTCCGGTCGACGGTCATTACACATAGCGTCGGATCGTTCAACCCGCGTTGCAGGCCACCACCATCAACATTCTCTTGACCTCGGAGTTTCTGGGCGGTGCGGTGTTTGTGAATTGTCAAACTTCAAACCTAATTTCACGCTGCAAAATGCGGCGGCTGTAGTGAATTAGAGCGAGGGACGAAGAAGCAGCCGAAACTGCTTGAAGTACATGTTCGCTTGTCTTGTTAATTAACCACGCCTATATAATACCTTGATACCCACCCAGTTCTCCATCAAAAATTTCAGCTCAGATCTCATTCTTCTCTGTAGCAAATATAGTCTTCCTGAGGCCTCTGTCTAGTTTCCTTCCTTCTTTATTGGGCTCTACAAAGAGATTGGCATATCGAGGCATATTGACGATGAGGAGCAATATGGGAACGTTAGCGACTCTGTTATGTTTGCTTCTGAGTGCCTTCATTCCGAGCGGTGAGGCAAGACTTCTGGAGAATGACGTTTTGATGGGCCTGGGAAATCCGTCGGCCTTCGATGCCGGGCTTAATTCCGCCGTGACGGATGCAGGCTCGGCCGCTTTGACGGATCCGGCGAAGAAAACCGGACTGCCTTGCGACCAAGGTGAGATGAAGCCATGGAGTGCCTCTGCACAGAATGCCACAGACGAGAAGAACATGTTGACGTTTAGGTTTAAGGAGAATCGAACCGGGGCTGATGCGAAGAAAGAATCGCCTAAAGCGGATGAGGCGGTGTACAACGTTCTCCCCAAGGGTCCAACGGCGCCTTCTGGACCGAGTCCCAGAGGGAATAGCAACATCAACGGGCAGGGGCTCTCTGCATCTCATCACAGCCCCGGGGTCGGTCATATGCAGGTTTATGATATTGCCAAGTCCCGTCAGAGCGGTGGAGCTGGTCACATGCAGCAGGAAAAGGGTGCTAGCACGAAACGAATACTAGGGTCTACTCCAAGCCCAGGAGGCGGTCACTGACAATCACATATCAACCACCACGTTACAAAGCAAAACAAAGAATTATATACATATCACATTCACAACAAGATAGAGGCACAGGAGCGTTAATCATGTTGATGTGCAGCCCCCTGCTCTGCATCCAAAACATTTTAGGATTGCAGCCATCAGAAGTTAGGGTAGGAAATAAAATGACAAGAAAGGTTGTCAGGTATTTTTGTAAGGTGTTAGATAGGAGAAGGTGAACAGAGATATTAACTATACTGGCGAGTACAGAGACAAGATTTATGTAAACAAATATTTTTTATTCTTTTTCAAGGTTACTGTAACTTGGACAGTATTGTATTCGGTTAATCAAAAAATAATGATTTTTTTTTAAGTATCATTTATTGTAACAGTACTGGGCGGGAGTCTTCTGTTCTATTTTTTAATGGCGAATCATACATTTAGGTAGCAGTTGTGATTAATGGAAAAAAATAAAAAATGAAGACGTCTTTTCTATGTTCACTAACTCAAATACCACCTTTCTAGGTTCTCATACAGAAGCGTAGGAAGTGCATTTAAAGCCTTTGGTAAGTTGTATGCAACCTCTGTATTTTCGGAAGGTTTTGGTTGGTTTTTTTTAATTTTTCTGTAGCTTTGTATGGGTTAGTATTTTGGAACAAATTCAAATGGTTGTATGTTTGTTGAAAAAATAAAATCAATAAAATCAATCTATTAACATTTGGCAGTACCAATTCTAAAAAACAAACAATAATTTTTTTATATCAAATTAAACAAAAAAAATAAAAATAACTCCCAAAACCCCGTACTAAAAGCACCTACTCATTCATAACCATTCCCATACATTTGAGATTGAGGTAGCTATTGAAACCTTAAAACTCCATTATTATTACTGCCAATCTATGTATAAGTAGATACAGGTTGTAAACAGCCTGTAATGTGTGTGGATCACTCACTTTTTTTTTTTAATTAATTTTTGGGTGTGGAATGGACGAAACGAAATTTAATAATAATGCCGCCGTGGTTACCTCCTTTTGACTGCAGCGTTGCCTCGTGGTAACATCTTCAATTGGAGCCATGACACTTCATCGCTAACAACGATGTAAATTCTAGGTATTCGGAATGAATACAAATATTCAATTAAAAATTCCAAATCCTTCTCAAAACGAAAGTAGCCATGTAATCTGCAAGGTTGGTTGACAGGAATAAGCTTCCATAATTTTTTTAAAACCGTTGACCTTTAGTTGTGTGCTCCCCCTGAACGAAGCGGACAATGATAGTTTCCACCTGCACCACCCATCTTAGCCCTTTCAAACTTAAAAGGGTACCCTTTCTATTTAAAGGTTCCCATATCGATCCAGGATAAGGTGGTTATATTTTATTTGCATAATTTGTGCTGAAAGTAAACCCGATGTTTTTTTTAAACGATGATTTGTTTTTTAATAAAAAAAAAATTATATTAATTAAGATTAATTATACAAAAAGGATGGGTGGAATTTAGTCCATCTCACAAATCATAAAAGTTGTTAGGTAGAGGAAATCACACCTCCCCAATAAAAACACAGAGTATAAAAAAAATTACTCACCAGCAATCATTACACAGACATTCCAAAATGTAATCAGTAAACAAGTAAGACAGAGATCATTAACATGGTAATCGAAATCATTAAGGATTCCACTAATTTAAACTAGCAATAAACTCTATGGAAACACTTTTTTTTTGTAAATTGAACATAAATAACAATGATTTTATTAATTGCATAAAAGAGTTTATAAAGTATCATAGGCCACTTTAAGGAGAGACTCTTTTATAAGCAACATTCAATACAATATATATTTTTAGGATGTCTTCAACTCTCTTACAATGCAATATATAAAGATAACTTAGCCCAATTCTAAAGGATTAGCCAAAAGAACATTGAGCCCAAAATGGCTATCTAAGTTATCTAATCCTAAATATCTAGGGTCACCCTCACATTCAAAAGAGGTTCCCACTTATTACTAGTTAAACTATTACAATAAATTTAAAAGGGTTAGGACATGAGGTCCTACCACTACCTACCCCTTCAAATATAATCTTTTCCCTCAAAGCTAAATATGAGAAAACTATTGTTGGGGTTGGTATAGTAGTTCCCACATGGAATATTTAGCATGTAATCCATACCATTGTACCAAGATATTTGTAATGGTCTGGTTATATAGTTATCATGATCATTGGTCCATAGTAGCTTGTGATTTGAGAATGATTGGCACTTCATCATCTAGTTTAGGTATCATTGGTTAAACTCAAACATGTTATCCCCAATACTTATTCAAGCAAGATACATAAAAGACAAAATGCATCTTGAATATGGTAGAAAGTCTAATTTGTATGCACTTGTACCAATTCAGTGTAATACCTAGTATGGCCCATAGAATTTAGGTGTAAGCTTACGACTACCTTTGAGTATTAATAATGTTTGGAAAGTAATCTAAGAAATATGTAATCTCCATTAGAAAAAAATTACTTGTATCTATGTTTTTCTAATTGTTGCTTAATCCTATTTTAGATCATTGCTAAATTATCATTCATAGATCGAAATAGTACCTTCAAATTGTTAAGAGTAGAATTAACAACCTATGCATGGGAATTGCCTAAAAGATATTAGGTGAGATTTAGTGATGGTTATCCATAGAAAAATTCATGACATAATATTAGTTATCATATGATAAGGAATACTGTAACACCATTCCACTAATGATATTCATTTGGTCCACTATGTTTGATGTTATGAAGCAAAGAAATATAATTAAACCTCAAAGCATTAATGGATAATTTTAATTTGATCTTTCATATAAGGGTGATATGTTGAGCTCACTTCAGTTGGGTTCCTTCCAAAAACTGTTGGTGAATGTGAGGTCATAGTCCTCAACTATAGATAAGAGCATTCAATGGATTTGGAAATTATGGTTAGTAATGTTTGGGCAATGATGGAGGTTATGTAGGGATGTGCAAGAGGACATAAATGGGTATACTTTGAGAGACAATCCAGAACAAACAAAATAGTTGACTTGCCTATGGATATAGGTAATCCTCCAATAAAATCCATAGAAATATTGATCCATATTGCTACCAAATTTGGTAATTTTTGGAGTGGGCCTAGAACTAGAAGTGTCTCCCCTTTGTTATATTGACAAATATCACATTCTTGAACATCCCTTCTTTGAAGAAGTTTATTTTTTTGTGCTAATAAATTTTCAAAAACATATAGTGTCTAGTTGAAGATGATTTCTATAATTCCTAGAATAGTTCGTTGCATATAGAAAATATGCAACAAGAACAATACATCCATTGTAGTGCAAGGTTTGGTCATCCCAATAACATGTTTGATTTGCATTCAAATATGTGGATAGATTTCAAATAAAATGTATATTTGGATCCTTTTTCCACTCTTGTTGGATGTCATTCGACCATTCAAGATGTGATATAGATAGTGTTAATAATATAGCTTGGTTATCAAACTTGATAAGGCATGAACTTTAATATTATCATTTTGGAGTGAATATCATAATCATACTTTAGTAGTTTAGTAACTCATTTTTGTTGTTCAAGAGAAGGTACTTATTGATTCATAATTTATTTGAGGTTGTGATGGTCAATTTTTATGTAAAAATATTAGGCTACAAGATATGGTCACCACACGAGTAACCATCATTTTCTTCTCATATGTTGACCTTATCAATGCTTGATTATGAGACATTTACGTATGAAATCTAAGGAGTATTCTTATTGCATGAGGACTGCTCTACTTCCATTCTCTAGTACATCACATTCAATGGTCAAGGGTTGAGAGTAGTGTGAAATAACAAGTACATGAGTGGTGCTTATAGTTTGCTTGAGAAATTTGAAAGCCTCTTATGTTACCTTTTTCCACCTAAATGAGCCTTCTTTTAACATCATTGTGGGAGGGCTTGTATGTTGAATTTGCAATATTTTCTAGAAATATTCCAAAATATGCATTCACCATAATTGTATGTAGAAAAGAATAAGAAGCAATTCAAAGATAATAATAGCAAATGAAGTAAAGAGATGAAGTAATATGATAATAAATAGAAGACGGGTGTGTATAGGCACCCCAATATATCACATTTGATACAAATGGATCCTCATTAAGGGTATTATAGTGATACAAATTCCTAATTAGAGGTTAACCTCATGATGACATAAACTTAACTTTGAGGTTATCCTTACAATAAAATAATAATAAATTACCCCTTGAAGCAAGGTTATCCTTAAAGGTGGATTAACCAATAGTACTAAGGGTTAAATGTGAAAAGGCACCCTTAGGCTTACATGAATATACTTGTAGGATTACATAAATAATGAATGCCCTTATTATTAAATAGTCACATGTTCATAGGCTACATTAAAAGTGATCATAAGCACTTCTTCACACTTTTGGCCTTGGCCTAGATAATATTAGATTACACAAACTTCAACAACCCCTTATAATTAGAAGAGAAGGTATTGGAGGTAACACCTCCCCTAATAATGGATGCTCTAATGGTCCTTCATTGTTCCATATTCATAATCAAAAAGCTTATGTCCAGCCCTCAAGAGTTTTATCTCAATCATCTTTAACCTTGTAATACAATCTTTGGAGTGTCCTTTTTATTTTACAATACTCATAAGTATTTGACTCTTATGAAACCTTAGACTTCCCCTTGGGCAACTGAGCCTTAGAGTCCATTGATTCGAAATATTCTAAATGAGCTTGTGTATGAGAAAGAGCTCCATAATTATTCATTGCCACTTTATAATTTATTAGAAGCTTGAAATATTCTTCAAGAGAGATGAGTTGTGGCTCTTTTATAGTCATAACATTAACGTAAAGAACCAATATGACTGTATGAAATGGAAGAGAAAATTTGAAAGTAAAAGATTTGACATACTCTTCATCACTCTTTACCTTACCTATTACCATATCTACATTAGATTTTAAAAATTTGAAGAGGTATATAGTCTTCAAAATTATTGAAATATTTTTTTATTAATATTGGAGAGATTCATCTCTATTCCGTTAACTTTAGTGGCACTTACTTTTCAATAGATATCTTTTAAAGTAAACCATACCTCAATAGGATTAGTTTTCTCTCATGATCACTAAGACCTTATGACTCATTATTGAAGATATATTACAAGTTCATGATCACGAAGACCTTATGAATCGTTATCGAAGATGAACTAAAGATTCTTGCTTTTGGGTATTCCTACCATTTGAACTCAAAAGTGTTATAATTTCCTACATTGAGGTGACTAACATACCTTATAGAATCTATTTTGCACAAACCCCTAAGTAAATGTTTAACTAGTCCTTAATTTGATGTTACCACTGTGTAGAGATCAAATACTCATGCAATTTGAAAAAAAAAAATAGACTCCAAAAGTTTCAATAAACAAAAGTTATGGCTTCTAGAAGACTTGGTATATTAGCACTCAAATAAAAAAAAAATGCCAAACCTTAGATTTTTTTGTTGAATTAACAATTGTCACTTGGCAACACTATATTGGATGTTGCACTAGCAATCAACGAATTTAAGTTTGACAAGTGAATTAATTTGATTGGTTGGAATTCTCTTTGATGTTGCACTATTAATCAATGAATCTGAGTTTGACAAATGAAATAATGTGATTGGTTAGGATTCTCACTGGTGTTGCACTATCAATCAACGAATCTAAGTTTGACAAATGAATTAATGTGATTGATTGGGATTCTCATTATATATAAAATATATGTTTTAATAGGTTTGGAGCTTATGGGATTTGAACCCAAGATGGCATGCATGAAAGTAAGAGAATGGATTTGTGTGAATTAATGTGATTGGATAGAATTCTCACTATATATAAAAACATATGTTTTAATAGGTTTGGAGCTTATGGGGTTTAAACCTAGGATGGCATGCATGAAAATAAGGGGATAGATCTGTGTGCCACATATGCGTCTCACTATATATAAAAATGATGTTTTAATAAGTTTGAAGCTTGTGGAGTTTGAACCCAAGATGACATGCATGAAAGTAAGAAGATGGATTGGTGTGCCACATGTGCTAGCTGAGACCTAAAGAGTACAAGTTTCATTTGATTGATGCACTAAGGATGCTCTTCCTTACAAGTTTTGAGCTTGGCAACTCTCTTTAATAAACAAACTTCTCAACCAATATGCCATGTAATTGGTTGAGGCACATGGAGACCTCTTCCATTTGGCATGTATGCTTCCCATCAACTGGTAGAAGATCAAAAGAATTTACCATGTAATTGGTTGAGACATATGGAGATCTCCAAACTTTCTAACCAATATGCCATGTAATTGGTTGAGGCACATGGAGACTTCCTCCATTTGACATATATGCTATCCATCAACTAGTAGAAGACCAAAAGAATTTACCATGTAATTTGTTGAGACATATGGAGACCTCCTCTATTTGGCATGTATGCTATTCTACCCATCAACTGGTAGAAGACCAAAAGAATTTGCCATGTAATTGGTTGAGGCATATGGAGACCTCCTCCATTTGGCATGTATGCTACCCATGTGCTTCTCACTATATATAAAAATATATTTTAATAAGTTTGAAGCTTATGGAGTTTGAACCCAAGATGACATGCATGAAAGTAAGAAGATGGATTGGTGTGCCACATGTGCTAGCCATCAAGTGGTAAAAGACCAAAAGCATTTGGCATATATAATTGGTTGAGGCACATGAAAACCTTCTCCATTTGGCCTGTATGCTACCCATCAAGTGGTAGAAGACAAAAAGCATTTACCATGTAATTGGTTGAAGCATATGAAGAGGCTAATATGCCATGTAATTGGTTGAGACACATGGAAACCTTCTCCATTTTGCATGTATGCTACCCATCAACTCGTAGAAGACCAAAAGAATTTACCATGTAATTGGTTGAAGCATATGGAGACCTCCTCCATTTGGCATGTATGCTACCCATCAACTGGTAGAAGACCAAAATAGTAAAAATTCTTGTAGGATTTGAACTGCTGACCTGCGTGCTACAAGGAAGCCATCCAGCTACTGTGTCAAAGAGATGGATGTGAATGAGAGAGGGAACCTGTAAAATCCGTAAGCAATGCTTATTTACACTACAAAATTTGTCATTGGGAATCAAACTGACAACCTTCCAGCCATAGCAAACTACCCTTGACATTGTGCCACTCCCTTTTAGTGCATCCGATAGCAGGAAGCTTCCTCTAAAGAACATGACACCAATTAACGGGGAGTTGAACGCACAGCCTCCCACCTATAAGCATATGGTCTTCTCTCCCTGTCATCTATGTTGGCATGTTCACTTCTGCAGTGGAATTCACAAGTCACACGAACAGATTGGCCGGAGGGTGCCGTGTTCTCCGCGTTTCTCCCGTCGACGGCCTCTACCCATAGCGTTGGATCGTTCAACCCGCCTTGCACGCCACAACCATCTTGGCACCCGCAACATTCTCTTGACTTCGGAGTTTCGGTGCGGTGCGGTCTTTCTGAATTGTCAAAATTCAAACCAAATTTCACGCTGGAAAATGCGGCGGCTATAGTGAATTAAAGCAAGGGACGAAGAAGCAGGCGAAACAACTTGCATACATGTTCGCTTGTTTGTTCTTGTTAATTTACCACGCCTATATAATCCCTTGATACCCACCCAGTTCATCAAAACTTTCAGCTCACGGTCTCATTCTCCTTTGTAGCAAATATAGTCTTCCTGAGGCCTCCGCCTAGTTTCCTTCCTTCTTTATTGGGCTCTACAAACAGATCGGCATATTGAGGAATATTGTCGATGAAGAGAGATATGGCAATGTTGGCGACTCTGTTATGTTTGCTTCTGATTGCCTTCATTCCGGGCGGTGAAGCAAGACTTCTGGAGAATGATGTTTTGATCGGTCTGGGAAATCCGTGGGCCTTCGATCCCAGGCTAAATTCTGCCGTGACGGATGAAGGTTCGGCCGCTTTGAAGGATCCGGCGAAGAAAACCGGACTGCCATGCGACCAAGGTGAGATGAAGCCGTGGAGCGCCTCTGCACAGAATACCAAAGACGAGAAGAACATGCTGACGTTTAGGTTTAAGGAGAATCGAACCGGGGCTGATGCGAAGAAAGAATCGCCTAAGGCGGATGAGGCGGTGTACAACGTTCTCCCCAAGGGTCCAACGGCGCCTTCTGGACCGAGTCCCAGAGGGAATAGCAAGGTCAACGGGCAGGGGCTCTCTGTATCTCATCACAGCCCCATCGTCGGTCACATGCAGCAGGAAAAAGGTGCTAGCAAGAAACGAATACTGGGGTCTACTAGTACTCCAAGCCCAGGAGGCGGTCACTGACAATCACATATCACCTACCACGTTAGAAAGCAAAAAAAAATTATATACGTTGACATCAAGATAGAGGCCAAGGAGCGTGAAACATGTTGGTGTGCACCCCCCTGCTCTGCATCCAAAACATTTTGGGAAATGTCAAGAAAGGTTGTGAGGTATTTTAGTAAGTTTTTATTTTATCATAGGTAGAGGCGTTCGATAGGACAAGGTCAACAGAGATATTAACTACACTCGCGAGTACAGAGACGAGATTTATGTAAACAAATATTTATTATTATTTTTGAAGGTTACAGTAAATTGGGCCGTATTGTCATTTGTTGTAACGTACTGGACAAAAATCTTTCTGTTCTGTTTTTTTAACAACCAATAATACATTTAGAAAGCAGTTGTGTATGGGATACTGGTTTTTATTTAGAAGATTTAACTTTAAATATCGTGTAAAAATTTGTGTAAATTTTATTTTTATTTTTTTTGTTGGACAAGGACAACAAAATGATTTGAGTTTTGATTTTACTTTGAAAAGATTTAACTTTAAATATCGTGTAAAAATTTGTGTAAATTTTATTTTTATTTTTTTTTGTTGGACAAGGACAACAAAATGATTTGAGTTTTGATTTTACTTTGAAAAGATTTAAAGTTCAAAATATGGTTTCCCTAAAAAAAAAAAAATAAACTGAATAATAATGACTTGCCTTTAAGGGTTAGGTGGATTGGTAGTGTCTGCCTGGCCAGACACTTACCAAGAAGAGACCTAGATTCAAATCTTGGGGGAATGCTTGCCAGCTTGCAAAGGTAGTAGTTTGTTTTGAATCCTGAGGGAACGGTAGTCTAGTTTTAGGTCTGGTTAACAATAACAACGATGTGACATAGGGGTTATAAAAGGCAGCTCCAATATTTAAACTTACTTGATAATAGAAAAGGATTGTAGATGTAACCGATTCCTTTTTGTATATATAATAATAATAATATAAAAGAATTTAAGTGAATTTAAAGATTTTGGTAAGTATGCAACCTCTGTGTTTTCAGAGAAGATTTCTTTCTTTTTCTAAGCACCTAGTAATTCATAACAGTAAAGATTGAGATAGAAATTGAAACCTTAATTTTTATTATAATAATTTTTATAATCTTTAATTTATTGGGTAAAAAGGAAGTCAATAACAACCTTTAGAATCAAATTGGAACAATCACCAACAAACCTTCTAAATACCCACCAACAAATACTCTACCATTATCAATCAACCTATTTTGTTTTAAACCAATCACTATTATTATTACTGTCATGTACAACTCCTTAACACGCTGTAATGTGTGGGGATCACTCTCTTCTTTTTAAGTTACGTTGTGGGGATCATTCTCTTCTTTTTAAGTTACGTTTTTGGGTGTGAACGGACGAAACGAAATTTAATAATAATGCCGCCGTGGTTACCTCCTTTTGACTGCAGCATTGCCTCGTGTTAACATCTTCAATTGGAGCACCCTACAAGGGGTATTAAAGTAAAATAATATTAAAGTGGAATGGAATTCTAATAATATAATTTTTTTTTATATATAAAGGAATGGGTTATATCCACAGTTTTTTTTATTATTAAGCAGGTTTAAATATTATAGCTGTTAATATTTGTTTTTCTATAACCCTCTTATACCACTTCCTTGTTGTTGATCCGACATGAGGGGGACCACCACCTCTAATGGTAGGAAAAGGTTAAGAAACCAATAGAAGAAGAGGTATTATAGTGGAAGGAAATTCCAACATAGGAATAGAGGAAAGAAAAGATATGTTAACATGAGAAGCTTGTACACTCAAGGGAGTCGGGTCAAACTACTATCTTGACAAAGGCATGCCTCCAATGTATATCCACAGTTTTTTTTTATTATCAAGCCACAGTCTTTTCTATTATCAAGCAGGGTTCAAATTTTGGAGTTGTTAATACTTATCTGTATGTCTCTAACCCCCCTATGCCACCTCGTTGTTGTTGACCTATCATGAGGAGACCAGTACCACCACCTGTAGTGTAAGAAAACAAGTTAAGAAACCAATAAAAGAAGAGGTATTAAAGTGGAAAGAAATTCCAACATAAGAATAGAGGAAAGAATGATAAGTCAACATACGAAACTTGTGCACTCACTAGAGTTAGGTCAAACTACTATCTTTACACAGGCATGTCTCTAATGTTTAAACCTATATCTCTTCTTAGTAAATATAAAAACTTATCAATCCACCAACCCTTAAAAACACAACAATATAAATTTTAAGTATTCAAAATGAATATCCATATTCAATTAAATTTCAAAATCCTTTTCAAATAACCTAAACGAAAATAGCCATGTATTCTGCAAGGTTCGTTGACAGCAATAAACTCCCATCATTTTTTAAACCGCTCATCTTATATATATTAATAAACTCGTTTAAGGTTCGTTGACAGCAATAAACTCCCATCATTTTTTAAACCGTTCATCCTATATATATCAATAAACTCGTTTATATTTGTATGACTTGAATTTAGGTTAACCCAAAAGGTAATTATTAAGTGGTTATATATTATTTGCATTATCCCTGTTTTAAAAGTAATCAAGGTTTCTTTTTCTCCTTTTATAGGATATAAATTATATTTAATTGTTGGTTATTGTTTTTTTATAAAAGTATAATTAATTTGTAATGTTTTATTTATTTGTCTTTTACTTATTAAAATATATATTAATAAAATTATTTTAAATAATTATTTTTAATTTAAAATTTATAAAATTAAAATATAAAAAAATCATGTTTTAATATTTATTTATTATTTAATTATTTGTTTCAAATAATAGTCTACTCCTATTATAGTGTTATAATGGATAATTGATGCACTTATTATACTAATGATAATCAATGTGGTTTTCAAAGAAGAATATGTGTTTGTTAAATTTATCATGAATGAGGTGATGTACTTGAAGCTACGAATTAATTTAAACTAGAAATAAACTCATATGGAAAGACAATTTTGTAAGTTAAAGATAAATAACAATGTTCGTATTAATTGCATAAAAGAGTTTAAAAAATATCGTAGATCACTTTAAGGAGAGTCTCCTTTATTAGCAAAACTTAATACAATATATTTTTTTTTAAGAAGTGTTCAACTCTCTTACAATGCAATATATAAAGATAACTTAGCCTACCCTAATTCTCTAGGATTAGCCAAAAATAAATTGAGCCCAAAATGGCTATCTAACCTATCTAACCTTAAATATCTAGGGTCACCTTCACATTCAAAAGGGGTTCCCACTTATTACTAGTTAAAATATTACAATAAATTGAAAAGGGTTAAGATGTGAGGTCCTACCACTACCTCCCCCTTCAAATATAAGCTTTGCCTTCAAAGCTAAAGATGAAAAAACTACTGTTGGAATTGTTATAGTAGTTTCCACATGGTATATTTAGCTTGTCATCCATGGCATTGTACCAAGATATTTGTAATGGTTTGGTTGCATAGTTTTCATGATCATTGGTTCATAGTAGCTTGTGGTTTGAGAATGATTGACACTTCATCATCTAGTTTAGGTCTTATTGGCTAAACTCAAATATGTTATCCCCAAGGCTTATTCATGCAAGATACATATAAAATAAGACGTATCTTGAAGATGGTAGCAAGTCTAATTTGTATGCACTTGTGCCAATTCATTGTAATAGCTAGTATGGTCCATAAAATTTGAGTGCAAGCTTGTGACTATCTTTAAGTTTTAGTGATGTTTGTTTGTAGGAAAGTAATCTAAAATATACCTAATTTCCATTAGAAAAAATCACTTGTATATATGTTGATATAATTCTTGCTTAATCCCATTTAAGGCCATTGCTAAATTATCATTCATAGATTGAAGTAGTGCCTTCAAATCGCTAAGAGTAGAATCAACAACCTATACATGGGAACTTCATAAAAGGTATTAAGTGAGAGCTAGTGATGGTTATCCATAAACAAATTCATATGAGGTTATCTTAGTTATCATATGATAAGGGATATTGTATCACCATTCCACTAATGATATTCATTTGGTCCACTATGTTTGACGTTGTGAAGCAAAGTAACATGATTAAGCCTCAAAGAATTAATGGACAATTTTAATTTGGTCATTCATATGAGGGTAATATGTTGAGCTCATCTTCAGGTTGGGTTCCTTGTAGCTTGAATATTTCCTTCCAAAATTATTGGTGAATGTGGATTCATAGTCCTAAACTATAGATAATAACATTCAATGGGGTTGGAAATTATAGTCAATAAATATTTGGGTAATGGTGGAGGCTATGTAGGGATGTGCAAGAAGACTATGACTCCCTTTGTTATTTTGATAAATATCACATTCCTAGACATCCCCTCTTATAAGAAGTTTTCTTTTGCATGCTAATAAGTTTTTAAAAATATATAATGTTTAGTTGAAGGTGATTTATGTTATTTCTAGAATAGCTTGTTGCATATAACATAATATTTAACAAGAACAATGCATCCCTTGCAGTGCAAGGTTTGGCCATCCCAAGAATATGTTTAATCTGCATTGAAGTGTGTGGATAGATTTCAAATGCAATGTATATTGGGATTCTTTTTCTGCTCTTGTTGGATGTCATTCAACCACTCAATATGTGTTATTTATAGTGCACACAATATAGTTTGGTTATAAAACTTGCATGATAGGGCATCAACTTTAACATTGTCTTTCCTCTTTTTGGAGTGGATATCATAACCATACTCTAGTAGTTTAGTAAAACATTTTTTTTGCTCAAGAAAATGTACTTATTGATTCATAAATTATTTAAGGTTGTGATGGTCAATTTTGATATAAAAATATTGGCCTACAAGATTTGGTCACCATTGTATCACCACACATAGAGTAACCATCATTTCCTTCTTACATGTTAAATTTCTTAAATACTTAATTTTTTATTTATAAAATATAAGGATTATGCTAATTTTATTAGGAATTCTCTACTTCCATTCTCTAATGCATCATATTTATTGGTAAAGGGTTGAGAGTAGTGTGAAATAGCAAGTATAGGAGTGGTGCTTATAACTTGATTGAGAAATTTGAAAGCCTCTTATGTTTCCTTGTTCCACCTAAATGAGCCTTCTTTTAACATCGTTGTTAGAGGGTTTGTATGTTGAATTTGCAATATTTTCTAGAAATATTCCAAAACATACATTCACCATAATTGTATACAAAAAAGAAGAAGAAATTAAAAGATAGCAATAGTAAATGAAGTAAAGAGATGAAGAAATATGATAATAAATAGAAGGTGGCCTCCTGTAGGTACCCAAATATATCACCTTTGATACAAATGGATCCTCACTAAGGAGTATTATAGTGATACAAATCCCCAATTAGAGGTGAAGCTCATGATGACATAAACTTAACCTTGAGGTTAACTTTAAAATAAAATAATAATAGATACCCTTTTAAGCAAGGTTATCTGTAATGGTGGATTAACCAATAGTACTAAGGGTAAAATATGAAAAGGGGTCCTTAGGCTTATATGAATATGCCTATAGACTTACATAAATTATGAATGCTCATAGGATTAAATGGTCACATGCTCATAGGCTACATTAATAATGTTCATAAGCACTTCTTCACACTTTTGGCCTTGGCCTGAACAATATTAGATTACACAAATTTCAACAACCCCCCATAATTTAAGCTGAGAGGTCCAAGGAGAGAAGGTGTTATAGGTAACACCTCTCCTCATAATGTATGCTCTAATGGTCCTCCATTGTTCCATATTCATCATCAAAAGGATTGTGTCCAACCCTCAAGATTTTTGTCTCAATCATTTTTAGCCTTGTAATGCAATTTTTGATAGAGTGTCCTTTTCCTTTTACAATACTCACAACTATTTGAATTTTATGAAATCTTAGACTTCCCCTTGGGAAATTAAGCCTTATAACCCATTGATTTGAATTATTTTGGATGAGATTTTGTATGAGAAAGAGCTCCATAATTATTCATTGCCACTTCATAATTGATTAGAAGCTTGAAACTTCCTTCAAGAGAGATAAGATGTGGCACTTTTATAGTCATAACATTCATGTACAGAACCAATACAATTGTATAAAATGGAGGAGAAAAACTAGAAGTAAAATATTTGACATACTCTTCATCATTTTCCTCTTACCATAGCTAGATTACCTTTTATAGATTTGAATTGAGGTATATAGTCTTCAACATTATTGAAATCTATTTTTTTTAAGATTGGAGAGCTCCATCTCTATTATGTTAACTTTAGTGGAACTTACTTTTCAATAGATATCATTTAAAGTATTTCATACCTCAATAGGATTAGTTTTCTCTCTAAAGTGAAAAAGTACATTTGGTTCTACTAACATGAAGAAGAGTCCAATAGCTTTCTCCTTTTTCTTACCAAGTTCATGATCACTAAAATATTTTGACTCATTATTGAAGATGAACTAAAGATTATTGCTTTTGAGTAATCCTACCATTTTAACTGACAAGTGTTATAATTTCCTACATTGAGGTGAGTAACATGTCCTATAGAATCTATTTTGCATAGAATCCTAAGCAAATTTTTAACAAGTCCTGAAGTTGATATTACCACCTTGTAGAGATCAAACAATCATGCAATTTAGAAACAAAATGAACTCTAAATGTTTCCTTATGGAAAATTTATGGCCTCTAGAAGATTTGGTCTATTAGTACTCAAATAATAAAAAATGTCAAACCTTAGAATATTTTTGCTAAATTAACAATTTCCACTTGGAAACACTAGATTGGATGTTATGTTATTAATCAATGAATCTGAGTTTGACAAGTAAATCAATTTGATTGGCTAGGATTCTTATTGATGGTGCACTATTAATCAACAAATCTGAGTTTGATAAGTGAATTAATGTGATTGGTTGGAATTCTCATTGATGTTGCACTATCAATCAACAAATTTGTATTTGACAAGTGAATTAATGAGGTTTGTTGAGATTCTCACTATATATAAAAAATATGTCTTAATAGGTTTGGAGCTTATAAGGTTTGAACTTGATATGGCATGCATGAAAGTAAGATGATGGATTTGTATGCCACATGTGCTACCTAAGACTTAAAGAGTACAAGTTTCATTTGATTGATGCACTAAGGATACTCTTCCCAACAATTTTTGAGCTTGACACCTATCTTAAATAAACAAACTTCTCAAACAATATTCCATGTAATTGGTTGAGGCACATGGAGACCTCCTCCATTTGGCATTTTTGCTACCCATCAACTGGTATAAGACCTTCAAAATATAATTCTTGTAGGATTTGAATTGTTGACCTACATGCTATAAGCAAGTCATACAACCATTGTGTCAAAGAGATGAATGTGAATGAGAGAGAGAGAGAGCCTTGATGCAGGAGCATCCACATGGAGAAGTTGGAAGACCAATTTTCAAATGACTATTAAGAAACCATCTCATGGAAGTTGAAAAGTAACAGTTTAGTAACTATTTTTGGAGCCTTTAAAAAGGGGGTTCATGAAGAGAATAAAAGAGAGACAAATAAGGGTCTCAAATATTGGCCTTGTATTCCCATTGAAAATATAAAATATATAAACAATATTTTTTTGTTGTTGCAGGTTTAAATTATTTCTATTTTGTGTTATTAAAGTTGTATGTTGTAGTCTACTTACATTAGTGTATGCAGGGTTGTAGGTGAAGGTAATTTTACATAAGTATCACCATCACATAACCTTATCATTAGGCTAAGAAGCACTTAAGAAAAGTGTTGTTGTGGCAAATAGTACCATATGTATGTTATGATTAGTCTTTGATTTTGGAGTTGTTGGTTGGTGAAGAGGAAGATCATGGTTTATGTCTCATTGAAGAGGAAAGAAATTACCCATTACCCCTTGTCATATTTCCAATTAAATAAAATATCCATTTGTGTGTTGTCACAGGAAATTGTTATTATTGGGTAAGTGAGTGTCGATAGGGGAAGTGCCATCAAGGAAGAGCATGCCATCAAATATTATCAAGGAAGTGCGTGCCAATAGGAGACATTCAATTAGGGAAGTACACACCATCAAGGGATTACCATCATGAAGTTTCATACCGATATGTCATCATGAAAGAGCCAAAGTAAGGTATCAACACAATTTTACAGTCAAAGTTTGACGTCTTTGTCCTTACCATATTTCACATTACTATATTATCAAATAAGAAATTGCCACTACTGTCAAGTGACACCATTGTCTTGTGAAGTTGTCTTATGAAGTCCAAATATGTTGTTTAATCAAATCTTACAATGTGGTAAGAAAGGAAAGGTTGTACAATTGAAACCCTCTTCCACTACATCATTTTTGGTATTAGAGCCAGAATATCTCTAAGGATTAATACATGTACAAAGGATAGATGGTATAGTGGGGAAGGATAAGACTGTGAGGTCATTATACTATGGGTATAGCAAAAATGATGAGAGGTATGATTGCTTGACTAGATGCTCTTGAACTTGCCTAGAGACGGGGTGTTCAAGTGGATGATATAAGTGATAGTGAAGAGGAGGAAATGGACCAAGCAAAAGTTCACAATGAAGGACAAAAAAAATATCCATAAGAAATATTAATTTGAGCGAATTTCTAATATGGGAAGAAAGCTAAGGTTAGAAACCCAATCATGTGATGGAATTTTAAACCCTAATGAACTCATTGATTGGATTATAGAGATGGAAAAATATTTTGATTTTGAATCAATATATGACCCCAAGAAGGTGAAGTTTTCCTGTATGAAACTAAAGGGGCATGCGTCCTTGTGGTGGGATCATGTCCAAATAGAAAGACAAAGAAAGAGAAAGGAAAATATTAAGAAATGGGAGAAAATGGTCACTAAACTAAAGTTCAAATTCCTCCCACCAAATTACGAGATAATATTGTTTAGAAGACTCCAAAACCTTAAGTAAAAGGAATTGGACATGAAATTAGAGTATATAGAGGAGTTCTATAAATTGACCATTAGAGCTAGCCATATTGAAGATGATGAGGAGAAAGTGGCAAGATACATAAATAGAATAAGGGTGTCCATACAAGATAAAATTAGTCTGATTAGAATTAGAATAGTTGAAAAGGTATACTAGTATGTGCTAAAGGAAAAGGAAACATTGTTGCACAAGCAACATACAAGAGAGAGAGGAAGATCCTCTCAAGGAAGAGAACAATAAAATAATGGTACCATAAAATATTAGCAAAAAGGAGAAGCTATTACTTTTCAAAGTGATTCCAATCAAAGCACCTAGGGAAAAGGTGAATCGTTAAGAGGACGAGATGGATTTGGTATAGGAAAATGACAGTTTTGTTGGCAAGTGTTATAGATATTTTAAAGAATGACATAGAGCATTTGAATGTCCTCAAGCACAATAGGCAACCAATTGTGGAAAAGAAGCCTATAACCAGATTGCATAAGCAGATGAAGACAATATTGCTACATCAAAGCACGTGGAAGAACCCAAACAAAAAGAATTCCTTATGATAAAAAAGGTATTATTGAAACTAGAAAAGGAGGTGTATGAGCTTGAGTAGAGAAGGAGCCTATTCAGAATAATTTACAAATTATGAAGTAAATATTGCAAGGTGATTACAGATAGCAGTGGCACAAATAAATTGGTATCAATAGAGACAATGGAGAAACTTGGATTGAAGATAATGGAACACCCAAATACATTTGGAGTCTCATGGTTGTAAAAGGGACATCAAATATTGGTAACTAAATAATGTATGATAGATATCTAAATTGGATCTTATAAGGATACAATTCTATGTGACATCATACCGATGGATGTGTGTCATGTCTTGTTGGGAAGACCATGGTATTTTGATAAAAAAAATTACATGATAGTAAGGAGAACACTTATGTGATTGAGAAGGATGGCAATAGGTATACATTAAGTTCATTGAAGGACAAAGGAAAGAAGTGGATAATAGTCCTATAGTGTGTCAAGATACAAAAAAACAATCCTTGAAGGAAAAAAGAAGATAAAAGCATATTTTACTCTCACTGCTAAACCACATAATAAGGAATAGTGGGCAAGATGGATGAAAATCCACATGAGGCGAAAGATTTGTTGGAAGATTATACAATTATTATTTCAAAATTTGGGTTGCCATTGATAAGGAACATGGATCATCACATAGATTCTAGTTTTAAATTGAGCTTAAATGATAAGTTGACACCAATGGAGAATGATGAGAAAAGTATAAAGATAAGCAAAATAATAAGTATAGGGAAGAAGCAAATAACCTAGGTCACTAGTAGTAGTGACAATGAAGACAACAATGTAGTGATTCCTAATGAAGAGAAAGAGAAAAAGGAGAGTGACAAGAGAGAAGAGGGAGATGAATGTCATGATGATGTTGATTGTATTTATGAAGACCACATTGCTAGAGTTAATAGTAACAATGTTACTTAAAAGTGTGGTGAAGGACGTTATGATAGTGGAGATAAAGAATAGAGTGGGGTTGAAGCGTTTGGATGATTTAAAAGGCACACCATAGGCATTGGCTCCAAGTTGATGAGAAGAATATGGTACAATGGTGAAGGAATGGGAAGATATGGGAAAGGTGTAAAAAATTCCATAATGCTAGAGATAAGACCAAAGAATAAAGGCCTTGGGTATGCAGATCCGATAGGAAGCAATGAGACTAAATTGTGAGAGGAGAGAGCAATACAAGGAATGAAGGTTTAAGAATGGGTTGTTGTAGTCAATGTGGAATAATTGGACATGTTGCAACTAGGTATTAGAACCTACATCCTTGTGAGAGTTGTGGAGGACATGATCACTCCAAAGGAAGGTGTTGGTACCAAGAGGGAATTACCAATAAAGTGTGTGTTGATTGTGGTTGTATGGATGTGACACAACGGGAGAAGGTGAACATAATGTTGAGTTCATTCTATATGAGGAGGTTTGATCCTTAGAGGAAAACCAAGACAATACATTGAAGTTGTCCAAGTGAATACCCATGTTAAAAGTGTGATAGCTTGGAAGAAAAACTCATGAGCTAGAGCTCATGGAACACTTTCTATTACTCAATGAGTATGATGCATGAGCATCCACATGGAGAAGTTGGAATACCAGCTATCAGATGGTTGTTAAGAAATTGTTTCATGGAAGTTGAAAAGTAATAGTTTAGTAACTATTTCTGGAGCCTTTAAAAAGAGGGTTCATGAAGATAAGAGAAGAGAGAGCAGAAGAGAGGTAAAGAAGGGTCTCAAATTTGTATTCCCAATGGAAATAGAAAATATATAATTAAATTATTTTTTGCTATTGCATGTTTAAATGATTTTTGCTTTTTTTTTTTTATATATATTTAAGTTGTATGTTGTAGTCTACTTGGATTAGTGTGTGTAGGGTTGTAGGTGAAAGGAATTTCCACATAAGTCTCACCATCACATAACCTTATCATCAAGATGATAAGTGCTTGAGAAAAGTGTTGTTGTGGCAAAGAGTTCCATTTGTATGTTTTAATTGCTCTTTGATTTTGGAGTTGTTGGCTGGTGAAGAGGCATATCATGGTTTGCTTCTCATTTGAGAGGAAAGAAGTTACCCCTTACCCATTGTCATATTGTCAACTAAATAAAACTATCATTTGTGTTCCTTCATAGGAAGTTGTTATTGTTAGGGAAGTGAGTGCCAACAGGGGAAGTGTTATCAGGGAAGAGCATGTTGTCAAGCATTATCGAGAAAGTGAGTGCCATCAGGGAAGTGCACGCCATCAAGGGATTGTCATCATGATGTTTTATATCAACATGTCATCATGACGTTTCCTATCAACATGCCATCATGAAAGGGATAATATAAGGTGCTGACATAATTTTATCGTCAAAGCTTGTTGTCTTTGCCCTTACCATCTTCCACATTGTCATCTTATGAAATAAACAATTGCCACTACTGTTAAGGGACATCACCATCTTGTGAAGTTGTCATCTTATGAAGTCCAAATATATCATTTAATAAAATCATATAATGTGGTAAGAAAGGAAAGGTTTTTGTACAATTGAAACCCTCTCTATCATTGCATCATTTTTGGTATCAGAGCTAGAAGATCTCTAAGGATTAATACATTCCCAAAGGAGAGATGGCACAATGGGGAAGGGGAAGACTATGAGGCCCTTGAAGTGTGGATATAACAAAGATGATGAGAGACATCATTTCTTGACTAGTTGCACTTGAAATTTCCTAGAGGATGGGTGTTCACATGAATGATATAAGTTATAGTGAAGAGGAGGAAATGGACCAAGCATAAGTTCACAATGAAGAACAAGAAAAAGATCTAGAAGAAATATTAGTTTGAGCAATTTTTGATATGGGTAGAAAGCTAAGGTTAGAAACCCCATCATATTATGGAAGTTTTAACCCTGAAGAACTCATCGATTGGATTATAGAGATGGAGAAATATTTTGATTTTGAATCAATGGATGACCCCAATAAGGTGAAGTTTACCTATATGAAATTGAAGGGGCATGCATCCTTATGGTGAGATCATGTCCAAATATAAATACAAAGAAAGAAAAAGGAAAAGATTAAGACATGGGAGAAAATGGTCACTAAATTAAAGGCCAAATTCCAACCATTGAATTACGATATAGGTTTGTTTAGAAGACTCAAAAACCTTAAGCAAAATGAGTTTATAGAGGAGTTCTATAAATTGACCACCAGAGCCAATCATATTGAAGATGATGAGGATAAGGTGACAAGATACATTAATGGACTAAGGGTGTCCATACAAGATGAAATTGATTTGATCAAATCAGAATGACTAAAGAGGCATACTAGTATTTGCTCAAGGCAAAGGAAAAGTTGTTGCATAGGCAGCAAAATAATGCAAGAGAAAGAGGACGATCCTCTCAAGGAAGAGAACAATCAAATAATTGTACCAGGAAATATTTGCAAAAAGGAGAAGTTAGTACTTCTCAAAGTGATTCCAATCAAAGCACCTAGGAAAAAGATGAATCATAAAGAGGACGAGATGAATTTGGTAGAAGAATAGAATGTAGTTTTGTTGCCAAGTGCTATAGATGTTTTAAAGGACATAGGGTATTTGAATGTGCTTAAGCACAACAGACCACCAGGTGTGGAAGAGATCCATAACAAGATTGCACAAGCAGATGAAGACAATATTACTACACTGAAGTACATGGAAGAAACTAAACAACTAGTATTCCTTATGATAGAAAGGGCATTGTTGAAACCAAAAAAGGAGGTGTATGAACCTGAGCAAAGGAGCCTGTTCAGAACGATTTCCAAATTAGGAAGCAAATGTGGCAAGGTGATTGTGGATAGTGATAGCACAAATAACTTGGTGTCAATAAATATGATGGATAAACTTGGGTTGAAGAGAATGGAATTCCCAAATCCGTATACAGTCTCATGGTTGTATAAGGGACATCAAATCTTGGTAACCGAACAATGTATGATAGATCTCCAAATTGGCTCTTATAAGGATGATATTATATGTGATATCATGCTAATGGATGCATGTCATGTCTTGTTGGGAAGACCATAACAATTTGATAAAAAGGTAGTGCATGATGGTAGGGAGAACACCTATGCAATTGAGAAGGATGGCAAGAGGTATACATTAAGTCCATTGAAATATAAAGGGAAATAAGTGGACAATAGTCCTACCGTGTGTCAAGATGCAGAGAAACAATCATTGAAGGGAAAGAAGAAGATAAAAGCATGTTTTTGCTTTCATCATTAAACCCATAGAAGAAGGGATAGTGGGCAAGATGGATAAAATTCCACATGAGGCGAAGGATTTGTTGGAAGAATATGCAACAATTATTTCAAAATATGGGTAGCCACTGGTAAGGAGCATGGGTCATCATATAGACTCCAGTTTTGAATCGATCTTAAGTGATAAGGTGATACTAGTGGAAAATGATGAGGAGAGGATAGAGATAAGTAAAATAATAAGTATGGGAAATAAGCAAATAACCTAGGTCACTAGTAGTAGTGACGATGAAGACGATAGTGTGACGATTCTTGCTAAAGAGAAAGAGAAAAAGGAGAGTGACAAGAGAGGAGAGGGAGATGAATGTCATGATGACGTTGATTATATTGATGAAGGTCATATTGCCAGAGTTGATAGTAACAATGTTACTTTAGATTTTGGTAAAGGATATTGTGATAGTGGAGACAAAGAATAGAGTGGGGATGAAGAGTTTGGGTGCTTTGAAAGACACACCATAGGCATTCGCTCCAAGTTGAGAAGAATGGGATACAATGGTGAAGGATTGGGAATATGTGGGTATGGTGTGAAAATACCTATAATGCTAGAGATAAGGCCAAAGAATGAAGGCCTTGGGTATGTAGGTCTGACAGGAAGCAGCAAGACTAAATTTGTGAAAGGAAATAACAATATAGGGAATGAAGGTTCAAGAATGGGTTGTTGGAGTTAGTGTGGAATAATTGGACACATTGCAACTAGGTGTTAGAACCTACATCCTTGTGAGAGTTGTGGAGGACATGATCACTCCAAAAGAAGGTGTTGGTACCAAGAGGAAGTCGCCAACAAAGTGCATGTTGATTGTGGTTGGATGAATGTGACGCAATAGAAGGTTAAGAGAATGCTAAGTTCATTATATACAATGAGGTTTTATCCTTAGAAGAAGAACAAGACAAAACATTGAATTTGGTCTTGTGAAGACCCAAGTTGAAAGGGTGATAGCTTGAAAGAGCAATTCATGAATTGAATCTCATGAAACATTACCTCTTACTCGATGAGTATGATGCCACCCTTCTTCCAGAACAAACCACCCTTGCCATTGTGCCACTTCCTTTTTAGTGCAACCTTCCTCTAAACAAAATGACATCAATTAAGAGGGGAGTTGAACGCACAACCTCCTAGATAAAGCCGAACTGCCATGCGGCGAAGGTGAGATGAAGCCGTGGAGCGCCTCTGCACAGAATGCCACAAACGAGAATAACATGTTGTTTAGGTTTAAGGAGAATTGAACCGGGGCTGATGCAAAGAAAGAATCGCCTAAAGCGGATGAGGCGGTGTACAACGTTCTTCCCAAGGGTCCAACGACGCCTTCTGAACCGATTCCCAGAGGGAATAGCAAGGTCAACGGGCATGGGCTCTTTGTATCTCATCACAGCCCCATCGTCGGTCACATGCAGCAGGAAAATGGTGCTAGCATGAAACGAATACTGGGGTCTACTCCAAAGCCCAGGAGACGGTCACTGACAATCACATGTCACCTACCATGTTGTAAAGAAAAACAAATTATTATATACAAATCGCGTTCACATTAAGATATGAAGAGATCTCGAGAAACTTATTCCAGAAATAATGCAGAAATAAATAATTTAGAAGAAATGACACCACACAATGCACATATGACACACGAAATTTACCCTGGTTCACCCGATGTGGGCTACTCCAGCAAAAACAAGAGCCACTCCTTGATATTATTATTTTTCTTTCTTGCCCGAAAATGAGACATTACAATAAAATATAAAGGAAACTCTCACAACCCTAAACCACTATGTGGTATTAGAATACAATGGGCACAATACCGTGGGCTAAACCACCCACACCCACCAACCACCCACCAACCGTGGGAATCCCGACAATCGCTTCGAAAAAAGGGGGAAAATTTTTCCCGACGTTGTCAGAAACCGCCCCTCGGATCCCAGCAGCCCCGGGAAGCGCATCGCCCTCCTCGTGAGGAGCTTCGCTCCTCCTATCCTCTCGTGCCTGTCATACAGTAATTCCTCGGCAAAGGATGAGACACATCCAACAAGATACAGGTTAATGATGTTGGTGTGTACCCCTTGCTCTGCATCCAAAACATTTTGGGATTGCAGCCATTCGAGTTAGTGCAGGAAATAAAATGACAAGACAGGTTGTCAGGTATTTTTGTAAGTTTTATTTTTTATTTTATTATAGGGAAAGGCGTTCGATAGGAGAAGGTGAACAAAGATATTAACTATACTGGCGAGTACAGAGACAAGATTGATGTAAACAACTGTTTTTTTATTATTTTTTAAGGTTACTATAAATTGGGCTTTGTTGTCATTTGTCGTAACGGTACTGGACGAGAATCTTCTGTTCTATTCTTTTAACGAGCAATAATACATTTAGAAAGCACTGTGTATGGGATACTCCGTTTTTACTTAGAGATTCATAGCGACTGTTTATAAAATTTTGTATAAATTTAAAGATTTTTTCGGATTAAGATAACATAATGGTTTGAGCTTTGATCTTACTTTTAAAAAATTCAAAGTTCAAAACATGGGGTGTCTAAAAAAAATAAACTGAATAATAATGAGTGAATAGTGCCTCCAAAGGCTAGGTGGATTTGTAATGTTTAATTGGCCATACACTTACCAAGAAGAGACCTAGGTTCAAACCTTGTGAGCATGTTGCCAACTTGCAAAGGTAGTAGTCTGTTGTGAATCCTTTGAGTGTTGCCAGACGGATACGGATGACTATACCAACCCTGAGCTGCGGGTAGTCTAATTTCTAATTTCAGATCAAGTTAACAATAATGATGTGGCATATGGGTTATAGGAGACAACCCCAATATTTGAATCTACTTGGTAGTAGAGAAAGATTGTAAATGTAACCAGTTCCTTATGTATAAATAATAATAATAATATTATAAAAAAAATTAAGTGCATCTAAAGATTTTGTTGAGTATGCAACCTCTTGTTAGAAAATATTTATTTCTTCTTCTAAGTACCTAATAATCCATAAAAGTAGAGATTGAGATAGAAATTGAAACCTTAACTTTTATAATCTATAATTTATTGGGTAAAGATATCTGTTTGTTGTGGTGCAGGTAAATGTAGAGGCCGACCCAGATTTCATCACTCGTGTCTCCATCTTGAAGATATATGGTATAGTTAAGAACATCCTATCTGCTGGTAGAGGCCGACAATGCTCCATTCCTCGTACGCCCAACTTGTTGAAAATGGGTGTTTTTTCACTAAAAAATAGTTTTTTTGCGGGTTGGATCCCATCAAAACTTCGTAGTTAAGCATGCTTGGGATGAAGTAGTGGGTGACCTCCTAAGAAGTCCCTAGGTTGCACCATTTTTTTTCTACCTAAGTGTTGTAGGTGAGTTGGAGAGGAGAGGGCAATCCTCCAAAGGAGGTCCCAAGTTCGAATCTCCACCCTACTAAAAAGTTGAATTGGGTATCCAAAATCCAATTAATAATGTTGGTGCGGGCAAGACGACTCTGGTCACTTTGACAGTGTAAAACCCCTTGGTCATGGTCTGAAAACCCCTTGGTCATGGTCTCTCAGACCAAGGCGGCCCCAAGGAGATTTTCGCTTTAAAAAAAAAATAAATTAAATAAAGAGAAAGTTCTAAATACCTAATAATCTATAACAATAAAGATTGAAATAGAAATTAAAACCTTATTTTTTAAAGATCCAAAATTCTAATTTTATAATAAAAAAGAAGTCAATAACAACAATAACTTTGCATCAGACAATCACAACAATCCCCTTAAACATCCACCAACAAATACTTTACTATTATCAGTCAACTTAAACCAATCTCCATTATTATTACTGCATTTACAAGTCCTTAACAGCCTGTAATGTGTGGGGATCACTCTCTTCTTTTTAAGCTACTTTTTGGGTGTGGAATGGACGAAACGAAATTTAATAATAATGCCGCCGTGGTTACCTCCGTTTGACTGCAGCGTTGTCTCGTGTTAACATCTTCAATTGAAGCACCATGGTACTTTAAGAACATATGGAACTAAATTTTAATAATTTATTTATTTTTTTATAAAGGTTTTTTTATATTTGAAGTTTTTTTTATTATCAAGTCACAGTTTTTTTATTGTTAAATAGGGTTTAAATCTTGCAACTGTTAATATTTGTCTGTCTATCTATAACTCCCTTATGCCACCTAATTGTTGTTGACTTTACATGAGCGGAATCACCACTAGTAAATGTAGGAAAACAAGTTAAGAAATCAATAGAGGAAAGAAAAATAAGTCAACATAAGAAGCTGTACAAAGAAGTCAGGTCAAACTACTTTCTTTACGCAAACATGCATGCCTCTAATATTTAAACCTAAATTTCTTCTTACTAAATATTAAAACTTATCAATCCACCAACCCTTAACAACATAAAGATATAAATTCTAAATATTTCAATTAAAATTTCAAAATCCTTCTTAAATAAACTCAACAACAAAAATATATAAATTCTAAATATTTTAATTAGAATTTCAAAATCCTTCTCAAATAACCTAAACGAAGATAGCCTTGTATTCTGCAAGGTTCGTTCACAATAAGCTCCCATCATTCATATATATATATATATATATATTAATAAACTGGTTTATAAATCCTAATTATTCAAAATGAATATCCATATTCAATTAAAATTTTACAATCCTTCTCAAATAATTTAAACGAAGATAGCCATGTATTCTGTAAGGTTCGTTGAGAGCAAGCTCCCATCATTCCATCCTATATATTAATAAACTCGTTTATATTTATAATTTGAATTTAGGTTAACCAAAATGTTAATTATTAAGTGGTTATATATTATTTGCATTATCTCTGTTTTAAAAGCAACCAAGGATAGGTTGGTTTGATATAAATTATATTTAATTGTTGGTTATTGTTTTTTATGGGAGGTATAATTAATTTTTAATATTTTATTTATTTGTTTTTTAATTTTTAAAATATAAATATTAATAAAATTATTTTAAATAATTATTTTAATTTAAAATTTATAAAATTAAAATATAAAAAATATTATGTTTTAATATTTATTTATCATATAATTATCTGTTTCAATCGTTTTTTTGACAATAGTTTCGTCATCTTATAGTGTTATAATGGATGCACTTATTACACTCATGACAACCAATGTGGTTTCCAAAGAAGATGTGTTTGTTAAATTTATCATCAATGAGGTGATGTAGTTGAAGCTATGATAGCAAGAGGATCCATTAAATATGGTAATCAAATTGTGTAAGGATTTCACTTACATTAATTAAGCTAAACTAGAAATAAACTCATATGGAAAGACAATTTTGTAAATTGAACATAAATAACAACGATGGTCATATTGATTGCATAAAAGAATTTTAAAGTATCATAGGTAACTTTAAAGGAGAGTCTCCTTTATGAGCAACACTTAATACAATATATATTTTAGGATGTCTTCAACTCTCTTACAATGCAATATATAAAGATAACTTTGCTTACACTAATTCTCTAGGATTAGCCAAAAATAAATTGAGCCCAAAATGAATATCTAACCTATCTAACCCTAAATATCTAGGGTCACCTTTACATTCAAAAGGGGTTCCCACTTATTACTAGTTAACATAATACAATAAATTTAAAAGGGTTAAGACATGAGGTTCTATCACTACCTCCTCCTTAAAATATAAGCTTTGCCCTCAAAGATAAAGATGAGAAAACTATTGTTGGGGTTGGGTATATTTAGCATATAATCCATGGCATTGTACCAAGATATTTGTAATGGTTTGGTTGCATAGTTTTCATGATCATTGGTCCATAGTAGCTTGTGGTTTGAGAATGATTTACATTTCATATCTAGTTTAGGTATTATTGGCTAAACTCAAATATGTTATCCCCAAGGCTTATTCAATCAAGATACATAAAAGACAAGATGTATCTTGAATATGGTAGCAAGTCTAATTTGTATGCACTAGTGCCAATTCATTGTAATAGCTAGTATGGTCAATAGAATTTGGGTGCAAGCTTGTGACTACCTTTGAGTTTTAATGATGTTTTTTGTAGGAAAGTAATCTAAAAAACACCTAATTTCTATTAGAAAAAAATCACTTGCATCTATGTTGATCTAATTCTTGCTTGATCCTATTTTAGGTCATTGCTAAATTGTCATTCATATATTGAAGTAGTGCCTTCAAATCGCTCAGAGTAGAATCAACAACCTATACATGAGAACTTCCTAAAAGATATTAGGTGAGAGCTAGTGATGGTTGTCCATAAAAAAATTCATATGAGGTTATCTTAGTTATCATATGATAAGGGATATTGTACCACTAGTCCACTAATTATTTTCACTTGGTCTGCTATATTTGATGTTATGAAGCAAAATAACATGATTAAGCCTCAAAGCATTTATGTATAATTTTAATTTGGTCATTCATATGAGGGTAATATATTGAGCTCATATTTAGTTGGGTTCCTTGTAGCTTGAATATTTCCTTCCAAAAATTATTGGTGAATGTGGAGTCATAGTCCTAAACTACAGATAATAGCATTCAATGGGGTTGGAAATTATGGTCAATAAATATTTGGGCAATGGTGGAGGCTATGTAGGGATGTGCAAGAGGACAAAAATTGACATACTTTGAGATACATTCCACAAGAACCAAAATAATTGACTTGCCTATGGAGATAGGTAATTCTCCAATAAAATCCATGGAAATATTGATCGATATTGTTACCAAAAATGTTAATCGTTGGAGTGGACCTAGAACTAGAAGTGTCTCCCCTTTGTTATGTTGACAAATATCACATTCCTAGACATCCCCTCTTATAAGAAGTTTCTTTTTGTATGCTAATAAGTTTTTAAAAATATAGAATGTCTAGCTGAAGGTGATTTATGTAATTCCTAGAATAGCTTGCTGTATATAACATAATATTTAACAAGAACAATGCATCCCTTGTAGTGCAAGGTTTGATCATCCCAATAATATGCTTAATCTGCATTGAAGTGTGAGGATAGATTTCAAATGAAATGTATATCGAGATCCTTTTTCCACTTTTGTTGGATGTCATTCAATCACTCAAGATGTGGTATTGATAGTGTACACAATATAGTTTGGTTATCAAACTTGCATGATAGGGCATCAACTTTAACATTGTCTTTCCTATTTTTGGAGTGGATATCATAATAACACTCTAGTAGTTTAGTAACCAATTTGCTCAAGAAAAGGTACTTATTGATTAATAAATTATTTAAGGTTGTGATGGTCAATTTTGATATAAAAATATTATCCTACAAGATTTGGTCACCATTGTGTCACCACCCATAGAGTAACCATCATTTCCTTCTTACATGTTATCTTTCTTAAATGCTTGATTGTGAGGGATTTATTTATAAAATCTAAGGAGGATGCTTATTGTATGAGAACTTCACTACTTCCATTCTCTAATGCATCACATTTATTGGTAACAGGTTGAGAGTAGAGTGAAATAGCAAGTATAGGAGTGGTGCTTATAACTTGATTGAGAAATTTAAAAGCCTCTTATGTTACCTTGTTCCATCTAAATGAGCCTTATTTTAACATTGTTGTTAGAGGGTTTGTATGCTGAATTTTCAATATTTTCTAGAAATATTCCAAAACATGCATTCACTATAATTGTATGCAAAAAAGAAGAAGCAATTAAAAGATAGCAATAGTAAATGAAGTAAATAGATGAAGGAATATGATAAGAAATAGAAGGTGGGTTCCTGTGGGTACCCCAATATATTACCTTTGATATAAATGGATCTTCATTAAGGGGTATTATAGTAATGCAAATGCCCAATTAGAGGTTAAGCTCATGATGACATAAACTTAACCTTGAGGTTAACCTTAAAATAAAATAATAATAAATGACCCTTTTAAGCAAGTTTATCCATAATGGTGGATTAACCAATAGTACTAAGGTTGAAATATGAAAAGGAGCCATTAGGCTTACATGAATATGCCTATAGGCTTACATAAATGATGAATGCTCATAGGATTAAATGGTCACATGATCATAGGCTACATTAATAATGTTCATAAGTACTTCTTCACACTTTTGGCCTTGGCCTAAACAATATTAGATTACACAAATTTCAACAACTGCTCATAATTTAAGCTGAGAGGGCCAAGGAGATAAGGTATTATAGGTAACATCTCCCCTAATAATAGATGATCTTAGATATAATGGTCCTCCATTGTTCCATATTCATCATCAAAAGGATTGTGTCCAACCCTCAAGAGTTTTGTCTCAATCATATTTAGCCTTGTAATGAAATTTTTGAGAGTGTCCTTTTACTTTTATAATACTCACAAGTATTTGATTTTTATGAAACCTTAGACTTCCCCTTGAGAAATTGAGCCTTAGAACCCATTGATTTGAAGTATTTTGGATGAGATTTTGTATGAGAAAGTCCTCCATAATTATTCATTGCCACTTCATAATTGATTAGAAGCTTGAAACTTTCTTCGAGAGAGATGAGTTGTGGTACTTTTATAGTCATAACATTCATGTAAAGAACCAATACAACTATATGAATTAGAAGTAAAATATTTGACATACTATTCATCACTTGCCTCTTACCATAGCTAGATTATATTTTATAGATTTGAATTGAGGTATATAGTCTTCAACATTATTTAAATCTATTTTTTAAGATTGGAGAGCTCCATCTCTATTTTGTTAACTTTAGTGGCACTTAATTTTCAATATATATCATTTAAAGTAGTCCATACCTCAATAGGATTAGTTTTCTTTTTGAAGTGAAAAAGTACATTTGGTTCTATAAACATGAAGAAGAGTCCAATAACTTTCTCCTTTTTCTTACCAAGTTCATGATCACTAAGACCTTTTGACTCATTATTGAAGATGAAATAAATATTATTTCTTTTGGGTAATCCTACCATTTTAACTGACAAGTGCAATAATTTCCTACATTGAGGTGAGTAACATACCCTATAGAATCTACTTTGCACAAAATCCTAAGCAGATTTTAAACAAGTCTTTAAGTTGATTTTACCACCTTGTAGAGATCAAACAATAATTCAATTTAGAAACAAAATGGACTCCAAATGTTTCCTTATAGAAAAGTTATGGCCTCTAGAATATTTGGCATATTTGCACTCAAATAATAAAAAATTGTCAAACCTTAGAATATTTTTGTTGAATTAACAATTACCACTTGGAAACACTAGATTGAATGTTATGCTATTAATCAATGAATCTAAGTTTGACAAGTAAATTAATTTGATTGGATAGGATTCTCATTTATGTTGTACTATCAATCAACAAATCTGAGTTTGACAAGTGAATTAATGTGAAGTTTAATAAGTGAATTATTGTGATTGGTTGGAATTCTCATTGATGTTGCACTATCAATCAACAAATTTACATTTGACAAGTGAATTAATGAGGTTGGTTGAGATTCTTACTATACATAAAAAATATGTTTTAATAGGTTTGGAGCTTATGGGATTTGAACCTGAGATGGCATGCATGAAAGTAAGAGGATGGATCGGTATACCACATGTGCTATGTGAGACCTAAAGAGTACAAGTTTAATTTGATTTATGCACTAAGGATACTCTTCCCAACAAGTTTTGATATTGGCACCTCTCTTCAACAATTAAAATTCCCAACCAATATGCCATCAACTAGTAGAAGACCTTCAAAAAATAAATTCTTGTAGAATTTTATTTGTTGATCTAGATGCTATAAGCAATCCATCCAACCATGTTATCAAAGAGATGAATGTGAATGAGAGATAAAGAGCCTTGATGCAGGAGCATTCACATGGAGAAGTTGGAAGACCAATTGTCAAATGACTGTTAAGAAACCATCTCATGGAAGTTGAAAAGTATTAGTAACTATTTTTGGAGCCTTTAAAATGGGGGTTCATGAAGAGAAGATAAGAGAGAGAAAAAGAGAGACAAAAAAGGGTCTCAAATCTCGGCATTGTGTTCCCAATGAAAATATAAAATATATAAACATTATTATTATTTTTTTGCAGGTTTAAATAATTTCTACTTTGTGCTATTTAAGTTGTATATTTTAGTCTACTTGGATTAGTGTATGCAGGGTTGTAGGTGAAAGGAATTTACATAAGTCTCACCATCACATAACCTTATCGTTAGGTTAAGAAGCACTTAAACAAAATGTTGTGGCAAATAGTACCATATGTACATTTTGATTAGTCTTTGATTTTGGAGTTGTTAGCTGGTGCAGAGGTATATCATGGTTTGTGTCTCATTGAAGAGGAAGGAAGCTACCCCTTACCCATTGTCATATTTTCTATTAAATAAAATAGCCATTTGCATGTCATCACAGGAAATTGTTATTGTTGGGGAAGTGAGTGCCAATAGGGGAAGTGCCATCAAGGAAGAGCATGCCATCAAGCATTATCGAGGAAGTGAGTGCCAATAGGGATTATCATCATGAAATTTCCTACCAATATGTCATCATGAAAGAGCTAAAGTAAGGTATCAACATAGTTTTGCAGTCAAAGCTTGACGTCTTTGCCCTTACCATCTTTCACATTACTATCTTGTAAAATAAGACATCTACCACTGCTGTCAAGTGACATCATCACCTTGTGAAGTTGTCATATTATGAATTCATAATATGTTGTTTAATCAAATCTTACAATGTGGTAAGAAAGGAAATGTTGTACAATTGAAACCCTCTCTTCTACTGCATCATTTTTGGTATTAAAGCTAGAATATCTCTGAGGATTGATACATGCCCAAAGGAGAGATGGCATAATGGAGAAGGAGAATACTGTAAGGCCATTGAACTATAGATATAATAGATATGATGAGAGGCATGATTGCTCGAATAGATGCTCTTGAAATTTCTTAGAGAAAGGGGTGTTCAAGTGGATGATATAAGTGATAGTGAAGAGGAGGAAATGGACCAAGCAAAAGTTCACAATGAAGGACAAAAAAAATATCCAAAATAAAGATTAATTTGGGAAATTTCGAATATGGGAAGAAAGCTAAGGTTAGAAACCCCATCATGTGATGGAAGTTTAAAGCCTAAAGAACTCATTGATTGGATTATAGAGATGGAGAAATTTTTTGATTTTGAATCAATGGATGACCCCAAGAAGGTGAAGTTTGTATGTATGAAACTAAAGGGACACGCGCCCTTGTGGTGGGATCATGTCCAAATAGAAAGACAAAGAAAGAGAGAGGAAAATATTAAGACATAGGATAAAATGGTCACTAAACGAAAGGCCAAATTTCTACCACAAAATTACGAGATAGGATTGTTTAGAAGACTCCAAAACCTTAAGCAAAATGAGTTGGGCATGAAATTAGAGTATACAGAGGAGTTCTATAAATTGACCATTAGAGCCGGTCATATTGAATATGATGAGGAGAAAGTGGTAAAATACATAAATGGACTAAGGGTGTCCATACAAGATGAAATCGGTCTGATTAGAATTAGAATAGTTGAAAAGGTATACCAGTATGTGCTAAAGGTAAAGGAAAAGTTGTTGCATAAGCAACAAAATAATACAAGAGGAAGAGGACGATCCTCTCAAGGAAGAGAAAAATCAAATAATGGTACCATACAACATTTCCAAAAAGGAGAAGTTATTACTTCTCAAAGTGATTCCAATCAAAGCACCTAGGAAAAAGGTGAATAGTTAAGAGAATGAGATGGATTTGGTAGAGAAAAAGGACATAGTTTTTTTGGCAAGTGCTATAGATGTTTTAACAAAGGACATAGGGCATTTGAATGTCCTTAAGTACAATACACCACCAAGTGTGGAAAATAAACTTATAACTATATTGCACAAGCATATGAAGACAATATTGCTACATCAAAGCACATGGAAGAACCAAAAAATGGAGAATTCCTTATGATAGAAAGGGTATTGTTCAAATTAGAAAAGGAGGTTTATGAGCTTGAGTAGAGAAGGAGCATGTCCAAAATGATGCAAATTAGGAAGAAAATATTGCAAGGTTATTATGGATAGTGGTGGCACAATTAACTTGGTATCAACAAAGATGATGGAGAAACATGGGTTGAAGAGAATGGAACATCCAAATCCATATATAGTCTTATGGTTGCAAAAGAGACATCAAATATTGATAACTGAACAATGTATGATAGATCTCCAAATTGGCTCTTATAAGGATACAATTCTATGTGATATCATGTCGATGGATGTGTGTCATGTCTTGTTGGCAAGACTATGGCAGTTTGATAAAAAGGAAGTACATGATAGTAAGGAGAACACCTATGTGATTGAGAAGGATGAAAAGAGGTATACATTAAGTCCATTGAAGGATAAAGAAAAGAAGTGGATAATAGTCCTACAGTGTGCCAAGATATAGAAAACCAATCCTTGAACGGAAAAAAAAATATAGAAGCATGTTTTACTCTCACCGCTAAACCCACATAAGAAGTAATAGTGGGCAAGATGGATGAAACCCCACATGAGGCGAAGGATTTGTTGGAATATTATGCAGTTATTATTTCAAAATATGGGTTGCCATTGATAAGGAGTATGGATCATCACATAGATTCTAGTTTTGAATTGATCTTAAATGATAAGCTAGCATCAATGGAGAATGATGAGAAAAGAATAAAGATAAGCAAAATAATAAGTATAGGGAAGAAGCAAATAACCCAGGTCACCAGTAGTAGTGACAATGAAGACAATAATGTAGTGATTCCTAATGAGGAGAAAGAGAAAAAGGAGAGTGACAAGAGAGAAGAGGGAGATGAATGTCATGATGATGTTGATTGTCTTGATGAAGACCATATTGCTAGAGTTAATAGTAACAATGTTACTTCAAAGTGTGGTGAAGGACATTATGATAGTGGAGACAAAGAACATAGTGGAGATGAAGCATTTGGATGATTTAAAAGGTACACCATAGTCATTGGCTCCAAGTTTATGAGAATAATATGGTACAATGGTAAAGGATTGGGAAGATGTGGGTAAGGTGTGAAAATTCCCATAATGCTAGAGATAAGGCCAAAGAACGAAGGCCTTGGGTATGCAAATCTGATAGGAAGCAACGAGACTAAATTGTGAGAGGAAAGCAATATAGGTAATGAAGGTTCAAGAATGGATTGTTGTAGTCAATGTGGAAGAATTGGACATGTTGCAACTAGGTGTTGGAACCTACATTCTTTTGAGAGTTGTGGAGGACATGATCACTCCAAAGGAAGGTGTTTGTACCAAGAGGGAATTGCTAATAAAGTGTGTTTTGATTGTGGTTGGATGGATGTGACACAATGGGAGAAGGTGAAGATAATGTTGAGTTCATTCTATATGAGGAGGTTTGATCCTCAGAGGAAAACCAATATAATTCATTGAAGTTGTCCAAGTGAATACCCATGTTAAAATAGTGATAGATTGGAAGAGAAATTCATGAGCTATAAATCATATAACATATCCTCTTACTCAATGAGTATGATACAAGAGAATCCACATGGAGAAGTTGGAAGACGAGCTGTCAGATGGTTGTGAAGAAATTGTTTCATGGAAGTTGAAAAGTAATAGTTTAGTAACTATTTTTGGTGCCTTTAAAAGGGGGTTTCATGAACAGAAGAGAAGAGAGAGCATAAGAGAGGCAAAGAGGGGTATCAAATCTCAACCTTGTATTCCCAATGAAAATAGAAAATATATAAATAAATTATTATTTTTTGTTAAATGTTTAAATGATTTATGCTTTTTTTTCTCTATTTAAGTTGTATGTTACAATCTACTTGGATTAGTGTGTGCAGGGTTGTAGGTGAAATGAATTTCCACATAAGTCTCGCCATCACATAACCTTGTCATCAGGATGAGAAGCGCTTGAAAAAACTATTGTTGTGGCAAAGATTTCCATTTGTATGTTTTGATTGCTCTTTGATTTCGGATTTGTTGGCTAGTGAAGAGGCAGATCATGGTTTGCATATTTTTGGAGAGGAAAGAAGTTACCCCTTACCCATTGTCATCTTGCCAACTAAAGAAAACTGTCATTTGTGTTCCTTCATAGGAACATTTTTATTAGTAGAGAAGTGAGTGCCAATAGGGAAAGTGTTGTCAGGGAAGAGCATGTTGTCAAGCATTGTCGAGAAAGTGAGTGCCATAAGATAAGTGCACGCCATCAAGGGATTGTCATCATGATGTTTTCTATCAACATGACATCATGATGTTTCCTATCACCATGCCATCATGAAAGGGCTAATATAGGGTGTTGACATAATTTTATTGTCAAAGCTTGTTTTCTTTGCCCTTACCATATTCCACATTACCATCTTATAAAATAAAAAATTGCCACTACTATCAAGGGACACCATTGTCTTATGATGTTGTCATATTATGAATTCCAAATATATCATTTAATCAAATAATATAATGTGGTAAGAAATAAAATATTGTTGTACAATTGAAACCATCTTTGTCATTGCATCATTTTTGGTATCATAGCCAGAAGATCTCTAAGGATTAATACGTTCCCAAAGGATATATGGCACAATGGGTAAGAAGAAGTGTATGAGGCCCTTAAACTGTGGATATAGCAGAGATGATGAGAGGCATCATTGCTTGACTAGTTGTACTTGAAATTTTCCAAAGGAGGGATGTTCAAGTGGATGATATAAGTGATAGTGAAGAGGAGGAAATTAATCAAGCAAAAGTTCACAATGAAGGATAAGAAAGAGATCTAGAAGAAATATTAATTCGAGCAATTTATTATATGGGTAAAAAGCTAAGGTTAGAAATCCCATCATATTATGGAATTTTAAACCCTGAAGAACTCATTGATTGGATAACAAATATGGAGAAATATTTTGATTTTGAATCAGTGGATGACCCCAAGAAGGTGAAGTTTACTTGTATGAAACTGAAGGGGCATGCATCCTTGTGGTGGGATCATGTTCAAATAGAAAGACAAAGAAAGAAAAAATAAAATATTAAGACATGGGATAAAATGGTCACTAAACTAAAGGTCAAATTTCTCCCATAAAATTACGAGATAGGGTTGTTTAGAAGACTCAAAAACCTTAAGCAAAAGAAGTTGGGCATGAAAGAGTATATAGAGGAGTTCTATAAATTGACCATAAGAGCTAGTCATATTGAAGATGATGAGGAGAAGGGGACAAGATACATAAATGGACTAAGGGTGTCCATACAAGATGAAATTGATTTGATCAAAATCAGAATGATTGAAGAGACTTACTAGTATTCACTCAAGGCAAAGAAAAAGTTGTTGCATAGGTAGTAAAATAATGCAAGGGGAAGAGGATGATCCTCTTAAGGAAGAGAACAATCAAATAATGTTACCAGGCAACATTTGCAAAAAGGACAAGTTAGTTCTTCTCAAAGTGATTCCAATCAAAGAACCTAGGAAAAAGATGAATTTTCAATAGGACAAGGTGGATTTGGTAGAAGAATAGAATGTAGTTTTGTTGGCAAGTGCTATAGATGTTTTAAAGAAAGACATAGGGAATTTGAATTTCCTTAAGCACAATAGACCACCAAGTGTGGAAGAGAAGCCCATAACAAGATTGCACAAGCAGATGAAGATAATATTGCTACATAGAAGTACATGGATATTCCTTATGATAGAAAGGGTATTGTTGAAACCAACAAAGGAGGTGTATGAACCTGAGCAAAGGAGCCTATTCAGAATGATTTACAAATCAGGAGGTAAATGTTGCAAGGTGATTGTGGATAGTGGTAGCACAAATAACTTGGTGTCAACAAATATGGTGGAGAAACTTGGGTTGAAGAGAATGGAACACCCAAATCCGTATAGAATCTCATGGTTGTAAAAGGGACATCAAATATTGGTAACCGAATAATGTATGCTAGATCTAGAATTTGGATCTGATAAGGATGATATTCTATGTGATATCATGCTAATCGATCTGTGTCATGTCTTGTTGGGAACACCATAGCAATTTGATAAAAAGATAGTGCATGATGGTAGGGAGAACACCTATGCAATTGAGAAGGATGGCAATAGGTATACATTAAGTTCATTGAAGGATAAGGGGAAAGAAGTGCATAATAGTCCTACAGTGTGTCAAGATATGGAGAAACAATCATTGAAGAACAAAAATAAGATAGAAGCATGTTTTTGCTTTCATCACTAAACCCATAGAAGAAGGGATAATGGTGAAGATGGATGAAATTCCACATGAGGCAAAGGATTTGTTGGAAGAATATGCAATAATTATTTGAAAATATGGGTTTTCACTCATAAGAAGCATGGGTCATCACATAGATTCCAATTTAGAATTGATCTTAACTGATAAGGTGATACTCGTGGAAATTTTTTGAGGAAATGATAGAGATAAGCAAAATAACAAGTATGGGAAAGAAGCAAATAACCTAGGTCACTTGTACTAGTAACGATGAAGATGATAGTGTGGTGATTCTTACTGAAGAGAAAGAAAAAAAAGAGAGTGATAAGAGAGGAGAGGGAGATGAATATCATGATGACGTTGATTGTCTTGATGAAGGCCAAATTGCGAGAGTTGATAGTAACAATGTTACTTTAGATTTTGGCGAAGGACATTGCGATAGTGGAGAAAAAGAATAGAGTGAGGATGAAGAGTTTGGGTGCTTCGAAAGACACACCCCAGGCATTCGCTTCAAGTTGATGAGAAGAATGGGGTACAATGGTGAAGGATTGGGAAGATGTGGGTAAGGTGTGAAAGTGCCTATAATGCTAGAGATAAGGCCAAAGAATGAAGGCCTTGGGTATGCAGGTCTGGTAGGAAGCAACGAGACTAAATTTGTTGAAAGGAAAGACCAATATAGGGAATAAAGGTTCAAGATTGGGTTGTTGCAATTAGTGTGAAATAATTGGACACATTGCAACTAGGTGTTGAAACCTACATCCTTGTGAGAGTTGTAGAGGACATGATCACTCTAAAAAAAGATGTTGGTACCAAGAAGGAATTGTGAGAGTTGTGCATGTTGATTGTGGTTTGATGAATGTGACGCAATGAAAGAAAATTAAGAGAATGGTGAGTTCATTCTATACGATAAGGTTTTATCCTTAGAGGAAGAGCAAGACAAACCATTGAATTTGGCCTTGTGAAGACCAAGTTGAAAGGGTGATAGCTTGGAAGAGCAATTCATGAACTGAAGCTCATGAAACATTTCCTCTTACTCATGAGTAAGATGCCACTAGAACAAACCACCCTTGCCATTGTGCCACTCCCTTTTAGTGCAACCAAGAGCAGGTTTAAACAAAATGACACCAATTAAGCAGGGAGTTGAACGCACAGCCTCCCAGATATAAGCATAGGGTCTTATTGCCCTGTAATCCATGTTGGCATGTTCACTTCTGCAGTGGAATTCACAAGTCACACGAACAGATTGGCCCGAGAGTGCCGTGTTCTCCGTGTTTCTCCCGTCGATGGTCTCTACACATAGCGTTGGATCGACCCGCCTTGCACGCCACCACCATCTTGGCAGCCGCAACATTCTCGACTTCGGAGTTTCGGGGCGGCGCGGTCTTTGTGAATTGTCAAAATTCCAACCAACTTTCACGCTGGAAAGTGCGGCGGCTATAGTGAATTAAAGCGATGGACGAAGAAGCAGGCGAAACTGCTTGAAGTACATGTTCGCTTGTCTTGTTAATTTACCACGCCTATATAATACCTTGATACCCACCTAGTTCTCCATCAAAAATCAGCTCACGTTCTCATTCTTCTTTGTAGCAACTATAGTCTTCCTGAAGCCTCTGTCTAGTTTCCTTCCTTCTTTATTGGGCTCTACAAAGAGATCGGCATATCGAGTCATATTGTCGATGAAGAGCAATATGGCAATGTTGGCGACTCTGTTATGTTTGCTTCTGCTTGGCTTCATTCCGAGCGGTGAAGCAAGACTTCTGGAGACTGACGTTTTGATCGAGCTGGGAAATCCGTCGGCCTTCGATTCCGGGCTAAATTCCGCCGTGACGGATGCAGGCTCGGCCGCTTTGAAGGTTCCGGCGAAGAAAACCGGACTGCCATGCGACGAAGGTGAGATGAAGCCGTGGAGCGCCTCTGCACAGAATGCCACAGACGAGAAGAACATGTTGACGTTTAAGTTTAAGGAGAATCGAACCGGGGCTGATGCGAAGAAAGAATCGCCTAAAGCGGATGAGGCAGTGTACAACGTTCTCCCCAAGGGTCCAACGGCGCCTTCAGGACCGAGTCCCAGAGGGAATAGCAAGGTCAACGGGCAGGGGCTTTCTGTATCTCATCACAGCCCCATCGTCGGTCATATGCAGCAGGAAAAGGGTGCTAGCACGAAACAAATACTGGGGTCTACTCCAAGCCCAGGAGACGGTCACTGACAATCACATATCACCTATCACGTTAGAAAGCAAAACAAAGAATTATATACAAATCACATTCACATCAAGATAGAGGCAAAGGAGCATTAATCATGTTGTTGGTAGGCACCCCCCTGCTCTGCATCCAAAACATTTTGGGATTAGTTAGCGTAGGAAATAAAATGACAAGAAAGGTTGTCAGGTATTTTTGTAAGTTTTATTTTATGAGGGGGAAAGGCGTTCGATAGGAGAAGGTGAACAGAGATATTAACTATACTGGCGAGTACAGGGACAAGATTTATGTAAACAGATATTTTTTATTATTATTAAAGGTTACTGTAGATTGGACCGTATTATATTCAGTTAATCAAAATTAATTGAAATTTTTGAAGTGCCATTTGTTGTAACATTACTGGACGAGAATCTTCTGTTCTTCTTCTGTTCTATTTTTTTAACGACCAGTAATACATTTAGGTAGCAGTTTTGCGAGGGTTATTGTGGCTGATGTTTTTATTTAGAGATTAAAGTATACATTTTTATATAAGGAAGTTGGGATTTCGTGTATAAATTTGTGTAAATTTAATTTTTTTGATGATTAGGGTATTGATTTCACTTTGCAAAGTTTGAAGGTTCAAACTATGACATATTTGTTTTTTTTGTTTGGTTACAGAAACTATTTTTAGTAACTGATCAGGGGAGGGTTCAAACTACAGGGACTGCTCCCAACAAACCTATCTTTCTTGTTCTTGTTGACCTAGCGTGAGATGGGGATCACTTGTCACCGGTTGCCTCTCGTATCGTCTGGTGCTTAGAGGATTCCAAGCAAACAACTACCTTTGCAAAGGGTTGGCTTTTCCCCAAAGGTTAAAATTTAAGTCTCTTCTTGATAAGTGTCCAGCCACACCTACATTTACCAATCCACCTAACCTTTAAAGTAAAACTATTACATACCTTAAAAAAATAAACTAACTATTTACCAATAACTTTACCATAAAAATATTATAACAAAAACTAATACCCAATTTTTCTATGTTCACTCACTCAAATACTACTTTTCTACACGCATAGAGAAGGATTTAAATGCATTTAAAGACTTTGTTAAGTTGCATTCAACTTCTAGAAGTTTTCTTTCACAGTAATATTGAGGTTGAGGTAGAAATTGAAACCTCAATTTTTATTATTATAATTTTTTAAAAATTTAATGTATTGAATAAAGATTAATTTATTTAATAATTTATAATAATTTTAATAATTAAAATTAAAATTAAAATTTTAATCTTTATTATTATTATAATTTTTAGTTTATTAAATCCACAATAAAAATTGAGTAAAAATTAAAACTTTAATCTTTATTACTATAAGTCTAAAACCTATAAAATCTTTAGTTTATTAAGTAAACACTAAATCACTTAATAATCCATAACAATTTTAATACAGTAAACATTAAGTGATTTAATAATTCATAACAATTATTTACGTGTTATAGGTGAGTTGAGGGAAATCCTCCAAGAGAGGTCCAGGTTCAAATCTCCCCCTACCAAAAAGCTGAATTGGGTATCCAAAATCCAATTGATAATGTTGGTGCGGGCTCCTCGGGTGACTTTGACGATGTAGAACCCCATGTGGTCTCTCAGACCAAGGCGGCCGGCAAGATGTTTTTCGCTTTAAAAAAATAATAATAATAATCCATAACAATTTCATAAGAGTAAAGATTAAGGTAGAAATTGAAACTTCAATTTTTATAATTTTTTTGATTAAAAATAAAGTTAATGATAATTTCAACTTTCATGAATTAAATCAGGATAGTCATCAACAAATCTTCCAGAAATTAAATAACTACAATCACCAACAAACTCTTCCACTATACCACTATGAAGTAAATAACATGTTGTGGGGATTACTCATCTTTTTTAGTTACTTTTTGGGTGTGGAATGGACGAAACGAAATTTAATAATAATGCCGCCGTGGTTACCTCCTTTTGACTGCAGCGTTGCCTCGTGTTAACCTCTTCCATTGGAGCCACCGTGGCACTTCATCACTAACAACAGTGTAAATTCTAGATACTCAGAAATGAATACCCATATTCAATATAAATTTCCACATCCTTCTCAAACAACCTAAACGAAGGTATCCATGTAATCTGCAAGGTTCGTAGATACTCAGAAATGAATACCCATATTCAATATAAATTTCCACATCCTTCTCAAACAACCTAAACGAAGGTATCCATGTAATCTGCAAGGTTCGTTGATAGGTATAAGCTCCCATCATTTAACCGTTCAGCCTGCGGATATATAGAAAATAAATTTGTTTATATATATATATATATATATATATATATATATATATATATATATATATATATTTTATTTTATTTTATTTTATTTTATTTTAGGTTTTTCTAAAGAATCTAAAATGCATAACCTGTGTTTTAAAAGTAATAAATTATAGGTTGGTTTTTCTTCTGTTATATTTAATTGTTGTTTGGTTTTTTTTTAATTTTTTTATAGTTATATAATTTTTGTTACACTTAATTGGTAATTTTTAATGTTTTATTTATTTGTCAGTATGTTTTTAATATTATATAAATTTTAAAATATAAATATTAATAAAATTATTTTAAATAATTTTTTTTTTAATTTAAAAATTATAAAATTTAAATTAAAAACTATATAAGTTTTAATATTCATTTATCATTCATATATAATTAATGTGTGGCTAACAACCAAGATTTGTTATGGTTCGTATTAATCTAAAAGAAAAAGAATGACTTGTATAAAAGATTAAACTAAAATAGTATGGTTTAATATCATTTACATTAAAAATTTTAAGGTTATTGTAAATAATATTTTTTTATTAATATTTGTTATTTTATTTTTTTAAATAAGTTTTTAAAGTTGTTTTTCTTTTGATTGTTTATAGTTTTTGTATTTTGTTTGTGTAATACTATAATATTTTTGAATAGGCACTAAAATTTTGGTGCTAAAGCAGTCATGGCATCAAAGTGGTTTGATACATAAACAATTGATACAAATGTGGGAGTTTAATGCTAGTACAATCTCAACATCAAAGCAAATGTTGGTACTAGTTTGGTGAATATTTTAGATGTGTGCCAATGTTGATTCTCTAAAGCAACTTTGGCATCAAATGCTGAGGAACTCTAAAAAATCCATGCTTTGCTCAGATCTTTCATCCCCTTGAGGAGAAATGATCCCCATTATGTCAACTTCCAGTTGTGGAAAAAGATGTTTGATGTTAGTTTTTAATGATTTATATTAAAGGAAATGCAACCACAAGATGTAAAATGAACAAACAATGATAAGTATATGATAATGACACTATAATATGCAATAAAACTATAAGATACACTTCTACAATAACTCAAAACTATACCATTAATGGATGCTCACAAAAATAGTACAATTTATTATAATGGATGACATGAACAGTCCATAATTTTAGTATAAGAACTACATTGTACTCTAACTATAGATCACTATAGCAACTTCAGTCTCACTCTCTTTCACTCTATACCTCAAAGGTATATATAGCAAGATATGTACCTTGGCCTTTACTCTACCCATGATTCTTCATCTACCTATCCTATGAATCATGTACATGTGGACTACATGCACATTTACATCATTGCACATTCTAATACTTGTGCATTTGTTACTTGTTTGAAGTAACTACTCAAACCTTAATCTAATATAAACTCATAATCTAGAAATGTACCCAAGGTGGTAAATTGACATGTACCAAATAATGTAATATACTCTGACACCCCCTCTGTATTAACATTATTTGGGCATTGAAGAATTTGGTCTTCAAAATGGATCTTCTTATTTCGAATATTCTTTAGCTTGATCAGGTCCTGTGTATTATATTTAGTTTACTTGGCATTGTATACCTCCTTGATCTAGTTTCTTATCTTATTTATCCTTGTCTTTGGATCCAATTTTTATGCTTTCATAATGTTAGCTTTTGGAGCCTTAAACAAAAAGAAAATGCATTCACAAGTATAGAAATAAACATGCAATGATACGACAATGATAATAGCAAAAAACCATGCATGAAAATATGATAGAAAAATTGATACAATGCTCTAGAAATACTCATATAAAAAGCTCATGAAAATTACAATACTCCTCTCATGAAGTTTGCAACTCCTCCATGATAGCAAAATGGAGTTACATTGTACTTACTACTACTCACACCTTTGCACAAATTCAACTCTCACACAATCACTCACAATGAGGTCTTTATATAGAAATATAAGTTACTTACCTCTCACTCAACCCTAAGACACATGTACATGTGGACTACATGCACATTTACATCATTGCACATTATAACACTTGTGAATTTATTCTATTACACTAATAAAGCAATAACTCCTAATATAATCCTAAACTAAATATGTACCTATGAGGGTACATTAGGAAATAACCAAATTATTTAATAGTCATATTTTCCAACACCCCCTATATTACATTATTTGGTTTGAAGAAATTAGTCTTCAATATGGATTTGCAATCTGGTACTATAGTTTGTACTCACCTTCTTGTTCAAGTAAATAGTTAGTATCTTCATAAGAGTCTATCCTTGTTGATAGAGCTTTAATTCCACGTTCATCTGAAGGTTCTTCCATTTCTTTAATTTCTTGAATCTTTTGGGCAATGTGTCCTTTATGATTTCCTCCCTGGTATTTGAGTTGAGAATATTGATTTTGAGAATGATATGTCCTTTGGAATTACTGCTTTTGAGGTTGATGCTATATTTCCTTGCAGATTATCTTTTGTCACCAAAGCATTGTTAGTCATATCATCTTTAACTGTGTTATCTACCTCATACTCTTGGAGAACACTGACTAACTCATCAAAGAAAATATCTTTACTTAATATTTGCAAGGAGGTAACTAGATGTTTATAATTATCTAGAAGTCCTCTCATGGTCACTTGAACAAGAAGTTTATCCTTTACTTCTTCTCCTAATGTTAACAACTTTCCTTTAATATCTGCTACCTTCCTTAAAAATAGCTCTATACTTTCACCATTGTTCATTTTTAAGGAATGCAATTGAGTTTTAAGGTTTAAAATGGTAGCTTTGTTCTTTCCTTCAAATATTTTCTCTAAGGATTTCCAGACCTCTGTAGATGTTTTTGCTGAACTGATATATGGTTGTATTTCATATGTGATAACAAAGGTTATTATCATTAAAGCCTTAGCATCACTTTCTTTGAATTTTTGAATTTCTATATCATCTGTAACTAGTTTGGTTTTTTTCCCTATAGTAATTTCCCAAAGTTTTTCAAATGTAAATATGGCCTTCACTTTGTTTTTCCATGAGAAATAGTTTGGACCTTTAAGTAATTGAGATTTTAAAAGCATGAATTTATTTGATGTCATGATGGTCCTAGTAGGTTACCTTATATCTCCCTAGTATTAATATATGTTGTAAATATGATTCACCTCTATCACTTGCAATCAATTACTTTTAGACATCTATTAGAAATGCAATCTTCAATAATATGGATTCAAAACTTGATGCAATGATAGGTTCTAAACTTCTAGAAATTCAATTTGAAGTAGGATTCCTTATGTCTCCCTAATTAGAAGTTTTAGAAATATTATTTTTTTTGCAAACTAATTTTTGTTTACTATTCCTTATATCTCCCTATGTTAAGAGTTTGCAACTATTCTTTAGAAGCAATGGAAATTATATAAATGCTTCTAGTTTTACTCTACGTCTTATAAAACCAATATTATGTTCTAGAGATCTTTTTAACACCTTATTGCTCCTATTAATTTCTCTAGAATGTTTAATAAAACTTGATATCAAACTTGCAATATAATGATGAATGTTTCTCACCTTCTTAATTTTGATTTACAAGTTGTTTGTATGTGGTTTGCAAGGGCTGATTTCCTTGTTTCTCTTCACCTTGCTTGTCAACATTTTCCTCCTTGTAGAAGGACTATTTTCCTTTTCTCTCTTCAATCAAATGCTAGTTGGATATGTGCTCTACTCTTCACACTTCAACTTGGCTGATATGTGCACTATTTTGGGCTTGAAATATCTCTTTAAAAATGATCTTCTGCTAGTACATAGCCATTACTAACTACAAATCACTATAGTAACTTTAGTTTCATTCTCTTTCAATCTATACCTCAAAGGTATATATATATATATATATATATATATATATATATATATATATATATATATATATATATATATATGTGCCTTGGCATTTACTCTACCTATGGCTCTTCATATACCTATCCTATGACTCATTTACATGTGGACTACATGCACATTTACATCATTGTACATTCTAACACTTATGCATTTATTACTTGCTTGAAGTAACTACTTAAACCTTAATCTAAGATAAACTTCTAATCTAGAAATGTACCCAAGTTGGTACATTGACATGTACCAAATAATGTAATATAATCTAACATTTGAGATGATCAAACATGTACCATTTCACTTGTAATAAAAACTAATCCTATTTTTCAACCTTGATCAACTTAAATGTGGTGACAAGTTCCAATTGTATTCTACCAAAATCATATTATTTTTAGGCCATTAACATCATTCATAACCTATTTTAAGCTTAGTTTGATCTTCTAATTTAAGATGGATGCTTATATCAATATGACTATAAATTCTAAAATTATGTAAATATAAAATAAAAACCAACCATTTAGGATAGATTATAACCAACATTTAATTTATATTTCTTGATGAAGCAATCAAATAACTCACAATAGGAATAGGCTTTCAACATATAAAACACTTAAAATCCTCTTATAATTGCTTGAATCCATATATAAATTCTTTGTAAATAATATTTAAGGAGAATACCAAAGGAAGTAATAGGTCTAACATATTATTACTTCTTGGGCTACCTAGGGATTTTTGTAAGTTTGGTATTGAAGCTTGTCAAATATTATCATTCCCTCCTCTTTACGTAGTTATTATTCCTTTCTTAGGTCCTCATCCTTACCCAATTTGTTGAATTTTATAGTAGTTTCCATAAACTAATGGAATTAGCACATAACCCAAAAATGCTAAAAGTAACATAAGAAAACAATACACATAATATAAGAGGGTGCAAGTAGATGCCAAACTATATTTCTAATGAAAAATAAAATACACTTCAATTGATAACCAAATAGTTTATGTGAGGGGTATTTATACCTAATTACAAGATATATTTAGATGAAGAATAAGAAACTGGTTTTAGGTTATATAAGAAAACATTACAAAATATTCACCTATACAAGATTTACAAGGGCCCAAAAATATAATACAAAGTCAATCATGGCCTAAGTGAAGCTTAACCACCACATATTTCAATGTTCCCATTAAGTTGAACAAGGGACATAAAGAGAGACCTTTATTAGTCATCCCCCCATAAGGGGCACTCTTTTATATCAAGTAGCTACTACATGTGCATAAAATCAACCTCAAGAATAACCTTAATTAGGATATTTTCTACTTGCTCTATTGATGACACAAACATTGAATCAAAATTCCCATGGACATAAAACCATCACACATAGTGTAGTAAATCTTAGTGTGCTTTGTTTATTGATGAAACACTTGATTATAAACAAGTTGAATGATGCTCTAATTGTCACATCAAAGAGTGATTGGAAAGGATTGAGGAATTTATACATACTACAAAATCATAAGCATCTATCAAAGGTTATTAACTGCCTCATTAGTAGCATAATATTTAGATTCTATAAAAGACTAGGAAATAGTGGACTATCATCTAAAGAACCAAGATATATGGTGAGAAGCAACATAGAAGATAAACCTATAGTGTAGCATTGTTGATATAAATAACCATCTCAATTTGTATTTGAAAAGCATATTAGAATAAGAGGTGCATATCTAAAATATGAATACCCATCTTATATATACCTCTAATATATCGAAAAATACTCTCTATTGTGGTCCAATGACCCTCTCTAGCTGCATGCATGTACTTGGAACATTAGTTGACAACAAATGAGATATTAGGTTGTGTGTGAGTGAGCTAAAGAATATTTCCCACAAGAGTTTGATATAGAGTAAAATTCACTAAAGGATTCATGCAATTTGCTAAAAACTTCAATCCTAATGCAAATGGAGTTTATGCAGACTTGTGATCCTCCAACCTAAAAAAATTAAGCATATTTAAGGTATAATTAGTTTGTGAGATAGGGTCCTAAAACAAATCTAATAAATCTAAATTCCCAAGAAATAATGTAGAATCCCCAAATATATCGTCTCAAAGGTAGCATGAAGTAATGACTTCACATCTTAAATTAAGAAAGGTGAGTAGCTTGTAATGAGAATATCATCCACATATAACACAATTACCAAAGTATCATCATTCTAATGTTAGATGTAAATATTATGTTTAGTCTCACATCACTAAAATCCATAGCTAAGAAAGGATTGGCTCTTCTCATTCCAAGTATGTGAAGATAACTTTAAGTCCATATAAGGACTTAGTCCATCGAAATACCAAGGAGGTAGAACCCTCAAGCTAAAAAATAAGTAGTTGCTACATGTACATATCATCTTGAATCTCATCATGAAGAAATAAAATCTTCACATCCATCTATTTTATATTTTAACCATAGGAAGTAGCAATAGATATAATCATCCAAACATAATTCATTTGAGTAACCAAGATGAATTCTTTGAGTAGCCAATTCCCTCCTTCTAAGATAAATAATTGGTAATAATATTTTTCTTAAGCTTATGAACCTGACCACATAAAATATACTTGGTCCTATGGACCCATTTCCACCCAATAGCACTCACCCCTTCTAAACTAAGAATAAGCTCCTATTTATGATTTTTCATTAAAGACTCATACTCATTAAACATGACATTGTCCTATTCTGGTTAACATCTAGCCTAGGAGTAGGAAAGATAATATCTATACTTATCAAATATTGAGAGAAATGATTAAGAATGATCATTTTAGTGTCACGCCATGGAAAGAATCACCTTACGATGCTATAGAAGAGTTTGAACCTACTTGGGTGTTGGACAACTTATGGAATATCTAGGCACATTTAAAATGGAACAACATCAAGATCAAAAACTAAAGCATCAAAATCATACTCATTACCTACCTCAAAATCCATTGCTATGGCATAGGGAACCCATATATCAAGCTCATTATTCTTAGAATCCAAGACTGAATGTTTAGGATATGATGTTTCCTAAGAAATGGTCAAATATATAGGTATAAGGTATTCATTAGAACATGAATAGAAATACATGCTACGAATAGTTCCAATATGAACATATGTCAGAGTAGTCATAGAAAAAAGAGGATCTTAATCCAAAATATTAGGTTGAGATTCTTATATAGTTGCTATAAAAATTTGGGCCAAAGCAATCTACCTAGATGATAGGTCCTAGCAAACGTTTCTAATTGTTTTTTTCTTAAAATGCAAGGAAACCTTGTTAGACTAGATAATTCTTGTACATGACTGTCCAAAAACCAAAATGAGTCTTATCAAGATCAAAATTTTGCTAAGACAAAAAATTCTAACGACTTATTTGCAGGATCATTATATCAACAAGGATTAAGGTGGCCAATACTTTCAAGCAATGACATAAGCAAGGTGTCCTGAAGTCTTCGCTAGTCCATGTTGGCTTTTAAGCTAAACTATCTCAGGTCCCAATATATTTAATAAAGAGAATAATTAAATATAAGAGCAATATATTTTTTCCAATATAAATTATAATAATATTCAAAATAATATCAAATATGAATGTAAAATGACCAAAATAATTCATGCAATAACATGAAAATACTCACAATAGAATTGTTCAAAATATGCATACAAGATTCAATATCATTAATGCTTGAAATACGATCTTCTTAGATCATTTTCCATTATAATACATGGAGCTTTGTCTCCATAATATAGACATAGAAATATGACTCTTCAATACTTGACTATTGCACTCCTCACATATCTAGGAGTTGCAAAATTTCCTATTCTTTGCGTAAGACAAGTCTCTTATGTCCTTTCGCTTCTCATCTTTACACTTGTATACAAGACAATTGACTCTTTAATTACATGTACACTTAACTCTATGACACTTGCACACTTCTACATGCACTCCTAATACATAACACTTCTGCACATCCTCACATGACATATTTGCACTTTTAATTACATGATACTTATCTACTTTCTCTCATTACATATAGAATAATTACCAAGGTATCCTTATTCTAATGTTTGATGTAAACATTATGTTCAAAATCATACCACTGAAACCCACAACTAAGAAAGGATTGGATATTCTCATACCAAGCATGTGATGTCAACTTTAAGTCCACACATAGAATTATTTATTTAACATACCAAGGAGGTAGAACCCTCAAGCTCAAAAACATGTGGTTGCTACATGTAAATCTTCTCTTGAAGCTCACCATGAAGAAAGAAATTCTTAATTTCCATCTTAAGTATCTTTTAATGATAGGATGCATATATGGATACAATCATTCAATATCTATGAGTATCCAATTCCCTCATAAAATAAACCCATGGTAATAAGACATGTCTTAAGCTTATCAACTTGACCTTATAAAGTGTACTTGGTCCTACACACCAATTTGCACCCAATAATATTCTTCCCTTCTAAATGAGGAACAAGCTCCTATGTTTGATTATTCATTAAAGACTCATACTTAGCAAGCATGGCATATTCCTATTCTAGTCAACATATAGCCTAGAAGTAGGTGAGAGTATCTCCAAAATTATCAATCCGCAAGAGCAAGGCCTGAGAAAAATCCTCTTCTAGCATCACTCAAAGGAAATAATGATCCATAGATGTAGGAAAGTTCAATCCCACTTGGGTTTTGGACAAATTATGGAAGATCTAGGAACATCCTAAGATGGAACATCATTAAAAGCAAAAAATAAACAATCTAAATCATACTCATTACCTACCTCAACATCCATTACTAAAAGCCCAAGAAATTTATCTATCTAGCTCATTGTTCCTAAAATTCAGGATTGAATGTGTAGGATATGGTGCCACTTGAGAAGAGGTAAAATTTATAGTCATGAAGCCTTCACTAGAAGGTGAATAGTAAGACCCAATAGGAATAGTTCCTACAGGAATAATTTTATGGAGTAGTTAAAAAAATACCATCATGCAAAATCTTAGGTTTATATTTTAACAAAGTTTCTAGAAGAACATCATCAAAAATCACGTCTCTTTAAATTAGAACCTCATGCCTCTGAGGATCATAAAGACAATATGCCTTAGAGGTATTTGAATACCTCACAATAATGTATTTGTGACTTTTATATGCTTCCTTCTTCTAAATATTGTTTTGTATGTGAGACCATGTTGAAGGCCCAAAAATATAAAATTATGACACATCAATATTATCACTTGTCAACCTCTTAAGAATTATAATACCTTAAACTACTCTAGTAGGGACTTTTTATGATGACATGACATCCAATGGTGTCACCCCATTTTCAAAGGCAAATATTAATGTGATAACTAATAACATGGCACATCAGTATGGTATGGCACTTTGTGATCACATGACAACTAGAGATGGTGTGATGCCTAGTGAATATGTGGAGCATTATGATGTGTCACCTAGTACCATACCTCATTATGACATGGAATATAACATGGAAAATAATATGTTATATGTTGATGTAGTGCATCATTATATGATGCATGATTCCATAGCAAACAATGACATGGTAGAGACTGATGTGTTAAAGTTTAATATGGCAAGAAAAACACCATATAGAAGATACACAAATAGATTTAACCAATCACATTCTAACAAATCATCAAACCCACTAATTGTATAATCACATAATCAATAATAGACTCAAAAAAACACGTATTTGAAACTAAATGAGAGAGAAACAATTGATATAGTCTAGTTCATAGGTTGTAGAGTGAATCTAAGTATAACAAGTGACATTGCCTACTTTGTAGGTTGTAATATGAATAAGAGTATGACAAGTGGCATAATGTGGTTTGTTGATACACTACCAAGTGGCTTGTAATCAACACCCAAATAAAAACCTTCTAGTGCCAAGTGGTATCACCTAATTCATAAATATATTGTCTAGTTAGTGATATTTTGGCATACCCTTAGCCAATCACATAGTCACATGTGGCAACCTCCTCATTCATTTTAGGTACAAAATTTAAAAAATAGATAAATATTTTGGAGGTATTTTTATATGAATTTTATGCCAAAATTTTGGAGACCATAACTTCTTTATATCAAAGTATTTTTGAGCTAGGAATAAATGGAATTAATATATTATCCAAAAATACTAAAAGTAGCATGTAGAATGTAATACATGCGGTATAAGAGAGTTACCATAAACACCAAATTATCTCACTAAAGAAAAATAGAAAACACTCCAAATAATAACCAACTAGTTGGTATGAGGTCGTATTTATACCTAGTTATAAGATACCTTTATATTATGGATAAGGAATCGACCTTTAAGTTAAATAATAAAATATTATAAGATATTCAACTATACAAGGTGGAGAAGGGCCCAAAGGCCCAAAGGGAATATACAAAAATTATAATAGAAATTCAATTGTGGCCTCAATTGAACCTTAAAAACCATATATAATATCATAAAAGTCATGGTGAGGGTTCATAAGACGAAAAATATCATCAAGGATATCCTTAGGGATTTTAAAGGGATTTATTGATTGTTGATTCAAAGGTTAGATGCTCACATTGCATCACAAGATAATTGGAAGATCTACTTTTCACCTAATCAACCTTTAGTCCTTGATTTATTTTTTGAAAGGACGAAGGTCTAAAAAAGTTCTATTCTAAAGTCAATTATACAACTAGCTTTAAATTTGATCCAATTCACTAATCACAAATATGTTAGCTATAATGACAACAATTTTTATTTAACACACCAACTTATAATTGACAATTACATCTAGCAAGTTAATATTATGAAAAGACTAAGAAGCAATGAAAAAGATATGATACTAGTTAACATATTTCATCTATCAAATTGCATCCACAAGGTAGAAGAAGAGCACAATCATAATATTGAAATTTTATGAAGATTTGCTAATATACAATAATTGTTAAAACATAAAATATTAGGATCTAGCATTTGAATATCATGAAAATTATTTTTTATATTGTAATATAGAACTTATTTATTATTGATCACAATCATAAAAATAATGAAATACAAAATCAAGAAAGCCCTTTTTTAGAATTAAAATTTTATTGGTTAGGATATTTGCTCTATTTTTATGAAAATCATCCCAATATAGATGTGATATTCAATTAATTTATATAAAAATATTTGTTTGATCTTTAGCTGATCTCCTCTAATGACCATATATTTAGTTGCAAGATATATTTTATAAAGATAGTTTCCATTGCATGTTTTGTTTCTCAAAAATACATGCTCGTGCACAAAAAGAGAAAATATTTCTCAAAATCATCACCATGGATCGTGTTGCACCATTTCATGTATGAAATTATATGGCTTAGTTTTCACAAATACTCTAAATCCTTATTTTTGTTTATGGGTAGTTTCCATGGCATGATTGCTTCATACAATTAATGGGTAAATATCTCAATGAATCAAATTTGTCTATTCACCTTCTAAATACCAATTCATCCATCTAATTGGCTTGCTAACACAATATTGGTACTACCACTTTAATAAATTGGTGATAAATGGATGGATGCTTTAAGAATCAATGATTTATGAATTAAACAAATGGGTTGGTTGATCCATATAAGGATTAGTGGTTTTAAATTTTCTATTTTTTCATATTGAGATAGCATATTTATCTATAGCAATCCATGTTGGGGTAAAATACAAATTGGTTCTCATTTATCCTCCAAGCCTTATTTGATGCCAAACTTAATCTCTCTTATTGATAACTTTGATCAAAATATTCACACAATTGTAATGAAAAATAATTATTTTAGTTTTGCTAATTTTTAAAGGTGTTGTACTCATATTATGATGAGGCCTAGACAACTTATTCATTAAAAGGAATTTTATCAAACAATATGCATAAGAAAAAACAATGAATAGATGAATAAAGGAATTATCGTCCAAATTCAACAACAAAAGAATCTAAATGATGTTCATTTTTTATCCAAAAGAATATCCATATTTTGTAGTTTATTGTAGGCCAACTCTAGCTCACCACATCCCTAATTTTTTAAAATTCCATTCTAGGCTACGATCATTATTATTTTAACAATAACTTTGTATAGCATGATGATTCCTTATATAATCTTTGTGTAATTGTATTAGTGAAACCTTGTCTAAGATTATTGTTTTTACCACCTATTCCTTAATTATATATTTATATTTTAATTTTAGAACCATATTTCTATCTATGTCCCAAGGGTTAGGTAAACCTTTTTATTATCATCTATTATACTTCATATATATGGTGGATTCTTTCCATGCTTTCTTTTATGATTAGATATTAATCTAGTCTTTATTGATTTTTAAAAATCCCTTAAAGACAAACCATGATAGCCCTATTATTGTTAATTCCAATAGTTTGAATATTCATATCAAATTCCTCATAGATTTTCAACAAGACATAATGACTGAGGGTTAGTTTTATGTGTAATTTTGGTTGGAGGTCCTTCATTGCTTTTTAACTTGCTTAATGAGTTTATCTAAATTATTATTTTGAAGCAAGAATTTGCTGAATCTTTTTAGTTTTAATTTGATATGATCCCAATTTATATTATAATTTCTTATATAATTTCTTTCATTTACCCCTTTGTTTTACATCGATATTTTGCTTCATTTATTTTTGTTTGGAGGTTTATGATGATTTGTTCCTTTTTTGCTTCACAAGTTCTACCTGTTGATTTGCTACATTAATTTTATAGGATAATTCCTCATTTTTTGTTTTGGTATTATGTATATTATTTTACATATCCTCCAATTTTTTCTCTAATCCTTTCATCTTAGCATGTTTATAATTAATAGTTTACTTCATATTCTATATCTGTCACTTGTGCTTCTTAATCTTCTTCATGTATTACTAGCATTCAATGGTGAGTACTTTTATGATTATGAATTTTAATTGATTATTTCTTTCTAAGAAATATTAGATGAATTCTAGCATATACATGTATATAATAATATTTTTAGATGTATCTATTTAGTTGGTTTGTTGGTTTCCCTAGGGTTGCTAATAAAAAATGCTTATTTTTTCTAATTTAAGTGTGTAGTTGTGTCACTAGTGTAGTTGAATTTAGAAATGGAATTTTGATAAATACACTTTTTTAATTATTTATTTTTTCCAATACAATATTTATATAGCCTCATAAAAACTCTATCTAGTCAAGGCTAATATTTATCCTAGTAATTGATAAGTTGACTACATAAATTGAGATAAAATTATTTTTATGGGTCTCATTTTTCTTAATACCTTTTATGTGGATGATGACATCAGATATTTACATGTCATTGAGGAGACTAGTACTATAATGAATTCACTTATGACACTAGTGACAACCAATGTGGTTTTCAAAGAAAATTTATTTATCAAAATTATCATCAATTAGGTGGATGTAGTTGAAGCTATGATATAAAGAGGATCCATTAACATCGTAATCGAATTGTGTAAGATTACACTTACATTAATTAATTTAAGCTAGAAATAAATTCATATGAAAATATAATTTTGTAAATTGAACATAAATAACAATGATTTTATTAATTGCATATAAGAGTTTATAAAGTATCATAAGCCATCTTAAGAGGGAGTCTCCTTCATGAGCAACACTCAATACAATATATAGTTTTTAGGATGTCTTCAACTCTCTTACAATGCAATATATAAAGATAACTTAGCCTACCCTAATTATCTAGGATTAGCTCAAAATAAATTGATCCCAAAATGGCTATCTAACCTATCTAACCCTAAATATCTTGGGTCACCTTCACATTCAAAATGGGTTCCCACTTATTACTAGCTAAACTATTACAATAAATTTAAAAGGGTTAGGACATGATGTCCTACCACTACCTCCCCATTCAAATATAATTTTTTCCCTCAAAGCTAAAGATGAGGAAACTATTATTGGGGTTGGTATAGTTGTTTCCACATGGCATATTTAGCATGTAATCCATGGCATTGTATCAAGATATTTGTAATGCTTTGGTTGTATGGTTTTCATGATCATTGGTCCATAGTAGCTTGTGGTTTGAGAATGATTGACACTTCATCATCTAGTTTAGGTATTATTGGCTAAAATCAAATGTGTTATTACCAAGACTTATTCAAGCAAGATACACAAAAGACAAGATGTATCCTGAAGATGGTAGAAAGCCTAATTTGTATGCACTTGTTCTAGTTCACTATAATACCTAGTATGGTCCATATAATTTGGGTGTAATATTGTGACTACCTTTGAGTTTTACTGATGTTTGTTTGTAGGAAAGTAATCTCAAAAATACCTAATCTCCATTCAAAATTTTTCACTTGTATATATGTTGATCTAATTGTTTCTTAATCCTATTTTAGGTCATTGCTAAATTTTCATTCATAGATTGAAGTAGTGCCTTAAAATTACTAAGAGTAAAATAAAAAAACTATACATGGGAACTTTCTAAAAGATATTAGGTAAGAGCTAGTGATGGTTGCCCATAAACAAATTCATATGAGTTTATCTTAGTTATCATATGATAAGGGATATTGCACCACCATTCCACTAATGATATTCATTTGATACACTATGTTTGCTGTTGTGAAGGAAAAAAATATAATTAAGCCTCAAAGCATTTATGGATAATTTTAATTTGGTCATTCATATGAGGGTAATATGTTGAGATCATCTTCAGTTGGGTTCCTTGTAGCTTGAATATTTCCTTATAAAACATGTTGGTGAATGTGGAGTCATAATTCTAAACTATATATAATAGCATTCAATGGGGTTGGAAATTATGGTCAATAAATGTTTGGGCTATGGTGGAGGCTATGTAGGGATGTACAATATGACAAAAGCGGGCATACTTTGAGAGAAAACCCATAACAACCAAAATAAGTGATTTGCCTATGGAGATAGGTGATCCTCCAACAAAATATATGGAAATATTGATCCATATTGTTGTCAAAATTTATAATGGTTGGAGTGGACCTATTACTAGAAGTGTCCTCCCTTTGTTATTTTGACAAATACCACATTCCTAAACATTCCTCTTATAAAAAGTTTCTTTTTGTATGCTAATAAGTATTTAAAAACATAGAATGTCTAGTTGAAGGTGATTTATGTAATTCCTATAATATTTTGTTGCATATAGCAGAATATTCAACAAGAACAATTCATTCCTTATAGTGCAAGGTTTGTCCATCTCAATAACATATTTAATTTGCTTTGAAGTGTATGGATTTATTTCAAATGAAATGTATATTGGGATCCTTTTTCCACTCTTATTGGATGCCATTCAACCACTCAATATATAGTATGGATAGTGCACACAATATAACTTGGTCATCAAACTTGCATGATAGGGCATCAAATTTAACATTATCTTTCCTCTTTTTGGAGTGGATACCATAATCATACTCTAGTAGTTTAGTAACCCAATTTTGTTGCTCAAGAAAAGGTACTCACTGATTCATAAATTATTTAAGTTTGTTATGGTCAATTTTAATATAAAAATATTGACCTACAAGATATGGTCACCATTGTATCACCACACATAGAGTACCCATAATTTCCTTCTCTTATATTGATTTTATCAAATGCTTGATTGTGAGGTATTTTCTTAAAAAATCTAAGTATGCTTATTACATGAGGACTACTCTGCTTCCATTCTCTAATACATCATATTCAATTGTAAAGAATTGAGAGTAGTGTAAAATAGCAAGTACAAGAGTGGTACATATAGCTTGCTTGAGAAATTTGAAAGCCTCTTATGTTGCCTTGTTCCACCTTATTAACATCATTTTTAGAGGGTTTGTATGTTGAATTTACAATATTTTATAGAAATATTCCAAAACATGCATTCACCATTATTGTATGCAAAATAGAAGAAACAATTAAAAGATAACAATAGTAAATGAAGTAAAGAGATGAAGGAATATGATAAGCAATAGAATGTGAATGCTTGTGGGAACCCCAATATATCACATTTGATACAAATGGATCCTCATTAAAGGGTATTATAGTGATACAAATCCTCAATTAGAGGTTAATCTCATGATGACATAAACTTAACCTTGAGGTTAATATTACAATAAAATAATAATAAGTTACCATTTTAAGCAAGGTTATCCATAATGTTGGATTAACCAATAATACTAAGGGTGAAATATTAAAAGGGACCTTTAGGCTTACATGAATATGCATGTAGGCTTACATAAATGATGAATGTTCATAGGATTAAAAAGTCACATCCTTATAGGCTACATTAATAATGCTCATAAGCACTTCTTCACACTTTTGGCCTTGGCCTAAACAATATTAGATTACACGAATTTAAATGTTCCCCCATAATTTTAGCTGAGAGGGCCAAGAAGAGAAGGTATTAGAGGTAACACCTTCCCTCATTATGGATGCTCTAATGGTACTCTATTGTTCCATATTCATCATCAAAAATCTTGTGTCTAGCTTCAAAAGTTTTGTCTCAATCATATTTAGCCTTGTAATGCAATTTTTGATGGAAAATCCTTTTCCTTTTATAATACTCACAACTATTTATCTTTTATGAAACCTTAGACTTCCCCTTGGGCAATTGAGCCTTAGATTACATTGATTTAAATACTTTTGTATGAACTTGTGTATGAGAAAGAGCTTCATAATTATTCATTGCCACTTCATAATTTATTAGAATCTTGAAACTTCCTTCAAGAGATATGAGTTGTGATACTTTTATAGTCATAACATTCACATAAAGAACAAATACAACTATATGAAAGGGGGGAGAAAAATTAGAAGTACAATATTTGACATACTCTTCAACACTCTTTACCTTACATCTTACCATATCTATATTAGCTTTTATAGATTCGAAGTGAGGTATATAGTCTTCAAAATTATTGAAATCTATTTTTTTAAAAATATTGGAGAGTTGCATCTCTATTATGTTAACTTTATTGGCACTTACTTTCTAATTTGAAAGTAGACCATACCCTATTAGGATTAGTTTTCTCTCTGAAGTGAAAATTTATGTTTGGTTCTACTGACATGAAGAAGAGTCCAATAGCTTTCTCCTTTTTCTTACCAAGTTCATGATCATTGAGATATTTTGACTCATTATTCAAGATGAACTAAAGATTATTGATTTTGGGTAATCCTACCTTTTTAACTAACAAGTGCTATAATTTCCTATATTGAGGTGAGTAACATACCCTATAGAATTTATTTTATACAAACTGTAATTAGATCTTTAAAAAGTCCTTAATTTGATATTACCACCTTGTAGATATCAAAAAATCATACAATTTGGAAACAAAATGGACTCCAAATGTTTTTAGATACAAAAGTTATGGCCTCTAGAAGATCTGGTATATTAAAACTCAAATAAATAAATCAAATGTCCAACTATAATATTTTTTTTTGAATTAAAAATTGACACTTGGTAACACTAGAATCAATGTTATGCTACAAATAAATGAATCTGAGTTTGACAAGTGAATCAATTTTTATTGGTTGGGATTCTCATTGATGTTGTACTACCAATTAGTAAATTTGAGTTTGACAAGTGAATTAATGTAAAGTTTAACAAGTGAATTAATGTTATTGGTTGAAATTATTACTGATGTCACACTATCAATCAATAAAATTTGAGTTTTACAAGTGAATTAATGAGGTTAGCTGAGATTATCACTATATATAAAAATACGTTTTAATAGGTTTGGAGCTTATGAGGTTTGAACTTGAGATGACATGCATGAAAGTAAGAAGATATATCTATGTTCCACACGTGCCACCTAAGACATAAATAGTATAAGTTTTATTTTATTGATGCATTGAGGATACTCGAGATCATAATTTTTGAGCTTGGAACCTCTCTTAAACAAATAAACTTCCCAACCAATATGCCATATAATTGATTAAGGCACATGGAGACTATAGACATGGAAAATTGATCCATAAAAATAGGTCATTTTTCTTTATAATTCCTAAGAAGACATTCAAATTTTCTAGGTGCAAGTTTGAGATTCTTTCCCCCCTTTTGTTTGTATTTTTATCCTAGATTTATCAAATTCATGATTGTCCAGGATGGGGTACAAATTTAGCAATTTTATGATTTTTGACCAACCTCTATGGCGTTGGCTCTTAGCCAAGTTTATTTTTTATTTTTACTATCTAAACACCTCCAAATATCATATAAATAGAAGGATTAGATTATATTTTTCTCCTAGAAATAAATTTTTGGATCATCATACACATGCTCTCAAGATTTGATGCTTTTGGAATGCTTTGGTGCTCTTCTCTTGGTGTGTCTTTTGTGATTTGCTACTGAGTATAAGCAAGTGGAGAAATTTTGAAAAACTATTGAGAAAATCATTTGTATCCTAAGGAGGAAAGATCTTCCACTATGGTTGATACCTTTACTCTTGCTTCTTCCACAAGCTTATCAAGTTTCTTTCATGTATTTTAGTTCTTTAAGTCAATAATTCTTAGTATCCATTATATTTTGCATTCATAGATTAGTTTTTAAGCATCCTTCTATGAATTCGTGCCCTACCCTTACAAGGCTTGAATTCAATGAAACCATTGGTTTTGTCGTTTTATTCTTTGTTTTCAAATTTGCATTCATTAATTACAGGACACAAATTTGGTCACAATAGCTTGGGGGCAAATCTTTGCTCTCAAAACCCTAGTTTTTCATTTGTATATTTGCTTCCCATTGCATTATTCTATTTGTACTATGTTTTCACTCTTGCATGCTTGTTATATCTTATCTTGCTTGTTCCCAAAGATCAATTTTTTTTTTTAATTTTCAAATGGTTAGCTAAAAGGGCTAATGGGGCTTGACTATTGCATCTCCAAGATTAGTCACATAGTGGCCTAAGTAGGCCCCCAATCATTGATCAAATTTTCCAAGGTTTTAAATTTGTTTTGGAGGTTTAACCGAATTCACAATTAGGATTTATAGGGCACAAATTTGGCTAGGATAAATCACCAGGTCAAGTAAGTGCTTTGATATATAGTTTAGGCTATTTGTTGTGTGCCTATGTTCATTTTTTGTTTCAGATTTAGATGAAAAGAAAAAGAAGGTATTTGGTTTCATCTTTAACAAAGAAAAATATATAGTTTGAATTTAGTTTAATCCTATTTTTGCATTCTCTTAGAAATTTGATTTAATAAAAAATATTTACTTTCTTGCAAATTTAGGAAATAGTCTTCATTGAAATAAAGAATCATTTCTAGGAATAGCTCATTATTTTCTTGCATTTTTTTTTGCCCTACATTGTTGTTCTTTAATTATTTCTAGTTTAGATCTTAGTAAGACAAAAATTATGTGCTTACTCAATAAACACATCAAAAATTCTATCCTGGAATTGGAGCAAGTATTTAAACCATTCCTGGTGAAACCTTCAATCCCCAAGCCCCTAAGTGTAGAGAACCATAATAGCCCCACAGTCACATTGGATTCCAATGGATCTACCGAGAATCATATGTAGTGGGCTATTTTCTCCCTTTACATATTTGGTGAAGCACATCTTCAATGGCCATTTAGGAATCCTTTTACCTTTATCTCATTTTATTTTAGTTTTAAACTACAAGCAAGACCATTCAATCTATTTGCATATATTAGAAATACTAAACAAAACTTTAAAATTCCTTTTGTGTCTTGTGTGTTTTCATGTTAGGTTCTTGTCCCCCTTCTCTCCCCATCTCTTTCTCTTAATAATATGGCCCTAAAACTTAGAAATAAGATAAAAATGATAGAGCCAAAATAAAAATCTCTATACCACGAGGATGATTAGGTTGATAGGGAGAATCCCAATCTAAAGGAAGAAGAGGATGTAGAGTCTAGTGATGACTCTTATCATATTGGAGGACCTCATGGTCAGATCACTTTCAAATCACATAATCAGCTCTTGAATATCTTTAGGAAACATAGGCAAGTTTGAATGAAGCCTTGGAAAGAGACACCCACTTCAATGAAGTTGGAACATCTCATCATCAAGTCAATTCTCCTCAAAATATTTGCATCAATCCATTGTTTCAATCTTATCCTAATGTTAATCCATTTCATAAACCCACATATGCTACTACAACAACCACCAACATTGGAAAAGTTTTGTAACATCTTCTAATTAGTAGTGCATCCCAAAATAATGTTCAATTTCCTTCTTCTTCCAACATTCCTCCTCTTAACATTTCTTCTTTTGTTCCACAAAATATAAAATTTATCCCATAGTAAGATGCTACATAAAACATCCCATTCCATAACCCATATCATAACAGTGCTAATACCTCCAACATTAACCAAGTTCCCTTTCAACAACCTACCTATAATACACCCTTAGGGAATCTAGAGGTATTGTACAAAAACAATCTAGATATGCAAATTTTGACAAGTATAGTGAAACAATTGGCATTAAGAATAGATACAATTCAAGGTCCAAGTTCCACTTATAACTATAAGGAAATGTGCAATCAACCCCAAGATCCTATGGTAGCCTCTAAACCCTATCTCAAGCACTTTCTAATGTTGATCTTACTTATTTATAAGGGAATAGAGGACCCAATAGAATATTTAAGTATATTTAGAACAACAAGCCATGATATTATATATGATGATATATTGTTGCTAAAACCATTCCCTAAAAGCCTTGGTGGTATGGAATTAGATGGTATTATAAACTACCCCATCATTCCTTGTGAAACTTTGGGGAAACAACCAAATTGTTTGTTCAACAATTTGGAGTTATGTGGAGAAAGGAGTAACTATTTAGGATTTATACCTTCTAAAGAAATCTAAAGATGAAATTTTATCAAAATTCCTATCTTTATGGAGAAGTTTAGTTGGATGATTAAGACATACCCTACCTCCTCGAGACATGCTAGAGATCTTTATTGGAAACCTACAAGATAATATTTCATATGAATTAGAAACAACAACCATTACCTTTTTCAAACAGATAATAGATTTGGCAAGAAGAGTAGAGAAGGCTCTTATTTGAAGAGGTCAAATAAATTTAAAGAAAGAAGAGGAAAGGACCTTGAAAACCTAGTATAAGAACAAACATGTAGTTTGTGATGGGGTAACAGATAATAAAAAAATCAATAATGTTAATGCTACTAGTACCTTGTAGAAGTTGGTACTTAGCAAACCTCAAAAACACCCACCAAGAAATTTCACTAGACTCAACCAACCTATTTTGTTAACCTTTAAGAAACTTTTGGAAGCTAATATGATCAAACTACCTCCCATAAGACAACCTGATGCAATGATAGTTTGGTATAAGCCTAATCAACATTGTGAGTATCATAGAGTGGAGGGACACATGATGAGCTCATGTAAGATGTTGAAATATGTGACTCAAGATTTAAGAGATGAAGGTCACCTTGTCGTGGATGATTCTCAATCCACTCCTAACCACAAAAATCCAACTATTTAATCTCTTAATCAATTGACAACCACAACTAATCAAGATTTGGTGATATTCCAAAATCCCTTACCCAATCATGTGCAACAAATAACTAATCAAGTGTCATATCATAATGTGCCACCTTCCTACAATAACATGGTTGGTATGAGTAGCTATTACAATACAAAAAGCACAAGCTCAACCAACTCTACAATATTATTAGGAGATAAGCTCTACCTCCAACCAACCCTTTAGACCACCCTTAGTTCTTAAGAGTACCCAAAAAAGGAGCACAAGTATAGAAAAACCAACCTTGATGTTGAAGCCACAACCAAATGTCTCCTTCTATCTCCAATAGTAGTTAAGTAACACACCTACTAAGATATCCCTCTTAGAGATTTTATAGACATCCTCTATTCATATGGAAGCCTTGATGAAGCTTCCAAGTCAACAATTTGTCCCACAAGAACCCCTAGTAACCTAGCCAATGTTGTAGGTACTCTTGGGATAAATCACATATATTTTTATGATGATGATCTTCCTAAAATTTACAAGGGGATTCTCCCGTTTACATCACTAGATAAATTAGGAAAAATTTCATCAAGAGAATCTTGTTGGACAATGGTTCCTCCCTTAATATATGCACTTATAATTTATTCCAAAATTTTGGACTTAGGGAGAAATATTTAACCAAATATAATGTTATCATAAAATATTTCAACAACGAGTCCCAAGAGACCTGTGGTATTTTATCCCCTCCCCTTTGGGTAGGACCCAAGATTTGAGAATCTTTGTTTTATGTGGTATCTTACCCAACATATTTTAATCTTCTTTTCAAATGCCCTTGGATTCATACCATGAGGGTTGTCCCTTCTACTCTTCACCAATGTTTGAAATATGAATTTAAAAATCAGCTTATCACCATCCAGGGTGATCCTCATTCATTCCAATATTGTTCAATGGTTGATCAAGCCCAATCTATGATCAATTTTTGTTCATCTATTTCTCTTCATAAATTTTCTTCTTCTTCTCTAATTTCTTCTCATCATTATCAAATAACCAATAAATTTTATAACTTCAAAATTAGTGAATAATCACCAATCATAGTCTCATCACAAGGTCAAGCCAATCACATGTTTGAAATTCCTCTTCTAGATCTAGCCAAGCTACCACCTTCACCTTGAACTATGGGTTTACCTCATAAAAAATATGAAGTAGTACACATCGGTATGTATACCTTTGTTTATGAGGATACTGTAGAGGGGGAAAATTGCCCTATCGCATACAATTCCAAAAAAGGCTAGATCCATGAAAGATAGAAAGACTTATGAGGTGAACCATGGGGTATGTTTTTCTCTACACTCGGTGCTAGGGGGAAGGGTTCACCAGGAACAGTTTTAGGACTCGCTCCAAGTCCTCAGGATTTTGAGATGTTTGATGTATTCAGTTTTCAAGAAATCACCTAAGTTTAGCCTTTCTAGATCTATGCTATCAAAGATAAAGGACAATGTAAAAATTAGAATGTAAGAATACAAGAGCTAACCTAATATGATTATTTCTTTGAATGCTTGCTAACCTAGGGTTTTATCTAGAAAACATTTAAAGCAAGGATACAAAATAAATGCACAATATTAACCCTAGATGCACACTATATGCTTTTCACTTTCAAATGCCTAATAATGAATACTCAGATCAACTATTCAACCAATAAAATAATTAGGGCACTTATCTAGACCAATGGTTGACTTAGATTTTTATGCCTCTTGTCCAATGATATAAAAATACTTGTTTCTACAAGATAACTTATGAAACACTTGAAAATGAGATTAGTGTTAGGGGGCCTGCTTAGGCTGTTGTACAATAATGCTTGGAGGTGAAATAGTAAAATACCTTAGGTCCTTTTAGATAACCTTTGGAAACAAATGCAAAAATTAACCTTTGGAGAATTAATCATAAATTAGCAATGCAACAACATAGAAGCAAAAAATAGATTATGCTATCATGCCCTAAATGCAATTTGGAAAATACTCATGCAATCAGAATCTGATAGATGCCCCTCAATTCAGTCTTGGGCAAAACCACACCTCACAGATGGTAGGCATGATAATACTACAGGTGAAGTTGCACTTTGTCAGAATGGGAGACGATCTTGCTTCTATGAGTGAAAACCCTAAATTAGGGTTAGCGAAGTCACGCCTCACCGGGATAGGACACAATTTATTTTATAGATATGAAAAATAAAATATAAATGCAAAGCATAAATAAATGCATGAAACAAAGTGTGCACAACCTAATGGATGATGCAGAAGAAGTTGAGGTATCCAAATAGGTACTCTCTTTCCTTTCGAACTACAACACAAATCCACCAAACCACACAACAATCCAAAGAAGATCAAATCCAAAATTCACACTTCAAGGTTAGCTTGTAGAAGAAACATGAAGCATAGCAGAAGTAAAAATGTGATCACTAGTTAATCATAATAATTTTTAGCTTAATTATGTCTAATATTGATCACATGTCTCCTTATTTTATAAATGAAAATAGGGGCGAAGAAGTAGAAAAACAAACACAAGTCGATGTCAAGTACGCTAAAAAAGGTTAAAAAAATAGCAAAATCGTACCTCATGTTGATGGGGTGCGATATCGCTTCTACTAAGTCAGGCTCCGTTGTAACTGGGTACGATTTCACTAAAAGGATAAAGAAATGTAAGGTAGGGAGAAAAGAGGCTTACCATTGCCTAGGGCAAGGGTTAGGGACCTCTTAGCAGTTCTAAGGAAGATTACCCACTAAAAGTGGGTCAATTTTCTATGTCTACATTTTGCCTCCTCTTTGATGCATTTAAGGTCAAGTAAATGCATCAAAGAAAGATGTAGACTCCTATGAGCAAAAAGGCAATAAATACAGAAAAGAGGATGGCCAGGTTTGGATAGAGGGATGGCGTAAGAGGGGTACCATGGAAGGATACTCTAGAATATTGCACACTAGATGAGGCATTACTACCACTAATGCCTCTATGGCTAGGGTACCCCCTTGAGTTTTGGAAGGAATGAACACTCCTTAGGAAACTTGAAAAGACAAAGGAAGAAAAATTAGAACACAAAAACAGAGAACACAATAAGCAAGTAACAAAGCAAAGAATATTATGTACATATTGGAAAAAAATCAGCCTATGGTTGTTATTTGCACCTACGACTTTGTCAACATTGAATAGATGGACTTAGTCTTGGGATATTTCATCTAATATCTAGAGGAGGCTGGTTTTTTAATTGTTTTTATGAGAAAAGGGAAAGATAATTATTGAAAGAGAGGGAAATATAGCCGTAGCTAGAGCTTTTATCACGGTACAGATTAAACAAAAACTAAGATAAATGCATATACTTTTTTTATTCAAGCATTTATTATATCTTCACGCAGAAATCATAGTCTTCAAATGTGATTTAGATATTTATCTAAGACACATATGTATTGAATTCTAAATCAAGTAATATGATTTATACTATGTATAATTCTAGATTTTAGAACAAATACAATATACAACTCAATAATGTGAATGGAAGCAAAGAATGTTAATACATACACTTGCACACTATGAACCAGAAGCCAATAGAAGCATAATTGTATTGCTTGTATTCAGAGTACATACATCCAGTCTTGTAAATGCCTAAGAACCAACCTCTTTTTAGGGTACGTTTACTATTATATAACCTATGGTGAGTATCTTTACATCTAGTATATTATGACATAAAATCAATTACAAGCAATCAGGCTACAATGATGCTTCAATATTTTTTGCATGGCTTCTAATAATAAATAAAATATGATAGAAGAAATCTAAGATTTGATGCTTCTTTCACTATCTGCCATCAGTTTCCAATACAAGCTTTTTGAGGTATGTTTATTTATTTCTACTTATATATTCGTTCGGAAAAAACCTAGAATGTCACGAAATAGTGATATTTTCTCACACTTTGGTTCTTTTGGGCTGCTCACTGGCGAAAACCTGTCATGTTGCAAAATCATGACATTCTATCACACTTCAGTTCTTTTGGGCTACTCATTGGCAAAAACCTGTCATGTCGTAAAATCATTATATTCTCTTGCATTTTGATTCTTTTGGGCTACTCGCTGGTGAAAACCTGTTGTGTCATGAAATCATGACATTTTTGCACTACAACTTCCTTTTCCTCTTCGAACCCGCAAAAATTTGTAATGACACGAAATCACAACCTTTCTTATGCCTTAGTCATTTTTTCTCTTTATGTCTCAAAAATGAAATGTTGGTCTCACGTTGCAAAAATTTCCTATCCATCCAAGTAGTCCTTTTAGACTAACATTCTTGGTGCCTTCCGAGGAATTTTTCTAGAAAAAATATTAGAATCCAGGACCTTCATCCATTGGGAAACAGAGTCAAAACAATACGGAAGAGGATATTGTGGAAGAAAATAATCAAGAAAAATGCATTTAAACAAGTAAAGCATTACCTTTTCAAAATACCTCTTACAACTTATGGATACTTTACTAAAATTACATTAACACCTCAATAACTTCAAAGTTATTTTACTGCTAACCACTGGTTCCACCTTATGTCAGTTATCTTTGGTCAACCTGCTTGGATTTCTTTAGCTTTTCTATCATAGTGACGACTTCATTGTAAGTGAGGCAAACCTGTTTCCAATCTTCATCTTCGAGATCTGAAGAATCCATGAATAGCTAATATATATACTGTAATTCTTCTACTTTGTCATGAGACACTATTTTATTTCTTAAAATCAACTCCTATAAATAAGACTTTATCTATGTGAGGTTATGCACCATAGAAAATATTTGTGTTTATTCTATAGGTTCTTCCCAACTTTCTATCTCTGATTCATCTTCCATAAAATATTTTAGGAACATTGTTAGTGCATCTTCACTTAAAACTTTAGAATTTTCATCCCACAAATATGGGAGTCCATATTTTTTTTCTAGATTTAGATGCTTCACTAGTCCCTTAGCTTCAGATTCTAACTCCTGCAGGAGTTTGCCACCTTGGGTTAGAAGTTTAAACCTTCTAAAGAAACTTCTGGATACAATCTTAGCCTGAGTCCAAGCTTCATTTTGGATCTTAGCAGTGACGCTCTCTGGTATTTTCTCAAACAAGACTTGAATTTTTTGTTGCTGCATATGATTTTTCTTGTAGAAATCTCATCGAAGCTTTTAACTCATCCCTGACCACTTCAATTACTTCCTTTACTTTGGTCAGGTACAACAACATAGGCCTTTCTCTGTCTTCAATATTCCTTTGAATCCTTTTTGTATTTTTTCATGTTACTACTATGTCATCGATTCTAGCATCTATGTCGACAAATGTTTTAGCCATTTTATCTTCATGTCTCACTGTCGAAGGTGCAGAAGATGAAGCCACCATTGTTGTTTTATGATTATTCTTCCTCAGAGCCATGAGAGACTATTACACTAAGTTTGTTTGAACTAAACTTGGATTCAGAAGCACAAATATAAAGTGGTGCAACATAACTTACTCAGGAGAAAAATTAGGGTTTTTTTACATGAAATTAGAAAAGAAATGCATGATTGCATTAATTACGGTTGGAGGGCTAGATTTTCTCGAATCCCTCTACGCCTTGTTCTATCACATTTTCGAACATTTTTGAAAATTTGGTCAATGGCTATCAACTGTATTAAAAAAAATATTACGCTTAACAAAGCTCATCCTATTTGCAAAGGCGGTTCCTATTTTCCAATCATAAAAAAACCATGTGGTAATTTTAGAATTTCTTTCGACGGCTGGCTGAACGACCTTATTAAATGAAAAATAACACCTCTCGAGGCTTCTTTTATTCTCAAAAATGGTTCTTTCTCGCCAATCATCAAAAAACAACTTGGCGATTTCAAATTCAAACCATTGCACCTGACAATATAGCACTTTCGTATTTTGTCTTCTTGTTGGTAAACTCTATTTGACCGTGGAATGGTAAAAAAAAAACTTTTATAATCCAGAAACAACTTAGGGAAATATTTACAAACCTGTTATAATATACATACTATATATAAAATTCTCTCTTTTTATTTATTTGAAGTAGAGATTTAAGTGAAAAGCATTCACTGTTGTGGGTAAAATCATACCCTGCTGATATTTCAGTTGAAAAGAATTAAATTGCTTTTTAGCAATTATTTCAAAAGGGCCTTCCCAAAATGCATCAAATTTATCGTGGTTGCCTGGCTTAGATTTTTTCACATTCCATTTTAAAACCAAGTCCCCCACTTTAAATTTTTTGAAAGTTTTTTTCTTATTGAACCATCCTGTTGTGTCTATCATATGCTTCTGATGGTGATCATAGGCATGTTCCCTCTGTTCTTCTAGTTGTAAGAGCTGCTTCAACCGGGAATCCATTGGTTGGCCTCCATCTCCATCCATGTGTTCGTATCTCCATGTGTATAGGAATAATAGCCTCTTTACCATAGACCAAAGAATAGGGCTATGTATTAATAAATTTCTTAATTAAAATTCTATCAGCCCATAGCGCTTGGTTGATTAAAGAATGCTAGCTTCTCTTGTTTTCTTCTAGTATTATTTTTAGGATTATGAGGAGGTTTTTATTTGTAGACTCGGTTAGGCCATTTCCTTGTGGATAGTAATTGGAATATGTCTTCAAATATTTACCATATCTGCTAGTAAACTCAATTATTTTAGCTCTGATGAAAGTTGATTTGTTATCTGTAACTAGTGATCTGGTACACCAAACCTTGTAATCAAGCTTTCTAAAAAATCGATCACAACTTCCTGATTGGATTTCTTAGTGGGGATTGCTTCAATCTACTTAGTGAAATAGTCTGTGGTAGTAAGTATATACTTGTGGCTAGCTGATGAAATAGGCTCTATTATTCCAACAAAATCGAATCCCCACTATTGAAAAGGTTCTTCAACTTGGATAGACTTTAAGGGCATAGGGGCATTTATGTTCCTCCCTATATATATCTGGCATTGCTCACAACTTTTAGTTACTTTGTAAGTGTCAGAAAAAATAGAAGGCCAATAACAACCTGCTCTGAGTATCTTCAAAGCGATGGATATTTCTAAATAATGTCCATCAGAGAGACCTCCATGAAACTCATTCAACACTTTTAGTTTCTTATCCTCTCCTATACACTTCAATAGTACACCATCTATATTCTTCCTGTACAACCCTTCTAATTGAAGGGTGTACTTCAATGCTTGTGCTCTATATATTCTTCTTTGTGAAGCATTCAGATTATCAAGACACATTCTAGTCTGAAAGTACTTCACAAGATCATCAATCAATCAATATTTTCTAGATTCTGATCTGATTTTGTGTTTGCCATTTCACTCTGGTGCTCTACATGATAATTTGCAGCCTACTTGGCTAATTCTTGGTATATATCTCTACCCCTTACTATTTTTTGGGTGTATTTATATTCCTATTTTTAGTCACCCAACCAACTCTCTTTTTGCCAAGTTTCCCTTGTATTATAAAATTTTTGACATCAGGATGGATCACATAAACAATGATCCTGCTCTATGACAGAAAATATTTAAATTTATTCAAAGACTTCATGAAAACATACACTTGTTTCTCAATAAAGTTGTATATTTCTTCGTGATCATGCATGGTGGAACTCTAAAAAGTTATGGGTCTTTATTCATTGTTTGCTCCCTTCTGTGTGAGGACTGCAACATAACTTTCTTGTTCACCAACAAAATATAGGATGAAACATTGGGAGTAGTCAGGATTAATCAACATAGGTGCTTGAACTATCTCTTCTAGAATCTTTCTGAAAACATTCTTCCTTGGATCTATCCATTTGAAAGGTGCATCTTTATTTAATAATTCATTCATTGGTTTAACAATCTATGCAAAATCTACAATAAATTTACACACAAAATTTATTTATCCGAATAAATATTGTAAGTCTTTCTTATTAATTGATAGGGGGATTTCCAAGATTGATTTCACTCTGTCAGGACCTATGGCTAATCCAACTTTAGAGATGACATGACCAAGTAGGATACCTTATTCTACGATGAATATGGATTTTTTTGGGTTCAAAGATATTTCAAATTCCATGTATTTTTAAAACACCTTCTCAAGGTGTGTTATATGATCCTATTTATAATGAGAAAAAAATGTCATATCATCTAAATAGATTACTATGATCTTGTTAGAAATATCATCGAAAGCCACATCCATTACCCTTTGGAAGGTTGCTCCAGCATTAGACAAGTCAAAAGGTATACTTTGATAGGAAAATGTTACCCATTTTGTGGTAAAGGTAGTATTATACTGATTCTCATATCTGACCCATACCTGATTATACCCAGAAAAATCATCTAGTAAAGAGAATCTCTCTGCTCCTACAACTGTGTGTAAAATTTGGTCAATCTGCAGAAGGGTATAACGATATTTGAGTGAGGCTCTATTCAAATTTCTAAAATTGATATATAATATAATGTCTTCATTTTTCTTCCTGACTGGAACTAAGTTCGCCACCCAGGTAGAATGTTTAATAAGATACACTATCTTAGCTTGAAGGAGCTTTAACAATTCTTGCTTCATCAGAGCTTCTATATTTGGATTTAAAGGCCTTTGCTTTTGCTTGAAAGGCTTGGATCCTTCCTCTAATTCAATGATGTGTTGGATAATATCTTTATTGTACGCTTTTAGATTGTTGTACACCCAAGCTATAATATATGGAAATTTCTTGCACAATTTCCTGATTTGGTTCAACTCTTCTATTGTACAACTAACTCTGACTTTAATCATTTTTTTCGGTTCTCACTCAAATTCTTTATACCGATGCTTATAAATTTTTATTTTATGGCCTACTGCCCTATATTTATTATCAAAAAGAATTTCAAGGGTGATAAGTCCCTTGGGGATGTGATTATATTTTAATTGAATCAATCCTTCTTCTTCATCTTGCAACATCCTTTCGCTCAAGCAGTTCATCTCATAGATTGAAAAATTTAATATTTGCTCGTCCTTTTCAAAAACTTGCTAGAATATATTTTTATCTGGCATGGAGGGTATATATGAGTCTAACCATCTTGGATTTCTGGGTAACATTATTGATGGGGAAAAAATTTGCTCCCACCGATGCCAACAAATTTGTGTGAGTATTCTACATTCTAGGAATAGACTTCATATTTAGAGCCTCAAAAGCTTCTAAAAGGTTCCACACTTTATTTCTGTAAGCCTTTAAGTAGTGTTGTTTACTGATACATTTTCCCGTGACTTTATTCACAATAAATTATTAATCTCCATAAATTAGTAGCTGCTTAACCCCTAGTTTCTCAAATTTCCTCAAACCCAAGCAAAGTGCTTCATACTCTGCTATGTTATTGGTGCAACTCCACGTCAATCTGTAAGAGAAAATTCTTTCCTTCCTCATGGGGGAAATCAAAACTATTCCAGCACCAACTCCATTTTTACACCTAGACCCATCAAAGAATATCTTCCAAATCTAACTAGTAGAATCATTTCATTTGGGAGCGGGTACCAATTTATTTTTTGGTTTTTTAGTGGAATAACTCCCCATTTCTGTTTCTATCATGGCATTGAAATTATTTAGAGAAAATTGATCTTCTGCTTGAATTTCCTCTAAGGTCTCTTCCATTATATCCAAATCTCTGATTTCCTCAGTCATCATATTTATAGTGTCGACTTCCCCTATCTTTTCTACATGAAAAGTAGATGGTTTCTCATTAAATATCGTGATACTCCTACCTTTGAAAGGTATTTCTAAATGTAAGTAGTCAAGAGATAGATATCCTCCTATTTTTGCTATGAATTCTTTGGATAAACACATACCAAATTATGACATTAAATATACAACTACTACTTCTTGTATGACCACCATTTGAGGCATCATATGGAGTTGTATGGGAATGTCTTTAATTACTCCTACAGTTTTAATTGGAGTATCGTCCAACTGTAAGACTCCTGGATTTATCCTAGTATAATCCATCCCCATAATGCCACACATTGCTTTGGGTATCATGGTAGTAGTAGCACCTGAATCTATCATGCAGTTGTGTACGACCCACCCTTCCATTTGAAGAGATAAATATAAGGGAGGTGGTATGTTTTTTCTAGTGGCAGATGTTATTTTTTCCTGGACTGTATTTGAGTAAGATGTGTTCTTACCTTTATTTTTCATTGTCTTTAGAGATTCCTACAGGAGATCAATCTGACCAGGGAACTAAAGGGCATCGTACATGCTTGCCTTTGAGGGAGTCTTCTTCATTTCCTCTACTATGTTGAATGAATATGGTTCAAAATTTTTTTCTCTATCTTTGGAAAAAGTATCATATCTGCTTCTGTATCCCTGAGTCACTTCTATTCTTTGTATTTTAGTTAGCGAAGGAAACCTTAACCTTTCCTTAGCTTGATCTTGAGTCTCCATTTCCTTCCTTGGAGTAAACTCTTTACATATTTTTATCTTAGAGCTCTGGACCAGAACCTGAGGTCTCTTTTCATAGGAAGAATCCCTTTTAGGTGTTTCTTTAGGAGCTGGTGGAAAACTTAGAGGCTGAAGTTCTTGGGGATCTACTTGCAAAGGTTTTTTACCTGATCTGGTTAAAATTGCAACTTGTTCCACTGTAGGTATCATGAAATTGTGATCAGTTTCTCCAATCATATTTACATGGCCTTTCATGTTTTTCTCTGCTTTCTCAATAGCTACATTATGTACATAATATTGATGGATCATACATGAGGTTTATCCATGTGGATCATTATATGTGGTACACTAGTAATTAGAATTTATAGGATTTGAAGCTTCCTCGACTTCGTTTGCATAAACGACACTTGATATTTCCTATCCTCTATTGCTCGATTGAGTCGCATCCCTTATTATTTGAGGAAACCTTCTTGGTTGAAATTTTCTCTTGGCTTATCTTCTCTTCATTGACATCATATCATTCACTAGAGTTTTTACAATATCCAGTATAATAGAGAGCTGATTTTCTTAGTTTGGCTAAGCAGTTGGTGCGGGTAATGTAGGAATGATAGGAATATGAGGTAATACAAGGATATTTTGAGGCATCTGTATTTCTAGAATGGATGGTTTTCCATTCTATTTTGGAAGTTCTATATTTGGAAAATGGGAAAAGCTTGAAGAACTTGCACTAGAAGCTTTGGGAATATACAAAAAAATTGGCATTATCACCTTTGGTGGATACATCCCAGTGGTAATGAGATCTCTCTCTACTTTATATGCTTCATGGTAAATAGCAGGGAAAGTGAATATTCATGATTTCCATATTATCGTACTGATATCAGAATTGAAAGCTCTTAAATAATAATACACCGCTTGTTTTGTGGTTGGTTTCAATATGACAGACACTCTTTCCCAAGTGCAGATGAATCGGATATTGAAATCAATGATTTCCTCTTAAGGATATTTTCTGATAATGTTGAATTGGCTGAGTAGGAAGAATGAATTTACATGCTGATTAAACTCATCTACCAACCTACCAGCGAGTTCGACCTAAGTTGCAATGGATTGAACAGGAAGTGCTCTATACCAATAGAGCATTTTTACTTTTAATGAAATGACCAGCAACCTGATCATCACATATTCTTGAGTGATGTTATAAATTACTACCAAGGAGGTAACATCTAAGCAATGTTCATACACCATTTTACCTATTCCATCATATGAAGGCAATGCATTCAAAGCTACAATAGGAATTAGATTCTGGACCACCAGGTACAATGGACTCGTGTGGTTCCATGTAATATAAGCTGGTGGAGGAGCGACCATTGTAGTGATTGTATTTGTCTACACTATAGAATTGCTGGTAGTTATATTTGAAGATGTATTGACAGTAGGGCTAGATAAAATAGTAGGTACAAGGGTAGTAATACTAGTAGTAGGTGGGTTTGATCTAGTAGATAAAATTGGATGCACTCTTAGGCTACCAATAAGTAACTCGAAGAACTCAATGGGTTCTTCAGAGTTTCTTGATTTAGATATGGTTATCATATAGGTAAACAAACATAATATCTAACCAGATGAACAGATAAGGTATTTTGTTTTGGTCTATACCTTCGGACGAAGTCGCTAGGTGATTTGATTTAGATAGTAAAAATATCAAAGACAAACACCAAACCTTATAGAATACTATGGGATTTAGGGTCTCACCGGGCGTGCCAAAAACTATTGGAACAAAATTGACCTATGGTTGTTATTTACACCTATGAATTTGTCAGTATTGAATATACAAACTTAGTCTTAGGATATTTCATCTAATCTCTAGAGGAGGCTAGTTCCTTAATTGTTTTTATGAGAAAAGGAAAAATAGGATTACTAGAAGAGATAGAAATATAGCCGTAGCTAGAGCTTTATTCACGATATAAATTAAACAAAATATAAGATAAATGCATATACTCTTTCTATTCAAGCAATTATTATATCTTCACGCAGAAATCATAGTCTTCAAATGTGATTTAGATATTTATCTAACACACGTATGTATTGAATTCTAACTCTACCAATATGATTTATATTATGTATAAGTCCAAAATTTAGAACAGATACAATATACAACTCAATAATGTGAATAGAAGCAAAGAATATTAATACATACACTTGCACACTGTGAACTAGAAGCCAATAGAAGCATAATTTTATCACTTGTATTAAGAGTACATACATTTAGTCTGGTAAACACTTAAGAGCTAACCTCTTTTCAGGGTGCGTTTACTATTATATATACCCTATGGTGAGTATCTTTATAGCTAGTATATTTTAACATAAAATCAATTACAAGAAATCAGGCTATAATGATGCTTCAATATGTTTTGCATGGCTTCTAATAATAAACAAAATTGGATAGTATAAATCTAAGATTTGATGCTTCTTTCACTGTCTACCATTAGTTTTCAACACAAGCTTTTGGAGGCATGTTTATTTATTTCTACTTATATCTCCGTTCGACGAAAACCTATCATGTCACAAAATCATGACATTTTCTCACACTCCAGTTCTTTGAAGTTGCTCGCTAGTGAAAACCTGTCATATCATGAAATAACAATATTTTGTCACACTTTGGTTCTTTCAGGCTACTCACTGGTGAAAACCTGTCATGGCATAAAATCACGACATTCTCTTGCACTTTGATTCTTTTGGGATACTCGCTGGGAAAAACCTGTTGTGTCATGAAATCGTGATATTCTAGAACCGTAGCTTCCTTTTTCTCTCTGAATCCATGAAAATTTGTTATGTCATGCAATCGTGACCTTTCTTATGCCTTAGTTATTTTTGCTCTTTATTTCTAAAAAATGAAACACTAATCTCACGATGCAAAACTTTGCTATCCATACAGGTAGTCCTTTTATACTAACATTACAACATGAATCTAATGCAGCTAGCATGAAATGCATAGAAGAAAGGGAAATATGAAAGAAGGGAAGAAAAGAAGAATGAGAAGAAGAAGAAAAAGAAGCTCAAAAGTTCAATCATCCAAAAGTGAGAAGGCTAAATCAGAACCCTGACTAGAGGGTGTTATGCTCAAAATATGGTCCATGTATGGAGTGAAAAACTCACTATGGGTGTAGTACTCGCTAAGATGAACAAATGGGAAATTATGGAGTGTAACCCGCTATGGATGATTTCTCACTAGTGACTGTTGTGGGGCGATTACCCACTAGGATGTATATCGAGGCCTACTAAAATGGCCAAGGAGTTGATCCTGTAATGGGGTGTTGAGCCTACTGAGTCAAAGAGATACGTAACCTAATAGGGGTGATATATGATATATGCTGATGCGAATGATGTATATGCTAGTACTACCCGATAGGGTGTATGCGGATGTATGTATGAGCCAATCAATATGAGCATAACACAACATGAGTGTGTGCATGTGCTAGAAGAAATAAGAGGAAGAAAATGAGGAGCAAATAATTATGCGTGTGTACCCCCTGCTTGAAGTTTCAACTAGTGAAAAGTCAAGAGGGAGGAAATGTGTAACCAAAGAAGAGAAGAATGTATATCCTCGTCTGAATAAAAAAAAGAAAAAGAAGTAATTATCATGCAAAAGACAAGAATATACAAAAGGAGAATTGTATTCCTTGACTTTGATGAGAGATGATGAGCATTATAAAAATTTTCAAAGTCAAGGAAGACAAGAAGAGGAGAGAAGAAGAAAGATGCAGGAGAAAACCAAGAAGAGAATTCAAGAAGAAAAGAAGAAAAAGGATGGGGGTTCCTAGGTTGGGGTTTCGCTAGGCATCAAAGCCCTAGTGAGAATGCAATGCATGTGAGCTACAACCTAACTAGGTATCATCACCTGCCATTGTCATGAATCCCCAAAAACTATATGAACAAGCAGTTATGAGCAAGCAACAATGCAAATATGACAAGCAATATGTAAAAATAGAATGTCAAGCAATCATGCATAATATGATAGGCAAGCGTGCAGAATATGTCAGGAAAACATGCAGTATGACCTAGCTAAATGCATATGCAATATAAAAAATGGATCAAGCATAATATATTTTTAAATGCATTATATTCATTGGTTATTTAAGCTCTTTACCATCCATAGAAGCCAAATTATAAGCACCTGAGCCAAACTTAGCCATTATGACAAAGGGCCCCAACCAGTTGGGCTGAAACTTACCTCGAATATCAACATGAGCATTAGTGTTCTTTTGGTTTTCCTTGAGGACAAGGTCCCCAACCTCAAAAGAATAGTTGCAAAATTTCTTAGAGTAAGATCACTGGAGCCTACCCTGATAGGCTCGCAAATGCTCTAAGGCATGAATGCGCTTCTCATCCAACAGCTCCAATTGGTGCAAATGGTCTACATGATACTCATCACCGACCTCAACATCTTGCAACAAGATGCACAAAGAAGGAACCTCAAGCTCAAAAGGAAACACCACCTCAGACCCATACACCAAGACATATGGTGAGGCCCCTATGGGAGTACGCACACTAGTACGGTAGGCCCACAAGGTAGGATAAAGCTGAGTATGCCAATCACGATCGGTCTTACTAACCAGCTTCTTCAAAATCCTGATCAAGGATTTGTTGGATGCTTCGGCTTATCCATTACCCTAAGGATAATAAGGAGTTGACCATCTATGTTGAATATTGTACTTAGCACAAATATTATGGACATCCTTGTTCTTGAAAGGAGTGCCATTGTTAGAAATAATCACCGAAGGAATCCCAAACCTACAAAGAATCTGGTTGAAGATGAACTTGGAAACCTGAGTTCCAATCACCGTAGCTAGGGGTATGGCTTCAACCCATTTAGTGAAGTACTATGTCACAGTAATGATAAACTTGTGACCATATAATGACATTGGGTTAACTTTCCGATAATGTCCAACCCCCACATGGAGAATGGCCAAGGGGAAGAAATAACCTGAAGGTCTTGAGAAGGAGCATGAATAATATGATCATGGCATTGACACTTGTTGCAACGTCGAACATAATCGCATGCATATTTCTCCATGGAAGGCCAATAATACCCCATCCAAAGGAGCTTTTTGGCAATAGCATTACCGCTAAAATGGCCTCCACATGAACCTTCATGAGCATCACTAAGAGCAATTCGAGCTTCATCGGAGTTAAGACATCGCAAGAGGATGCCTTCAAAAGAATGTCGATACAAAGTATTGCCAATTATAACAAATCAACACGCTCTTTTGTGCAATAGCTTACACTGATTACGATCTAAACCATCAGGCATTGATCCATATTTAAGGAAATTAAATATGTTGTTATACCATGGTTCAGATGGGGAATCTCCGATGGTAAAACACTCTAGGGGATCCAAACAAGAACTCAAAGACGCAGGTTCCCGGAGTTTCTGAATGATAATCAAAGCTTGATCATCTTCCAACTCCAAAGGGAACAAAGATGCAATGGCAACCATGGCATCCGCATGGCGGTTTGAGGATCTAGGGATAGACTCTATGGTTACCTACTCAAAAGAAGACAACAACTTGGTAACAATCTCCTTATAGGGTTTAATTTTATCATCCCAAGTCTGATAAACATTGTTGATCTGATTAACCACAAGTTGAGAGTCACCAAAGATCGAAAGGACCCTAACCTACAAAGCTAAGGCTGCTCTAAGACCAAGGATCAAAGCTTCATATTCTATAGTGTTATTCATGCAAGAAAAATGAAGCTTGAAGGACAAGGGGATGAGCTATTTTTGTGGTGTAACTAGAATGACTCCAGCTCCAACGCCCTTCATGCAATGGGCTCCATCAAAAAATAAAGTCCAAGACTTGGACTCTTCAATTTTGACATTGAAGCACTCATCGGGAAACTCAAAAACTATAGGATGGGCAACTTCTAGGGGAGAAGAGGCTAACTAATCAGCAATCACCTAACCCTTGATAGCCTTCTAACCTATGAAAGTTAGGTCAAACTCACTAAGGGCCAACACCCATTTAGCAACTCAACTTGATAGGTGGGGCTTAGACATAAAATAGCACAAAGGATCAAACTTTGCAACCACTAATATCTTATGGCTGAGCATGTAGTGCCTTAACTTCTAGGAAGCAAACACTACGACTAGACAAAGCTTCTCTAAGGGAGTGTACCTAGTTTCATAGCTGACCAAAGTTCTACTAATATAGTAGATAACTCTTTCTTTATTTTCATCATCATGTTGAGCCAGCATGGCTCCCAAAGCGTGAGTTGTGGCTGCTATGTAAAGCAACAAATGCCTACCAGGAATAAGGGGAACTAAAATAGGTGGGGAGGTGAGATACCTTTTGAGGTCATCAAAAGCTTTCTAACACTCAGAATCCCATCGAAAAACTACATCCTTCTTAAGGAGCCGAAGGAAAGGCTGACACTTATTGGCTAACTAGGCAATGAACCGATGAATAGACTACAACTTACCTTGCAGACTACGCAATTCGGTCAGGGTGCGAGGAGGAGGTATATCAATGATAGTTTCTATCTTAGCAGGGTCCACTTCAATGCCTCACCTAGACACTATGAAGCCTAGAAGCTTGCCAGATGTGACTCCAAACACACACTTAGCAGGTTTAAGATGAACTTTATATTGCCAAAGCCTTTCAAAGATTCATCTTAAATCATGGACATGATCCTTTCATTCTAATGAATGAGCCAAAAGGTCATCCACATAGTCCTGGAGAATATCATGCATCATGTCATGGAAAATATAAGTCATGGCCCATTGATAGGTAGCTCCCACATTTTTCAAGCCAAAAGGCATGACTTTCCAATAGAAGGTACCCCATGGAGTAGTGAATGTTGTCTTGGCCTGATCTTCAGGAGCAATCATAATCTGATTGTAACCTGAGAAACCATCCATGAGCGAAAGTATTCCACATTTGGTAGTGAAATCTACAATCTGGTCTATGTTGGGCAAGGAAAAATCATCCTTGGGACATGCTAAGTTAATGTCCCAAAATTCGGTACATACTCTGATTGTTCCTTCTTTCTTAGCTACAGGAACGATATTAGAAATCCAATCAGAATAGTCGATGGCTTTTATAAACCCGACATCAAGGAGTTTTTGGAGCTCCTCCTTGATTGAGAGGGCGACCTTTGAATGCATATTTTGAAGCTTCTACTTAACAGGCTTAGCACTAGGCTTAACTACCAAATGATGCATGACAAGGGAGGGATCAAGCCCTGGCATGTCGGCATATGACCAAGCAAAAATATCTTGATATTCTTTCAATAAATTGGTCAATTGCTCCTACTCATCCATGGTCAGGGCTTTGCCTAACTTAAGGATTCTAGGGGCTTCCTCGGAACCTATGTTCACATCTATGGTCTCCTCAATGAGGATGGAAAAATTATCCTCAAGAGGAGGTGGGGTAGGAATCACTCCTAATTTCTCAAGGTCCTCGGGAGACATAGAACCAAAGTCCACTTGAGAACTAGAAGACTCAACCTGCGCTGCACAAGGGATAAACCCATCAAAGCAGATGTCATCCTGAGGTAAAGCCTCATCTATAACATGTGACTATGGGGTTAAGACCATAGGAGAGGATGGACACTTATCCTCAACACTCCACTCTAAACCTTGATGAGATTCATCAAAGAGAAGCTCTAGGTAGGAAGAGTCATCTTGATCCTGTGATGAAACATTTGTAGAAAATTTCTTAGAGGAAGATTGGGAGGAATGAATTTGGGCTAAATCCTTTGGTGAGAAAAATTCAAATGGATGAGGATCACCCATGATAGAAATGATTTGGTTTTCAAATTCAAACTTCACACAGTGATGAAAAGTAGAAGGTATGACCTTCATCGCATGAATCCATGACCATCCAAGAAGAAGATTAAAATATGCAGGACAAGACACCACGTAAAACATTGTGTTCAAGATTTTAGGTCCAACTCTAAGAGGGAGTGATATAGTACCACAAGCCTTTTGAGACTCATTGCTGAAATTTTTAATGATGTCACTAGTTACAATTAAATCTTCCTCTTTCAATCCAAAATTCTGAAAGAAATGATGTGTACATATATTAAGCGAAGAACCATTATCAATCATAACCCTTTTTATGAGAGTATCCCCAATAAGAGTAGTGATATATAAATATGAATCTTCTTGCATTTCTAAGAAAGACATATCATTATCTGAAAATGTGAGATGAAGCACCCCAAGAGAACTTACAACCTTTGCTATATCACTAGGAGAAATATCTAGAGGTATTGGCTGCTGCTTCAAAATATTTACCATAGCTTCCTCATGGGCTTGAGAAGTCTGTAGAAGTTCTAAGAGAGAAATATTTGCTGACATACTCATCTCCTGTTGAGACCGCTGAATTTGTTGACTTTGTACTAACTTCTCTGGAGTAGTTGTTATCATTCCAACCATATTGTTATCGTACTGATGTGGCACACTCTTATAGGATACTTGGTTGGTTTGTCTAGTTCTATCCTAATTCTGTTGGTTGTTGGAAGACTAAAAACTACTAGTGTCAATACGACCAACATCAATTAAATCTTGAACCACATGTTTCAACTTCTTACAAGAGTTTGTCCAGTGTCCTTCTACTCTATGATATGTGCAATATTGACCTGCCTTATACCAATGAGTTGTAGTATCTGGTTGTCTTATAGGAGGTAGTTCAATAGCCTTAGCTTCTAATAGTTGTTTCAAAACTGCTTCCATAGGTATATTAAGTCTAGTAAAATTCCTTTGAGGAGGTTTCTGAAGTACAATATTTTGTAGGCTATTGGTGACATTATTAATAGGCCTACTATCATTATTACCTCATGTATGCTTACTCTTATGTTGAGACTTAGTAGACTTTTCTTCTTTATTCTTAAGCTAACCTCTTCTAATGAGAGCTTGTTCCACTTTTTTGGCTAACTCAATTGCTTGATCAAGAGAGGTAATAGTAGTAGTTTCTAGTGCATAAGATATCTGTTCTTGTAAATTACTAATGAATATATCAAGCATATCTCTCTAAGACACATACTATCTTAATCGACCAACTAAACTTCTCCAACGAGCTAAGAATTCTGAAAAACTTTCTTCTTTACTTTGCTTTAAATCATATAGGTCTCTCATTGTCACTTCCTTTTCAATATAAGCACTAAATTGATGAACAAATATTTCTGCAGTCTTTTCAAAGCTCTTTAAAGAATAGTTGGGCAACCGATAATACCATTCCAATGCAACCCCAACAAGACTCTTTGGAAATATTTTCAATAGAAGCATATCATCATAAACAAGATCATGGCAAGCTATCCTGAATCCTCTTAGATGCTCTATTGGATCTTCTGTCCCTTTATAGATTGGTAAAACTGGCATAGGAAAATGCTTGGGATAAGGTCTAGCAACAACAATAGGATCCAATGGCTGACTACACATTTCTTTATAATTGTATGTAAACCCTAAAGGCTGAATCATATCCATCCTTGAAACCAACTGATTCACTATATTTGCCAAATTCTGCATTTTTGAATTATGTGTGTTCCCAATATTCCCTTGACTTAAGTTGGACATGAGAAGGTTGTTGTTATATGTGGTGCCTTGTGGGAATGGAAGATTAACTTGTGGTGGAACAGAAGCAATAGTGTTGACATTAGAAGATAAAGGAGGAAATTGAAAATAATTTTGGGTGCCACTACTAGTTGGAGGAATAGGTGGATTCCATCCAATGTTGGTGGTCACAGTAGTGGCATAAGTAGGTTGACAGGTTTGATTACCATGATTCAAAGGTTCACTCAAAGGATTTTATTGAGGTGGAATATCCTTTTCAAGTAATGCTTCTTCCTCTAAGGCTAGATCCAATGCATGCTTATGATATTTATAAAAAGTCCATACATGGTCAAAATATTTAAAGATGAGATTCCCATTGGGATCTTGAATAGGATCAAGATGATTATCAACCTCTTCTTCCAGGTTATGATTTTCTCTATCAATTTGATCATTCTCATGAAAAATATCATCAAACCTAAGGAGTCTTCATCCTTACCCAAGGTCAGAAGCCATTGAGAAAAAGGAAAAATACAAGAAGAAGAACTAAGACCAAAGAGACCTACACACTTACACAAGGAGATTATCTTTTTAAATATTTGGCACACAAATTAATGATCTTGCTTATTGTTTTCAAAATAAAGGAGGTGTTCACGTCGGGTTCACCAAATATGTAGAGGGGAAAACTACCCTACCACGTACAATTCCCAAAAAGGCTGGATCCACGAAAGATAGAAAGCCTTATGGGGTGAACCGTGGGGGTATGTTGTTCTCTACACTCGATGCTAGGGGGAAGGGTTCACTAGGAATGGTTTTAGGACTCACTCCAAGTCCTCAGGATTTTGGGATGTTTGATGTATTCAGTTTTTAAGCAATCACCTAAGTTTGGCCTTTCTAGATCTATGCTATAAAAGATAAAGGACAATGCAGAAATCAGAATGCAAGAATACAAGAGCTAACCTAATATGATTATTTCTTTGAATGCTTGCTAACCTAGGGTTTTATCCAGAAAACCTTTAAAGCAAGGACACAAAATAAATGCACAATATTAACCCTAGATGCACACTATATGCTTTTCACTTTCAGATGCCTAAGAATCAATACTCAGATCAAATCTTCAACCAATAAAATAATTAGGGCACTTATCTAGATCGGTGGTTGACTTAGCTTTTTCTGCCTCTTGTCCAATGATATCAAAAATACTTGTTTCTACAAGATAACTTATGAAACACTTGAAAATGGGATTAGCATTAGGGGGCCTACTTAGGCCATTGTACAACAATGCTTGGAGGCACAACAATAAAGCCCCCTAGGTCCTTTTAGATGACCTTTGGAAACAAAAGCGAAAATTGACCTTTGGAGAATTAATCATAAAACAACAATGCAACAATAGAGAAACAGAAAATAGATTATGCTATCATGCCCTAAATGCAATTTAGAAAATACTCATGCAATCAAAATTTGATAGATACCCCCAGTTCAATCCTAGGCAAAATCGTGCCTCGCAGATGGCGGGCATGATAACGCTATAGGCAAAGTCACGCTCCATCAGAATGGGGCGTGATCTCGCTTCTATGAGCGAAAACCCTAAATTAGGGTTAGCAAAGTCACACCTCACTGGGATAGGGCACGATTTCACTTTAGAGACACAAAAAATAAAATATAAATGCAGAGCATAAATAAATGTAGGAAACAAAGTGTGCACAACCTGATGGATGATGCAGAAGCAGTAAAAGAGATCGAGGTATCCAAACGGGCACTCTCTTTCCTTTCGAACTACAACACGAATCCACCAAACCACACAACAATCCAAATCAATGCAGTAGAAGATCAAATCCAAAATTCGCACTTCGGGGTTAGCTTGTAGAAGAAACAGGAAGCAGAGCGAAAGTAAAAATGTGAGCACCAATTAATCATAAGAATTTTGAGCTTAATTGTTTCATGTCTAAGATCGATCACATGTCTCTCTTTTTATAGATGAAAATTGGGGTGAAAGAAGTAGGAAAAAAAACACAAGTCGATGCCAAGCACATTAAAAAGGTTAAACCCAGGTCTTAATAAATTAAAACCCTAAAATAGTGAAATCACACCCCGTGCCGACGAGGTGCGATATCGCTTCTATGAAGTCGCGCCCCATCGTAACCGGGTGTGATTTCACTAAAAGGCTAAATAAAGGTAAGGTAGGGGAAAAAAGGCTTACCCTTGCCTAGGGCAAGGGTTAGGGACCTCTTAGGGGTTCTAAGGAAGATTATCCACTAAAAGTGGGTCAATTTTTTGTGTCTACAAATACATCCCAAGAAGAAAAGATCCATGGTAGCAACCCTTCTCTAGTAGAGCAAACCTTTTTCCCATTTTTATCTATCCAATGATTACCCACTTCCTAAGCAGATCCTATCTAGTATGGGATATGTAGGTAAGGGTTTGGGGCCACAACAGAAAGGTATTCAAGAGCCTTTGGAAGTTGAGCTTTGGCCTGGGAGATGTGGCATAGGCTACATCCCCAACAAAAACCAACCCTTACCAACCAATGATGATCAAGTTGTCACCTTTGCTGAATTCATGGATCATCATGGCTTGGAGTGGAGTAATGAGGATGAGGGACCGCCTTCTCCCTCAAACATATTTTTTTGCAATGTGATAACTTTGGTGCACCTTGAGTTAGTTGTGACCCCAGGGGAGTATGCTAAAGGGGATACTCTTTGTGATATGGATCATGAAGATATCCTCTAAAATAGCTTCTTCTTTGATGGGTCGATCCCTTGTGTCGCCCATGTTGAGTCTTCTAGTTCTCAAGTGGATCCTATTCCTATGTCTCCCAAAGACCTTGAGCAACTAGGAGTGATCCCTACCCCTCCTCACTATGATGATGAATCCCACATCCTCATTGAGGAGACCCTCGATGTTAATATAGGAACCAAGGAAAGCCCTAGACTCCTTAAGTTAGGAAAAGCCTTGTCCATGGATGAGCAGGAGCAATTGACCAAATTATTGATAGAATTTCAAGATATTTTTGCTTGGTCATATGCTGACATGCCAGGGCTTGATCCCTCCCTAGTTATGCATCACCTAGTAGTTAGACCCAATGCCAAACCCATTAAGCAGAAGCTTAGGAAGATGCATCCTAAAGTCACCCTATTAGTCAAGGAGGAGCTCCAAAAACTCCTTGACGTCGATTTTATCAAAGCTATCGACTATTATGATTGGATCTCCAACATCGTTCCTGTGGCTAAGAAGGAAGGGACAATCAGAGTATGTACCGACTTTGAGACATCAATTTCACTTGTCCCAAGGATGACTTTCCCCTTCCCTAACATAGATATGATCGTAGATTTCACCGTTGGATGTGGAATGCTATCACTCATGGATGGTTTCTCAGGATACAATCAAATCAAGATTACCCCTGAGGACCAGGCCAAGACAACTTTCATAACTCCATGGGGTACCTTCTGTTATAAAGTAATGCCTTTTGGCTTGAAGAATGTTGGTGCCACATACCAAAGGGCCATGACATATATTTTTCATGACATGATGCATGATATTGTTGAAGACTATGTGGATGATCTTCTTGGTCACTCCATAAATCAAGAAACTCATGCTCAAGATTTAAGACGTATCTTTGAAAGACTTCAAGAATACAAAGTTCATCTTAAGCCCTCCAAGTGTGTGTTTGGAGTCACATCTGGTAAGCTTTTAGGCTTCATAGTGTCTAGGCGAGGCATTGAAGTGGATCCCACTAAGATAGTGGCTATTACTGACATGCCTCCTCCCCATAACCTAATCGAGTTGCATAGCTTGCAAGGAAAACTTCAAGCTATTCATCACTTCATAGCCTAATTAGCTGATAAGTGTTAGCCCTTTCTTAAGCTTCTTAAGAAAGATGTAGTGTTCAAGTGGGATATTGAGTGTCAAAAATCCTTTGATGAACTCAAGAAGTATCTCACTTCCCTCACCTATCCTTGTTCCCCCTAGGTCGGATAAGCATTTGATGCTTTACATAGCAACCATAGCCCAAGCTTTGGGGGCTATGCTAGCTCAACATGATGATCAAAACAAAGAGCGAGCTATCTACTATATTAGTAGAACCTTGGTTAGCTATGAAACCCAATACACTCCCTTAGAGAAGCTTTGCCTTGCTATAGTGTTTGCTTCTCAAAAGTTGAGACACTACATGCTTAGCCATAAGACATTGGTAGTCGCAAGGTTTGATCCTCTTCACTACTTAATGTCGAAGCCCCACCTTTCAGGTCGAGCTGCTAAGTGGGTCCTAGCCCTTAGTGAATTTGACTTAACCTTTATAGGTCAGAAGGCTATAAAAGGTCAGGTGATTGTTGACCATCTAGTCATTGCTCCCCTAGAGTCCACCCATCCCTTAGTCATCGAGTTTCCTTGATGAGTGCCTTAGCTTAGAAGTAGAAGAGCCTGAGTCTTGGTCATTGTTTTTTGATGGAGCCCATTGCTTAAAGGGCATTGGGGCTGGAATCATTCTAGTCACCCCTCAAAAATAATTGATCCCCCTTTCCTTCAAGCTTCATTTCTCTTGCACTAATAATACTACAGAGTATGAAGCCTTGATCCTAGGTCTTAGGGCAACTTTAGCCTTAAAGGTTAGAGTCCTTTCCATATTTGGTGACTCTCAACTTGTGGTTAATCAGATCAATGATGTTTATCAAACCAGAGATGATAAACTAAAACCTTACAAGGAGATTATCACCAAGCTCTTGTCCACTTTCGATAAGGTAACCATAGAGTCTATCCCTAGATCCTCCAACCACCATGCGGATGCCATGGTCATTGTTGCATCCCTTATCCCCTTGGAGTTAGAAGATGATCAAGCAACGATTATTATTTGACAACTCTAAGAGACTCTACATCCCTTAGCTCTAGCCTCGTTCCATTAGATGTCCTAAACATTGGAGTTTCTCAATCTGAGCCTTGGTACACAGACATCTTTAATTTCCTTAAGGATGGTTCAATGCCTGATGGCTTAGATCACAACCAACAAAATATTTTGCAAAAAAGAGCATGTTCAATTCTCATAATTGGTAATACTTTATATCGACATTCTTTTGAGGGCATCCTCTTACGATGCCTTAACTCCGATGAAGCCCGACTAGCCCTTAGTGAAGCTCATGAAGGATCATGTGGAGGCCATTTTAGTGGTAATGCTATTGCTAAGAAGCTCCTTTGGATTGGTTACTATTGGCCTTCCATGGAGAAAGATGCATGTGACTATGTTCGATGCTGTGACAAGTGTCAATGCCATGACAACCTTGTTCATGCTCCTCAAAACCTTCAGGTTATTTCTTCCCCTTGGCCATTCTCCATGTGGGGATTGGACATTATAGGGAAGATTAACCCCATGTCATCTTATGGTCATAAGTTTATCATTATGGCAATAGAGTACTTCACCAAGTGGGTAGAAGCCATACCCCTAGCTACGGTGACTGGAGCTCAAGTCTCTAAGTTCATCTTCAACCAGATCCTTTGTAGGTACGAGATTCCTTTGATAATTATTTTTGACAATGGCACTCCTTTCAAGAACAAGGATATCCATAAAATTTGTGCTAAGTACAAGATTCAACACAAATGGTCAACTCCATATTACCCTTAGGGTAATGGTCAAGCTAAAGCATCCAACAAGTCCTTAGTTAAGATCCTCAAGAAGTTGGTAAGTAAGACCGGTCATGACTAGCATATCCAGCTGTACCCTACCTTATGGGCCTATCATACCAATGTACAAACTCCTATAGGTGCAACCCCTTATGTCTTGGTCTATGGCATTGAGGTAGTTTTTCCCTTTGAGTTAGAAGTCCCATCCTTGCGTATCTTGTTGCAAGATGCCTCGATCGGTGATGAGTATCGTTTAGATCATTTAAACCAATTGGAGCTATTGGATGAAAAGTGCATCCATGCCTTAGAGCATCTTTGAGCCTATCAAAATAGGCTCAAGCGAACTTACTCTAAGAAAGTTTGCACTCATTCTTTTGAATTTGGGGACCTTGTCCTCAAGGAAAATCAGAAGAACACAAATGCTCGGATAGATATAAAGGGAAAGTTTCAGCCCAATTGGCTAGGCCCCTTTGTCATAACGGCTAAGTTTGGCTCAGGAGCCTATCGTTTAGCAATGTTAGATGGTAAAGATATTAAAGAACCAATGAACATAATGCACCTAAAATAATATTATGCATGAATTCACATCATCTCTCTTTCTTATTCTCCTTTTTCTTTTGTTTTCTTCTTTCTCTTTTTTATTTTTCTTACTTGCATTTGTTTTCTTGCTCATATTGCATGACTGCCTATCATACATTGCATGGATTGCTTGACATACTTCTTTTTGCACTTATGCTTGTCATATAGCTACTTGATTACTTGATCATACTTGCATGTGATTGCTTGATCATATAGATTTTTGGGGACTTTTACAATGAGGCAAGTGATGAAACCTAGTTAGGTTTTAGCTCATATGCATTGCACTCATACTAGGTCATTGATGCTTAGCAAATCCCCAACCTAGGGCATATTCCTTGACCTTGAAAGTTTCAATAATTCTAAATTTCTCCAAGTCAAGGGATATGGTTCTTCATCTCTTGTATGTCCTTTGTCCTTTGCAAGTTTTCAATCATTCTTCTTTTCTCCAAGATAAAGGATATATGTTCTTTCTTCTATCTACGCATCTTGTTTTGCTCACACTTTTCCTTATTGATCTTTTGATTGTTAAGGGGTCCTCATAGGATAGGATAGATACCACATGGATATCATTTATGGTGTTCATACAACCACTGACTATTCTACGCACATCCCTTAGCTTTTGAAATTTCAACAAGGACACACACATACACATTGCTTTTCATCACCTTGTTTTTCTTCTATCTTTGTTTTCTCTAGCACATGCACACACAACACCTTCTTGCTTTGCTTTGATCAATAATCTTCTCTTCTTTAGTGAGCTAACACCCCTATCGGGTTGCACTCCTTTTGACCATCAACACACATTACACCCCTATCGGGTTACACTCTTTTTTTTGGCTCAATGAGCACTACACCCCATCACAGGATAGCTTCATGGCTACCAGCAAGCATCAACCTCCACTTAGGCCATTTTCGAGCACACATCCTAGTGGGTATCACTCCACATATAGCCACTAGCAAGCATCACACCCATAGCAGGTTTTCGCTCCATCTTTTGGTCACTAGCGAGCACACACCCATAGCGGGTAACACTCCATTCTACTTGTTCTTTTCATCAAGCATAACACCTTCATAGGATAGCTTCATGGCCACTCGTGAGCACTACACCCATAGTGGGTTTCCCCCATCCTCGACCATTTATGAGCATACATCCTCACAAGGTTTTACTCCATATTTTCTTTTCTTTTTCGCTTAGCTTATGATCATTTGATCACATTGACCCCTTGCGGTCTACGCTGATTCAAATATCATACTCTAAGCATATTTTTGCTTTATTTGACCTTTTGTTGACCTTATTCTTCTTTTTATCTTTCTTCTCTTCCTTTTTCTTCTTTTCTTCTCTTTTTCCAAATTTGTGCCATGTCCTTATAGGGTGTGAATTCACTCTATGACAAATTCGTGGTCCATTTTTATGGGGTGCGAATTTGGCTAGAGTGTTGTTTTTATTTCTCCTTGTTTCTCTTCTTATTTTCTTTCTTCCAACACCTTTTTATGCTTCCAATCTAGTCATCTAGTCATGCATTCATTAGTTAAGTTCATATAGTATGCATTCTTTAGTTATGTGCATTTGTTATGTCTTCATGCATTTGTTCTTTTCATTCATCTATTCATGCATAATAAAAAAATTTGCAAACACATAAAATTCACACACACATAATTATAAACCACAACATGATATATTACTCAAAATAGAGCATGTCAGTCAGATTGGTGTGCCATAATAGAAGCTTGGCACACTCGACCATCTCCTAGCCTAGGGATGCATGCCACACTCAAAATTGGCATGTCATCCCGATCCTCACCCTAGCTCTATGAGCCAATATTATCTTCTCCACCCACTGAAGGTGGTCCTCGTGGGGGAATGTTCATGGACCATGAAATATTCCATGACCTAGACCATGACCTTCTCTTGATTATAAGGAGGATGATAGAGGGACCTCCTACTCTATTGGCATCACTTGAAAGTATTGTTTGAAATATGTTGAAATTTTTCCATTTTATTATGGTGGGGTTAACTCTAAAAGGTACTGGACACTCTCTATGTATCCTCACTAGGGTTTGGGGGTAGAAACCCATGAAAAGTGGGGGTCTAGGGGTGGTAGCCCCCAATGAAATTTTTAGGGTTTCTTAATCTATTTTTATATTCATATGGGTTGTTTAGGGTTAAATATTTGAACCCATCATTTTTAATCCATGGTATTATAAAATCCATTCTTGTGCTATTATTATTTAATTACACTTGCATTAGGGTTTGAAGAGAGATGAGAGATGAAAATTATTGTATTGGATATGGTTAAGTTTATAAATAAGGAGATATTACTATGCTAGATTTTTTCCTATAAGGGTTTCCTAGGTGAAATACTATGTTATATGTGCATTTTTTATCTTCTTTTTTCCTTTGATTTTGTATATATATTTTTTAGATTTAGATTATCGGTGTTGGCAATTTTGGGTACTTTGGGTACATTGCCTTTGCTCAAGTGTATAAGTTGTCATTGATGTCAAAAGGCATTTTTGTGTTGATATAAAAAAGAGTGTGATGTCAAAAATATCTTAGGAAGCTTCATAATGTTAAAGGGTTTTTATTAAAACCATGGTGACAAGGTTAAAGGTTTTTCTTAAAACCATTTGGAATCATTAAGGATTTTTATTAAAACCAAGCTTAACTTAATGCAAAGGTTTTTACTTCTTGAAAAACCTTGAAGGTCCATGTTTATTATTAATAATTAAATTAACTCAAACCTTTGACAAAGGTCTAAGTTTAATTTATTATTAATAAAATAATAATAATAATTATTTTAATTATTATTAAAGGGTCTTTTAACCCTTAAGCAACACACATAAAGAATTCATTCGCCGACGTGTTGCCATCATTGGAGGAGCGCCGACGTCAAACAATTAAGGAGAAATGGCTATATAAGTGGGGATGATTTTCTAAAGTAATTGTACCATCGATCGATGCAATTTCGTAGCTTTGTGTCCTCCGAAAAGGCGATGTTTTTCATTGTATTTTGTTGTCCATCCATATTGAATTGCCCACGTTTTTCTTGCGCTTGACGTCCGACAGATTGCGTTTCTCTGACATATGATAAGACTACGAACTATGTTTTCTGGGAGTTACGTTTTTGGATAGCGCTCATGATGATGGTGGTGGCTTGAGGAAAACGTTTACGTTTTCAAATCCTTGGTGATTGAAGGAAGACAACACATAGGATTACATTATATTTTTTATTGGGCACTTGTGCTCCAATGGTGATGGTGTGTTGAGTAAGAAGCGTTGGGCAGAGGTGCCAAGTTTGACCCATGTTGTGGGCAATTTCGTCTTGGTCGTGATGCATGAGGATAACATCAATGAAAGCGCTTTAGCATTTGTGGTGGTGTTATTCATTTTCTCCAAAGGATGGAGAACTAAGGTTGGCCAAGGTATATCTTTTATTATTTGCTTGGAGTATTTTGATTTGACTTGGCAAATATAATTGATGGAGGTATAAGGTTAAGTTGTCATATTTTGCTTTGACATTATTTTATTGATGTTTAAATAAGTGGAGCTAAAAGGTGTAATAAAGGAAGTTTATATTATTGCTCATTTCTTTTTATTCTAACCCTAACTTGTTTGGAAGTTTGAGAGTTATGCGTGGTGACAGCTTGAAGGTTCAATTATCTTCTACTCCAATAAGGTATGGGCACATTCTTCTTATGAGTATGATTGGTGTATGTTTTCTGAAATAAGGTTGGAGTGAAAAGGTATTTTACTAGGTATCCTTTGGCTAGGTGTAAATCCTATTTTCTGGTTTGTTGAAGACTACTTATGCATTGTTATCCTTAAGGAGAGTTTTTGGTGAATGCATAATTTTTGGTTTGAGATAGTGGAAGCTTTGTGCACTAGGGTTTATATTTGTGAGTTTAGCTACTTGCATTGAGTTGGTGGAACCCTTGGTTGGCTATTTTGAGTTTGATGGTTGAGTTGCTTCCATAGAGGTTGTTTGATCAAGTTATTGCTTTACTTGATTCATGATATTGGGCTTACTTCATTGAATTGATTTGAGAAAGTTATTCTTTGCATTTGGTGATATTGTGTTGGTGGCTGTTTTGTTCAAATATCTTTGGAGGGAAAAGGATTTCTACTTGTTTCATTTTCTTGTGATGATTGGTTGAATGCTTCAAGGTTAATGTTGAGTTGAATGATGTTGGTTAAACCTTGTCTATAAGCATTGTTGTTAAAGCCCTAATTGGTTGAGAAAAGATATTGGTTGTGGAAAGAACATGAGTATCATTGTTAAATGAGATATTGCATGGTTGGAAATTGTTGGGTTGTGTTTCATGTTCTTGAGAAAAGTATACTACATCTATATTATTATTTTGAGATTGATATTGAGTTGAGATTGAGATTGGGAGTTAAGTATAGAACATATTGAGTCTCTAAAAATTCTCTTTATGCTTCTATGAGGTTGATGAATCACATTGGGTCTCTAACAATTCTCTTTGTGGGTTCATGCTAAGCAAGTTTTTCTTGGTGAGCTTGCTGAGGTTTTGGACAGGTTTCGGTGGGGATTTGTGAGCAGGTTTTGGACAGGTTTCGGTGGGGACTTGTGAGCAGTTTTAGACAGGTTTCGGTGGGGACTCGTGAGCATATTTGGACAGGTCCTAGCAGAGGAATTGTGAGTTGGTTTTTGAGAGTTCTAATAGAGAACTTGAGGACATAGGAGCATTGGTTCTTTGAGAAGAACTCGAGGACATATTTGGCAAGTCTTTGAGAAGGCTTGTGTACAGAGGATTGATTTGTTCAAGAGTTGGACAGATCTGACAGATAGAGGAAGACTTGTACTAGATAGACTGACTGTGTTTGGTACAGGTTGCTAAGCTATTGTGGACGTGATCATAGAAGGTAGAGGTCTCTTAGGCTAAGAATTGAGGATAGGAGGTCTTCGATGAAAAGGAGTTCCACATGCTGGCAAGAGGTAGAGACAGTTGATCTTCTGAGGGATCATATCCAAAGCAGAGGGGAAGGTATCTCCTTTGAGCAGAGGCTCATAAATTTAGATAGAGGGGAAGATATCTCCTTTGAGTAGAGGCTCATAAATTTAGATTGGGGGAAGGTATCTCCTTTGGGCCGAGGCTCATAAAGATTGTAATTGGGAAGGTTTCCCAAAGAACTTTGAGATAACTTTTAGAGAAAATTTTTGTGGACGTAGCCCAGCCATTCTGGGTGAACCACGTTAAAATTGGTCTCACTTTGTGGATGATATTGTGCATTGTTTTGATATTGCTTTGGGTATATTGCTTTACTTTTTTGAAGTATAAAGGAAAAAGTAAAAAGAGGTCTTATACTGTTCACCCCCTCATCTCAGTATAAGCTTGTGTTCTTCATCAGGGTCTTTTGCTCTTCATTTGGTATTAGATCTATTTTTTTAGATTTATTCAAGAAGTAAGGGTTGCAACCCTATGATAAATTAACTCTTGAGTAGGAGCCATACATGGAATAATATAGGTGAAGTAAAATGATGAGAAGCACATAGGTAGGGATTGGAAAATTTGATGGATAGGATCTTGAGTTATGAAAACTCAATATGGAGGATCTATTGGTTTATAAATATCAGTGGATTGTAGTCTTGGAAATAAAACCAACATCAACGATAGATGAGGATTGGATAAATATCAATAAGAAGGCAAGGAGTTCTATCAGATTATGCTTATCTAATTCAGTAGTATTAAATGTATCAATAGAGACCACGATAATGTTATTATGGGATAAGCTAGACATTTTATATCAGATAAAGTCCTTGGTAAATAAACTCTTTCTCTAAAAGAAGTTGTATTCACTTCATATGAATGATGGTGACTTTGTGGTTGAGCATCTGAATTATTTTAATATCAATTAAACTCGATTGAAGTAATAATAGATGAAGAGGAAAAATATATTACTTTAATTTTTTCATTACCTAATTCATGGGATAACCTAGTTATGGCTATCACAAATACTACTACATTTAAAGTAGAGGATATAGTAGGGACATTGCTATATGAGAAAATGAGACAAAAATATTTTAAGGATTATCATCAAAAGTATGCCTTGGTTGTGAGAGGTCGTTCTCAAGAAAGAAGCAAAAAGAAATCAGAAGAAAGAAAATCGAGATCTAAGGGTAAATCTATTGCTTTAAAAAAGAGGAAATACTAAAAGTGTGGTAAAATAAGGCATTATAAAAGAAACTATAAATATAAAAAGGTTGATAATAGTCAATCATCTAATGAAATTTTACAAAAATAAAGACCATAAATGAAGATTCAGGGGACTTATTCTTAACTGCAATGTGCTTAAGTGAATACCATGACTCACTATTGATTGACTCAAGTGTTTCCTTTCATATGAATCCTCATAGGGAGGGGTTTTGTGAATATAAAAAGATAAATGGAGGTGAATTATTCTTGGGAGACAATTCGATATATAAAATAATAGGTCAAGGAAAAGCCAAGTTGAGGTTAAAATATGGAAGAATGAAAACCCTTCCTAATGTGTTGCATATTTTGTGTTTGGTAAGGAATTTGATATCCATGAGTAAGATGAATGATATGAGTGTGATTATGGTGTTCAATTAGGATAGTTGTAAGATGGTGCATGGATTCTTGGTGTTGGGAAGGGGAGTTCGTACATGAACTCTATTCAAACTTGAGGCTAGAACTATAAGTATTGACTCCAATAACTCTTCAATAGTTTAGGAGAATAATATGGTAGAAGTGGCTCTGAGTATTCTTGTAGCAAAAACAATGTTGTGGCATCAATTCATTGGGAATATTGGTGAGAAAGACCTTCAAACATTAAAAATGGAAGGTATGGATGAAGGAATTTCTGATTGCCCATTAAATTTTAATTTTTGTGGAGCATTATGCTTTTGGAAAGAAAACCCGAGTCAAGTTTTCTAGTAGTGCCACAAGATTTGAAGGAATTTTGCATCTAGTTCATAGTGATGTATTTGGACCTGCAAAAGTACCATCATTAGGTAAATCTATCTATTTTGTTACATTTATAGATGAATTTTCAAGAAAGACCTAGGTATATAATTACAAAATAAGTATGATATTTTCAATTAATTTGAAAGAGTTTAAGGTTCTTGTAGAAAATTAGATGGAGAAAAATATAAAGGTATTGAGAAGTGATAATGGTGGTGAGTATTTCTCTAATGAATTTGAGCAATTTTGCAAGGATTATGGAATAGAAAGGTAGAAAAAATTTTCGTATACTCCATAAAAGAATGGAGTTGTAGAATGGATGAATAGAACATTTATGGATAAGGCTAGAAGTATGCTAAGTGGTGTAGGGTTAGAAAGAAAATTTTGGGCAGAAGTCATGTTAACTGCTTGTTATCTCATCAATAGATTTTATACCTCAGCTTTGGTGGACAAGACTCCACAAGAAGTATGGATTGGTAAGAAACCCTCTCTCAATCATATAAAGGTTTTTAGTTGAAATTCTTATATGTATGCCCCAAAAGAGAAAAGGACTAAGCTAGACTATAAATATAAAAAATACATATTTGTGGGTTATAGTATTAGTGTTAAAGGATATAAGTTGTAGAACCTAGAAACATAGAAGATTTTTTACAATCGTAATGTGATCTTTAGAGAAACAAAAGGAGTTTCAAAATAAGAAATGCAACCAAGAAAATAACCTAAAATAGTTCAAGTAAAATTGGAATAGGAGGAAGAACTTGTGGTATAACTTATTGCTACAGAAGAAGATGAACTATAGAGAGAGTCTAAAGAGAAAAAATTATAGGAAGAAGGTGAGGAGGAAGCTGAAGATGCAAAACCTGGAACTCCAAGTTTGAGGATATCAGGTCGAGTGAGAAGACTCCAAGAAAGGTATAGCCCTTCAAATATTTGTTCTATATTTAATATATCAACTAATAATGAAGAACCTAAGACTGTCAAGGAGGCACTCCATTCAAGTGATATAAGTCTTTGACAAGATTTAGGGAGGAAGAAATGGATTCCTTGGATAAAAATAAGACATGGGACTTGGTGAAATTATCCCCTAGAAGAAAATTAGCTGGTTGTAAATGGGTATTCAATAAAAAGTACAATGTAGAAGGAAAGTTGGAGAAGTACAAGGCTCACTTGGTAGAAAAAGGATTTTCTCAAGTTGAGGGAATTGAATTTGGTGAGATTTTTTCTCCTATGGCTAAACTAATTTCAATTAGATTTATGTTGGCTATTTTTGTTTCTTTTGATATTGAAATAGAAAAAATGGATGTAAAGACAACATTTCTACATGGTGAACTTGATGAAGACTTATATATATATATATATATATATATATATATATATCACAACCATAATGATTTAGAGTAAGAGGTAATGAGGATTTGGTATGCAAGCTGAAAATGTCTCTTTATGGCTTGAAGCAGTCTCCAAGAATGGGGAACCAAACATTTGATAGGTTTATTTTGATACTTGGGCTTGGAAAAAGTAAAGCAGATCCATGTGTGTATTTTAAACAAGAATGTGAATTTTTTTATCATTGTTTTGTATGTGGATGACATGTTGTTAATTGATAACAATAAGGAGATGATAAAGTTACTAAAGTCTTAGTTATCTTCTGAATTTGACATGAAGGATTGGGTGCTACAAAATATATTTTGGAATTGGAAATAATAAGGAATCATACAAATAGAAAGTTGTGGTTAAATCAAAGTAAATATGTTGATTTGATACTATAGAGGTTTATGATGCATGATTGTAAACCACTTTGTACTCCATATCCTGTTGGTTAAAAGTTATATGCTGAACAATATCCTAAAACAAATGAGAAAATTGAAGAAATGCATCATGTTCCATATGCTAGCAATGTTGGTAGTTTGATGTATGCAATGATTTGTATTAGACCTTATATTACATATGTAATGGGAGTAATTAGCAGATATATATCCAGTCCAGGAAAGGAACATTGGACTACTATGAAGAGGATTTTCAAACTGTGCTATTTGTTACCAAGGAAATTTTAGAGACAATAATATTGTAAATCTACAAGGTTTTATGGATGTTGATTGGGTTGGAGATATAGACAAGAGAAGATCCATGAGTGCTTATGTGTTCAAACTATTTGGAGGGGTAGTAAGTTGGATGAGTAAAAATTAATTAGTGGTTGTTTTATACACAATATAGGTAGAGTACATTGTAGCAACTCATGCCTATAAATAAGTAGTGTGGCTATAGAAGTTATGTTCAATAATTGGTCTTAATAAGAAGGCTATGAGAATTGATAGTGACAGTCAGAGTGCAATATTGTTGGCCAATAATCCTGGTTTTCATGATCGATCACAAAATATAAATATTAAGTACTATTTTGTGAGAGATATGGTTGAAGGGAATTGGGTGATGCTAGAGAAAGTTGATACAGAGAATAATATTGTTGTTAATTAACAAAGGTTGTACCTACTAAAAAATGTTCTTGGTGTAGAATACCTATAAGCATGGCTTGATAGTTTACAATGGCAATCTTTTGCCCCTATGGAAAATATTCAACAAGTGGAAGAATATTCGAAATATGTTCAATATTTTTTATGTTATTCTGGTGGGGTTAACTCTAAAAGGTACAAGAAACTCTTCGTGTATCCTCACCATGGTTTGGTACTAGTTTGGGCCCCGAGAAGGGATTCGGAGGTGACATTACCAAGCAAAATTTTTAGGGTTTTTAAGCTATTTTTAGACCCATATAGGCTATTTAGGGTTAAATATTTGAACCCATGGTTTTTTACCCATGGTATTATAAAATCCATTCTTGTGCTATTATTATTTAATTACACTTGCATCAGGGTTTGAGGAGAGATGAGATATGGAAATTATTGTATTATAGATGATTATATTTATACAATAAGGAGATATTAATGTGTTGGGTTTTTTTCCATAAGGGTTTTTTGGGTGAAATACAATGTTATGTGTGTATCTGTTATCTTCTTATTTTTTCCTTTGATTCTATATTTACTATTTTTATGGATTTTTTTTATCGAGGCCTTTTGCTCTTCAAGTACAATGCTTGGTATAAAGTCTTCCTTTGTATAAATAGCTCTAGTCTCTCTCCCATCCTTTATAGCTCCTCCTACAGTAGTTGGATCCCCTCATCCTATTGGTTGCCAATGATGACAACCATTTCCTCTACATGAGCCTATTATTACTCCTGGTCCAATCATCCCATGTCTCTTTTGAGGTAGTTTGCCTTGGTACTCATCGTGTCTCACTCTATAAGTGTCATTTTTAGGGCACCCCATAATGCCTTTGCCTACCTTACTAGGTCATCTTGATCTATGGTCCTGCTAGGTCCTATTGTTATCATTATAGGGGTATCTCCTATTGTCCTGCTTAACCTAGCCTCTATCCCTATGGGGTACCTCTTGATGTACCCCATCCCATTGATATAGAGAGAGTGATAGTCATCCTCATGGTTATCACCATATCTATCCAAATATATACTCATGTCTACCTAGGTGGGTCTACACCACTTTGATATCACTCGATAGTGTGTCAAGTGACCTCTCAAAATATTATCTATATTTATTGGTTCATCATCTAATACCTCTACATTGGCACCGATGGGGAGATCCCCGAGGACATAATGCTCCTATACCATCTTAGGTACAAGGTCATCCTAACATCATCCACTCTTTATTTGACATAGAATGGTTTGTTTAGGTACTACTCTATAAACCTCCTCACATTAGGGTTTCCTCTGACACCTGATGGATCCCTCTACACCCGTCTGAACTAGTAGTCTCCTAGATCTAGTACCTCCTAAAGAATGTTGAACTATCTCTATACTTGGTCAAACCAATATAGCTCTAGCTCATCCTTCTTAGTGGTGATCCATCGAATCCTCCTAATCCAAGCTATATTCTCCCCATCCTCAACCTATCCAAGGTGTAGATGCCATGTTTACCATATGATTTGGTGCTCTCGCAACTCATCTATCACCTACCTCCCTAGTTCTAGGATACTAGCATGCATCCTATAGACTCGCTCATAGTCGTAGGCCCATATATATGTTTTTGGTTGCTCTAGGTCGAGTAGTGGTCCTAGTAGTGCATGAGGTCTTCGAATGACCATGTCGTCCCAACACCACACCTAGAGCAAAGTAACACAAACTAGCCCTATATGTCGCTTGTATATGACCTTGTATAATATCCTATATAAGTGAGCTAACACATATGGACCCCATGCAAACCTAACTTGTTGGTATCACATGTCTACCACTTCCCCCACCAAAGCCCATGGCAAGCATCGCCTACTTGTGTGGCACACTAGAAACCCAACCACTACCTCATAGAGTATAGTCATCAATGTATCAACTCCATATCATGCAAGCATCTCATCTATATGGAGACCACTCTACTGTATATCATGAGTTAGATCTCCTAATAATCACTGTAGAGTTTTTTGATGCACCTATGTTATATAAACTACTCTCCCCTTGATAGGGATGTACAAGATCTACCATACATCTTCTAGTGTGACGATCATATCTCCTATCGATAATAAAATAGTAGATAACTCTAGGTACCACCTATCTATCAATGTCATTAGTAGCACTCTATCTGCCTCCACCTCAGGCATCTCTACCAAGTTTAGTAGCCCCACTACCTATAATGTATCACTCTCTACCACTATGAGTTGTCATAGCATCTCCTCTAAGGATTTTGATCACGACTTCATACTTTTGAGTACATCATGCTATGAACAAAACATTAATAAAACTTTAATTATTAAAAAAATCAAATAAAAATCATAATATAATCAACAAAGCTCAACTTATTTTTTCTCTTCTCTTTTTTCTTTTTCCTCTCTTTTCTCTTTTTTTTCAAATTCATGCCCTATATGTCTAGGGTGCAAATTTGGTCGCCATCGAGTTCCAAAAAAATTTGTGGTTAAACCCTCAAATTTACGTTGAGATCTCGTGTGGCGATTTCCTCTAAAATTAAAAAAATTAAATAAATGCTTAAAAATCTAATCTAACCTGGTATAGATGTTGGGTTTTGGTCCTTACAGATGCTCACTCTATTGTTGTATTGGCACCACCCCTTGTAATGGTTGAACTGTGTATGGGAAGCATCATTTATTATTTTTCTCCAAAGCTCTTTTTTTGTTTCTTTGTGTGGTGGAAATGAATTCATTTTTACCCTTCCTCCCATTTTATCACTCCTTTTCTCTCTCTTTATCTTTTTTTTTCTTTCTATTTGCTTCTCCTTTCTTCTATGTCTATCATTTCAAGTTTCTTCAAGAATTTTGCATTCCTTTTGAAACTCGAGGAGGCACCATGGTATTAGGGGCATTAATGTCATTAATGCATCGTTTGGCATGCAAAAATTTGAAGTGTTTGAAATGATACCATTTTTGCACCATCCCTTCATCTAAACCTAACACCCCTTTTTTTGTTCACAATTTTTTTCCCATAGGTGTCTACATATTTCTTTGATGCATTTATTAGGCCATAAATGCATCAAAGAGTGGGCAAAATGTAGACATAGAAAATTGACCCATCCAAATAGATTATTTTTCCTAGTTGCAAGTTTGAGATTCTTTTACCCCTTTTGTTTGCCTTTTCTCCTAGCTTTTCCAAATTCACGATCATCTGGGACAAGGCACAAATTTGACAATTTTAAAATTTTTCTCTTTAAAAGCCAAAGTTTTTGGTCAAAATTTGTGGTGTTGAATCTTAGCCAAGTTTTTTTATTTTCCTGTCTAAACCACTCCAATACTCCTATAAATAGAAGCATTGAATTCCATTTTTCTCCTAGCAAGAAAGTTTTGGATTATCATATGCATGCTATCAATATTTGATGCTTTTGGAATGCTTTGGTGCTCTGCTCTTGGTGTGTTTTTGTGATTTGCTACTAAGGATAAGCAAGTGGAGAGACTTTGACGATAGATTAAGCTTATCATTTGTCTCCTAAGGAGTAAATATCTTCCACTTTTGTTTTTACCTTTACTCTTTCTTCTTTCACAAGCTTATTAGGTTCCTTCCATGCATTTTAGTTCTTTAAGTCAACAATTCTTAGGTGTCCATTATGTTTTGCATTCATATATTAGTTTTTAATCACCTATGTACAAATTTGTGCCCCACCCTTATGGGACATGAATTTGGTAAAACCATTGGTTTTATCATTTTTTCTTTGTTTTGAATTTGCGCTCATTAATTACGGGGTGTGAATTTGGTCACAGTAGCTTGGGGGAAAATATTTGCTCCCAAAACCTTGGTTTTTTTATTTACAAAATTCTTCCCATTATATTAATACTATTTGTACTTTATTTTCATGCTTGCATGCTTTTTATATTTTATCTTTCTTGTTCCCAAAGGTCAAAAATAATTTTCATTTTCAAATAATTAGCTAAAAGGACCAAGGGGGCTTGACTGTTGTGCCTCCAACATGAGTGACATAGTAGCCTAAGTAGGCCCCCAAACACTAATCAATTTTTCTAAGGTTTTGAAGTTATTTTATAGGTTTGAAAAAATTCACAGTTAGGATTTACAAGGCATAGATTCAGCTAGGATCAACCATTGGATCAAGTAAGTTCTTTGATAGATATTTTAGGCTATTTTTTGTGTGTCTATGTTCATTTTTTGTTTGTTTTCTATTCCATTTTTAGATCACAAGAAAAATAAGGTATTTGGTTTCATATTTAACAAATAAAAGCATATAGTTTACATTTAGGTTAATTCTATTTGTGCATTCTCTTGGACCTTTTCTTTAAAAGAAAATGCTTACTTTCTTGCAAATTTAGGAAATAGTCTTCAGTGAAATAAAGAATAATTTCTAGGAATAGCTCCTTGTTTTCTTGCATTTTTATTCTTGTGCATTATTGATCTTGAATTCTTTCTAGTTCAGATCTTAGTAATACCAAAATTAAATTTTTGCTCAATAAACACATAAAACCTTCCATATTGGACTTGGACAAGTCCTTAAACCTGTTGAGAAACAACACACCCCCACTGAAAAAATGAATTTCCATCCTTTGAAAATATTTAGCTTTCATTTTACAGTAGGGACCCTCTTGATGTTTTCCAGGTTTTTATTCCAAATTTTGCTTGCCTCCTTCTTCTTCAAATTTTGCATATACCAAAGTATCCAAGTAGGCTTGCCTGTGGCTTTGATTTCAATTTAGAATTCATTTTTAAAATGTTAGAATCATTTATGAGTAAAGAAAATCTTTCACTAAATATGTAAAAATGCAGAATACAGATGAATGAATTCATTAGAGTCAACCTACAATTTCTGGAAATTTTGCTAAGTGCTGGAAACGTCGCGATATCGCGACACTTCCATTTTTGGAAAAGTCACGATATCGCGACACTTTCCATTTTTGGAAATGTCGCGAAATCGCGACGGGTCTTGGAAGAATTGGCTAAGTCCTGGAAACGTCGCGATATCGCGACACTTCCATTTTTGAAAAAGTCACGATATCGCGACACTTTCCATTTTTGAAAATGTCGCGAAATCGCGACGGGTTTGAGTCGGAAGCCAAACTTGATGAAAATGTCGCGATATCGTGACATATTTGGAAAGAAAGTGCCAAGTAGTGAAAATGTCGCGATATCGCGACATATTTGGAAAGAAAGTGCCAAGTAGTGAAAATGTCGCGATATCGCGACATATTTTTGAAAGAAAGTCTAAGGCATGGAGGTGTCGTGAAATCGTGACATGTTTTGAGAAGAAAGTTAAGGCATGGAGGTGTCACGAAATCGTGACGTCGGATTTGATGAAATCAGAAAAAAGAAAGGCCAAGGATAGGGTCACGAAATCGTGACGAAACAAAAGAAAGCCTAAGAAGAGGTGTCGCGAAATCGTGACACAAAAAAAGAAAGCAAGAGAAGGTGTCGCGAAATCGTGACGTGGATCGCGAAGCAAAAAAAGAAGGCGAGTGGGGGAATGTCACGATTTCGTGACATGTCAGAAATCGTGACATGTCGTGGTTTCGTGACAGGAAAAACAAATAAGTGCCAGGCGGGGGACGTCGCGATTTTGCGACATGTCACGAAATCGCGACATGTCACGGTTTCGCGGCAAAAGAGACAAAGAGGCCAAAATGAAAAATAGCTGGAGGAAAGCGTCGTGTTATCACGACACGTGTCAAAAGCAAATAAAGCCGACATATAATGAACATTAAGGTTTTGATTTAATAATATTAAAGTACTAATCCTTGCATGTCTTTTGCAGAAAGCCATCTGGTAGTTGCATACTAACGGAAGTAATGGCGGAAAAGACAAAATAAGCACGGATTAAATGAAGGCCGTCAGATGGAAATTGGAGATGCCGAGAATTGCTGGTTCATCCAGATTTTATAGATCTGGCCGCAAAGAGACTTTACGGTGACTAAGCAGCTGCCCATTTAATGGAGTATGTCGGCAATTGATCGAAAAATGAAAATATCTACACACAGTTATCGGAATTTGTCGATGGACGCATTTAATAGAAGAATTTATGGTGAAAGTAATGGCATGCAGAGAATTTCAACTCAGAAGCGGCTCTACGAAGATAAAGTGTCAGAGAAACCGGTGACTCATCCGAATTTCTCTGAGGAATTAATGAGACCCTCCCGGCAAGTGCACCAGAAAGATGAAGATATTTACTTGCGATTCATGAGATGGATGAGAATAACATCAGATCATGCCTTTTCCATTTATGGCAAGTAACTACACTCAGATTTGCAGAGTGGTTAGGGTTTATAAAAAACTCTATTTTTAAAGGGCCTTATATTGTAAAACCCGGGTAGTAAGGTTAAGAGGATAAAATTTAGGGTTTGAGAAGAAGATATTCTTAAAAAGATCAGGGTCTGTCCTGGGTCTATAAATACTTCTTCTGAATGTAAATCACGAGAGGCGAAAACTTAGAAATAGAAGCTATTGGAGCAATTTCCTGCAAATCTTGTTTGAATGCTTTGTTCTGGACTTAGAGTTGGTGTGATTTTTCTTTTTATGTGATAGCATGGCCAGGAGCCTAATCTCTTTCGGATTGTGATAAGTTCATCTTCTTTTGTTTTCGTTTCATTAAGGTTTATTTAATTTATGTTGTAGATCTGTGTTACCAGGATTGGATATGCTTGTTAGGCTTCATTTTCTTTATTGTATGTTAGGGAAAATTACAGATTTAAGGTTCGGGCCTGTTCTAATTGCTCTGTCCTCACTCTGTGCGAGCTAGAGTTGCTGGTGAGAGATACCAATTTTAACCGAATTCCCTTTTGTTTATGATTTTCTGTCAGATTTGTTCATCTCTATCTTATGCTCTTAGTTGAAAGTGATCTTAGAAAGTTTGGACACTTTCCTCTTTGATTTGTTCTATTGTGAAGCTAACCGGTATAACTAAAAATTGGCAGTTTTGGTTTTGCAGCTAAGTTAGATAAACTTCTCTTTCTGCCCTACCCTACTCTCTCTGTTCCACCGTGAAATGATCCATTTTTATCTTTCTTTAAATTTGTCTTTTATTTAAATCTGCTAAAGCATAAAGAGCTAGATCAAAGAACTGATTGTAAATCTGATTATCCACAAAGATAACCAACTCCAAAAACATTATTGAACTGAAGTCCCGAGCCCGTTGTAAGGTAACAGACAGTCCACTTGAAACTATTCCAGAAGCGGAAAAGAGTGAATAGACATTCGACCCAACTCTGTAACTCACACCTTGGATATCCAGAAAGATCCTAAAGTGAGTGGGATTTATCCCGTATAAGTGTTATCGGTATTTTATGCTCATTCTTCACAGGGTGTGTATAAAAGTCGAACCAATATTTAAAATTGGCGCTAGAAGGAGGGCCCACTGAACTCCGTTTAGTATTGTAAGTTGTCTGTGCAGAGTCTGGTGTTTTATCTTTTGAATCCTTTTCCCTCCTCTTTAGCTCTTTTTAAACTTGTTTGTTTGAGTTTTTGCCTAAACAGTGGAACTCAACACCAATATTTAAAATTGCTAGAAAAGAGGACCTGAAGTTCGATGGTCTGTTAAGGATTGTAAGGTTGTAAGTGCTGGTGAAAAGTTGGATTCTAATTATAGAGTAACAAGGTCCCACTCTAGAGTTGGAGAGCTCCTTGTGCCTGAGTTAGAAACTCCCAGAAGAAGCAGCCTCAGAAGGGCCAAGTCCTTGTCTGAAATAGTTTTGTCACCACTTGTAGTTACTCCAACTGCAACTGAAAATATCATTGTCAATCAAGTAATAATGGCAAACTGGTTAGGTTCCACTGCCTTAAATATCTCGGGTGCAGCCCATGACTTGCCCAAAAATCTTGAGAGATATCTTCCCAGATACAAACATGATGGAACTAGGACAGTAGAAGAACATCTAGTAGCATTCAAGAATGCTCTGAAATTGTTAAATGTACAGCATGAAGATGTGGCTTGCAGATTGTTCCCATTCACTCTCCAGGAGGGAGCTTACGACTGGTTTCTAAATCTCACTAACGATTCTATTACCAGTTGGAATGACTTGGAAAAGGTTTTTGTATCACAGTTTGGTGAGGTAATAGATCCCAGTGTATTATATCAGCAATTTTCCGGTATTAAAAGAGAAATAAATGAATCTGTCAGATCTTACAATGTTAGATTTCAGAAGGCTTATGGTAGACTGACTGGTTATTATGTGCCAAATGCAGACCTGGCATTAGAGATTTTTAGGAATTCTCTGGATCCAATGACTTCTGTTTTCTTGAAAAGAGATCCCTCTATTACCAATTTAACAGAGGCTTACAAAGAAGCTTTGGTTCTGGAAAGACAGTTGGGACCCCAACCTTTAAATGCTCATCAAATTCCTTTGGTCACACAAGTTGCCCCTATTTTCAATCCCATACCACATCAGATGATGTTGCCAGTGTGTCAAACTCCACCATCAGGAAATCCATTGGCTGTAGCACCTGTTGAAAATGTACAGAATCCAGGTAAAGAAGGTGATAACACAAGAGTTGAAGAAGTTTCAAGGGTAGTCCAAAAGTTGGCAAATGACTTTTTGACTTTCAAAAGGCAAGTGTCCATCGCGCGAAAACCCCAAACGAGGTTTTCTTATCAGCAGAATAGATTCACTCGGCCCCCATACGAGCCCAATAAGGATTATAAAGGTAAAGGGCATGATGTAAATATTTGTGATTTAGCCTTGCCTAACTGGTGCAGGATTCATGGAACGTCTCAACACGGGGAGTTGGATTGTTTGGAATTCTGTAATGCCTTTGAAGCTCTTTCTGGCGAGTTGGTTTCTCCTGAACATCAAAGAACTGCGGATGCCCCAAGTTCATCCAACCACAGTGCAGCTATGGTCTTAGATTCTTTCACTTTCCCAGAAGAATCAGAGAATGTTGTGGAGCTACCCATGGATGAAGTACAGGCTTTTCAACAGTACAGGAGGGACAACTACAACCTCAGAAACAGAAATCCGGAGCCCAACACTACATCTACCCCTCCGGACAACTCACACAGTGTTCCTCCGGATCCATCTTCAAGCAATAACCCATCCCCACCCAAGGGAGGAAATCCGAGAGGACCAGATGCATTTGTCCCTCCACTCAATAAGGGATATAATATAGTGGAGGACATGAAAAAAATCAAAGCCAACATCACTCTTCATGAGCTGGCCCAAATTTTTGAACAGAGGGATAACCTGATCAAAACATATTCTGAGCCTACTACCAAACCTTTGGAAAAGGGAAAAAAGATGGCAAATGCAAATGTGGCCATGTATAAAGAGAAGACTGAAGTTCCGCCTTTTCTACTGACTATCCGAATATTTGGGAAAAACTTACACAACTATCTGGTAGATTTGGGTGCTTTAGCTAATGTCATGCCTTTGGCCATCTGTCAGCAGTTGGGTTTGACCCCCATGAACTCCGAGATGAGAGTCGTCCAATTGGATAAGTCAGAGGTTAAAGTGGTAGGTGAACTTCAGAATATACATATCCAGCTAGCATCTGAGCCAAGAGCGCAACACATAATTGATATTCAGGTGGTGGATATTCCTGTAGGGTACGGAATGCTTCTGAGCAGGGATTGGTCAAAATCATTGAATGGGTATTTGGCTACTGATTTCTCGCATATGTGGTTACCCTGGAATGGTTTTGCAAATCAATTAAGAATCAACAGAGAGCCAAGATATAAACTCATGGTTACAGAGTATAATGCCAAGAATGAGACTGCTAATCTTGTTGAGGGCTGTTATATCGGGGTTTATAATTTAACAACTACTCAAAAGGAGAAACCGGTTAAAGCTCACCTTAATCACGATAATGAAGTTGGGATACTTCATATTGATGCAGCTAAGTCTGAGCAAGGTTATGGTATAGGGGCTGTTCTTAAAAGACCAAAAAATCAAACCGATTTTATGTCTTATCGCTTGCAGTTTCCCTGCACAAATAATTTGGTAGAATATGAAGCATTAGTACCAGGATTAAAATTTGCTTTACATTACTTTGATCATGCAGATACGAAAACCCGTATGTTGGACTTGTTTGATTTGCAGGGTGGACGACTTCAAGTTGTGGAGCATTTTAGTCGGCACCAAGAGACAGTCAAGCACTGGCTTGACGAGAGGGCCAATTCGAAGGCGTTCAAACTTGCAGACCTGGTGTTTCTGTGGGACAAAGCCCATGAAAAGAAGCGTAAAAACACCAAGCTGCAACCTTTATGGACAGGGCCATACCAGATTGCCAAAACCCTGGGTAATAATGCATTTTTTCTACAGGACCTGGAGGGTAATTTTTTGAACCTTCCTGTTAATGGTCAATATCTAAAGCATTATTTCTCAGCTTTTCCATCCAATACATCGATTGAATAAATCACAAAGACGTTGTAACATGTGTATATATTGTAAATAAGCTTTGAAGTAGTTTTATTTTATTTTATTTCAAGTAGTTTTATTTTATTTTATTTTGTTTATCCTTTGGGGTCTGTACAAAGTAGTTTTGTTTTATTTTATTTTATCCTTTGGGGTCTGTACAAAGTAGTTTGTTTTTATGTCTGTTTTTAAAGTTCTGTGTTTTATCCTTTGGGATCTGTACAAATTTCTTTAGCTTTTAAAATTTTTTTTTTTTAAGTTTTGCCTGGGCAGCAAAGAAAAAGTCAGCCTTCTAAAATTGTTTTATTCTGAGTTCAAAATCCAGTGTTCATTATTCTAATTGAGAGATAGTCTGCTTAAACTGAACAGTGGAACTATTTTGTTATTCAGAACAACAGTAGAAAGATGATTGGATTTTGTGTCTTGCTTGCCACAATTATTTTAATTATAAAGAAACTGCTATACTGTTTGGTTGGAGAAACTCCTAGGGAATCCAAGAAAAGTTGGTCGTAAGAGGGGACTCTGATTCGTGAAATTATTTGAGTATCCATAGAGGCTATCAGTACCCGAGCTGAAGCAGTTCCAGATTGATGAAATATTAAAAAAAAAAAATTGTTCTTTTTTAAGGCTTTTCAGATTTCGGTATATTTCAAAGGAGAGAGAGAGAAGGTGAAAGTTGAGCAAGACAACATAAAACTGGCACTCTGTTATTTCCTATATAAAAAAAAAAAAAAAAAAGTTATGTAATGAAAGAGATAGCCAAGGCTTCAGAAGATGTTTTCTTTTACCAAGTTGTAGATACTACCTCACAGTTGTGGATCAGGGTCGTGAAAATCTAAAGAGTAACTCTGTCGGGGCTGTAAAAGGCTAAACTAGTAAACAGAGCCCTACTCGGTTTCCCCTTTCACAACTCGGTTTCCCCTTTCTAGAAAAGTTGATCAATCCAGAGTACAACATTCGAAGGCCCAGTCATTCTTGAAGAAAGTTTTATACGCTTATAATTGCACATCAAAAATCTTCCTTAAGTGATTCAACCTAGTATGTCCTTGGGAAATTTTAACAACTATCAGGTAGTAGTTAATTTATTTTGAAGAATATTTGTGGCAAGGCATGGTACATGGTCTATATTGTTTTGAAACTAGAGTCCTGGATTCTAAAATAGTGCTACTATTTTCCTCGCAGATATCGCCATTTGTTGAGAAGCAACACACCCCCACTGAAAAAATGAATTTCCATCCTTTGAAAATATTTAGCTTTCATTTTACAAGTAGGGACCCTCTTGATGTTTTCCGGGTTTTTATTCCAAATTTTGCTTGCCTCCTTCTTCTTCAAGTTTTGCATATACCAAAGTATCCAAGTAGGCTTGCATGTGGCTTTGATTTCAATTTAGAATTCACTTTTTAAAATGTTAGAGTCATTTATGAGTAAAGAAAATCTTTCACTAAATATGTAAAAATGCAGAATGCGATGAATGAATTCATTAGAGTCAACCTACAATTTCTGGAAATTTTGCTAAGTGCTGGAAACGTCGCGATATCGCGACACTTCCATTTTTGGAAAAGTCGCGATATCGCGACACTTTCCATTTTTGGAAATGTCGCGAAATCGCGACGGGTCTTGGAAGAATTGGCTAAGTCCTGGAAACGTCGCGATATCGCGACACTTCCATTTTGGAAAGTCACGATATCGCGACACTTTCCATTTTTGGAAATGTCACGAAATCGCGACGTGTTTTGGAAGAATTGGATAAGTCTTGAGAAACGTCGCGATATCGCGACACTTATTTTGGAAAAGTCGGATATGTGACACTTTCCATTTTGGAAATGTCGCGAAATCGCGACAGGTTTGAGTCGGATGCCAAACTTGATGAAAACGTCGCGATATCGCGACATATTTGGAAAGAAAGTGCCAAGTAGTGAAAACGTCGCGATATCATGACATATTTGGAAAGAAAGTGCCAAGTAGTGAAAATGTCACGATATCGCGACATTTTGAAAGAAAGTCATACGTCATGAAATCGCGACATTTTAGAATAAAGTTAAGTGATGGAGGTGTCGTGAAATGGACGTAATGAAAGAAGGAAGATGTCGTGAAATCGTGAAAAAGAAGAAAATGAAAGTCATGACAAAAAAAGAATGCCAAGCTAGAAGGTGTCAGAAATGGATCGCGATTGAGGAGATGTCGAAATCGTGACAGAAAAAAAGAAGTATGGAATGGTCGCGATTTTGTGACATGTCGAGAAATCGTGACATGTCGCGGTTTCACGGCAGGAAAAACAAAGAAGTGCCAAGCGCAAGGGACGTCGTGATTTCGTGACATGTCACGAAATCGTGACATGTCGCGGTTTTACGACAAAAGAGACAAAGAGGCCAAAATGAAAAATAGCTGGAGGAAAGCGTCGTGTTATCACGACACGTGTCAAAAGCAAATAAAGCCGACATATAATGAACATTAAGGTTTTGATTTAATAATATTAAAGTACTAATCCTTGCATGTCTTTTGCAGAAAGCCATCTGGCAGTTGCATACTAACGGAAGTAATGGCGAAAAAGACAAAATAAGCACGGATTAAATGAAGGCCGTCAGATGGAAATTGGAGATGCCGAGAATTGCTGGTTCATCCAGATTTTACAGATCTAGCCGCAAAGAGACTTTACGGTGACTAAGCAGCTGCCCATTTAATGGAGTATGTCGGCAATTGATCGAAAAATGAAAATATCTACACACAGTTATCAAAATTTGCCGATGGATGCATTTAACAGAAGAATTTATGGTGAAAGTAATGGCATGCGAAGAATTTCAACTCAGAAGCGGCTCTACGAAGATAAAGTGTCAGAGAAACCGGTGACTCATCCGAATTTCTCTGAGGAATTAATGAGACCCTCCCGGCAAGTGCACCAGAAAGATGAAGATATTTACTTGCAGTTCAGATGGATGAGAATAACATCAGATCATGCCTTTTCCATTTATGGCAAGTAACTACACTCGGATTTGCGGAGTGGTTAGGGTTTATAAAAAACTCTATTTTTAAAGGGCCTTATATTGTAAAACCCGGGGTAGTAAGGTTAAGAGGATAAAATTTAGGGTTTGAGAAGAAGATATTCCTAAAAAGATCAGGGTCTGTCCTGGGTCTATAAATACTTCTGAATGTAAATCACGAGAGGCGAAAACTTAGAAATAGAAGCTATTGGAGCAATTTCCTGCAAATCTTGTTTGAATGCTTTGTTCTGGACTTAGAGTTGGTGTGATTTTTCTTTTTCTGTGATAGCATGGCCAGGAGCCTAATCTCTTTCAGATTGTGATAAGTTCATCTTCTTTTGTTTTCGTTTCATTAAGGTTTATTTAATTTATGTTGTAGATCTGTGTTACCAGGATTGGATATGCTGTTAGGCTTCATTTTCTTTATTGTATGTTAGGGAAAATTACAGATTTAAGGTTCAGGCCTGTTCTAATTGCTCTGTCCTCACTGTGTGCGAGCTAGGTTGTCGGTGAGAGATACCAATTTTAACCGACTTCCCTTCTGTTTATAATTTTCTGTTAGATCTGTTTCATCTTTGTCTTATGCTCTTAGTTGAAAGTGATCTTAGAAAGCTGGACACTTTCCTCTTTGATTTGTTCTATTGTGAAGCTAACCGGTATAACTAAAATTGGCAGTTTTGGTTTTGCAGCTAAGTTAGATAAACTTCTCTTTTCTGCCCTACCCTACTCTCTCTGTTCCACCGTGAAATGATCCATTTTTATCTTTCTTTAAATTTGTCTTTTATTTAAATCTGCTAAAGCATAAAGAGCTAGATCAAAGAACTGATTGTAAATCTGATTATCCACAAAGATAACCAACTCCAAAAACATTATTGAAGCTGAAGTCCCGAGCCCGTTGTAAGGTAACGAGACGAGTCCACTTGAAACTATTCCAGAAGCGGAAAAGAGTGAATAGACATTCGACCCAACTCCGTAACTCACACCTTGGATATCCAGCAAGATCCTAAAGTGAGTGGGATTTATCCCGTATAAGTGTTATCGGTATTTTATGCTCATTCTTCACAAGGTGTGTATAAAAGTTGAACCAACAAAACCGTTCCTGGTGAACCCTTTCATCACCAAACCCTTAAGTGTAGAGAACCACAAAAACCCCATGGTCACCTCAACTCCTAGTGAATCCACCAATAATCATATGCGATGGGTTGTTTTCCCCCTCTACAAAGACCTCCTCCATTTGGAATGTATGCTACCCATCAATTGGTAGAAGACATTCAAAAAAAATTCTTGTAAGATTTGAACTGATGACCTACATGTTACAAGAAATCCATCCAACTAAAGTTTCAAAGATATGAATGTGAATGAGAGAGAGGGAGCCCTAATGTTGGAGCATCCACATGGAAAAGTTGGAATACCAACTTTTAATTGACTATTAAGAAATCATCTCATGGAAGTTGAAAGGTAACAATTTAGTAACTATTTATGGATACTTTAAAAAGGGAATTTGTGAAGAGAAGAAAAGAGAGAGTAGAAGAGAGACAAATAAGGGTCTCAAATCTTAGCCTTGTATTCCCAATTAAAATAGAAAACATGTAGGCAATATGTTTTTGTTGTTTCATGTTTAAATAATTTTTGCTTTGTGTTATTTAAATTGTATGTTGTAGTCTACTTGGATTAGTGTATGCAAGGTTTTAGGTGAAAGGAATTTCTACAAAAGCCTCATCATCACATAACCTTATTGTTATGCTAAGAAGCACTTAAGAAAAATGTTATTGTGGCAAAGAGTACCATTTGTACATTTTTATTGCTCTTTGATTTTAGAGTTGTTAGCTAGTGAAGAGGTAGATCATAGTTTGTGTATCGTTGGAGAGGAAAGAAGTTACCCCTTATCCCTTGTTGTCTTTCCAACTAAATAAAATAGACATTTGTGTGTTTTCACGAGAAACTATTATTGTTGGGGAAGTGTGTGTCTATAGAGGAAGTAAAATCAAGGAAGAGCATACCATCAAGCATTGTTAGAGAAGTGACACCATCATCTTGTGAAGTTTCCATATTATGAAGTATAAATATGTCATTTAATAAAATCATATGATGTGGTAAGAAAATAAAGGTTGTTGTACAATTAAAACCCTCTTTGTGGTTGCACCATTTTTGGTATTAGAGCTAGAAAATATTTGAGGATTAATATGTACCCAAAGGAGATATGACACAATGAGGAAGGAGAAGACCAAAAATCCCTCAAACTATGAATATAGAAGATATCGTGAGAGGCATCATTGCTCAACTAGATGCACTTGAAATTTCCTTGAGGAGGGGTGTTCAAGTGGATGTTGTAAGTGATGGTGAAGAGGAGGAAGTGGACCAAGCAGAAGTTCACAATGAAGGACAAGAAAGATATCTAGAAGAAATATTAATCTAGGCAAATTCTAATATGGGAAGAAATTTAAGGTTAGAAACCCCATCATATAATGGAATTTTAAACCTAAAAGAACTCATAGATTGGATTATAGAGATGGAGAAATATTTTGAATTTGAATCAATAGATGACCCTAATAAGGTTAAGTTTTCCTGTATGAAACTGAAGGAACATGCATCCTTGTGGTGGTATCATGTCCAAATAGAAATATAGAAAGGAAAAGGAAAATATTAAAACATGGGAGAATATGGTCACTAAACTAAAGGTAAAATTCTTCCCATTAAATTATGAGATAGGGTTGTTTAGAAGACTCCCAAACATTAAGCAAAATAAGTTGAGTGTGAAAGAGTATACAAAGGAGTTCTATAAATTGACCATTAGATCCAGTCATATTGAATATGATGAGGAGAAAGTGGTAAGATAAATAAATGGACTAAGGGTGTCCATACAAGATAAAAATTGGTTTTATTAGAATAAAAATGGTTTAAGAGGTATACTAGTATGTGCTCAAGGTAGAGGAAACGTTGTTGTGAAGGCAATAAAATAATACAATAGGAAGAGGATGATAATTTCAAGGAAGATAACAATCAAATGATGGTACCAAACAACATTTACAAAAATGAGAAGTTAGTACTTCTCAAAGTGATTCCAATCAAAGCACCTAGGAAAAAGGTGAATCATTAAGAGGATGAGGTGGATTTGGTAGAGGAAGAGGACATAGTTTTGTTGGCAAGTGCTATAGATATTTTTAAGAATGACATAGGGTATAAGAATGTCTTAAAGTACAACAAATCACTAAGTGTGGAAGAGAAGCTCATAACCAGATTGCACAAGCAGATGAAGGTAATATTGCTACATCGAAGCATAAGAGAACCAAAATAAGGAGAATTCCTTATGATAGGAAGGGTATTGTTGAAACAACCAAAGGAGGTGTATGAGTTTGAGTAGAGAAGGAGTGTTCAAAATGATTTGCAAATCATGAAGTAAATGTTGCAAGGTGATTATGGATAGTGGTGGCATAGATAACTTGGTATCAATAGAGACGATGGAGAAACTTGGGTTGAAGAGAATGGAACACCTAAATCCACATAGAGTCAAATGGTTGCAAAAGGGACATCAAATATTGGTAACCAAACAATATATGAGAGATATCTAAATTGGCTCTTATAAGGATACAATTCTATGTAACATCATATCGATGGATGCATGTCATGTCTTGTTGGGAAGACCATGGCAATTTGATGAAAAGGTAGTACATGATGGTAGAGAGAACACCTATGCAATTGAGAAGGATAGAAAGAGGTATACATTAAGTTTGTTTAAGGACAAAGGAAATAAGTGGATAATAGTCTTATAGTGTGCCAATATACGAAAAAATAATCCTTGAAGGTAAAGAAGAAGATAAAAGCATGTTTTAATTTCATTGCTAAATCCACATAAGGGATAGTGGGCAAGATGGATGAAACCCTACTTGAGGTGAAGGATTTTTTGGAATAATATGCAATGATTATCTTAAAATATGGGTTACCACTAATAAGGAGCATGGATCATCACATAGATTCTAGTTTTGAATCGATCTTAAATGATAAGCTGACACCAATGGAGAATGAAGAGGAAAGGATAGAGATAAGCAAAAGAATAAGTATGGGGAAGAAGCAAATAAAATAGGTCACTAGTAGTAGTGATGATGATGATGACAGTGTAGCGATTCTTCTTGAAGAGAAAGAAAAAAGGAGAGTGACAATAGAGAACAAGGAGATGAATATCATGATGATGTTTATTGTCTTGATGAAGATCATATTTCCAAAGTTGATAGTAACAATTTTACTTTAGAGTGTGGTGAAGGATATTATGATAATGGAGATAGAGAACAAAGTGGGGATGAAGAGTTTAGGTGCTTTGAAAAGTATACCATATGCATTGGATCTAAGTTGATGAGAAGAATGGGGTACAATGGCAAAGTATTGGGAAGATGTGAGCAAGGTGTGAAAATACCTATAATTCTAGAGATAAGGCTAAATAATAAAGGCCTTGGGTATGTAGGTCTAGTAGGAAGAAATGAGACTAAATTTGTGAGGGGGGAGAGCAATAAAAAGAATGAAGGTTCAAGAATGGATTGTTGCAATCAATGTGGAAGAATTGGACACGTAACTAGGTGTTGGAACCTACATCCTTGTGAGAGTTGTGGAGGACATGATCACTCCAAAATAAGGTGTTGGTACCAAGAGGGAATTGCCAAAAAAGTGCATGTTGATTGTGGTTGGATGGATGTGACACAATGGAAGAAGGTAAAGAGAATGTTGAGTTCATTCTATACGAGGAGATTTGATCCTTAGAGGAAGGCCAAGACAAGACATCAAAGTTGGCCTTGTGAAGACCTAAGTTAAAAAAGTGATAGCTTGGAAGAGAAATTCAAGAGCTAGAGGTCATGGAATATTTTCTCTTACCCGGTACATGTGATGTAGGAGCATCCATGCGGAGAAGTTGGAAGACCAACTTTTATATGGCTACTAAGAAATTGTCTCATGGAAGTTGAAAAGTAATAGTTTAGTAACTATATTTTAAGCTTGTAAAAAGAGGATTCATGAAGAGAAGAGAAGAGAGAGTAGAAGAGAGACAAATAAGGGTCTCCAATATTAGCCTTGTATTCCTAATGAAAATAAAAAATATATCAATACCATTTTTTTGTTGCATGTTTAAATAATTTTTGCTTTTTACTATTTAAGATGTATGTTGTAGTCTACTTGGATTAGTATGTGCAGGTTTGTAGGTGAAAGGAATTTTCACATAAGTCTCATCGTCACATAACCTTGTTGTCAAGTTGATAAGAGCTTGAGAAAAGTGTAACTATGATAAAGAGTACCATCTGTATATTTTAATTCCTCTTTAATTTTGGAGTAGTTGGATGGTGAAGAGACTGATCATGGTTTGCATCTCATTGAAGAGGAAAGAAGTTAACCTTTATGCATTGTGATATTGCTAACTCAAGAAAACTACCATTTGCATACTATCATGAGAAAATATTATCATTGGGAAAGTGAGTACTGATGTAGAAAGTGCCATCAGGGAAGAGCACATCGTCAAGCATTGTTGGGAAAGTGAGTGTCATTAGGGAAGTGCATACCATCAAGGGATTGTCATCATGAAGTTTTTAGTTGACATACCCTCATTGAAGGGCTAATGTAAGGTGCTGATATAGTTTTACCATTAGAGCTTATCGTCTTCCACATTTCCATCTTGTGAAATAAAAAATTACCACTACCATCAATTAACACCACCATCTTGTGAAGTTATCATTTTATGAAGTCAAAATATATAATTTAATCAAATCATACAATGTGGTATAGAAAAGGTTGTACAATTGAAACCCTTGCTATTGTCACATTATTTTTTATATTAGAGCAAAAATATCTCTAAGGATTAATATGTGCCTAAAGGAGAGATAGCACAATGAGGGAGGAGAGGATAGTGAGGCCCTTGAACTACAAACATAGTAGAAATGGAGAGATACATCATTGCTCGACTATATGCATTTGAAATTTTCCAAAGGAGGGGTGTTCAAGTGGATGATGTAAGTGATAGTGAAGAGGAGGAAGTGGACAAAACAGTTGATAATGAAAGACAAGAAAGATATCTAGAATAAATATTAATTTAGGAAAACTAAGGTTAGAAACCCCATCATATGATGGAAGTTTAAACTCTAAAGAACTCTTTTATTGGATTACAGATATGGAGAAATATTTTGAATTTGAATCAATTGATGACCCCAAGAAGGTGAATTTTTCTTGTACAAAATTGAAGGGGCATGCATATTTGTGGTGGGATCATTTATAAATAGAAATACAAATAAGGGGAAAGGAAAAGATTAAAATATGGGAGAAAATGATCATTAAACTAAAGACCAAATTCCTCTCATAAGATTACCATATATGATTGTTTAGAAGACTCCAAAACCTTAAGCAAAAGGAGATGGGTGTGAAAGAGTGTACAAAGGAGTTCTATAAATTGACCATTAGAGCTAGTATATTAAAGATGATGAGGAGAAAGTGGCAAGATACATAAATGGACTAAGGGTGTCCATACAAGATGAAAATGGTTTGATTAGAATCAAAATGGCTGAAGAGGCATATCGATATGCCTTCAAGGTAGAGAAAACATTATTGCATAGGTAAAAAAATAATGCAATAGGAAGAGGATGACCCTCTCAAGGAAGAGAACAATCAAATAATGGTACCATACAACAATTACAAAAATGAGAAGTTAGTACTTCTCAAAGTGATTCCAATAAAAGCACTTAGGAAAAAGATAAATTATCAAGAGGATGAGGTGGATTTGGCAAAGGAAGAGGATATATTTTTGTTGGAATGTGTTATAGTTTTTTTAAAGAAGGGCATGGGGTATTTGAATGTCCTCAAGCATAAGAAACCACCAGGTGTGGAAGAAAATCTTGTAACTAGATAGCACAAGCAGATGAAGACAATATTGCTACTTCGAAGCACGTGGAATAACCTAAACAAGTAGAATTCCTTATGATAGAAAGGGTATTGTTGAAACCAAAAAAGGTGTATGAGCTTGAGTAAAGAAGGAGCTTATTTAGAAGGATTTGCAAATCAAGAAGCAAATGTTGCAAGGTGATTGTGGATAGTGGTAGCACAGATAACTTGGTGTCAACATAGATGGTGGAGAAACTAAGATTGAAGAGAATGGAACACCCAAATCCATACAGAATCTCATGGCTAAAAAAGGGACATATAATCTTGGCAACCGAGCAATGTATGATAGATCTTCAAAGTGGCTCTTATAAGGATGTGATTCTATGTGATATCATACTGATAGATGCATGTCATGTACTCTTGTTGGGAAGACCATGGAAGTTTGATAAAAATGCAGTGCATGATAGTAGGAAGAACACCTATGCAATTGAGAAGGATGGCAAGAGGTATACATTAATTTTGTTGAAGGACAAAGGAAAAGAAGTGGACAATAGTCCTATAGTATGCCAAGATATAAAAATAAATACTTAAAGGAAAACAAGAAGATAGAAGCATATTTTGCTTTCATCGCTAAGAAGTGATAGTGGGCAAGATGGATGAAACCCCACATGAGGCAAAGGATTTATTGGAAGAATATGCAATGATTATTTTAAATGACAGGTTGCCACATATAAGAAGCATGGGTCATCACATAGATTGTAGTTTTGAATCAAGATTAAATGATAAGCTGACACCAATGGAGAATGACGAGGAAAGGATAGAGATAAGCAAAAGAATAAGTATATGAAAGAAGCAAATAGCCCAGGTCACTAGTAGTAGTGATGATGATGATGACAGTGTAGCGATTCTTGTTGAAGAGAGAGAAAAAGAGAGTGACAATAGAGGAGAAGGAGCTGAATGTCATGATGATGTTGATTGTCTTGATAAAGGTCATATTTCCAAAGTTGATAGTAATAATGTTACTTTAGAGTGTGGTGAAGGATATTGTGATAGTGGAAACAGAGAACAGAGTGGGAATTAAGAGTTTGGGTGCTTTGAAAAGCACACAACAAGCATTAGCTCTAAGTTGATGAGAAGAATGGGTTACAATGGTGAAGGATTGGAAAGATGAGGAAAAGTGTGAAAATACCTATAATGCTAGAGATAAGGCCAAAGAATGAAGGCCTTGGGTATGCAAGTCTGGCAGGAAGTAGTGGGACTAAATTTATGAAGGGAGAGAGCAATATAGGGAATGAAGATTCAAGAATGGGTTGTTGAAGTCAATGTGGAAGAATTATACATGTAACTAGGTGTTGGAACCTACATCCTTGTGAGAGTTGTGAAGGACATGATCACTCCAAAAGGTTTTGGTACCAAGAGGGAATTGCCAACAAAGTGCATGTTGATTATAGTTAGATGAATGTGACACGATGGGAGAAGGTGAAGAGAATGTCGAGTTCATTCTATACAAGGAGATTTGATCCCTAGATGAAGGCCAAGACAAGACATTGAAGTTGATCTTATGAAGACCCAAGTTAAAAATATGATAGCTTGGAAGGGCAATTCATGAGCTGGAGCTCATGGAACATTTCCTCTTACCTGATGAGTATGATGCAGGAGCATCCAGGTGGAGAAGTTGGAAGACTAACTATCAGACGATTATTAAGAAACTATCTCATGGAAGTTGAAAAGTAATAGTTTAGTAATTGTTTTTGGAACCTTTAAAAAGAGGGTTCATGAAGAAAAGAGAAGAGAGACAAAGAAGGGTCTCAAATCTCAGCCTTGTATTCCCAATGAAAATATAAAATATATAAACAACATTTTTTTGTTGTTGTATGTTTAAATGATTTCTAGTTTATGCATTTTAAGTTGTATGTTGCAATCTACTTGGATTGGTTGTAGGTGAAAGGAATTTCCACATAAATCTCGTCGTCACATAACCTTACCATCAAGTTGAGAAGCACTTGAGTAAAGTGTTGTTGTGGCAAAGAGTGCCATATGTACGTTTGGATTCCTCTTTGATTTTGGAGTTGTTGGCTGGTGAAGAAGTATATCGTGGTTTGCGTAATTACCTTTTATCCCTTGTCATCTTGCCAACTAAAGAAAATTGTCATTTACATCCGAAACTGTTGTTGTGGGGAAAGTGAGTGTCGAAAGTGCAAGCCTATTACCGTGACGATGTTCCCTATTGACATGTAAATTAAGTTGCCAACATAATTTTGGCCATGAGAGTTTGCCATCTTTGCCCTTACCATTGTGAAATAAGAAATTGCCACTGCATCGAGTGACATTACCATTTTATGAAGTTGTCTGCTTATGAAGTCCAAATATGTCGTTTAGGTACAATTAAAACCCTGTCCACCTATTTGCATCAAGCACACAAAAAAATTGTCATTGGGAATCAAATTGACATTCTTCCAGCTATAGCAAATTACCCTTGCCATTGTGCCACTCGCGCTTTAAGTGCAACCAAGAGCAGAGGCTTCCTCTAAAGAAAATGACACCAATTAAGCGGGGAGTTGAACGCACAGCCTCCCAGATGTAAGCATATGGTCTTATCGCCCTGTCATCCATGTTGGCATGTTCATTTCTGCCGTGGAATTCATGGACGAGAGATGGCAAGTCACACGAACAGATTGGCCCGACAGTGCCGTCTTCTCCGTGTTTCCCCCGTCGACGGTCTCTACACATAGCGTTGGATCGTTCAACCCGCCTTGCACGCCACCACCATCTTGGCACCCGTAACATTCTCTTGACTTAAGAGTTTCGGGGCGGTGCCGTCTTTGTGAATTGTCAAAATTCAAACCAAAAATCACGCTTGAAAGTGCGGCGGCTGCAGTGAATTAGAGCGAGGGACGAAGAAGCAGGCGAAACTGCTTGCATAAATGTTCGCTTTAATTGTTCTTGTTAATTTACCACGCCTGTATAATCCCTTGATACCCACCCAGTTCATCAAAATTTTCAGCTCACTATCTCATTCTCCTTTGTAGCAAATATAGTCTTCCTGAGGCCTCCGCCTAGTTTCCTTCCTTCTGTATTGGGCTCTACAAATAGATCGGCATATCGAGGCATATTGTCGATGAAGAGCGATATGGCAATTTTGGCGACTCTGTTATGTTTGCTTCTGATTGCCTTCATTGCGAGCGGTGAAGCAAGACTTCTGGAGAATGACGTTTTGATCGGCCTGGGAAATCCGTCGGCCTTCGATCCCAGGCTAAATTCCGCCGTGACGGATGCAGGCTCGGCCGCTTTGAAGGATCCGGCGAAGAAAGCCGGACTGCCATGCGACGAAGGTGAGATGAAGCCGTGGAGCGCCTCTGCACAGAATTTCAAAGACGAGAAGAACAAGCTGACGTTTAGGTTTAAGGAGAATCGAACCGGGGCTGATGCGAAGAAAGAATTGCCTAAGGCGGATGAGGCGGTGTACAACGTTCTCCCCAAGGGTCCAACGGCGCCTTCTGGACCGAGTCCCAGAGGGAATAGCAAGGTCAACGGGCAGGGGCTCTCTGTATCTCATCACAGTCCCATCGTCGGTCACATGCAGCAGAAAAAGGGTGCCAGCACGAAACGAATACTGGGGTCTACTAGTACTCCAAGCCCAGGAGGCGGTCACTGACAATCACATATCACCTACCACGTTAGAAAACAAAACAAAAAAGTTATATAGAGGCAAAGGAGCGTTATTCATGTTGGTGTGCACCCCTGCTCTGCATCCAAAACATTTTGGGATTGCACCATCAGAAGTTAGTGGAGGAAATAAAATGACAAGAAAGTTTGTCATGTATTTTTGTAAGTTCTATTTTATCAGAGGGAAAGGCGTTCGATAGGAGGAGGTAAACAGAGATATTAACTATACTGGCGAGTCCAGGGACAAGATTTATGTAAACAAATATTTTTATTTTTTATTTTTGAAGGTTACTGTAAATTGGACCTTATTGTATTCAGTTAATCAAAATTAATTAAACTTTTTGAAGTGTCATTTCTCGTAACAATACTGGATGAGAATCTTTTGTTTTATTTTCTTAATATTGTTTTTAGGTTTTTATTTAATTTAAGAGATTTAAGTTTAAAAGATATTGTTTTTAGATTTTTATTTAAAAGATTCAAATTTAAAATTATATAAAATTATTTTTTTAAATAAAAATAATATTATTATTTAAATTTTGATCTTGAAAATAAAATCTTAAAAAAATAAATTAAATAATAAAACTAATTTAAATATAATTAAAAAATAAATTAAATAATAAAAAATAATGCAAGATTTCTTTCTTACCTTAAGCACCTAAAAAACCATGAGGAGTCCAATACAATAAATATTGAGGTAAAAATTGAGCTGCATGCAACCTTTATGTTTTCAGAGAAGATACCTTTCTTACTCTCAGCAACCTGAGACGAAATTTTAATTTTTATTATTAAAATTTATAAATTTTTAGTTTATTTAAAATTTTAATTTTTATTATTAAAATTTATATAATATTTAATTTATTGAGTTAAAATCAAATCAATAATAATTATTTTACAAAACATTTGATTTAAACGTTTCTGTCGAGTGTTTATTGAAGGTGATATAAGCGGATTTTATTTTGGAAGGGATTTTCAAAGTTTGTTTTCTGTAGATATTGATATATATATTTTTATAAGAGAATTGGTCACATTTTTATTTAGGTAGGATATTTGATAGGTTATCATTATAAATTTTAGTTTGTTAAGTAAGATAGGATAGACCATCATTATAAATCTTAGTTCCTTAATTAAGATAAAATCAACTGGACTCTAACCCTTTAAAGAATCAAATTGAAGTAACTAAAGAAATCAAACCCAAACAGAACTTATTCCTTTCCAAATAAATTATGTTTTGAACTAAACCTTTAAAAAAAAAATCCAAAACCCTGATATTTTTATTTTACTGCCGAATACAAAGTAGAATCATGGAATGAGTCGGTGGGTACATTTCTTGACTCACGCAAGGAGAACGCTTTCAAGAAATAAATGATAACGGTATTGCTGTTCAAACAAAGGTTACGCCATAGCCTAAGTCAAAGAGAGGCTTCGTATGCTAGCGGCAATGATAAATATGGGGTGTGAATTGTTCGCAAATATTTCCTGAAGTTAACGTCATGAATACAATCATGCGGTCCATGTGGCCACTAGCAAAAAACGCTTAACAAAAGATTGCCGCATGTCTTTACACGTGGACGGTCTCGTAGTTGTTAGCTTTGATCCTTTTGTGGACGGTCTCGTAGTTGTTAGCTTTGATCCTTTTGTGGACGGTCTCGTAGCTTGATCCTTTTGTTTTCATGTTTCATACACACGTTGAAATGATATTTAAGGAGAATACTAAAGGAAGTAATACGTCTATCCTATGATATTAGTAAGATTGGTATTGAAAGTTGTCATATATTTTTTTCCCTATGTTTTTATTTTTATTTAATTTATTGAATTTTATATTAATTTTCATAAACGAATGGAATTTACAGGAAAGCAATACACATAATTAAAAGGGTGCTTGTAGATGCAAAATTATCTCTTAATGAAAATAGAATACACTTCAAGTGATAACCAAATAGTTTGCTTGAGGGGTATTGATACCTAATTACAAGATATCTTTAGGTGAAGATTAAGAAATTGGTTTTTAGGTTAAATAAGAAAATATTACAAAATATTGATCTATACAAGGTGTACAAGGGCCCAAGGGGCATATGCAAAGAATATAATACAAAGTCAATCATGGCCAAAGTGAAGCTTAACCACCACATATTTTAATGTCCCCATTAAGTTAAACAAGGGACATAAAAAGAGATCTTTATTAGTCATCCCGCCATAAGAGACACTCTTCTATACCAAGTAGCTCTTGCATTTGCATAAAATCAACCTTGAGCATGATCTTAATAAGGATATTTGCTACTTGCTCTATTGATGACACAAACATTAAAGAAATATTCCCATGGGTATAAAACCATCACATATAGTGCACCAAATCTCAACGTGCTTTGTTTGTTGATGAAATACTTGATTATGAACAAGTTGAATGGTGCTCTAATTGTCACATCAACGATTCATTAGATAGGACCGAGGAATGTCCACCTACTCCAAAATCATAATCATCTATCATAGGTGCTTAGTTGCCTCATTAGTAGCATACTATTTAGCTTCCATAAAAGACTAAAAAATAGTGGACTATCATCTAGAGGACCAAGAAGTAGGGTGAGAACCAAGATAAAAGACAAAACCTATAGTGGACCATTGTTGATCTAAATAATCATCCCAATTTTCATTTGAAAATCATATTAGAATAGAAGGTGCATAATGAATACCCATCTTATATATACCTATAAAGTATTGAAGAATCCTCTTGGTTGTGATCCCTCTCTCCAACTACATGCATGTACTTGGAACATTAGTTGACAACAAATACAATATTAGGTTGTGTGTGAGTGAGATAAAGAAGATATTACACAAGAGGTTTATATAGAGTAGAATCCATTAAAGGAGTCATGCAATTTGCTAAAAACTTCAATCCTAAAGTAAATGGAGTCTAAGCAGACTTGCAATCCTCCAACCTAAAACATTGAAGTATATTTAAGGTATAATTAGTTTGTGAGATAGGGTCTTGAATGAAATCTAATCAATCTAAATTCCCAAGAAATAACATAGAATCCCGAAATATATCATATCAAAAGTAGAATGAAGTAATGACTTCATATCTTAAATTAAGAAAAGTGAGTGTCTTGTAATGAAAATATTAACCACATATAACATAATTACCAAAGTATCCTCATTCTAATATTTGATGTCAATATTATGTTTAAACTCACATCATTGAAACCCACAACTAAGAAAGGAGTGAATCTTCTCATACCAAGTATGGGATGCCAACTTTAGGTCCTCTTAAGGACTTAATCCACCCACATACCAAGGAGGTAGAACCCTCAAGCTCAAAAATAAGTGGTTGCTACATGTAAATATCCCATTGAAGCTCATCATGAAGAAAGGAAGTCTTCACATCCATTTGATGTATCTTTTAACCATAGGAAGTAGCAATAAATAGAATCATCCAAACAAAATCCATTTGAGTAACTAGGGTCAATGTCTCTGAGTAGCCAATTCACTCTTGAGACAAATCCTTAGTAATAAGAAGTGTCTTAAGCTTATGAATTTGACCACATAAATTGTGCTTGGTCTTATAGACCCAATTGCACCCAACAACATTCATCCCTTCTAAAAGAAGAACAAGCTCCTATGTATGATTCTTCATTAAAGACTCATACTCAACAAATATGACATCGTCATATTCTAGTTAACACTTAGCCTAAGAGTAGGTGAGAGGATATCTATACATATCAACCCTTGAGAGAAATACCTAATAATGATCCTTCTAGTGTCACTCCATGGAAAGAATCACCTGAGGATGCTATAGAAGAGATTGAATCTACTTGGGTGTTGGACAACTTATGGAAGATCTAGGCAGATCCTAAGATGGAACAACATCAAAAGAAAAAACTAAAGAATCAAAATCATGCTCATTACCTACCTCAACATCCATTGTTATGACATAAGGAACCCATATTTCAAGCTCATTATTCCTAGAATTCAAGACTAAATGTGTAGGAGATGATGTTGCCTAAGAAGGGGTCAAACTTATAGGCATAAGGCCTTCATTAGAATATGAATAGAAAGACCCTATAGGAATAGTTCCAATACAAATATTTCAATATGTTATAGTAGTCATAGAAATAGGAGGATATTCATCCAAAATCTTATGCTAATATTCTGATAGAATTGGTAGAAGGATTGTGGGCCAGAGCAAACTACCCACATAGATAGATCCTAGCAAATTTTATTAAATTATTGTTGCTTAAAATGCAAGGAAACCTTGTTAAACTAGATAATTCTTGTACATGACTGGCCAAAAGCCCAAATGAGTCTTGTTAGGGTCAAAAATTTGCGAATACAAGTAATTCCAACCACTTCTTCCTCGGATCATTCTATCAACAAGGATTAAGATGACCAAGACTTTCAAGCAATGACATAAGCAAGGTGTCTGAAAAGTCTTGGCGAGTCTAGAGTTCAAAATAAGAGTGGTAAGGGATTTTGAATGATTATGTTAGCCAAAGTCCTTGGTCAATCAAGAGTTCAAAAGTAAGAGTGTTTGAGGGTTCCTCCAAGGTGACATCAACATCAATGCATACAATTCCTATCCAATATTGGAGCAAGTAATAGTATTGAATAGAAGTAGATGGAAGTTTTTTTAGATGATGAAAGAAAAAGTGCCCAAATTTTTTAGCTAGTTTAGAATGAAAAACAAGAGGGGCTAGGATTTTCAATATGATGTAAGCATAAGTATTCAAAATTCCTATCTAACCAATATGCAACGAAGAATTCAAGAGTCCAAAGTGAGCACTAGCCAAAATTTTGTATGATGACATCAAAATAAGTCCTTAGAAGTCTTGGCTACAAGATTCAACAAAGCATAATAGGCTAGAAAACATGAGTGGTTGGAAGGTGTGACTAGCCAAAATATTTGAATGATGAAGTAAATAAAACCTAAAAAATATCTCAACTAGATCTCCAAGTCCTTGACAACAGGAAAAAAAATAGATATCAAATGAAGACAAAAAATAAAAGCCTCTTAGGCAAGTCTCTTTTATTAGAGATCATGTATGCCAAAAGAAAATACCACATCTGTAACATTCCTACAAAAACCAACAAATCTTAGAGAGATTTTTTTTCTATTTATTATGTTCTTATCTAAGTTATTGATCAATAAGTAAATACGAAGAATCTCCATGTGGTTCTCTTATAGATGAGTTTCCAAGTAAGTCGGTGGATGCACTTCACAAAAATCAACGTGGTCAGTGTCTATCCCATGGATAGGAGTGGCCAACCCCTATAATGACTTGTGGGTAAGTTTCTTTACCTCATAATTGGGAATTATCCTATCTAAAATAGGAATGCCATTTTTCCTACTAGCTTAAATCAACATTAAGCTAGCCTTATGTTAGATCTCTTTCAACCCGTACATTAGGCGTATGCCTTGAATATTAGCTTGTTCTTCCTTAAGGATAGAACATCAATCATTGCAATGCTTAACTCTCCCCATATCAACAATGGGTAGCTAAGGGGGTTATCACACAAACCCTCATAGAATTTTCAATGTCTACCATGATACCTTACTTGATCTATTCAAATTTAATATCCATGATATGAGATAATATCCAAATTCTCCCTTATGATCATTCTTATATTTAATCACTAGAGATCCATATTTAAGTGTTATACATGATTTATCCTTTCTATTTTATTTAGGGTTAATTTATGTCATCTAAACACAATTTTTAATTCTCGGTTCAAGATCTAAACTCTAATATATGATAATTTCATGCCATGTTATAACATTTCATTATTTTCCATAATTGCATGTAACTGAGAATTACATTGTTTACAGATCTTCTTAAAGAGTGATACAATTCATTTTATATCAATTTACAAATAATTCTCAATAGAGATATTTTTAAAATAAAGGACTTACATTAAAGAATTATTGTTACAACATATATACATATCAAATAGAAGCCGGACAGATCCAATCTTCACTCAATTCCACTCGAACCACCAATACTAGGTTGTAGGTATTTCGAGATCAGGACAACCCATTACATGTATATGAAAATGCATTCTAGGCAAGCAATGACATGTAATAATATACATTTGAATGAAAATATGCACAATACATTCATCATAATGTAATTGCAATCAAAGAATTCCATAATTCAATGGAAGGAAATTCCATGCTTTCCTATGTGGCTCTGCTCAAACCCGACTCCCTCCAGATCAACCCTTTGGTCAAAGAGATTTTAGGAAACCATATTTTTTTACCTTTTTCTAAAAATATTCTCTGGCAGTGATGACAAGGTGACTGAGGAGATCATCGAGATGTGGGATAATGGCAACATTATAGTTCAAGATCTCGAGTTCCAAATTAACATCCAATTGTTGGCAAAAGTGACTGGGTTTTGAATTGATGGGCGGGTAGTCAAGCATGATAGGCACTCCATGGTGTTGGAAACGAATAGCTTTGCAAAAAAGAAAAGAACCTGGTTATTGAAAATGGAGGAATTATCAGGTCATCCCTACATCCGACCTAAGATCATTTCATGATCCCTATCATGTAGTTCATTACTATAGATAAAATTGACAATCCCTTTGTAGCTTTCACATTGCCTTTCTAAATCACCTTTGGAACATTAAAAAAGTCAACATATCTGACTATTTATTTAGGTCCATCGAATTATCTATCACCAATGTCAAGAAGAGAAAATCCACTCATCCCATTCACAAAGGTCTCCACCTCATATTATATAAGCATGTTCTTTATGCTTTCACCAAAAAGGCCATGGTTTCCAATAGTCTACACCCTTCCAGGGTGTAGACTACTATGGCTCAAACTCACTCTATGATGAGTTCATGGTTCATTTTATGGGGCACGAATTTGGCTGGAGTGTTGTTTTCATTTTTCCTTATTTATCTTCTTATTTTATTTCTTACAACATCCTTCTATACTTCCAATCTATTCATATAGTCATGCATTCAGTAGTTAAAGTTCATATAGTATGCATTCTTTAGTTATGTGTATTTTGTATGTCTTCATGCATTTATTCTTTTCATTCATCTATTCATGCATAATTAAAAAATTTGCAAATACATAAAATTCATATACACATAATTATAAACCACATTATGATATATTAATAAACATAGAGCATGTTAGCTAGATTGGTGTACCACAATATAAGTCTAGCACACTCAACCATCACCTAGCTTAGGGATGCATGCCACACTAAAAAACTTGACATGTCATCTTGATCCTTTCCCTAGCTTTGTGAGACAGTCTCCTCTGCTCTACCCATTGGAGGTGTTCCTTGTGGGGGTATGTTCATGGATGATAAAATAGTATGTGGCCTATACTGTGACCTACTTTATGACTATAAGGAGGCCAAAAGAGGTACCATCTACTCTACTAGCATTGCCTAAAAGTATAGTTCTTGGTAGAAAGTCTTTCTTTGTACAAACACCTCTAGCCTTTCTCTTACCATCTACAACTCTTCCTATAGTAGCCATATCCCATCATCCTATTGGATGCTACTAATGAAAGCCATTACCTCTACCCAAGCCTAGTGTTGCTCTACTCCAGTAAGCCCATATCTCTCTTGAGACAATCCACCTTGGACCTCATCATATCTCACTCTATGAGTGTCATGTTTAGGGTACCCTGTGATACCTCCAACTCCCTCATTGGATCATCTTGGCATGTGGTATTTATTGGTCCCATAACTATCATTCTATGGGTATCTCTCATTGTCCTATTCAGCCTAGATTCTATCTTTGTATGGGAATCTCTTGATGTTCCCTCTCCTCCTATGTCAAAGAGAGTGATACTCATACTCATGGCTATCACTATATCTATCCAAAATTGTACCCATGTCTATCTAGGTGGGTCTACACCCCTTTGATGTCACTCAATGGTGTGTCGGATGGCCTCTTAAAATGATAGGTACATCCATCAATCCATGATTTAATGCCTTTGCATTAGTATCAATGGGGAGATCCTCGAGGGCATAATGCTCCTATACCATCTATGGTACATGAAGGCTACCTGATATCATCCACTCTTGGGTTGATATAAAGTGGTTTTTCTAGGTCCTCCTCCATAACCCCCCCATATTAGGGTCCCCTTCGACCTCTAATGGTCCCCTCTACACTCGTCTAAACTAGTAGTCTCCCAGATCTAGTATTTCTTGAAGAATGTCAAACTATCATTGTACTTGGTCAAATCGATATAGCTCTAGCTCACCCTTCTCAGTGGTGACCCATAAGATCCTTCTGACCCAATATAAATCCTCCCCATCCTTATCCCATCCAAGGTATAGATACCATGGTCACCATATGATTTGATGCTCTCTCAACTCATCTATCACCTACATCCCTAATGACAGGATATCGATGTACATCCTCTAAATTTACTCATAGTCTTAGGCACACCTATATGTTGTTGTCCACTCTATATCAAGGAATGGTCTTGGTAGTGCATGAGGGTTTCAAACAATCATGTCCTCTTAGCACCACACCTAGAGCAAAGTAATATAGACTAGCCTATCTATCGCTTGTACATGACATTGTACAATGTTCTATAGAAGCGAGCCAACACATATGGACCCCATGCAAACCTAACTTGTTGGTATCGCATGTATCCCACTACCCCTACCAATACCCATGGAAAGTGTCATATTCTCGTGTGGAATGATAGTAGTCCAACCACTATCCCATAGAGAATAGTCGTAAATGTGTTGACTCAATATCATGCAAGAATCTCATCTACATGGAGTCCACTCTATTAGATCTTATGAGTTGGGTCTTCCAAAAATTATTTTAGTGTTGTTCGATGAACCTATGCTTTGAAAACTAATCTCCTCCTAATAGGGATGTGCAGGATCGGCCACACATATTATAGTATGATGGTCATCTCTCCTATCAATAATAAAAATGTAGACAACTCTGGGTACCACCTCTCTATCAGCATTGTTAGTATATTTTTATCTACCTCCACCTGGGACATCTCTACCAAGTGTAGTAGCCCCACCACCTATAGTTTGTCCCTATTTACCACTCTGAGCTATCGTAACATCTACTCTAAGGAGTTCAGCCACCACTCCCTACTCTTGAGTACATCATGTTATGAACAAAAATATTAATAAAAATTTAATTAGTTAAAAAGAAAAACCCTAAATAAAAAATCATAATCTAATCAACAAAATTTAACTTCTTTCTTCTCATTTTTTTTCCTTTTTCCTCTCTTTTCTATCTTTTATTTCAAACTCATGCCCTACATTTTTAGGGCATGAATTTGATCATTGTCAAGTTCCAGCCAAATTTACGATCAAACCCTCGAATTCTCTCTAGGGTCTTGTGGTGATTTCCTCTAATTTTTTTGAAAAATTAAATAAATGCTTAAAACCCTAATCTAACCTAGTCTAGATGTTGGATTTTTGTCCTTACCCATGCTCGCCATGCTGCTACGTTGACCTCACCCCTTGCAATGGTTGGATGGTGTGTGGGAAGCAAAATTTGTTCTTTTTCTCCAGAACTATTTTCCCCTTCTTCACACAGTGAAAATAAATTCATTTTCATCCTCTCTCCCCCTTTATCCCTCCTTTTCTCTCTCTTTCTTTTTTTTCTTTTTGTTTGCTTCTCTTTTATTTTGTGTTTATCATTTCAAGTTTCTTCAAGAATTTGGCATTCCTTCTAAAACTCAAGGGGGCACCATGGCCTTAGGGGCATTAATATCATTAATGCCCCATTTAGCATGCAAAATTTCTAAGTATTTAAAATGATACTATTTTTGCACCATCTCTCTATCTAAACCTACCACCCCTTTTGGTGTTCACCATTTTTTACCCATAGATGTCTATATCTTTCTTTGATACATTTATTAGGCCATAAATGCATCAAAGAGGGGGAAAAATATAGACATGGAAAATTGACCCATCCAAATAGGTCATTTTTTCTTAGAATCCCTAAGAATTCATTCCAAGTTTCTAGGTGCAAGTTTGAACTTCTTTTCCCCCTTTTGTTTGGTTTTTTCTCGTGCTTTTCCAAATTCGTGATCGTCTAGGACGAGGCACAAATTCATAAATTTTAGGGTTTTATCTTGAAAAGCCCAAGTTTTTGGCTAACCTCCATGGTGTCAACTTTTAATCAAGTTTATTTTTTGTTTTCCTACCTAAACCCCTCCAATCCTCCTATAAATAGAAGGATCAGATTCCTTTTTTCTCCTAGCAAAAATGTTTTGGATCATCATATGCATGCTCTCAAGATTTTATGCTTTTGGAGTACTTTGGTGCTCTGCTCTTGGTGTGTTTTCTATGATTCGTTTCTGAGGATAAGCAAGTGGAGAAACTTTGACAATAAATTAAGAATATCATGTCTCCTAAGGAGGAAAGATCTTCCACTTTGGTTACTACCTTTACTATTACTTCTTCTGCAAGCTTATCATGTTCCTTCTATGCATTTTAGTTCTTTAAGTCAATAATTCTTAGTTGTTCATTGTGTTTTGCATTCATAGATTAGTTTTTAAGCATCCTTATACAAATTCATGTTCTACCCTTATGAAGCACAAATTTGGTGAAACTATTGGTTTCATCATTTTATTCTTTGTTTTTGAATTTGTGCTCACTAATTATAGGGTGTGAATTTGGTCACAATAGCTTGGGGGTAAATCTCTACTCCCAAAAATCTAGTTTTACATTTGCATATTTAATTCCCATTACATTCATTCTATTTTTACTCTATTGTAATGCTTGCATGCTTGTTATATCTTATCTTGCTTTTTCCCAAAGGTAAACAATCTTTTTTATTTTTAAACAGTTAGATAAAAGGACTAATGGGGCTTGATTGTTGTACCTCCAAGCTTAGTCACATAGCGAACTAAGAAGACCCCAAAATACTGATCAATTTTTCTAAGGTTTTGAAGTTATTTTGTAGGTTTGACCAAATTTGCAGTTAGTATTTACAAGGTGTAGATTCATCGAGGATCAATCACCGGGTCAAGTAAGTGCTTTGATAGATATTTTAGGCTATTATTTGTGTGTCTATGTTCATTTTTTATATGTTTTTGTTTCCATATTTAGATCACAAGAAAAATAAGGTATTTGATTTCATCTTTAACGAAGAAAAGTATATATATTAAATTTAGGTTAATATTGTTAGTGCATTCTCTTGGACCTTTGCTTTAAAAGAAAATATTTACTTTCTTATAATTTTAGGAAATAATATTCATTGAAATAAAGAATCATTTCTAGTAATAGATCCTTGTTTTCTTACATTTTTGTTTGTCCTGTATCATTATTCTTTAATTTTTTCTAGTTCATATCTTAGTAAGACCAAAATTAAGTGCTTTCTCAATAAATACATGAAACCTTACATATTGGACTTAGAGTGAGTCCTTAAAATATTCTTGGTGAACCCTTCGATCCCCAAGTCCTTGAGTGTAGGTAACCACAATAGCCCCATGATTACCTTGGCTCCCAATAAATCCACTGAGAATCATACGTGGTGGGTTGTTTTCCCCCTCTATAGAGACCTCCTCCATTTGGCATGTATGCTACCCATCAACTGGTAGAATACCTTCAAAAAATAAATTCATGTAATATTTGAAATATTGACTTTAATTCTATAAGCAATCCATCCAACCATGGTGTTAAAGATATGAATGTGAATGAGAGATATGGAGCCTTGATGTAGAAGCATCCATATGGAGAAGTTGGAAGTTGAAAAGTAACAATTTAATAACTATTTTTGGAGCATTTGAACAGGGGATTTGTGAAGAGAAGAGAAGAGAGAGCAGAAGAGAAGCAAAGAAGGGTCTCAAATCTTAGCCTTGTATTCCAAATAAAAATATAAAATATATAAACAAATTTTTTTGTTGATGTTGTATGTTTAAATGATTTCTACCTTATGCTATTTAAGTTTTATGTTGTAGTCTACTTGTATTAGTTTGTGCAAGGTTGTAGGTAAAAGGAATTTCTACATAAGTCTCATCATCACATAATCTTGTCATTAGGCTAAGATGCACTTAAGAAAAGTGTTGTTGTGACAAAGAGTGCCATATATACATTTTGATTGCTCTTTGATTTTGGAGTTGTTGGCTAGTGAAGAGGAAGATCCTGGTTTGTATCTCATTGAAGAGGAAATAAGTTAACCCTTACCCCTTGTCCTCTTGCCAACTAAATAAAATAGCCATTTGTGTTCCATCATAGGAAACTGTTCTTTTGGGGGAAGTGAGTGCTGATAGAGGAAGTGCCATCAAGGAAGAGCATACCATCAAGCATTGTTAGAGAAGTGACACCATCATATTGTAAAGTTGCCATCTTATGAAGTCTAAATAAGTTGTTTAATCAAATCATACAATGTGGTAAGAAAGGAAAGGTTGTTGTACACCCTCTTTGTCACTACACCATTTTTTGTATCAGAGCTAGAAGATCTCTAAGGATTACTGCATACCCAAAGGAGAGATGACACAATGGGGAAGGAGAAGACCATGAATCCCTCAAAATAAGAATATAGTAATTATTACGAGAGGAATCATTGCTCAACTAGATGCACTTGAATTTGCTTAGAGGAGGGGTGTTCAAGTAGATGATGTAAGTGATAGTGAAGAGGAGGAAGTGGACCAAGCAAAATTTCACAATGAAGGACAAGAAAAATATCTAGAAGAAAGATTAATTTGGGTAATTTATAATATGGGAATAAATATAAGGTTAAGAACCCCATCATATGATGGAAGTTTAAACCCAGAATAACTCATCAATTGAATTATAGAGATGGAAAAATATTTTGATTTTGAATCAATATAACCCTAAGAAGGTGAAGTTTTCCTATACAAAACTGAAGGGGTATGCATCCTTATGGTGGGATCATGTCCAAAATAGAAAGACAAATAAATGAAAATGAAAATATTAAAACATGGAAGAAACTAGTTATTAAACTAAAGACCAAATTCTTCCCATCATATTACTAGATAGGGTTGTTTAGAAGACTTCAAAACCTTAAGAAAAAGGAATTGAGTGTGAAAGAGTATACAAAGGAGTTCTATAAATTGATCATCAGAGCCAATCATATTGAATATGATGAGGAGAAAGTGGAAAGATACATAAATGGACTAAGGGTGTCCATACAAGATGAAATTGGTCTGATTAGAATTAGAATGAACGAAGAGGCATATTGCTATATGCTCAAGGTAGAGGAAACATTGTTGTGCAGAAAATAAAATAATGCAAGAGGAAGAGGATAATATTTTCAAGGAAGAGAAAAATCAAATAATGGTACTAGATAGTATTTTCAAAAAGGATAAGTTAGTACTTATCAAAGTGATTTCAATCAAAGCACTTGGGAAAAAGGTGAATCATCGAGAGGAAGAGGATATAGTTTGTTGGTAAGTGCTATAGATATTTTTAAGAATGACATAGAGCATTTGAATGTCCTCAAGCACAATAGACCACTAGGTGTGGAAGAGAAGCTCGTAACCAAATTGCACAAGTAGATGAATACAATATTGGTACACCAAAGCACATGGAAGAACCCAAACAAGGATAATTTCTTATGATAGAAATGGTATTGTTGAAACCAACAAAGGAGGTGTATGTGCTTGAGTAGAGAAGGAGACTGTTTGGAATGATTTATAAATAAGGAAGCAAATATTACAAGGTGATTATGGATAGCGGTGGCACAAATAACTTAGTATCAACAAAGACAATGGAGAAACTTGGGTTGAAGAGAATGGAACACCCAAATGTATATAGAGTCTTATGGTTGCAAAAGGGACATCAAATATTGGTAACCAACCACTAAATGAGAGATCTCCAAATTGGATCCTGTAAGGATACAATTCCATGTGACATCGTGTTGATGAATGTGGGTCATGTCTTATTGGGAAGACCATGGTAGTTTGATTAAAATGTAGTACATGATGGTAGGGAGAACACCTACATGATTGAGAAGGATGGAAAGAGGTATACATTAAGTCCATTGAAGGACAAATAAAATTAGTGGATAATAGTACTACAGTGTGCCAAGATACGAAAAATAATACTTGAAGGGAAATAAGAAGATAGAAACATGTTTTACTTTCATTGCTAAACCCACAGAAGAAGGGATAGTTAGTAAGACGTATGAAACCCCACATGAGGTGGAGTTTTTGGAAGAATATGAAATGATTATTTTAAAAGACAAGTTACCACTGATAAGGAGCATGGATCATCACATAGATTATAGTTTTGAATTGAGTATAAATGATAAGCTGTAACCAATGGAGAATGATGAGAAAAGGATAGAGATAAGCAAAATAATAAGTATGAGGAAGAAACAAATAACCCAGGTCACGAGCGGTAGTGATGATGAATATAACAATGTAGTGATTCCTTCTGAAGAGAAAGATAAAAAGAAAAGTGACAAGAGAGGAGAGGGAAATGAATGGCATGATGACATTGATTGTATTGACAAAGGTCATATTACTAGCTTTTATATTAACAATGTTACTATATAGTGTGGTGAAGGACATTGTGATAGTGGATACAAAGAACATAGTGGGGATGAAGAGTTTATTTTCTTTGCAAATCACACCACGGGAATTGAATCCAAGTTGATGATGAGAATGGGATACAATGGCAAAGGATTAGGAAGATATGAGAAAGGTGTGAAAATCCCCATAATGCTAGAGATAAATCCAAAGAATGAAGGCCTTCTATATGCAAGTCTGACAGGAAGCAATGGACTAAATTTGTGAGAGGATAGAGCAATATAGGGAATGAAGGTTTAATAATGGATTGTTGTAGTCAATATGGAAGAATTGGACATGGTGCAACTAGATGTTGGAACCTACATCCTTGTGAGATTTTTGGAGATTAATATCACTCCAAAGGAACGTGTTGGTACCAAGAGTGATTTTCCAATAAAGTGCATGTTGAATGCGGTTGAATGGATTTGACACAATGGGAGAAGGTGAAGAGAATGCTGAGTTCATTCTACACAAGGAGGTTTGATCCTCATAGAAAACCATGACAAGACATTGAAGTTGGCCATGTGAAGACCCAAGTTAAAAGGGTGATAGCTTGGAAGATAAATTCATGAGCTAAATCTCATGGAACATTTCCTCTTACCCAATGAGTATGATGTAGGAGAATCCATGTGGAGAATTTGGAAGACCAACTATAAGACGACAGTTAAGAAACTATGTCATGGAAGTTGAAAAGTAACAATTTAGTAACTATTTTTGGAGCTTTAAAAAGAGGCTTCATAAATAGAAGATAATAGAGAGCACAAGAGAGACAAATGAGGGTCTCAAATCTTATCCTTGTATTCCCAATGAAAATAGAAAATATATAAATAATAAATTTTTTTATTGATGCATGTTTAAATTATTTTTGCTTTGTGCTATTTAAGATGTATGTTACAGTCTACTTGGATTAGTGTGTGTAGGGTTATAGGTGAAAGGAATTTCCACAAGTCTCATCATCACATAACCTTGTTGTCAAGATGAGAAGCACTTGAGTAAAGTGTTGTTGTGGCATAGAATACCATTTGTATGTTTTGGTTTCTATTTGATTTTGGAGTAGTTGGCTAGTGAAGAGGCATATCATGGTTTGCATCTCATTGGAGAGGAAAGAAGTTACCCCTTACCCATTGTCATCTTGCAAAGTAAATAAAACCGTCATTTGTGTACCATCATGGGAAATTGTTGTTGTCGGGAAAGTGAGTGTCTATGGGGGAAGTATCGTCAGGGAAGAGCATGTCATCAAGAATTGTTGGAAAAGTAAGTGATGTTAGGGAAGTGCACGCAATCAAGGGATTATCATCATGAATTTTCCTATTGATATACCCTCATTGAAGGGCTAATGTAAGATGCTAACATAATTTTACCATTAAAGCTTATCGTATTTACCCTTACCATCTTCCACATTACCATCTTGTGAAATAAAAAATTATCACTATCATCAAGTGATACCACCATCTTGTTAAGTTGTCATATTATGAAGTCCAAATATGTTGTTTAATCAAATCATACAATGTGGTAAGAAAGAAAAAGTGGTTGTACAATTGAAACCCTCTCTATTGTCACATCATTTTTTATATTAGACCCAAAATATCTCTAAGGATTAATATGTACCCAAAGAAGAGATGGCACAATGGGGAAGAAGAAAATCACTAGGTCCTCAAACTATGGATATAGCAAAGATGATGAGACACATTATTCCTCGACTAGATGCACTTGAAATTGCCTAAAGGAGGGGTGTTCAAGTGGATGATGTAAGTGATAGTGAAGAGGAGGAAGTGGACCAAGCAAAAGTTCACAATGAAGGACAAGAAAGAGATCTAGAAGAAAGATTAATCTAGGCAATTTATAATATGGGAAAAAATCTAATTTTAGAAAACCCATCATATGATGGAAGTTTAAACCCTGAAGAACTTATTGATTGGATTATAGATATGGAGAAATATTTTGATTTTGAATTAGTGGATGACCCAAAGAAGGTGAAGTTTACCTGTACAAAATTGAAGGGGAATGCGTCCTTGTGGTGGGATAATATCCAAAATAGAAAGATAAAGAAAGGAAAAGGAAAAGATTAAAACATGGGAGAAAATTATCACTAAACTAAAGGTCAAATTCCTCTCATCAAATTACCAGATAGGGTTGTGTAGAAGACTCCAAAACCTTAAGCAAAAGAAGATGAACATGAAAGATTATACATAAAAAGTTCTATAAATTGACCATCAGAGCTAGTCATATTGAAGATTTTAGAGTAATATTACCTTACTTGGGTAATTACCATATGATGTTAGAGTAATATAGTTATTACCTTATTTTATTTTTCACCGTGAAGATATTCATTGTCACGAATATCTTATGGTTAGTAGGTTAGCGCTTCTTAATAGTTGTTAGCATCTTTAGTTAGTTTTTAGCAATAAATAATTAGTTGTTAGCATAGATTAGGGGATATTATTTTATTCCTATCTTAGGCTATTCTAGGCCTAAGCACATTGTATTTATACGTTCAGTGTTAATGCAATATTGTTGGAATATATTTTCCTAACCTATAGAAGATGATGAGGAGAAAGTGGAAAGATACACAAACAGATTAAATGTGTCTATAAAAGATGAAAATGGTTTGATTAGAATCAAAATGGTTGAAGATGTATACCAATATGTGCTCAAGGTAGAGGAAACATTATTTCATAGGCAACAAAATAATGCAAGAGAAAGAGGATGGTCCTCTCAAGGAAGAGAACAATAAAATAATGGTACTAGATAACATTTACAAAAAGGAGACTCAGTATGGAATTGGGTGTCCCATGGTACTAGATAACTTGTTTAGAACGATTTTCAAATCAAGAAGAAAATGTTGCAAGGTGATTGTGAATAGTGGTAGCACATGTAACTTGGTATCAATATAGATGGTGGAGAAGCTTGGGTTGAAGAGAATGGAACACCCAATTCCATACTGAGTCTCATGGTTGCACAAGGGACATCAAATATTGGTAACCAAAAAATGTATGATAGATCTCTAAATTAGCTCTTATAAGGATGCGATTCTATGTGACATCATGTCGATAGATGCTTGTCATGTCTTTTTGGTAAACCATGGTAGTTTGATAAAAAGGTAGTGCATGATGGTAGGGAGAACACTTGTGCAATTGAGAAGTATGACAAGAGGTATACATTAAGTTCGTTGAAGGACAAATGAAAAAAAGTGGATAATAGTCGTCCTACAATATGCTAAGATACAAAAAATAATCATTGAAGGGAAATAAAAAGATAGAAGCATGTTTTTATTTCATTGCCAAACCCATAAAAGAAGGGATAGTGGGCAAGATGGATGAAACCCCACATGAGATGAAGGATTTGTTAGAAGAATATACAATGATCATTTTGAATGATAGGTTGCCACTAATAAGGAGCATGGATCATCACATAGATTCTAGTTTTGAATCAAGCTTAAATGATAAGCTGACACCAATAGAGAATGACAAGGAAAGGATAGAGATAAGCAAAATAATAAGTATGGAAAAGAAGCAAATAATCCAGGTTACTAGTAGTATTAATGATGAATACAAAAATGTAGTGATTCTTATTTAAGAGAAAGAGAAAAAAGAGAGTGATAAGAGAGAAGAAGGAGATGAATGTCATGATGATGTTGATTGTTTTGATGAAGGTCATATTTATAGAGTTGATAGTAATGATGTTACTTTAGAGTGTGGTGAAGGACATTGTGATAGTGAAGACAAAGAACAGAGTGGGGATGAAGAGTTTTGGTTCTTTGAAAAGCACACCACATGCATTGGCTCTAAGTTGATGAGAAGAATAAGGTACAATGATGAAGGATTGAGAAAATATGGGCAAGGTGTGAAAATACCCATAATGCTAGAGATAAGGCCAAATAATGCAAGCCTTGGGTATGCAGGTCTGGAAAGAAGCGATGAGACTACATTTATGAAATGAGAGTGCAATACAGGGAATGAAAGTTCAAGAATGGGTTGTTGCATTCAATGTGGAAGAATTGGACACATTGCAACTAGGTGTTGAAACCTACAACCTTGTGAGAGTTATGAAGGACATGATAACTCAAAAAGAAGGTGTTGGTACCAAGAAGGAATTTCCAACAAAATGCATATTGATTGTGGTTGGACGGATGTTATGCAATGGGAGAAGGTGAAGAGAATGTTGAGTTCATGCTATACGAGGAGATTTGATCCTCAGAGGAAGTTCAAGATAAGACATTGAAGTTGTCCTTGTGAAGACCTAAGTTAAAAGGGTGATATCTTGGAAGAGCAATTCATGAGCTAGAGCTCATGGAACCCTTACTATTTTTAGGTGAGTATGATGCAGGAGCATCCACGTGGAGAAGTTGGAAGACCAACTATTAGAAAATTGTGAAGAAATTGTCTCATGGAATTTAAAAAGTAACAGTTTAGTAATTGTTTTTGAAGCCTTTAAAAAGGGAGTTCATGAAGAAAAGAGTAGAGAGAGAGAGCAAAAGAGAGACAAAGAAGGGTCTCAAATCTCAACCTTGTATTCCCAATGAAAATATAAAATATATGAACAAAATTTTTCTACTGTTGCATGTTTAAATGATTTCTACTTTGTGTTATTTAAGTTGTATATTGCAGTCACTTGGATTAGTATGTGGTTGTAGGTGAAAGGAATTTTCACATAAGTCTTGTCATCACATAACCTTACCTTCAAGTTGAGAAGCACTTAAGCAAAGTATTGTTGTGGCAAAGACTGTCATATGTATGTTTTGATTCATCTTTGATTTTGGAGTTGTTGGTTGATGAAGAGGCACATCTTACCCCTTATCCCTTATTGTCTTGGCAACTAAAAAAAAATACCATTTGCATTTGAAATTTTTATTATAGGGGAAGTGAGTGTTATCATGGAAAATCATGCCATCAAGCATTGTTGAGGAAGTGAGTGTTGATAGAAAATATGCAAGCCATTGAGGAATTTATGAAATTTTCTATTGACATGTAAAGTAAGATGCCATCATAATTTTGGCCGAGAGAGGTTGTCATATTTTCCCTTACCATTATGAAATAAGAAATTGACTACTATCAAGTAACACCACCATTTTATGAAGTTGTCTTCTTATGAAGTCCAAATACGTCGTTTAGGTACAATTAAAACCCTCTCCACCGTTGCATCAAGCACACGAAAAAATTGTCATTGGGAATCAAATTGACATTCTTCCAGCTATAGCAAATTACCCTTGCCATTGTGCTATTAAGGTAAGTGGAGTCAAAAAATGCAAATGGTTGGTCATTAATAACTGTCAGTTCAAATTGCTCCATCTGAAAATCCGTTGCTGCATTAGAGATTGGCCAGAGTGACATTTGTAGGTGTATTGATAGTGGAACCTGTAGCTGGCAGAGGATAGAGGGGATGGGTAGGCGGTGAATGGCAGAGGATAGAGGGGATGGGTAGGCGGCGAATGGCAGAGGATAGAGGGGATGGATAGAGTAGTGGCCAATGGGCCACTGCCCGAACAAAATAGCCATGTGCATGCTATTATTTGATGTGGGTGTGTTGCCCTATTTAAGACGTCTGTTTCGTGTGCATATCCTTAATTAATTCCAGCTCAATTTAACTAAGGATATTTTAATATGTTCTGTTATGGTTGTAAATGGCGGTGTGCATAAAGTATGGGAGAACGCAGATAGCATGTAGAGCGATCGAGCTGGTGGAGCAGCGGTTGTCCAAGGACGGATGGTCAAAATGCTACGACGACCCATCCCCATCACTAACACCAGCAACTAGCCTGCCAACACTAGACTATAGGGCAACATGGGAGAATGTATGTGCTCGGAGGTGCGTGAGTGTAGTCCGAGTTTCCTTACATTAAGTTGTTGGTCTAAAATAGGGAGTAGGTGGAGGAGGTACGAGGAAGGGCCATTTTATTCTTCTTCTTTGTAGTTCATGAGTAGGATACAGAGAAGCACAAAGAAAAATAGTTTCGAGCTGTGAGTGTCTGAAGGGGTCTGGGTTATTGGGTCCTTGACATTCTGAGGTGCTGAGGAGCAACGTTCAGGTGGGCTTGGGCAGTGCTTTGGGGCTTGCCAGCATTGAGTGACAGGGTTCCATGTTTTGTTAAAGAGCTTACGGGCTGTGCGTTGTGTTGTAATATTAGCAATTTTCTATCCTTATATAAATAAAGCTAGCATTTTTTTGCGTTATTTGTTTTCTCTGCTCTCTGAAATCCTAATAACTGGTATCAGAGCCTGATCACTCTCAGAGGGATTTCTGATTGAGTGGGAGCAATGGCTGGAGATTCTACATTCAAGATTGAAAAATTTGATGGGCAAAATTTTGGGTTGTGGAGGCAGAAAATAGAGGACTATCTTTATCAGAAAGACAACCTCTATTTGGCACTCAGGGGCAAGGATAAGGGCCAACCTGATGATATGTACGATGATGACTGGGAGCTGGTTGATAGAAGGGCATTGGCGGTTGTTCGGTTATGCCTTTCTGATTCAGTCTCTTCCAATGTTCGTACACAGACTACAACCAAAGGGCTCATGGATGCATTGGCGGATCTGTATGAGAAACCATCGACTTCTAACAAGGTATTTCTCATGAAGAAATTGTTTAATTTGAAAATGTTAGAAGGTGGATCAATCCAGGCTCATCTCAATGAATTTCATGCAATTGTTGATATGTTACAATCAGTTGGAATTGAGTTTGAAGATGAGATTAGGGCTCTTTTGTTATTATGTTCATTGTCGGATAGTTGGGATAGTTTGGTGATGACTGTTAGTAATTCTGTTTCTAACAAGAGTACTCTAAAGTTTGATGATGTTGTGAGTGTGATTGTGAGTGAGGGCATTCGCCGCAAGGGCACCGGTGAGGCATCATCTAGTGGTGCTTTGAGTATGAGTGATAGGGGAAGACAAAATCAAAGGAGAAGGAGCTCTTCCAGAGGAAGATCGAAGTCAAGATCCAAGGTGAAAGGAGACTGCTGGTATTGTGGAAAATATGGGCATTACAAGAAGGATTGCATGTTGAGGAAGGCTGAAAAAGGTGAAAGGCATGGTGAGAACATAGAGGCAAATGTTGCAGGTGATGTTCTACAAGATGCTCTTGTTCTATCTTCCTCTCATGTTGGTGAGTCTTGGATTTTAGATTCTGGAGCCGAGTTTCATGCCACTTCCTGTAGGAGTCTCTTTTCTGATTATGCCCATGGTGATTTTGGACAAGTGTGTGTGGGTGATGGTCACCCATGTCAAGTTGTTGGAAAGGGCACCATCCAACTAAGGTTATCCAATGGTTATCACTTGCAACTGAATGAGGTGAGACATACACCGGAGCTTAAGAGGAGCTTGATTTCAGTAGGGCAATTGGGTAATGAGGGATATGATACTACTCTATCCAAGCATTCATGGAAGATTGTGAAAGGATCAATGGTTTTGGCAAAGGGTGAGAAGGTTGGAAACTTGTACCTGGTTTCTAATTCTTCTTTTGTCATGGCTGATCGGTTCCATGGAGGTTGGGCTCATAAGAAGCAAAGGAGAGTTACTTTTAGCCTTGGTGAAGAGGAGGTAAAGAAGCTTGAGCATGTAGATGTGACGACATCAGGTTTGGCTCTGAAACCTTCTTTTGGTAACTCGAATTCATATGTCAGTTTTAGTGGTGAGAAGCTAGGAAGCTCCCAAGCAGTGGGAGTTGTGAGGAGGTCCAGGCAAACACTGAATGGTGGTAAGGTGGATCTTACGAGATCAAGAAGGTATCACCATAGCTTGTGTTTTGGTTCTGCATATTCACATGGATTCTTAGGAGTTGGAAATTGGGGGTTGCCCAATTTTTTTGGTTTGGAATGAAACCATGTCTGTACACCTTCCACAAGGGCTGCGGGATTGTAGCTAGGTTTGTGACTCCAAGTGGGAGATTGTTAAGGTAAGTGGATTCAAAACACGTAACTGGTTGCTTATTAATAATTGTCAGTTCAAATTGCTTTGTCTATAAATTCACTATTGTATTGGAGATTAGCCGGAGTGCCATTTGTAGGTGTATTGATAGTGGAACCTGTAGCTGGCAGAGGACAAAGGGGATGGGCAGGTGGTGAATGGCAGAGGACAGAGGGGATGGACAAAGTAGTGGCCACTGGGCCACTGCCCGAACAAGACAGCCATGTGCGTGCTATCATTTGCCGTGGGTGTGTTGCCCTGTATAAGCCGTCTGTTACGTGTGCATATCCTTAATTAATTCCAGCTCAATTTAACCAAGGACATTTTAATATGTTTTGTTATGGTTGTTGACGACGGTGTGCATAAAGTCTGGGAGACCGCAGATAGCGTGTAGAGCGATCAAGCTGGTGGAGCAGCGACTGTCCAAGGATGGATGGCCGGAATACTACGATGGCCCATCCCCATCACTGACACTAGCAACTAGCTTGCTAGCACTAGACTGTAGGGCAGCATGGGAGAATGTATGTGCTGGGAGGTGCGTGAGTGTAGTCCAAGTTTCCTTGCATTAAGTTGTTGGTCTGAAATAGAGAGTAGGTGGGGGGAGGTATGAGGAAGGGCCATTTTATTCTTTTCTCTGCAGTTCACGAGTAGGAGACAAAGGAGCGCAGAGAAAAACAGTGTCGAGCTGTGAGAGTCTGAAGGGGTTCGGGTTGTTGGGTCCTTTGACATTCTGAGGTGCTGAGGGGCAAGGTGGGCTTGGGCAGTGCTTTGGGGCTTGCCAACACTGTGTGGCAGGGTGCCACGTTTTGTTAAAGAGCCTGCGGGTTGTGCGTTGTGTTGTAATATTAGCAGTTTGCTATCCTTATATAAATAAAGCTAGTGTTTTTCTGCGTTATTTGTTTTCTCTGCTCTCTGAAATTCTAACATGTGCCACTCCCTTTTAGTGCAACCAAGAGCAGAGGCTTCCTCTAAAGAAAATGACACCAATTAAGCGGGGAGTTGAACGCACAGCCTCCCAGATGTAAGCATATGGTCTTATCGCCCTGTCATCCATGTTGGCATGTTCACTTCTGCCGTGGAATTCATGGACGAGAGATGGCAAGTCACACGAACAGATTGGCCCGACAGTGCCGTCTTCTCCGTGTTTCCCCCGTCGACGGTCTCTACACATAGCGTTGGATCGTTCAACCCGCCTTGCACGCCACCACCATCTTGCCACCCGTAACATTCTCTTGACTTAGGAGTTTCGGGGCGGTGCCGACTTTCTGAATTGTCAAAATTCAAACCAAATTTGACGCTTGAAAGTGCGGCGGCTGCAGTGAATTAGAGCGAGGGACGAAGAAGCAGGCGAAACTGCTTGCATAAATGTTCGCTTGTTTATTCTTGTTAATTTACCACGCCTATATAATCCCTTGATACCCACCCAGTTCATCAATATTTTCAGATCACTATCTCATTCTCCTTTGTAGCAAATATTGTCTTCCTGAGGCCTCCGCCTAGTTTCCTTCCTTCTTTATTGGGCTCTACAAATAGATCGGCATATCGAGGCATATTGTCGGTGAAAAGCGATATGGCAACGTTGGCGACTCTGTTATGTTTGCTTCTGATTGCCTTCATTGCGAGCGGTGAAGCAAGACTTCTGGAGAATGACGTTTTGATCGGCCTGGGAAATCCGTCGGCTTTCGATCCCGGGCTAAATTCCGCCGTGACGGATGCAGGCTCGGCCGCTTTGAAGGATCCGGCGAAGAAAGCCGGACTGCCATGCGACGAAGGTGAGATGAAGCCGTGGAGCGCCTCTGCACAGAGTGCCACAGACGAGAAGAACATGCTGACGTTTAGGTTTAAGGAGAATCGAACCGGGGCTGATGCGAAGAAAGAATCGCCTATGGCGGATGAGGCGGTATACAACGTTCTCCCCAAGGGTCCAACGCCGCCTTCTGGACCGAGTCCCAGAGGGAAAAGTAAGGTCAACGGGCAGGGGCTCTCTGTATCTCATCACAGCCCCATCGTCGGTCACATGCAGCAGGGAAAGGGTGCTAGCAAGAAACGAATACTGGGGTCTACTAGTACTCCAAGCCCAGGAGGCGGTCACTGACAATCACATACCACATACTACGTTAGAAATCAAAACAAAAAATTATATACAAATCACGTTGACATCAAGATAGAGGCAAAGGAGCGTTAATCATGTTGGTGTGCACCCCCTGCTCTGCATCCAAAACATTTTGGGATTGTAGCCATGAGAAGTTAGTGTAGGAAATAAAATGACAACAAAGGTTGTGTATTTTTGAAGTTTTATTTTATCAGAGGGAAAGGTGTTAGGTAGGAGATAAGTTTTATGTAAACAAATATTTTTTATTATTTTTGAAGGTTATTTTAACTTAGATTTTTTTTTTGAAGTGTCAAGAATTTTAAAAGTTTTTATTTAGGAGATTTAAGTTGAAGGGATATTTTTTAGATTTTTATTTAGGAGATTTAAGTTCAAACTAAAAAAAAACAATAGTTGTTTGTTTGATAAAAACAATATAATTATTTAAGCTTTAATCTTTAGAAGTTAAAGTTCAAAACATAACATACCTAAAAACAATCTAAATAATAAAAAAAAACTAATTATATTAGTGAATATGCAACCTCTAAAAAAAATTTCCTTACTATAAGCACCTAATAATCCATAAGGATAACAATAAAAATTGAGTTGCATACAACCTCTATGTTTTCAAAGAAGATTTTTTTCATACTTTAAGCACCTAATAACCCTTAACAATTTCAATATACTAGAGATTAAGGTAGAAATGGAAAATTTAATTTGTATTATTATAATTTTTAAAATTTTTAATTTATTAGATAAAAATTAAAATTAAAATTAAAATTTTTATTATTATAATTTATATAATCTTTAGTTTATTGGGTAAAAATAAGTCAACAACTATTTTGCAAATTTTTTTATTTATTTTATATGGTGCAATCGGTAGCTGCAAAGCACCAGGAAAGGGACAAGTGTTTAGTCCAGCGAAGCTCAAATTTTGAACCTTAGACCTTCGTTTTATTGGTGTTTGGAGAAACCAATTGGTCTACACCTGAGACCTCTGTCCAGTTTTTTTTAGAGGTGATAGGCAGGTTTTTTTGGGAGGGATTTTAAAAGTTTTTTCCCTTGTAAATATTGATATTTTAGTTTTTTTTTTTAATATAAAAATTGGTAACACTTTTGCCTAATCTGATAGACTGTCGTTATAAACCTTAGTCAACAAAGTCAAGAGAACTCTAACCTTTAAAAAAATCAAATAACCAAAAAAATTCTAACCAAGCAGATCCTATTCCCTTCCAAATAAGTTGTGGTTTAAACTTGACCTTCTAAAAAAACATATCTAAAACCTTAACTAATGCATTTTCCTTATTGAAATTTTTGTTTTTAATGCGGAATACAAGGTAGAACCTAAATGCCTGCATGGAATGAGTCGGTGGGTACATTTCTTGACTCACGGAGGGAGAACGCTTTCTAGAAATAAATGATAACGGTAATGCCGTTCAAACAAAGGTTACGCCATAGCCTAAGTCAAAGAGAGGCTTCGTATGCTAGCGGCAATGATAAATATGGGGTGTGAATTGTTTGCAAATATTTCCTAAAGTGAACGTCATGAATACAATCATGGGGTCCATGTAGCCACTAGCAAAAACGCTTAACAAAAGCTTGGCACATGTCTTTACACGTGGACGGTCTTGTAGTAGCTTCATCCTTTTGTTTTTCATGTTTCATACATACGTTGAAATAATATTTAAGGAGAATACTAAAGGAAGTAATAGGTCTATCCTATTATTACTCATGTTTATTTAGGCATTGTTGTAAGATTGGTATTGAAACTTGTTATATCTTATAATTTCTTTCTTTTTATCTAGTTATTGTTTTTTCCTTATGTTTTTATTTTTATCTAATTTATTGAATTTTATAGTAGTTTTTATAAACAAATGGAATTAATACATTATTTAGAAATGTTAAAAATAATATGAAAAAACAATACATATAATATAAGAGGATGCCTGTAGATGCAAAATTATCTCACTAATGAAAATAGAATACACTTCAACTTATAACCAAATAGTTTGCATGAGGGGTATTGATACCTAATTACAAGATATCTTTATATTACAAGATATCTTTATATGAAGATTAAGAAATTGGTTTTTAGGTAAAATTATTAAATATTACAAAATATTAACCTATACAAAGAATATAATACAAAGAATATAATACAAAGTCAATAATGGCCAAAGTGAAGCTTAACCACCACATATTTCAATGTCCCCATTAAGTTGAACAAGGGACACAAAAAGTGTTAGAAATAGATTATATTACATCATTAAGATCATGTAAATGTACCTTCCTAGGTACATACTTAGGACATTAGATTACTTTAGGGGAAAGTTATCTAGTTACTTGATTCAATGTAATAAATGCACAAGTGTCAATGTGCAAGTTGTATATGTACAAAGTGTCCCTTGCACAACTAGGTAGAGTGTTGGTCAAGGAACCTATCTTCCTATATAAAAAGGCCTCATTATAACAAACATTATATAGAAGCTTAGAGCATATTCGTAGGTAGTAGCATAGGGTTGTGTAGATCACCATATATTGGTGATGGGTGCAATGTAGTCCAGTGGATTTGTTCATGGAGTGTCTATTTCCTCCATAGCTACATTGTATTCATTTTCATCATTTCTATTTATAGCATATTGTAGTCATCTCGTAGATGAACACAAGCTTATACTGAGAGGGGGGGTGAACAGTATAAGACACCTTTTTACTTTTTCCTTTATCTTACAAAATAGTAAAGCAATATACCCACAACAATATCAAAGCAATGCATGAAAACATCCACAAAGCGACAACAATTTTAACATGGTTCACCCAGAATGGCTGGGCTACGTCCACGGATAAAATATTTCACTAAATGTTATCAATCAAAATTCTGGGAATACCTTTCCCGATTATAATGTTTATGGGCACCAACCCAAAGGAGACACCAATCCCCTAATCTCGAATTCGTGGGCACCAACCCATAGGAGACACTAATCCCCTAGCTCTTCTCTAGCTGGTGATACTCTAGAAGACCTCTGCCTCTGCTGCCCTTAGCAAATGGAACTCTATCCACAAAAGACACCTATCTTCCCTGCTCTGGCTAGAGACCTCTATCCTCAACTCTATCACCTCCAAAACCGGTCCTCGAATTTGCACTAAACACAGTCCTTCGATTTAGCACAAATGTCCTCGTTCTCTTTCTCTGATCTGCACCAAACATAGTCCTTCGGTCTGGCACAAATGTCCTCAAACTGCACCAATATCTGTCCTCAACTGGTCCTCAAATATAGTTCACGAAGTTGTTCACAAGCTTCCACTAAAGCTTGCTTTATCTTCACCCAAGTCTTCACCAAGACTTGTCTCAGATCTGCTTTTCAAGTTCTCACTAGAACCTGCCCAAACTGCTTCACAAGCTCAACAAAAGCTTGCTCAAATCTGTCCAACAATCCCTCTCAATGATTTGTCCAAAACCATCAAGGCCTACGCACTATCTCCAAACGTCGCAGAAACGATGCACCCAACAACTTTGCGCTTTTCTGCTCTCTGTGTGCTCTACTTCGCACTTAGCTTGATTCGGCATGACTTTCTCTCTGCGCCTCGTGGATTTAACTTGTGCACTCTCTTCGAACTTTGCACTTCACACTTCAACAACACAAATCAATCACCTCACAACTCTCCAAAAAACCCTCCTTTTATACTAACACTTTCACGATCAAAACCTTGATCTTAGTTGGCTGCCCAACCCTAAACGACGTCGGTTGCAAACCCTAAACTACATCAGCTGCAAACCCTAATCATCGTCGGCTCACATTTAACTTTGTCAGCCTCAACTGCCTCTGCAACTCTTTTGTAGCTTCTGTCGTGAAACTACAACATGTCGTGATATTGTGACACTTTTGCAACCATATACTGTCTTTTGGCTTTTGTCGCGATATCATGACACTTCTGCCTTTGGTAGCATCAAATTTTCTTTTGTCGTGAAATCATGACACTTCTGCCTCAGCAGACTTCGTCTTCACTTCTATCGTAATATCGCGACACTTCTGTCTTCATAGTTCACAACTTGGATTCTGTCGCAAAATCGTGACACTTCTCCTATTGAAAACCTGCTTTGTGTTTCTGTCACGAAATCACGACTTTCTCCAATCGAACGTTGCCATCTCAAACTGTCGTGAAATTGCGACACTTTCTTGTCCTTGCACTCTTGTCTGCTTGCACTAGCAAAAATGGAACATGTCATGAAATCACAACGCTTTCACCTTTGAGCTCTTCCTTCTTAGATTTGTTGCGAAATCATGACACTTCTAGCTTTTATACGTTTTCTTTACAACCTATCACGAAATCGCGATGCTTTCAGCTTCCATATGACTTCTCTGCAACCTGTCACGAAATCGCGACGCTTCTCATTTCAGACTCTTCCCTTTGCTGCATGTCGTAAAATCATGACAGTTCTTACTTGGAACATTTTCATCTGCAGCATGTCGCAAAATCATGACACTTTATCTTGCTTCCACTTTGTCTTTTGACTTGTTGTAAAATCACGACACTTTTTCTCCTTAGCGCTTTTCTTTTCTTCGGGTCGCGAAAACCCGAAATGTCGCGATATCGTGAAACTTTTTCTCCCGAAATCTCTCTCCTGCATTATGTCACGAAATCACTACGCTTTTTCTTTCGAACTCTTTCTCTTGCATTATGTCGCAAAATCGTGACACTTTTTCTTTCGGACTCTCTCTCTTGCAACATGTCACGAAATCGTGACATTTCTAACTCTGACCATTCTCTATCCTCTTTGAGTCGTGAAACTGTGACATGTCGCGATATCGCGACACTTTTCTAAAAAGCTTTTTCTCGCCGGCTTAAGTCGCAAAAATGCGACATGTCGCGATATCGCAACACTTTTCTAAAAAGCTTTCTTTCGAACCTATTATGCCGAACCTTCATCAAAACAAATTATTGGACATTAATTCAAATTCCTTCAACAACTTCTTGACATCAATGACAACTTATTCACTTGAGCAAATGCAATGTACCCAAGGTACCCAAAATTGCCAACAATCTCCCCCTTTGTCATTGATGGCAAACCTTTACTAAAAACACGTCTCACGAGCCAAAACTGAAACCAACTGTGCTAACAACTGAGAAACTGTGCCCACAACTGAGAATATTTCTTTGAAATTTTGCTCCCCCTGACTTGAAGCTTTCCTCTTCCCTTGAAGCTCTCCCTATTACTCATATCTCTCCCCCTTTGTCATCAATGGCAAAGGGTCACCTTTGGGGCTCAAGACTAAGAATGAGCCTCTTAGCTTAGTCCCTCCCCCACCTCCTGATGAGGTGATTAATTTTGGGGTGGGAGTAAAACTCCCATTAGGCACTAATCATCATCAACGTCTATAATTTCCTTGTCGGGCCTTCTCTTGAACTCTTTGCCCGTATTCCTGTTCATGTTCCTGTCACTGTTCTTGTTCCTGTTATCATTCTTGTTCTTGTTCATGCCTTGATCCTTGGACCTGTTTATACCATTGTTCCTGTTCCTGTACCTTGGAAGATCAGCTCTACACTTTCTAGCTGTGTGACCTTCATTGTTACACTTATAACAAGTAACAATGTTGTTTCTTTTAAGCATGCCTGTTCTTTGAATCAGCCTGTTCTAACTAACCCTATTCTGACCAAACCTGTTCTGGCCGAAATTGTTTTGATCAAACCTGTTCCTGTAATTAACTTTGCAATAGACTGCCTTGTGCCCAAAATGTTGACAAGAGTAGCAGTACCCTTGAAAGAAACTAGCACTTCTGAAATTGCCATTTTCCTTCTTCACTTGAGCCATGCAATGTGCAGCCATGTGACCAAACCTGTAACACGCAAAACATCTGTCATGAAATTTTCTTTTATTCGACCTCTTGGGTCCTGAAAACTTCTTCTTATCATTCTGAATTTTGTTTTTTGTTTCTACGCATCTATCATTCAAGGACTCATGATTTGAAAAACTTTTCTCATCAGAACTCTCTCCCTTTTGGAGTCTCTTACTGGACTCTCCAACTTGTTCCTTGTGTGGCTTAACAAAACCAAGGCCTGTTTTATCCGTTGTCTTTCTTTGACCTTTGATGAGTGACTTAACCTTTTTGGAGCTATCTTGAAACCTGTAAAGCTTATCCTTGTACTCTTTAGTTTTCTCTTTCAAAGAAGCCATTTTCTGTTCTAACTCACTATACTCAAGAACCTTAGACTCTAACTCATCCTTGAGTTCTTGCGTCTTAGCTATAGAGAATTCAAGATTTTCTATAAGATCATCTCTCTCCATACACCATTCATCTAACTTATCCTTGAGTCTAGCATTCTTCTTTCTTTCCTTTTTCAAAGCACTAAGAGCACTACTAAGTTCACTTTCATGATCCTTTATTTGTTTGCTTTCTGAATCATCAAAGCCTTTTTCAAATTTCTTATCACTAGAGGTGCTACCTTTTTCAAAAACCATACACACATCTTCCTTATAGTTTTCTGAAGCATCCTCATACATACTAGAAACCAAATCATTATTTGTGCAATCATCCTCAAGGTGACAAAAATTTCTACATCTAAGACATTTCATGATAATGAATCTATGTTTCGGTTCTTCCTCCTTTTCTGATATGAACAACATCTCATTTTCACTTTCACTTGAAGAACTTTCACTATCACTACTAGAACACTTACTTGCTTTGTCTAGGTAGAAACTCTTTTTGTGCTTGTGAGAATACCTCTTTCCTTGATTACTGTGCTCATATTTGTTCTTTCTGTGATGCTTGTGCTTTTTAGAATCCTTGCTCTTAGAATCCTGTTCATCTTCATCACTTTCATCCTTGGGAACAGTACAGTCTATAGCATAATGACCAAACTTTTTGCAATTGAAACATCTTATATTTTTTACGCTTTTGTGCTTTCTAGAGAATTTGCCTTTCTTGCTGTAATACGCCTCTTCATCACTAGAAAACTCATCACTCTCTTGAAGCTGTTTACCCTTGGATTTCTTGGTAGCCTTGAAAGTTGCCTCTTTCTTGATATCAACCTTCACTTGAGTTCTCAACTCAAATGCTGCAAGTATACTATGGAGCTCATCCTTTTTCAACTTATCCAAATATTTAGCTTCCTCAATAGTAGAAATATTTTCACTAAATCTATTAGGAAGAGATCTTAAAATCTTATCACACACATCATTTTCAGCAAGCAAGCTCAAGACCTAAGTCTTTCATAGAGTTAACAACCTCATCCATATGAAGCATATAGTCACTAATATTTTCATCATCATTCATCTTGAGTGTTCAAACATACCTTTGAAGTGTCTCAACTTGGCCTTTATGACATTTGAATCACTTGTATGAACCACCTACAGTTGTTTCCACATTTCACTAGCTGTTTTACAGTGAATTACTTTGGTGAGATCTGCTTTCAGTAAGCCTTTCAGGATTGCGTTCATTGCTTTTGAATTGCTATGATGTAGGAGCCTTTCTTCTTTAGTATTTGGACCATGTACAGGAATAGTGTACTCATCTTCAATTACTTCTCATACCTCATTACCAAGAGCCATTAGATGAACCTTCATCCTTGCACTCCAAAGACCAAAATTTGACCCATCAAGAATAGGTGCTGCATTGCCACTTGAATAATCCATTATGTTTTGTATTAGCTTTTCCATCAAGTTGTTAAACTTTTCGAAGGCACCTGCTCTGATACCAATTGAAGAACACAAGCTTATACTGAGAGGGGGGGTGAACAGTATAAGACACCTTTTTACTTTTTCCTTTATCTTACAAAACAATAAAGCAATATACCCATAGCAATATCAAAGCAATGCATGAAAACATCCACAAAGCGATAATAATTTTAACGTGGTTCACCCAAAATGGCTGGGCTACATCCACAGATAAAATCTTTCACTAAATTTTATCAATCAAAATTTTGAGAATACCTTTCCCGATTACAATGTTTATGGGCACCAACCCAAAGGAGACACCAATCCCCTAATCTCGAATTCATGGGCACCAACCCATAGGAGACACTAATACCCTAGGTCTACTTTAGCTGGTGATCCTCTAGAAGACCTCTACCTCCGCTGCCCTTAGCAAATGGAACTCTATCCACAAAAGACACCTGTCTTCCCTACTCTGGTTGGAGACCTCTGTCCTCAACTCTATCACCTCCAAAACTAGTCCTCAAATTTGCACTAAACACAATCCTTCGATTTAGCACAAATGTCCTCATTCTCTTTCTATTATCTGCACCAAACATAGTCCTTCGGTCTGGCATAAATGTCCTCAAAACTGCACCAATATCTGTCCTCAACTGGTCCTCAAATTTGGTTCACAGAAGTTGTTCACAAGCTTCCACTAAAGCTTGCTTGATCTTCACCCAAGTCTTTACCAAGACTTGTCTCAGATCTGATTTTCAAGTTCTCACTAGAACCTACCCAAAATGCTCCACAAGCTCAACAAAAGCTTGCTCAAATCTGTCCAATAATCCCTCTCAATGATTTGTCCAAAACCATCAAGGCTTGCGCACTATCTTCGAACGTCACAGAAATGATGCACCCAACAACTTTATGCTTTTTTTCTCTCTATGCGCTCTACTTCACACTTAGCTCGATTCGACATGACTTGCTCTCTGTGCCTCGTGGACTTAACTTGCGCATTCTCTTTGAACTTTGCACTTCGACAACACAAATCGATCACCTCATAACTCTCCAAACAACCCTCCTTTTATACTAATACTTTCATGATCAAAACCTTGATCTTAGTTCGCTGCCCAACCCTAAATGACGTTGACTACAAACCCTAAACTACGTCAACTGCAAACCCTAATCATCGTCGGCTCACATTTAACTTTGTCAGCCTTAATTGCCTCTGCAACTCTTCTGTAGCTTCTACCACGAAACTACAACATGTCACGATATCGTGACACTTTTGCAACCGTATACTATCTTTTGGCTTTTGTCATGATATCACGACACTTCTACCTTTGGCAACATCAACTTTTATTTTGTCATGAAATCATGACACTTCTGCCTCAACAGACTTCATCTTCCCTTCTGTCACAATATCGTGACACTTTTGTCTTCATAGTTCACAACTTGGCTTCTGTCGCAAAATCGTGACACTTCTCCTGTTGAAAACCTGCTTTATGTTTCTATCATGAAATCATGACACTTTCTCCAATCGAACGCTGCCATCTCAAACTGTCGTGAAATCGCAACACTTTCTCTTCCTTGCACTTTTGTTTGCTTGCACTAGCAAAAATGGAACATGTTGTGAAATCACAACGCTTTTGCCTTTGAGCTCTTCCTCCTTAGATTTGTTGTGAAATCGTGACACTTCTAGCTTTCGTACATTTTCTTTGCTGCCTATCATGAAATCGTGACGCTTTCAGCTTTCGTATGACTTCTCTACAACCCGTCACAAAATCGTGACACTTCTCATTTCAGACTCTTCCCTTTGCTGCATGTCACAAAATCGTGACAGTTCTTACTTGGAACATTTTCATCTACAGCATGTCGCGAAATCGTGATAGTTTATCTTGCTTCCACTTTGTCTTCTGACTTGTCGCAAAATCGTGACACTTTTTCTCCTTAGCGCTTTTCTTTTCTTCGGGTCGCGAAAACCCAACATGTCGCGATATTGCTACACTTTTTCTCCCAGACTCTCTCTCCTGCATTATCTCGTGAAATCACGACACTTTTTCTTTTAGACTCTCTCTCCTGCATTATGTCACGAAATCGTGACACTTTTTCTTTCGGACTCTCTCTCCTGCAACATGTCATGAAATCGTGATATTTCTAACTTTGACCATTCTCTCTCCTCTTAGAGTCATGAAACTGCGACATGTCGCGATATTGTGACACTTTTCTAAAAATATTTTTCTTGCTAGCTTAAGTCGCAAAAATGCGACATGTCGCGATATCGTGACACTTTTCTAAAAAGCTTTCTTTCGAACCTGTCATGCCGAACCTTCATCAAAACAAATTATTTGACATTAATTCAAATTCCTTCAACAGCTTCTTGACATCAATGACAACTTATTCACTTGAACAAATGCAATGTACCCAAGGTACCCAAAATTGCCAACAGTAGATTTACTTTATTTCATATTATTCTACATCTTGTGATTGCTATATCCCATTGCATACTACATAAAAAGCTAATAGTGATATCAGATCCACGGTAGATCTAGCCATAGTAGATCAATAGGAAAACCACCATTATTATTGAGCCTAAGTTTTTGTCAATCTGACACGTTGCTAGACCAACCACTATCAAAAACTTTTAGAAGAGTCTAGGTGGTAGAATTAGGGAGAGCCACAAGTATGGAATGAAAAAAATCTTAGTTCCAAAAATATTGAGATTACATTTGGCTAGAGTCTTTCCACAGAGTTGTAGGAAAAATTCATGAAGACTAGGACTCAACATTCAATCCACTAGATTGACAAATCAACTAGTGAAGATCATTCGAGATAACTAGAATTTGTTAACTATTGCCCAAAGTTTCTTTTGTTGCAAAAAAATAATTCTTATATGATTGGGACACCTCCTACAACATAAATCTAGGAGACTTCAAATTCGTTGCCTGATGGTTGGCATGCCTTCATAGTGCAAAGATTAGTTCCTTGTGCAATATGGAAATACCATGAAAGAAGACTTCCAGATAAGAGTCGTGGTGAAGTTAGAATATTGAAGATCTCCATTGCTAGATTGAGAACTTCATATAAGAAGAAAAGACAATAATAGCCTTGATCTAGAAGAAAATACCACAAAAACCTTGATCTAGAAGAAAAGACCATAAAAGCCTTGATCTAGAAAAAAGACCACAGAAGCCTTGTTTCAGAAGAAAAGACCATAGAAGTATTGATCCAGAAGAAAAGGCCACATAAGACTTGATATTGAAGAAAAGGCCACAAAAACCTTATCCCAGAAGAAAAGGCCACAAAAGCTTTGATACTAAAGAAAATACCACAAAACCCTTGATATTGAAAAAAAGGCCACATAAGCCTTGATCCTGAAGACTCCAGAAGAGAGTATCTAATTTAGAAGCAAATTAATATTTTAGTACTAATACTTTTTTGTAGGGAAAAGATATTCAGTGAGTTAGAAAACTTCCTATAATAAAGTTAGAAATAGTATCTTCTTCAAAATCAATTCAACACCTAAAGCAAAATCGAAGGTAAATATATCAAGATAAGATCTCATTGAAGAAACTCTAGTCTTGGAAGAAGAAGGACTAGGAGAGTCTTGCTCGAATCTAGAAGCAGCGAAATCAGAGATCCAAACGAAGATCTCACCACCAACACTTCTAGGAGTAGAAAGTTGATGAAAAGGTCTCAAAGAATACCAAAATAAGCTACAAGATCAAAGACCTTGGGGAGGTCTCAATAAGCACCCAGTAAAAGGCTTGGAAAACCTTACTAAAGAAATCATAAAAGGAGAAATCATTGAAGAAATTCACTACAAAATATAGTGAAATATTTGGGACAATTGTTGCCATTCAACAATAAGCCCAAAAGAAGAAGAAGAATTTGGCAAGGAGTGCAAAATCTCAGCAGACCTCAAGACATTCAGAATCTTGAGAAGAAGATCCCGCTTGAAGTCATAATTTGAAAAGAAAACTTGAAGATAGAAGAAGCTTACCAAATCCAAGAGATTTTAAGATTACCTCTCACAACAAGAAGGCATCATTTTAGAGACAAAGACTTCTACGAAAGCTTAAATTTTCAAATCATTAAAATCTGGGCTCATAAAAGAAAGTTTGAGATCACTTTTTGGTGAAGAAAAAACTAAGCAGCAAGATCCTACTCAAAGCAACAACTTGGTGATCTTAAAACACCAAGATATACATCCTCTACAGAAGTTGTAAAGGGCTACAAAAGCTTTCAAAAAGGTAAGCAACTATTGGTGTAAATAGATTTATTAATTGGATTACTTATCAGATTTGTTAAAGCACTTTAATTTGGATTAGAGTTGCAAAAGGAGAAAATTGAATTACAGCCTTCAAAAGTGCAAAAGGGAAAATTTACTTTTAAGGTTCATTTGCACATTAGCTTTGGAGTTTATTAGATTACAAAATTACAACTATTCATCAACTACCAAATATCTACTTTGGGAATAAAAAGAAGACTAGTTCCTACAACTTTATTTGTAGTGAAATTGTAGAATAACTCTTAAAGATTCATTTCAGATTTTTCTTGATTAATTGCAGTAAATTGATTAAGTGCACTTATAATTTATTTTGAGAGTTTATTGGAGTGATAAGGTGTGATTGTTAGTGCATTAAAAGTGAAATATTAGTGGGTTCATTTGCACTACTATATTACTCTAAAAAAGCTTAGTGTTTGTGTTCTTGAGAAGGGCACAAAATCAGAATTTATAAAAGTGTCCAAAGGCACTATTAATGCAAAAAAATATACAACACATAGTGGCCAAGGGAAGCCATAAAAATAGGTTATAATCCTCTAAATGTTTGAGAAAATAGAAACTAAGTTAGCAAAATAAGCTTAAAAAATTAAGACTTGGTGAGTCTCAAATCCAAAGCATTACAGGGTTAGTTGCAAGTTGAGAGTGTAGAAAATTACATCAAAGAGAAGCTTCTATCTATACCATTATAAGCTTTGGATTTTTATAAAATTACCCAAGAAAAAGGACATGTGTCTATTCAAGAATACCACCTCAAATCCCCCATTGCATTCAAAATTCTGCCATAAAAACCAGAAAATCAGATTTGCAAAAGGAGTGCAAGAAGGTTTCTTATAACCAAAAGTTATTACATTATTGTGCATAATTATAATCGATTGTACACAGGTCTTAGGGCATAATCTAGAGTACCTTAAGGGAACATTATTATAGTCAAGAACAACCAAATAGCAGTCCACTCCAAGAATAGAAATGAAGCCTCTCAAAAGGCTCACAATTCCTCCATTTTGGATGGTCGAACCTGCAAGAAAAGAAGACACAATACAAAGTAAAGAAATAACATTACATCCAAGGTAATATAATCTACAAAGAAGCATACAAAATAGGTTTAAAAAATAAGGGAAATCATAACAATCCATGTCCATACAAGGAGCTCCATCAAGGCACCACCAAAGCTCTACCAAGGCACCACCAAAGCTCCACCAAGGCACCACTAGAGCTCCACCAAGGCACCACTAAAGCTCCATCAAAAGCTACTCAAAATCCTCCAAAAGTATTAGCTAGAACCACCTCATTGAACATTCACAACAAATAAATAATTGGCCAAGGCACATTGCTAATAAGAAGCTTTGCCAAGGCACGTTGAGAGGGCGTTACATAGAAGAATCATGCACAAGGAGGTGATGACACTTGTTATCTAAATATAACCCTAAAATTTCTCACACAAGAATGCACACACGTGCCCATATGTTATATAATTGACTAAGGAGCGTTACACAAAGGAGGTTGGAACATTACAAAGAAAAGAGACACTTGGAATGGAAAAGAATGAGCACTCATCTTGGAACATAACATTCCTTTTAGACCTGATAGAAGGTTTACAAGTGCCAAGAGGCATCTCTACTTCTCTCAAGCACTCATAAGAAATATTTGTGACACTTGTCACAATGTCAGTCCACTCCAACCAAATAGCAGTCCACTCCAAGAATAAAAATATGCTCAAGTCCAAGGAGTCTGCATTCATAGCACAATCAAGGTAAGCCAAAGCGCAACGTGGAAGAAAGGAGAAGAGAGCATTAAAAGCTCTGGTCAAGAGACATCAAAGACCCCATAGTTTGAAGCACCAACATTCATGCATTGAAGGTAAGGAGATTCCAAAGCTTGGACAATATTTTTAGTTCCAAAGGAGAACATTACATTGTTGTCATATACAGCCAAAAAAGGTGCTGAACATTACGGTAATACAACATTGAAAGGTAAGAAATAACCCTTATTTAATATTGCTTTCATTCTTAGAGAGTGTTGTGGCTGCTCCACAACTAGCCCCAAAAACAAATTAGGGACCCACCTTTGAATTTTGTTTTGGTTGGGATTTTGATCATTTTGGGTTTCTTGGAGTGATAGTTTTGAAATATCCCATCGTCAAGATTTGCATTTTTGTCTCCAAGGTATTTGTTGTATAGGTTATTTGGTATTCTGTTGTTTTGCTTTTTGAAGTATTGCTTGACCTTGTATGTTTTCGTGTTTTAGTTCCATTTCGGTGCTTTGGATTGGGTTTAGGATTGGACTTTCAGTGGTTGTATCCTTGATTGGTTAAAATTTTTGGTTAAATAAAAGGGTTAGTTTCCTTATTTTAATTTTGAAATTAGTTTTAAAAGTTTTGCTCTTAATTTAAAATTCAATGATTAAAGCTTTCAAAACTAATGGATTTACATTTCGAAATAAAATAAAAATTTAAAATATTTTTATATATTTTATATGTATAAATATTTTAATAAAATATAAAATATAATTTTATATGTATTTTCACATATATAAATTTATAATAAAAAAAATAGAAAAATAATATAATAAAGTACAAGTTATAGATATATGGTTATGTATCTATAGTTGGAAATAAAATCCTCACGGGCTATCTTATTTTGCTAAAAGTTGCTTTAGTTTTACTTAGCTTTATTCCATAGAGAGGTTTTATTAGTTTTAATATAGTCCTATGGTAGTGCTAAGGCATCACTTTATTAGTTTGATATTGCGTCACGTTTTTGGACATGGACTTTAATAGTCTAATATTTATCGTTGTGAATTTTCCAGGTCATAAGGGTTTGAATCCCGCCTAAGGTGGTCAGGGTGGACTCGGTCGGAGGCGGTTTGGAATAGCGAAGGCAGTGTGCATCCTTTCATTTTAATGCGACCACATGCTGGACCCCATGGACGGAATGTTGTACGAAGCTACCTAAGTCGTCGACGTGGAATACTACATGGACAATCCAATGTGTGGCAAGGAAGGGTATTGACGTGGCAGATTAGATGGACATCATAGCACAACACGACAAGCTTTATGTTAGCACATCATATCAAGATTTGAATCACCGATGTGGAGGATATTGATTATCAAGGTCATCAGACAGAGTTTAATAAAATAAGCCTGCATGGCAAAAGGGGATTGTAGAGTGCTTGATAATGCATGCATAGAGATCATCGAAGAATCAAAATTAGGCACGCGGGATTGACGACGCTGATGACATCGAAGGAGTCGATCTGGACGAGCCCATGCATATTAGGATTGCTGACGGGGATGGTATTGAGATGCCATATAGACTCGTTCGATAGATTGGCTTGGATCCACGTAAATATAATATTATCAGATGTAACAGATAGAGAAAAGGAATCGTGAGGCCATTGCATGGATAAGGCAAGCTACAACAATGAAATGATCTTGGTCCATGTGGGCAGATTTGAGTCGAGAAAATATAGCAAATTAGGCAGTGACTGCACCGTTTGTGTTTGAATCAGAGAGCTACATTGGTATGAATGATGGTACTAGAGCATGCATGGTCAATGGGTAGAAAAGCTATCCAATGTGCCCAATGTTCTCTCGTTTGAATCGTAGAATAATGGAAGATGATCAGGACCTATGAAATTGCGTCGATAATAGGAATGGATAGTTGACACCAGAGTGAGGTTGAGCTGGCGAATGGGTATGGCAACATGGATCACCGAGTTGAACTGCGATGAGTGAGCAGTAAGCAACATAGAGGTAACAGATGCACAACATCTCTTAGGTGGAGATCATGGAGTCAAGATAGGCACACATTGTGGGTAGCCAGGGTTTGAGTGGGTGACAGTCGCTTGTAGGGAATGTAGATAATATCAGTCGTAGTGGAAACATGCCAAATTTGATGGATTCATAAATTCTAAAATTTGTAGGACCCGTAAACACTAAAATATGTGAGCCCAACGTTGTTAAATAGCAATTGCAGTGGATGTCAAGGGTTTTTTTGTGATATCCTCTGGCTCAATTCTTGAAAATGGAAAAGTACAGGGTTAAAACTTTTCACTCGCATAGGCCAAAGGTGCAAAGGCTGTAGAGGAGTCTAGGACATCGTAGCAAGCAGTGTTAGTGTTGTTGGGTGAATAGCACAGGATGAAAACAACACGTCGACCGTCATAGAAATGGAGGATTAAGGCCTTCGATTCATTGCTTGGATCCCAAGGGGTAAGATAACCTCGTTGTTTTTTAATATATGGGTCTCACTTGTTAGTTTATGATAGGCATGGAGGTATAAGGTACAAAACCCCTTTAAATTTCTTGTTTAATAATGGGTTAGTAAAGTTAAAGTGCCTTTTTTATTTCTTATGTGAAGCTCTTGATTCTGGATTATATATTATAATATAAAGGGCATGGGAGCCATAAGGAGGGAATTATATTTGAAATATATTTTCCTTATATAGTATAATGTATAGATTATGGGAGTTAAGGGATACAAGCCCTTTCATATATCATAAAGAGATTAATAAAGGGGAGATATAAGGGAATGAAAATTGATTTTTTTTTTGTTTGTTTTGTTTTTATAATGTTAAAAACGAGTTATAGGAAAATAAAATATAAAGTTCATTTTTATATTTTATTTTTATTTGTTTTAATTTAACATTATAAAAGATGGATTTATAAGGAGTAGTAAGGATTTAATATTTTTAGAGGATTTTGGGGTTTGTTTGTTGATGGAAGCTTGTTTGTATTTTGTGATAATGATTCCGACATGCTTCTGATGAATAAAGAAGGAAGTCGAAACAAACCGATTTTTGAAATCTTAAATACCCAAGGAGGGTATTGTATAGGGGCTGGAAATTTTTGTAAAAAAGGATAATCTTTTGAAATCAAATGCATACATTTTGGCAGGCATACACTTTGTGAGCAAAAATACAGGAGATTTTTTGTTGAAGGTTATTGTGTTTATGGTGTATTTTTTTTTCTAAATGCATCTAATTTTAATTTGTATCTACGTATTTAATGCCTTTAGGGGTTACACTAGGTGAAGATTAAAATTTTTGCAAAATTTATTGAATCCTTTGAGTCTTGCACTTGATCTAATTTGATTGTGTTTTATGCAGGTTTGTTTATATTTGGTTACCTTCAAACTTGTCTCATAATATGTGGTTTTGCAGGGTAGGGGAGTGTGATACCAAGATTTACATGCATGTTTTTCTAGCTTTGATGTAAATAGGTTTAGTTTATTTTTTGTAATTTGTTTATTCTGCTTTGCAAGAAAGGTTGTTTCTGTCCATATATTTTCCATTCTGGCCATTTCCAGAATTTCTATATTTTGTTTCTATTCTGGTCATTTCCAAAATTTTTGCACTCTGTTTCATTCTGGTCATTTCCAGAATTTTTGCACTCTGTTTTCATTCTGGTCATTTCCAGAATTTTTGCATTTTTTTCCATTTTGGTCATTTTCAAAGTTTCTACATTTTGTTTTCGTTCTCATCATTTCTATAATTTCTTCATTTTGTTTTCATTCTGGTCATTTCCAAAAAAATTGCACATTCGTTTCATTTGCTTAATTTTGGTTCACATCTAGGATTTCTGCACCTCCAAAATTGCACCAAATTTACAATTTTCAAATCTAAAATTTTAGATAAAATCAACCTTAGGAGGGAGGGTACTAACACCTACTTTACATTAATGATAGATAATAAAAATGAATGCCGACTCACTAACTAGCTAACATGTTCAAAATTCTAACTTAGCTTTTAGTGGAATGCTCATAATGAAGATAAAATGAATAACCATAAAATGAATCTCACATTAAAGGCATGGAGTTAAAATGAAGTGGACTATTCCACGCACTTTTGCATTTTTACACCTTTAATTTGTAGATAAAATGGACTTGCTAACTGGGATTTAGGGTAAGATAAATTAAATGCAATATCATTATAAGGAACCTTTTCACGCAAGAAAAATTTACATTCACTTTAAGTATTTAAAGAACAACAATCAATAGGCATTGAACCATCAAGGCCCCTTATTAACTGTCACTTGCATATGGTTGAGATTATTCTAGCATATATTGTTTCTAATTATCATCAATTTCATACATATATGCTGAATTTTTGTCTATAAGAACCTTGGAGAAATTCATGTTTACATTTAATTTCTTTGCAAGAGGGAGTTTTCAATTCAACACTCTGATTGTGGTGACTATTTTTCAATAGGGAAAAATATTCACTCAATATTTTGGTGCTAGAAAGAGGGCCTTCTTTCATAGCTTTGTGATTTAGATCTTTGATTTTTTAACAGTTAATGTGGGTAGTTTTATTTCCACTTAATTGTGCTTGTAGGTACAATGATTATCCTAGTTTTATTGTGAGTGATTTGTGAGAAGCTTTGTAGAAGCTTTAGTTTTTCCAAGTTGGCCCAACCTGAGTACATAGCTACTAGGTCAAAAACCACTAGTAAAACCATTTTTCAAAGTCTTTCTCCCAATTCTAGGAGGCCAAGAAACAAAACTCAAGAGATCAAAATCCCACCTAGTATACTTTATCTAGGGTCATCTTTAGACTCAAGTACATCTAGTGGGTCCGAGTTCACTGTTTCCATTGTGACAACTACACCAAGTGTATCTGTCCCCATAAATTCAATGGTTTCTATCATTCCCATAGGGTCACTACCATTGAATAACATGGCCCAACCACCAGTTCCTTGGTATGGTGCACAAAGTATTCCCTTGAACATACCCGAGGATGTCCATGAAATACCTAGGCATATTGAGAGGTCGATACCCAAGTTTAAGCATGATGGTCCTATCATAGCTGAATAACATGTCCAAAATTACAAATACCATATAATCATACAAGGAGTAAATCATGAAGATGTCGCTTGTCGACTTTTCCACATGAGTCTAGATTAGATGGCTCATGATTGGTAAATGAATCTCCTTGCAGGGTCCATCACTTCTTGGGCCCAATTAGAGGTAGCCTTCATCAATCAGTTCATTTCACTTTTAGATCCTACCATCATCTATAATCAATTTGTGTCCTATAAAAGATTACCCAATGAGCCGATTAGGATGTTCAATGCTAGGTTCCAAAAGCTTTACACGAGTGTAACTCACCATTTCATGGTGGATGCCACTGTGGCCCTTCAATTATATTTTGGAGCTCTATATCCCATGACAACCATGTTTTCTAGGAGAAATACTTAGGTTACAACCCTTACCCTAGCTTATGTGGAAGCCATGACCATTGAGCAACAAATGACATTGCAAGGCATGGGGATGCCCCAATTGCCCATGATAGGACAATATAGTCCTTACAATCAATTCACCATGATGAACCATATGATGGCACCACAGGTGCCAACAATAAATACCCTATCATATCATCAATAATACCCATTCATGCCCATGTATCCATCCTTTCCCACCTATCCTAATGTAGCCATTCCACCCACCACACCAATAATGGCAAACAATCAGATAACCATACCAGGATTCGAGGTGATCAACACTCAAACCTCGACAGCTTATCCTATGGTCGCACCTCTTCAAAGCAGGAATCCTTGGTGGAACCAAAACACTCAGAATCAAACCATCACGTCTAGTCAAGAGGTTACCAATGTAGGAAATGAGTTTGGATCTAGCACCACGGTGCCCCAACCATAAGGATCTAATTCTAAATTTGAGGAATTAAAGAAAATCACTCTCAAACAAGGTAATGACATAGTCCACCTACAGAAACAAGTTGCCCAAACCTCTATACCCAATCAAAATCCTAACCATAGGAGGATGGGATCGTATAATACTCACCCCAATAATGGATGCATACCTAACCCTGTAGCCAATCAGGTGGATGCTTTTTGAGGATTACGGTGAGTTAGAGCCCCAAGGTGAGGTAACATCCCATTGTTGCCAAGGGAAACAAGATGCTTTGGTAATAAAAATTATCCACTATCAAGAAAATAAGGAAGGAGAAGAGGATGCTGAAATTTTAGGAGAAGAGGATGATGAAACTATGGAAGAACAAATCCAAGTTGTTAGACATTTTGGGAAAGGAAGTCATGGTTATTACACAAGGAGTTCTAAGGATCCCAAAAATTCATCCACTCTGCCAAACAATCCACTTCTTCCTCCTGATACCAAAGGTGATAATAATCCACCTCTTCCTATGGCTATTGAATTGTCCAAATCTACGAAAAAGATGTAAAATCCTGAAAATTCTACTTATGACCTAGTATAGGACAAAAAAAGGACTAAGGCTAATATCTCGATGTTTGAGGTTGCTAAATTTTCTATTCAAGGGAAATATTTGGTGAAAGAGTTGTATCCACCAAGTTGAATCCATAAAGTCAAAGGTGCCAAGTCCTAATTAATGTTGAGGAAGGAAAAATGAGAAGTGCCTCCTTTTCTCATAACCATCAGGATTGCAAGAAAAACTTACATAATTTTTTGATAGACTTGGGTGCCTCGGGTAACATCATGCCCCTCGAGATTTGCCAAAAGTTAGGATTAAAACCAATTCCTTCAAAGAGTAAAGTGGTACAATTGGACATATCGGTTGTGGATGTGGTTGGAATTTTGAATGATGTCCTAATTCAGATAAATTTAGAGCCTAGAGTTCAACATCATGTGGATATACTTGTGCTCAATATCACTGCCAAATACAACATGGTGTTAGGAAGAGATTGGAGTAAGAACCTCAATGGTTACATTGTCATAGATTCTTCTCACATGTGGTTACCGTGGAGGGGAGTAGAAAACCAAATTCGGGTGGATAGTGAGATGAGGTTCAAAGAGATGATTATAGAGTATAATAGGCCCAACAAAATATAATTTTTTCAAACTGAGTTAGGGGTCTACAATTTTGTCATAGAAGAAGCTACTGAAGAACCTCAAAAGGAAAACCTTTATTGTGGCACTTTTGAAGAGGATAATTTGGTTTGGACTTTAATATTTGATGGATCTAAATCGAAATAAGGTGCTGGAGTTGGTATCAAACTTACATGTCCTAGTAGCAAGCCTATGCTAGCTGCCTATAGATTATAGTTTCCAACCACCAATAATATGGCGAAATATGAAGCGCTGATTTTTGGACTTCAATTGGCTCTGAATAAGAAGGTTAAGTGTCTTAAAGTTTTGGGAGACTTGGAGTTAGTGGTTAAACAAGTAAAATGGTAATATGCATGTCGAGATAAAATATTAAGCCTTTACAGGACTAGAGTTAAGGATTTGATAGACGAGTTTGATGCTTTCAACATTTCCCTTATCTCTAGGAAACGTAATCATATGGAAGATTATTTAGTCATTGCAACAAGCATGCTCAAACCAATTGACCATAAAAAATGTAATTTTTTTTAATTGAGTTGGTGCGTTGTCCCTTAATACCAATCAACGTTACCAATTTGCAAGTATTTGATAGTGATAGACACATTTTCAATTTTATCACTAATTCTAGTATTTTCAAAAATCAGGTGATAGATGAAGATAAGAGAGGGCAGGAGGAAACATACATGGATAGTGAAACAACCCAAATGATGAATAAAATACCAAAAGACACAGTTTCACTATAAAAGATATTTGATATCGAATATCAAACAAAAAGAGGTAAAAAGGTATCATCCCCTAAAGAAACATGTGATCTAATCAACTTAGGGAGTGCAAAAAATCCACGAGAGGTATTCATTGCTAAGGCATGTACAAGAAGGAAACGTAGTCTATCGCTAATGCATTAAAAGAGTACACAGACTGCATAGTATGGAATTACAAGGAGTTGAAGACCTATGATCAGAATGTTATAATGCATATGATTCCATTAAAATTGGAATCCAAGCCTTTCAGACAAAGACAAAGACTTGTAAACCCTTTATTAGAACCCCTAATAGGCATTCCACATGGGTTTCCAATCTAGTCCTGGTGAGAAAGAAGAACGGAGAGATAAGATTGTGTATTGACTTCAAGAATTTGAACAAGGCTTCCTAAAAGGATAATTACCCATTTCCCTCCATCGATGATATTATTAAAATGGTTAATGGGTCAAAATGATGTCATTCCTAGATGGTTATTCGGGATACAATCAGATCCTTATCCACCCAAATGACAGAATGAAGACAACTTTCACAACTAAATGGGGAACATTCACATACTAAAGAATGCCATTTGGATTATTGAATGCAGGTGCCACATTCCAACGAGCTATGGATTTTGCATTCAAAGGGCTCATTGGTAAGTGTATCATTGTTTACGTGGATGACATTTCTATTTTTCCTAAGAAAAGGGAAAATCATGTCAGGGATTTGAGGAAAGTGCTCTAGAGATGTAGGGAACATGGGATCTCCCTTAATATAAAAAAATACATCTTTGGGGTAATGAAAGGTAAGCTATTGGGACATGTTATTTCAAAGGAAGGGATTTCTATTGATCCGGAAAGAATAGCCACTATACTAGCCATCCCTCCACCCAATAGCAAGAAATAGTTAATATCCTTCTTCGATAAAATCAATTTTATAAGGAATTTCATTTCAAGATTTTTAGAGATTGCCAAGCCCTTGAATGACATGTTAAAAAAGGATGCTCAGATAAAATGGAAAAATGAAAATAGGGACACTTTCAAAAGAATCAAGGATGCTATCTCTAGGGCCCTTATTTTAATTAGGCTGGATTATTCAAAGCCTTTTTATGTCTACATGTTTGCTTTAGATCATTCCTAGTGTCCTAACTCAAAAGAGTGAAGGTAACATCAAAAATTCCATATATTTCTTGAGTGCTTCTTTTAAGAATGCAAAATTAAGATATTCTATTCTAGATAAATAAATATATGTGTTGTTCAAAACCATAAAGAAATTTAGACATTACATACTACATAGTAGGGCTTTTGCTGTAGTCCTTGACCCTATTGTCAAGTCTATATTTTTGCAAAATGAACTAGGTGAAATACGAGGAAAATGGATTTCGACTCTCCAAGAATTTGATCTAGAAATCCAACCCATGAAAATAGTTCGGGGACAAGGTTTAGTTAAGTCAATCGCAAAAATTGATCCATTGATATCATGCCAAAATTACAATGTAGAAGACATAACTAAAGATGATTGGTATGTTGATATTGTGTATTTCTTACTAAATGGTAAGTGCCCATTGCATCTCAATTCTACTCAACGTAGAGCTTTGTGCTTGAAATCTACAAATTTCCTAATTAAGTCTAGTGTTTTGTACAGGAGAAACCACGAAGGAATTTACCTTCGTTGTGTTAACCAAGAAGAGGTGACCTAAGTACTTAAGGATTTTCATAGTAAGTATGGAACTGGACATGGGTTAGCCAATGCAACGATGCACCAGATTCTTAGGGCAGGATACTATTGGCCCCATATTTTCAAGGATGCACATGCTCATGTGCAATATTGTAATATATGTCAAGTGGCATCCAATAGAGAAAGAAATGCAAAAATGCCATTGTAATATGTGGTAGAGGCAAGACCTTTTGCACAATGGAGACTCGATTTTATTGGGGTTATCAACCCTAAATCATCGAATTCTCATAAATATATCCTTATTGCCACTAATTATTACACTAGATGGATCGAAGCAATTCCCACAAAGCACACTACCACTAAGGTTGTTATTAAATTTTTAGAGGATAACATTGTGACTCACTTTGGCATACCCAACGCAATAGTAAGTGGTAATGGTTCTGCTTTTTCTTCCATGCAATTTGTAAATTGGGCATATGATAACATGGTAAGCTTGAAATTATATTTAAATTATTACCCACAAGGTAACAGTTTATCATAATCTTCTAATAAAAATTTGCCAAGTGTGATAAAAAATTTGCTTGAAAAGAACCCTAGGGATTGGCATAATAAACTGAAGTTTACCCTTTGGGCTGATAGGACCAGAACAAAAGAATCAATAGGAACATCCCCCTATCATTTAGTTTATGGACAGGAACCCATTTTTCCCACTAATTTAAGATTACAAACTCTTCATTTCATGAGAGAATATATTGGGACAAATAATATGCTTGAAACTAGATTGACACATTTAATGCATCTTGATGAGAAAAGAGATGAAGCTATGCTTCACTTTAGTAAACATCAAGATGTAGTAAAAATATGGTTTGATAAGAGGTCTACGGTTAAAACATTCAAAATTTTAGATCTAGTTTTGTTGTGGGATAAAGGGCATGAAAATAAAGGAGATCATGATAAATTTGATTGTTTGTGGTTGGGTCTATATCAAATTTCTGAAATCATAGGTGAAAACAGTTTTAGACTAAAAACCATGGATGGAAAATATTTAAATATTTATCTTTGCCTGTTAACGGGCTGCACTTAAAGCACTATTTCAAACCCTAAAAAGTGTGCAGGCGTGTATTATATGTATATATGCTTGGTGTATTGAGTTTTGTTTTATTTTTATTTTATTATTTGTGATGGTGATTCATTATGGGTGTGTTGTTTTGTTGTTGGCTTAATCTTGGCCAGATTTCGGTTCTCTAATTTTTTTGTGGGTCAAGGTTGTTCCTTGGGCTTGAGATAATGTTGTGTGGTCACTAATTGTTGGTCTCTAGCCTGTTTTGGTGCTCCTTTATTTAGTAGGTTAGAGTACTTGATAAAAAAATTGATGAACCCAAGAAAATGGGGATGAGTTATTTGGTGATTATCCTCATATTTTGGGACTAGAACAGTGGAAAGTGAAACAATGAAATATTAAACAAAGCTCCACATGGGACTCACAAATATTAAATGGTGTTTCTGGATTTATGAAGGATGAAGTTATCTTGATTTGCAACCCTAGGAGAAAATATAAAATGTTTCACTTGTAGGCTACCTTACCCTAGTGATGCTTGAAGTTTTGCAAGGTTTTTCTTTTGAAAAGGAGAAATCTTTTTTATATATAACAAAAAAAAAGAGTGAGCATTGAAAATCTTGATCAAATCAGTCATAAGATCTATATAAACTCTATCGAGGCTATGGATGCTTGACCGATAGTAGGGCTCAATCTAAATATAGCTCGGGTAAAAGGAAAGGCTTTGCAAAGCATTGAGCAAACACAAGGGTGAGTTAGATAAACCTCACCGAGGCTATAGATGCCTAACTGGCAGTGGGGCTCTCTCTATAGATGTTTTATTATGAGTGATACTTCATAGCCTAATGCAGAAAGAGATGATGGAATCTGGAGGATTTTTAGAAATACAGGAATGAATCACTTTTGCACATACTGAGCAAAGGTAGATGGATTAGTTGTTTTCATTTTGAAGTTGTTTACCCCCATCTTCTTGGGACGTTGCTAAATTATTGTGTGTTGTTGATCTTGTGCATTTTTGTTTTAGGTTGGGTTATTACCAAAATGCTCAGGAGTATTTCTCAGTAGAGTCACCATTTTTTGTGGCTGCTCCACAACTAGCCCCAAAAAAACTTGGGGATCCACCTTTGAATTTTGTTTTGGTTGGGATTTTGATCATTTTGGGTTTCTTGGAGTGATAGTTTTGAAAGATACCATCATCGAGATTTGTATTTTTGTCTCCAAGGTCTTTGTTGTATAGGTTATTTGGTATCGAAGTATTGCTTGACCTTGTATGTTTTTTTGTTTTATTTCCATTTTGGTGCTTTGGATTGGGTTTAGGATTGGAATTTCAGTGGTTGTCTCCTTTATTGGTTAGAATTTTAGGTTAAATAAAAGTGTTAGTTTCCTTGTTTTAATTTTGAAATTAGTTTTAAAATTTTTTCTCTTAATTTAAAATTCAATGATTAAAGCTTTCAAAACTAATGGATTTACATTTCGAAATAAAAAAAAATTTAAAATATTTATATATATTTTATATGTATAAATATTTTAATAAAATAAAATATAAAATATAAGTTTATATGTATTTTCACATATATAAATTTATAATAAAAAAAAGATAAATAATATAATAAAGTACAAGTTATAGATATATGGTTATGTATCTATAGTTTGAAATAAAGCCCTACCAGGCTATCTTGTTTTGTTAAAAGTTGTTTTGGTTTTACTTAGCTTTATGCCATAGAGGGGTTTATTAGTTTTAATATAGTCCTATGGTAGTGCTAAGGCATCACTTTATTAGTTTCATATTGGGTCATGTTTTTACATGGAATTTAATAGTCTAATGTTTATCATTGTGAATTTTCCAGGTCATAAGGGTTCGAATCCTACTTAAGGTGGCCAAGATGGACTCGATCGAAGGTGGTTTGGAATAGAGATGGCGGTGTGCATCCTTTCCTTTCAATGTGGCCACATGCCGGACCCCATGGACGAAATTCCAGATGAAGCTACTTAAGTCATCGATGTGGAATACTACGTGGATAATCTAATGTGTGGCAAGGAAGGGCACTGACGTGGCAGATTAGATGAACATTACAATAGAGCATGACATGCTTTATATTAGCACGACATATCAAGATTTGAACTACCGAAGCGGAGGATATCAATTACCAAGGTCATGAGGCAGAGTTTAATAAAATAAGCCTTGCATGGTGAAAGGGGATTGTAGAGCGCTTGACAGTGCATGCGTAGAGATCGCCAGAGAATCAAAATTATGCTAACGTGATTGATTATATTGATGCCACTAGAGGAGTCGAACTAGATGAGCCCATGTAGATTAGGATTGCTGACGGGGATGGTATTGAGATGTCATATAGACTCATTCGATAGCCTGGCTTGGATCCATGTAGATACAATATTATCGAACATAGTAGATAGAGCGAAGGAATTTTAAGGCCATTACACAGATAAGGCAAGCTATAGTGATAAAATGATCTTGGTCCACGTGGGTAGATTTGAGTTAAGAAAATACAACAAATGAGGTAGTGACTGCACTGTTCACGTTTGAATCAAAGAGCTATGTTGGTATGAATGATGGTACCAAAGCATTCATGGTCAATGGGTAGAAAAGCTATCCAATGTACCCAATGTTCTCTTGTTCGAATCGTAGAATAATGGAAGACGATCGAGACCCATGACATCACACTGATAATAGGAGTGGATAGTTGATGCCATAGTGAGGTTGAGCTAGAAAATGGGGTATGACGACATGGATTTCTGAGTTGAACCATGATGAGCAGCAATAATCAACGTAGAGGTAACAAATGCATCTCTTTCGAGCAGAGATCATGGAGTCAAGATAGACATGCATTGTGGGAAACTAGGGTTTGAGTGGGTGATAGTCAGTGGAAGGGGATGCGGATAATGTCATTCATAGAGATAACATGCCAAAGTTGAAGGACCCATAAACCCTAAAATTTGTAGAACCCATAAACCCTAAAATCTATGAGCTCGATGTTGTTAAATAACAATCATAGTGGATGTCAAGGATTTTTATATGATATCATCTGGCTCAGTTCCTAAAAATGGAAAACTATAGGGTTAAAATTTTTCACTTGCACATGTCGAAGGTACAAAGGCCGTAGAGGAGTCTGGGACGTCGTAGCAAGCAGTGTTAGTGTTGGGCGAATAGCATAGGATGAAACCAACACGACGGTCGTCGTAGCAATGGAGGATTATGATTTTTGATTCATCGCTTGGATCCCAAGGGGTAAGATGGCCTCACTATTTTTTTGATATATGGGTCTCGCCTGTTAGTTTATGATAGGCATGGAGGTATAAGGTACAAAACCCCTTTAAATTTCTTGTTTAATAAGGGGTTAATAAAGTTAAAGTGCCTTTTTTATTTCTTATGTGAAGCTCTTGATTTTGGATTATATATTATAATATAAAGTGCATGGGAGCCATAAGGATGGAATTATATTTAAAATATATTTTAATGTATATATTATGGGATTTATAAGGGATACAAGCACTTTCATAATATATAAAGAGATTAATAAAGGGGAGATATAAGGGAATGAAAATCGAACTTTTTTTTTTTTTGTTTATTTTGTTTTTATAATGTTAAAAGGAGTTATAGGAAAATAAAATATAAAGTTTATTTTTATATTTTATTTTTATTTGTTTTACTTTAACATTATAAAAGATGGAGTTATAAGGAGTATTAAGGATTTAATATTTGTAGAGGATTTTAGTGTTCATTTGTTGACGGGAGCTTGTTTGTCTTTTGTGATAATGATTCCTACATGATTCTAATGAATAAAGAAGGAAGTGGAAACGAACCAGTTTTTGAAACCTTAAATACCCAAGGAGGGCATTGTACAGAGGTTGGAAATTTTTGTAAAAAAAGGATAATCTTTTGAAATCAAATGCATATTTTTTGGCAAGCATACACTTTGTAAGCAAAAATACAAGAGATTTTTAGTTGAAGGTTATTGTGTTTATGGTTTATTTGTTTTTCTTAATGCATCTAATTTTAATTTGTATCGATTTATTTAATGCCTTTAGGGGTTATACTAGGTGAAGATTACAATTAATGCAAACTTTATTGAATCCTTTGAGTCATGCACTTGATCTAATCCAACTGTGTTTTATGTAGGTTGCTTAGATTTGGTTACCTTTAAAATTGTCTCATAATTTGTGGTTTTGTAGGGTAGGGGAGTGTGATACCAATATTGACATGCATGCTTTTCGAGATTTGGTGTAAATAGCTTTAGTTTATTTTCTGCAATTTATTTATTTTTATTTGCAAGAAAGGTTGTTTCTGTCCATAGCTTTTCCATTCTGGTCATTTTCAGAATTTCTGTATTTTGTTTCTATTATTTCCAAAATTTCTACATTCTATTTTCATTCTGGTCATCTCTAGAATTTTTGCATTTTGTTTCCATTCTAGTCATTTCCAGAGTTTTTTCATTCTATTTTCATTCTGGTCATTTCCAGAATTTCTTCATTTTGTTTCTATTCTGGTCATTTCCAGAATTTTTGCACATTCATTTCATTTGCTTAATTCTGGTCCACATCTAGGATTTCTACACCTCCAAAATTGCACCAAATTTTCAGTTTTCAAATCTAAATTTTTAGATAAAATAAACCTTAGAATGGAGGTTACTAACACCTACTTTACATTAATGGTAGATAATGCAAATGAATGCTGACTCACTAACTGGCTAACATGTTCAAAATTCTAACTTATCTTTTAGTGGAATGCTCATAATGAAGATAAAATGAATAACCATAAAATTAATCTCACATTAAAGGTATGGAGTTAAAATGAAGTGGACTATTCCATGCACTTTTATATTTTTACACCTTTAATTTATAGATAAAATGGACTTGCTAACTAGGATTCAGGGTAAGACAAATTAATGGTAAGATCATTAAAAGGAACCCTTTCACGCAAGCAAAATTCACATTCATTTTAAGGATTTTAAGAACAACAATCACTAAGCATTGAACCATCAAGGCCCTTTGTTAACTGTCACTTGCATATGGTTGAGATTATTCTAGCATATATTATTTCTAATTATCATCAATTTCATACATATATGCAAAATGTTTGGCTATAAGAACCTTGGAGAAATTCATGTTTACATTGAATTTCTTTACAAGAGGGAGTTTTCAATTCAATACTCTGATTTTGGTGACTATTTTGCAATAGGGCAAAATATTCATTCAACAGGGAGATATAAGGATTGTAAACGAAGGTCAAATCTTAGAGAAAATATCAATATTGAAAGAAAAAATCAAAGGGTGAAATATAACAAATCAAAATAATATTTGCAAAATAAACTTAGGAGAAATAAGGATTACTACTGGAAAAATAAAATTTATAATATTTGCAAATATTATTGTTTTCTAATTTTCTATATTTGGGAGCTATAAGTATTACAACATCAAATTAGGTTATTGAAAATTAGAAACACTAAAATCAAATCCTAAGGGATATTAAAAGAGGTTATTAAGGTTTTTGGTAAGGTTGGAAATTTATATTATTCTTGTCTCAAAATTCTCAAAAGGGATAAAAGAAATCCAACATTAAAACCTCTTCAAAATTGGAAAAGTGCTTCATTCAATAGGAGTAATAAGGTGTTAGAAAATTTGATTTTTGATATTTAAAAAAAAACTTTACAAAATCAACCAAAAGTAGAACTGCATTTTACAAGAGCACTATATCATATTCTAAAATCACTAGGGAGGCATAAGGAAGCCCACAAAATCTAAGGATTGATATTAGGAAATTTAAATGGCATCAAACAAATTCTTCCTAGTAGAATCTCAACTACTCAAGGGTCATATTTATTTCTTTTGGAAGAATAAAGTAAAAGAAATCTTGATATATAAAAAAATTTGGGATATTGTTAAAGGGAAAACACATATACCTACCACAAATGATATTGAAATCCTAAAGTTCGAGGAAAATGATTCGAAGGATCTAATAATAATAACCTTTGCTATCACTGATGAGATACAACCCTATATCAGTTTAGAAAAAATATCTTCATATGCATGGACAAGCCTAGAAAAAATATTTGAAGGAAAAAATAAGGCAACTATACTTAATCTTCAAACTCAAATTCACTCATTAAAGATGAATAATGGAGAACACATAGAACTGTTACTAAGGAAGGTAGCAGATATTAAAGGAAAATTATTGACCTTAGGAGATGAAATTATTACTCAAGTAATCATGAGAGCACTTCCAAACAACTATAAACATTTGGTAACATCTTTACAAGTCCTAAGTAAAGATACTTTTTTGATAATGTAATCACTATTCTATAGGAATATGAGGTGGAAAATATAGTTAAATATGAAATGACTAAAACTGCATTGGCATCTAAAGGTAATTCATAAGAAAATATTGCTTCTTCATCAAAAGGACAAAAACCATGGTACAGCATGTATTGTCAGATATGCAAGAGAGATATGCAAGAGAAAAGGCCATAGTTCTAGCTATTGCAAGTTAAATCCCAAAAATAAGAATCAAGAAAATTAGATGAACAATGGAAACCAATTTTAGCCATGAAAATATCAAAATCCTCATCAACAAGAATTTTAGCATCCAATCAATTATTCCCAATTGGAGTATCAAAAAGGAAATAAAAAAGGACATCTAGCTCACAGGATAGAAGAAATAGAAGAATTGGAAGAATCTACAGATGATTATGAATTCAAAGCTCTTTCAGCAAGAATGATAGGATATGAAGATACTAACTACTTTCTTGAATAGGTTATAGAAAATAGAGAAGAAGAATATGAATCTCAAGATAAATAAGGAGATTCACATTGAAGACTAAAGTATTCAATACCCAAATAATGTAATACAAGGGGATGTTAGAAATAGATTATATTACATTATTTGGATCATGTAAATGTACCTTCCTAGGTATATACTTAGGACATTAGATTAATTTAGGGGGAAGTTATCTAGTTACTTCATGCAATGTAATAAATGCACAAGTATTAATGTGCAAGTTGTATATGTGCAAGGTGTCCCTTGCACAACTAGTTAGAGTGTTGGCCAAGGAACATATATTCCTATATAAAAGGGCCTCACTGTAGCAAGAAATATATATAAGCTCAGAGCATATTCATAGGTTGTAGCATAGTATTGTGTATATCATCATATATTGGTGATGGGTGCAATGTAGTCCAGTAGCTTTGTTCATGGAATGCCCATTTCCTCCATAGATACATTGTATTCATTTTCATAATTTCTATTTATAGCATATTTTAGTCATCTTGTAGATTTAATTTCTTTCATATTATTCTGCATATTATGATTGCAATCTCCCATTGCATACTGCATCAAAATCTAACAAAAAGAGACCTTTATGTTGAGCAAGGTGCAAAAATAGTATTGTCATTGTTGTCAACACAGACAGATAGGTCAGTTGATGCAGTGGACAGGAGTTCAGAGGTTAGTCAAAGCATGTACAGTGAATTTCCAAGAAGACAGAAGAGGCCAACATTCAAAAGATCAAAGAAAAAGACAAGTAACAAAACTGTCATGATATTGCGACATGTTTGGCCAGAAAGAAAAACTGTCGTGATATCACGACATGTTTGGTTGGAAAGAAAAACTATCATGATTTCGTGACATGTTAGAAGAGAGAGAAGAAGATTGAAAAACTATCACAATTTCATGACATGTTGGAAGAGAAATAGGAGAGAGAAAAAGATGTCACGATTTCGTGACATGTTTCATTTTCACGATCCAAAGCGAAGAAAAGAGGAGAGAGAAAAAGGTGTCACGATTTCATGACATGTTTCATTTTCATGGTCCAAAGCAAAGAAAAGAGGAGAGAGAAAAAGGTGTCACGATTTCATGACATGTTTCATTTTTGCGGTCCAAAGCGAAGAAAAGAGGAGAGAGAAAAAGATGTCACGATTTCGAGACATGTTTCATTTTTGCGGTCCAAAGCGAAGAAAATATGAGAGAGAAAAATGTGTTGCGATCTCACGACATGTTTCATTTTTGTGGTCAAAAGCGAAGAGAAAGAGGAGAGAGAAAAAGGTGTTGCAATTTCGTGACATGTTTCATTTTCACGGTCCGAAGTGAAGAGGAAGGCAGAGAAAGAAAAAGTGTCACGATTTTGTGATAGGTTCGAGAGAAAGAGCTCGCAAAGAAAAGTGTCACGATTTCACGACAATTTGCAAGAAGGATTGTACGGACGAAAAAGTGTCACGATTTCACGACAGGTTCGAGAGAAAGAGCTCGCAAAGAAAAGTGTCACGATTTCATGACAATTTGCAAGAAGGATTGTACGGACGGAAAAGTGTCACGATTTTGTGACAGGTTCGAGAGAAAGAGCTCGCAGAGAAAAAGTGTCGCGATATCACGACATGTCGGGTTTTCATGACCCGATGAGAAGAAAAGCGCCAAGGAGAAAAAGTGTCACGATATCACGACAAAAGGAAAGAAGGATAGTATGGAAGTGAAAGTGTCGCAATTTTGTGACATGTTCTATTTTCACGAGGTCAAGGCAAGAAAAGGCACAAGGCAGCGAATGTGTCGTGATTTTGTGACAGGTTGTGTTTTCACGGGCGAAATATAGAGAAGAGCACAAGGCAACGAATGTGTCACGATTTCGCAACATGTTGTGTTTTCATGGGTGAAATATAGAGAAGAGCACAAGGCAGTGAAAGTGTCACGATTTCACGACATGTCATGTTTTCACGGGTGCAAGCCGAGAAGAGGACAAGAAGGCTGAAAGTGTCGCGATATCACAACATGTCATGTTTTCAGGAGTGCAAGCTGAGAAGAAGACAAGGAGGCGAAAGTGTCATGATTTCGTGACATGCTATGTTTTCGTAGGTATAAGCCAAGAAAAGAAGTACGACGGCAAAAGTGTCGCGATATCGCGACATGTTATGTTTTCGCGAGGCCAAAGCTAAGAAACAGAGCAAAGAGAAAAAGTGTAGCGATATCGCTACATGTATTCTCGTGGACCGAAGTTGAGAGAAATCGTACGGAGGAAAAAGTGTAGCGATATCTCTACATGTTGCATTCTTGCGGGCCAAAACTAAGAGAAAGCGTTCGAAGGCAAAAGTGTCGCGATATCGTGACATGTGTTTTCATGACAAAAACTACAAAAGAGTTATAGAGGCAATTGAAGCTGATGAAGACCGATGTTAGCCAATGAATATTAGGGTTTGCAACTGACGAAGATTAGGTTTTGCAGCTGACAAAGATTAGGGTTTGTAGCCGACTAAGATTAGGGTTACAGTCGATTAAGATTAGGTTTTTGATCTTGAAAATATTATTATAAAAGGAAGACTGTTTGAAGAGTTTGATGTTGAGGAGTGCGACACTCGGAGACAGTGCACAGAGTGCGAAGTTCAGTCGAAGATATCGTCGAATAAGTATTGAAGCAGGAGATGTGGTCGTAAGAGCGTAAAAAGCACAGAAGCTGCGAGATGATGGCGAAGTGCACAAAGTGAGCAAAGAAGTCGAGTCATGCCAAGTGTGAAATTTTCAAAGGAAGCAGAGTGCACAAAAGTGAGAAGACGATCATGAAGATCAACAGTGAAGTAGCAGATTATGTGAAGTGTTTGCATAGAGAGAGCAGAGTGCATAGAGGATGCAAAGGTGAAACAAACCAGTTAGGGTCTTGTAAAAGCAAAGGTATTCTATAATTAAACTTATAGATTCAAAATTGAAGTCTAGGTTGTAGTCTGGCATCAGGGGTTGGTGCTCCTTCCAGTAGGTGCTGGTAAATTAGGGGTTGTTGCTCCTTTCTATTGGTGCAGATAAATAAGGGGTTGGTACTCCTTCCAGTAGGTGCTGGTAAACTGATTGTAAAGTTGTTGCTTTGCAAAGGCTAGATTTGGATGGTAGTCCAAGCAGTCATTCTTGAGGAGTAGCAAAATTGGTGAACCTCGTTAAAATCTTGTGTTGTGTGATGTTCTCTTGCTATACTTACTATATCTATTTATAAGTTTTTAATTGCTGCTATTTTAAGAGCTGTAAATTCATTCTTAAAGTACCACACTAATTCACCCCCCCATCTCAATGCCATTGTAAGGCTATCAATTGGTGTCAGAGCCAAGTTCCCTTCAAAGGCTAAATTAGCTAGGGTTGATCTTGGATTAGTACATAATGGGTAAGAAGAATAGATCTTCCTCCAAAAGGGCATCTCAGTCAGTTTCAGTTCCTATAGAAGAGAAAATTGAACCAGAAGAGGTTGAAGGTTTTTTATCAAACAAAGCACCTGTGTTTGATGGAACAAATTACATGACCTGGAGAATCAGGATGCAGGCATATATTTGTGCTTTGGGAGACTACGTCTTGGATTCAGTAATCAATGAATGCACAACACCCATAACTCCTTCAATCGATGCTGTCGATAATAATTTGGTTGAAAATGACTCAAAAGCAAGGAATGCTATCAGGTGCGGATTAGTAGACAATGAGCTGATAAAGTTCAAGAGTTGTAAAATGGCAAAAGAAATATGGGACAAACTGAGGAGTGCTCATGAAGGAAACGATGAGATCAAGGATGTCAAGCTACAAACACATCAAGCTCAGCTCGAAGTTGTAAAGTTGAATAACGATGAGAACATAGAGATATATATGTTGAAAGTTAATGAAGTCCTAGAGGATGATTCTAAAAGAGAAACAAAAAAAGAATATAAATGTGATGAAGAAGAAATTGATGCTGAAATAAATTTGAAAGAGGAACTAACTGCAGCTCTGGATGAATTGAAGATAGAAAGAAAAAAGAATAAGGAAATCTCAAGAAAGCTTGATGATGCAAATGAAATAATAACCAGGTTGAAAGTACAGGTAGAATAATTCAAAAGGATTGAAGAAACTCTCATGTCACAGATCAATGAGAAAGAAATTGGTTGCTGCAAACAAGAGGAAGAGACTGTGTTATTGAAGAAACAACTAGAAGAGGCCAATACAAATCTCGAATTCGAGAAGATCACAGAGCTGCTAGATAAAATGATAAACCAACAAAGAAGCTCCATGGATAAGCGTGGTCTTGGATATGAAGCTGAACGACCTTCATCTTCCAACTCTACAGAGAAGAAGAAGTTCACTACTAAAGGATCGAAGCAAGAAAAGTTTGAAGCTGAATCTTCAAAAGGAAGAAAATTTTAAAGGAGATCTACAGCAAAGCAACCACAACAAAAGAGGTTCTATCACTCTCACTCTATTCATACTAATACTTTTAATGGCTATTGTTTTAGATGCAACCAGTATGGTCACAAGGCAACTTATTATGGATTGAATAATAAATAAAAAAGTTATGCTGGTAGAAATACTTCTGCGTTTCTGAGTGAACAATATGCATAATTTTTTAAATGTAATGGTCATGGGCACATAGCAAGGTTTTGTCCAAGCATGTTTGTATCTAATCCAAGGCAAAATAGTAGATTTCATCAGATGCAAAGAACGCAACACAGACTGGGAATAAATTAGGTGCATAAAAAGGAAAATAATCATTCATCAAGGATGCACAAGATACAACCACACAAGATAAATGTTCGAGTTCACGAAAAGGTTCAAAACAGGGATGCAACTGAAAAATCCAAGCCCAAGTTCAAGAAAGTTTGGAGAAAGATAGAAGAAAGGAATTCATGTCTCCTTGGACTGAAGGAGACTACTCCCCTATTGCACTAAGCAACTCCAGGTAACACATCCTCAAGGGGAGCAATCTTAAAGTTTTATTTTAATGCTCCTATGTATTTGTTTAGGTTTTTGAGGATGAAAGGCAAGTAGTTAGGGGGAGTTGTCTATAGTTGTCGAAGCATGTTCTCAGTTCATGTAGTTGTTTGTGGAAGTGCCGTGAAGGGTGGTGATTAAATTGAAAGTTCTCATTATTGGTAGTATTGCTATAAATGCAAGAACTACTTGGTATAGAAGAGTTATTGGTATTATGAATTTCACACTTGGCACGATTCGACTTCTTTGATCACTTTGTGCACTTCGCCATCATCTCACCGCTTATGCACTTTCTGCGCTCTTATGGCCACATTTCTCGCTTTGACACTTATTCAAAAATATCTTCGATCAAACTTTGCACTCTGCGATATCGCGACATGTTTGGCTAGAAAGAAAAACTATCGTGATATCGTGACATGTTTGGTCGGAAAGAAAAATTGTCGCGATTTCGCGACATGTTAGAAGAGAGAGAAGAAGATTGAAAAACTATCGTGATTTTGCAACATGTTGGAAGAGAAAGAGGAGAGAGAAAAATATGTCACGATTTCATGACATGTTTCATTTTCACGGTCCAAAGCGAAGAAAAGAGGAGAGAGAAAAAGGTGTCGCGATTTCGTGACATGTTTCATTTTTGTGGTCCAAAGCGAAGAAAATAGGAGAGAGAAAAAGGTGTCGCAATTTCGTGACATGTTTCATTTTCGTGGTCCAAAGCAAAGAAAAGAGGAGAGAGAAAAAGATGTCACGATTTCGCAACATGTTTCATTTTTGCGGTCCAAAGCGAAGAAAATAGGAGAGAGAAAAATGTGTCGCGATTTCGCGACATGTTTCATTTTTGCGATCAAAAGAGAAGAGAAAGAGGAGAGAGAAAAAGGTGTCACGATTTCACGACATGTTTCATTTTCATGGTCCGAAGCGAAGAGGAAGGCAGAGAAAGAAAAAGTGTCATGATTTCGCGACAGGTTCGAGAGAAAGAGCTCGCAAAGAAAAGTGTCACGATTTTGTGACAATTTGCAAGAAGGATTGTACGGACGAAAAAGTGTCACGATTTCATGACAGGTTCGAGAGAAAGAGCTCGCAAAGAAAAGTGTCATGATTTCATGACAATTTGCAAGAAGGATTGTACGGATGAAAAAGTGTCACGATTTCATGATAGGTTTGAGAGAAAGAGCTTACAGAGAAAAAGTGTTGCGATATCGTGACATGTCGGGTTTTCGCGACCCGATGAGAAGAAAAGTGCCAAGGAGAAAAAGTGTCATGATATCGTGACAAAAGGAAATAAGGAGAGTATGGAAGTGAAAGTGTCATGATTTCGTGACATGTTCTGTTTTCGTGAGGTCAAGGCAAGAAAAGGCACAAGGCAGTGAATGTGTCACGATTTCATGACATGTTGTGTTTTCATGGGCGAAAGACAGAGAAGAGCACAAGGCAACGAATGTGTCACGATTTTGCAACATGTTGTGTTTTCATGGGCGAAAGACAGAGAAGAGCACAAGGCAGCGAAAGTGTCACGATTTCGTGACATGTCATGTTTTCGTGGGTGCAAGCCGAGAAGAGGACAAGAAGGCAGAAAGTGTTGCGATATCACGACATGTCATGTTTTCATGGGTGCAAGCTGAGAAGAAGACAAGGAGGTGAAAGTGTCGCAATTTCGTGACATGCTGTGTTTTCGCAGGTATAAGCCAATAAAAGAAGTACGATGGCAAAAGTGTCACGATATCTTGACATGTTATGTTTTCACGGGGCCAAATCTAAGAAACAGAGCAAAGAGAAAAAGTGTAGCAATATCGCTACATGTTGTATTCTCATGGGCCGAAGTTGAGAGAAAGCGTACGGAGGAAAAAGTGTAGCGATATCGCTACATGTTGCATTCTCGTGGGCCAAAGCTAAGAGAAAGCGTTCGAAGGCGAAAGTGTCGTGATATCATGACATGTATTTTCACGGCAACAACTACAGAAGAGTTACAAAGGCAGTTGAAGTCGACGAAGATCGATGTTATCCGATGAAGATTAGGGTTTGCAATCGACGAAGATTAGGGTTTGCAGTCGACTAAGATTAGGGTTACAACCGACTAATATTAGGGTTTTGATCTTGAAAATATTATTATAAAAGGAAGGCTATTTGAAGAGTTTGATGTTGAGGAGTGCGATGCTCGAAGATAGTGCGTCGAGTGCGAAGTTCAGTTGAAGATATCATTGAATAAGTGTCGAAGCGAGAAATGTGGTCGTAAGAGCGTAGAAAGTGCAGAAGTGATGAGATGATGGCGAAGTGCACAAAGTGAGCAAAGAAGTCGAATCATGCCAAGTGTGAAATTCGCAATACCAATAAATATTCTATACCAAGTAGCTCTTGCATTTATAGCAATACTACCAATAATGAAAGCTTTCAATTTAATACTACCAATACTACCAATAACTTTAAGATTGCTCCCCCAAGTGTCTCTTCTATACCAAGTAGCTCTTGTATTTGCATAAAATCAACCTTGAACATGATATTAATAAGGATATTTGCTACTTGCTCTACTGATGATACAAAAATTAAATAAATATTCCCATGGGTATAAAACCATCACACATAGTGCACCAAATCTAAATGTACTTTTTTTGTTGATGAAACACTTGATTATGAATAAGTTGAATGGTGCTATAATTGTCACATAAAAGAGTCATTAGATAGGATCGAGGAATGTCCACCTACTCCAAAATCATAATCATCTATCAAAGGTTCTTAGATGCCTCATTAGTAGCATACTATTTAGCTTCCATAAAAGACTAAGAAATAGTGGACTATCATCTAGAGTACCAAGAAGTAGGGTAAGAACCACGATAAAATATAAAACCTATAGTGGAGCAATTTTGATCTAAATAACCATCCCAAATTTGAGAAGCATATTATAATAATAGGTGCATGGCTAAAATATGAATACACATCTTATGTATACCTCTATTATATTAAATAATCCTCTTGGTTGTGATACAATGACTCTCTTTAGCTACATGCATGTACTTGAAACATTATTTGAAAACAAATACAATATTAGGTTGTATGTGAGTGAGGTAAAGGAGAAATCCCACAAGAGGTTTATATAGAGGAGAATCCACTAAAGCAGTCATGAAATTTTCTAAAACCTTCAATCCTAAAGCAAATGGAGTCGAAGCATACTTGAAATACTTCAACCTAAAACACTAAAGTATATTTAAGGTATAATTATTTTGTGAGATAGGGTCCTTAAAGAAATATAATCAATCTAAATTCCCAAGAAATAACATAGAATCCCTCAATATATCATCTCAAAAGTAGAATGAAGTAATGAATTCATATCTTAAATTAAGAAAAGTGAGTGGTTTGTAATTAGAATATTAACCACATATAACACAATTACCAAAGTATCCTCATTCTAATGTTTGATGTAAATATTATGTTTATAATCACATCATCGAAACCCAAAACTAAGAAAGGAGTGTATCTTCTCATACCAAGTATGTGATGCCAAATTTAAGTCCATTTAAGGACTTAGTCCATCAACATACCAAGGAGGTAGAACCCTCAAGCTCAAAAATAAGTGGTTGCTACATGTAAATATCTTGTTGGAGCTTATCATGAAGATAGGAAATCTTAACATACATTTGATGTATCTTTTAACCATATGAAGTAGCAATAAATAGAATCATCCAAACAAAATCCATTTGAGTAACCAGGGTCAATGTCTCTGAGTAGCCAATTTGCTCCTAAGATACATAATTGGAAATAAGATGTGTCTTAAGATTATGAAATTTACAATATAAATTGCACTTGGTAATATAGATCCATTTGAACCCAACAACATTCATTCCTTATAAAATAAGAACAAGATCCTATGTTTGATTCTTCATTAAAGACTCATACTCAACAAATATGACATTATCCTATTCTGGTTAACACTTAGCCTAGGAGTGGGTGAGAGGATATCTATACTTATAAATCCTTGAGAGAAAGACCTAAGAATGATCCTTCTAGTGTCACTCCATGGAAATAATCACTTGAGGATGCTATAAAAGAGTTTGAATCTACTTGGATGTTGGACAACTTATGGAAGATCTAGGCACATCCTAAGATGGAACAACATCAAAAGCAAAAACTAAAGAATCAAAATCATACTCATTACCTACCTCAACATCCATTTTTAGGGCATAAAAAAACATCTTTCAAGCTCATTATTCCTAGAATCCAATACTAAATATGTAGTAGATGATGTTGCCTAAGAAGGGGTCAAATTTATAGGCATAAGGTCTTTATTAAAATGTGAATAGAAAGACCCAGTAGGAATAAAGTTCCAAAAAAAAAATTCAATACATGTTAGTGTAGTCATAGAAATAAGAGGATCTTCATCCAAAAGCTTAGACTAATATTTTGATAGAATTTCTAAAAGAATTGTGAGCCAAAGCAAGCCACCCACATAGATAGGTCCTAGCAAATTTTTTTAAGTTCTTGTTGCTTAAAATGTAAGGAAACCTTATTAAACTAGATAATTCTTGTACATGACTAACCGAAAGCCAAAATGAATCTTGTCAGGCTCAACAATTTTCTAAGATAAAGAAATCCAATTACTTCTTCCTGGGATCATGCTATCAACAAGGATTAAGGTTGTTGAGTATTTCAAGCAATGACATAAGCAAGGTGTCCTAAAAGTCCTAGCTAGTCCAGAGTTCAAAATAAAAGTGGTAAGGGATTTTAAATGATTATGTTAGCCAATGTCCTCCAAAGTTTTGGACAATCATGAGTTCAAAAACAAGAGTGTCTAAGGGTTCCTCCAAGGTGACATCAACATCAATGCACAAAATTCTCATTCAAGCTTGGAGTAAGTAATAGTCCTTAATAGAAGTAGACAAAGATTTTTTTATATGATGTAAGACAAAGTGCCCAATTTTTTTGGCTAGTTTAGAATGAAAAACAAAGAGGGGCTAGGGATTTTACAAGATGATGTAAGCATAAGCATTCAAAATTTCTATATAACCAAGATGCAACAAAGAATTCAAGAGTCCAAAATGAGCACTAGCCAAAATTTTTGTATGATGACATCAACATAAGTCCTCATAAGTACTGGACACTAAGATTCAATAAAGTAGAATAGGCTAGAAAGCATGAGTGGTTGGAAGGTGTAACTAGACAAAATATTTGAATGATGATGTAAAAAAAACCTATAAAATGTCTCAGCTAGGTCTCCAAGTCCTTGACAAGCAGCAAAAAAAAAATAGTTATCAGATAAAGACAAAATAAAAACCTCCTAGGAAACTCTCTTTAGTAGAGATAATGTATGTCAAAAGCAAAGACCACACGAGTACTTCTCAGCCATCCAAATCAAAGTAGTTAGACCGATTCTACAACCTTTGATACTAAAAATTAATATCCAGTCTCCTAAAACCTACAAAAGATATAAGTTACCCCTACTAATAATAAATGGAATACCTACAATGATGAAATCTAGCATAATAGTAAGGTGTAGTGGTGAAGTTCTGAATGTGCTAAAGATACCCATGCCTACTAAAGACATATGGATGTTAGGATTGTAACTGGCTATATTAGCAGATTAGATCAAAATAATTAGACTAGAAGACTAATAATTAGTTGATATGGGAAAAGAAAGTTACACCCATTCCCATAAAGCATGCTAATTGTGTAGAAGCCCCTATCTAGGCCAAGCTATGCTTACTCATGTCAAGCCTATGTTTTACCATCCATGCAATCATTCAGCTAGATTGAGTTGATTGTAAAAACTATAAAAACTAAAGTTACCTCAGTATGGGAGTCAACACTTTCAAGGTTTTCTTGTTGTAAGATTTTTATTTTGCTCTGCTATTAATGAAATAGATGATGTTTGAAATATACCTATGATGTGTTGTAGATTACAATGTGTATGTGAGTTTTGTATCTCTAAACATTTTTTTTATAACTTTATGGATGGCGTATTTTGTTAGGCAAATTCTATTTACTTTGAATTGTTATTTGTATTATCTCATGTAAGGCTATTGGAGTGTTAGATAATGCATAACATGAGTTAAATATAAATTATGTAATGTTTTATTTGATAGTTGATCTATTTGGCTCTATTTGAAGTTAAGTTGTAGGATGTTTGCATGGTGAGCGACATTGTTGTTACCTAGATTTGGCCACTATATGATCAATATCCATCCCTTTTTCCTCTCTCTCTAACCCTCTCATTTCGAACTTTAGTATTATACCATTTATTTCTATAAATCACAATAAAGGAACTAACCTTCTCTAAAGGTTGACTCAAAAGTAGGTTCGAGGTGTAGACCAATTGGTTCATCCAAACCCCATAAGGGGGGCGGAGGTCCAAGGTTAAAATATCGGGCCTCGTCGGACTGAACGCTTGTCCATTTCCTGGTGCTTTCAATGGCGTAAAAGGTTTAAAATGATTGTGGCATGGTGGTTATAGGGGCGGATTGTGTGAAGATCTGTGTGGCGGCTTTTGGGGAAGACAGCGCAGAATACTGTGGCGGCCATAAAAGATGGACAACCTGCCCGGATTCATGGCGGCTACCGATTCCACCATGTAAATACAAAAAAAAAAGAAAAAAGGTTGACTCAAAAGCAATTATGAACCATCCAATATCGGTTGTGGTCTAGGGTGCAAAACACACAACTAGGTGGATCATGGACCAAGATTTTTTGGTATGCATTGTGGGAAAATTCATTCAAAATTTGCCCCACATTTTTGGATGATGAAATTTTGGTGACTGTCTTGATCTCACAAGTGGATAAAAATACATTCACCTAGTGACTCCACAATTGAAATTACTTGATATTGAAAACTTTGTTGGAATAAAGAAGCCTAAAATAGTGTGATAACTAGATCTAATGCCAAAAACATCAAAGAGCCTTTACAGTTTATTGAATTACTAGATTGTAGAAAACCAAGACCAAAAAAGTCCTTATCTCTAGTCTGAGAACCCCTTGTTAAAAGTCCTATCCCTCTACAAGCTTTCCATAGAGTATCTCTTGATAGTTCCCACTTTAATAACATGTATGGATGAATTTATCCTATATGGAATATCATTAGGCCACTTCATCTTGTAGATATTCATAAAATCCCTTAGGAAACCCTTAAATCTTCTCCTACCTATGATGTTTCTAAAAAACTACCTATGAGCATTATCAAGATGTGGTTGCTTTAGTTGCTATTCATAACATATAGCATGGAGATGCTATGGTGAGACTCCTATCTCTATATTTAAGAGAAAATGTGTTGACCTAGTATAGAGTTCTTAATGATATTAGTATTATCTCATAGGTGAAACTAGTTGAGTTGTTCATCTTAGAGTTCAATAAGGTAGGATACCCTTTTTCATTGCTCACTTAGTTCACTCCATTTAGAGATATTAATAAGAAAATATCACAAACTTTAATATTAGATTCAACAAGACATGGAAGAAGATACCTTAGGATATACGGCCCTCTTAGCCTTAGGCTTACATATATTATATCTCGTAGACACCAAAACCTAGCCACTTGTCCTCCATCCATGCTTTCCCTCCATTTCCACCCATTATTCATATATATTTATATATATTTATTTTATATATTTAAATATTAATATTTATATATTATATTATATATATATATATATTTATATAAGTGAATTAATCCTAGCCATCTAATTTCATTTAATCCTATCCATCCATTTACATCAATCCATGCCACACCCTAAATTTAATATCCACCCTTCGATATGCTTTTATCTCAGCCACACGATTAGTGTCATTGAAACCCTAAGCATGCCCTAGGTTGGATTATAAATAGGAGCCATTTTGATGGCTCAACCCCTGAATTCCTAAGTAATCCCTAAATCTAGAAGCAATCTAAGTCCTTGAGGCCTTGAGTTCCTTGGAGTATCCGAGTACTCTTCCCTTCCATCCTCGCTTGCCATAACCCTCGCATCCATCACTGTTCATCTCGCCTCACCATATCTACTTTTGTAGACTCTTCCCTCAATCATCGAATACCTTCGGGCACTTCCTATCATTATCGAGCACCTCTGGGTGCTTCCCCTTGCTCGCCAAGCACCTCTGGGTACCTTCCTATCATTATCGAGAACCCATGGGTGTTTTCTGTAGCCATAGAGCACCTATGGGTATTTTACGTAAGTATTTTAAGGTCCTCCTAGCCTTTGGGTGATGCTAGGGCATCACCACATCAATTCACTACAACAAATTTCATATATCAGAAGATAATAAATACGTAAGGTAAATCTATTGTTTATTATTTTATTACATGCACTTTTATTTCTATTCATTTTATTTATAGTAGATAGTTAGGGTTTTTGATTATAGAGGGCCTCACATTGTGGAGCCCTCATAGTTGCTACTAATTTATTTGTTGTTTTATTGTGTGTAGATCTGAAGGTGTGACATCAACATTGGATAATTGCTTAAGTTGGAGTGGCCTAACATCGGATAACTAGAAGCCCACTCACTTCTGTTGGGAGCAAGGATACGCTTGAAGACACCACCAACCTTGTTTTCTAGGGTTTTGGAGAACCCTAGCCATTGTAAATTTGTATCAAAAGGATTCAAAGATCCTCATTGTAACAATGGAGTTTTTAGGCTCCCCCATTAATATAAGATCATTCATTGTGCAATTTTGTGTTCTTTGAGTTCAATTTATTTAGTATTATTTGGTGTTGCATTTTTGTCTCTTCAAATGGTGATCATGGTGGGACCCCCTAAGGGTTTCTTTTTATGATTTGCCTTACTAATTTATTTGCTATTTTCTATCATCTTGTAGGGTTTTTAAAAGTGCAGATTTCATAGATTTCGTTGGATCTAGGGTTTTTGGAAGTTTGTAGAAGGTTGCAGAAGGTGCATAAATGCTTGATGATGCTCGAGGGCTATCCAAAAATGCCTAGGTGCATTTCAGAAATACCTAGGGGTATTTTATAGAGAGTTAGAGTAGATATGTAGGCTGTTTGTAAGTCTACTATCCAAACCCTAGCTTTTCTATTTACGTATTTTGGTAATTTTATGTCTTTTTTAGGTTTTTAAGATAAAAAGAACTTCATTAATTAATCTAGAAAAGAACATTCATATTAGCTTGCATCTTAGGTTTTATATTAATCATTTGCATCCATCCACATCTTCTATTTGAAGTTTTTGATTTTTTATTGTGTGAAAAAAAATATTGCATTCTGATTTCATGTGAATTGAAATTGCATAATTAGTTTGCATTATAGGGTTAGGGATTCCTATTTTTGTAGGTCTAAGTAGGAACATTATTCATATACCAAGAGTATCCCCATACTTGGGTGATTCCATATGGAGGAGTAGATGAACCCCCCAGCTGTCTAGAGCGGGTCTTAAGCGGTGTACTCTACATCCTTTGGAAAAATTGGTATTGTGAATAGTGGCTTCTGATTTAGACTATCAAAAGTGGTTATCTTTCTAACATTGTATGAACACAATAGAAAATCATAAATTTTAAAAAGAACCACACACTACATGATTCACATTTAATAGTAGTGGTTGGATTTCATCACCAACCATTGCTTGAGATTTGGTGATGGTGGCTTTCATCTCCATCCACCAATATCTACCCTTAGAAACCCTAGGTCACCCCCGAGAAAACTTGCTGGATTTCATCACCAGCAAGAATCTCGTTGCCCCAACTTAGCCATAGTTTTTACCTTTCTTTGGATTAATTCATATTAGCACATTTGAAACACACAAGATTGAAACCTAAGAAAATGAACTCACATTAAAATGAGATAATCAATGAATGAGGTAAGACACACATGTTAAACAAACTTAGCATTGATTGTTTATTTTTATTATGAAATTTAAATTTTGTGTTTCATTTTATTGCATAATCTATATTTTGATTTATTTGCTTTATGGTCTTAACAAGAAAATAAAAGAAAGCATTAAATCAAGATAATAAAATGGAACCTTCATCCACCTTCCCCACCACTTCTGTGGTAGATTCCCTGAATGTGACATAGGTAGATTTATCTGTAGGTCCCTCACATTCCTTACCATCCATAACCTTTCATATGGCTATGCCCCAAGAAGAGTCAACCTCACCAACCATTGATCACCACATTACCCATATAGACATGGCATGAGTAGAAGCTCTCATGAAGTCTTCTAACTATGTCTTAGAGTCAGTCCCCAACTCACCTAGATAGGATTCTACTTTATAATAAGAGCCTATTTATTCCCAACCACCATCTAGCTTTACCCAGGTGTACACCAACCCTCTTTTTGAGGCATCAGTTGCACCTTCCTCCCATATGTCCATTCCCCAACCCTCATGTGCTCCTAGCACTTCATACACATCCACATACACCAACCCCTTGTATGAAGCACATGTAAATGCTGCTTCACAAGTTTTAGCCTCACAAGTTACCATACCTAGTGTAACTTGTCCCCAAGCCACATCTTCCATACCATCTACTTCCATACCCTCAACTTTTGATAGAGATATTAATGAGGCATGGGAACACTTGAAAAAATTTCTTAGACAACATCAAAATGCTCAATAACAAGTACAAGTGAACCCTAAGCCTTTACCAAACTCTACTCAGACTATCCTTATTAACTAAGGTCCATCATGGACACCATAGTATTCTATGGTTTCTATCCCTATCCCTCCATCAAGTCATACCACTACCCATCCTATTCCCATTGGCCAACCTAGCCATAACCCTCATACATCAACCTCATTCCATAATTCTCCATATTTTCATCATCAATCTCCCATTCATCAATTTCCATCAAATTCACCTAGTCATCATTACCAATCTCATCATCATTTAGTCACTCCACAACATTTCTCCACTCCACCTCAAAATCATTAGGTAATTTAGGGCTTCCACATTCCTGAAGAAGACCCTCGAATTAAGGCCATGCAAAAATAGATAGATCAATTGATACAATATACTCCTGGTTTGACAAATCAGAAACCAACCTTACATCAATTGATCAATCAACCCATTCATCCTTTGGTACCATCACCACCATATCCAATAGATTTCATGGTGCCTAAGTTTGAAAAATTCAAGGGAACTGAGGATCCCAAAGAACATGTGAGCACGTTTGTACATGCTTGTTTTAGAATTCAAAATGATAATGCTCTCATGCTCCAAAATTTTCCTCAAACATTAGGAGGAGATGCCATAGAATGGTATAATCAATTACCCAACCATAGTATTTATACTTTTGAGCAATTGATTGACCAATTATTTGAGTGTTTCATCTTAAATGTTAAAAATAAGATCTCATTATCTGATGTCTATGCTTTAAGACAACATGATGATGAGTCTATCTATGATTTTGGAAACCGTTGGAGGGTTGTCATTACTAAGTTGCCATTCACCCTACCAATGGATGAGCTAATAAATTATTCACCAAGAGTTGTTTAAAACCTATCTCTTGGATGCTTCAACTACAAACTTATCATTCATTTGAAGAAGCTTTAGCTCAGGCTAGTGTCATTGAGGAAATCAAAATCCAAGAAGGCATACTTAAGCCTAAGAAGAAAGAATGGCAAAATAAGGGCCAATATAAAAGCAACTATTCTGGCCAACCAAAATCAACATAGGCTACCCCAACCAATCAGCCCAATCACGTTAATCAAGTGGTCATGAGCCAATTGGTAATGGCTCAACAACAATCTATGCAACAAACACCACAACAAATTGCTTATCATGCGGTACCCTCAACAACTCAAGCCATGCAAAACATAGTGCCAGCTATGGAAAACCATCCCCGATGATAGTCTATCCAAAAAAATCACCAATACACCCCCTTAGCCGAGTCATATGCTTCCCTTTTTTGAAGGTTGTATGACACAAACAAACTTGCTTTACCCAAAATTAGACCTGATGATCCCACCAAACGTAGTAAACATTATCAAGAACATCTATTTTATCCTTATCATAGGCAAAATGGGCATGACATTAACAATTTCCATACATTTAAAGACATAGTGCAAGACCTTATTGACTTGGGGGCAATCAAGCTTGATAATCCCCTTGCTCAACAAAATCAAAACCTTGGTATATTTCAAACACCACTTCCTCATCATGAGGAGGTGCAACCAAATGTAGGAGGGGCTAACACCAAAACTCCTCCTAATCAATTCAATCATGTCCAACAATACCAAGGGTTTGTAGGGGCCATCCATGTGGTCACTAGAGGTCAAAGAAACAATCAACAAAATGTAAGGCAACCACCTCAAGCAAGTGTGTCACAACCTCCCACATCACCACCCATTCAAATTTCCCCCAATCCTTCATCACCCATCCATATCCCTAGCCAATAAAATCCTCCAAATCCACCCATCAATCATCCACCATGACCAATCATCTCATTGAGTAGCCGGTTAACTACAAGTCTAAATATGGCTTCCACCAAATTGTCAATTTATGAGTTAATTCAACAATCTCCCCCACATCATGAGGCATTAATGGATATTCTGAAATCCATTGAATTACAATCTCAAGATTCTAATGCCTTCAAAAACTTTTTAGGGAGCATCCAAACATGCATGGAGCCTTCCATCACATTCTATGACTTTGATATTAAGCCAATCTCATCGAACTCAGTAGACCCTCCATTGCATATTATGGCTCTAATTGACAAGAAGCCTTTTAAAAGAGTGTTAATTGACATCGGTTCCTCTATCAATATCATCACCACATCCACCCTTCATCATTTGAACCTTCCTCCATCTCATATCACCAAGTCATCATTCACCTTAAAAGCATTTAATGATGCTTTATGTTCCATAGTTGGCACTATTGTTTTACCCATTGAAGTAGGGGTCAAAATATTGCACACCATGTTTCACATCTTGGAAGGATCCATGGCATACAATGTACTCCTTGGAAGACCTTGGATGAGGGAAATGAGATGTGTCCCTTCAATACTACATCAATGCTTGAAATATGTTCATGAGGGACAAGTACATTGCATACTAATGGACATCGAGCCATTTAAGTATTGCAATTTCATTTCAAATCCTTATGAGTCCATGCTTCCTTCCACTCACCTTTTCCTATCACCATCATCCAATCCATCTACCACTTCACCAATTTCTTCATCAAAGGCTCCCATTCCTGAGGAGCTCCCTATCACCAATCCCCATCAAGCTTCCATACCCCCATCATCTTCATCATTGACTACATGCACATGTGGTCATAGTCAATCCACATCATCAACATCATTGCCATCCACTTCATCATCATCATCCATTCAATAACCTTCCCAATCCAATCCATCTCCATCACCTAATGTTTCACAAGTCGAATTGATGGATTGTGAAACATCTCCATCTTCACCATTTCTCGAGCCATCATCTAACCATGGTCCTTCCATATCCTCCCAAGTTGAGGTCCACCTCACTAATCTTGGTATTGGTGAATATGTGGTCCAAGACATCACCATCATGCCCCTCACCATTCCTAATGCTAAGGATTTTGGTCACCCATGTGACCCACCTTTAGCCATAGGAGTAGTATATAACATGGGTTCAGCTCCAAATAGCATAAATTTTGTCTATGGGGGGATTGATTCTTCATCAAATCTAGCTCCCCTAGAGGAACCCAAAGAACCAACACTTGCCAACATTCCAAACATGTCAGGATTTCCATCTTACTATTTTCACATAGTCAATTGGCAAGGTCATGGCCTAGGATTGCATGAATAGGGAGTGCTTCAACCTATTGATGTTCCATATCAAGAGGTGCATGACCATTCAGGTCTAGGTTACCACCCACTTTCCACCACCTCTTCTCTTGAACAAGCCTTCCAAAGGCTTAATCTAAATTCAGGAGAAGAAGCCCTCCATCTCGATAATTCTGATGATGAAATCTATGAAGAATTCGAACTTATATCGATAATTTTAGATGAATCTAAAGAAGAATCGGAGCCCATTATTCCCCATACCGAACAAGATGAGTTTTATCTCAACATGTTCCCCATCCATGAGCCCATATTTCACTTGCTTCTTCCACAAGAGTGAGCCACCCCTACCGGTGAACCACCACCTCCATTCCATTAAGCCATTTCATAAGCCAAACTTGTAACATATGTACATAACACAAAAATAGTGGTTTTCACCACTACCAAAAAAAATCAAAAATCAACAAAAATATTTTATTTCTTTGCATTGCATATGTATATATCATTTAGATAAATGCATTTATTTGTGTTGCTTGTTGCTATCCAGGTTAACCAAGCTCCTAGCACCGGTTCTTAGGTTCCATCCATTCCATCCAACCTTATCCACCTTTCCCATAAGTCAACATGAATCCTATTGATTTATTTACCCCACTCTGTAATCCATATGATCCGACTAAACCAATTCCAATTGACATAAGTCTTATTGATATGGATCAAATTTCCTCACCTCCATCCTTTTTTAAATTTATCTTATCTAAGGAATTGTTAAGGGCTTCCACCAACTACATTCCTCCATCCCCTCCACCTTCACCTTCACCTTCACCTTTGGATCCTGAGGTTTTCTAGGTAGAAATAGATGAGGATAAGCTAGAAGAGTTTGATGACATCTTAGATGACATTCATCTGATCCCTATGCCCCATCAACTTGAGGAAGGTTCCCACATGTCCATTGAAGATACTATTGATGTGGACCTTAGTTCAGATAAAGACAATCCCCAAATTGTCAAGCTTGGAAAAAGTTTATCACCTGATGAACAAGAGCAATTAATTGCTCTCCTCAAGAGGAAGAAGGGCATATTTGCATGGTCCTATAAGGACATGCCTGGTCTTGACCCTAGTTTGGTTGTCCATAATCTCACCTTACATCCTGATGCTAAGTCGATCAAACAAAAACTTAGGAGAATGCATCCTACCATGGCCCTCTTGGTAAAAATAGAGCTTCAAAAACTCTTAGATATGAACTTCATAGTTCCTATCGACTATCCTGAGTGGCTTTCAAACATGGTACCCATTCAAAAACCTAATGGGGTGATACACATTTGCACTGACTTTCGAGATCTTAACAAAGCATGTCCTAAGGATGACTTTCCTCTCCCAAACATTGATACTCTTGTCGACACCTGCATTGGCCATGAAATGCTTTCACTCATGGATGGTTTTTCAGGATACAACCAAATTCGAATAAATCTTGATGACCAACACAAAACAACATTCACTACACCTTGGGGAACTTTTTGTTACAAGGTGATGCCCTTTGGCCTCAAAAATGTAGGTGCCACTTATCAACGTGCCATGACATACATCTTCCATGACTACATGCATAAGATTATCAAATATTATGTGGATGATCTCTTGGCTAAATCTAAAACTTGACAAGAACATATTGGTGTATTGGAGAAAGTTTTTGATCGACTCCTAGAGCATAATGTAAGGTTGAATCCCAAGAAATGTGTCTTTGGTGTTACCTTAGGAAAACTTCTAGGATTCATTATCTCCAAAAGAGGCATTGAGGTGGACCCTAATAAGGTCAAGGCCATCATGGAGATGCCTCCCCCAACTAACTTAAAGGAATTGCATAGTTTACAAGGAAAGATTCAATCAATCCATCATTTTATTGCACAAATTTCTGATAAATGTAGGCCATTCAATCACCTACTACAAAAGGGGGTGCCATTCTCTTGGATAGATGAATGTCAAAAAGCCTTTGATGACATTAAGCAATACCTAGCTTCTCTACTAGTCTTAGCTCCTCCTCATCTGGGGGTCCCATTTTATCTTTATATCTCAACAATGAACTTTGCATTAGGGACAATGCTTGCACAAAAGAATGAAGAAAATCGAGAGCAAGTTGTCTACTACATTAGTCGAACATTGGTAAGCTATGAAACTAGATACGCTTATGTAGAAAAATTGTGCTTAGCAGTGGTTTTTACCACTAAGAAACTTTGACATTACATGCTTAGTCACACAACTTATGTCATAGCTAGAGAAAATCCTCTATGTTATATGATGTCCCACACTTACAATAACACCCACACCGCTAAATGGATAATGCTCCTTACTGAATTTGACTTGGAATTCATTAGCCAAAAATCCATTAAAGGTTAGGTAATAGTCGATCAACTTGTGGAAGCTCCACTACCTAGTGATCATCCTTTGATTATTGAGCTCCCAGATGATTTGGTATTTGCTATCATTGAACAAGAAGAAGATGTCATTCTAGAGGAAGACATCGATATCACACTATTCTTTGATGGCTCTAAGTGCATGAAAGGTCAAGGTGCTGGAGTCATGTTTCATACACCCTAGGGGGTACCTATCCCCTTATCATTCAAACTTGACTTCCAATGCACAAACAACACTGTAGAGTATGAAGCCTTAATCTTAGGTCTTCAATCAGCTATAGCTATGAGCATTAAGCGTATTAGGATATTTGGTGATTCTCAACTTGTTGTTAAGCAAATCAATGGAGAATACCAATGCAAAGAACCTACCATTAAGCTTTATCATGAAGTAGCAATGAAATTGCTCTCTAAGTTTGATTGGTATGAAATCAATAGTTTACCATGTTTGACTAATAGATTTGTAGATGTGATGGCCTCCCTTGGATCATTGATTCCAAAATATTCCTTTGGAGAGGTACAACCCCTTATAATTTCAATGGTCTCTAAATCTACAATTGTCCATGCTGAATCTAAAGATGAAAAGGATGTTTGCTTTATCCATTCGGATCCATATGAGCCTTGGTCAAGCCAAATAGTAGCCTTTCTCAAGTTTGGAACACTCCCATCTGACATGTCTCGAACTACCAAATACACTTTCAAGCAAAAGGTAGCTCATTTCATTCTCTTGGGGGACATGTTGTATAAACATGGTTATGATGGAGTCCTCCTTCATTGTCTCGAGTCTAGTGAGGCACAAAGAGCCATAGCTGAAGCCCATGATGGTACTTGTGGTGGTCATTTTAGTGGAATGGCCATTGCAAAGTGTATTTTATGCATGGGTTATTATTGGCCCACAATGGAACATGATTGTTGCACTTATGTTAAACATTGCAAAAAGTGTCAAGAACATGCTAATTTAACTCATGTACCATCACAAGCTTTACAACCTATTCAAAGCCTTTGGCCCTTTTCACAATGGGGTCTAGATCTAATTGGAAAAATTTCACCTCCTTCCTTGGGACAACATACATTCATCATCACAACCACTGAATACTTCACAAAGTGGGTTGAGGCAATTCCTCTAACTAGTATGATAGGACCTAGAATTGTGGAGTTTATACTTCATCACATCATTTGTCATTTTGGTATTCCCTCAAAAATCATTTCAGATAATGGCAAGTCTTTCAAGAACAAGGATGTTCGAGCACTTTGCGAGAAATATAACATTCAACATAGTTTCTTGACTCCTTATTACCCATAAGAAAATGGATAAGTTGAAGCTTCCAACAAGACCTTAATTGCTATTCTCAAGAAACTTGTCAAAGAAAATCATAGAGATTGGCATACACAAATTCCCTTGGCATTATGGGCTTATCGAACAAGCATCCACATGCCTATAGGGGCAACACCATTTTCATTGGTCTATGGAGCCGAAGCAATCATACCTCTTGAGCTCGAGATCCCCTCCTTGCAAATTTCTTTGCAAGAATTCATAGATGATGACACTTCTAGACAAGCACATCTTGACCAACTCACACTTCTTGATGAGAGGTGAGTCAATGCTTTAGAGCATTTACGAGTTTATCAAGACCACCTAAAGCATGCTTACAATGCCAAAGTTCATCTACATGAATTCCAAGTAGGAGATCTTGTCCTTAAAGAGAACCAACAAAACACCAATGCATTACCGCATCTTCATGATAAATTCATGGCTAATTGGTTAGGTCCATACATTGTTACTCAAAGAGTGGGTAATGGTACTTATAGGCTTGCCAGTCTAGAGGGAGAGGAAGAACCTAAACCACTTAATGTTATACACTTGAGAGCATTCTATGCATGATTTGATTTCTATATATGTATATATACATGGCTAATACACAAAAATATTTGCATACATTTCATTCATAACATTGCATTTCATTTGCATATACACTTCAAAAATATTGCATTCACACACATCTCATATTGCATTTCAAATTTCACAAAATTGCATGTCATACATTGCATTTACATCCACATTTCACATTTCATATTAGGGATCATTTATTAAGTTCAAGGTCTTGAATTGGTCCAACAAAAGTCATGTTGCCTTAATCAGGGGCACCTTCACAATATCATCCACACAATTCCACCAAGTCAAATTGCCATTCGCACAAACCACATTTCATAAAATTCCTAGGTGTTTTCGGTCACTCAGCCACTCCTAGTGTTTTAAGCAAACTCCAAAATACATGTCGAGTTCTTTTTAGGACCATTACACATATACACTAAGAAAATCTTGAGTTTTGGGAATTGACTCCAAAACATTCTTGAACCAAACACAATTTCACATCTTAAAAACATCTTGTGTCAAAGAGGGATAACACCATACTTGGTATGAACCTCGAAGTGAAAAGGGTCATCCTTGCTAGTCCCATCATGCAACATAGTCCATAAGAATAGTGGTTTTCACCACTATCATAGTTGCTTCCAAATCCAAAATATAGAGTAGTAAGGATAGGGTACAATTCTCATCATACTTAGGTTGAGAATATGATTCCCCAAAACTCTAAATATTTTACATCACACACCACTGATCATTGGGTTGTAAGGATCATACTACATTTCTAGTCATATGGTTAGGTAGTCATCCCCAAAACTTAAGAGATCAAAAACATAAATCATGGACTATGGAGTTAGCCTCCATCGGAGCTATAGATGCTTGACTGGTAGTGGAGTACGCTCATGCATGGTGACACATCTCTTTTAAAGAGACCTCTAACCACTCATAAGGATAAGCTAGCTTCTTGGTCTCATCCATAATAGGTTTACCCAATTTACTCAAGATGAGTTAATGAACTCACTTGCACACACATTGGTTCTTGATTACCTCGAGTCATTACCATGCTCTTGATTCGGTAAATGAATTCACTACACACACATTTGGTCCTAGAGGGATTAGGTAGTTTTAGTGAGTTTGTTTGATACCACTAGTATGTCTGAGTCTCTATAAAATAATAATTTTCCATATCAACATCCATATCTTCTTCCATATCAACATCCATATCTTCTTCCATGTCAACATCCATGTCAATTCATCCCATATCCCACCAAGTTTGGTGCCCCTGATTAAACAACAATGCTAGAAAATGGCCAAGCAAGATCTAAACTATAAATGATCATTAGAACATTTACATTCCATACTTGCATTAATCATCCATAACATATCATATGCATTCATCATCCATATAAACATGCATTCCACAAAAGCATTCACACAAAAACATATAACACAAAAGGTAAAATCCATGTATATATATATAAATATCACATGTACAATGAGTGCCAAAAGGCTACATACAATGGAGCACCAAGGCTCATATACAAAAAGTGCATCTAAGCACTAAGCTATGTCCTCCAAGAGGACCCCTATGACCTAGTAGGAGCCCTAGACCTAGAGCTATGCCTAGACTCACTATGCCTAGCACCCTTAGATATAGATGAGGTTGGAGGATCTAGAAGTGGAATATGATGCTCCATCAACCTATCCTCCAATGCCTCGATATATCTATGTCAAGATCGAAGATATGCTATGTCAATATTATATTGATGCTCCCTCTCTAGTAGCTCTACCTGGAGCCTCATGATCCTTGTATCCTACTCTGCTACCTACTGCTCCAACCATACCCAATCCTCCTCACTCTAATCTAGAGGCCCATCTAGAACCTCCTTCACATCATCTCCATCTCCATCATCTCCCCCAATCTTGGGAGCCTACCTCACTTACCCTTAGTCCTCCTCCTTTGACTATCTGATTAAAGGTATCACTATCACTTGGGGGCCTCCTGGGTCCCCTCATCCCTAGCCTCATCACCATCCCCATCAACCACTCCTCGAGGTGGTGCCCATGGTGGCTATGAAGTGAACCATACATCATACTCCATGGTAGTCCCTACATCATCTACATCTAGGAGATCCATCTCCTCATCATCCTCATAGGTCACCCTCCATGGCTCTATACATGGTAGCCCTATCTCCTCTTGATGCCTCCTATAGCACACCGACTCATCTGGGACATCCTACCTCAAGCTAAATTGTTCGAGTACTCATGAGAATTAAATATACTCAGCCTCACTCTGATATCTCCCAACCACCCACCTAGCCTTCCACACTCATCGTAAGTGCTCTCCATCTCTGGTCCACCTACAAGCCCACCATGACCTCCATATCACTTGGGTGGATGTCAATCTAACCCATAAATCTTAGTACCACTAGCTCATCCACATAGGCTAACTCGATTGTACCTCCTTGACCACTACCCATCTCCTAGCGTAGGGTTGCTCCCTACCCAAGTCTACTACTAGTAAGCCCTCTGATTGAGCCACACTAAAGTGCTCCCATCCCCAACACTATAGTAGTAAGCTGCACCCTAATCCCTTCCTCCCCTGCCTCATCACCTCATATAGCTCTTAGTATACCTACACCAATAAGGTAGGAGCCCATGCATACACCTACCTCCTAGTGAGCATATCACTCACTACCCCTATCAGGTTCCAAGGGAACCTACACCTAGTGTTGTTCGGGGCCATGATGTTGGCCAACATGAACATTACCAAGGCATGGAGGGCATCCAACTCCTTGTCCACATACATGGACAAGTATGGTATACCTCCACTCTCCACCCTCACACCCTACCATGCATCTCCAAACATCTTCATCATCTCTATATTTTGATCCTGACCTCAACTCGGATCCCCTCCATTGGCACCTTGAGGATGTGATATACATCCTCCAAGGTCATGATCACCTCTCCTATGGGGAGCTAAAAAGTCCCCCTATCCGCATCCCACCTCTCTGCCAAGGTAGAGAGGTACCCCTCATCCACCCTCACCACATCAATCTGGGCTACCTCCACTAGCCCCACTTCCTCTAATAACTCCCACTCCTCATCCAACACCACCTTCCTCATCCTAGGAATGAGAGGTGAGAACCGGTGTTGAGCCTCCAAAATCCTAAGCTATAACACAACACAAAATCATTTATCATTTTTTTAAAAAAATCATAAAAACATAAAAATTTTGCATAATACAAAACACAAGGGTATTACCTCAGTAGCTTACACTCTAATAGTAGCCCCAACCTCTACACCCTCTCCCTTCACCACCATAGCTTCCATGCCTAAATCACTTCACCTCACTTCACTCCACTCTCCCAAATATAACTTCTCAAACTCTCAAATGCACAAATGAGCTTCATTTCTCATCCTGCTAGCTATTTATAGCTGCTTCAGGCACCTTGAGATGCCCATGGGATTTTTTGGTACATTGAAGTGCACTAGGGTATTTGCAAAGTACCCAAACATCGATGGGCATTTCTGTAGGCTAAAAGCACCAATGGGCATTTGGCATTAATTTTGACAAAAGATAAATTTTCACAAAATAGTGGCTTATCCCCACCAAATCACTCCAAATTGCATCCATGCATCTATTCCATCATTTTATTAAGTTTTGTGAAGATTCCAACTGATTTGGATGCATAATTTTCATTTGCGACCACAAATTGCAAATTTGCCTAACAAGTTACAAAAGCACTCCAAAATGGTCCAAATATTCACAAAATGATCATAATCATCATTCTCATCATTCATACATCATCATCAACATCATTCCATATCATCATTTGCATATTTTCCAAGTTCAAACAACATTCAAGTGAATCTTGTATCTAGTGGGTTTTTCTATATACTTGGTGATTGCAATGATTTGCATCCATGCAATTCGGTAAGATGAAGAACCTACCATAAGGACACTTGGTCATTTTCATCATTCCATATCTCCTTGTTCAAAATCATAATCATATTTGGTATGTACATAAAATTTGAACTTAAGAACATTTGCACAAAAGTTATCATTGATGGCCTAGTTCGTGGGGCTTAAAACATGGATAAAATCAAATTTCATCATTACACATTTCCTTGATAGTCATCATGGTGACTGGCTTTAGCTAGGGTGATTGGTTTCGATCATAGGAATTATCTGACAGTCACTAGTTGGCCCTCCGAAGTTGACTATTTTTATTTTATCTTTGCATATCAATGATGTCGGAAGGCATATTCTTCAACAACATCGAATCACCCCAAATTTGGGGTAACCACATTTGGTTTTGACTTTTCCCACAATGGGATACATCTTACATGATCATGGCATCCACACTTGGCAAAATCCCTTCATCTATTGGGGTAAAAATAGACACATTTTCATCACATTTCACAAATCCCTTCATCTTTTGGGGCAAAAATAGACATATTTTTCATCACATTTTCACAAATCCCTTCATCTATTAAAAATTTAAAATTTCATTATTGGGGAAAAATAGATGCATCATTTCACATTTTTCACCACTCCCCTTCCCACCGTTGGGGCAAAAATGGTATCACATATCACATCATCCATCATTCATTTGCATAGATTTTTCAATTGGCTCATGAGATTCATCCACAAACTCATTCACCAATTGAGGGGGTAAGCTACACAAAATTCAAATTCTTTCATTCTTTTATCTTCAAGCTCATGTTTCACATCCCAAGAGAAAGTTGCTTCTGCACCTCGCCAAAATAGGTGTCTTGTATTTTTGCACTACATTGTGTTTCACGCAACGTAATACAAAAAGGGGCATCTGTAGACACCAAAACCTAGCCACTTGTCATCCATCCTATGCTTTCCCACCATTTCCACCCATTATTCATATATATATTTATTTTATATATATATTTATATAATATTTTATATATTATATTTTATATATATTTAATAAATATATATTTATATAAGTGAATTAATCCCAACCATCCGATTTCACTTAATCCTATCCATCCATCTACATCAATCCATGCCACACCCTAAATTTAATATCCACCCTCCGATATGCTTTTATCTCAGCCACACGATTAGTGTCATTGAAACCCTAAGTATGCCCTAGGTTGGATTATAAATAGGAGCCATTTTGATGGCTCAACCCCTAAAGTTCTAAGTAATCCTTGAATCTAGAAGAAATCTAATTACTTTATTCCTTGAGTTCCTTGGAGTATCTGAGTACTCCTACCTCCATCTTCACTCGCCATAACCCTCGCATCCATCATCGTTCATCTCGCCTCACCAGATCTGCTTCTGTAGACTCTTCCCTCAGCTGTCGAATGCCTTCGAGCACTTTCTATCACCATCGAGCACCTCTGGGTGCTTCCCATCCACTTCCAAGCACCTCTGGGCACCTCCCCACCATTCCCAAGCACCCACGGGCATTTTCTATAGCCACCAAGCACCCGTGGGTATTTTACGTAAGGGTTATGAGGTCCCCCTAGCCTTCGAGCGATGCTAGGGCATCGCCACATCGATTCACTACAACAAATCTCATCAGATCAAAGGATAACAAATACGTAAGGTAAATCCATTGTTTATTATTTCATTACATGCACTTTTATTTTTGTTCATTTTATTTACAGTAGATAGTTAGGGTTTTGCTATTGCTTATAGAGGGCCTCACATTGTGGAGCCCTCATAGGTGTTACTAATTTATTTGTTGTGTTATTGTGTGCAGATCTGAAGGTGTGACATCAGCATTGGACAACTGCTTAAGCTAGAGTGGCCCGACATCGGATAACTAAAAGCCCACTCACTTCTGTTGGGAGCAAGGATGCACTTGAAGACACCACCAACCTTGTTTGCTAGGGTTTCGGAGAACCCTAGCCATTGTAAATCTGTATCAAAAGGATTCAAAGATCCTCATTGTAACAATGGAGTTTTTAGGCTCCCCCCATTAATATAAGATCATTCATTGTGCAATTTTGGTTCTTTGTGTTCAATTTATTTAGCATTATTTGGTGTTGCATTTTTGTCTCTTCAATACCCAAGCCTTTGTCCTATACCTAGGCCTACATATTTGGCTAGCCAATGAAATAATATTTCCATAGTTTTTTCAAGCTATAATTGTTGTAATAAATGCACTAATATCTATTGGCAAACCACCTCCCTTTAAGCAATTTGATTCTATCCTTAATGGGTTGATGAATTCTAGGATCAATAAATCAATCACATATCAATATCAATATCAATATCAATATCAATATCAAATCATATATCAAATCAACATCAATATCATATAAAATCACACTAAAAATATTTATTGATAAAACTCAAGCAATGCATAAAGCAAAGCTTATTCGAGTTACATTTTACATGGCTTTGTCTTCAATATAAAGATACATGTTACTTTTCACGGTACATGACTCTTGGCTTTTGCACTCCTCAAACTCATGGGAGAACGTGACTCTTCAATTTCCTCTCTTATATAATAAGTTCCACATATTAAATAAAAACAAAGTATCTCACGGTTGCATATAACTCCCTACTTCTAAATTAGATACATCACACTCATAACTTTTTACTTCCTAACCAGACACCTCACACACTTAAATAATGACACATGCACACTTCCACTAACTTGACACATACTTTATACATAAAATCAAACTCACATTGTAATAAAAATATTTATAATGAGATCAAATAATATAATACCTCAAACATCTTCTATACTACATTGTTTGGTGTGATGAACTTTTGCCTTCAATATATTTTTTTTTACCTTTTCGATTCTTGTGCTTAATTTTATTGTATTCTTCTTCTTATTCTTCTTCTTCTAATTATGAATCCAACCCATTGTGTTATTGCCTATTATTGCACCATTTCTCAATAAGTCATCACAATAGTATAATTCATGACCATTACTATTATCTTGATTTCTATAGTCTTGTTGTTGGATATAGACTGTATTAATTCTTTATTCTTGCTACCATGTTTAGTGCATTTATTAGATTTATTTTGATTCTTGTAGCTATTTGAAGACTTCATATTTTTTGTATATTTTCCTTCAATGTTTAAGTCCAATTCCTTTTTATTTTATGAACTTTGAGAGAGCGTAATGCTATAAATGTTATTTTCCCAATATCAATAGGTACTATAATAGTACCTTTAGGGTATTCACTTACTTCACTTAGTTTTATGCTTAGATAACCTTCAAATTTTATAAAATTTTCATCTTTTGCTTCTTTGAAAATTATTTGTAAGACCCTTTTAATTTTTGTGATATATTATTTTGTTTTCTAGTATTCTCTATCATGCTTTGTGTACAATGTTTTAAAATTTCCAACATCTCCTCACTATCCTCTAATGATGCATTTTGAATATTTTCATCCATATTGATTTGTTCTTTGAATAATTTTCCAATTTTATTCACATATTTATTTTCCTTCATTTTTCCTTTCAATTTTTTTGTTCCCAAATTAACAAATTTTATTATTAATTTCAATTTTAAATTTTACAAATCTTTGTTAGAAAATATTACATTATTTGGTACATACTAAAGTATCCTCATGGTACATCTTCTAAATATTAGATTAGAATTGTATCTTATTTAGAGTGTGAGTAAATATTTTATGTAATGTAATAATGTGCAGGAAATGCACACGTGTCACGTAAATGAACATGCAATTGTAATGTGTGTACATGTGCACAAATGTCTGATATGTAAGTGTGCATAAGTATCTTTATATTAGAGTGTATAATGTGAATATATATGTCCAAGTGTGCATACAAGATAGAATCATATGTATGCAAGTGTCAAATAGAGAAGCCAAGAGTCATGAGACTTGGCATATGGAAAGGAAGAGTCAAGCATACAAAGAGTCATCCTACTATGGCTATATATTACTCCATTGAGGGACATCGCCTACATAGTCTACATTTTCTACATAGTGAGCATGGAAAGCATTGTAATTGTATGAGATTTTTATGATATATTTGTAAAATAAAGAGGAGTAATCAAGATTGCATACATTTAAAAAACTAATATTGTAAGTTGTGCTACATGCTTTGTACATGTATGATTTTTGCTATTACATTCACATTTTTGCTTATTACTGAATGTTAGTATTTTTATTATTATTCTTGATTTACATATTAGTTGGCTCATATTATTCTGGTTACATCATTATTTGATCTTACTATATTGTGGCTATCATATATTTGATCTTACTATATTGTGGCTATCATATATTTGATCTTGTGAGTTTACATTAATATTGAGGCTTCAAAAGACATCAATATTCTCAAAATAATTCAATCAATTTCAAATATCAAATCAATTTCAAATTCTTACTTCTTATATCTCCCTTCACAATAATTCAATTCTTCAATCCTTCAATTTAATTTCTCGAATTTAAAAATTAAAAATATTAAGTTTTCTTATATCTTCTAAATTTTAATCAACCAATTATCAATTTAATTTTTCCTTCCAATTATCAATTAATCATGAATTTAATTTTCCTTCATTAGATGTAATTCCTCCAACCAATTAATTTATTAAAATAATTAATTCATTCTACTTATAACTCCCAGTCATCATTCAAAATTCAATTAATTCTTCTTATCACTCCACATTAATTCACTTTTCCAATAATAAAATTATCCTTATAACTCCCAAAAATCAAATCAATTTGTGCTTAATTTATTAGAATGGTATAAGGGTTACATAAATTACATTTATTTGAAGCACATCCCATGCAATTCGATGTCTCATCAAAGATTAATTCTACTTCTTATTCACACTCAATATTTCAATCAAATGTCCAAATATAAACCATGTTTTGTAACACTTTAAGGTTTGCAATCATCAACCACATGCTAGTCTCTCTATCACGTGCTTCTAGGGCATTTCTAGAATTATCTTAGACACAATGTTAGATGTTCCTCTTCTTTGCTTTCTATGGTAGCATTTATAACATTCTAATGACAATATTATCAATGTAGTAGGAAATAACATGTTTCCTTTAAATAATTAGACACTACCCCTTCATAGAAATCATCTATGTTCTCAATTTTCCATAGTGAGTGCTCAAAGATTCCAAACATCCATACTAGTCCACATTTAAAATTCAAAAAATTTCAATTTGATTGTAGTGAACTCATCTCATTCTTCTCCAGTATATTCTACCAATGCACATTCTTATCTTAGAAAATACAGTCTTCATCTCAAGCAACATGTTCTTCATGTGCTTGAGTATGATGTCTCATCTTCCAATATTTTGACCTCCTTCAATATTCTCTCCACAATATCTTCCTCCTAATGTAATTTGGACCAGTATTCCTTTCCTCCTATTTATTCCTATGATTTGTAGCTTACTCTCAACTTGGACCATTGGTCCTTCCTTGTTGCTATGTGGCTCTACTACCACTGTTAGTAATTTGATACTATTCTTCATAGGTTACTGAATTCCAAGATGAAAATCAATAACATATCAATATAAATATCAATATCAAATCATATATTAAATCAACATCAATATCAGATAAAATCACACTAAAAATATTTATTAATAAAATTTTTGAAATACATAAAGCAAAACTTATTTGAGTTACATTTTACATAGTTTTATCTCTGATATAAAGATACATGAGACGTTTCACATTACATGAGATGTTTCAAATTACATAACTCTTTGCAAGAGAGCTAAGCTTGGCATGAGACGTGATGAGCTTCATTTTTATTTCAGGAATGTCCTCAAGCCAATAATGGAATATGTCACTATCGACAATCCAGATAAGCCTTTAAAGAGTTTTCACTTTGCTTTTTATAATCATTATCGTGAGGTTAGGGTTTTGAATATTCCCAAATTTATTTATAATTCTGTCAGTCATACCATTGAGGAGACCAGGAATAAGCAAAGTTCCAAATTGCCTACCCATCGTGGCTTGTTTAAAGTCCTTTATAAGCACTGGTTGATCCATTACTCTGAAGGTGTTATCCTAACCCCTACCCCTAACCCTGAGCCCAAGTCGAGTCCTCCCAAGGTTAGCTCCTCTCAATCGACTCCTCTATCCTCAAAAAAGCTAAAATTGTCAGCCAAGAAATAGAAGATTGTTGAGGAAGTGGTAATTCTAAGGAAAAGGGCCAGAGAAGCTCCTACTGACAGTGACAGTGATATTGATCTAAATCTGAAGACTGAACTAGAGACTGGACTAGTGAAAAAACTGCTTTGTGTGTCTGTGCATCTAAAGAACAAAGCAAAGCAACAGGAATCCATGGTCATTGACTCTGATGAAGACACCAAGGATGACCTTAACCTTTCACTGCAGGAGTATATCATTAAATCAATTTCTAACAATATTTCTCAGCTTATGGATTTGCGCAATACCTTGAGCTTATATTTCTTCAAAAGATATTTCTCTGAAAAGGGAGTTAATGAATCTGATGCCAAGCAAAGGAATAAGAAGGTCAAGATTGAGGAATCCCCTGTCAATGGCAGTAATGCTAAAGAGGAGTTGTTCACTGCAATCCTGCATGATCTCACAACAAAGCTTACCTCTAAGAAATAGTTGTTAGTTGTTGCCCTGTACTTTACGTAGGGATTTCCCCTTTCTCTTACCTCTCTGTGCCTTGTCTATTCTTTCTTCGCGGTGGCTAAGGATAGCCTTTAGTATATTTTTTCTTTGGCTCCTTTGCTATTTGAGGTTTACCTCAAGTTTTGTTTCTATGGCTCTATTCCTTTTCTGGTTTCTTCTGGTTAATGCTTCTACTGGAAGGCTTTGCCTTTTGTAATCAGGTTTTGGGTCCCTGTTAAAACCCCTTTTAATATAATATTTTTAACTGATCAAAAAAATATTACATGACTCTTGGATTTTCCTCTCCTCAAACTCACAAGAGAACTTGACTCTTCAAATTCCTCTCTTATATAATAAGTCCCACATATTACATAAAGATAAAGTATCTCATGATTGCATATAACTCCCTACTTCTAAACTAGACACATCACACTAATAACTCTTCACTTCCTAACTAGATACTTCACACACTTATATACATGAAGCATGCACATTCATACTAACTTGAAACATACTGTATACATAAAATTAAACGTACACCATAATGTAAATATTTTCAATGGGATCAAGTAATATAATACCTCCAACATTCCCAAGGTCACCATGCTCTACTTTCTAGAGTTACGCCAACTAGCTTAGTAGACACTAGATCTGACCACATCATTGTTGGCAATTTTGGGTACTTTGGGTACATTGCCTTTGCTCAAGTGTATAAGTTGTCATTGATGTCAAGAAGCTCTTGAAGGAATTTGATTTGATGTCAAATAATTTGTTTTGATGAAGGTTACGGAATGACAGTTTCAAAGGTCTTTTGTAAACCCCAAGTTGGCAGGTTTAAAGATTACAGGTGGATGCATTAGTTTAATGCATTTGGGTCCAGGAGGAAGTATTTATTTAAATAATTAAAAACCTTGTTAAGGTTCCCTTTAATTATTTTTAAATAAATATTAAATTATTGTTTGCAATGGGTTCTCCTAACCCATGGCGCTATGTTTTAAGATTGTGGGCGCTAGCCAAGACCTCCGCCGACGTGTTAAACTCCTCGCCGACGTCAAGAGCTTATGGTAAAAATGCATATAAATCTCCCTCGATGAAAATCAAGAATTATCCCATCCGTATTTTGAAAAGAGTTGCTCGCTGTGAATTCGTGATCTGTTGTTCGATTTCTTCCTCACTGTGATTTCGTGAATCCGCTGTTCATTTTTTTGTACTCGTCGTTTGTCGTAAATCCGTCGTAAGGTTTTCGTCTTCATGTTCACGTCAGAAGAAAGGGAGGCACTTTTGTTTTATTTAATCCCTGGCACAGAAGGAACAAGGCTAACAGCGTGAGGTTTAAACCTCACTGGGCGCCTTTGGCGCACCGATAGCGGCTAGGCTATTGGCGCGCTACCCGAACGGGAGGTTCCGCGTTCGAATAACGTGAAAGGGTTTTTCATCGTGAAGTGGACGCAGCGGGTGGTGTTAGAATTCGTGCGCAATTTCTCCATAGCGCGATTTTTGATATTGGCCAAGGTATTTTCGAAATTAATTTTTGCTAAGTGTATTTTGCGGATGGAGGAAGTTTATTAGAGGGAAAAACAGCTTAGGAGTTATAAGGAGTTTAAAGCTTGTTTTATTTTGATAAAAGATTCTTTTGAAGGTGTTGTTTGAAATATCTTATTGCATTCTTATGAGAGATAAATTTTATTTTTGATAAGACTATAAGGGAGAAATAAGGTGTATAAGGGATAAATTTTTCTTGTAATGTTGAGAGTGCTTTTGGTTGATTATGGAAATGAAAGCATGATGTTTTAAGGTTAAAATTGCTTCTTGTGTGAAGTTGTGAAACCTTAAGTGGGCAGCTTTGAGATTGACATTTGCTTTCATTAAATTGGTAATAATCAAGCTATTCTTTACTTGGTTAAAGTGTTGGGCTTACTCCTTTGTTGATGATTTGAAAAGTTGTTTTGTGCTATTGTGATTTGAGTTGGTGGATGCTTTTTGTTCAAACAATATTGGAGAGAAAAGGAGTTCTACTTGTTTCCTTTTCTAATGTTGATTGTGAAATGCTTCAAGGTTGTGTTTTGAGTTGAATGGTGTTGATTGAACCTTGTTTGATGAGCATTGTTGTTGAAGCCCTAATTGATGGTGAAAAGAACATGAGTATCATTGTTATGTGATTCTTTGCATAGTTGGCAATTGTTGGGGTTTCATGTTCTTGAAAGAAAGCATTCTATCCTATCCATTTCAGATATTGAGTTGAGTTTTCAGATTTGAGATTGAGTTTGAGCTGAGTTGATTTGAGTTGAGTTTTGAGATTGGGAGTTGAGTATAGAACATATTGAGTCTCTAACAATTCTCTTTATGCTTCTATGAGTTTGACAAATCACATTGGGTCTCTAACAATTCACCTTGTGATTTCCTACTAAGAAAGTTTTTTTTCTTGGTGAGCTTGCTGAGTTTTGGACAGGTTTCGATGGGGACTTGTGAGCAGTCTTGGACAGGTTCCGGTGGGGACTTGTGAGCAGTTTTGGACAGGTTTCGGTGGGGACTTGTGAGCAGATTTGGACAGGTCCTAGCAGAGGACTTGTGAGCTGAGTTTGATAGTTCTATCAAAGAACTTGAGGACAGAGGTGCACTAGTTCTTTGAGAAGAACCTGAGGACAGATTTGGCAAGTCTTTGAGAAGGCTTGTGTGCAGAGGATTGATTTGTTCAAGCTTAAGCGTTGGACAGATCTAACAGACAGAGGAAGACTTGTACTAGACCGACTAACTGTGTTTGGTACAGGTTGCTGAGCTACTGTGGACGTGATCATAGAAGGTAGAGGTCTCTTAGGCTAAGCATTGAGGACAGGAGGTCTTCGGTGGAAAGGAGTTCCACGTGCTGGAAAGAGGTAGAGGCAGTTGATCTTCTGAGGGATCATTTCTAGAGCAGAGGGGAAGGTATCTCCTTTGAGTAGAGGCTCATAAATTTTGATTAGGGGAAGGTATCTCCTTTGGGCCGAGGCTCATAAACATTGTAATTGGGAAGGATTCCCAAAGAACTTTGAGATAACTTTTAGAGAAAAGTTTTGTGGACGTAGCCCAGCCATTTTGGGTGAACCACGTTAAAATTGGTGTCACTTTGTGGATGATATTGTGCATTGCTTTGATATTGCTTTGGGTATATTGCTTTACTGTTTTGAAGTATAAAGGAAAAAGTAAAAAGAGGTCTTATACTGTTCACCCCCCCTCTCAGTATAAGCTTGTGTTCTTCAATTGGTATCAGATTAGGTGCCTTCGAAAAGTTTAACAGCTTGAAGGAAAAGCTAGTAAAGAACACAATGGATCATTCAAGTGGCAATGCAAAACCTATTCTTGATGGGTCAGATTTTGGTCTTTGGAGTGCAAGGATGAAGGTTCATCTAATGGCACTTGGGAATGAGGTTTGGGAAGTGATTGAAGATGAGTACACTATTCCTGAACATGGTCCTAATACTAAGGAAGAAAGGCTCCTACATCATAGCAATTCAAAAGCAATGAATGCAATCTCGAAAGGCTTACAGAAAGTAGATCTCACCAAGGTGATTCACTACAAGACAACTAGTGAAATGTGGAAACAGTTGAAGGTGGTTCATACAGGTGATACAAATGTCAGAAAGGCCAAGTTGAGACACTTCAAAGGTATGTTTGAACAACTCAAGATGAGTGATGATGAAAATGAGATGTTGTTCATATCAAAAAAGAGGAAGAACCGAAACATAGATTCATTATCATGAAATGTCTTAGATGTGGAAACTTTGGTCACCTTGAGGATGATTGCACAAATAATGATTTGGTTTCTAGTATGTATGAGGATGCTTCAGAAAACTATAAGGAAGATGCATGTATGGTTTTTGAAAAGGGTAGCACCTCTAGTGATAAGAAATCTGAAAAAGGCTTTGATGATTCAAAAAGCAAACAAATAGAGGAAGATATAGAGGAAGGTGAAGTAGATCTTGAAGGTGAACTTATTAGTGCTCTTAGTGCTTTGAAAAAGGAAAGAAAGAAGAATGCTAGACTCAAGGATAAGTTAGATGAATGTTGTATGGAGAGAGATGATCTTATAGAAAGTCTTGACTTCTCTATAGCTAAGACACAAGAACTCAAGGATGAGTTAGAGTCTAAGGTTCTTGAGTATAGTGAGTTAGAACAAAAAATGGCTTCTTTGAAAGAGGAAACTAAAGAGTACAAGGATAAGCTTTACAGGTTTCAAGATAGCTCCAAAAAGGTTAAGTCACTCATCAAAGGTCAAAGAAAGACAACAGATAAAACAGGCCTTGGTTTTGTTAAGCCACACAAGGAACAAGTTGGAGAGTCTAGTAAGAGACTCCAAAAGGAAGAGAGTTCCGATGAGGAAAGTATTTCAGAAAAGGAGTCCTTGAATGATAGATGCACAGAAACAGAAAATAGAATTCAGAATGAGAAGAAGAAGTATTTAGGACCCAAGAGGTCAAATAAAGGAAAGTTTCAAGGCAGATGTTTTGCTTGTCATAGGTTTGGTCACATGGCTTCACATTGCATGGCTCAAGTGAAGAAGGTAAATGAAAGTTTTAGAAGTGCTAGTTTCTTTCAAGGGTATTGCTACTCTTGTCAACAGTTTGGGCACAAGGTAGTCTATTGCAAGGTAAATAACAGGAACAGGTTTGATCAAAACAGGTTTGGTCATAATAGGTTTGGTCAGAATAGGTTTGGCCAGAACAGGTTTGGTCAGAATAGGTTTGGTCAGAATAGGTGGATTCAAAGATCAGGTTTACCTCAGAGAAACAACATCGTCAAGTGTTTCAAGTGCAACAATGAAGGTCACATAATCAGACAGTGTAGAGCTGAAATTCTAGAATACAGGAACAGGAACAGTGGCATGATCAGGTCCAAGGATCAAGGCATGGACAAGAACAGGGATGAGAACAAGAACAAGAACAATGACAAGAATAGGAATATGGACAAAGAGTTCAAGAGAAGGCCCGACAAGGAAGTTATAGACATTGATGATGATCCGTGCCTAATGGGAGTTTTACTCCCACCCCGGAATTAATCACCTCATCAGGAGGTGGGGGAGGGACTAAGCTAAGAGGCTCATTCTTAGTCCCGAGCCCCAAAGGTGACCCTTTGCCATTGATGACAAAGGGGGAGAGATATGAGTAAGGGGGAGAGCTTCAAAGTGAAGAGGAGAGCTTCAAGTTAGGGGGAGCAAAACTTCAAAGGAATATTCTTAGTTGTGGGCACAGTTGGTCAGTTGTTAGCACAGTTGGTTTCAGTTTTGGCTCTTGAGAAGTGTTTTCAGTAAAGGTTTGCCATCAATGACAAAGGGGGAGATTGTTGGCAATTTTGGGTACTTTGGGTACATTGCCTTTGCTCAAGTGTATAAGTTGTCATTGATGTCAAGAAGCTCTTGAAGGAATTTGATTTGATGTCAAATAATTTGTTTTGATGAAGGTTACTGACATGACAGCTTTCAAAGGTCTTTTGTAAACCCCAAGTTGGCAGGTTTAAAGATTACAGGTGGATGCATTAGTTTAATGCATTTGGGTCCAGGAGGAAGTATTTATTTAAATAATTAAAAACCTTGTTAAGGTTCCCTTTAATTATTTTTAAATAAATATTAAATTATTGTTTGCAATGGGTTCTCCTAACCCATGGCGCTATGTTTTAAGATTGTGGGCGCTAGCCAAGACCTCCGTCGACGTGTTAAACTCCTCGCCGACGTCAAGAGCTTATGGTAAAAATGCATATAAATCTCCCTCGATGAAAATCAAGAATTATCCCATCCGCATTTTGAAAAGAGTTGCTCGCTGTGAATTCGTGATCTACTGTTCGATTTCTTCCTCACTGTGATTTCGTGAATCCATTGTTCATTTTTTTGTACTCGCCGTTTGTCGTAAATCCGTCGTAAGGTTTTCGTCTTCGTGTTCACGTCAGAAGAAAGGGAGGCACTGTTGTTTTATTTAATCCCTGGCGCAGAAGGAACAAGGCTAATAGCGTGAGGTTTAAACCTCACTAGGCGCCTTTGGCGCACCGATAGCGGCTAGGCTGTTGGCGCGCTACCCGAACGGGAGGTTCCGCGTTCGAATAACGTGAAAGGGTTTTTCATCGTGAAGTGGACGCAGTGGGTGGTGTTAGAATTCGTGCACAATTTCTCCATAGCGCGATTTTTGATGTTGGCCAAGGTATTTTCGAAATTAATTTTTGCTAAGTGTATTTTGCGGATGGAGGAAGTTTATTAGAGGGAAAAACAGCTTAGGAGTTATAAGGAGTTTAAAGCTTGTTTTATTTTGATAAAATATTCTTTTGAAGGTGTTGTTTGAAATATCTTATTGCATTCTTATGAGAGATAAATTTTATTTTTGATAAGACTATAAGGGAGAAATAAGGTGTATAAGGGATAAATTTTTCTTGTAATGTTGAGAGTGCTTTTGGTTGATTATGGAAATGAAAGCATGATGTTTTAAGGTTAAAATTGCTTCTTGTGTGAAGTTGTGAAACCTTAAGTGGGCAGCTTTGAGATTGACATTTGCTTTCATTAAATTGGTAATAATCAAGCTATTCTTTACTTGGTTAAAGTGTTGGGCTTACTCCTTTGTTGATGATTTGAAAAGTTGTTTTGTGCTATTGTGATTTGAGTTGGTGGATGCTTTTTGTTCAAACAATATTGGAGAGAAAAGGAGTTCTACTTGTTTCCTTTTCTAATGTTGATTGTGAAATGCTTCAAGGTTGTGTTTTGAGTTGAATGGTGTTGATTGAACCTTGTTTGATGAGCATTGTTGTTGAAGCCCTAATTGATGGTGAAAAGAACATGAGTATCATTGTTATGTGATTCTTTGCATAGTTGGCAATTGTTGGGGTTTCATGTTCTTGAAAGAAAGCATTCTATCCTATCCATTTTAGATATTGAGTTGAGTTTTCAGATTTGAGATTGAGTTTGAGCTGAGTTGATTTGAGTTGAGTTTTGAGATTGGGAGTTGAGTATAGAACATATTGAGTCTCTAACAATTCTCTTTATGCTTCTATGAGTTTGAAAAATCACATTGGGTCTCTAACAATTCACCTTGTGATTTCCTACTAAGAAAGTTTTTTTTTCTTGGTGAGCTTGCTGAGTTTTGGACAGGTTTCGGTGGGGACTTGTGAGCAGTCTTGGACAGGTTCCGGTGGGGACTTGTGAGCAGTTTTGGACAGGTTTCGGTGGGGACTTGTGAGCAGATTTGGACAGGTCCTAGCAGAGGACTTGTGAGCTGAGTTTGATAGTTCTATCAGAGAACTTGAGGACAGAGGTGCACTGGTTCTTTGAGAAGAACCCGAGGACAGATTTGGCAAGTCTTTGAGAAGGCTTGTGTGCAGAGGATTGATTTGTTCAAGCAGTTGGACAGATCCGACAGACAGAGGAAGACTTGTACTAGACCGACTGATCGTGTTTGGTACAGGTTGCTGAGCTGCTGTGGACGTGATCATAGAAGGCAGAGGTCTCTTAGGCTAAGCATTGAGGACAGGAGGTCTTCGGTGGAAAGGAGTTCCACGTGCTAGCAAGAGGTAGAGGCAATTGATCTTCTGAGGGATCATTTCCAGAGCAGAGGGGAAGGTATCTCCTTTGAGCAGAGGCTCATAAATTTTGATTAGGGGGAAGGTATCTCCTTTGGGCCGAGGCTCATAAACATTGTAATTGGGAAGGATTCCCAAAGAACTTTGAGATAACTTTTAGAGAAAAGTTTTGTGGACGTAGCTCACCCATTTTGGGTGAACCACGTTAAAATTGGTGTCACTTTGTGGATGATATTGTGCATTGCTTTGATATTGCTTTGGGTATATTGCTTTACTGTTTTGAAGTATAAAGGAAAAAGTAAAAAGAGGTCTTATACTGTTCACCCCCCCTCTCAGTATAAGCTTGTGTTCTTCAATCATTATCTAAAATTATTCTTGTGCTTACACCTACAACTTTACCTTAATAATCTATATCAAATTTGTCACTCTTGCCTACTCTAAAGCCCAAGAGAACATAAAGGTGCAATAATTGAGTGCAATATTAAGAAATCTTACTAGTAAAGTCATTGTGTTGAAGAGGTAAAATATTGAGAAAATATTTGAGGGATATTAGCATAGAAGATTCTTTTGTCTCAAAATACCAAGGGATTTCTAGAAATAATATGGCCAAAAGATAAAATTATCTGTATATAGATCAATAGGATGAGTCATCCCCTTCCACATATCAAGAGATTTACTAGTGCCTTGTCTACAAAGATCCTCATAACATAGACATATGCATGGTCTATTAACACCAAGACCAATTAACAACTGCATAGAGAGATGAAAAGACACAAAACAAAGTGGTGAATATTTTGATAGATCCATACCAAGTCATGTTAGCAAAATATATTATAAATGAATGCATTCAAGTATTGAAAAGTCTAGAAAGAATCCCTTACAAGTGGATCCATAGTAAATGGAATCTTTATAGGTGTTGACTCAATCACAACAGGAGCAGAGAAAAGAGAAACCAAGGCTAAAGCAAGAAAAAGTAAGCCAAGAATAATCTAGGGAGAAATCTCTAAAGGAAATAATTTATCCCTTAATTATCAAAAGGTAAATAATAGAAGCCATTGAGCAGTACCAAAAAAATATTGAAGAGCCTGAATAGAAGGTTAAAATATTATCAAAAGTGTTCAAATATAGAGTTATTGAGAAACTCAAGAAGACTCTATGAGTGAGCATGTACAATGCATTGTTAATCCTCATTCATATTGAATTACGGATTCATAAAAAAATATCTCTATAGATAGACTAAAACTCCCAAAGATAAATATGGCTTAGGACCAACAAAGCCCTAGGATGGGTAATAATTGACCACCATTTTTTTATATATCTTTAAACATGGAAGGATGGATAGTGCATAATTGCATGGTTGATTATAGATAAATCACTAATATCATACCTAAGGTATTTTATGAAGTAATGGGAATGGAGTTGTAATGTCCTACCCTGTCAAGAATTTTCCTTGATGCTTGATTTATGTATCGATGTATGGATATCAAATGCATAATATTATTTTATTTTATCAAGATGTATATATAGTTGCACTTTATTATTTTAAAATTGAATTATTTTACTTTTGGAATATGGTACTACTAATGAATTTGGTGATTATAGTATTAGGTACCCTCATGGGTGGATTGGTACGAGACAACCACTAGAGTTCAGAGAAAAGAAAAATGATGGATGAATTATCATCAACAACCACAAGGGTAAAACCCACATGTCGATGAAAAATGCATCATCAAGCAAGGATGTTTCTATATAAGCAAAATATACCTTACCCTATGGTTAGGGAATCCTTCATAGGTGGGTGATAACATTGCAGTTATCATAAATCCTCCTACTTAAGGAAAAGAGTATTATGGTGCAATTATTGATTGACATTTTATTATTGGAATGAAGCATACAAATTATTTGGTTAAATCAAATTAGGTATTAATAATAGTGTTAGTATTATTAATATATAAAATATTAAATAGACATTAATGGTTAATATTAACATTTGGTATTAATTATATCAATTATAGAGAGTGAGTAATTGATTTAATTATTATTGTGCTAAAGTAAATCAATCAAATTAATAGTAGGAGTAAGTGATTTAATTATTACTTCTAGCTCTAATAGCATTAGGAAATTAATGTAGGTTTGACTTTGCAAAAGTGGAGTGATTTTTAATAAAGTCATAATATGTGAAGTTGGAAATTTTGAAATTGTTGGAAATATTTTAACGTAAAAGAATTGAATATTACCTAATTGCACTTCAAGATGGAAAGGAGAAGGGATGGAAGAGTAGAAGGCATGAATTGTAATCCACTTCCAACCCTTGATATTCCTTCCTCAAAGCATTAGATGATATCCTAGGAGCTTCCAGGAGAGGGGGTATCATTGGCTAGAAAGAGGGACTTGAGGAAGAAATTTTGGATGAGAAGGAAGAGCAAAGATTATTGAGCTTTCACCTAATCATTGAAGGACACTTAAATTTGTAGCTATGAGTTTTACCTCTTTATTCTAATAATAATTTTTTATAGATTAAATTTATATGATTAGATCTAACATGTGGATGTGTGATTGTTTGCATGATGTGTTTTATTACCTTAGCTCTAGTGTAATCCCTATTCATTTACCTAGCCATGGGAGGTCTAGAAATGTGTTTCGTAGATTAGTAAGTTTAGTGATACTCATCTTGTTTTGAATACCTTGGAAAAGGCTCACACCATTGTATTTTCCTTCTAGGAATAATGGCATTTTTATTATGGTTATACTATGTTTTTATATCATGCTAGAGATGAGTTGCAATCGAACCATTTAGAGGCCAAATCTTCTTACCGAGGAGTAGAAGTTCTGGGTTGGTTGTAGTAGATTTTGGTTTGGAATTGGATACTGCACCCTTGTGTTAGATTTCTAGGTAGATTAATTCATAGAAATATTTATCTAGGATCAAGTATAAATAAAATATATGATACTAATCAAAATAACAATAAATATCAATACAACAATATTTCACAAATATAACTCAAATATCAAAATATTACAAGAATGATTCATATTAATTACATTGCATGGAGCTTTATCTACAATATATAATTTTACATGACTTTTAGTACTCTGATTATTTCTTTCCTCTAATAGTTGGGAGATGTATCTTTTCATATTCCTCATATTGAGACAAAACTCTCATCTTGCCACATATTAATGTGATTCTTCACTCTCTCTTGACACCTTGCACTTTCTCTCATATTGACACATTATATAAAATATAAATCAACTACCAAACTAATATTTACAAGGGGGCCAAATAATGTAATACTTCCAACACCCCCATATACATTATTTGGTAAGAAGGCTTTTTGCCTTCATTATCCAAATCTTCTTTCTCTTCATTCTTCAAATCTGACTTTGGCATGGCTGGATATATGCAACCTTCATTAGATATTTATTTATAAATTATCTATGTCTACCTTTGGATCAAAATATTTTATTTACCTCTAGGTCTTTGCCTCTAGGTCACTGCCTCTGGGTCTGCCTCTAGGTCTCTACCTCTGGGTCTCTCCCATTGGGTCACTACCTCAGGGTCACTACCTCTAGGAATCTACCTCTGGGTCACCTATGGATTATTATTGTCTCTAGGTCATCCACTAGAATATTCATAAGACTATCATATTTTTAGAATCATCACTACAAATGCTTTCACTATAGGTACCTCCCAAGGTATGCTTGGGTCATAAGTATTCATTTCAAATTTATTCATGGTAAGACCAATATCATTCAATAAAATTTTATTTTTCATCACACTTGGTTTCCTTTTGTAGAAACTATACAACATTCATTTCATCTTATTACATTCATTCATAATTATCTATCCACAATCTATTTTCTATTTTTTTATTTTTCTTCTCTTTATGTAGACAATATTTTTTAGAATGACTATGTCCTCCACAAGTTTCATAACAATGGAGATTCCAAAATTTTTCTATCTTATGTCCATATCTATCACAATGATTACATCTATTCCCTGTTATAGGATTACTTTTTCCTTTTTTTGATTCATTATTTATTGTTTGTCCTTAATTGTTCATAATTTTATTAGTCCCCATCATAGATTTGATGTCATTATTTCCTATCAAAAATTTAGTCCCTGGCTCATTATTGCTAATTTTTCATGTATATACAAGACCTTTATGTTTTGGTATTATTTTTAATACAATTGACTCTTTCATTCCTTGTCCATATTTTCCCAAACCTATGCCTTTATATCCTATTTTATTTAATAATTTTGAACCAATTCCTTTAGTAGGCCTTTCAAAATAACCAAAAATATCATCAGATTGATCCCTATCAACATCAACACAACTCTAAGCATCACTATCTTTGTCATCATCAATTTTGACAACATAAGCTTTTTTTGACCAATCACAAAGTATACTCAAATCATGTGAGTTGCACTCTATATATTTTCTTTTATGTCACAACATGCATTTACTATCATAGGTTCCAAGTCCTTATTGGATTCCTCATTACTTGATAACATACATATGTGATTTTCCATAAGATTCCTATGTACAAATTCTGATTGTGCAACATACCCTAGCTGATTACTCTAATCTCTTTGATTCCCTTTAGAATATTCTTGGTCTTGATCCTTCCTAGTCAATGCATTATACTTACAAGATTTTGTATTATGTCATTTTCATAAATATGATAATATTTTTTGTTTTTGGTTTTATGATGAAGTGCAAGATCCTTTATCTACTACAAGAGCATTATTGGATGACTTATTTCTCAATTGCTTTTCAACTTCATATTGTTGAAGAATATTTATTAACACCTCAAATGATACCTTTTGATTGATACGAGAAAATATGTGACTAACATTTTGAATAATTTTGGAAGTGCTCTAAGTACAACTAAAACTAGAAGTTTATCTTCAACCTTTTCTCCTAAGGTATGCCATTTTGATTTTAATTCTGATATCCTTCAAAGAAAATGTTCTAAGTTTTCTCCATCATGAACTTTAAACAATTGTAATTTTAGGTGTAAAATGGTTACCTTATTATTTTCTTCAAATATCATATACAATATTTTCCATGCATTTTTTGAAGTTTCTGCTTCACTAACGTGTGATTTAATTTCATTGGATATGCCAAATAGAATTAACATAAGATCTTTAGAATCATCATATTTTAATTTTTAATTTTTAATTTTTTATATTTTGGAATATTTCTTTGTCCATTCACCACATCCTAGATTTTTTCAATAATAAGTATTGACCCTATCTTATTTTTCTATGGGGTAAAATTAGGCCTCTTTAATAATTGAGATTCAAAAAAAGAAAATTCTTGTATTTTCCTATAGACACCAAAACCTAGCCATTTGTCGTCCATCCTGACTTTCTAGCCATTTCCACCATTTATTTACATATATATATATATTTAATATTAATATTTCATATCATTAAATTTTATATATCTTTAATAAATATGTATTTATATTAGTGAATTAATCCTAGCCATCCATATTCATTTAATCATATCCATACACTTACATCAATCCATGCCACACCCTAGATTTAATATCCACCCTCCGATATGCCTTGATATCAGCCACATGATTAGTGTCGTTGAAACTTTAGCATGCCCTAGGTTGGATTATTAATAGGAGCCATTTTAATGGCTCAAACCCTAAGCAATTCTAAAATATTTCTTGATTTGTTGGAGTCCCCAAGTATTTTACCTAAGCTCTCGAATCCCCTGAGTTTCATATTCCCTTGGAGTATCTGAGTACTTCTACATCCATATTCACTCGTCATAACCCTTGTAGCCATCGCCATCCATTTCCCTCACCATATTTGCTTCTACAAAATCCTTCGTCAGCCATCAAACACCTTCAAGCACTTTATATCACCGTTGAGCACCTTTGGGCAGTTCCCTTCCACCACCAAGCACCTCCAGGTGCCTCCCTACCAGTACCGAGCACCCACGTATGTTTTCTATAGTTGTCAAGCACCAACGAGTGTTTTACATAAGTTTTTTAAGGTCATACTAGCCTTCGAGCGATGCTAGGGCATCATTGCATTAGCTCACTATAAAAATATACATAAAATAAATATATCAAGTGTGTAAGGTAAATCAAGTGTTTATTATTTTATTTATGCACTTTCAGATTTTGTTCACTTGTTCATATTGTATAGCTAGGGTTTTTATCTACTTTTTGAGGGCCTCACATTATGGAGCCCTCACAGTTGCTACTAAATATTTTTCTATTTTAGCATGTGTAGATCTGGAAGTGTGACATCAACATTGGACAACTGCTTAAGCTGGAGTGGCCCTACATAAGATAACTAAAAACTGACTCACTTTTATTGGTAACAAGGACATGTTTTAAGACACCACTAGCCTTGTTTTCTAGGCTTTTGGAGAATCCTAGACATTGTAAATATATATCAAAATGATTCAAGGATCCACATTGTAACAATGGAGTTTTAGGATTTCCCATTAATATAAGATCATCTATTGTGCAATTCTAGGTTCTTTGTGTTCAAATTTTTTATCATTTTTTGGTGTTATGTAAAACACCCACGGGAACTTGGCGGCTACAAAAAATCCTTGTGGGTGCTTGATTATGGTAAAATGTACCCAGAGGTGCTTTTTGGTGGAGAAGAAAGTTCCTAGAGGTGCTCAAAAGTGATAAGAAGCACCCGAAGGCATTCGACAACTAAGGGGGAGTCTGTAGAAGAAATCTGGTTGAGCGAGGGAGGCAGAGAAGGATGCAGGGGCTATGGCAGATGAGGGAAGGTGAGTGGACTTGGATGCTCGAAATATTCTTAAGAAAGGTTTTGAAATCTCTCATGGGTTTAGCCATCAAAATGGCTCCTATTAATAATCCAACCTAGGGCATAGTTAGGGTTTCAATGACACTAATCGTGTGGCTATGATAAAAGCATATCGGAGGGTGGATATTAAATCTAGGGTGTGGTATGGATTGATGTAAATGGATGGATAGGATTAAATGAAATTGAATGGCTAGGACTAATTGACTTATATAAATATATATTTATTAAATATATAAAATATTAATATTAAATATTTATAAAATAAATATATATAAATATATGTAAATAAATTGTGGAAATGGTGGGAAAGTCAGGATGGATGACAAGTGCCTAGATTTCGATGTCTACAGATTCTTCTTTTTGTATTATGTTGCGTGAAACACAATGTAGTGCAAAAATACGAGACACCTATTTTGGATAGGTGCAGAAGAAGCTTCTCTTGGGATGTGGAACATGAGATTGAATATGAAAGAATAAAAGAATTTGAATTTTGCATAGCTTACCCCCTAAATTGGTGAATGAGTTTGTGGATGAATATCACAAGCCAATTGAAAAATTTGTGCAAATTAATGATGGATGTTGTGATATGTGATACCATTTTTACCCCAATGGTGCAAAAGGGGTTGGTGAAAAAGAATGTGAAATGATGCACCTATTTTTTCCCCAACAGATGAAGGGTTTGGTGAAAATGTGTGATGGAAAACGTGTATGTTTTTTCCCCAATAGATGAAGGGATTTTCCCAAGTGCAGATTCCATGATTATGTAAGATGTATCCCATTATGGGGAAAATTCAGAACAAGATGTGGTTACCATAAATTTGGGATGATTTGATGTTGTTGAAGAATGTGCCTTCTGGTGTCATTGAAATACAAGTATGCAAATGCAAAAAGAAAATAAAATAGTCTATCCTCGAGGCCACTTATGATTGCAGAAATTCCTACATAGAATCCCTAAACGGTTTCTCAATCACTTTACCCAACTTTCATCCTCGGAGACTGGTGTAATTCCAAAGTAAATTATGAAAAGTTATGATTTTGTCCATGTTTCAAGCCCCACAAACAAGGCCATCAATGATTAATTTTGAAAAAATTGGTCTTAGCATAGTCTCACTCTAAATATGAAGTACCAAAAATTAATTTTATTCTCAAACAAGGAGATAGTGGATGATGAAGATGGCCAAGTATCCTTATGGTGATTTATTCATATTATTGAATTGAATGGATACAAATCACTGCAATTGCCAAGGAGATAGAATAGACCACTATATGAGGTTTACTTGAATTTGTATATGAACTTGGCAAATGTTGAATATAAATGCAATTGTTAATGGTGACATGAATATGTGATGATGATAAATGTATTGATGGACGTAATTTAGAGTTATTTTATGGAGGTAAACTACATTTTTGAATATATGGATGCAAGTGACGAAGTCTATTTTTGCCCCAATAGATGAAAGGGGTGTTTGACATGGGAAATTGCAATGCAATGATTGTTTGTGTTCTTTACCCCAATATATGAAGGATTTTTGATAATGAAAATAAAACGATTGCATCTATTCTTTGCCCCAACAGATGAAGGGTTTTTTATAATAAAAAATGAAATGATTGTGTCTGTTATTTACCCCAATATATGAAGGGTTTTTGATGATGTAAGTGTCCTTATGGTGATTTACCCATCCTACCAGATTGCATGGATAACTAGTCATTGCAACCACCAGGTTAAATAGGATAAACCACTAAATACAAGGTTCACTTGTACTTGTGTCTATTATTTGCCCCAACAGATGAAGGGTTTTTTATAATGAAATGATTGTGTCTATTCTTTGCCCCAAAAGGTGAAGGGTTTTTGATAATGATAAATGAAATGATTGCATATGTTATTTACCCCAACATATGAAGGGTTTTTTATAATGAAAAATAAAATGATTGCATCTTCTTTGGCCCAACAAATGAGGGATTTTTTATAATAAAAAATGAAATGATTGCATCTGTTCTTTACCCCAACAGATGAAGGGGTTTTGATAATAAAAATGAAATAATAACATCTATTCTTTTCCCTAATAGATGAAGGGTTTTTATAAAAATGCAAGTGTCCTTATGGTGATCTACCCATCCTACCAGATTGTATATATAATTAGTTGCTACAACCGCTAGGTTAATAGGATAAACCACTAAATATGAGGTTCATCTGTACTTGTGTATGTTATTTGCTCTAACATATGAAAGGTTTTTTTAAAGGGGGAAAATGTGATGAATGTGTCTGTTCTTTGCCCTAACATACGAAGGGATTTTTGAAATGGATAAAATACGATGAATGTGTTTGTTCTTTGCCCTAACATATGAATGAATTTTTTAAAATGGAAAAAATGTGATGAATGATTGTGTATGTTCTTTGCCCCAACAGATGAAGGGTTTGTCAAAAAATGCAATGAATGATTGTGTTTGTTCTTTGCCCCAACATATGAAGGGTTTTTTGAAATGTGAAAAATGTGATGAATGTGTCTATTCTTTGCCCTAACAGATGAAGGGGTTTATGAAATGGGAAAAATGCAATGAATGTGTTTGTTCTTTTCCCTAATAGATGAAGGGGTTTTTGAAATGGGAAAACAATGCAATGAATGTGTCTGTTATTTTCCCTAATATATGAAGGGATTTTTTAAATAGGAAATGAATGTAAGGCAAAGGGCACAACCTTTGACAAAAGAACATAATATTTTGAACCTAGCAATGGATGTGGATGTTGTGAATGTAATCCAAAGGGTACAACCTTTGACAAAAGGATGCAACATTTTAAACCTAGAAATGGATGTGGATGATGTGAATGAAAGGCAAAGGGCACAACATTTTACAAAAGGACACAACCTTTTAAACCTAGAAATTGGCTTGTTGATGATGTGATATGTATGCATGATTGAATTATTTTTTGAATTGGTGGGGAAGGTGTGATACCTTGAGCACCCCCAAGTTGTGTGCTTGCTTTGCTTGATTAAGGGGAAGGTGTGATACCTTTAATACCCCCAAGTTGTGTGCTTGTTTGCTTAATTAAGGGGAAGGTGTGATACCTTGAACACCCCCAAGTTGTGTGATTGTGTGAACTTTCTAGCGATCTTTGCATATGCGAGTTATACATATATGTACATGGATTTTATTTTTATGTTATGCTTATGTGTGAGTGCTTTTATGGAAATGGATGCAAATTTATATGGATGATTGATGCAATGGTAATGTGTTATGGATGATTCATGCAAGGTATAGAATGCAAATATTCTAATGATCATTCATAGTTTAATTTTTTCTTGGCCATGTTTAGCATTGTTGTTTAATCGAGGGCAACAAACTTGGTGTCATGTATAGTGAATGGCTCATAGATGTTGACATGGAAGAAGATATGGATGTTGATATGGAAGAATATATGGATGTTGATATGGAAGAAGATATGGACATTGATATGAAAGACTGCCTGTTTTACAAAGACTCAAACATATTAGTGGTATCAAACAAACTCACTAAAACTGCCTAATCCCTCTAGGACCACATGTGTGTGCAATGAATTCATTTACCGAATCAAGAGCATGGAAATTACTTGAGCAATAAAGAACCAATGTGTGTGCAAGTTATTTTATTAACTCATATTGAGTAAATTGGGTAAACCTATTATGGATGAAACCAAGAATCTAGCTTATCCATATGAGTGGTCAGAGATCTCTTTTTAAAAGAGACATGTCACCACACATGAGCATACTCCACTACCAGTCAATCATCTATAGCTCTGATGGAGGCTAACTCCATAGTCCACAATTTGTGTTTTTGATCTATTAAGTTTTGGGGATGACTACCTAACCGTTTGACTAGAAATGTAGTATAATCTTGACAACCCAATGATCAGTGGTGTGTGATGTAAAATATTTAGAGTTTTTGTTAGGGATTTTTCCCTACTCTTTCTTTTATTTTTGGAATTATGACAGTGGTGAGAACCACTATTTGTATGGACTATGTTGCATTATGGTACTAGCAAGGATGACCCTTTTCACTTCGAGGTTCATACCAAGTATGGTGTTATCCCTCTTTGACACAAGATGTTTTTAAGATATGTAATTGTGTTCGGTTCAAGAATTTTTTGGAGTCAGTTTCCATAACTCAATATTTTCTTAGTGTGTATGTGTAATGGTTCTAAAAGTAACTCGACATGTATTTTGGAGTTTTCTTAAAACACTAGGAGCGACTGAGTGACCAAAAAAACCTAGGACCTTTATGATAATGTGGTATTTGACTTGGTGGAATTGTGTGGATGACATTGTGAAGGTACCCTTGATTAAAGCAACATGACTTTTATTGGACCAATTAAGACCTTGAACTTAATAAATGATCCCTATATAAAATGTGGATGAGATGTATGATGTGCAATTTGTGAAATGGAATGTGTATAATGCAATGTGTGGAATGGATGTGGATGGGTGTAATGCAATGTGTTGTTGTGGATGTAGTGAGTGTATGCAATGTAATGTGTGAAATGCATATATAAAATGCAATGTGTATTGGCCATATATATATATATATATATATATCATTAAGCATAGACTACTCTCGAGGGGGGTGGTGTTCAAAGGTTTTGAATTCTTTTACTCCCCCAACCTAGCAAGCTTGTAAGGCAAACAACCAACATGTGAAAATGCAAGATGATAAAATAATGGGAATGCAATGCAAGGATTTTTAGAGTAATCCAAGGATTGGTTCTATTTTTGCCCTAACAGAGAAGGGGTTTTTGATTTGGAGAATGAAATGATTATGGATGAAAGTGAATGTGATTGTGATGAACTGATTGTGGAAATGTAAGGAAGATGGAGTAATTGTAAAAATGCAAATGGTGAAATCTGTTTTTGCCTCAACAAAAAGAGGGAATGGTATGGAACCATGTTAATGATGTAATGGATATTGTGGAGCCATGTGAATGTGGAAATGGTGGATGTGGAGCCATGTTAATTATGGAATGGCTGTTGTGGAGTCATGTTAATGATGGAATATCTAATATGAAGCCATGTTAATGATGGAATGGTTGTTGTGAAGCCATGTTAATGATGGAATGGTTATTGTGGAGCCATGTTAATGGTGGAATGGTTTTTGTGGAGCCATGTTAATGATGGAAAGGCTGAGATAAAACCATGTTAATGATGGAATGGCTAAGATGAAGCCATGTTAATGGTGGAATGGCTAAGATGAAGCCATGTTAATGGTGGAATGGCTGTTGAAGCCATGTTAATGATGAAATAGTTGTTGTAGAGCCATGTTAATGGTGGAATTGTTGTTATGGAGCCATGTTAATGATGGAATGAGTAATATGAAGCCATTTTAATGATGGAATGGCTAAGATGAAGCCATTTTAATGGTGGAATGGCTAATATGAAGCCATGTTAATGGTGGAATGGCTAATATGAAGCCATGTTAATGATGGAATGGCTAATATGAAGCCATGTTAATGATGAAATGGCTAAGATGAAGCTATGTTAATGTGGAATGATTGTTGCGTAGCCATGTTAATGTGGAATGACTATTGTGTAACCATGTTAATTTAAAATGGCTGTTGTGCAACCATATTAATGTGGAATGGCTATTGTGTAGCCATGTTAATGTGGAATGGCTATTGTGTAGCCATGTTAATATGGAATGGTTTTTGTGTAGCCATGTTAATGTGGAATGGCTATTGTGCAACCATGTTAATGTGAAATGACTATTGCGTAGCCATTTTGATGTGGAATGACTGTTGTGTAGCCATGTTGATGTGGAATGACTATTGTGTAGCCATGTTAATATGGAATGACTATTATGAAGCCATGTTAGTGTGGAATAGCTATTGTGTAGCCATGTTAATATGCAATGGTTGTTGTGTAGCAATGTTAATATGGAATGGCTATTGTGGAACCATGTTGATATAAAAATGGCTAATGTGAAGCCATGTTAATATGGAATGGTTGTTGTGTAGCCATGTTAATGATGGAATGGCTAAGATGAAGCCATGTTAATGATGGAATGGCTAGGATGAAGCCATGTTAATGGTGGAATGGCTAAGATGAAGCCATGTTAATGGTGGAATGGTTGTTGAAGTCATGTTAATGTGGAATGGCTATAGTGTAGCCTTGTTAATGTGGAATGGTTGTTGTATAGCTATGTTAATTTGGAATGGCTATTGTGTAGCCATGTTTATGTGGAATAGTTGTTGTGTAACCATGTTAATATGGAATGGTTGTTGTGCAACCATGTTAATGTGGAATGGATGTTGTGTAGCCATGTTAATGTGGAATGGCTGTTGTGCAACCATGTTAATGTGGAAATATTGCAAAATATTTTGTGATTATCTCTTTTAAAATTTTCCAAGCAAAAAAAAAACACACAATTTTTTTGTGATTATCTTGTTTAAATTTTTGAACAAAAGCACACTAAGTTTTGCAACAACAATTTTGTGGTTATCTTCTTAGATTTTTTTTTTTTGTGTGGGGTTTGTGTGTTGAAATGTTCCTATGCCTAATGCCTACGTGATATGCCTAATGTGGAAGACAAATGGGAGAACTTCTAGTGATGAAATCTAGACTCTTACCACAAGTTACTATGTTTTATCTACTTGTACAAGTCAGTGGATGGAAATTACTGCCACCATCACTGAACCCAAATCAATAGTTGGTGATGAAGTCCAACTGTTAATGTTGTGATGGTACATGCAAAGTGTGTGATTCCTTTTAGAATAGTGTAGTTTTCTATTGTGTACAAACAAATGGAAATGCATAAACAATCAAATCTAGTCCCTTGCAAATAATTCAACCAAGAAGTGCATAGGCATGCTAATGCTAAGTTTATATCCTCAAAAGAGATGCAGGGTACACCACTTAAAACCCACCCTGAACCATCAAGTGGCTCCAATGGTGGAGGGTTCATCTATCTCTTCTACTATGAACCATCCAATGTGGTTCCAACAGTAGGAGGGGAAACTTAAACACTAACAACCAAAATACACTCTAGTGAAGTACAGGGTAAGGATACAAGATAAGGTTGCAGATACACTTCCTAACCTAGTATGCAACTACTATGCTTTTTATCATTTAAATGCATACAACACACAATGATGCATTAAACAAACAATGCAAAAGAAGATCAAAATGCAAAATGTAAATACCTAATATTTAATGTGTAAAATGCGAATCTAAGATGCAAGAATGTAAAATACCTAATGCAAATTGAAATAAAATAAATATACAACTACCAGATTTATTCAAAAAATACCTAGAATTCTTGAACAATCTAACAACTATAAATGTGTAACCTAGGAGATCCACTAAGCGCCCCTGCAACCTCTCAAGAAACCTGCAAAGCATAAATGAAAAAAACAAATAAATCAATAAGGCAAATCATAAAAAGAAACCCTTAGGGGGTCCCACCGTGATCACTATTTGACAATGTAAAAATGCAACACCAAACAATGATGAATAAATTGAACACAAAGAACCTAGAATTGCACAATAGATGATATTATAATAATGGGGGAAGCCTAAAACTCGATTGTTACAATGTGGATCTTTGAATATTTTTGATACAAACATACAGTGGCTAGGGTTCTCCAAAACCCTAGCAAACAAGGTTGGTGGTGTCTTTAGTCGTGTCCTTGCTCCCAACAGAAGTGAGTGGGATTTAGTTATCCAATTTCGGGCCACTCCAACTTAAGCAGTTGTCCAATACTGATGTCACACTTCCATATTTGCACACACTAAAATAGAAAAATATTTAGTAGCAACTATGAGGGCTCCACAATGTGAGGCCCTTAGAAAGCAAATAAAAATCCTAGCTATACAATATGAATAAGTGAACATAATCTAAAAGTGCATAAATAAAATAATAAATACTTGATTTATCTTAAGTACTTGTTATCTTCTGATCTGATGTAGCTTGTTGCAATGAGCTGATGCGACGATGCCCTAGCATCATCAGAAGGCTAGTAGGACCTCAAAACCCTTATGTAAAATATTTGTAGGTATGTTGCAGTTACAGGAAACACCCATGGCCATTTTATGTAATGGTTCTAAGGTCCTACTAGCCTTCGATTGATGCTAGGGCATCATCGCATCAACTCACTACAACAAGCTACATCAGATCAAGACAAGTACGTAAGGTAAATCAAGTGTTTATTTTATTTATGCAATTTCAAATTTTTTTCACTTATTCATATTACATAGCTAGGATTTTTATCTACTTTTTGAGAGCCTCACATTGTGGAGCCCTCATAGTTGCTACAAACTCTTTTTCTATTTTAGTGTATGCAAATATGAAAGTGTGACATTAGCATTGGAAAATTGCTTAAGTTGCAGTGGCCCTAGGCCATCCAGACAAAAATGAAAGAAATTTGAACTCACTCTACATCCTCAGGTCATTAAGCTATTTTTGCAAAATAAAGCGTTACCCCTCATCTTGTTTTAAGTTTTAGAAAAATTATCCCAGAAAAGTTGATTTTCATTGCAAATGTTCCAATGAGATAATTTCCCTTTTGTTTGATCACCATTAGTATCCAGTAGTGATTATGATTTTGTCTTCTTAAATTTTTTGTTGCACTCTGCAATTTTGATAGATTGTTCTAATCAGTCAAAGAAAGAAGACCTAGAGTGAGGGCAGATGACATTGAGATCTTATGGGCCAGGTTTTAGGCAATGGTCCAACAAGTTCAAAGCTAAAACACATTAGGAAGAAGGTGCAATGTATTATGTTGAAGCTTCACATCTCCCATATATTTTAAGGATATTCCAAGATCAAAAATAATGAAGTCATCATTGATAGGATGCCTTGAGCTAAAAATATATACACTCTACTTCCTTAGCCTTACAGATTTCTAACCCAATGTGAGCTTTGTAATTCATCATAATTCTTCTCAAAAAGAAGAAAAATATAAATAATGCAAAGCAACTATATGTTTGGGATATCTGGATAACCTCTACTAGGGCTATAAACGCCTGACTAGAAGTAGAGGAGATCTGGAGGAAATCAAAGTCATCTCCATCGGGGCTATAGATGCTTGGCTAGCAGTGGAGCAATGTCAAGGTGAATATCTATTAGAGTGAAATACTTAATAGGCTTAGATCCTATCGATATTGTAAATTTTTGACTAATAAAGAAATAAGAATGAATGCACGGAACACACACAAGCCTAGGCATGATGACACAATGAATTCCAAATAAATCTGCCTCAACTCTATCTTAAGACATTTCCAATAGATCTCTTGCCCCATAATTCAAATTTCATCTATTTTTAAACTGGGTCATCATATTTTACTGATCAGAACCAAGGTCAATCCTTTAGTATTTTCTCTTTGTTACCTTTGTTTTCCTTTTCAAATTTTAGTCTAAATTTGTGTGGTCTCTCAATTGTCAATCAAAGATTCTAGAGTTTTTAGGAGCATTCATGTGTCATTCATACTACCTGTCCTAGTCAGAGCCGGTGTTGTACCCCATTGTTACAACTTAGTTTTCACCCCATTGTTTTTGAAAAATTTCATCAAATTGATGTCTAGGTGAGCTTAGGGTGCAAGGCCCAATTTTTGATGACTCCAAAAAAATTAAGGCTTGGGTTTAATCTAAATTTTTGGCTTACAAAAGTGCTAAGATTTGTGTATCTTGAAGATCAGGGTCTAGTGGCAATGGTTTGGATTGAGCATTTTTGAAGTTTTTCAAAGGTCTTAAAGGGCACCCCATTTTAAATTCATGCACCTCACTTTCACGCGCTCGTAGATTTACGTAAAACTTTGAGGGGGTATATATCATGAACCAGGAGGAATGTTTTTTGAATCTCAACTGATTTGAGTACCCTTTTAGCCTGTTTAGACCCTTGAGATATTTTGTTGAATTTAGAGAACTTTGATTTTTACCCTAATTTTGGAGCACACGTAATCCCATGTTAATTTCGTGCATCTCATGTTAAAATTTCATGCACCCTATTTTACTATGGAGTGCACCAAGGTCTTGAAGGGTGCACGAGTTCATGCACCCCATTTTAAAGTCGTGCACCCCATTTTCGCACGTGCGTAGATTTACATCAAACTTGGAAGCGGTATATATCATGAACCGGGAGGAATTTTTCGATGATATCAACTGATTTGAGTACCCATTTGGTCTGTTTAGACCTTTGAGAAATTTATTCAAATTCCAAGAACTTTGATTTTTTACCCTAATTTTGGAGCATGCAAAATCCCAAGGGGCATGTGAGTTTGTGTGCCCCATGTTAAGTTTGTGTGACCCATGTTAATTTCATGCACCTCATGTTAATTTTATGCACCCCATTTTCCTATGGAGCACACCAAGGTCTTGAAGGGTGCACGAGTTCGTGCGCCCCATTTTAAAGTCATGCGCCCCATGATTTAAGAAAGAGGTAGGTGGACGATCCATCTTGTAGAGGCTCCTAGCAAAAATTGAATAGGCATAAAGCAAATATATATTTTTATATATGTATACTTACCTATATGTGAGAAACATGGTATTGCTACTAGCATCTGTGAGTGCAGGACAATTACGAAAAGATAAAGAAAGGTGACAAGTTAGTAGAAGGGCTATGTTTTATTGCTGCATCAAGGATGGAAAGGTTGGTAGAATCAAAAGGAGAATGAACAAGATAGGGTGGGACCCAACTCACCAGTGAGAGCACACGAGCCGAGTGCCACATAGCTACCTTCCCAAGATAGTGGGAGATATGGTACACAACCTCAGCCACCATCTGCTTAGACATAAAGATATGGGCTACATGCCCATTTTTTATTACATTCTACTTTTGGAAGAAGCGAGATCGAGCCAGCTGGAGGAAAAAATTACAACCCCGCTCGAGCAACCAGTTCTATATAAAGGAGACCACTACAACAACAATTTTTTATCAAACCTCTGAGAGAGAAAACCCAAGTCTAGGTATAGCTTTGTCTAAGAGTTAGTCGTATTTTCCTATGTCTTTCTATATTTCTTATATCACCCTTCCTTCTACCATTTTCCAAGGACTTCTAGGAAGCACTATTTTCTGAGATCATTTCCTATGGAATATGCTAGAGTTGGAGACTCTTACATCACTAAAATTAGGATGGAGAGGAACAACCCCATGTTATGATATTCGAACTGGGGTCTATTGTAATCATTGTCATATAGGACCCAAGCACTCTGTTGGGCCTGTTATATGTAAATATTTTTCATATAAATATAAATCCAACTCTATTTCTGGAAAATATTCTATGTTCATGGTTTGTGTTTGCTCTTTTATGTATTACAACAATCTGAATATATGAAAGACGTCTTTTGTCGCTAGTTTAATCATTTTCATGCATTACATTATTTGAATGAATAAAAATGAACTAGTTCTCCTTTCTCTTTATTTTCTAAGTCATTTAATACAAATTTGCTATGACTACCCAATGGACATGGCATCGGTCTGGTCTTGATATGCTCTATTAACATTAGGTTTGGTCACAAATAATTAAAATAACATAATATCATTTTATCTGGTGATGAATGGGTGATTGCATCGTAATAGCAAATATATGAACCCACTATTTGGGGTTTCCTTACCTAACCTAGTCTATCTAGAGCCCTCTAAGTAATATATTCCTAGGTCAAATAGGTGGATCCACCAGAGTCCACAATACTCATTTTGATCCTAGGGATTCTTGTGACATGACAAATATTTTATAAGGGAAGCAAGAAATCCCCACAACAGTCATCTTGGGCTCAAATGAGAAAAATGCAAGGTTCAACGCCGAAGGAGATAACTCTACTACTTGCATATTTTACCAAGGAGTAGAGGAACTGAACTTGGGTGGGAACTCCGCGAACAAGGAGGGAGCATATTTACTCCTTTTTGTGTCTTAAACTACAACGAGAGAGGTCCAAGTCATCTCCATGATGGCTTAGCTGATCAACATCTAGTTCTTAAGGAGGTCTCATCGGTAGTAGGTTTAATTAATATAGCCTATGGGAGAAAAGGTGCAAGGACAAGAGAGGTTTGTGAAGCAGAGATTTCACAATATGTAAATCCCCAAGTCTGGCAACATCGGAGCCTATTGCTAGATAATCCAATATAAAAGGAAGGCTCCCACATGGCAAAAATTATTATCATCACAATCACTAATTGCATAAGTACTAGAGTGTATGATGATCTACTAAGTCATGGGTTCCTCATGACTTGGAAAAGTTGGCAATGTCAGCAAAACTACCAAAGGCACCTCAAGTACAATAAAATATGGTATGGTCATTACATATTCATTGGAAAAGATCCAAAATAAATATATGGTTATGGCATGCCACTCATGCCATGATTTTGTGTACATAAGTTGGATAATAAATAAAAGAGTTCCAAGAACGTGTCGAAGCGACATTATCTGAACCCTTGACGACTAGATAAAAATCTTTAGAATCCTCCATATTGAAATTCACTCATGTTTTTTATGCAATTATTGTTGTGAACCTATTCCCAGTGGACCTAACACTTATGATTCAGGCATCTCTATAGATAATATTGTAAAAGATATCTCCTGCTTCTAGGAAGCAACACCCACTCCTCAAACAAAGGGAAATGAACTCTGTAAGACCCCGAAGGGTAGAAGCAACATGAATCAAATAACATGAGGATGAAAAAGAGGCTACGACTAAAGATTCCATGGGAGAGTGGAAATAAAAAAACAAGGTTACTACAAGATTGTGTCAAAAATAGGTGTTGCACTAGAGCTGGAAAATGCCTTTGGTATTCAATATGTTCTTGAATTTTCCATGATCCTTGATGGGGTATGTTAGTGGGAATGTGATACTCTTAAGGTGCTCTAGTGTCTGTCATTTACTGCCTCAACCAAAGGATCGCCAGTCGAGGAGAAGGACGAGGTAGCTGAGAGTTGATCAGTTGGGCAAAAGCATCAAAACATCTAAAGGCCCAGATTCAACCAAGTACATCTACCTCCTTCTAGAATATCGGCATTGTTGAGTAGAACAATGTACCAACAAGGTGCTTGTATCCTAAAAGGATTGTTTTCCTGTCTTCCACCATTAATGTCTAATTTTGTAAATATAATCATCAATAGTGGAATGCTAGCCATTCCTAGAGATGACTCTTTAGCCATTACAATTCTTATGTAAGGTTTCCCCTATGTAAATACAAATTCTGCATTGTTTGGTCTCTGGTTGTGTCCTCTTGTTCTTTACTGAATGCATGAATGTTCATTTTTGTTTGGTCATTTAAGTTATCCCATGTTATTCTATTGTCTGGATTTTGTGGGATTTACATGAAGGGCTCAGGTTTGTGTATTTGTAAATATGGGTTTGTAGTTTATTTTTTCTAAAGCCAATCGAACAAGAGTGCTCTGATTTTGCACCCTAGATCTCATGCACTTGTCCATTGGTTTTGGAATTCACCTCTCGTCCACTACTGATAGGAGCTAGAACAAAGATATGGTTGGGTGATCTGTTAGGTGTAGGTTTTATGTTCATATGAGGTATACCGCCTGCATAGGTCTTGATGTGGCTATACTCATCCTTGTAAGTTTTGGCTACGACCTCCATTTATTTATTTCCTTCCCTTTTTATTTTTTTCTATTTTGCGATGTAGAGTAGTTGGAACCACCTTCAAAGGAACCAACCTCCTCTAGAGATCATTCACCCCATATCCCGATGCAGTGGCTATTCTATGCTGCTTGGCATTGATCCACCCTCCTTGCCCTACATGCGATGTTGGATTTTCGACCAACAATCACCAATGAAAATGTGGTACATTCAATTGCACTATTTCACCACTCCATCCAATCATTCTTAGAGAGAGGACATGGTGCTAAATTCCACATGTGGAAAATGTGGGCCAAAGAGGGTGTGTGGTAATGCAATGACATGTTGAAGTAGAACTAGCTATTTAAACAACTTATCCACTATCTATCCATTCAATATAAAACCATATGGGGGAGTGGTCTGATAGGATAACCTTAGGGAGAGGTTCTACTGAGATGCCAATATGATTACCAAAATTAAATGTGGGCTACCTTGGCAATATCATCTAATTGAGTTGTTTGAGGATTGTATTAGGACTACCTTACATATTGGACCACGTGAACCAAGGAAGATGTGATTGGCACCACCCAATATTGGGATTAAGAAAACCCAATTTTTTGCACATGTAGAACCAAGTAACTCTTTCACTAGCTATCTAGTTCATTTGATATCCACCTTGCTTATCAAAGCCATATTCAATCATAATGAAGTCACCACATATGACCCACATGGCAAAAGGTAGAGAGTTTACAATCCAAAGCCAAATATTGAACTTTTCAACAATGTTGTTGGAGGTATAGATATTAACAACCCCCCAAAACAAGGTTATTAATTTAGAACATGATCCAAAATGCTCTATTGATGGGGTTGCAACCATGTTCCACCAATTGGGATTTCCATCGTGCTACGACAAAGGTGGTGACACCATCTTGACCTGGTTTATAGATCCTACATAGAAAAGCTCTCTGGCCAAATGGCATGATAGGCCACAGATAACATAAACTTGAAATTTTTTACTTCCTATAGATATAAAATTCCTAAATCTAGAAAGTTCAAGTGCACTTTGTAAATTGTAAATTTATGTTTGGATTTTCTTAGACCCTAAAAATTCTAGGAAAGGAAGTTCATTAGGGGAAGGAATCCAATTACATATCTTCACAACTAATATACTCCAAGATATTATAGTTTTTGGAGAAATAAGAAACAAAATTATCCAACTGAATACTAGATATATGAAGTCACTTTTCTAGGGCAACAACATCATTTTTAAAACCCCTTTATGGGTTATATGAGCATCGTATGTTATTTAGAGGGATGGCCAAAAGAGAAAATTACGAAGCAATAACGATTGTTTCCCTTGAGGTACAAGCCTATTGGGTCTAAGGAACCTCTTTAATGGTACTTTTAGTTGGGGGACTAGCTTTTTTTTTATCCTTTTCTTTTTCCATTGGTTTTGAGGTATTCATTGATTTTGGCTATGTGCCTTTAAAAGCAACCAAACACGTATACACCTTCTCATAATCATCCAACCATCCTCCTTGGTCTAAGGTGTGAGTACACTAGGTGTGGTGGGTCTCTATTTGTCCTTGTTATGAGACATCAAGGGATAATCTTTGACCTTATGTTTTGATGAATGACATCAAAAATATGTGTTTTGCAAGTTGATGTATAGGACCCATTGAGAAATCACAGTATCACCAACTTGGTTTTCAATAGTCTGTTTGAGGTCTCTAGAAATATCAACTTCAATGTAAATATACTTTTGAGGGTGTACATGAAAGAATTCGTCCATCTCCACCAAAATGACACACCCTTAAAGGGTCATTATACTGTTCAAAAAAGGCCACAAAGGAAGGGGAGGCTAAGGAATTCTACCCATATAGGGACATTGGTAGTCCTTTCTTTGGAAGTAGAGAAGTTGTGAGTCTGTGGTGAGAAAACCAACAAGGATTTCTGCATGTACTAGGATCCATGATCTTAAATCACCTTAGCATGGGCAACATCTACAAAGAGAAACAAAAAAATATCTTCATAAGGTTTTAAATCATTGTTAGCTTAACTCCATGAGGATTCCAAGCTACGTTAACCCAAGCCTAAAGGGAAGGATCATTGGTAATACACCCTACAAAATACCTAATAAGGGTGAAGGATTCTAACAAATGACATGCATCATCAAAATCAGGCAAAGAAAGAACTACATTAAGAGGAGGGTTACCTCGTGGACCATATTTAGAATTATTTTTCTCAATCGTCTGAAAAGAAACACCATTGCATGCATTCCCTTCCATAACACCAACGTTGTTCGCTAGTCTACCAAGGCTGGAACCATATTAATACATCGCAAAAACACTCGAAACCCTAGAAAATCAAAAGAAACTTAAAATGTTGCTCAAATCCTCGAAACTCTCTCCATATCCTTAAGACAATTAAAAATATTATTTAAAAGTTAAAAAAATTATCTGCAAAATAACATGTTCAATTTATATCTAATACTTCACTATACTCAACTAAATATAAAATAATAAATTTTATTAAGAAAATACAATACCTTCCATACTATGATTTAGATAAACTTAACAATTTTAAGTATGGTACGATAGAGAGAAGATAAAATTAACCAAAAGCGCAACTACAAAGAAATAAACTGCCAAAACATTGCAATCAAACTACCATTAAACCTCATTCAATATGAATTATCTTTAAAAAGTCAATTTAACTAAAAATAACACAAAGATAAATTATAATATATCTCATCGAGATAGACCAGACTTTACTCCTCTTGTTACCTGCAATTAACGAAAATACATATAGTTTAGTCCAATAACTATAAATGATAAGACAGAATACTATCCAATGTTATTAGTGATGCTATCTAAAATATCTCTCTATATGCTTTCAATTATAAAGAGCCATTATGTCTCTCCTTCCATTATACAACAAAACACCATATGATATAAAAATAGCATCCTACGCAGACATCATATTTAACGCGTGGAAACTGTGATAAACATGTCTCATCAAAAGGACAAAGATGTTCGGATATTATTAAAGAAAAAGGATAAACAATTCGATTCAATACGACACCTTGCGAAAGAAGAATTCAAACGATAAGGTATCTTTCAAAATCATGTGGTTGAGAATTCCGTTTCCAATTCTACGTTGGTTCCAGCGATTTAATTTAATCTAATTTAGATATTAGCTTGGTTGGGAGATGAATTTATTGTCTCAGATTGTTGTACGTCTTGAACAGTGGATTAAAAAAAAGGGTTGCATAAGTTTTTGTTTTTTCACATTTTTAAAAGATTTATTATCTAACAATATTTTTATTTTTAAAATAATTAACTTAATATATCATTAACTTTTCTTGTACATTTTAGGAAAAGTGTTTTCATAAGTTTTAAGCAAAGCGACAATTAAAAAGTAGACCATTATTATTTTAGATTATCCTTAGAGAGGCTTTTATTCTTATTTATAGACTATAACTTATAAAATTTTGCTTTGGACTATTGATTAAAGGAATATTGAAGTTTTAGGAGGTTTTAAGTAATTTAAAAAAAAAAATAATGAATGTTTTTAGGAATGGAAATTTTTGATTGCTTCAAAGTTTTATATTTCAACTTGATTAATTATCCAGCATTTTTTTTTTTTGATAGATTTCAAATAAATTGATTTAATAACACTAGTTATTAATAACACTAATTATTTTTCCTTGGGTTTTTTTTTTAAGAGATTCTCAAACTTGTTAGGACCTCTTTTTTTGTGTTTTGCTTTACTTTTCTTGACTTTGATGGAATTCGTGTCCGATAATTTACAAGGTGTAAATTTAATAAATTTAGAGTTTTTTTCAAAAACATAAATTTTAAGCCAACCTTTTTGGGATGTCGGCCTAATCAAGGTTAACTTTTGTATTTTTGGCCTTTTTTTTTTTGGTAAATAAAAGTCTTCATTAATTACCGGGTTTTGCAGGTTAACCCAAAACCTATTACAATATCTAGCCTTCTGCTGAGATTGTAGATCCTAGTCATCCTTGAAACTTTCTTACCAAAAATTGTGTTGAATCCCCTACAACACCTTACTAACAAAGCACACCCATACCTAAACATAATTGTAAACATTACTTACATTGACAGGAATTGAAGTTTGGAACTTTGCACTTGTGAAATCTGTTGATTGCCCATTTCCTATTCTCTGTCGGAATCTTCCAAGGCTTACACCCTGTTACCTTCATTTCCAATTTGGTATGATTTAGAGGGAAACCAGTTATTACCATCTCCATGGGTAAAGAACACCCATTCATCTTTCTCCTTAACGGGTAGGTTTCTTTTCATGACTAATAATATTTTCCACTTCACGTGGCACACCTTGTGTCCATGTCACCAAACTACCAACATCAACACCTATGTTGGCTAATTTGGCAGCTGACCTGTTGGCCTCATGGTACACGTGACAAGCCCTCTTGTTCTGTCTTGCCGCAAAAAGGATCCTCACTTCATTGATGACTCCCTCGATTCTCCATGGAGGTTTTTTGCCATTGGTTAACAAGTTGATGATGTTCATAGAATCACCTTCAATCATCAAGTTACCTTGAGTTGCTTGGGCTACTTGCAACCCTATCCAAAGGGATCTAGCTTCTGCTTCGTTATTAGTTCTGATTCCAAATGGTTCAACGAAGGCCTTGATCAAATTTCCTTGATGATCCTTGATTATTCCTCCAACTCTAGCTCTTCCTGGGTTCTCCTTGGCTACACCATCAAAATTTAGTTTAAACCAACCCTGGGGGGGTTGCTCCCAAGAAATCCCATTTTTGGGATTGAGCAAAGGAATGGAAGGTTTGTCCTCAATACCTAAGGCCTAAGCTAATTGTTTTTCTTGGGGAAGAATTAAGTGGTTCTCATCCACTAAGGTGCTAAGGTTTTCTTTCGCAAAGACAATAATCCTGTTGAGGATGGTTTTTGGGTTGTGAATGGTATCCTTAAAGGCTCTATGGTTCCTTTCTAGCCAAATCTGCCGGAGAAAATGATGCCAACATATTTTCCATAGGTACTTAAGTTTTAGGCTAACAAAGGGTTGAGGCCATTGATGGAACACTTCGGATATAAGAGCAGGCTTAACCCACGAGATCCTAAAGGCTTGGAAAAGTTCATCCAGGATGGACTTCGCTATCGGACACTCTAGAAACAAGTGTTGGGCTGTCTCCCATCTTACCCTGCACGTGTAGCAACGGTTAGCAATAACCATACCTTTGGATAACATATTGTCCATAGTGAGGATTTTTCCTTGAATCACCAGTTATGAAAAAAAGGATATTTTAGGAATCAAGCCTTTGATCCAAACCAAACTCGGTTGAAATTGTTGACCTTCCACATTGAGAAGCAAATTATAGGCAGACTTAATTGTGAAGTCACCACTTTCGAGTCTCAGCCTCAAACAATGTGATCTTCATCCTCTCTAGAGGGAATAATTTGCTTGAGTTAAAATGTTATAAAGCTCTTCGGACTCGCTTCAAAACCCCGTACTCTGATGTGTTTCCACCTGTTGATATTTATATCCTGCCATATATAATTTGCAACCTTCTTCCCAATATGCTGCTCCATATGCTCTTGAATCCTAGCCAAACGAGGATTCTAGGATAACTCCTCAGCTCTCACCCATAGATCCTTCCAAAAGTCTATTGTTTGCCCATTTCCTAGAATCCATCTAAGACCTTTCTTGACAAGATCCTTGCTTGTGAGGATTGCCTTCCAAAAAGCATACCCCCTACTTGCTAAGTTGTCATTAAGGAAGTTCACACCTTGGAGGTATTTCCTTCTAACTATGGTAGTCCATTCATTATCGATCTTAGTCAATAATCACCACACTTGTTTAGCTAACAAAGTTGTATTGAGATGAGCAACTCTCCTCAAACCTAACCCCCCATCAGCTTTAGGTTTGCAAACCTTGTTACAACCTACTAAATGGATCCTTTTCTTATCCTCAATCCCTGACCAGAGAATTTTTTTTTGAAGCTACTCAATTTTGTGATACATCTTGTTGGGAGCTCTAAAGACTGATAGGAAGTAAACGAGTATACTTTGAAGTGAAGCCATAGTTAAAACTACTTTGCATGCTTGAGATAACAGATGTCCTTTCCAACTTGCTAGCTTTTTTTGGATCCTCTCCAAAACTATGTTCCACATTGATCCTTCAGGTTTCCCCGTAAATAGGGGAAGACCTAAATAGAAGGTGGGAAGGGATACAATCTGAAATTCCATGATCCTTGCTATGTTGTTTTGCATAGGAATGGGGGTATTGATAAAATAAAGTTTGCTCTTATCAAAATTCACTTTCTGTCCAACCGCTGCTTCATACATTATGAGAATATTTTTAATCCTTCTTGCCTCAACCATAGAAGCTAAAGTCAGTATCAATGTATCATCAACAAATTGTTGATGTGTCACTGGGGTAGTTAGCGATGTGGCCTTGATACTTGATATGAGTCCAGCTACCGTTGCTACCTTAATGGTTCTTCCTAAGGCCTCAGCTACAATGATGAACATCATAGGACTTATGGGATCTCCTTGTCTTAGACCACATTTGCTTTGAAAAAAACCTATAGTAGACCCATTAACCAAAACTTAAAAACAAGGCTTAGAAATACACTCTCTTATTAACTTGACCCATTTCATGTTGAAGCCAAATTTTAATAAAACTGCCTCTAGGAATTCCCAATTTATCCTATCATAAGCTTTATTCATGTCTAACTTTAAAGCCATGACTAATTTTTTGGTCTGAGCGGCTGTATGAAGAGCCTCATGAATAGTAATAACTCCATATAAGATTGATCTTCCTTGTATAAAACTTCCTTGACTTGGATCAATGATAACCGGTAGAACTTTCTTCAAACGGTTGGCTAAAACTTTGGATAAAATTTTATAGGATATATTACACAAGCTAACCGGCCTAAAGTCATCCATAGTCTTGGGGTTGGGGCCTTTAGGGATCAAAGCAATGAAAGTTGAATTGAAACCCCTTGGAATATGATTTGAACTTTGGAACTCCTTGATTGCAGAAATAACTTCTGCTCCAATAATATCCCAACAAACATGGAAAAACTGCGATGAAAACCCATCCGACCCAGGAGCTTTGTCAGGATCCATGTTAAATAAAGCCTCCTTGATCTCTTCGTCTGAAAAATCTATTTTAAGAGACTCGTTAATCATTTCATCAATGAGTTGTGGAATGAATTGAAGGAGAGAGTCATTTGCTTGGGCATTATAGGCCCGTTCTTCACCCAATAATGAACTGAAAAAATTAACAGCCTTGTCCTTGATCTCCTGAATGTTTTGAGTTGAGGATCCATCCACCTTAGTTAAATTTCTAATATTATTTTTGCTTCTATTGCTCAATGTGGTAACATGGAAAATTTTTGAACTAGAGTCCCCTTCCTTTAGCCATAATGCCCTTGATTTTTGCCTCAAATACATCTCTTCACAAGCTAAAATATTATAAAACTCACAAAGGGTTTCCTTCTCTTCAGTCCTTGTTGCCTCATCATAGGTTCCATTTTGGATTTTGCTTTCTATTATTCTCAGTTTTTCCCCCACTGCTCCCTTATTCTAAAAAATATTTCCAAAGACTTCTTTATTCCATATTCTAAGGTTGTTTTTCACCATATTAAGTTTTTGAGATAGTTTGAAGGAAGCACTTCCCTGGATAGGCTGTTGCCACTATTCCTCTATTCATTTCTTGAAGTCCGAATGTTTAACCCACATTGACAGAAATTTGAATGTTTTTTTAAAGGAGTTAGCCTGAAATGCCTCCCATAGAATAAGATTATGGTCTGAAGCGCATTTAGGAAGGGCTTGTAACGCTGAATCACCAAACATTGTTGTAGCTTCCTTGGATAAATAAAACTTGTCCAAAATTTCTTGAATCAGTTGACTTCCTATCCTCTTGTTACTCCATGTAAATTTGGTTCCTTTTAGTCTTACATCCATCAATTCATTTGTGTTAATGAATTCATTGAAGTCCTCCATGCTCCTTGAGGGTAACCCAGATCCTCCTTTCTTATCAAATGGGTAAATGGAGGTATTGAATTCTCCCCCAATCACCCAAGGAATGTCTTTAAAATCTTGGCTCAAATGCCCCAAAAACTCCCATAGTTTATACCGCCCTTGGACAGAGGTGGGGGCATAAACATTTGACATAATCCAATTCTTATTAGTATCAAAATCATGAAATAATACGCTTAAGACTCTTTCATTTGCCTATATAATACTTTATTCTATTTTAATAGGATCCCATAAGATCATGAGGCCCCCAGATGCTCCTCTCGCCTATTGAAAGGCCACTTCCCCTTACTTCCAAATCCTTCTAGCTATAAGTGCTGATTGTGCCGCATTTGTTTTGGTTTCTTGAAGAAAAATAATAGTAGGATTCCAATCCTTCCTTATATACTTCACCATCCTTTGTTTTGGTGGGCCATTTAGGCCTCTCACATTCCATGAGAGAACCTTCATTTAGACTGTTTGATATTTTTTCCCCACCCCCTTCCCTGATCCAAAGGGGGTTTGTCAATTTTACTATTATCTTGGCCAGGAATAGCTTGTTGTAACAATGTTATTTGCTTTTCGTTTGCAATTTATTCATTGATTCTCATTCTATAGTGCTCTGCTATAGATATGCTCCATTTCTTTCTTTCACTTCCATAATCTATCGGAGGCTTGGTAGTGCTTCTAGTCGATTTTGGACTAAAATGAGGGGGAATATACTGTGATAGTCTAGGGCTTGAACCTTCTTCCTCATTTTGGGGGTTTTCAATTCCCTCTTCATCTTGAACCTTGTTTTGGTTCACCTCTCCTATCTGGTTCCTAAACAGGGGGATTTCCTTCAAGGAACATTTTACCATTGGGCTCGTCTGATAAGGGATAATTTGCTCCACTACCAGATTAGGAGCTACATTCCTGGTTCTTGTTTCCACAACTTCGACTCTTGACTCTATTTTTCCCATTTTTAAACTGAAATGACTTGGCAATTTTTCTTCATTTTGAGCATAGCTTTTGGGGCTTTTTGTCATAGCTGTGGATGGTCCCAATTTGGATGGGGAGTCTAGGGTTTCAGGAAAATTGACACTGATGGTATCATCCTTACTGTTTTCTTTTTCAACTTCTAGATTTTCTAGGATATCAAACATGTTCAATCTGGGATCTTTATTACATACCTTATGATTTTTGCCTCCCTCATTATGTTGCTTTCCTTTCTCCTAGATTTTTGCTAGTTCTGTGTTGGCTTGGTTAGCCTTGTTATTCTTAACTTGTATGTATCCTTCCAAGTTAAGACGCGGTCATTGAAACTTTGGGATCCCTCTCCCATTAGCTTTCCCCAAAAAACCTTCGCTTGCGGCTTGTTTGCAGTTATTGTTAGACATTGGTCTTGAAGGTGGCCCTAGGTTTTGCACATGCTACAAAATGGTGGCTTGTTCTCATACTGCACAGGCTGAATCCTTAGAAACTCTCCATATGCTAGTTCCACCTGAGAAGGTAGATTAGAATCCAAGTTTACATTTACATAGATCCTAGCATGCGTCAGTCTAGTCCTTGCCTGGGTTGAATGGTCTATTGCCATGAGCTCTCCTATCATCTTTGCTATGCCACTAAGCTAGTACTCATTAACAAACTGGGCTGGGAGGTTTGGTAAGTGGACCCAAATGGGTGCTATATTAATTTTCTACTTCTTAGGGTTGAAATACTCCCCCCATTTCCTCAGAAAGAGGCTACGCCTTCATAGAAACCATGGTCCTCCTATCAATATGCGCTCTACATCATCTTTGTTGTTGAGTCTTATCATAAAAAAACCTCTTGACATGGCTACGATTTCTAAGCTTCCTGAAGTTTTCCACTTTGCCGTGGCCCATGAGCGAATAGTCTCAATGTTCGGCCTTCCTCCCAAAAAATTTCCAACTAAGGATGATGCCTCCATATCCAAGAATCTTTCCATAATATCCACTGGCACAGTTAACATGTTATTATTTGGTATTAGGGGCAATAGTTCACTGACTAGCTCCTTCTTTTTCCCTTTTAGCATTTCCAAAAAGGTTGGGCCCTTGTTCCTAGCTCCCGAACCCGAGTGGGACCCTTTGTCTGAGGGTTTATCTAGAGGATCTGTACCTTTAGCCTTTTAGATCTGAGCTGACAGGGAATCTTTTTTCTTTCTAGCTACAACATTTTGCCCTACCTCTGGATCTTCTCCTTCCGTTGGTTCAAAATTCTTGCCTACCATTTTTGCTCCTCCTCTGCTTCCTCCACTTCCTCCATCGCTCCTCATCTCTCCCAATCCTCCGCTTCCTCTGCTTCCTCCACCACTTCCTCCACTTTCTTAGCTCTTCAAACCCTTTATAAATAAATGGATTGGATCCTCTTTTTCTCCCCATTTACTCTCAACTATTCAAATAATTCTTAAGTGATCTAGCTAGCAATCTTGTGTAATCTTCTAGTGCTCTTGGTACTTTTGTGTTTTGTTGTTGGTGTGTTCTTGTGATCTGCAAGTGGAGAAATCCTTGATGATAATTTATCTTCTTGATGGAGGAGAGGTCTTCCACCTTTGCTCTTGCTTCTTCCATGAGATCACCAGGTTGTTTCTTTGCATTCATTAGTTTGCTTATTCATCTTAGTTTGCATTTTGTTGCACTTTTTTATCTCTATTTTGGGGTTTAAGTCCTCATGTGCGAATCCATGCTCTATTTGCTACAGGGCATGGATTTGATGAAAAATTTGCTTTTTGTCGATCATGTGTTGTATGCGCATTTTCCTTTTTGTTACCAAATTTGTGCTCGATAATTTACATGGTGCAAATTCAGTCTAGTTAGGCTTTGGGGTGACTATTTATCCCAAAACCCTAGGGTTTCATTTTGTGTGCCCTCTACATATTGTTTCATCTTTGTTTGTGTTTTGTTCTGACTATTATCATTATGTTTCACTTGCATTTCATATCAAATTAGCTTGGGGGAAATTATTTATTTCCAAAATCCTAGATTTCAAAATTGCATTCTTGTTCATGCATTGTATCCATTCTATTTTGAATTTCATTTACTATTCCATGCTTGTCATATTTTACTATGTTTGTTCCAAAGGTCAAATCTCATTTTTATTATAAATAGTCAACTAAAAGGACCTAGGGGGATTGAATGTTGCGCCTTCAAGCTTAGTCTTATAATAGCCTAAGTAGACCCCAAACGTTGACCATATTTTCTAGAGTTTTTGTGAAGCTATTTTGTAGATCTAAAGCTATGGGATATTCTGAACACAAGATAAAGCTTGGATCAAACATTAGATCAGATAAGTGCTCTAAGTAAAACTGTTAGGTTGTGTGCTATTTGCTTTTATCATTTCTATTCACAACCTAGGTTATAAAAAAAAAGGAAAAATATTTGATTGGTTTCTAGGCATTTAAAAGGAAAAAGGTATATAGTTTTGCATCTAGGGTTTAGTCTTGTTTGTGCATTCCCTTGGTCCCTTGCTCAAAGAAAAGGATTTCATTTCTTGCAACCTAGGATTAGATATCATTGAATCAAAGAATCATATTAGGGTTAGTCATTGTCCTCTTGCATCTTATGTGTTTTGCATTGTTCTTTCATTTTCATAGTTTAGTATAGAAAGGCCAAACATAGGTGATTGCTTAAATAACACATTAAAAATTTCTACCCTAGACTTGGAGTGAGTCCTAAAACCATTCTTGGTGAACTTTTTCCCTTGTCCATCGAGTGTAGAGAATATAATAGCCACCATGATCACCTTGGCTCCCAATGGATCTAGTCGAGAATCATACGTAATGCATAGTTTTCCCCCTCTACATATTTGGTGAACCCGACATGAAGACACGTCTTAGTGGCCAAAATATGAAGCCTCTTCCTTTGCTTTTATTTTGAAAACTTTAAGCAAGACCACTAATTTTGTTTTCTTAGAAATAGAGAAACATTTAAAAACATCTTAAGATTCTTCTTGTGTGTCTTTCCTTAGTTTTCTCCTCTATCATTTCGCTTCTTCTAATGGCTCCATTCCTTAGAAGTTAATGAAGGCATCTGGAATCTAATCAAATTATTCAAGAAGATGATCAGGTTGATAGAGAGAATCCTAACCTTGATACAGAAGAGCAATAACATGTTGAAACTGATACAAACTATGATCCCCTTGAGGGGCCTAATGGTGGCTTCACTTTTACATCATTTTATCATGTTTGGGGTTTCATGAAATGTCATAGGGTGGCTTTGCTCAAAGCTATGGAGCAAGAAGCTCAACTCAAAAGGGGTGAGACTCCTCCTCCTCCAACCATTTCTCCTAGAAATATTCATGATAACCCTTTGTTTGAATCTTCACATCATGGAAATCCATTACATAAACCAACATATGCCACTACTGTAACCACCAATATTGGAAGGGTTCTACAAGTCCCTCCAACTAGTAGTGCATATCAATATTATGTTCAATTTCCTCCTCATTCTACTCATCTCAACAATCATGCTTTTGTTCCACCAAATATTAGTTATCCTCCACATCAAGATACCACATATCACAACCCTTACCATAATAGTATCAATACTTCCAACATTCACCAAGTTCCCTTTCAATAGCCTACCTATACCCCTCCCCTAGGGAACCTAAGGGTATTGCACAACAACAATACTAAAATGCAAAGTTTAACAAATGTGGTGAAATAATTGGTTTCAAGAGTGGATATGATACAACCTCCTAGTTTCACCTACAACTATAGAGAAATGTGCAATCAATCCTTAGACCCTATCGTTGCCTCTAGGCCCTACCCTAAGCATTTTCTAATGTCGGTTTTTCCTATCTATAAGGGAATAAAAGATCCAATTGAGCATTTAAGAATGTTTAGGACAGAATGCCATGATATCATATATGATGACATGTTGTTACTAAAGACATTCCCTAAAAGCCTTGGTGGTATGGCATTAGAGTGGTATTATCAACTACCCAATCATTCTTTGAGAAACTTTGAAGAGATAGTTGAAATATTTGTTCAACAATTCGGTGCTTATGTTGAAAATAATGTGACTATGAAAAATGTCTATATGTTAAAAAAACAAAGTAAAGATGAATTTTTTTAGATTTTTTTTCCCATTGGAGGAGTTTAGTTGGACGCTTGAGATATACTTTACCTCCTCGAGACATGCTTATGATATTTATTGGGAATTTACAAGAACAAATATCTTATGCATTGGAAACAACAACTATCACATCTTTTGACCAAGCAATAGATCTAGAAAGAAGGGTAGAGCAAGCCCTTATTATAAGAGGTCAACTTAAGATAAAGGAATATAGGACCACTAAAACATAGTATAAGAATAAGCACGTAGTTGATGATGGGGTAATGGATAGTAGGCCTATTAGTAATGTTGTTAACACCCTACAAAAGATGGTGCTTCGCCAACCTCAAAAACCCCCACCAAGAAATTTTACAAGACTCAACACGCCTATGAATGTGGTTCTACAATAACTTCTAGAAGCTAACATGATTGAGTTTCCTCCCATAAGGCAACTTGATACCATGATTGATTGGTATAAGCCTGGTCAACACTATGAGTACCATAGAGTGGAGGGGCACATGAAAAAATCATGTAAGAGGTTGAAACATGTGGTTCAGGACCTAATTGATGAAGGATACCTTGTTATAGAAGGTTCTCGACCCAATCCTCCAACAAAAAATCAACCTCCTACTCAACAAGCACCCACAACTAATCAAGATATGGGAATATTCCAAGATCCCCTACCTAAGCATGGTCAACAAGAAACTAATCAAGTGTCATATCATAATGTGCCACCTCCGTATGATCATATGGTTGGTATGATAATAATAACTACATAGAAAAAAGCTCAAGAATAATTGAACCAAAATTCTTAGTAGGATATGAGTTCTTCATCCAACCCACCTTCAAAACCTACCTTAGTTTTGAAGAATACCCAAAAAAGGAGCACAATATTAGAAACCCCACCTTTAGTGTTGAAGCCACAACCTAAAGTCTCCTTTAACATTCAACAATAGTTAGCTAGTACCCCAACTAAGATCTCCCTCTTAGAGCTTTTGTAAACTTCTCCTATTCATAAGGAAGCCTTATTTAAGCTCCTAAGACAATAATCTGTTCCTCAAGATATTTCCCCTAGTGCTATAGCTAATGTTGTAGGTTCTCTTGGGATACATCATATCACATTTTTGGATGATGATATTTCTTCCTCATACTTATGAGGGGATTCTTCCCTCTATATTACTATATTTATTGGGAAAACATTTATCAAACGGATTCTGATTGATAATGGTTCTTCCCTCAATATACACACTTATTAAATTTTCTAAAAAATTGGATTAAAAAGGAAGACTTAACTAAATCCAATATCATCATCAAAGCTTTCAACAATGAGTCCCAAGAGGCTTGCAACATTATATCTCTCCCCATTAGGGTTAGACCTAAGATCTTAGATACCTTGTTTTATGTGGTGTCTTGTCCTACATCTTTTAATATTCTTCTTGGATGCCCTTGGATTCATGCCATGAGGGTTGTCCCTTCTACTCTTCATCAATATCTAAAGTTAAAATTCAAATATCAACTTGTCACCATTCCAGATGACCCTCACCCATTCAAATATTATTCAATGGTTGAGAAAGCTCAATCTGATCTCAATTTATGCCCATCAGTTTCCTCATCTCACATCACCAAGCAACTTAAAAATTTAAAGGTGAGTGAGGAACCACTCATCAATGTTTCATCATGGGATCAAGTTAATCATTTTATTTTAGAGCCTCTTCTAGATATTTCCAAGCTACCACCTTCACCAAGGACTATGGGTTTACCCTATAAGAAAGGTGAAGTTGTACACATTGGCACATGTACCTTTATCTTCATAGGGATCTCCCTCGAAGAAAATATCTATGGTAGCAACCCTTGCCCTATAGAGCATTTTTTTACCCATTGTTACTTATCCAATGATTACCCACTCCCTAAATAGATCCTATCTAGTATGGGATATAGGTAAAGGTTTAGGACCCCAAAAGAGAGGTATTCAAGAGCCTCTACATGTTGATATTTGGCCTAGGAGATGTGGCATAGGCTACATACCCAAAAAAAACCAGCCTTTATCATTTGATAATGATGATCACCTTATTAATTATGCTAAATATTTAGGTCATCAAGGCTTGGAGTGGAGTGATGAGGATGAGGGTCTACCTTATCCCTCTAACATTCTATTTTACAATATGGTAACTTTGGGGCATCCAAAGCTAAGATGTGACCCCAAAGAAGTACGCTAGAGGAGATACCCCTTGTGATATGAATCATGAGGATACCCTCCAAAAAAGCTTCTTCTTTTATGGATTTATCCCTTGTGTTGTGCATGTTGAGTCTTCTTGTTCTCAAGGAGACCCTATTCCTCTATCTCATAGAGCCCTAGTGAAGTTGGGAGTTTCTCCCCCTTTCATCAAAAATGATGGCATAGTCCAAGTTTGCAATGAATTTTGTGCAACAACTCCCAGATAATATGTTATGGATGATCCTCTTTGTGATGAGAATTATGAAGGTATCCTCCATCATAGCCCTTTCTTTAATGGGTCAGTTCCTTGCACTACCATCCTTTTTGTTAAAATAGGTGACAAAATTAGAATTGGTGCCAACTTTAAGAACTTAACACACTAATCTATGAAAAAACATATATACAATATAAAAAAAATACCATGCATGACTCTGCATATTCATCTCATTTAGTTCGCATATTGCATCTGGTTTGCTTGATTCATACTGCATGACTACCTATCATATTTTGCATGTTTGCCTAACATTCTATTCCACTTGCATTTTGCTTGTCATACAATTGCATTGTTGCTTGTTCATACTTGCATGACTACTTGATCATATAGATTCTTAGGGATTTCGTGATAATGGCAAGTGATGACACCTAGTTAGGTCATAGCTCACATGCATTGCACTCACACTAGGGCTTTGATGCCTAGCGAATCCCCAACCTAGGGCCCATTTATATGCATTTTCATCATTGCATTCACCCATCCCATTTTCTCTTCTTTCTTCTTCTCTTGTATCCCTTGACCTTGAAAGTTTTCATTGCTTCTATCTCTCCAAGTCAAGGGATACAATTCTTTTTCTAGTATGTCCTTGTCCTCCATTTTGCTCATATTCACTTTCACACTTCCTCCTTCTTGACTTTTTATCACTAAGATGTCCTCATGGGATGGGGTAGATACTGCATGAATGTCATTTATGGTGTTCATACGACCACTGAATATCTCACACACACCTCTTAACCATCAAAACCTCTAAGTGGATACACACACTCATTCTTCTTTGATCATTGTTCCTCACTTTCTTCTTCTCTTTGCTCTCTTCTTCTAACACAAGCACACACTCACATATTGTTGCACTTAGTTCTTCTTTGTCCATACACTTTATTGCACACACCACACCCCTATAGAGTAGTACTCATTGGCACATCAATCACACTTAGCACCCCATATAGGATAGCTTCATGGTCATGAGTGAGGGGTAGCCTCCATTTGACCATTTGTAAGCATACATCCTAGTGGGTATATCTCTTTTTTTTGGCCATCTTAGAAAGCACTACACCCATAGTAGGTATTGCTCCACACTTGTCCATCTTCTTTGAGCATAACACCCTTTATAGATAGCTTCATGGCCACACATGAGGGGCAACCTCCATATCGATCATTTGTGAGCATACATCCTTGCAGGGTTTTGCTCTTTCTCTCTTCTTTGATCTCCCTCTCTTTGATCTTTGGGGAGCTTTATTTTTATTCTCATTATTTTTCTCCTCCTCTTCTTCTTCTCTTCTCCTTCCTCCCTTTATTCTTTCCATTTATTCATCCATGCATTTCATGTTGCATTCATTTTTAGGTTGCATTTAGATTTTGCTTTAGTCAGTGTTCATTCATCCATTATACATTGCATTCATTATGTTTGTAATCATCATCCATAACAAAATAACTTAAAATACTTAACAAAATTAATGCACATATTTTCACACCATAACACAACATAATAAAACCATAACATGATATTAATTTATCAATAGAGAATACATTTTAGTTGATTTGGTGTACCATACTCTAAGCCTGACACACTCGACCCCTCCCTAGGGATGCATGCCACCATCCAAAATTGGCATGTCACCTCGATCCTAGTCCTACCCCTAGCTCTGTGAGCCTACCTCCTTTGCTCTACCTATAGGGAGTGGTCCTAGTGGGGACAGGTTCATGGACCACATAGTTATCCATAATCAACTCTGTTATTGAAGGGAGGTTTTTGGAGGCACCCTCTACTCTACTGGCACAACCTGGAAGTACATCATATAGTATAAGGTATCCCTCCATACATCTACGTCTTGCCTCTCCTATGCCCTCTATAATTGCTCTTGTAGGAGGTGGATCCCCTCGCTTGGTTGGTTGCTTGTTGCAATAACCATACCCTCAACCTAGACCCATTGGTGCTCTTGCTCTAGCGAACCCATCTCTCTCTTTAGGTAGCTCATGTTAGTTCTCACTACATCCCACTCTGTTATAACCTATCATAGCTATGTACGCAAAGTGTCTATCTCCCTCTGAATGACATCCACTATATCTAGCAGTCTCGATAGGTCCCCTAGCCTACTATCTTATTGGATCCCATATGTAGTTCCATGGGGGAACCCCTTATTTCTCCTCTTATCCCCATGCTAAAGAGAGTGATGGTGGCCCTCATGGATATCACCACTTCTACCTAGACCTGTATCCTAGCCTACTTAGGAAGCTATGGCATCTACTCTAATTACTCTATTGCATGTTGGTTAACCTATTGGAGTACCAGTTGCACTCATCAACCCATGAATTAGTACCTCTACATTGGCACTTATGAGGAGATCCCTAGGGTATAATACCCTTATACCATATCCTATATCCAACGGCTACCCTGAAATCATATAATATAGGATCAATATAGAGGTATCATCTAGGTCCTTCTCCATGAACCTCACCATATTAGGGTCCCCTTTGAATCCTGATGGATCCCTCCTCACCCTCCTATACTAGTAATCCCCCAAGTCTGATATCTCTTGGATAATCCTAAACTACCATTGTACTCAATCATATCGGTAGAGCTCTACCTTACCCTTCTTTGCGATGACCCATCAGATCCTCCTAATCTGATTCAGCTCCTCATACTCATCCCATATAGGGTGTATCTACCATGGTCACTATATGATCTAATGATCTTGTAGCTCATCTATGAACCATCTTCGTAGTGGTAGAATACATGTGTATGACCTTTACATATGCTCAAGATCTTGGGAGTATTTGTACCCTGCTAGATGCTCTAGATCGGGCAATGGTCCTAGAAATGCATCCAACCTTCTAATGGTTGGGTTATCCTAGCACTACACCTATAGAAACATCATACACACCAGTCATGTATATCATTTATACATGATATATAACATCCTATATAAATGGGCTAGCATGTATGAACCCCATGCAAATTAAACCTACTAGTCTCACAAGTCTATTACCACTCTCACCATCACTGGTGGTAGGTGTTGTCGACTCATGTGGCACACTAGAAATCCTACCACCACCCCATAGAGCACATTCATCAGTGCCCTAATCCCATGTCATTATGGCATGTCATCAACATTAAATATTCTCTTATGGATATTATGTGATGGGTCCCCTATCAATATTTGCACTACCACCTGTGGTACCTATGCCCTATAAAATTCCTCCCCTTGATGGGGATCCTCAAGATCCACCACATGTCCTCTAGTTTGATGATCATCTCCTCCAGCGATAGCTAAAATGTGGATGACTTTTTATACCACTGCTCCACCAACACTATTAGTAGTGCTCTATTTGCCTCTACCTGAGGCATTTCTTCTAAGTGCAGTAGCCTCGCTATCCCTAGGGTGCATATTTCTACTGGTGTGAGTTTTTGAAGTGCCTTCTTGAGTGTACTTAGCCACCATTCCCTGCTCTCAAGGACATCATGTTGCAAAATAAAAATTTCTCATTAGTAATCATCATATATACAAAAAAAGAAGCATAAAATACCAAATAAATCATGCTAATATTTTTACACCACTAAGAGCAACCTCTTTCTCCTACTTCATTCTTTCTCCTCTTACTCTTTTTTTTTCTCTTTTTGTTTATCTGTTTCCTCTCCAAATTCGTGCCATGTATCCTCTAGGGTATGCATTCATGAATCCACATCCTGTATAGTATAGGGTATGGATTCTATTATCACCCAGGTTAACCAGATCCATGGGTGACCATTGGATCCATGCTTGGATCCTGTGTAGTGACTTTCTCTCAAAAACATGAAATTAAAGCTAAAAATGCTTAAATTCACTCAATTTTCAAGATAATCCTAATTTCAAGTTGGGATTATGACTCTTACACATGCTCACTCTACTGCTACACTAGCATTAACCCTCACAACTACTACTTGATGTGTGGGAAGCACCATCTTCTCATTTTCTCTAGAGTTCTTTTTGCTTTCTCACACTATGAAAATGAATTAGGGTTTCACTCTTTTTCTCTTTTATTTCTTTTTATCTCATTCTCTCTCCTTCCTTTTTCATTATTTTTTGCTATCTTTTCTTCTAAGTCTACCATTTCGATTTTCATTAGGAATTTCACATTCCTTCTAAAACTCGAGGGGGCACCTTGGCCTAAGAGGCATTAATGTCCCTAATGCCTCGATTTGCATGACAAATAAATAGTGTCTAAAATAACACTATTTGTGCATCACCCCTTTGTTCTAAATTGACCACCCCTTTTTCCTCTTGTGTTTGTTGTTCTTTTCACCCAAAGATGTCTACATATTTCTTTGACATATTTATTAGGCCTTAAATGCATCAAAGAGGGATAAAAATGTAGACACAAAAAATTGACCCCCCCAGATGAATCATTTTTCCTTAGGTTTCTCTGAGAGGTTCTCAAAATTACTAAGAGCAAGTTTGACCCATTTTTCTTGTGTTTTACCTTGCTTTTCTTGACCTTGACAAAATTTGTTCTTGGTAATTTACGGGGCACGAATTCGAAAAATTTAGGGTTTTTATTCAAAAATTTAAATTTTAAGTCGACCCTTTTGGGGCGTCAGCCTAATCAAGGTTAATTTTTATTTTTCCTACCTTTTAGCCCTTCAAACCCTTTATAAATAAAGGGATTGGATCCCCTTTTTCTCCCTAGTTACTCTCAGCTATCCAAATAATTCTTAAGTGATCTAGCTAGCAATCTTGTGCAATCTTTTGGTGCTCTTGGTGCTTTTATGTTCTACTATTGGTGTGTTCCTATGTTCTGCAAGTGGAGAAAGCCTTGATGGCAATTTATATTTTTGAGGGAGGAGAGGTCTCCCACATTTGCTCTTGCTTCTTCCATGAGATCACTAGGTTGTTTCTTTGCATTCATTAGTTCATTTATTCATCTTAGTTCATATTTTATTATATTTTTTATTTTTATTTTAGGTTTTAAGTTCTCCTATGCGAATACGAGCTCTGTCTAATATAGGGAACTAATTTTGTGAAAACTCTATTTTCATCGATTAGGTGCTCTATGCCCATTTTCCTTTCTTTTATCGAATATATGCTCAGTAATTTATAGGGCATGAATTTGGTCTCGTTAGGCTTTTGGGGTGACTCTTCATACCAAAACCCTATGATTTATTTTACTTGCTATCTGCATATAAATTTATCTTTTTTTGTATTATATTTTGACTATTATCACTTTTTTTTACTTGCATTTAATATCATATTAGCTTGAGGGAAATTATTTATTTATAGAATCCTAGATTTCAAAGTTGCATTCTTGTTCAAGATTTGTGTCCATTCTGTTTTGCATTTCATTTACTATTCCATGCTTGCATATTTTACCATGCTTCTTCCAAAGGTCAAAGCCCATTTTATTATGAACGATCATTTAAAAGGACATAGGGGGCTTGATTGTTGTGCCTCCAAGCATAGTATTATAACGACCTAAGTAGACCTCCAAACGTTGACCATATTTTCTAGAGTTTTTGTGAAGATATTTTAAAATTTTGAAACTATGGTATATTCTAGACACAAGATAAAGCTTGAATCAAACACTAGATTAGATAAGTGCTCTAAGTAAAACTATTAGGTTGTGTGTTTGATTTTATCATTTTTGTTCACAATATAGGTTATAAATAAAAAATAAAAAATGTTTGATTGCTTTCTAAGCATTTAAAAGGAAAAAGGGCATATAGTTTTGCATCTAGGGTTTAGTCTTGTTTGTGCATTCCCTTGGTCCCTTGATCAAAGAAAAAGGATTTCATTTCTTGCAACCTAGGATTAGAGATCATTGAATCAAATAATCATATTAGGGTTAGTCATTTTCCTCTTGCATATTGTGTGTTTTTGCATTATTCTTTCATTTCCATAGTTTAGTTTAGGAAGGCCAAACATAGGTGTTTTTTTGAATCACATATTAAACACTTCCACCTAATATTTAGAGCGAGTCCTAAAATTAGTCCTAGTTAACCCTTTCCCTTGTCTACTGAGTATAGAGAATATAACAACCACTACGGTGACCTTGGCTCCTAGCGGATCTAGTTGAGAATCATATGTGGTGTGCAATTTTTCCCCTCTACACTTATATTCTTTGTAAAAATAGGCAAAGAGAAATATTGAAGCATATTTTGGAGACCATTTGATATTTTTTTAATATCCTCTCCCTAAAATAAATTGATAATAGAAATCCAATATGTAGGATCATTACTAACATGAACATGATTTTCTATCTTTGAACCTCTACAAGCTAAATAATATTGAGCCATTGGTTATAATTTTCAATAATAATAATAATAATAAGGTAATTCTTCAACCAAGGATTAGGTAATAAATTTGCAAAATATTTCTCATAAAATGACCACCTAATATATTTTTTGATCAATTATGAACCTTTCGATATAAAATTCCCATATCACTAGACCCCTAATATGATAAATTTTCATAATAATTTTATTGCATCTCTAGAGTATGTGTATTTTTTAACAATATTTTTGCCCAACTCATTCCTTGATATTTGAATAATATCCAATCAATGCTTTTCCTAACGCAAAATTTATAAGTTTACAATTTTACAATCCTACCCCTTGATATTCATTCGTCTATAAACCATATCCTACTTGTAAAAGGGAAAACCTCATTTTTCCACATTTCCTTTCCATTCTTTTTGAATTCATCAAATTCAGATGTTATACTTGTTGGAAACCCTTAAAGTGATATCATCTATACATGAATAGATTACAATGTAGCATTTATGAATTTTGAAGTGAATATACAATAGTGAATCATAATTTTACATCTAGCCAAACAAATAGTATGTCTAGCTATATAGTTTGTATGATTGATCCTTGTTAAACCAAACACAAAAATAAAATAAAAAATAAAGGTACATAGTCTTTCTCCCACCATTTTGTTGTTTTCATGCACCACTCTTCATAATTGTAAGAGGAGTGAAGCATTATTTGGTTGAATAATGAGGATCCCATATAGATGCCAACTAGTCATCCATCTAAGTAGCAAGCATGTATATTCTAGCCAAGGTAAGGTTTGAAAAACCTACTAAAATTTTCTTTTGTATGTTTTAATTTAAGTGAATAATATTTGAAACCTCACTAAATTTTTATTTCCTATGTTGAATGTGAGGTGGGTACTCTTTGAAACCTTACTAGATTTTTACTTTGTGTCCTATATTTGAAGTGAATGCAACATGAATTTATCCTTTAAATGTAACAATTTATACTATAGAAATTTGTCCTTAAATGTAAGAATGAATTTACATAGAAATTCAGATCTATAATAATCTAACTTTAAATGTATGAGTAGATATATATGTATGAATATAGTACACACTATTTTAAAATCCAAAATATTAGAGATATCAATTGCATATAAAACCATAAATAGAAAAACGTAACCTTATTTTTCATGCATCTTAGAGTTGAGACATTAATCACTTTCCATAAATTCATGCAAGGAAAAGTAAAAAGAGATGAAATATTTCCATGGAAGAAATAATTTTTTTCTTATAATGCATTCAATATGTGAAGCAAAAATGGGACAAAAAAGAGTAATTTATGGTATAATAATGAATAAACAAACAACCTCTAGCAAATGGATAAGGATTTATGGTTGTAGAATGATATTTAGTCATTTTTCAAAGGGACCCACATGCATTTTCTAGTTTTAGAATCATTTATATTTCTAAACATATAGTTTATAGTTGGGTATAGGTTGTACCTTAACAAATAAAGGACTTATCGGGCTAGCGCATGAAAAATAAATTTAATGGCAAGTGATGTTTCTCACCTTTTACAAGGTACTATGGTCAATTTATCAAAAGTTATGTGTGTACAATAACACTCTCTTGAATAAAAAATTCCTAGTGAAAGTTGTATAATATAATTTTACTAGGAAAAATAAATATTGTATCTTGTAATCTTGTGTAAGCCTATGGGAAATTAATATAATTATCAAATGGGCCTATGGTTTAACCTTGTCATGATTAATATTTTCTAATATTTTATGTCTGGTTGTTATTAGTAAACATATACTAATCTATAATTAATATTTAGTATAGACATTACTTGTTTGCTTGACCCATTACATCAATGTGATCTATCATGATCTTTGTGTGGATGACCAATGGGATTATTCCACCTTGTATGTGTTGATCTCTCCTTTTTGATCTTTTGATTTCTTGCTTTATGATTTGTAGTGATTAGGTACTCTAATAATTTTGACAATATATTACAAAACTTAGCATCCTATTAGAGTTTCTATGGAGTATTAATACTTGGTCATGCAAATATTCTTATCTAATCCTTTTGTTATTCATTTAATCATAAATGCAAGTGAATTTTCAATACCATAAGTTTTTTCAACATAAGAAGTTTGGGAAAGATATTTTTTATTCCATAATATATTATCTTTATGTAGCATAGATTTTTGGAGTATTATTTTATCCATCTCCATTTATTTACATTTGAAATTCTACATAAATTCTTGGGTATAATTTCAAGACTTTATAAATATCAAATCATCATCATTTTATGGTATAAGAGAAACAAATACTTATAATTGAGATAAAATTATCCCATATGGCATGATGGTAAGGCATGAAGTGCAACATTCATTTTAAATTTACTTTTAGAAAGGGTTACCTTATCTTATCTAAGGAGAATAATGATTTCCCTTCTCACCTATGTGTTATGGCATGTTGTCTATTACATGGTGTTAAAAGGCTTTATTAGAAGATGATTTGTAGTTTTAATTCAATTAATTCAAATCATGAGGCTACATTATAAGGATATGCATCTTACAACATCAACTAGAGGGTTGGTTACTTCAAAGAGCACCACCTTTTGTTCTCATTATTAGAATTTATGTTATTACTTATCATAATTTTGAATGTCCTTTCATGTTTTACTTGCACATGCTACAAAGGGTGAGACAAGATGGTGATAGTCACATTTTATTCAACATGGAGCCCATTATTTTATATATTAGAAGAATATATAGGGGTATTTGAGGAAAATAGGTCTAGGATTCAGAGTTATGGTCTCATTTTGCGTGTCATGTTTACTCAAACTTTATTGTAGGTGTTTTTGTTTATCAATGTGACAATGACATATTCACAATTGCTTCATGGCTTAAGGCTTAGTTGAAAGGAGGTTCTAATTTCAACTCTTGCATTCTCACAATTATTATACATTTTAGATTTGTTGAAAATGAAGTGTATTGTTTACCCCATGATCATCTAGTGGGTGTTCGAATTTACAATATTTTACAAAAACATTCCGAAATATTAACTCACCATTATCATATGTCAAAAATAAGATAACAATAATAAATGACATGAATAAATAAAGAGAGATGACAAGAAAATATATAAGGTAGGTGCTTGTGGGCACACCAATGTATTACATTTTATTCACACTTAACATAAAAATGATTGTGCACTGAGGGGTATTTATAGTGATACCAAAAACCCCATGAGAGGGTAATCTAAGGCTAACATAAAATTATCCTTGATGTTAACCTTATATTAAAATAATAATAAATTTCTCTTTACATGATATTTTCCATAAAGGTATATTAACCAATACAATCAATGATAAAAATATGAGAGTGCCTATATATGTAAATCAAGATTTTTATAGGCTCGCATCAATATACCCAAAGTATTACATAGCACATGCTTGTAGACTTAAATAAAGATAAATTATAGGTACTTCATTCACTCATGGCCTAGGTCTACTAAGATTATATTATAAATATTTCAACACCCCCATAATATAAACAAAGGGACAAATGAGAGAAGATATTAGGGATGATATATCTCTCCCTATAATGAAAGCTCAAATGGGCTAATGGATCGTGCTATCTTCTCTTTTCTAAATTCACATTAACTAGATCAACCTCTTCTCAAAATGAATTTGTGACTCCACATATTCAATAAATATTTTGATCTTCCTATAACAATATATTCAACATTCACTATGGTGACCACAATATGTCCCTCAATCTCAAGATAAGGCAACTAAATCATGAAGCAATATGGAGGTCTTTCAATAATCAACCTCAATGGTGAGAAAGGATTGATAGACTTAGGGCATACCTTAAATTTATTATCCAAAACCTATTCCTCTTGCAACCCCACAATTGTCGATCACTAAACTAAAGAGATATTGGAGTTAGAGCAAACATCTATTCTAATAAAAGATAAGAATTATAAATGATCTTGATATGAATAACTTGCATAGGAAAAATCCCATATAAATCAATAATAGGTCCTTGAATTGATGTCACCATACCATAATGTTTTAAAAAATAGTGTGATTTAAAAAAATTTCCTTGAAATGATTTTGTATGCAAAAGCCATGGCCTCTAGAAATTAGGGCCTATTAATCCTCAAATCAAAACAAAAATCAAATGTCAAAACATAGATTTTATTTTTCCAAATCGAAAGTTGGTACTTAACACCATAATATTGGATGCTACATTAATGAATCTATGTTTGGTACTTTCTATTACATGATTGCCTAGATTTTTCTTCATATGTGTGTGTGTGTATTATTTTATTTTTGTGTGGGTTTGGATCCAACATGGTTCAAATCCAATACATCCTATTGGCAACCAAGAGAACTAACCAATGCACCATGTGAATACATTAGGACAAAAGGAGATCTCATATCATATGATATTAAGCATGACATATTCTTCTTGGATTAATAAAAAGGATGGTAGTGACATGTTTTGTGTTCTATGTTACAATAATTTCAAAAAACCTTTCAAAGCATGCATTCTCCACAACCATATGGGAAAGAAGAAAATATTATTAGCAATAACAAATGATGAAAATAAACAAAGGGAGATGACATGAATAAGTATAGGGTGGGTGCCCATGGGCAACCCAATATATCACATTTTATTCACACTTATGATATAAATGGATCCTCATTGAGGGATTTTTATAATGATACCAAATTGCCAACAAGAGGTTAACTTTATGTTGAAATAATCATAATATTAAGGTTAACCTTGAAATAAAATTGTGATAAATTATTCTTTTTAATCAAGATTATACATATGGTGTATTTTTTTGATAGGTAAGATGTATTAATTAAAAGTGGGTTTTGAAAGGGGCCCCAAAATATTTTACAAAAAGTACAACACCGAGAGGTTAGTAGAACCAAGCCACAGAAACAAAGGGTGAACCCACATGGGGGAAACCAGACTTACAAATAAAGGAAGAGCTAAATGGGGATATCCCATAGGGAAGATCCCAACCAAACAAAAAGTAGGGATAGAAGAATAGTCCCAGGAGGGAGACCCATACAAGAACAACACCAAAGGACTGCAACATTAATCTTCAATGTTGGCATTCGAAGGACCATCAACTTCCTTGAAGAGAGTCTTGAGGTGCCCATGGATTTCATCCATCACCTTCATAGCTTAATTGTAGAGCGACCACTCCACATTGTATGAGTTAGCAATTGTTGACAAGGTGACCATTGTAATGGCAACGTGGTTGAGGATAGAGTTTTAAAGGATAATTATTTATGAAGGATCGATGCACTCGAGCATAAGCTCCTTAGGGGGAATCACATCACTATATTTTTTAGGGGAAGTTATCTCTATCTTCAAATTTTTGAGATGAAGGGAATCCTGAATGAAATTTGGGCTAGGATTGCATTTGGCCTTGGATGATGAGCATCTAACAGGTTGACATATAAACTAAAACTCAACATACGGAGATTCCTCTTTGTGCTTAGAACCAGGGGTTTTCTTCAAGGTTGATGGGGAGGAAACATCAGGTTTAGTATCATTTCTAAGGACCTCATGGATAGCTATTTTACAACTATGGATTTCGATGGATTCAGGTGGGTTAGGGCAATTAGGTATTTGGGTAGGATTATGAGGTGCAAGGTAGGTAGTGACCATAAATTTATTGGTGTAGAATTTGAGAGTGTGTTTGTACAAAATAAGATGCAGGTCCAATACCACTTATAGTGAAATATGGTGGATTAACCCAATATATATGGTGGATTAACCAATACCACTTGTAGTGAAATATGAACCCATAGGATTACATGAATATGCTTGTAGGCTTACATAATCACATGCCCATAGGTTAAATAAATACCAATCATAAGCACCTCATGATAAATTTGTACTTGGCCTAAGCAAGGTGAGATTAAATGATTTTAACACCCCCTATAATATAAGATGAGAGGGCCAAGGAGAGGAGTCATTAGACATAACACCTCCCCCATAATGGATACTCTAGTGGGCCTTTGTTGTTCCTTGTTCATCCTCATCTGAATCATAAAAAAAACTTGTGTTCAATCCTTTATAGGAGTATTAGTTTCTAAACCTATTTTGTAATCTATTTAATCTAGGCATTGTTCCTGTTGGTCCAAAATCTGCCACAGGAAAGGATTTTACAAGTGCGCCCTAGACCCAGCCAACATTGAAAGGCTGGAAGCAAGAAATGGCTCCCAGACCAATCTCCAGAGTGGGCTGGTTCCCTCTACTATTCTAAAATTGGTTTAAGATAAGGGTTACTGGAAAGAAATTAAAAAGGTGCAGAAAGAAATGGGAAATATGGCCACAGGCCGAAGTGATGGGATCAGAAAATGGCAGCAGGAAACTTTAAGTGCAGCAACAGCAAGCAATAAAAGTTACTAACTTAACTTTCGCACGATGCATACAGAAAAACCCTCCAAAATCACATTCCAGGAATTTATACTCTTACGGCAATATTCAAATCCAGTATGCAGAATTTAAATGTAATAGCCATGAAGACATACAAATGCTATTAGAAATGCAACATGAACAGAAAGGAAATCACCAATGCAAATGCTTGAAAAATAGAAGCCAATCCTTTATTCCTGCAAACGAACTTCCAGTCTCTAGTAGAGAATTTTCCAACCTTTTGCAATGAAGTTTACATTGGTTTTTATAGAGGGCCGTCCTCTTTGCAGCATTTAATATTTGAAACCAACTTTCTTGTGATCTACAATTATGCCTTGGAAATTATGCACACGATCCCCTTAATTGCAGCGTTAAAGAAGCAAAAATTAAATGCAATGAGACAATCGCAGTCACATTCATTAATTCATTTTTCAAACATGTGCATGCAATTGTTAAATCAATCCATGAATAGCAACTTCGAACCAATAAACCCTTTAATTTTGGTGGCCTGGGTGCTTCTTCGACCTTGAATGCCTTGGAAATCCATGAATCATTTAATTCGGGGCAGCATCTAATCATCGAAAACCCAAAAACCCTTCTCGGCCGTTCATATTGCGTTTTGGCGGGAAACAGTCGCAGGTCGCGAAAATGCGACGGGTCGCGAAAACGCGATGGGTCACAAAATCGCGACGGGTCATGAAATCGTGACATATTCTAATGTCGTACGCTTCGCTGCTGAAGACCCGTGAAAATGAAACGTGCAGCGAATCACTGCACTTTTTGCACTTTGCTCTTCGAAGCCACCCACGTCGCGAAAATGTGACAACTTTTTGCTTTGTAGGATTCTTTCAAAACAATTGCAGCGCATCGCTGCCATTCGTACTCCTTGAACTCTTTGCAACAAAAATGACCGCGCCTTCGAAACATGCAGCGCATCGCTGCAACCTTCGAGCATTTAGACTTCCCTGCAAAACGTGCAGCGCATCGCTGCACTTTTAACTTCAACTCCCCTTGCAACCAATGTGCAGCGCATCGCTGCAACCTTGACCTTGGACTTCCTTTGAAGCAAACCTGCAGCGCATCGCTGCAACCTTCAGCACTTAAGTCCTTGAAACAAAATGCCTCACGATTTTGGGACGTGCAGCGAATCGCTGCACGTTTCGGCACTTAAGCTTTGGAAGCCGTCAGCGTCGCGAAAATGCCACATGCAGCGCATCGCTGCACTTTCTTAACTTAGACTCTTTTTGACCACGCCACCCGCGATTTTGAAACATGCAGCGCATCGCTGCAACTTTCAAGCTCTTAAGCCTTTGCAACGAATGTGCAGCGAATCGCTGCCACTTTTAACTTAAGGCTTCTGCTCAACCAACATGCAGCGAATCGCTGCACTTTTACCACTTGACTCTTCGAAGCTCCCGACGTCACGATTCTGGAGCATGTCAGCGATGCGCTGCAACTTTTGCTTTGTCTTCGACTGGAATTTTTGTCGCGATTTCGTGACATTTTGTCGCTGCTCGTCTTTTGCCCGCTGAAAGTTGCGAAAATGAAACACGTCGCGATATCGCGACGGTTTCGCCTAACCTGCCTGCATTGACCGCGTTGACCGTGATTTCACAACATGTCAGCGAATCGTTGTAGTTTTTGAACTTAGTCAATTTCTACTCATTTTTTCTCCTTTTCCTCCAAAGCCGCATCAAAGCCTGTATCAAAGGTCAGATTTTCAACAATACACTAATGCATTAATCAATGAGAATCAATGTGGCAAAAATTCCAACATTCTTGGCGGCTCGTGGGTATACAGCTCGCTGTATGCAAGAATCCAGGCCTGAGTCCATTGGGCACAAAGTCATATTAGAACAGGAAGCTGGCTGCTGTGAACCATCTCAGGGGACTGCTGCAAAAAAAACTACTACTACGAATCTGAAACCGAAAGTACTTGCATATAATGGGTTATGAAACAAATGGAGTGGTAGGATGGAGTGAGACCCTGCGATTATGCAGGCGATGACTGCAATGGAGTGATGTGGAAGTAAGTGAATGAATTTATGGAATGGTAATGGAACTAGGAAAGCTGTGAAATGAAATGAACTAGACTATGAAATAAATGCATAAAAGACTGAACTTAGAGGAAAGGGATAAGAAGGGACGGGGAAAAACAGAAAAAGGGAAAAGAAACAACAGCCGTGGCTTATTTTTGTTTGAATGCAGAAGAAAAAGAAGGAAGAAGATGAAGAAAGGAAAGAGAGGAAACGGGGAAGGGAAAAGAAGAATTTTCTGAAAGCCACCAACTGCCGGGAAAGGAAGAGACAAAAGGAAAAAAACAAGCACCTACAGCTCGCAGACAACAAAAGAGCTGAGATGAACAAGGAATAACAAAAAAGATATATATATATATATATATATATATATTTGTTTTTGTTTTTTTCAAAATACTATATACAATAGTTCACGACATGATTGGCATGTCGCCACCAGAAACCCAGTCTCAGGAGTTATCCGATAAATCTGCAATGTCCCAACCAGATCCAATCATACTTGAGTCGGTTCTTGAAATTGGGCTGGCTCCTTCCTGAAGTTCTCCATGGTGCGAATAGGATGCAATGCGGCAGATTATCCTTCTTACTAGTACCCACATGGAGGACTTCTTCAGGTACTAGATGTAGTGGCCAGAACCAAAACCACCACTTTGCAGACTTTACCGGTCGTGGGCCGAGTACAGTGCTCCTCTAACTCCTTGATGTGATCACAGGGCTCTTCAAGTGAGAAATCTGATTCTGGGATCTCCTCAGGTTCTGGAATTTGAACTTGTTCTTCTACTTGGCCCATCTCTTGATGAAAACTGCAAGCAACCATATTGTTCATTGCTAAAAAATTTCTTGCATGTTCCAATCCTTGACTTTGGACGAGATCTGTCCCTTGAATTCCACGTGACTGCATCTCAGGTTTTTGCTCAGTATAAGGGATCTGGCATGAAAAGTACTGTGCAAGGTAAACAGGAGCAACAACCACCGGAGAAGGTAATGGAGTTTCTCCCCACGGTAACTTTCTCGATAAGAGCAAAAGCTGTTTCGCTCGCACTGCTTCCTCAAAGATTTGTGGGAACCGTTGTTCACCTGACTGTAGAAAAAAGAGACCTATGTCAGAATTAAAAGCTCGAACATAAAAGAGGTGGGCTTGGGTGGGTGATGGATGAATCTTCTCTGGAATTCTCTTCCAAATTATCAAGAATCGGACATTGAAGTCCGTGATGCTTTCTTGAGGTGCTCTCTTGATGTACATGAAAAATTGGTAGAGATCCAAAGAACTATAGAAAGGATCTTCATCAAATCTTTTGATCAGTGCCCCTGCTAGATCGTCCCATGAGCTGATGCTTTGACATTTGAGCAATCTGTACCACTACAATGCTCTTCCTTCCAAAGACTGAACCAGAAGTCGGATCATGACATCTTTGTGTTCTATGACATGGATCATGGACAGAGTAGCAATGTCTTCAACATGTGCCAGAGCCATGCCTTCGGTACCATCATATTTTGCCAGGTTCTTCAGGGCACCTTCGGGAATTTCATGCCGAACTTGGAGATTCAGAGGGCCAGGATCATCCCATCTAGGAAAAACCCTTGCCTTTGTGGCAGTGGTCTGCGGAATCACGACCATCGCCATTAAGTCAGAGTCACCAGATGAACATTCTTTGAATTTAAAAAAAAATAGGCGTCCACAAACAGATCTTCAACTTAGCAAAGTCGCCAGATGAACTTACAAATCTCCGTTGTGAGGCCAAGACAGCTCATCAAATCTTGAGACCTCCGGGTGTTTAAAAAACTTATGGATCTTTTGAGACAGAAGAAGTCTGTCCCATCGGGCATGCCAAAAACTATTGGCACCGGTGGGTTTATCACTTTGGAAAATTATGCTTATCCCACCGATTATGAATTCTTGGAGACAAAACTTGTCTGTCCCACCGGGCGTGCCAAAAATTGTTGGCACCGGTGGGGTTATCACTTTGGAAAATTATGCTTATCCCACCGATTATGAATTCTTGGAGACAAAACTTGTCTGTCCCACCGGGCGTGCCAAAAATTGTTGGTCCAAAATCTGCCACAGGAAAGGATTTTACAAGTGCGCCCTAGACCTGGCCAACATTGAAATGCTGGAAGCAAGAAATGGCTCCCAGACCAATCTCCAGAGTGGGATGGTTCCCTCTACTATTCTAAAATTGGTTTAAGATAAGGGTTACTGGAAAGAAATTAAAAAGGTGCAGAAAGAAATGGGAAATATGGCCACAGGCCGAAGTGATGGGATCAAAAAATGGAAGCAGGAAACTTTAAGTGTAGCAACAGCAAGCAATAAAAGTTACTAACTTAACTTCTACACGATGCATACAGAAAAACCCTCCAAAATCACATTCCAGGAATTTATACTCTTACGACAATATTCAAATCCAGTATGCAGAATTTAAATGTAACAGCCATGAAGACATACAAATGCTATTAGAAATGCAACATGAACAGAAAGGAAATCACCAATGCAAACGCTTGAAAAATAGAATCCAATCCTTTATTCCTGCAAACGAACTTCCAGTCTCTAGTAGAGAATTTTCCAACCTTTTGCAATGAAGTTTACATTGGTTTTTATAGAGGGCTGTCCTCTTTGCAACACTTAATATTTGAAACCAACTTTCTTGTGATCTACAATTATGCCTTGGAAATTATGCACACGATCCCCTTAATTGCAGCATTAAAGAAGCAAAAATTAAATGCAATGAGACAATCGCAGTCACATTCATTAAATTCGTTTTTCAAACATGTGCATGCAATTGTTAAATCAATCCACGAACAACAACTTCGAACCAATAAACCCTTTAATTTTGGTGGCCTGGGCACTTCTTCGACCTTGAATGCCTTGGAAATCCGTGAATCATTTAATTCGGGGCAGCATCTAATCATCGAAAACCCAAAAACCCTTCTCGACCGTTCATATTGCGTTTTGGCGGGAAACAGTCACAGGTCGCGAAAACGCGACGGGTCACGAAATCGCGATGGGTCACGAAATCGTGACATATTCTAATGTCGTACGCTTCGCTGCTGAAGACCCACGAAAATGAAACGTGCAGCGAATCGCTGCACTTTTTGCACTTTGCTCTTCGAAGCCACCCACGTCGCAAAAATGTGACAACTTTTTGCTTTGTAGGATTCTTTCAAAACAATTGCAGCGCATCGCTGCCATTCGTTCTCCTTGAACTCTTTGCAACAAAAATGACCACGCCTTCGAAAAATGCAGCGCATCGTTGCAACCTTCAAGCATTTAGACTTCCCTGCAAAACGTGCAGCGCATCGCTGCACTTTTAACTTCAACTCCCCTTGCAACCAATGTGCAGCGCATCGCTGCAACCTTGACCTTGGACTTCCTTTGAAGCAAACCTGCAGCGCATCGCTGCAACCTTCAGCACTTAAGTCCTTGAAACAAAATGCCTCGTGATTTTGGGACGTGCAGCGAATCGCTGCACGTTTCGGCACTTAAGCTTTGGAAGCCGTCAGCGTCACGAAAACGCCACATGAAGCGCATCGCTGCACTTTTTTAACTTAGACTCTTTTTGACCACGCCACCCGCGATTTTGAAACACGCAGCGCGTCGCTGCAACTTTCAAGCTCTTAAGCCCTTGCAACGAATGTGCAGCGAATCGCTGCCACTTTTAACTTAAGGCTTCCGCTCAACCAACATGCAGCGAATCGCTGCACTTTTACCACTTGACTCTTCGAAGCTCCCGACGTCGCGATTCTGGAACATGTCAGCGATGCGCTGCAACTTTTGCTTTGTGTCTTCGGCTGGAATTTTTGTCGCGATTTCGTGACATTTTGTCGTTGCTCCTCTTTTGCCCGCTGAAAGTCGTGAAATGAAACACGTCGCGATATCGCGACGGTTCCGCCCAACCTGTCTGCGTTGACCGCGTTGACCACGATTTCGTGACATGTCAGCGAATCGCTGTAGTTTTTGAACTTAGTCAATTTCTACTCATTTTTTCTCATTTTCCTCCAAAGCTGCATCAAAGCTAGTATCAAAGGTCAGATTTTCAACAATACACTAATGCATTAATCAATGAGAATCAATGTGGCAAAAATGCCAACAGTTCCTAAGTTATGTTGAATGCAAATTATTATTTTATTAAAATAAAATAATAATTTGCATTCAACATAATTTAGGAACAATGCCTAGATTAAATAGGATAAAATAATAATTTGCATTAAACATAACTTAGGAACAATGCCTAGATTAAATAGGTTACAAAATAGGTTTAGAAACTAATACTCCTATATCCACGCTAACTAACATGCTAACGAAGGTAGAGTGTTAGGTTTAGAACTCTTAACCTAGGATATTTAGGAATTACCATTAGATATTTAAGACAGTAAATATCTACATGGTAGAAAGTAGAAAAGTAAATGTAATAATCTATCTATGTAGTATAATGCAATATACTACCTATTTTACCCTAACATCCCCCCTTTATTACATTACTTTGATATACAAAGTTTACTTCGGAACAACTCAAATTTGACACGTCCAAGTGCCTTGGTGAAGATGTCAGCAACTTGTTCGTCGATGGGAATGTATTGGAGCTTGATTCTGTGTTTAGGAACTTCATCACGAATGAAATGACAATCTGTGTCAATATGCTTTGTGCATTCATGATGGACTGGATTCTTGACCAAGTTCAAAACACCTGAGTTGTCGCAAAACATGTGAATAGGAAGTTTCTTTGGTAGGCCCATGGTAGCCAAGATGTGACTTAACCATATCGCTTCACACACAACTTCTCGTGCAGCGCGATACTCTACCTCTATTGAAGATAAAGCAACCACCTGTTGCTTTTTACTATGCCATGAGACAGGACCAGATCCAAGATGAAATACATATCCTGATGTTGATTTTCTATCATCTAGGGATCCAACGTAGTCAGAGTCAGTGTAACTCTGTAAGAAGAATGAGTTATTCTTCTTATACTCTAGACCATAATCTACACTACCCTAAATGTAGTGAAGAACCCTCTTAGCTGCTTTCCAGTGAGAGACCTTTGGTTCTTGCATGAACCGAGAAATATAGTTTACAACATAAGTAATGTCTGGTCTAGTATTGGTCAGATAGATGAGGCTTCCAATCATCTGTCGATATAGCGTGCCATCTACCTATGGTGAGTCATCATACCATGATAACTGAAGCCTTGATTCCATCGGTGTTGCTTTGGGCTTACAATCAGTCATACGATATTTTTCTACTAAAGTCTTGGCATACTTTTTCTGAGTCACCCTAAGATGATTCTTCTTCTGTTCTATCTCAAGGCCAAGACAGTAGTGGAGAAGTCCAAGATCTGTCATATCAAATGACTCTTTCAAGTCATATTTCATGACGTTAATCAATTTCTCTGAATTGCCAGTGATGATCAGATCATCTACATACAATACAAGAATCACTATTTTAGAACCTGTGTTCTTGATATAGAGATTTGCATCTGATGGACTTCTCTTAAATCCGTGCTGTAGTAGGTGACTATCCATTTTGATGTACCATGCTCTTGGGGCTTGTTTTAGCCCATATAATGATTTGACCAACTTGCAAACCTGTTGCTCATGGCCTTCCTCAAAAAATCCTGGAGGTTGAGTCATGTATACCTCTTCTTTTAAGTCACCATTTAGAAAGGCACTTTTTACATCCATCTGATGTAATTTCCATCCGAACTGTGCTGCCATAGCACAAAGAACTCGAATGGTGGTCATCCTTGTTGTGGGAGCAAAGGTTTCCTCATAATCAAGGCCTTCCTTTTGAGCATAGCCCTTTGCCACAAGATGGGCCTTATGCTTGTCTATGGTACCATCTGCCTTATATTTTACTTTGTAAACCCATTTGTAGCCTATGGGCTTCTTTCCTTTAGGCAAATTGACCAACTTCCATGTTTTGTTTTTAATGAGGGATTTATGTTCAGCATCCATAGCTGCCTTCCACTGAGGCTGACTAAGTGCTTCATCAACTGTAGAAGGTTCATTTTCATCATATGAAGACATGTAAACCCTCTCCTCATCAATTTCCATATCATTTCCACTTTCTAAATCTCTATCAACAGAAAGCTCTTGAAAATCTACACAAAGATCATCAACTGAAGTAGATGCTTTTGTCGTTCTCTGTCGAGACATGCTTCATGTCTTTGGACGATTGAGAGTGAGATCTGGTGGTGAAGTGAGTTTGGAATCTTTCATAGTACTTGTATACCATTTTGGAGGCTTTTTCTATTGTGGAGGAGGAAGTGGTTGTTGCTCCTCATCTTCCAAGTATATTGATGTAGTGTTAGATGTGAAAGCTTCATCAAACACTACATCTCTACTAACATGTATTTTCTTGGTGAATGGATCTATCAACCGATAGCCTTTTGAGTATTCATCATATCCAAGAAAAACACATTGTAGGGTCTTCTCATCTAACTTATTTCTTTTCTCCTTAGGTATATGCATAAAAGCCTTACACCCAAATACTCGTAGATGAGATATGGAGGGTTTCCTTCCACTCCATGCTTCCTAAGGAGTCATACCTTCAAGAGCCCGTGTGGGTGCCCTATTTAGAAGATATACTATAGTTGTTATAGCTTCAGCCTAGTAAATGTGCTCAATATTGGCTCCCTTAAGCATACATCGAACCATTTCCATAATGGAACGATTTCTTCTCTCAACAACTCCATTTGACTGAGGAGAATAGGTTGTTGTTAACTGTATTTTTATCCCATGTTTCTACAAAAATGAGGAAAATTATTTTGATGTGTATTCCCCCCCTCGATATGAATGGAGGGTCTTTATGAAACATCCCGATTCTTTCTCAACAAGCTTCTTGAACTGCTAAAAATAGTCAAATGCTTCAGACTTCAACTACAAGAAGAAGACCCACATTTTTCGTGAGTGATCGTCTACAAACAATTGAAAATACCTTTTTCCTCCACAACTAGTAGACATAGGACCACACAAATCTGTGTGAACTAACTCCAAAGGTACCTTAGCTCGATAGGAGCTAGGTTCAAAAGGTACTCTATGTTGCTTTCCTGACAAGCAATATGAGCACACTGGCAAAGTAGATGAAAGAGTAGGCAGTCCTTTCACCATTTGATATTTACTAAGTTCTAGTAAATACCCTAAACTTAGATGCCCAAATCTCTTATGCCATAGAGAAGTGGCCTCTTTTGTGGTTACTGCCATTGTAGTATGTGTAGAGGTAATTGCATCTAAGATAAACAAACCATGTTTGTATGAACCTGTTGCTATCTATTTTCCTTTCTGGGTGATAAAGCAACGTTTCTTTTCTTTGTCCACTTTGAAATTGACATTCATGTTATTGTCCAGGATTTGTGGAACTGACAAGAGATTATTTTTCAATCCTGGTACATAAAGAACTTTTTGAATTTTACATTCTCCATCCGGAAGGGAGACAAAAACACTTCCTTCTCCCTGAACTCGATAGGTCTGATCATCAGCAATGGTTACCGGTCTACCTTCTCGAGCCTCAAATGTCTCAAACCAGGACTTATCGCCAGTCATATGTTTACTAGCGCCTGAATCTATGTACCAAATAGTATCCTTGTGAGAGGATTTTGTATGTGTCATGAGCACTTTGTGTGCTCGTTCAGAGTCCGAACTAGAATCTTCAGCGACAATGTGTCCCTATTGCTATTTATTCTTGTTCTTTGGTTTACCTTTGCCCTTATTTTGACCTTGTTCATTGGGCGGTTTGTTCTTAAACCAACATATTTTGGTTTCATGAGTGTCTTTATCACAAATTTTACAATACTGCTTCTTCTTCTGAATCTCTTTGCCTTTACCCTTGTCTTTGTTAGAAGAAGATCCTTTCTGTTGATTCCACTTTTTCTTTCCACTTTGCTTGTTTGAGAAGAGTGCATTGTTGGATGCCTCATCTCTTTGGAGTTGATTAGCTTCTTCAGTTTGAAGCAAATTTACCAACTCTACAAAAGTCATTGTCCTTCCAGAGACTTGTAGTGAAGTGATCAACATTCTATAGGAGTCTGGAAGAGCCCTTAAAATGATTGAGGTCAGGACATTGTCTTCCACTTTTTCTCCTAAGGCTTGCAGTTTTGTTTTTATATCTGCGACTCTATAGAGGAATAGCTCTATTGTCTCTCTAGATTTCATATGAAGAGTATGAAGTTGTGTTTGAAGGTTAAGAATTGTTGATTGATTCTTTCCTTCAAAAATGGTTGCTAAGGCATTCCATGCCTCCTTACCATTTTTAGCTTCACTTATATGAGGTTGTATGTCATCAAAAATAGCTAGCAAGATCAATAAGGAAAGTCTTTTATCCTTTTTATCATATGTTGTCTGATCTGCTCTTGCTGATGTGGGTCTAGAATCAGTGCCATCCACTATTCCCCACATCTCCTCTAGAGTTAAAATGGCTTTCATCTTAGTTTTCCATGCAGAATAATTTGAACCTTTGAGCAGTTGGCTCTCATTGAGATACTTGTTGATCATGGCCATGGTGAAGGTTTCAAATTTATATGACTAAGATGACTTTATCTTTTAGTATACCCTCAAAAGAGTATATGGAAGATTTTAATTTGCTCTTTAAGATATTTAATGGCACCTGCCTTAACACCCTTAACAAGGGATGAAAAGTTTGAGGATTTTAAGCCAAACAAATAGAGCAAATTAAAGGGGTAGGTTTTGAAAGACTTCTGATTTTGCTCTCTAGGATATTTAATGGCACCTGCCTTAACACCCTTCAAGAAGGATGGAAATTTTGAGGAAATTAAGCCAAACAAAGAGAGTGAATCAAGGTGTTTAAATTTTGACCTTTGATGGGGAGTAAAAATTGACTTTGTTTTAACCTGTGCAAGGTGTAGCACGATTTTGAGTGAAGTTTGGGTTTTGTGAAATGCTTCTTCAATGTTCTTATCTGATTGTTTAATTGCACATGAAAAGCATGATTGTTAGTGCAATAATAAAAACAAGAGAGCAACCCAAATTATTATCACTCTAGGTGTCGGATGCAACCAAAAATGCACCTAGTATAGTCAATTTTTAAGAAAAGGTGTCGAGTACAATCGAGAATGCACCTTTCTTGTTTTGAAATATCCCCCCTTTCTCTTTACAATTTTGCAAAAAATAGAATCACAAAATATGACTTCTATCCCTCCTTAATTTTTACAAAATTGAAAAAAAAATTGAGCACTCCTTTCAAGACAAGTCGACACACGACCCACGTTTGAAAGGCTTCCAGACCAGTCGACACATGACTTTGGTGTTTGTCTTCAACACTCAAGCATGAGGATCAAATAGGTTCAAAAAAAATATTTTTCAAGTGTTACAACAAAAAATCTGCAATTTTATGTCTTATATCTCCAATGTGAAGGAGAAAACAAAAGCAAATTTTGATTATGTTGCAAAGAAAAAATGACCTTTGTCCTTGCCAATGTGTTCAATTTCTTGGTTTTGCAATAGAATTTGTGAGTTTCTATGTCTTGTATCTCCAAAAAAATTGTGAAGAAAACAATAGAACTTTAGAGGAATTTATTGCAAAAAACAAAATTGAAGGGTTTGTTTGTCTCCTTTCAAAAATGTCCTAGTTCTTTAAAATGCTAAAAAAAATATCTTTTAAAGTTTAATAATTTTTATAATAAAGCTTTATTTTGGAAAAAAAATCAACTTGATTGCTTTAATTGATGATTAAATCCAAAGAAAAACTTAATTATAAAAAAAAACTAAAAAAATATTTAAATCAACATAAAAAAAAACTTTAGGAGCAAATAAAAAATTGTGGAGAATATTTTAAAAACCTTCAAAACTAGCGGTCGGCGACGCGCGGGCTCGAACACGCAACCCGCTGGGGCCTAAGGCGTCCGCCTTGGCCAACTAAGCGGCCGGAGGGCTTGGAACAACAGCCCCCCTCCTTAGTAATTGAGGAAGCCTTTGGGCGTCCTCTGGATGTTAGTGGGTTTTATCCCACATGCATCCCATAGGGGATGTTGAAGGCTTCAAAAGCCACAACACACCCCTTGGGATGTGATTGCCTATGGGTAATCATAGTCCAAGTCACTACCCTTTTGGACGCCACCACATGGCACCAAGGGTGTGATGTGTCGAGTGTCCAGTGGTGGTCCGCCATGCATCGTGTCGAGTTAGGTCATCCTGTGGTTGTCCGCCACATGTCAGGTCCATGTCAGGTGGTCGGTCCAGTCAACATCTAGGTGGCGCATGGCCAGTGTGCCACGTGTCGCCTAGTTAGCATCCAGGTCAGCACCTCGAGGTGCATGTAGTCTAGAGTAGGCCGGATCTCACCACGTGTTGGGTCTACTCAGATTGGAGGGCCTCCTACCCTCATGGATTTCAAGGTTGTCTGGGATCGGAGGGCACGCCTACCCTCATGGATCCTGAGGTGGTCGAGGATCGGAGGGCGCTCCTGCCCTCTTAGATCCCGATCGGGTCTGGATCATCACATCCAGCTGGGAGGGGAGGGCTCGCCTGCCCTCTCGGCTCTCCTAGCCTACGAGGGCCACGTCCACATGGGATCGGGAGGGCGCTCCTACCCTCTTGATGATCCCGCATGTAGACTGTGAGAGATAGCGTAGGCCGAGCCCACGTGTGGTCGGCTAGAGGCTGCTCAGGCCGATCCTGTGGGTGGTCTATGGTCTACGGGTGGTTGGTCAACGCTGTCTCGATTGGGCAAAAAATAGCCATGGGATCATGGCTGATAGGCTTCGACCTGTAAAGGTCGATGGCCTGGCCGTGCGGGTGATCGGATCATGATCGCCTCGATGATCATGCCTACCGATCGACCCCATAGTGGTTGGGCCCTGGCAGGTCAAGTTGACCTGTCCAGCAGTCTGGCCATTGGGCTCACCTGTTGAGGTGGGTTCGATGGCTACCAAATGGCACCAACTCGTCCTTCGGGTGAAGCCAAAAAAATGGCTCTGATGCCAATGTGACCAGGAGATCGAGTTTGATTAATAAAATAATAATTTGCATTAAACATAACTTAGGAACAATGCCTAGATTAAATAGGTTACAAAATAGGTTTAGAAACTAATACTCCTATATCCACGCTAACTAACATGCTAACGAAGGTAGAGTGTTAGGTTTAGAACTCTTAACCTAGGATATTTAGGAATTACCATTAGATATTTAAGACAGTAAATATCTACATGGTAGAAAGTAGAAAAGTAAATGTAATAATCTATCTATGTAGTATAATGCAATATACTACCTATTTTACCCTAACATCCTTAAGAATTTTATCTCAATCTTCTTTAGCCTTGCAATGCAATACTTGATGGATTTTCCTTCCATTTTATAATACTCATAAATATTTGACTTCTATAAAACCATAGACTTGATCTTAGGTATCCGAGCTTTATATTCCATTGATTTTATTTCTTTTGGATGGGATTTTCCATAATAAAGAGCTCAATAATTATTTATTGCTACTTCATAATAGATTAGAAGTTTGAAAAATCCTTATAGAGATATGGATAGTGGTTCTTTGATAGTCATAACAGTCACACAAAGAACAAATCCAACTATTTTAAAAGAAGGAGAATGATTGGAAGTAATAGATTTGACATACTCTTCATCACTCTTTACCTTGCCTCCTACCATAACTAGATTAGATTTTAGAGTTTTGAAGTGAGATATATAATATTTAACATTACTAAAATCTAAAACATTGGTATTGGAGATCAAATTCTATTCTATTAACTTCACTACCATTTAATTTTTATAGTGATATTTCAAAGTGGTCCATACATAAAAAAAAATAGACTTCTCTCTAATGTGGAAAATTACACCTGATTCCACTAACATGAAGAATAGTCTAAGAGCTTCCTCCATTATCTTACTAAGTTTAAGTTCATTGAGACATTTTTTGATTTGTTATTAAGTATGAGAAATATGTTTTTGCTTTTGAGTAATTTGAAGAACACAAGCTTATATTGAGAGGGGGGTGGTGAACAGTATAAGATCAAATTTTTTACTTTTATTTCCAAATGATAACAAAAATAATATCAATGCAGTAAATGAAACAATGTACTAATCATCACACACATGAGAGACACATATTTAACATGGTTAACATAATGTGGGATACATCCATAGAGAAAATATTTCTTATAAATTTCCTCAATCAATCTCTTGGGAACCAATTCCCTATTACAATGTTTATGGGCACCAACCCAAAGGAGACACCAATCCCCTATGCTCAAGTTTTTGGAACTCTATCCACAGGAGACCTCAATACCCTCTACTATGGTTTGTGGACCTCTATCCATATGAGACACCAATCCCCTCTGCTCTTATCTATTTACAAAACCTACTTAACTATGCTCACAACTTTGCTCAAATATGCTCACAAATCTGCTCGAATTTGCTCACAAAAACCTGCTCATAATCCTGTCAAATATGCTCATAAAACCTGCTCAATTTTACTCACAAAAACCTGCTCATAAACCTATTCAAATCTACTCATAAGACCTACTTAATTATGCTCATAACATTTTTGGTTCTTGCATACAAACAATGCTTAAATCCAAACATAAACAACATACAAATTTACTTCATAAATCTGATTTATAATTTTTGCACTTTCACTTTCAATGTCACTCAAACCAATGCACAATTTATACTCAATACCTAGCACATGAGTTTCCAATTTCATTCAACAATGAAGCACAGTTTTGTTCTCAAACCCTAGCACATGTTTTTCCAATTTCATTTAACAATGAAGCACAATTTTTTTCTCAAATTCTAACACATGTATTTCCAATTTCATTCAACAATGGAGCATAATTTTATTCTCAAAAAAACAACCACCTTGATAAGGAGTTAAATTTCCATACCTCAAATTACCTTGAATAAGATGTGCCCTTAAAATCTTGTCTCAAAATAACTTCCTCTTTGCCACTTCAAAACAAGTTAGCAAAACTTTTCAAATAATATACATAAAACCCTTTCAAAAATATGTGCACAATAATACCTGAAAATAATTTCCTATAACTCCTTTTTGGTTTCACAAGATAAAGCTCTTAAGAATAAACCAAAAATATCAAAATATCATGCAAAAATACAATCAACAAAAAGCCTCAATACACCTTATGTCTCCTCTCTAAAATGCAACAATTACAATTTCAAAACAATCCACAATACACCTTATATCCCCATTTCTCACATGCAAAAATATCCCTTATATTCCCTCTTTCAATCATGCAAAATAAAATCTCTATGGCATACACCCTTATGGTTCCTATATTGCAAAAATAAAACCTTTATATCATGCACACCCTTATACCTCCTATATGCCAAAATAAAACCTTATACCATGCATACCCTTATACCTCCTTTTAGAAATAATTAAAACTTTTATAAATACCTTTATAAAAATTTCACTGGCACTGGCATGATTTGACCTCCTATCCTCTAGCACCCAAACACAACGTGTGACCACCTAGGATGCCCTGTCGGATGGAACAAAAAGCCACAATGGTGACTTTGAATTCGTCGTACAATTTTCACGCCCAAGGAAAATTTAAAACCCCTTCAATACTGGCATTGGTGAGCTTTGAACCACGCACCACCTTCCATGCAGCAACTTAGGTCAAGAAAATCCATCACCTAGGCTACCCCAGCGGATGGGGTTAGATTTATAAGCAAAAACTTTTGGGATCTCCCCTAACACTATCATTTTTTTGTTGTTCTCTACTTCCCTATTAACTGTCATTCGCATGGTCCGCGTCGAATTGATATTCAAATTTTTGTTCCTAATTAAGTTAAAACTTTGTTATATTTATATGCCTCCAAACCATAGTGCTTTGACATTGGTTCTAATATTTATTTTGCCATAGTGCTTTGATGTCGGTGCTAATATTTGCCTTATGACCTTTTCAATAATATTTGGCGCTCGCTATCCTTTGATTATAATATTTAAAATTTAGAATTTTAAATATTATAATATTGAATCTTTGTCCCTTTCTTTCAAATTTTTAAACCTTTGTGCCATGCAACCTTTTACAAATTTAAACTCAAATATTTTGTCCTTAGGCCTTTATAAACTCTCTTTATAATATTTAAATATTATAATCCTTAAACATATTTGCCTTGCTTTCCATTTACCAACCTTGTAAACTCATCCCTTTTGAAGAATATTCTGCCATTTATACCATGCTCTTTTTGACATCAAGCCTTTGACATCAATGAAAACTATTGAAATCAATCCTTTGACATCAATGACAACTCAATATGCTCAATATTTCCAACAATCTCCCCATTTGTTATTGATGACAACCCTTATAAAAAATATTCCTTTTATTGTAACTGGATTCCCAAATTCCTCCCCCTAACAAGATACTCCTCCTCACTTAATTCTCTCCCCCTTTGACATCAATGGAAAAGGACTCCTTGGGGATAAATATAATACACTTAGCATAGTCCCTCACCACCTCCTTTCTTGAGGTGATCAATTTTGGGATGGGAGTAGAGCTACTCCTAATTTTTCTTTGAGATATTAAAAATTTTTATTTGGAAGTGGCTTTGTGAATATATCGATAATATGTTCCTTTGTAGTAACATATTCTAATTTAACCTATTGATCGATCACCTGCTCTCTCAAAAAATAATATTTGATTGGAATTTTCTTGTTCCTGAATGCATCACTAGATTCTTTGAGATATTGATGGTACTAGTATTGTCACAAAGTATGGAGATAGGATGAGCATGCTCTATTTTGAAATCCTTTAAGTTCTGCTTCATCCATAACACCTATGTACAACAAGAAACTGTTGCAATGTACTCTACCTCTATAGTAGATAAGGATACTAATGCTTATTTATTGCTTAGCCAAGAGACTAAACAACCTCCAAGAAAAAATTCTCCTCCACTTGTGCTTTTTCTATCATCAACACTGCCTACCCAATCTGCATCTGTATATGTTGTGAGAGTGAAATTATTGCATTTGGGGTACCATAGTCCAAAATTCATGGTACCTTTCAAATACTTAAAGATTCTCTTAACTACTTGTATATGTGTTTCTTTTGGTGCAGCTAGAAATATTTCCACCACTCCAATTGCCTACATTATATATGGCCTAGTTATGACATATAGTAAAATCCCAATCATGGATCTATAAATTATATAATTTACCTTAGGAGACTCATAATATTTACTTAACTTACATCCTATATCCATGGGGGTACTTACAGGATTGTAATCCTCCATCCTGAATTTTTTTAACATTTCTTTTACATACTTGGTCTGTGAGAGAAATATACCTCTATTTAATTGTGAAATTTGTAAGCCAATAAAGAAAGACAAATCTCCAAGCATTGACATCTCAAATTCATTCTACATACTCTTTGTAAATTTTTGACACATCTTATCATTATTGCTTTCGAAGATGATATCATCCACATAGACTATTACAATCAACAAGTCATTTCCTTCTTTTTTGATGTATAGATTGCTATCAGATATACCTATTTTGAAACCCTATTCTTGAAGATACTTATCCAACCTAGAGTACCAATCTCTAGGGGTTTGCTTTAATACTTAGAGAGCCTTCTTTAATTTGCATATGTAGTCTAACTTATTTGTCAAATTAAAATCATCTGGTTGCTCAATGTAGATCTCTTCCTCTAAGTATCCATTCCAAAAATCTTATTTTACATCCATTTGATATACCTTGAATATTTTAAAGCTTAAGAAAACCATAAACATTCTTATGGCTTCAAGGCGTGCAATGGGAGCAAATTTTTCTTCAAATTCAACCCCCTCAACTTGTGTGTAACCTTTGCATACAAGTCTTGCTTTGTTTATGACAACCTAACCAATTTTATTCTACTTATTTTTGTAGACCCATTTGGTGCCTATTATATTCTTGTATTTTAGACATGGGACAAGTTCCCAAGTTTCACTTTTTTCTATTTGGTCTAACTCTTCATCCATTGCTTTCATCCAGTATTTGTCTTTACTTGCTTCATTGAAATACTTGGGCTCAACTTTGGATAGCAAGAAAAAATTTACATGTTCACCTATTCCTATTGTCTTTCTTCTTATTTGTCTCTCATATGGATTTCCAATAATTGGTTCTCTCAGATGATTATTTTGCACATACCTGGATGGTGTCTTTGGTGGTGCCCTTTGTGTCTCATATTCTTCAGTTTCTTCACCTTCTTCTTCTTTGCAAATTTCTCCTTCTTGATACACAATTTCTTGATATGGTTCTCTTAGATCTATTTCTTCATCAACCCTTACATTTGCACTTTCCACAATTATATGTGATTTTTTACTGCAACATCTATAGGCTTTGGTATTAGTGGAATATCCAAGGAAGATACCCTCATCACACCTGGAATAAAATTTGCTCAAATTTTTCTCTTCTCGTCTAATTAGCATTTGCTTCCAAAAATTCTAAAGTACTTTACAGTAGCTGGTATTCGCTTCCAAAGATCATATGGGGTTTTGTGGTGATTTACTCCTACTTGAGCTCTATTGATAATAGAAATGGTTGTATGAACTGCCTCTTTCAAAAACCCAAAAATATTAAACTCATCTAACATAGCCCTGACCATACCTTGAATTGTTTTGTTTTTTCTTTCAACCACTCCATTTTGTTGAGGAGTTCTTGTTGCTAAGTATTATCTCTTAATTTCATGCTATTCAATTTTTTTTACAAATTCACCTAAAGTGAATTCTCCTCCTTTATCTGATCTTAGACATTTGATATTTCTGCCTATTTTATTTTCTACTAGTGTCTTGAATGCCTTGAAATTTTCAAATGCTTCTGATTTTTCCTTTAAGAAATTTACCCAAGTCATTCTAGAGAAGTCATCAATAAATAACATGAAGTAACTCTCACCTTGTAAACTTTTTTTCCTTGTAGAGCCACATAAATCAGTGTGAGCTAGTTCTAAAGACTTGGATGAAGAAAATTCTTTTGATCTAAAACTAGATCTTGTTTGCTTGCCATACTAACATTGTGTACAAATCGTGTTTGATGTTTTTGTTATTTTGGGCATATCTCTGATTGCCAATTTTTTGCTTATTTTTACTATATTGTCAAAGTTTAGATGACCCAATCTTTTATGCCATAACTAGCTCTCATATTCTTGTGATAAAAAATATTTTTCTCCTTTTATCTCACTCAACACATAGATTATTTGTGGTTCTTCCAACATTTGCAATAAGCTTTCCTATCTTGGATTTTCTAACCTCACATCCATTTGGGTGAAATGTGACAGTGTGCCCTTGATCACAAAGTTGACTTACACTTAGTAAATTGTGTTTCAATCCTTCAACATACAACACATTTTCTATTTTTAACCTTCCATTATCCAGGCTCAAAATCCCTTTTCCAACAATTTGGGTGGAAGCATTATCACCAAATTTCACTTTTCCTCCATTTGTTTTATTGAGAGAAAGAAATTTACTTTTGTCACTTGTCATATGACTTGAGCAACCACTATCAATGTACCACTAATTTCCTTTATTTTTCACATGAAAAGTTGTTTATACCAATATGGATTTTTCTTTACCTTGTTCCTTCTTTTTCCAAAATTTTAAGGACAACTCTTTCTGAGTTGTTTGATCTTTCTCCTTCTTGCTTGATTTAGGAAATTCAGGAAACACTATCTTACACCATTTATCTTTGTGCCCAAAATTATCACATTTGTAGCGAGTAACATTGTTATCCATGAGAGGTGCAAATGAATTAAAATTTCTACCAACATCACTTTTCACATGGACCATGCAATGTACAACTTTATGACCATATTTTTTACATGAAAAAAAATAACCATGAAATTGGTTTGATTGCCTTGGATAATATGGTTGGTTTCCATTTCTGTGATTAACTTTTGTCCATGATGATTATTTGATCTCTTCCTCCTTGATGCTTTTAATCTTTAATACATCAGAATAAGTCATGATCTCTTTATTACTTACTTTCTTTGGTGTCCCTTTTGAGCATGATACTTTCTTTTGTAACTCCATATTTTGTTGTGACCTATTATTAGATTTTTCAACTTCCTTTCTTAGAGAGGCAACCTCATGTTCCAATTTTTCACATTCCAACTCTTTTACCTTTAATCATTGAATAATTACTTCTTCAATTCTCTTTGTCTCTTCAAATTTCAATTTCAAGTTTGTAAGATATTTTAGAAACTTTGTTTTTGTTTCCTATTTCTCTTGAACATGAGCTTTCAATATTGAATTCTTATTTCTCTCCCTTTTTAATTTTGCAAGAGTAATGGTAAGTTCCTTCTCTATGTCAACCAAAACTTCATTTTCTTTGTTTGAATATCTTTTGTTGGTTTCAATAATAGGATCAACTTATATCACTTCAGTGGCCATGTGTGTTCTTAAATGATCTTCCTTAAAGCTATTATGCTTTCATGCAGGAACCCACTCTGATACCAATTGAAGAAAATAAGCTTATACTGAGAGGGGGAGTGAACAACATAAGATCAAAAATTTTAATTTTATTTCCAAATGATAACAATAATAATATCAATGTAGTAAATGAAAAAATGCACAAATCATCACACACATGAGAGACACAGATTTAACATGGTTCACCCAATGTGGGCTATGTCCACAAAGAAAATATTTCTTATAAATTTCCTCAACCAATCTCTTGGGAACCAATTCCCTATTACAATATTTATGGGAACCAACCCAAAGGAGACACCAATCCCCTATGCTCAAGTTCATGGACCTCTATCCATAGGAGACCTCAATCCCATCTAATATGGTTTATGGACCTCTATCCACAGGAGACACAAATCCCATTTGCTCTTATCTATTTACAAAACCTGCTCAAATATGCTCATAAAAACTTACTCATAAACCTACTCAAATATGCTCATAAAACCTTCTCATAAACCTACTCAAATATGCTCATAATATCTGCTCAATTATGCTCATATTATTTTTAGTTCTTGCATATAAACAATTCTTAAATCCAAACATAAAAAATATACAAATTTACTTCATAAATCTAATTTATAATTTTTGTACTCTCACTTTCAATGTCACTCAAACCAATGCACAATTTGTTCTCAAAACCTAGCACACGTGTTTCCAATTTCATTCAACAATGAACCACAAATTTATTCTCAAACCCTAGCACATGTGTTTCCAATTTAATTCAACAATGAAGTACAATTTTGTTCTCAAACCCTAACACATGTATTTCCAATTTTATTCAACAATGAAGCACAATTTTGTTCTCAAAAGCACAACCACATTGATAAGGAGTTAAATTTCCATACCTTAAATTTCCTTAAAGAATATGTGCCCTCAAAAACTTGTCTCAAAATAATTTCCTCTTTGCCACTTCAAAACAAGTTAGAAAAACTCCTTTTCAAATAATCCACATAAAACCCTTTCAAAAATATGTGCACAAGAATACCTAAAAATAATGTCCTATGACTCCCTTTTGGTTTCACAAGATAAAGCTCTTAAGAATAAACCAAAACCCTCAAAATATCATGCAAAAATACAATCAACAAAAAACCTCAATACACCTTATGTCTCCTCTCTAAAATGCAAAAATTACAATTTCAAAACAATCCACAATACACCTTATATCCCCATTTCTCACATGCAAAAATATCCCTTATATTCCCTATTTCAATCATGCAAAATAAAATATCTATGACATACACCCGTATTGCTCCTATATTGCAAAAGTAAAACCTTTATCTCATGCACACCCTTATACCTCTTATATGCCAAAATAAAATCTTATACCATGCATACCCTTATACCTCCTTTTAGAAATAATTAAAACTTTTATAAATACCTTTATAAAAATTTTGTTGGCACTGGTGTGATTTGACCTCCTATCCTCTAGCGCCCAAACACAGTGCATGACCACCTGGGATGCCCTACTAGATGGAACAAAAATCCACGATGGTGACGTTGACTTCATCTTGCAATTTTCACTCCCAAGGAAAATTCAAAACCCCTTCAATACTAGCACTGGTGAGCTTCAAACCATGCACTACCTTCCACACAATGAATTAGCTCAAGCGGACCCACCACCTAGGCTACCCTCATGGATGGGGTTAGATTTGCAAGATAAAACTTTTTGGATCTCCCCTAACACTGGAATTTTTTTGTTGCTCTCTGCTTCCCTATTTGTTGTCGTTTGCATACTCCACATTTATTGATCTTCAAATTTTTGTTCCTGATTAAGGTAAACCTTTGTTATATTTATATACCTCCAAACCATTATGCTTTGACATCAACACTAATTTTTATTTTGCCATAGTTCTTTGATATCAGCACTAATATTTGCCTTATGACCTTTTCAATAATATTTGGTGCTCGCTATCCTTTGATTATAATATTTAAAATTTAGAATTTTAAATATTATAATATTGAATCTTTGTCCCTTTCTTTCAAAATTTTAAACCTTTGTGCCATGCAACCTTTTACAAATTTAAACTCAAATATTTTATCCTTAGATATTTATAAACTCTCTTTATAATATTTAAATATTATAATCCTTAAACATATTTGCCTTGCTTTCCATTTACCAACCTTGTAAACTCATCCCTTTTGAAGAATATTCTGCCATTTATACCATGCTCTTTTTGACATCAAGCCTTTGACATCAATGACAACTATTGACATCAATCCTTTGACATCAATGACAACTCAATATGCTCAATATTTCCAACATAATCTTATCATTTGAAATAACCAACTTCTATAATTTTTCCCATTGAGATGAGTAACATAGCCTAATGAATCTATTTTGCATAAAAAATCCTAGATAATTATAGAATAGATCCATACACTGATGTCACCATTACATAGATCTTGAAAGATCATGCATGATATTGAAAGATAATGCACTCTAGAAAAATTGGCTCTAAATGCTTCCATATGAAATGTTATGACCTCTATAATATTTGGTTAACTTAATTCTCAAACCAAAGAAAAATTAAATGCCAAACCTTAGAAAAAAATTTCAAATCACAATCCACCACTTGTCACCACTTGATTGGGTGTTGTCTAACGTGTCAAATCTCCCACTTGATTTGATATGATTGGTCAATTACTAAGTGCTCATATTGTTCACTTCACATTCCAACTATATGCATGGGACAATAGTTTTTTCACTCACATTGAAGCAAGTTGTCATTGGTTTGATCCCATTTAACTCTAGAGCATTGAGTAAGAGTTTATGGGGATTGAACCCATGACAACTTGTGAAGCAAATATGCATTAACCAAAACACATACAATCCATAGAAATAGAGAAAATACAAAATTTTAGTGGTATTATTTGTTGAGGAGAATGGAGCTTGCAGAGACTAATACCATATAAATTCAAAATTCTCCCTCAAATACCTTGTTTCCCCTTTTCCCATCTAGAACAATCTATTTGAAATTTAAATTTCGGGGGTAAAATTCTTGAGGTCATAACTCATAGCTCGTTGCTCAAAACAACTATTGGTTCATATTTTTAAAAATATTTTGAAGGGCTTTCCAACTTTGTAATGTCCCAAATCACATTACCACCATTTTTTAGTCCTCAAAAAGGCCTCTAAGGCCTTCAAAATTGACCTCCAAGTTTTACTAGTAGGATTTTGACTAGTTTTGACAGGGTAGAAGACCTTAAAATTTACATATCTCCCAAAATGCTCAAGATATTAGGATGATTATTTTGGCATTGGGTTTATTTCTCCATACTATAAACAAATAAATAAACTTTAAAACAAAATTAAACAATACAAATTTAGGTGATGTAAGATCACTCTTACACCGTTGGATGCTCCTGCATCAACTTGCTTCAAGGCGAGTGAACAAACCAGTGTGCCATGCATGTGGCTAGAATGTGAAGTGAGCAAGGATATATTTTAATGCAAAGAGTGTATCTATTTGAAGTAAGAAAAAATCCAACACCAAGCATTAAACTTGGTACCTTTTTTTCACAAGTAGGATGCATAACCATTATGCCATGTAGCTAGTTAAGGTAGATAATTACCATATTCTACATGGTTATAGCCACCCTTTCAATAAAATAATCTCTTCAAAAATATTTCTTTGGGGAATCATCCTAATAACCTCCATAATACAATAAAAATTCCCAACCAATGCACCACAAGTAAAAAACTGATAGAGATGGAGATAACAGGTGTCCTTGTTTTATTCAAGTTGAGATGTCTTTGCAAAAAATATTGCTAATTCCAAATTGGACTGCACCATTATCAGTTATTAGATGAAATATTTTAATGATTTTTTGGCATATATGCTTCAAAAAATACTATAAACTTGGTTATTTGACCCTACAACCACCTCCTAACAAATGCAAAAATCTTTTAATGAACTAGTCCCTTCATGGTGGATGGAAGGATAAGAAATCTAGAATAAGTGACTAGAGAATCAAGTGAGGTCTAGTATTTGAATTCCAAATCTCCTATATCCTAGGGCACATGATTTTAATTTTATATAATCCATGCCAACACACCTTTTATATTCTCATATTCATAGATATACCTTATCCAGTCACACAAAGACTATGTGAATATGCACAAATATGAGGTAAATGGTGCCTAAGTTAAAAAATTTAAATTTTTTATAATTTTAAAAAAGGATTATATCAAGATATATGTAAGATCACTATAGGATGAGTTTTATTTTCTACATGTGAGTGAATATGCTTCAAACGTGGCTCCAATACCATGTTCAAATTTATGATAATTTCTAGAAACCTTTCAAAACATACATTCACCATGATTATATGCCTAAAAGAACAAAATGCAACTAAAAGATAGTAATAGTAAATAAAAAAAATAAATGAAGACAATAATAAGAAGTATAGGATGGATTCCTATTGACACCCCAATATATCACATTTTATTCATACTTATGATACAAATGGATCCTCATTGAGGGGTATTTATAGTGATACCAAATCCCCAATGAGAGGTTAAATCATGATGGCATAACATTAATGTTAAGGTTAACCTTACAATTAAATAATAATAATTACTCTTTTATGCTAGGTTATCCATAAGGATGGATTAACCAATATCACTAAGGGTGATATATGAAGGGTCCCATAGGCTTACATTAACATGCATATAGGCTTACAAAATCACCTCATCACACATATGGCCTTGGCCTATACAAGATTAGGTTAAACAAATTTTAATTAAACTTGAAACTGCACTTTTGCAAGCTAAGTGCCCAAACACTATTCCACATAATCAATTATGGTATATAGGGACTACCTTCAACATATTGCATATGTCATATTGTTGTCAAAGAGAGTTCTTAAAAAAAGGAATGCTTGTAGAAATTAACCTATCAACCCCATACTACATCGAATCAATATTACCGATACACTACATTATTGCATGTGATAGAAGTAAGAGAGAGCAACACTATTTGAGTGATTTTTTAAAAAGAGATGCAACTAAAAGGCCATAAGAATTTGACCTTGTAACATATTTTTGAACTAGGTAATGTTTTTACGACCATGTGACATCCTTGGTTGATTAGTGGGAGAATAGATGATTTAAAATTTATTTCTACCTCCAAGATCTAGTGCATGTGATATAGCCACCATATTTTCCATAATTACATATTACTCCTACACTAAATTTTGTAGATGTGCAATGATAGGTCACACAAAATATGTAGATGACACAAAAAAGAGACTTTAAAATTAAAAAAATCGAATGTAGAAAAATAGAAATATGACCTGAATACTAAATCTAGTATTATTTGTTTTGTGTGTATACTAGAGGAATAATTAACTTACATTTTTTATTACATTTTCATGGGTTTGAATCCTGCTCCTTGCTACCACTATAAGCTCAAGTTGCACTAGGTAAAATTTTTAATGTAGTTTATGGCACTAGTGTGACATGCCCTCTAGTTCTATGAGGTTGTATGGATTCAAACCATGGTATACACCCTCCAAAGGGAGTGCTTTGACCAATGGACTAGACCTTTTGACATACACTTCAAATCTTATTTTGATACCATGTTTGAGTTTACAATATTTTTTAGAACCATTTCAAAATATTCATTCACTAGAATTATATGCAAAAAATAAGATAATGCAATTAGAAGATAATAAATGCATAAATAAATGAAGGGATATGATAAGAAGTTTGAGTTTGTTGCTCATGATAACCCCAATATATCACACTTCATTCATACTTATAATACAAATTATTGCTCAATGAGGGGAATTTATAGTGATACCAAAACCCCAACGAGAGGTTAATATTAGGCCAATATAAACATAACCTTGAGATTAACCATAAAATACCATAATCGTAAATAAAACTTTAATAAATGTTATTCATAAAGGTAAATTAACAAATACCACTATAAGTGAATACATGAGAGTGCATGTAAGCTTACATGAAGATGCTTGCAGTTTTACATCGAGATACCCTAAGTCTTACATAACACTTGCCTATATGATTACATCAAGAACACCCATAGGTAATTAATCACTACTGGCCTTTGTCTAATAAGGTCAAATTACACATATTTTAATAGTGGGGTACCGCATTTGGTTCTTAATGGACCTCTAATATCCTTGGCTAGCCTATCTAGCTTAAGGTACACTTTGTTCATCAACCAAGATTCAAAAATCATGGCATCCTTTTATATTTTATTTACACTGATTAGTGGATTGTATGGTTAAGATGGTGTTTTATTTGGACTACAATTATAAATATAATGCACATACACACAAATTTTCAATATAATAATTCCAATTCAAATGGAAAAAATTGATTCATTAATTACATATAGTGGTAGATAGGTAGACGGTAGATAGGTAGATGCATAGTAGTATAATTCCCCTTATCATTAATAATAAGTGGTACATTCTAGTTTGTCAAATTTTATAAGGCTTGGAGAAGTTTTTTTTTGTCATTTTGACTACTGATAGGTTGCAATTTCTAGAGATTATCTCTTTTACATAGAAAGAGTTTTAGGATCATTTTCTAAATAGTATGATATTGTGAGCTTATCAATTGGTGATATCAACTTAAAGATGGTTCTATACAATATGATTTTGTTGTCTTATGTTGTTTACCTTAATGGGATAAATAATAGTACTTGGTTTATTTTAGATTGCTACTATGTTAATAAGTAAGAGTATCTAGTGTATCCTTAAGATTGACATAATAAAGGACCTTGATGAAACAATTATGGCTAATAAGGAAGAGGAGACCGTGCAATTATTTACAATGTTGGTTAGAAAATATATGGTTTTCTATATCAAGCAAGATTTTTATCCCATTAAGGTTTGGAATAAGTTAAAATAAGTTTTAGAAAAACAAATACCATAAAAGTTAGCAAATTAGAGATGTAACTTTCTTCACTAAGATCTTAGAATGTAATAATGTTGAGGACTATATGTTATGCTTTAAGGACGTATGAGAAAGTGTGTAATCTTGAGGATATAAATCAATAATAAATGAAAATTATGATTAATATATCCTTATGAATCTATATTTTTCCTTTGAAATTGTTGAACTATTGATTTTTGTGGTTTCATTGATAGTAACAAAACTAATTCCTATGGCCTTCAATGCTTTATTTTTTCTTCTTGCTCAATTTTAAATTGATATGAAGAATTAAATAGCATTAAATGAGTAGAGTGTAAGGATCAACATGCCATGGAAAAGACCTTTGTCTTTATAAAATTTTAACCTCTCATGTGAATATTGGAAAAGGAAAGAAAACCATACAAATAATTATTTAGTGATGCTACAAAGATTGAAGTATAGTTTTGGAAGAGAAGGAGCAGTCCTCTACACATCAAAGGAGATTTATATTGTTCCTAAAATTATTAGAGTGATTTATATCATCCATTAAGGAGTGATAAAGATGTTACTATAATTAGTATTTTTTTTACTTTGACCCTTAAAGAGTGGGTTGAGTGTTGTGTAATTTAACTTTATTGACAAAGGCCAACAATATTTAATGTATTGTTCTTTTTCTTTTATTTTTTAAATTAATATTTTAAAGGGTTTCCATTTCCCTTTTACATCCAATCAATCATATTGAGCTATTTGGGGCCACCGATATTTGAACCTTGGTGTGGACTACATCAACTATTTATTCCAACCATTGAACCAAGGACCCATTATCACTGTTTGATGTAAGGTTATGTAAGGATAAAAGCAATAAATATATAATATAATTTATTATTTGATGTAATTAGTATATGGGCCCATGGTCTAACCATTTTAAGATTAACATTTACTAATCCTTTATGTCTATAATGTTATGGAAAAAAGTTTAGTATTGTGTAATTATTATTCATAATTTGGTATAAATACCTCTCATCCTCTTGATGAATTATATATATATATATATATATATATATATATATATATATATATATATATATATATATATATATATTGATTAGGTAAATAAAGGGTTGGGTTTTTGAATAGGGTCCCCAAAACCTATTTACAGTAAAGTTTCATACATCCACATAAAAATAACAAATCTTGTAAAACACAGGTTTTTATGAGGGATACCAATACCATTGTACTTGAGTTTGAACTTGGGTCTCCTTGATGAAAACCCAAGGAATTACCACTACAATATCATTCAAAAATACTCTTGATGAATTGTATTGGTTTGATCTTATCTTGATCATTTTTGGGGCTTTCCTAGGTCATATTTACATCCTTTATAAATGAATATATTTTTCTTATCTTTTTTTTATGTTGGAGAACAAGGGGTTGTATTCGGGTTACCCACCCTTGAAAAATCACAACACTCTTCTTTAGAGCTTGAGAGTTTACAAAAATATTCACTTATCATCTCAATTGAGATGCTATATCTAGAAACCTACACCATTTTACATAAAATATATGAATTCTTGATTTTTATTTTATGGATTTTTGTTGTTTTGTGTGAATACAAATATTCTATAATTCAGCATCATTATTAACATGTTCCTATGTAAATATTCACAATACCAAAACTTCACCTCTAGTATCTATGCATTTCCTCTTAGTAGAGTAATATTTCCAAAACATCACACTATTATAGTCGACTTTACCAAATATGGATTTCTAGTTTCCTTCTTAAATCAAAAGTGCAACCACAAAAATTATAATAAATATTTTATATAAAAACACATTAGTGTTATAAAATAAAGCAAATATTACCTATGGAAAACATTAAAGTAAAACTAAATCATTATTTGATTCAGACAGTCAACATTTTCTTGTCAGCTTGAGCTAAACTTACTACTTCATCTAACCATGGAAAAGATAATTTACATTCACGATCCTCGATTAAAACCCTTCTATTGGCTAGCCTACGTACACATTTGTTTCTTTCCCTTATCATGTGCGTAAACTTGATTTCTTCAAAATATTTAGCAATATCTTGAATTTCCATAATTATCTCTTGTATGTTCCATGGATCCTTTGCTTTCCTAAAAACTGCATTAATTACTATGAGTTAATCACCTTCCATTCATGCTCTTCCATTTCATTTATTTGCATATTTTTAACCCTTCTAAAGCTGCCCAAGTTTCAACTTCGTTATTTGTCTTATATCCACCATTGAAAGCATAATGAGACAAAATTGCTCCTCTATTATTTCTAATTCATCCTCCTCATACTCGTCCTATATTTACTTTAGATACTCCATAAAAATTCAATTTGATCAACTCCACATCTGGTGGTTTTCACTTTATATTCTTTGCCTTCTTTTTTTTATCCTATACCCAACAACATAATTCCATTTTATGGCTTGAATCCATCTATCAAGTCTCTCTGCTTCTAGATTAGGATTTAGGTGAGTTAATAGGGATGGATTAGACTCCTATATGGGTAAACATATCTTCCTTTTCATTACCTCTAAACTAATTTTATTTCCTTTAAATATTATTCTATTCCTTTATTGCCATACGGTCTAAAGTATTGTATCTTTTGATATATCCCATATTATCCATAAAGCCACACTTTTAAATGTGCTCTACCATTACTTTAACCATTCTTCAATTCTACTGTTCATCACCATGACTTTACCAAACATATTAAGAATCCATTTCCATATTTTCCAAAATATTAAGCAATATCCAAAGAGATGGTCTATACTCTCCTCCTTAATTTTACAAAATATCATGACCCTCCTTCGGCTAACTTTTTTTATATGTTGGACTTATGAAATTATATGTTGTTTTAATGATAGATTAAATTACTCAATGGTGAGTAGTTGTTTATTTTATTGAAGTATATGATGCTGCTAATGGATTTATGTGTTTTCACAAATAGGTAACCCCATGGGTGGGAAAAGGATTGACCACCAAGAATGAAGTGTTCCACGAAGGAAAGGGAAATGATGGATAGAATGGTCTAGTCTTTGCAATAATTGATTATCATATTTAGACCTAATTCATTTCTTTTGCATTTTACATTTTTCATTCCTGCATCTGAGTGCTTGTTATCATTCCTAAATCGTCATGAGGTTTGAATTACTTTAGATTGATATAAAGTAACCTAGCCTATTTGGTGTTTGATTTTAAGGAATGGAGGTAGGGAGGAATGATTAATATCTTATGCTTGAAAAATAGTAATTTACCTATGAAAATTTTATTAATGAATATTTTCTATTAATATTTCATATCTTTGGATTTTAAATTGGATTTCCAATATATTATTAATAATAGATTTATTAATCATAATGAATGAAAATAGTATTTTGAACGTCCAAAAATATTGGAATGGATTTCTATTAAAAAAATTTAAAATCCAAATATAAAAAGATGTCATATGGGTAGTTGTGGAGTTCGTTCTAGGAGTGAATCCTCTACCAGTTTATTCAAAACCTGCTTGGTAAGAATTCAAAAGGAATTATTTTTTTTTTCGAAAGGAGTTTTTGAGGGGTTTCATTGAAGATCGAGAAACACAAAGGAATGTTTGAATAATTAATAGAGCACAAGGAATCTTGTGGACTTGTTCTAGTTTGGTCTTCTCCAATTCTCTATCTTCATCTATAAATAAGGCACTCTGTGTCATATATATTTGATTGAAGAAGTTGCTTCAATTTATAAACAAGAATCAATAACTAATGATTTGAATTAGTGCAATAGTTGGTTTTGCATACCTGTGATGAGAGAATCATAAGATAATTTAAATTTGGTAAAATTTATGTGGAATCACATATAAGATGCGAATGCATTATTCTTGAGTGCCTAAATAGCAAAAATTACAAAATAAAAATATGACTAGCTAACTTGAGCTAACCGATTGACTAACAACTTAACAATAATCCAACGTAAGCTTCATGTGAAGTCTCACATGAATAAAATAATAATATGCCCAAAGTCCTAGATGTCCTCATCATTCCTCCCAACCATATAAGCATTGGAGTCCAATACTAACTATTATACGTTCAATACTAAATAATTAAAATAAATAATAAAATACTAATACAATAGTCATCCCTCTTTTATACTAACTATTATACTAAGCATTGGAGTCCAATACTAAATTAATAAAATAAATAATAATAACTTAGGCTTAAATGGATAAGCCTAAGTATCCTAAAAAAATAGTCATCCCTCTTTTGTTGTACCTATATTTAGCAATGAGTCTTGATACATTATTTTATTAAAGAATTCTATACCTAGAATACCTTTGAAAGGGGAAATGTGACCTCCTTCTAGATCATAAAGCATCAACACACCCGACATTGGTAGAAGGTGTCTAACCAAGAAACTGTGTGCATAGATTGCTAATGGAAATGTTAGACCTCACACCCTTTACCTACACTGATCTTCGAGGGTCTCATGGAGTGTACGCCCTTTACACAATGTCTAGAATCAGTGGTGACCTCCAAAAAACTTGAGATAATAGCATCCACTTGTATGCATTTAGTATCTTGATATAGGTAATAGGAGTTTGGCTAGTTTGACATGCACTCTAGTTCAACTGCACAAATCATGGATTGATTTAACTATTTAAATATCCTGATGAGATTTGTGTTGGGTGTAGGGAATAATATTTTTATTTTGCTCAGATTATTAACCCCTACCATAACATAAGTGTATAACAACAATTATCATTTTTTAAAACTTAGGAATTAAAGGGTTAATGTATAGCCAAAGTTGTAGCATTGACCAATCCAAGGCTTTGGATATGTGACCAACTTGTTTAATGTTTGGGAAGTGGACATAGAATAATGTATACCTTGTATTATAAGTTATTTTGAATGTTTTAAATAGTTATATAAAGGTATTTTAAAGAAAATAAAAACATGTGTGTAATTAAGGGTCTCCTTTGGTTTATAAGATGCACCCTCACTTTATTATGATTGTTTAAATATTTAGCTTTAAATGAAATTGCAATGAAAAATAGGACTGTGTTATAAAGGTCTCTTAGTAATTTTATTTTGATAAAGCCTACTTATAGTTGGGAAAATATTGTGGTTTGGAAATGGATTTATTACTTTATAAGTTTATTGGAAATTTTAATGTATCTTTATTTTATAAAGATGAAATGAATTATTGTTTTATAAAGATAGGATTATCTTTTGGGTTTGAAGACTATAAATTGATTGAAAATATTATATTCTCATTTTTAGATTTTGAAATTTACCCTTGAAATACTTAAGTTATAAATAATGATTTCTATTGGAAAACAATCTATTATAAATAAGGTATAAATATAGTTGGTTTAAAAGTAAATTGTATTATTGATTTAGTTTTTTTATCAATAGAAAGGAAGCAAGATATATGTATCTTTAGAAATATTAGGAATTTGGTTTGGTATGATGATATAGAGGAAATATTAATGTTGTAATTTTTGAATGAAGAGTAGCAATTATTATACTATAGGAAAGTAAGTAAACATTAGTGGATGGTTTATTATTTCTTTATGAGTTCATGAAAATATCCTTGAAAGATAGAAGATTGGGCATGATACCCAATGGATAGATTGGGACTTATGGGGGTCCCTTTATTATTTTGTTTGGGAAGATACTTAAAGGGGGTTCTTAAGTATCTATTAATAGAAGAATGAGGGTAGAACTCATTCAAGATAATTATGGGGTTCTCTCTCTATTTTGTAAAGAGAATTACATATTTTTATATTTTTTGAGACATAAGAATTATGGGAATTCTTATGTAATGGTTTTGATATGTCAAACAAAGGAAAAAGGGATACCTTTATTTAGTTGTATCAATGAATTCCAGATTCAAGCAATGTAAATGGATATTTTGAGGCTGGGTTTTTCCATTAAGGGTTTTACAAAATATATGATGTGTTATATGTGTATCATTTATGGATCTTGCCTTGGAATTATTATATGCATGAAAGTATCTAGCTGATTATTTGAGTTTCTATAAAATGTATATGAAGAGAAAATGGAATTATATACTTAATCATGTTATGCTTATATAATTGAAGTACTTATGCTTTGGTAGAGTAATATGAATGTTAAGTATTTATTTTACACTTGCAATAGAGTAAGGTTTATGTAAATGTAATATACAAAAGAAAGAGAGGAGCTTGAACTTAGTTACTCTAGGTTTTGGATTCTTCCTTATGAGGTATTATCCATAAAAAACCATCTTAAGACCCTAAAGTATGGTACCAAAACTAAGATAATTATGGTGTAGCAATACCTTAGGGTTAAAATGGGCACATTGATAATGAATCACCGAAATAAAGCCAAAAAATTGGATAAAACTAGATGCCATTGTAACTAGGTTTGTATGATAAAACCCCAATGGAGTTTGAGGTATCCATGTGAGATATGGCATGTAGATGATAGTCATAGGTACTCTATTGAGTGTGGGAGAACCTATGAGATATATCATTGGGTGTGATAGTCACTAGAAACCTCGATTGACTATTGGGAATCTAGGTGAGAGATGTCACATGGGTGATAGTCACCTCAATTAAACTATCAGGGGGATGGTTTAATTGAGTACAATAGTTTTACACATGGTGTAGTCGGTAAAAATATAAGATACTTGTGCCTAGGTACTAGTGGAAATAAAATAAGACTAGTAGTGGAATTGGCATTCCCTTCTCAACTAAATGAGATATGATTAATCTTACACCATGGTCAAAATATCCTTCAAAGGAAGGTAAGTAAATGAGAAGACCATGTAGAGATATCCTTTAAGCTATATGGAAAATGTACAAGGTGAATCCCTAGGATTGATGTGGGAGAATTGGCCATTCCTATAAATATAAGGTATGATGTAGAATATAAAAATTGAAATATGGTAGAAAGATTTTGTTGAATCTATCTGGAATGTATTTCGTGAACCTTACTTGTGTAAAAAGAGAAAAAAAAATTCCTCTCTCGAGATGGTTAGATTTTGGGTTTTTATAGTTGGTATTAGAGCTTGGTCGTAATACTAGAAGCTTTCATAGAGAGAATCTAGTTATGACCAAGTTTGATGTGTGTCTTAGGAAGAAATGAATATTCCCATGGGGATGATAGTTTACATGGAGTAAACCTATCATCAATCGATAGACTAATAATACTCTTAGTAGGGCACCTTACATGAAGTAAGTGTGATCGGTGATACTCTTGAAATACTACTAATATTGGTTGTTAGTTTATTTGAAGGATAAAACTAAGTAGATGGAGGTACATGGAATCATACCTAACTTAAGTCACTTGTATAGCCAGAGATAATGACATTAGGAGTGAGAAGAGGGAGATGAGATATTTTCAAACTTTTGGGATGGTAGAGGAATCCAACAAAGACCTTGATGAGGGCATGACCTATGAGGTACCCCTACTCCAACAACTACAAAGGAAAATAACATAGTTAGATTCCATAGTAAGGTCATTGTAGAATAAAATAGACTAACATCAGTTGATACTGGAAACCATTGCCAAGAAAGCTTACTCTAGATATGGGGTTGTAAGAAGGGCAAGGCAAGAAACCATATTTCTAATATAAAATGTTATACCTGTAGAGGTCCTCATTATACCAATAAATATCCACATAGAGCAATACCTAGTAAACAACCAGAAGAATCCAATCATAGCATTTATGTAACCATGGGTAACTAGAATTTGGACTGATAGACTACTCCACAACTCCTAAAAGGTATGATTTTTAATCAAGATGTTAAAATTTTGATAGATAGTGGAGCAATAGATAATTTTATTTCATCTAGTATAGTCAAGGATATGCTAGAAAGACCAAGATTTTTGGAAGAAGGGTGGAAAGTAGAGTATGGTTCTAGACAAACCTACTTCATGGATCAATGTTTTCTTGACATTCAAATCACCTTACCCAATGGCTCCATAGAATGGCACTTGTATGTAGCTCCCCTCCATGCTTTTAGGGATGGACTGGTTGAAGGCCCATGAAGTTATGATCAATTTCCATGATAGATGGATTGACTACACTGATAAAGATAAGCAAAGATGATGAATTATCAGTGAGCAAGGGTCCTTTTGACCCTAGTTACTATCAGCTATGCAATTGAAGAAGACCATGAGAAAAGGAGGAATGGTTTTTGTGGTTAATCTAAATGAGGTTGAGAAGAATAAAAAGGAAGAGGTGTTTGGAAAACACCCAATCTTGCAGGATTTTAGTGATGTGTTCCCTGAAGATCTTCCTGGTCTTCCTCCAAAATGAGAATTTGATTTCACCATCAAACTGGTGCTAGGAGCTGAACCTATACATAGAACTCCCTATAGGATGAATCCTATAGAAATGTAGGAGTTGAAAGTACAACTTCAAGGATTGTTAGAGAAGGGGTTGATAAAACCTAGTGTGTCTCCATGGGGTGCACCCATCCTCTTTGTTAAAAATAAATATGGATCACTCAGATTATGCATCGACTATAGAATGTTGAATAAAGTGACCATCAAGAATAGATACCCCTTGCCCAGAATTGAGGATTTTTTTGATCAATTGAAGGGGGCAACCATATTTTCTAAAATTGACTTGAAATCAGGATATCACCAATTAAGGATACGTGAGGAAGATACTCATAAAACTACCTTCAAGACTTGATATGGGCACTATGAGTTCATAGTGCTACCATTTGGGCTAACCAATGCATCGACGATATTCATGAACCTGATGAACAATGTATTCAGGAAGTAGTTAGATCGATTTGTATTAATATTTCTAGATGATATTCTGATATATTCCAAGAGTAAGGAAGAGCATGACAAGCACTTGAGGATAGTGCTTGAGTTGTTAAGGGAAAATCAGCTTTATGGTAACTTGTCAAAATGTGACTTTTATGTCCTTGAGGTACAATATCTTGGACACATCATATCTATGGAGGGAATTGTAGTAGACCCTAGGAATATTGAGGTCATTTTGAGTTGGCCACCACCCACCAATGTATCTGAAGTATAAATTTTTATGGGTATCACAGGCTATTATAGATATTTTGTGAAAGACTACTCTAAGATTACCTACCCAATAACCAATATTCAGAGGAAAGGAAAGGATTTTAAATGGATGGATAAGTGCAAAGAAACTTTTGAATTGCTTAAATAGAAACTCACTATAGCACCTATCCTAAAAATTCTAGATCCATAAGGGAATTTCTCAATATGTACTAATGCATCATTGGAAGGGTTAGGTGGGGTCCTATCCCAAGATGAATTAGTTGTGGCGTATGAGTCAAGAAAACTCAAGAAACATGAGGTGAATTACACCACACATGACTTGGAACTTGTAGCAGTTGTACATGCTCTCAAGATGTGGTGACACTACCTACTAGGGAAACCATTTGAGCTTAGGATCGATCATCAAAGTTTGAAGTACATCTTCACTCAACCTATGCTTAATGCTAGACAGAGAAGGTGGATCGAGTTCCTAGCCGAATATGACTTTGGTATTGAATATATCAAAGGTAAAGAAAATAAAGTCATAGATACCTTGAGCAGATAAAGGCATATAGCTGCAATAACCCATAGTCATGTAGACTTGATGAGTCAAGTCAGATAAAAGCAAGCTCAAGGATCAATTTTGCAATGATATTCAGGTAAAAATGGTAAGGAATCCTAAATAAAATAGATATTTTAGTATTAAGGATGGACTCTTATGCTTTAAGGATAGGGTTGTCATACCAAAAATTGGTAATTTAAGGAGATTGATCATGCAGGAGGTGCATAGATCTCCTTACTCTGCTCACCCTAGAGGGGCCAAGATGAGGGAGAATATGAAGAAGACTTTCTATTGGTCAGGAATGAAGAAGGACATCAATGATTTTATCACTAGATGTATGGAATGCCAAAAGGTGAAAGTTGAACATAGGCATCCAATAATATCTATACCCACATGATATACCTATATGGAAGTGGTAGGTAATATCTATGGATTTCATTGTGGGACTACCTAAGAATAGGTTTCAACATGATGCAATCCTTGTTGTGGTTGATAAACTAACCAAGGTTACACACTTCATACCAGGAAGTACAAAGGATGATGTAGTTGTGGTGGCTAATAGATTTTCCAAGGATATATTCAGGTTACATGGATTTCTTAAAGTAATTATCTCATATAGAGATTCTAGATTCACTTCTGCATTTTGGAAAGCTCTACATCATGCAATAGGTACAAAGTTGAATATCAGTTCTGCTTACCATCCAAAGATCGATGGTCAAACTGAAAGAGTCAACCAAGTTTTGGAAGATATGCTTTGCATGTACTGCATGGATCAAAAGTCTAAGTGGGAAGACTTTCTACACCTGGTTGAGTTTACTTACAATAATGGTCATCATGCTTCTTTGGGAATAGCTCCTTTCAAAGCATTGTATGGTAGAAGATATAGAACACCTCTATCATGGGATAATCTAGAGGACTAGATTATCATCGAATCATATGCGGTTTGAGAGATGGAGGAGCAACTTAAGATGATCAGGTAGAGGCTTAAGGAAGCCTCTAATCATCAAAAGAGTTATGTTGATAGAAAGAGATCACCTAGAGAATTCTCTATGGGGGATAAAGTATTCTTAAGAGTAAAGCCCATGAAAAGCACCATCAAATCTACCAAGTTGGATCCTAGATATGTTGGGCCCTTTGAGATCATCGAGAAGATAAGTCTAGTAGCCTATCATCTCGCCTTGCCACCCAACCTATCCAAGATCCATGATACTTTCCATGTATCCCTACTTAGGAGATATGTTGTTGATCTTGACCATGTATGGAATGTTTCTAATTTGTAGATAGTCAACCCTTCAATGATTGAAGTGAAGCCTATGAATATTCTAGAGTTTCATTCCAAGATGATGAGGAACCAGACTCTAGAGCAATGTAAGGTCCAATGGGACCACTATTCTAAGAAGAATATCACTTGGAAGAGAGTGATTGATATGCAGAGACACTTTCCATATTTATTTGAAAATAAAATGTAATTTTTATTTTTTGTGTAAGATACTGATGAAACATAGAGGATTATGTTTAGTCTAAGGGGGTAGTATGTCATGACCCTCCCTTGGCTAACATTTTTCATATGTTGGACTTATGAACTTATATGTTGTTTTAATGATAGATTAAATGACTAAATGTTGATTAGTTGTTTATTTTATTGAAGGATATGATGTTGCTAATGGATTTGTGTATTTTCAGGAATAGGTAACCTCATGGGTGGGCAAAGGACTGACCACCAAGAGTGAAGTGTTCCATGAAGGAAAGGGAAATGATGGATAGAATGGTCTAATCTATGCAATACTTGATAGTCATATTTAGACCTAATTCATATCTTTTGCATTTTACATTTGTCATTCTTGCATCTGAGTGCTTGTTATCATTCCTAAATATTCATGAGGTTTGAATTACTTTAGATTGATATAAAGTAACCTAGCATGTTTGGTGTTTGATTTTAAGGAATGGAAGTAGGGAGGAATGATTAATATCTTATGCTTGCAAATAGTAATTTGCCTATGAAAATTATATTAATGAATCTTTCCTATTAATATTTTGTATCTTTGGATTTTAAAATGGATTTCCAATATATTATTAATAACAAGGATTTATTAATAATAGTGAATGAAAATAGTATTTTGAATGTCCAAAAATATTGGAATGGCTTTGTATTAAACAAATTTAAAATCCAAATATAATAATATGTCATATGGGTAGTTGTGGAGTTCGTTCTAGGAGTGAATCCTCTACCGGTTTCTTCTAAAACCCCTTGGCAAGAATTTGAAAGGGACATTTTTTTCTATCAAAAGGAGTTTTTGAGGGGTTTCATTGAAGATCAAGAAACATAGAGGAAGGATTGAAGAATTGATAGAGCACAAGGAACCTTGTCGACTTGTTCTAGTTTGGTCTTCTCCAATTCTATATCTTCATCTACAAATAAGGTACTTTGTGTCATATATATTTGATTGAAGAAGTTGCTTCGATTTATAAATAGGAATCAATAATGAATGATTTGATTTAGTGCAATAGTTGGTTTTGCATGCCTGTAAGATAGAAGACCTATGATGAGAGAATCATAAGGTAATTTGGTAAAATAGTCATCCCTCTTTTGCTATACCTATATTCAACAATGGGTCTGGATACATTGTTGTATTCAAGAATGCTATACCTAGAATACCTTTGAAAGAGGAATTATGACTTCCCTTTAGACCATAAAGCATCAACACACCCAACCTTGGTAGAAGGTGTCTAACCAGGAAACTGTGTGCATAGATTGCCAATGGAAATGCTAGACCTCACACCCTTTACCTACGCTGATGGTTAAGGCTCTCATGGAGCATACACCCTCTACACAAAATCTGGAATTAGAGATGACATCTCTAGAAAACTTGTGATAGTAGCATCTACCTGTACATATTTAATATCATGGTATGGAGAATAGGAGTTTGGCTAGTGTGACGTGTGCCCTGGTTTGATCGTGGCTATGCAAATCATGGATTGATTTAACTATATAAAGAGCCTGATGAGATTTGTGTTGGGCATAGGGAATAATGTCTTTGTTTTACTTATATTATTAACCCCTACTATAGCATAAGTGGATAGCAACAATTATCATTGTTTAAAACTTAGAACTTAAAGGGTTAATGTACAGCCAAAGTTGTAGCATTGACCAATCCAAGGCTTTGGATATGTTTTTTTGGTGTGGTGGTGTAGAAATATATATTTTTTTTTTATTTTTTTTTTTTTTTTTTTATAAATGATATATAGTTTAAAGAAAAGAAAAAATGTTTAATTAATTAGGGGTCTCCTTTGGTTTTTTTTTCACCCTCACTTTATTTTTTTTTTTTTTTTTTTTTAAAAAAAGAAAAATAGGGTTTTTAAGTTTTTTATTTTTTGATAAACTTGTTGGAAATATATTGTTTGGAAATGGATTTATTACTTTATAAGTTTATTGGAAATTTTAATGTATCTTTATTTTATAAATATGAAATGAATTATTGTTTTATAAAGATAGGATTATCTTTTGGGTTTGAAGACTATAAGTTGATTGAAAAATATTATACTTTCATTTGTAGATTTTGAAAGTTACCCTTGAAATACTTAAGTTATAAATGATGCTTTCTATTGGAAAATAATCTATTATAAAGAACTTATAAATATAGTTGGTTTATAAGTAAATTGTATTATTGATTTAGTTTTGTTATCAATAGAAAGGAAGCAAGATATATGTATTATATGTATCTTTAGAAATATTAGGAAGTTGGTTTGGTATGATGATATAGAGGAAATATCAATGTTATAATTTTTGAATGAAGAGTAGCAATTATTATATTGTAGGAAAGTAAGTAAATATTAGTGGATGGTTTATTATTTCTTTATGAGTTCATGAAAATATCCTTGAAATATGGAAGATTGGGCATGATGCCCAATGGATAGATTGGGACTTATGGGGGTCCCTTTATTATTTTTTTTGGGAAGATACTTAAAGGGGGTTCTTAAGTATCTATTAATAGAATAATGAGGGTATGCCCAGGTGTTGTAGGTGGGGAGGGGGGACCCAAGGGAGTTCCCAAGGGGTAAGGGGGGAGAACCCCTCTGGGAGTGGAGGTTTTTTCTTTTTTTTTTTGAAGAATGAGGGTAGAACTCATTCAAGAGAATTATGGGGTTCTCTCTCTATTTTGTAAAGAGAATTACAAATGTTTTATATTTTTGGGGACATAAGAATTATGGGAATTCTTATGTAATGGTTTTGATATGTTGGAAAAAGGAAAAAGGGATTCCTTTATTTAGTTGTATCAATGACTGCTAGCTTTATGCAATGAAAATGGATATTTTGAGGCTGGGTTTTTCCCATAAGGGTTTCCCAAGATATATGATGTGTTATATGTGTATCATTTATGGATCTTGCTTTGGAATTATTATATGCATGTAAGTATCTAGTTGATTATTTGAGTTGCTATGAAATGTATATGAAGAGAAAATGGAATTGTATACTTAATCATGTTATGCTTGTAATCGAAGTACTTGTGCTTTGGTAGAGTAAGATGAATGTTAAGTATTTCTTTTACACTTGCAATAGAGTAAGGTTTATGTAAATGTAATATACAAAAGAAAGAGAGGAGCTTGAACTTAGTTACTTTGGGGTTTGGGGTTCTTCCTTAGGAGGGATTATCCATAGGAAACCAGCCTAGCTAGACCCTAAAGGATGGTACCAAAACTAAGGGAATTATGGTGTAGCAATCCCTTAGGGTTACAATGGGCACGTCGGTAATGGATCACCAAAATGAAGCCAAATGGTAGGATAAGCCTGGATCCCATTGTAACTAGGTTTGTGTGATGGAACCCTAATGGACTATGAGGTATCCATGTGAGAGATGTCATGCAGATGATAGTCATAGGTACTCAATTGATTGTGGGAGAACCTATGAGAGATATCATTGGGTGTGATAGTCACTGGAAATTCTGATTGATTATTGGGCATCTAGGTGAGAGATGTCACATGGGTGATAGTCACCTCAATTAAACTATCAGGGATGGTTTAATTGAGCATAATAGTTTTACATATGGTGTAGTGGGTAAAACTATAATAAGCTTTGTGCCTAGGTACTAGTGGAAATCGAATAAGACTAGTAGTGGAATTGGTGTTCCCTTCTCAACTGAATGGGATAGGGTTAATCCTATACCATGGTCAAAATTTCCTTCAAAGGAAGGTAAGGAAATGGGGAGACCATGTAGAGGCATCCTTTAAGATGTATGGGTAGTGTACAAGGTGAATCCCCAGAGTCGATGCAGGAGAATTGGCCACTCCTATCCACCCGAGGGATGCTACAACATCTAAAACTCGGAATGTGGTAGAAAGCTTTTGTTGAATCTATCTGGAACATATTTGGTGAACCTTACTTGTGTAAAAAGAGAAAAAAAATTCTTCTCTCGAGATGGTTAGATTTTGGGTTGTTACACAAAGAACACATTGTGAGGGGCAATGAAAGCCCATTTTCATAAAGTTATCCTAGGATAAATTTCTTCTATGACCTACTAGCCAAACATAAAATTTAACTTTAGGAATGTTGGGGTATCCCATTTACTTCTCCATATTCTTGTGATATTCTTATTTTTTGGTGCTTTAAATTATATCCACTTCTTGTTGTGTATTCTCTTGAGCTTTCAACTCCCAAATCAATTTATGCTTGGCTCCCCTTAGCATAAACATTGTTATATTTCTACTCAACTACTTCATAGCATCAATTTCTTGTATACTTGTAAAATAATATTCTTTCCATTTGTATATTCCTTCTTGATTCTTGTACAAAATGTTTGTGTAGACTCCAAATTCTAACCACTCACATAAAAAATAATATTATTAAGGCTTGTACTTAGGATTATATTTTTTCACATTATTCCATTTTCCATATTTAATAAAATCTATAAAATATCTCCTAGGATTTTCTCCCTTCACCATGTGTTTTAGCTACCACTACCACTCCCCTTTTCACATCTCATATCCTTCATCAATACTCTACTTGCCACCTCTTACCTCTTAGTGAAACATCTCAAGTGTCCCACTCTAACTACCCTTTCCACTTGGATACCCTAGCCTACCACCTATCCTCATACCCATCACCTCCCATAATCCTACATGTACCCCCATCATTACATCCACTAAGAGAGAGGATATTGTATACTAGTACACCGTTAGATTCGTGCCAAAAGGATCCACTTTCAAGATCCAAGTTGCATAACTCCATGAGCATCCCAATGAGAACTAGTCGAGTTTTCCTACTGGAGAAACCCCAAACACATCCTACTATGTTTACACATAAGAAATTCATCCTACTGCATTTGCATCTAAAAAATACAATCCTCTATATTTGCACCTACAAAAATGTGCATTACTATGTTTGCACAACCCTAGGTGACTAGAACCCCGACATCAGATCAACATAGATAAAATACTCGATAAGGTATATTTTGTTTATGTTCAACATCTGCAAATGATTTCATGTTTTCTATGATTTGTGTTCAATAGGATTAGGATTTTACATATCTTTCACGATTTTAGACCTCATCCTAAGAGGCTCTTCCCATTCTATTAATTTTATTTTCATTGAGATTTGATTTAGATAGCAAGTTTAAGGCTATTGAAGCTAGGGTGGCCTGCAAGGATATACAAGTCCACCTATATTTTTGATTGGAGCATGAAGACCAAAAACACCTTGATTCCATTTATTTGTAAAAGGGGTTTTACCTCATTTATTCATTGCATTAACAAGACAAGCTTGTATTGTATTTTCACCCCTGCATCTTGGAGTGTTGTACGTAAAAGGAAGAGCATGGCTCATACATTTTCCAATACAATATATCATAATTACATACTTTCTTGTCTTGCTACTTTCATTGCTAGGGTGTGTCTTTTCATGCTACAAGTCTGGAGATCACAGTGGGACCCCAAAGAGTTTTGTTCTACCTTACTGTGTTTCTCATTATTGATATATGTTTGTTGTTATTTATAGGTTTTAGAATTTACATCATAGAAGACTCCTAAGGATTTTGAGAGATTAGACAGATCATGTCTTGCTCCTATGCAAATATAACATGCATTTTATTAGAAAGCCAAATGTACCTGGCTGTGTTTATAAGGTGTCAAATACACCTGACTGCATTTATCATACATTAAACACACTAGACTGAGTTTATCAGGATCCAAAAGAAATAGACCATGTTTCCATAGGTAGAAGTAGAGCTTAAGGCTTACAGGTAAGTGCTTTGAGTTTACTCATGTTTTAATTTGCTATTAAAAGAAAATACCTATTTTTTTTCTATTTAGGAAGATAACAAGCCTTCTCTTTGTAGCATAGGTTAAAATATTGCTTTTATAGGCATACAAATATGAAGTGCATGCTAAAATAGGTTTGCATTTGTTATATTTTTGCACCCTAGTATATGTTATTGCACTATGTTTATTTTTGTGTGTCATTCTATGTTTTTATATCCTTAATTGCACAAGTAGGTATTTTATGTAAAATTGCATCCTAGTCACATTTTGATAGGATTAGATTGCATTCATTTTTTTAGATTCACAAAAACATAAAATAAGAAAACCCAAAACCTCACACATGTGCACTACAATAATTCTACACTTCAATACATATGTATATCATATAAGTGCGAGGAAAACCAATTAGTGAGTTGGATTTCATCACCAACCACTGATTGCCCTAGTTAAATCCATAGTAAGTTCAACAATCTCTTGGACTTCACCACCAAGAGGCTAATTACTCTTGAGATTAGCTTAAGGTAATTATTAGGTTAGATGCCCTTTAACCATAGGGCTAATTAATTAGTGGAGTGTAGTTATCGTTATTGTCTAAGCCAACCCAAGGGTGAAGCAAAAGTTTAGGTAGACCGATAGCAAGACTCAAGACAACATGACCTCTCTTGGGAGGTAATTTTGGTCCTCTTAGGATACCCATCACCAATCCTCCATCTAGGAAGCCACTTAAGTTGTTTGTTACTTATTCCTCAAAAGAGGGGTGGGTGCAGACACACCCAACTAGATTCTACTTCACCACTCACCTTTCATAGTTTGTAGGACTAGGTTACATATAACACACCAAAAAAAAAACAAAAAAAATAAAAAAAAATAAAGAGGGAAATCAATGCTTTTTCAAATAAGGACCAAAAATAATTCAAAATAATCCAAAACTTCAAACAAAAAAGTGAAGAACACAAGCTTATACTGAGAGGGGGGGTGAACAGTATAATACCACTTTTAACTTATTCTTTCAAATCAGCTTTCAATTCAATGTTATGCAAAAAATAGATAGTAGTATTAACAGTAGTAATCAAGCAATGCACAAAACATCATCCACAAATTGACACAACAATTTACGTGGTTCACCCAAGGTGGGCTACTCCACGAATAAAACTTTTCTCTAAAAGTTATATCACAGTTCTTTGGGAAACCTTCCCAATTACAATGTTTATGAGCCTCTTGCTCAAAGGAGATACCTTCCCTTAATTCTGCTTTGGCTAGTGATACTCTAAAATACCTCTACCTCCTCTGCCCTTAGCAAGTGGAACTCTATCCATAGAAGACACCTGTCTTCCTTGCTATGGCTAGAGATATTTGTCCTCAACTCTATCACCGCAAAGTTGATCCTCAAATATGCACTAAACACAGTCCTTCGATCTAGCACATATGTCCTCTATCTGATTTGCACCAAACATAGTTCTTCAGTCTGGCACAGGTCTGTCCTCTTCCTCTTTCTCTATTTTGTTATAGTCGCACTTGGTCGACACAACTTTTACACTGATCACGCAACCACAGCAGCACTCGATCGAACCTCAACTTATGCACCTCTACACAATTACAACAACATGGACTTTGCTCACTCTGCCTCTTGACGATCATACTTCTCTCTTGCACTCTATCTATGAATATCACACTTCGAATGCACACTTCGATCGATTTGACTCGACTCGCTCTCTTGCGCACAGTAGAATTCACTTGCACAAATTCGACACACACATTCGATACTTTAAAACTCAAAAATAGTCCTCCTTTTATAGCATTAATTCATGATCAAAAACTTAATATTTAGTCGGCTATTACCCTAAAGATCATCAGCTACAAAACCCTAATCTTTGTTGGCCCAGATTTAACTTTGTCAGCTTCAACTACCTCTGCTGCCTCTGTCACTTCCTTGTAGCTTTCGTCATGAAACTACAACATGTCATGATATCGTGACACCTTTGCCTGCCGTACACCTTCTTTTGCCCACTGTCGCAAAATTGTGACACATTTGCTTCTGCTGATGTCATCTCCAACTTTGTCATGAAATCGTGACCCTTATGACTTCATGGTCTTCTTCTCTGCTTTTGTCATGAAATCGTGACACATCTGCTTCTACTGATGTCATCTCCAATTCTGTCGCAAAATCGTGATGCTTTTGCCTTTGAGCTCTTCCTTCTTGAATTCATCGTGAAATCGTGACGCTTCTTCTGTTTAAGACTTGCTAACTGTTTCTATTGTGAAATCGTGACACTTTCTCCAACTACAAGCTACCATCTCAACCTGTCACGAAATCGTGACACTTTCTACATTCGTACAACTTCTTTGTAGCCTGTCGTAAAATCGCAACACTTCTTATTTTAGACTCTTCCTCTTTGCTGCATGTCGTGAAATCACGATAATTCTCTCTTTGAGCTTTTTAGCATGTCGCAAAATCGTGACAGTCCTCACTTAGTCTTTTGTAGCATGTCATGAAATCATGACAGTCCTCACTCAGACTTTCACAGCATGTCGTGAAATCGTGACATTTTTCATGAAACTTTCTCTCTCTTCTAACTTGTCATGAAATCGTGACAGTTCACACTGTGGACTCTCTTTTTTGCATTATGTCACAAAATCATGACACCTTTTCGTCTATACAACTTTCCTGGCAATGTGTCATGAAATCACGAAACTTTTCCTTCTCTGCCTTCCTACACTTTCTGAGTCACGAAAATGCGACATGTCATGAAATCGTGACACTTTCCAACTTTCTCTCCTTCTCTGCCAACATGTCACGAAATTGCGACAAATTTGCCAGCTTTGTCTCTGTCTTCCAGCATGTCACAAAATCGTGACACTTTTGCCCGAACTTTCTCTCTCCTCAAACATGTCACGAAATCGTGATAGTTTTGCCAACACTTTCTCTCTCAAACATGTCGTGAAATCACGACAGTTTTTCTAGCCACCTGCATACTTTTTCTTACTTGTCTTTTTCTTGATCTTTTGCAACTGGGCTACCCTGATCTTCTTGGAAACTCATTGTCCATGCTGAAACCTTCATCAAGACACATTCTTTGACAACAAACCAAAATTGCTTCAAGACCTTCTTGACATCAATGACAACATCTACACTTAGAGAAAAGGCAATGTACCCAAGGTACCCAAAATTGCCAACAATCTCCCCCTTTGTCATTGATGGCAAACCTTAACTGAAAACACTAGTCAAGATCCAAAACTAAAAACAACTGATCCAACAACTGAGAATCTGCCTTTGAAGTTTTTTCTCCCCCTGACTTGAAGCTCTCTTCTTTACTATGAAGCTCTCCCCCTTACTCATATCTCTTCCCCTTTGTCATCAATGGCAAAGGGTCACCTTTGGGGCTTGGGACTAAGAATGAGCTTCTTAGCTTAGTCCCTCCCCCACCTCCTGATGAGGTGATTTAAAACAAAGGTGGAAGTGAAACTCCCATTAGGCACTCATCATCATCAATGTCTAAAATTTCTTTGCCAGGCCTTCTCTTGAACTCTTTGTCAATGTTTCTGTTCTTGTCACTTTTCTTGTTCTTGTTCTCATCTCTTTTCTTGTTCACACCTTGATCCTTGGACCTGTTTATACCACTGTTCCTGTTCTTGTAGCTTGGAAGATCAGCTTTGCACTGTCTGGCTATGTGACCTGCATTGTTGCACTTATAACAATTAACAAAGTTATTTATTTTAGGCATATTGGTTCTTTGAATCTACCTGTTTTGATCAAATCTGTTCCTGTTATTTGTCTTGCAATAAACTGCCTTGTGCCCAAACTGTTGACAAGAGTAACAATACCCTTGAAAGAACTAAAAATTATGAAATTTTTGTTTACCCTATTCATTTGATCTATGCACTATGAAGCCGTGTGACCAAACCTGTGACACGCAAAACATCTATCGTAAAATATTCTTTTAATCGACCTTTTGGGTCTCAAAAACTTCTTCTTCGCATTCAAAATTCTGTTTTCTATTTTTGCGCATTTATCACTCATGGACTCTTTCGCTGAGATACTCTCTTCATCAGAACTCTCTTCTCTTTGAAATATTTTACTAGATTCCCCAACCTGTTCCTTGTGTGGTTTAACAAAACCAAGACCTGTTTTATCTGTTGTCTTTCTTTGAACTTTGATAAGAGATTTAACCTTTTTGGAGCTTTCTTGAAACCTGTATAGTTTATCGTTGTATTCTTTATTTTCCTCTTTCAAGGTAGCCATTTTCTGTTCTAATTCACTATACTCAAGCATCTTAGATTCTAACTCATTCTTTAGTTCTTGTGTCTTAGCCATAGAGATGTCAAGACTTTCTATGAGTTCATCTCTCTCCATACAACATTCATCTAATTTATCCTTGAGTCTAGCATTCTTCTTTGTTTCCTTTTTCAAAAAACTAAGAGCATTAGTAAGTTCACATTCAAGATCCTCTATTTTATTGCATTTTGAATCATCAAGGCCTTTTTCAGATTTCTTATCACTAGAGGTGCTACCTTTTTCAAAAACCATACAAGCATCTTCCTTATCATTTTCTGAAGCATCCTCATACATACTAGCAACCAATTCATTATTTGTGCAATCATCCTCAAGGTGCCCAAAATTTCCACATCTAAAAAATTTCATGATAATGAATTTATGTTTTGGTTCTTCTTCCTTTTTTGAAATGAACAGCATCTCATTTTCATTATCACTAGAAGAGCATTCACTATCACTGCTAGAACACTTACTTGCTTTGTCTAGGTAGAAGCTTTTCTTGTTCTTGTGTGAATACCTCTTTCCTTGATTGTTGTGCTCATCTTTGTTCTTTCTATAATACCTGTGCTTTTCAGAATCCTTGCTCTTAATATCCTGTATATCTTCATCACTTTCATTCTTGGAAATAGTACAGTCAGTAGCATAATGATTGAACTTCCCATAGTTGAAACATCTTATATTTTTTTTGCTTTTGTGCTTTCTGAAAAACTTGCCTTTCTTGCTGTAATATGCCTCTTCATCACTAGAATACTCATCACTCTCTTGAATCTACTTGCCCTTTGATTTCTTAGTAGCTTTGAAGGCTGCCTCTTTCTTAACATCAACTTTCACTTGAGTTCTCAGCTCAAATGCTGCAAGTATACTATGGAGCTCATCCTTCTTCAATTTATCTAAATATTTAGCTTCCTCAATGGCAAAAATCTTTTCACTAAATCTATTAGGAAGAGACCTTAAAATCTTATCACACACATCATTTTCAGAAAGTTCAAGACCTAAGTCTTTCATGGAGTTAACAATCTCATCCATACGAAGCATGTAGTCACTAATCTTTTCATCATCATTCATTTTTAGTTGTTCAAACATACCTTTAAAGTGTCTCAATTTGGCCTTTCGGACATTTGCATCACCTGTATGAACCACCTGCAATTGTTTCCACATTTCACTAGCTGTCTTGTAGTGAATAACTTTGGTGAGATCTGCTTTTTGTAAGCCTCTCAAGATTGCATTCATGGATTTTGAATTGCTATGAAGCATGAGCCTGTCTTCTTTAGTATAAGGACCATGTTCAGAAATAGTGTATTTGTCTTCAATCACTTCCCATACCTCATTACCAAGTGCCATTAGATAAACTCTCATTCTTGCACTTCGCAGACCGAAATCTGATCCATCAAGAATAAGTGCTACATTGCCACCTGAAAAATCCATTGTGTTCTTAACCAATTCTTCCTTTTGGCTATTAAAACTTTCCGAAGGAACTTGCTCTGATACCAATTGAAGAACACAAGCTTATACTGAGAGGGGGGTGAACAGTATAAGACCACTTTTAACTTTTTCTTTCAAATCAGTTTTCAATTCAATGTTATGCAAAAAATAGATAGTAGTATTAAAAACAGTAATCAAGCAACAATTTACGTGGTTCACCCAAGGTGGGCTACTCCACAAATAAAAATTTTCTCTAAAAGTTATATCACAGTTCTTTGGGAAACCTTCCCAATTACAATGTTTATGAGCCTCTTACTCAAAGGAGATACCTTCCCCTAATTCTGCTTTGGCTGGTGATCCTCTAGAAGACCTCTACCTCCTCTACCCTTAGCAAGTGGAACTCTATCCACAGAAGACACATGTCTTCCCTACTCTGGTTGGAGATCTCTGTCCTCAACTCTATCATCGCAAAGCTAATCCTCGAATATGCACTAAACATAGTCCTTCGGTCTAGCACATATGTCCTTTATCTGATCTACACCAAACATAGTTCTTCGGTCTGGAATAGGTCTTTCCTCTTCCTCTTTCTCTGTTTTGTTACAGTCGCACTTGGTCGACACAACTTTTGCACTGATCATGCAACCACAGTAGCACTTGATCAAACCTCAACTTATGCACTTCTACATAATTACAGCAGCACAAACTTTGCTCACTCTGCCTCTCGATGATCGCACTTCTCTCTTGCACTCTATCTATGAATATCACACTTTGAACGCACACTTCGATCGATTCGACTCGACTCTCTCTCTTGCATACAGTAGAATTCACTTGCACAAATTTGACACACACATTAGATACTTTGAAACTCAAAAATAGTCCTCCTTTTATTGCATTAATTCATGATCAAAAACTTAATCTTTAGTCGACTGTTACCCTAAAGATCTTCGGCTACAAAACCCTAATCTTCATCGGCCTAGATTTAACTTTGTCGGCTTCAACTACCTCTGTTGCCTCTATCATTTACCTGTAGCTTTCGTCATGAAACTACAACATGTCACGATATTGCGACACCTTTGCCTACCATACACCTTCTTTTTCTCGCTGTCGCAAAATCGTGACACATCTGCTTCTACTGACGTCATCTCCAACTCTGTAGTGAAATCGTGACCCTTATGACTTCATGGTATTCTTCTCTGCTTTTGTTGCAAAATCATGACACATCTGCTTCTGCTGACGTCATCTCCAATTCTGTCATGAAATCACGATGCTTTCACCTTCGAGCTCTTCCTTCTTGAATTTGTCATGAAATCACGATGCTTCTTCTATTTAAGACTTGCTAACTATTTCTATCATGAAATCATGACACTTTCTCCAACTGCAAGTTGCCATCTCAACCTGTCACAAAATCGTGAAACTTTCTACATCCGTACAACTTCTTTGTAGCCTATCATGAAATCATGACGTTTCTTATTTCAGACTCTTCCTCTTTGTTGTGTGTCACGAAATCTTGACAATTCTCTCTTCGAGATTTTTAGCATGTCGCAAAATCGTGACAGTAATCACTTAGTCTTTTGCAGCATGTCGTGAAATCACAACAGTCCTCACTTAGACTTTCATAGCATGTCGTAAAATCGTGACACTTTTCATGAAACTTTCTCTCTCTTCTAACTTGTCATGAAATCGTGATAGTTCACACTGCAGACTCTCTTTTTTGCATTATGTCGCGAAATCGTGACACCTTTTTGTCCGTACAACTTTCCTGGCAATGTGTCACAAAATCGTGACACTTTTCCTTCTCTACCTTCCTGCACTTTCTGAGTCACGAAAATGTGACATGTCACGAAATCGCGACACTTTCCAACTTGCTCTCCTTCTTTGCCAACATGTCGCAAAATCGTGACAAATTTGCCAGCTTCGTCTCTGTCTTCCAGCATGTCGCGAAATCACGACACTTTTGCCTGAAATTTCTCTCTCCTCAAACATGTCGTGAAATCGCGACAGTTTTGTTAGCACTTTCTCTCTCCTCAAACATGTCGCGAAATCGTGACAGTTTTTCCAGCCGCCTGCATACTTTTTCTTACTTGTCTTTTTCTTGATATTTTGAAACTGGGCTACCCTGATCTTCTTGGAAACTCACTGTCCATACTGAAACCTTCATCAAGACACATTATTTGACAACAAACCAAAATTGCTTCAAGACCTTCTTGACATCAATGACAACATCTACACTTAGAGCAAAGGCAATGTACCCAAGGTACCCAAAATTGCCAACAAAAAGGGGAAGAAGAAGAGTAAAACCTATTTGTCTATGTGATTATTTCTTTGTTTATAACACCATTTTCATATTCACCACAATCACCACACATATAGTCCTCACCTCCATATCTCATCCCAAACCCCAAGCTTATGATATTGACTTGACATCAAGCCAGAGCTCTAGTCGGATCCCAAACTAACACCTAATAATATGACAGCTAAATTCAAACCCCTTCATCTATGGAGAATTATACCTAAAACTCCCATGCTTTAACCACTCTTAGGATTGAGCAAGGAGGTGCATTACAAACTTTTTACGTGGACCTATCCATTGGACATTCCCATCATGTACCCCATTCAATTGAAGAGTAGTAGGTCAAAAATGATCTAAATATGATACAAAGGGACACCCATACCTTTATTTCAAAGACCTCCTATACCGAGCCACCAATGCCCACTGACCCATGTATCACGCACTTGGATATCGATACCATAAAAGCTTACTTAAAAACCTAGTTTTTCCATATTTATCCCATCTCAACATTTCACCTTGCTCCATTCCTATACTCCAATAGGAACCCACATATTTGCATGCTCAACACACCAAAAACCTTATCATTAATCCCCTCTTTGAATCCACATTGATGACCATGGACCAAAACCATCCATCTTCCTCCAATCAACATCTCTCCATACCATCATCCGCTCCAACCCACTTTATGAAGCACATGTTAATGCTGCTTCATAAATTTTATATTGATTCCCCCTCCATTATTACCTCCTATTGAGAATATGTAATATGTCATCCCTCACTCAATCACGATACCCTTCACCACATATCCTCCATCAACATCCATCAATGTTATTGCCACACATAATGCTCAATATTCTGCATATCATTCTACTATTCCACCTACATCCATAATCGCTATGCAACAAGCCTTAAAACACTTGTATCATATGATTATTGGTAGCATTAATCAAGATATCCATACCATCTCACAACCCCAATCACAGGTGATAAAATTTAATCATCCCCCAATATTGACATAAAATACCTTCTTCATGTAGGATCCATCATGGGCATCACACCCACCCACCATCACCATACCTACACCACCACTTCAAAATATATATGCCACTACATTGACACAATCTACCACCATTCCTCCATCCCCTCATCAACAACTCCCACCTTACCAACAACCATTATTTCATAATCAATACCAACAAAACATCACACATCATCAAATTCCAACCAACATCAACCTACTCACCAATAAAAACCTAATTTCATCCACTCAATTCATCACAAAATAAACACATCCAGTCCCCATGCAAAGCATAAATCTAGGTTTTCAACCATCGTTAGATGACCCAAAATTTCAATTTTTACAAAATTAGATTGATAGTTTGGTCATGCATACACCTGAAGTGGTATATCAAAAGCCTACTTTAAAGCAGCTAGTCAATCATCCTATTCATCCTTTGGTACCCTCACTACCATATCCTATCAATTTTGAAATATTTGAGCTTGAAAAATTCAAAGGGGAAGAGGATCCTTGAGAGCATGTAAGCACATTCATTAATGCATGCTTCATAATTCAAGATAATGATCCATTGATGCTTCGAATATTTCCTCAAACTTTTGGAGGTGACACTCTAGAGTGGTACAACCATTTGCCACATCATAACATATACACCTTTGAACAATTAACAAATTCTAGAGCATTTTTCTCTTAATGTAAAGAAAAAGACTACCTTGATTTATTATTTTTTAACCTACAAAATTCCGAAGAGAGTCGGTCAATGATTATGGAAATCGTTGAATGGTAGTTATTAAAAAAATTCCATTCACCCTTCTTATTGAGGAACTCACTCAAATGTCCACACAAAGTTTCTCTAAACCAATCTCCTTTCTATTACAACTTCAACAATATCGAACATTCGAATAAGCCCTCACTCAAGCCATAGTTATTGAAGAAATCAAAATTTAAGAGGGCAAAATTAAATTTGGGGACCCACCTTTTGAAAGTTGTTTTTGGTACCTTTGGGGTTGTTTGGAGTGATAATGTTCTTGGGTGTTTTATCTTTCTTGAGTATTAATTTTGTTAAATTTATTTTCTTGAATATCTTTTGACAAATGGTCCAAGGTTAGTCAAATCCTCTGTTGATTTCATCTTATTAATTTGCTTGTGATGCATGTTTTTGATTCATTGTAATATTTGGAAATTAAATTAATTAAAACATTATGAACCTTTTAAATCAAAATAAGAAAATCAAAACAAAAAAATTTAATATATATATAATAAAAATAATAATAAAATAAAAGAATAATCAAACAAACGAACATTTTGTTTTATAATTTAAAAAAGAAATAAATTAAAATAAAACAAAGTAAATTATATATAGATATAATAATAATAATAATAAAAAAAAAAAGTTTTTTTCAAATCAATTATCATCTTCATTTTGTGATCTAACCTCTATGATTTGAATCCGTAGGTAATAAGCGGTGGGGCCATTGGTGGGGTCACACCAGTCAACACGTGCAAGCGGGACCCATACGCATGATATACAAGCATGCAATGTGGTGGACAATGAGAAATGGCCAGCCCCCACACGTCCATGATGAGCGCATAAGGATATGACATGGAGGTTACATGAACTTGGCCTGGTTGACGCAGATATTCGACATGGAGGCAGTATGGAACCTACGGTTGGTAGTGTGAGATGGTTCAAATCTAAGTATTATAGACAAAACCGGACGACGTGGTAGACTACAACGGAGCGTGAGAGAGGAACGACGAGAGTGCAGTGGAACACCGATGAGGAGATAACAACTTGAATCACAGGACTGGAATATTATAGATGACAGTGTGAGTGCTCACCATGAAAGGAGGATTTGATTGAGGAGATCGAATAATGGTAGCATTTGTGGGTTTCAAAACAACGAGTTGGCCAAACGCTGGTCGTATTGCTGCACATGCATAACAGAGGGCATCATCGGTAAAAGGTACAGCACGATCTGAGGAAGTTGATAGCCAGGATGGTGACATGGGGAGCCAGTGCCATTTTTGAAATGAACCGATAATTATGAGGAGAATACCTATACCTAATGAAGATACATTGCATGATGATGACAAAGGGTGAAACAGTGTGCTATGTCAATGAGGGTAGTAGAGCGACGTAACGACTATAAGGTGGACACGCAGAAGAATCGGGAGGAAATCCACATGGGTTGTTAAGTGCAGAACGATGACCAAAATAAATGTTGCGCAGGTGGATAGCGGAGGACTTTCACTGAAAAAAATGACAAGGACACCGATTATGTTGTAGAGTGGGGCCCATATGACAACGAGGCGGTAATGGAGATCGGTGATGTTGATAACTCTCAGAGTTTGTCAGAGTATACAATGGGGTGATCGATATTGTTTTTGCCTATTTACAACAATTTCATTGATGGTCAGTTTTGGTAGGATCCTGCCAACAATGTAACTCACATCAACGACGAAGGCCCCACTTGCTATTTTTATACTTATACTACCAAGCCCATATGAAATATGGAGGTACTAAAAATGAGTTTAAATGAATGTATTAAATAAAATAAACCCCATGTACTTGAGGCGGTTACATGCTGAGAGACACGCGGTAGAGAATACATGTCTTAATGATTTTCGTCTTGTTGATGAATTGAGCAATACAAAAAAAGGGTTGTTGAAGGGATGTAAAATGAAAAGAAAACCAAACATTTGAAGATGAAACGAAGGGTTGCAAAAGAAAAATTAAAGTGAAAATGTGAAATGGAAAATTTTAAGTACCCGTTCAAATGAATGCACAAGGGTTGGATTTTTCTTGGAAGAAAGCCACACCGTTGGACCAGTTTTCTCCACATGATGCTAATTTTGAGCATGGATTTCTGCACTTGTATGTGTGATATTGAAGACCTTTTTTTTTTCAATATATTGGAGATACTCCAAGTTTTAATGCATGTTAATGGTTGACTTGGTTTTATTTTTGGTATTATTGCACCATTTCCTTAGAAGATTGCACAGCATTAGCTGTCTCATGGCCGAGTCACACTAATGTTGGTTTTTGTGCAAAATACTAATGCTTGTAGGGTTTGTGGAGAAATTTTGGGTTGCAGCATTTTTGTTATTTCATTTGTTTTATTTTTATTTTTCTAACCCTTCTTTTTGCAGATTTTTTTTTAAACTTTGACAATTAAAATAAAAATTGAAAAAAAAAAACTTCAAAAATAAATGCACGGGTCCCTAGAATGAGCTTTAATATTTCATCTTATGCAATTTTGAAGTCATTTTGAAGCCAATCTGAATTTATAAAAATTATTTAAAGTTGTTTTTCAGGCATTTTATAATTTCAGATTTGACATAATTTCACTTTTCAAGCTTTATATTTCATTTTTCAAGCAATAAATTGACTTCCCTTTATGAAAATCAATTTCATTAAAGGGGGTAATTTATATGGCATTCAATAGGCCATTATTTTCAAAGCAATAAATCAACTTATCTTTATGAAAATCAATTTCATAGAAGAGGGTTATTTATTTGACTTTTCAAAGGCTTCTACATTTTATAATTAGTTTTGCATATTTATTTTCTTTTCATTCACCAAGCAATAATTAAATGAATCCAATATTCATTTCACATTCATATTTAGAGAGATTTTAATCTTCTATTTTAATACTCAAAATAGGGTTTAAAGAAGCTAAAAACTTGTTTAAATCTACTTAACCAAAAGAAGATAAAATCTACCTAAAATCCTTCAATATAAAATGAACTAAGGCTTTACACCGTGGTCATATGAGGGTCAATTCACATTTTGTATTTTTTTTAAGTTTCATGAACAACTAAGAGCACATCACAATAAAATAACACCAACATACATCCCTTGTTAACAGTTATTTGCAAATCACTAAGGTATTCCTAGAACTCACTTGATATATTTTCACAAGATTACAAGCACACATAATTAAAAGGAACCTTGGAGAAATTTCATATTTCTTTGCAAGAGAGGGTTTTATGATTAAAATCCTAAGTGTGAGTGTGATTTAGAAATTGAAAAAAATTACCACTTAACACAACCATGGCCAATCCAAACATGGTAAAGTAAATCAAATGATCTTGAGTACACCTCAATCTCCAAATCAACAAATTCAAGTCCAATATCAATAACCCACAACTAACAACCACTGCAACATCATGCATACCAAGCCATACCACCCCCGTCGTAACTACAAAATTCCACTACCACATCAGATAATTAAACACATTGATAGTACAATAGATCACCCCATAACTCAACCACTCTCCACCATATTCCAAATGTTGTACAAGGCACAACTAATTTCCGTACCATAAATCAAACCTAAAGATACTAATAAATCTTGTGGTAGGTCTTACAAGGATAGTATTGCACCTTCCATTATTAGAAGGGTCACAATATTAGTGATTACCACTACTTCAAGAACATTGTACAAGATCTCATTGACAAGGGAACTATTTAGATCGATAATCCTTTAGCACCACTAAACAAAAATCTTGGGATCTATCAAACACCTCTTCCTCAATGCGAGGCAACACAACCAACAATTATGGCATCAAATTCTGTAGTTCCCCCAACCAAGTCAATCATATTAGCAATGTTATACCATACAAATGTTTTGTAGGTGATATTCACATAGTTATCCAAGGTCAAAGATGTATGAATCAGTCGTAACGATTGAATGACCCAAACATACCAAAATATATTGTACTCACTTTTATTGCACCAACTCCTATGTGCCACCTCAATCCATTCAAGCCAACCCAACCCATAAAATCCATCTTCTAGATTCCCCATCAAGACCAACCATCACCTTGAGCAGTCAGTTAACATAACTTAAAATTAGCCTCTACCAAGTTATCAACTTATGAGCTAACACAACAATTTCCTCCACATCGTGAGACACTGATGGAGCTTCTTAAATCCATTGATATTTAGACTCAAGATACTAATACCTTTGTGAAATTTATAGGGAATATTCAAAAATGCATGAAACCCTCTATCATGTTCTGTGACTTCAAAATGAAAACTAGGCCAACGGAGTTACCTTATCCTCCATTACACATAGTAGCTCATATTGATAAAAAGGCTTTTAAACGAGCTCTAGTTGACACTAGCTCCTCAATTAATATCATCATGTCCACTATATTCCAACATCTCAACCTACTACCTTCTCATATCACTTCCTCCATGCTCATATTATAGGAATTTAATGATTCCTTATGCCCCACATTGGAAATTATTGTCCTACCTATGCGTGTGGGGTTTAAAATGATCCATACATTATTTCACATCCTTGAGGGTGCAATGCAATATAATGTACTGATTGGGTAACCTTGGATTAGAGACATGAGATGTGTCCCCTTGATGTTACATCACTACCTTAAATATGTACATGAGGGCCAAGTTCATTGTATACCGATGGATGAACAACCATTTAAATATTGTAACCTGATTTCAAATCCATATGAGCCACCTCTACCATCCACCCATATATCCATCATTCTAGTCATTATCCCATTGAATTCATACCAAAACACCTCTTCCAAAGCACCTATCCATGAGGCCCTTCCCAATTCTAATCATGCTTCCACATCTCAAATTGTCAATCCAGACCATGCTTCTTCCTTGACATCCTATCATATTCCTCTCACACATCATTATTCATCGCATCCTTCTTCATATTCATTGGGTTACATCCCATCATACTATCTGAATAATCTACTTTCCATTCATCCAATATTCATGTAGGGTAACAAGCCTCCACTTATAAAATCCAACTACCTAATACCTCATCGACATCCACAACCATTCATCACCTCTCATCATACACTACTTCAATTATACCTACATCCATTATCCCCCAATCTCATCCATATATCATGCCTATCCCAAATAGGATAACTTATTATTGTACCTCACAATCCATGACTATAGGCCCTTATTTCACACCATCAACTTCAATCTCCAAACAAGCTATCACTATTCCTCCTACCCCCTCTACTACATCTACTACTTTGCCTAGGTCCCAAACCATCATCCTCTCCATTAAACTGGACCCACCTCTACCACAAAATTTCTCACAAATAGATCCACCTATCTGTGAGACACCCTTATGACATACACCATCTCCCCCATATAAGCCATAGGCCACTCTTGATACCTCCATCTCTACCTCTGCCATATCCACAATAAAACATGTGAAATTCATGGTTCACATCACCAATACAAGCATTAGTGAATACATCATTCAAACATCCATAGTTACACCACCTATTATTGAGACTATCAAGGATTACGGTCACCACACGACCTACCTTTAACAATTGGTGTGGTGTGCAATATGGGTTCTTCACCAAATAAAATTAATTTTGTGTATGGGGGATTTGATTCCTCATCTGATCTAGCTCCTCCTACTGAATCCCAACTATAATTTTGTGCTAATATTGATTATTTATCTAATCCCTCTTTTCCCATGCACTACTTTCAACATGTTAACTAGTAAGTATATGGATTAGGGAAATATGAGTAGGGCACTCACATTACTTTTGAACCTCACTATAAAGATACACATGATCGCATTGGCCTAGTATACAAACCACAACCCTCAATAACTCCATTTGAGGAGGAATTTCAGCAACTCACCATAAATCTTGAGGAATATAATGAGGATAGTTTTGATGAATACATAGACCCTAAATTTATGCCTCTCTTGCATGAGAATTTTTTCTAAAATTCTTCCACAAATATCTATGATTGATACCATTTCTAATGATGTCTCTAAGGAGAATTTTGATGAGGTATTTTAAGCACTTTTGATTACCTCTAATAGCTCTGAAGAAGATTTCACCCCCATCACACTTATTACTGATGTAGATGAGTTCTACCTCCATATTTTTCTCATCCCATAGCCCATATTTCATTAGCTCCTTTCACTCAAGCATCCTGATGAACCCATTGGTCCACCACCTTCACCTTGACCACCTCCACAACATAATAATCTATCAATTATAAATTAGTTGCTTCCTTGAGAGCATGTACAAGGGAATCTAACCTCCACACCACAACCACCATATTACCACCAAGTTAACATGATATCTGTTGACTTGTTTGTACCCTTCCATAATCCATGTGATTTAGGAAAACCAATTCCAATCGATATTAGCCTTATTGACATGGACCATATTTTGTCCCCTCCATCCATTTTCAATTTTTTCTTTCTAATAAGTTGATAAGAGCTTCTAGCATTTACATCCATCCACCTTCCGCACCTTCTCCTTCCTCTATTTACCACACTATGGTTGAAGAATCGATACTCGAGACAACTGATAACATTGTTAATGATATTCACCTCATTCCTACTACCCACCAGCTAGAGGAGAGTTACCACATGCTCATCGAGGAAACTATCAACATGAATCTGAGCACAAACCTAGATTATTAAACTTTGAAAAGGTCTATCTGTAGAAGAGTAAGAGCAGTTTGTAGTTCTTCTAACTGATTATAAAGGTATTTTTGCTTGGTCCTATAAGGATATGCCTAACCTTGACCCCAACTTGGTGGTCCACAATCTCACCTTGAACCCTAATGCAAAATTGGTTAAAAAAAAGTTACAAAAACTTCATTCTACCATTTCTTTCATGGTTAAAGAAAAACTTCAAAAGCTATTATATGTGGGCTTTATTCAACCCATTTACTACCCCTAGTGGTTTTCCAATATGGTACCCTTTCACAAATCTAACGAGGGGATTCACATACACATAGATTTTTGCGATTTAAATAAAATATGTCATAAGGATAATTTTTTGCTACCAAAAATAAACACTCTCATAGAATCTATTTCTGGCCATGAAATGGTCTCCTTAATGGATGGTTTTTTGAGATACAATCAAATTCAAGTTAATCATAATGACTAACATAAAACATCATTTACAATGCCTTGGGGAACTTTTTGTTACAAAGTAATGCTATTCGGTCTTAAAAATGTAGGAGCTACATACCAACATGCCATGACATATATTTTCCATGATTACATGCATAAGATCATTGAAGACTATGTGGATGATTTACTAGCAAAATCTAAAACACGTCATGACCACATCGATGTATTATGTAAAGTCTTTGATCGACAAGGTGAGATTGAACCCTAAGAAATGTGTCTTTGGAGTTACATCTGGTAAACTTCTATGGTTCATTGTGTCCAACTAGATCATTTAAGTGGACCCTAACAAGGTCAAGGATATTATTTAAATACCACACCCAAAGAACCTTAAAGAGTTGCATAGCTTACAAAGGAAGATTCAAGTGATTCGTTGCTTCATCACACAACTCTCTAACAAATGCAGGTAATTTAATCACCTACTATAAAATGGAGTAACTTTCTCATGGACCAAGGAATATCAAGAGGATTTTGATGACATCAAGAAATATTTAGCCTCTCTATTGGTCCTAACTCCACCTTGCATTGGCATCTTGTTCCATCTATATATTTCAGCCATGTATTTTGCCTTAGGGACAATGCTTATGTAAAAAATAAAAACAATTGAGAGTAGTCAATTTACTACATTAGTCAAATACTTGTGAGCTATGAAACAAGATATGCATATGTGGAAAAATTATGTTTAATAGTGGTTTTTTACGACTAAGAAACTTATATATTTTATGCTAAATCACACCACTTATGTTATAGCTCGTGAAAACCCTCTATGATATATGATGACTCACACATACAATAATACTCGTAATGTGAAATGGATAACTATTTTAACAAAAGTTGACCTTAATTTCATTAGTCAAAAATATATTAAAGGTCAAGTGATAGCCCATAAACTCATAGAATATTTTCTTCCTAATGATTGACCTTTGTTTATAAAGCTACCAGATGATTCCATATTCAATGTCACTGAGCAAGAAGAATATGTTACCCTTGAAGATTATGTTGACATCACCTTGTTATTTTATAGATCTAAGTGTGAGAAAGGACAAGGTGTAGGAGTTGTGTTTTACACACCACAAGGGATGCCCATCCCTTCATCATTCAAACTCAACTTCCCATGCACAAACAACAACGTAAAATATGAGGACTTAATTCTAGGACTTCAGATAGCTATGGCCATGGGAATCAAGTGCATTTGAATATTTGGTGATTCCCAACTCATTGTTTATCAAATAAAGGGAACTTACCAATGTAAATGTCTAGTTTTAAAAGCCTATAGAGACATAGCAATGAAGTTGCTCATGAATTTTGATTGGTATGAGATTGATAACCTGCCCAACTCAACTAATCATTTTGTGGAATGGTCTCTCTTAGTTCCTTAATTCCATAGAGCTCCATTGGAGATGTCACACTGGTCATTATCACAACATTATCCAAATCCACAATTCCATGGGAAAATTCTAAAGATGAAAGAGATGTTCATTTCTTTCAAGCACACCCATATGAACCATGGATTAATAAGGTTAAGGATTTTCTTAAGTTTAGCACCCTACCTACAAATTTGTCATGGGTTGCCAAACATGATTTCAAATAAAATGTAGCTTGTTACACTCTTGTGGAGGATGTGCTATATCAATATGGCTATGATGGAATTATACTTTGTTGTCTAGAGCCCACTAAGGCACAATGGGACATATACGAGGCTCATGATGGTACTTGTGGTGGTCATTTTAGTGGAATGGCCATTGTAAAGCATATTATATGCATGGGTTACTATTGGACCACCATGGAAAGTGATTTTTGTGCATATGTCAAGAAGTATCAAAAATATTAACAACATGCTAGTTTAACCCATGTGCCATCACAGGCCTTACAACCAATTCAAGCCCTTTGGCATTTTTCACAATGGGATCTCGATTTGATTGGAAAAATATTGCCTCCTTCCTTGATATAAAATACACTCATCATCATTACCAATGAGTACTTTACAAAATGGATCAAGGCAATTCCTATGACTAGTACGACAGGACCTCAAATTGTGGATTTCGTACTCCAACACATTATCTATCTTTTTTTTATCCTCTCAAAAATAAATTTTGATAATGGTAAGTATATTAAGAATGTGAAAAATCGAACCAATATTCAGCATTGTATTCATATTTGAATTTATACACACAACTGCAAATGAAAATAGGAGGAGGTTACAGAGAGGTTACAACAGTATTCCAAACGGAGAGTCAGGACATGAGACTATTGTAACAATAATATATGCCAGATTACATTATATGCTAACATCCCCCCTTATTACATTATTTGGGTAATGTAATAACTGCTAGCTATACTAACATCCCCCTTTATTTTGAAATACATAGAGAGTTACGAAACAATTCAAATTTGACACGTGCAAGTGCCTTAGTGAAAATGTCTTAGAAAAAATATGCCAAGACCCTATTGGAAAAATATCGCATGACTGATTGCAAGCCAATGTCAACTCCGATGGAAACAGGAATTCAGTTATCACGATATGATGATTCACCTCAGGTAGATGGTACTCTCTATCGACAATTGATTGGGAGTCTCATATATCTGACCAATACTAGGCTAGATATCATATTTGCTGTCAGCTATCTTTCAAGGTTCATGCAAGAGCCTAAGACCACACATTGGAAAGCAACAAAATGTGTTGTTCATTATGTCTATGGTACTATGGAATATGACCTAGAATACAAGAATAATAACAAGTTCTTCTTGCAAGGATACACAAACTTCGACTATGTCGGATCATATGATGATTGTAAATCAACTTTAGGATATTTGTTTCATCTGGGATCTGGTCCTGTCTCTTGGCACAACAAGAAGCAACAGGTGGTTACAGAGAGGTTACAATATTTAGATCTAGGTGATGCTCATAATCCCAGCTCTGATGCCATGTGAAAAATCGAACCAATATTCAGCATTGTATTCATATTTGAATTTATACACACAACTGTAGATGAAAATAGGAGGTTACAGAGAGGTTACAACAACATTCCAAATGGAGAGTCAGGACATGAGACTATTGTAACAATAATATACACCAAATTACATTATATGCTAACAAAGAATAAGGATGTTTGAGAAATTTATGAAAAATATCACATTCAACATAGTTTCTCAAATCCTTACTACCCACAAACCAATGGATAATCTAAGGCCACCAATAAGATATTGATAGACATTTTGAAGAAACTCTTTAAAGAAAACCACAAATATTGGAATCTTCAAATTCCCTTGACATTATGGGCTTATTAAACAAGAATTCATACACATACAAGGGTAACTTCTTTCTCTCTTGTCTATTGGACTGAGGTGATTATACCTCTTGAGCTCGAGATACCCTCAATGTACATTTATTTACAAGAATTCATGGATGACAATACTACTCGACAAGCACATCCTGATCAACTTACACTCCTTGATTAAATATGAATCAATGGTTTGGAGCATCTATGTGTATACCAAGACCATATTAATCATGCTTATAATGCAAAAGTCCATTTGCATGAATTCCATGTAGGAGACATCATATTTAAAGAGAATTAGCAAAATGCTAATCTCTTATCGCACCTTCGTGATAAATTCATAGCTAATTTGCTTGGTCCATTCATTGTTAAAAAAAAATTGGGACCTAGAATGTACAAGCTCTCTACCCTTGAGGAAATAGAAGAGCTTGAACTGTTAAACATTAATCACTTGAGAGCTTTCTACACCTGATGCAAAATATGTATATATACATTGTAAAACAAAATTCATATCACATTCTGTGCATCCATTCATTTAAGCTAGTTGTATTTCTAATTCATATATATTCCACTTTAATCTCCATTCATATTGTATTTCATGTATTCCTACCATCTGCATTCTTACACTTCATCTATCGTATTGGTTGTCATTCGGTTAGTTTAGATGATTTATTAGCCCACTGAGTCTTATTACCTTAATCAGGGGCACCTTAATTTTATTATTGGTCTCATTCTACCATTCATAACCATGCTAAAAAAAAACTATTCTTATTATTTTTACATTTCCTCTTTGCATGACACCTTATTTCTTTAGTAGTCTCTGGTTTGAGGAATATCTAGGTGCTTTCAATCACTCATATACTCCTAGTGTTTTAGACAGATTCCATTGAACATAAAATAATCCTTAAGTGCTACAAGATATTCCTGGTCAAATCATATTTCCTTTTGGACCATGCACATATATCACACATTAATCAAATTTTGAAGCCTTGGAAAAACAAACCCATGCATGGATATTTCCATAAAGTGAATGGTTTCTCCTACTCATAATAATACGCACATGGTATAACCCTAAGAATTAGAAAAAGGACAATAACAAATAAAAAAATAAAAGTCTTAAAAAAATGTCAAATAAAATCTTGAATCCTTGGAATTCTTAGGTCCTTAGATCATGGGGTTAACCTCCATCGGGGCTATAGATTCCTTATTGGAAGTGGAGTATACCATTTATGGTGACACATATATCACTTTAGTGACCTTATTTTGTACAAACCTAAGTACACTTGCAGATGAGCTATCTTATTGGCGTATGTTACAATTGATTAGTCCACCCTTGCTCATGATAAAAAATGAACATTCACTACAAACACATTTGGCCCTTGAGATATTTGACTCCACTAGGATACCCTTAGTATCTTATGGATTCATGAGATTAATAGATGGGTTTGTTTGAGGTCACTAGGATGTTTGAGTCTTTAGAAAACAACTCTAGATTCTTTATCCCTAAGACAAACAAATTGATAAGTGAGCTCAAATTTCATACCACCATTGCATTGCTTCACACATGTCTTATATTTTATTTCATTTTCCATCATATAGTCAAACCAGTATTACTATGTTGGTGTCCCTAATTAAGCAATAAAGAAAAAATCTACTAAATAATGATCCATAACTTATACGAATGAAAATTAATGTAACAACACCATTAATTCATTTACATACATCGTTACCATATAATATGCATCCATTCATAGTGCATTCATTTCATCACATGCATATACCATTATTCCATCCACTCATGATAGTAAATTAACACATATAGAATGCAATAAATCTAATAAATAAATCCATATATACAAATATAATATCATAAAATATATTATTTTCCTTTAGGTTGTGTACAATAAACCTCTCAAGATCATCCTAAAAAAACATCAAAATAAGCACAATGAGCAGCATTACCCCAACCTCACTCATGTTGGGGTTTCTAACCTGCACCATTAGGATCTTTAGGTAATCCAAAAGAAGGTTCAAATATATATCCCTACAATGCTAATAGTTCTTGTAACTGTGGGACCCTCGACTATGAAGCACTGATCCTTGAGTCACTTTGTCAATTAGATTCAAATATCATGAAATAGACTACATTAGTAGCATGATGTCTCACTCCATCCAGGGTTATGCATAAGGGTTCGACCCCAAAATCTATTTATAAAATCAAGGTGAATTATCTTGGAATCCTAATGAATTATGTAGAAGTATACATGGTGAATTGCATTTATTTATCTCCAAAAATTTTCAAACCATGGCAAATTTTTTTGTGTTGGGGGCTATGAATATTGGTTTGCAAAATATAAAAATGTATGAAAAACTTAAAGTATTTAGGCCAACATGAAAGGTTTTAGCCTTTATTCTTTATGATGATCAATCGGAGACATGTATGACGATCGACTACAAACATGACGATCAACTACAGACATGACGACTGGCTATAGACATGATGATCAACTGCAGACATGATGATCAACTATAGACATGGTGATCAGTTGTAGGCATGATGATCGGCTATAGAAATAACGATCGACTATAAGAATGATGATCAGTTGTAAACATGATGATCAGCTGTAGGTATGATGAATGATTGTAGATATGACGATCGACTATAGGTATGATGATCTACTGTAGGTATGACGATTGATTGTAGGTATGCAAATCAACTGTAGATATGATAGTCAGTTGTAGGAATACCGATCGAATGCAGGTATGATGATCGACTACAGATATGATGATCGATTGTAGAAATTTTTATTGAGTAAAAATATGATGATTGACTATAGGAATGTCGATCTATTGTATATATGATGATCAGTTGTAGGAATATTGATTGGCTATAGATATGATGATTGGTTGCAGGAATACCAATTGGGTGCAAACATGACAATTGGTTGAAGGAATGCTGATCATGATGATCGTTTAAAAGAATATCGATAGGATACAAACATGATGATAAATTGCAGGTATGATGATCGACTACAGGTATGATAATCAGTTGTAGGTATGATGATCGGCTATGGGTATTACAATTAGATTATGCTGATAGAAACATATCTATAATCGATCAACTTATACCGATCAACACTTCTCTATAATCAATCGACTTATGTTTGCTGACACTTATCTATAATCGATCAGATTATACTAATCGACACGTCCCTGCAACTGATCGACTTATAATGACCAACACCTCTACAACTGATAGACTAATACCAACAGACTCTTATCTATAATCGATCCTCTAATTCTAATAGATATGTCTCTACAACTGATCATCTTATACCAACAGACACATCTCTACAACCAATCATCTCATACCGATAGACACTTCTCTACAACTGATCATCTTATATCGATAGATACATATCTACAACCAATCATCTTATGCTGACAAACACATCTCTACAACCAATCAACTTATACCAATAGACACATCTCTACAATCAATTGACTTATACCGATAGTCTCTGCAACTGATTGTCTTACATCTATCAACACTTTTCTACAATCAATAGTCATATTCCAATCGACACTCTTCTATAATCGATAGTCATATACCGATCAAAACTTCTCTACAACCGATCGACTTATGTCGATAGACACTTATCTGCAACCTTGTCATGTTTTTTGTTATTTCAGAGCTATTTTCGAGTTAGAGTATTTTAGATGTATGTTTATCGGTACCCACTAAAATATATATACAAGTAGTATATGAGGCAATATTGGTGGGAAAAACACAATAATTTATAATTTGAAGGTGATTTTGGGGAAAAAACAAAATCATTTATAATTTGAAGGTGAATTATCCATGGAATGGGTTGAAAGTGGTCAACGAATTAAAATAAAAATAGGTTACTTATTATCAATGGCGGGTGAATTTACCCCAAAAAAACTTCCACCCTATAAATTTTGGGTGAATGGATCCCAGTGAAAGGATCCAAAATTAGCCAATTTAAAATCTTGAAAATCCTAAATAGAGCTAATTTACGATTTTTTGTGCTTATGCATAACCCTGAAGTCTCCATCAATAGATCTTCTAGTGCTCGAACATATGCCATATCTTATCACTATCATCGATCTCTCATCACCACTTATGCCTAGAGGGTGGGTATTGTAGGTGCATCACCACCTCCACCCTATATACCATGTAGCCTCTTCAACTGCCATTATAACTCCATGATCTTAGCCTCTAGGGACTCCCTATCTACCATAGCCACATTCTACTCACACTAGAGATGGCCTAATATCCTTTGTATGTCCTCCTACTCAACCTCCATGCTAGTCAGAAACTCCCTCGGGACCTCCTTATTATACTCTATAGTATCTAGATTCTACCTCAAAGCCTCTCTCTCGATGGCACCTATATCTAACCATTAACGTAGGTCATCATGCTTAGTCACCACCTACTCCATGACTCATAGAAGTTTATCCTACTCTATCATCGTCCAAATTTTCTCCTCTACCAAGCTATCAATCTTTGCCTAGAATGTTGCCCACTCCTCCTCATCCTATATTAGAGATCTCTTCAACTCATCACCCATACCCCCAAAATATCCATTAACATCCATACCACTCGCTTCCCTTTCCTCCCCTTTTCCACTAACCTCTATGACTCTCTTTGCACTGACCCTCAAAATCACAACCCCACTACTTGATTTATGATGTCTCCATCATCATAAGGGCTCCTCTACTATTGTGTATGTATCTCCATAATCCCCAATCACATCGTCAACCACCTGAATAGGTGTCCATGGGTACTGCATGACCCACCAATCATCATACTCAACAATCATCCTAACATCATCCACGTCTAGGATGTCTATTGCCTCATCAAAATTATCCTCCATAGACCAATTCCAAAAATTATTTCCACCATGGTGAGGGTGATTGTGCTGCCTCTCCTCATACACCCTCCACTTGAGTACATAAGGATGTGATACATCCCTCTCATAGGGTAATGCTAAAGGGTTACCCACCCTAAAGTGCTCCTAGCCCCAAATATATAGCAGAAGGCTATAGCCCAAACCCTTTTGCTCCTACCTCTTAAACTCATAAAGCTCAATGTATGTTTGAGCTAGTAGTATCAGTGCCCAAGTATAGACTTGAGGATCATTGGTCAGATCAAACACTAGTATGATATGGTTCCAAGGGAACCTTACTCCTATGTTATTCAACAACATGTTTGATAACATGAACATAACATAAGTCAACAATACCCATAGCTCTCCATTTAGGTACAAATCTAGATATTGTATGCCTCCCTTGCTAATGTCCACAACATCCCATAAATATCTATAATATACCTCATATCATACTCCCTATCCCATCCCACTCAGATGGACAACCCCTCCACTGGAACCTAGAAGATGCAATATATATCCTACAAAGTGATAGTCATCTCTCCTATTGTGAGATAGAAAGTCCTTTTATCAGGATCACACCTCTCCACCAACACCAATAAATATTCCTCATCCATCCTTACAACCTCCACCCCTAAAAACCCCACCAATCCAACCACTTCCAATAATCATCAATCAACACCTTCCTAATCTGGGGTAAGATTGGAGTGAAGCAGTATTATGCTTTCAACATCTTCAACTGCATAAAAAATAAAACACATCCATCAGTCATACATTCCATTCAAAAATTTCAATATAATTAAAAATAAGGCACAACATATATTTCAAATTTTCTTCTACATCTCAAATATATAATAATAAATTAGAAAATTTGGCCATACTCCTTCCATTTATATTTTCACAAATCTTAAATTCTTACCAAAAAACACTCATTCAATTTTTTTTTGCCCCACATTCTTTTCATTTCAAAAAAATAAAATAAAAACAAGCATAAATAAAGAACCTATCCTAATGCCTAAACTACGAGAAGTTTGTATGGGCACTTACCTCTCCTGTACGCCCTCTTGCTCTAGCCACTAATCCAACTCCCACCATCGTAATGAAATCATCCACTCTCCTTCACTCTCAAACACAAAAAAGAAAGTGATAAAAATAACAAAAATAAAAGTGAGCCCCCTACCTATTTATAAGTGCAAAAAATGCCTTGCTAGGCATGCCCAAACACAGGCTGCATTTGAGGAACACTCCCAAACATAAGATACATTTGCAAAATTGTAAATGTAGGTTGCGTTTGGACTTCAAGCCTCAAAAAGCCATAAAATCACCAAATCACCAAATCAATTCATCCCTTCATTACTCATCCCACTTCATTACACCTTGTCCAAAGTTAGATCAATTTAATAACTCAATTTTTAAAGTTGAATGTGCTCAAGAAAATTTGCCCAAGATCATCATCATACCCTTCCTACTGGGTTGAAAAAATAGAACATTTACTCATTTAAAATTAGTATGCACTATGTCACTTCCTATATGGGTTACATGCAATGACTGCAATAAAGGTGGTAAACATGATCTCCATCTTTGAATAATTCCAGTATCACATAAATACCCTCATTGGCTAGTCCATATACCACATCACAAGTGCTCATCATTCTACCAAAGCTAAAATTTTTGAAGACACATGCCCACTCTAGACTTGGGATAGTTAACAATGATCTTGATTTGTGACACCCTCATCCAAAAACCACTCCTCTCCACCATCCACATTGGTCAATCGACTCATGGGTCTCATATATTTCATATTCCACTCATTCACCACTTGATGGGGTAAGCTGAAACTAGAAATTTTCATTGGTCATTCAACCCTCTCACTAGGACAAAAAAATCAACTCCTCTACCCAATAACTAGATATCTCTTGTTTTTGCACCACATTGTGTTTTATGGAACACAATAAAAAAAGGGGCATCTATAGACATCAAATCCTAACCACTCACATAACTAATAATATTTCTAAGGCTTGTACTTAGGATTATATTTTGCTCACATTATTCCATTTTCCAAATTTAATAAAATCTGAAAAATATCTCCTAGGATGCTCTCTCTTTGAAAAGTGTCCTAGCTATCACTACCCCTCCCCTTGCCACATATCCTATCCTTCATCAATACTCTACTTTCCACCTCTATCTCCTAAGTGAGACACCTCAAGTATCCAACTCTAACTACTATTGTCATTTGGCTACCCTAACCTTCCACCTATCCTCACACACCTCACCTCCAAGAATCCTACAAGTATCCCCATCATTCCATCCATTAAGAGATATAGAGAGGGGAGATTGCATATTGTTACATTTCTAGATCCATGCTAAAATGACCACACCCCTTTCAATATCTGAGTGACAAAACCTAATTGTAGGTCCAATATGGCCACATACTTAGGAAAATTTCAAAAACTTTGCCTAAGGCATGAAGATCTCATTCCACACATGTTTCAGTGTATTTTGGAGCGGATCCGCAACAAAGGCTACAAATCCACCTAACACTTAGTGAATTTTTGCACTTGGAGCAATTCCACATAATTTCTTATGTCTTTGGATCCATATTGGCGACATGCCCCGAATCCGCAAAATTTTTTGGAGAAAGATGACATCAGGTTAAAAGGGGTGCGGATTGGTGACCACTTTATATTTTTAACATCTTCCGAGTGGCTAAGTGTTGGAGAGCCTGATTCTAGAGAGTGCATAGAATATTTTTACCCGAAATAAGGCAAAAAAGAGAACAAAGGTGCGTGGATTCATGACATAGAAGGTCAAAAATGGAATCTTGAGTTGATACACTTGTTGGGGTCTAGAATATAATCCGCAAAATTTTTGAAGAAGATATGACATCATCAATTTTTTTGTGCTGATTTGCAAATGCATCATTGCCAAAAAGAGAAAACAAAGGATAAGCGTTTCGCAAGCTCTAAGGCATAAAAATTGATGTCATTGATTTTAAAAGCGGAATGGTGTTGTGATCTCTCCCCGCCATTGTATCAAGTTTATTTCAAATTAAATCATAGCCATACAATGGGGGAGATCAACGGTTGAGATTTTGCCAAGAATTTTGAAGCATATAAAAATAGTTTCTCACTGGAATTAAAACACAATCAATTAGAGGAGGAAGCCGAAGCATCGAGGATTTCAAGAAAACAAGAACTAGAGATGGTTGCATATTGATGATGACGAAAGGTTTACAAGAAAGATTAACGATGCAGATGTAGTCTCCATTGACCAGAACTTTATTTGACATCGAACAACCAGCAAGTTGCAAAGGCTTTGAGATGCCATGGCGGTCCACTTGCAACGGATTTTGTGGAGGATGAACCAGTAAGGAAATGCCAGCTAGAATTATCTACTGAGCTATAAATCATAAATCATAAATCAACATCCTATTTAAGTTGACAAGGAACCAACCTACTGTAGAGGTTGGATTTGAAACCCCTATTTTGGTCCATCCAATGTTGAGTGCTAAGTTGTAGCTATCGGGTGTATGCTTGGATAGAAAGTAAGAAGATCAAAAGTCGCAGTGTCAAGTAAAACTTGATGTAATTCAGTTCCCAATAGTTTTTGGCACACTCAGTGGGACCAGTTCACAAGGAACACAAAAAACCATCATATGAGTTATTGTTTTATCCCTACCCAAAGGAATCTAGATTTGGTGAATTATCTTGACCTTGTAAGTGGAGAATCCCTATTATTTGAAACCAAAAAATAATTACTCCTATAGACTAGTGTCCTTCCATGTATACTAGGTATTTCAAAATGAATAACCCTAACTCCTATTTATATTATGAATTACCTTATAGAGGGTCTACTATTGTTAGAATTTTGAATCAATATTTCCTCTCAGAAGAAGATCTCCTTGAGGAAAACCCTGCAGTCAATCCAACCGTCCCTCCAACAAGATCTACACTTGGAAATATAGCATAAAATATGGCCCCTAATCAGCCATTACAAAATTACCCCAGCTAGAACACAACTGGTCCCCTAGGATTAGCCCAAATGAATGCCATCCCCCAAGCTATGTCCAAGGCTATCCCCACTTATGATGGATCAGGGAAGATAGTATATGAGCGCTGTCAGGATATTTTAAATCTAGCAGTAATTCACAACATAAAATATGAGGATATCATTGTAAGAATTCTAGCCCTATCATTTAGAGGAAATATTTTGCATTGGTTTAGAAATCTAGAAGATAATAACATCACTTCATGGAAAGCATTGGCTGAGCCATTTGTAGAAGAATTTAATGAATCTACTGACCCTTTCTCCCTGCTCAACTAGTTTACATCCATGTAGAAATATTAGCAAAAAATGGTCTCAGATTTCAATTTAAGGTTTAGTAGAACATGGAAGAGAATTCCCCCTACAGCTAGACCAGTTGCATGTTTGGCCTATATGTATTACATCCGAGCTCTTGGATCATATTTAGGCTTGCAGACACAACAATTGATGCAGGAGCATTCGAGGGTAGCAAAGCAATCAAGCATAAACCAAACTTTTGTTGTTATTTCTTTCTAAGTGGCAGAGTTATTTTTTTTTTCTAAGTGTTACACAGGGTCGCAAAATCGTGACCCAAGGCAGAGAAAGCAAGGTTGAAAGACAAAGGGTCACGAAATCATGACCCAAGGCAGAGAAAACAAGGTCGAAAGACAAAGGGTCACAAAATCATGACCCAAGGAGGGGAAAACAAGGCCGAAAGACACAGGGTCACGAAATTGCGACCCAAGGCGAGGAAAGGCAAGGCCGGGAGACACAAGGTCGTGAAATCGTGATATGTCATGATTTTGTGACATGTCACGAAATCGCGGCCACTGCAGGGAAGCCAAGACGCGAAAGGCGCAAGGTCACAAAATCATGACGTGTCATGATTTCACGACCAAAGTAGGGAAGGCAAGGAGTGGAAGCCAAATGGTCGTGAAATCGTGACATGTCATGATTTTGTGACCAAAGCAGGAGAACAGAGGCCGAAAAACAAAAATGGCACGATATCACGACAGGTCGCGATATCGCGGTCAAAACGGAGGGAGAAGGCTTGATAGAGGAAATATCACGATATCGCAACATGAGCTGGAGAGAGAAAGCATAGGGGGGAAATGGTCGCGATATCGCGACATGTCGCGATATCATGACCAAATAGGAAAACATGCACTCCAGCTTTCATAAAGACATCCCTTCATGCGCAACAAGTTAACAGTAGTGAAGCAGCAGTTTCAAAGGAGGATTCCAACGGGCATGTTGGCCACTCGTGCAAGATATCAGGAGACGCGTTTATAGCAACTAACAGCAAGCAGCAGATCGAGAAGAAGATTCCATTGGGGATGGTAGCCAGTCGTGCACCTCACCTAGAATCTCATCAATGCAACTTTCTAGAACTGTTCCAAGTGGCAATGGTAGATCGTGGGAAGTGTGAAAGCACAGAGGATCGGGACCTCGATAAAAACCCATGGATTGTAATGAGAGGGGGTTGGCAAACGGTAGTTTGGCTGTATATTCTTGTAAATTCTTCCAAAGTATTGAATACAAAATCTTGGGCTCTTGTTTCTCTGGTTTTTCTGTATTATGCAAGATCTGTTCTCCACCAAGTGGTATCAGAGCCAGTAGTTCCTGAGTGTGTAACAGATTGCCGGAGGAGAGGTAGTTACACTAGGATCTATGGAAGGGCTTGAAATTGGGTGAGTAGAATGCCTCCAAGGAGAAATCCTGTTGGTGGGAGAGGCATGGCAGCAGCAGAAGATGTTCGAGCTTTGCAACGGCAAATGCAAGCCCTGCAAGAAGAAATGCATAGAATATTGGAGCCAAGAAGAGACGAAGGTAGTGAAGAGGAAGATGATGAAGAAGAAGACCAACCTGAGGAAGAAGAAGAAGCAATAGATCCTACTTAGGCCAGACTATACAAAGCCATATCCCAGATTGGGAAGAGGTCGAAGATGGAGGTTTCCACATATTCTGAGAACCTTGATCCAGAGGAATTGATCGACTGGATCAACAACCTGGAAGAGTACTTTGAGTACGAAGCGGTCGAGGATCTTGATAGGGTCAGATTCGCAAAGACCAAACTGAAAGGTCATGCTAGCATTTGGTGGAAGGGAGTGCAGCTGGAGTGAAATAAAAGAGGGAAAGAGAGAATAACTAAGTGGGAATGGATGGTTGAAAATCTAAAGAGGCAGTTCATCCCTGGTGATTATGAGTTAGACCTACTGAAGAAAATGCAAGGATTGAGGCAATCAAGCAAGTCTGTGAAATAATACACAGAGGAATTTCATAAAATAATGATTAGAACAGGCCACTTATAGGCCAACAAGGAGAAGGTAGCCTGTTACATTAATGGGTTACGAGCAAGCATTCAGGAAGAACTAAGTCTAGTCCGGATGACCACCATAGAGGATGCTTACCAATTTGCTTTAAAGGTTGAAGAGAAGCTCAATAGGAGGTTTTAAAACAAGCAAATAGGAAGAGGTCATGGTGGAAGGACCGATGGAAGGATCGATGGAAGGAACAGTGGAAGAAGAAATGAGGATTCTCAAAAAAATAGAGAAGGTAGCAGCAATCAAGAACAAAGGAGAGAAAATACAGACCGCCCTCGTAATCAGAATAATGGTTATCGAGGGGGAAGAGGCTGAGCTGGACGTGGTCAAGGAAGAGGAATATTCTGAGGGACTTGCTTCCAGTGTGGTGAAGAGGGACATCACCAATACGAGTGCCCACAATAGTGAGAAAGAAATAATTGAAGGCCGAAAGGAAATGCCAGAGTAGCAGTCGCTGATGAAGATGCTGGATCTGACCATTTTGAAGAAGCTGAGAGAGGAGAAGTAATGATTGCAAGGAGAGTCCTACTGAATGAAGAGGGAGCTACAGATCAGAGGAAAATCTTATTTCGCACAAGGTGTAAATGCACGGGTAAGATTTGCAACATTATCATTGACAACGATAGCACAAATAACCTAGTTTCAGAGGGAATGGTTACAAAGCTACAACTGGAGAGAAAGAAGCACCCGCATCCATATCGAATCACGTGGTTGCAGAAAGACCATAAGGTTTTGGTCAATGAACAGTGCTTGGTAAAATTTAGTATTGTAAATTACCGTGATGAGGTTCTGTGCGACATTCTGCCCATGGATGCGTGCCATTTACTATTGGGAAGGCCATGGCAGTTTGACAGGAGTGCAGTTCATGATGGCCGTGCCAACACCTATTCCGTGACCAAGAATGGAATGTGTCATAAGCTGAAGCCCCTGAAGGAGGTGGAATAAAAGGTATGTGGTAGTGCAAGAATTTTTTTTTCTTGGTTGACAGAAGAAAATTTTTATATGATTTAAAGCATGAACATATGCGTTATGCATTAATTCCTATAGTCATGAATACAGAATGCAAATATGCCCCAATAGAAGTCCAAGGTCTGTTGAGGGAATTTCCAGATATCATATTTGATAATGTGCATGAGGGTTTACCCCCAGTAAGAAAAATCAGTCACCATATTCATTTGGTGCCAGGGTCAAGCTTGCCCAATAAGGCTGCACATAGAATGACGCTTGTAGAAACTGAAGAACTAAACAAGCAGGTCCAGGAGTTTCTGGAGAAGGGATTGATTAGGGAGAGTCTTAGCCCGTGTGTAGTACCTATAGTACTAGCACCCAAGAAGGATGGAGAGTGGAGAATGTGCACAGACTCTTGGGCAATTAACAAGATCACTATCAAATACAGATTCCCATTGCCAAGGATGGATGACATAATGGACTGTTTGAGTGGAGCCAAGTACTTCACCAAAATTGACCTCAAGAGTGGTTACCACCAGATCCGTGTCAGGGAAGGAGATGAGTGGAAGATAGCCTTCAAGACAAGATAGGGCTTGTATGAGTGGTTGGTCATGCCATTTGGGCTGTCCAATGCACCAAGTACTTCATGCGGCTGATGAATGAGGTGCTGAAAGAGTTTTTAGGAAAATTTGTTATTGTTTATTTAGATGATATATTAATATTCAGTAGAACCCTAGAGGAACACCTGATGCACATCAGGAGGGTTTTTGAAAAGCTATAGGAGGAGCAGTTATTAATAAATCTAAAACAGTGTAATTTTGTCAAGAAAGAATTAGTATACCTGGGATTTGTAATCTCAGTAGAAGGTCTGAAAATGGACCCAGAGAAGGTGAGAGCTATCATCGAATGGCCTACACCAAGAAGAACAATAGAAGTAAGATCATTTCATGGTCTAGACAACTTTTACAAAAATTTTATAAGAAACTTCAGTAGCATTTGTGCACCCCTCACAGAAACAATGAGAGGGGATAAGAAAGAATTCAAGTGGAACTTATGGGCTGAGAGGAGCTTTGATGCATTAAAGAAAAAGGTCACAGAACAACCTGTTTTGGCACTGCCAGACTTTAAGAAAGTATTTCAGGTCGACTGTGATGCTAGTGGCAGTGCAATAGGGAGTCATCTTGAGCCAAGAAGGCAGACCTATTGCTTATTTCAGTGAAAAGCTCAATGATGCTCGGAAAAAGTATTTAGTTTATGACCAAGAATTTTATGGTATATTTCAGGCTAGAGGCATTACTTGTTGCCAAAAGAGTTTGTTCTATTTACTGATCATCAGGCATTGCAATACATCAACAGCCAAAAAAAACTTAATCAACGGCACACGAAGTGGGTTGAGTTCCTCCAAAGCTCTACCTTTGTGTTAAAGCATAGGAGCAGGAAATCAAATAGAGTTGCAGATGATTTAAGTAGAAGGTAGAATTTGCTGATTGAAATGACAGTGGAAGTAGTAGGATTCAAAGAACTAAAGGGTATTTATCCTGAAGATCCTGATTTTGCAGTAGCCTGGACGGCTTGCTTGGAACCTGTTACTATGGATAGGACAAAATGGTTAGATTTCCTAATCCAAGATGGAATGTTGTTCAAGGGAAGTAAATTATGCATTCCAAGGAGTTCCATGCGGGAGAACTTAATCAAGGAAAAGCACAGCGGAGGACTGGTTGGGCATTTTGGTCGGGATAAGACCATTGCCCTGGTGAATGAAAATTACTACTGGCCGCAACTTCAGGAAGATGTGAAAAAGTTTGTGCAAAGTTGCAAAATATGCCAGATGGCAAAAGGCGTAAGGCAAAACATAGGGTTATACCAACCGTTACCTGTACCTGAAAGGCCATGGGAGGACATAAGCATGGATTTTATTCTTGGATTGCCGAGGACACAGAGGGGAAATGACTTTGTATTTGTAGTGGTTGACAGGTTCTCCAAGATGGCACATTTTATTCCCTACCAGAAGACAAGTGATGCAGTTCACATTGCAGGGTTATTTTTCAAGGAAGTGGTACGACTTCACGGTCTACCAAGAAGCATAGTTTTTGATAGAGATACAAATTTTGTTGGGTATTTCTAGAGAACATTGTGGAAGAAGCTGAAGACAGATCTGAAGTTAAGTTTTGCATACCACCCACAAACTGATGGACAAACAGAGGTGGTAAATAGAAGTCTAGGTAATTTGTTAAGATGCTTGATAGCAGATAAACCCAAGGGATGGGATTTAGTTTTACCGCAGGCAGAATTTGCATACAACAATTCTGTCAATAAGAGTACAAACAAATATCCATTCCAAATCATATATGGAAACAGTCCAAGAAATGTTTTTGAGCTAAGAAAATTAGATAAAGGAGAAAAGTGCAGTGCAGAGGCTGAGGAATTTGCAAAACAGATGAAAAGCCTGCATGAAGAAGTGAAGAAACAAATTACAAAAATGAATAATCAGTATAAAGCAAGAGTAGACCAAAAGCGGCGGTTCAAAGAGTTCGAAGTGGGGGATGAAGTCATGGTCCATCTCAGAAAAGAAATATTTCTAGCCAAAACTTATAACAAGTTGAAGATGAAAAAGTTTGGGCCATGCAGAATACTGGAAAAACGGGATTCAGGCAATGCATATGAAGTGGAATTGCCAAGTGGGCTTGACATTTCACCTATTTTTAACATATCTGATTTAGTGGAATACCATGAAGGAGATAGTACAGATGCACCAAGCACATAATTGTGGAGCATTCCAGCGTCTAACCCAACCAAAGACGAGATCGAGGAAATATTAGATACTCGTGAAGGCAGAAGCACAAGGAACAAACAATATTCTGAGTATTTAATCAAGTGGAAGGGCAGACCTGTAGAAGATGCAACTTGGCTATCGAAAATAGAGGTTGACCGCCTGAATCTTCCTCCCAAAGATCAGAATTGAGGATCACTTCTCAATCCACCCCGGGTGTCTGATGCAGGAGCATCCGAGGACAACAAAGCAATCGAGCATCAACCAAATTTTTATTGTTATTTCTTTCTAAGTGGCAAAGTTATTTTTTTTTGTAAGTGTTACATAGGGTTGCGAAATCGTGATCCAAGGTAGAGAAAGCGAGGCTGAAAGACAAAGAATCATGAAATCATGACCCAAGGCAGAAAAAGCGAGGTCGAAAGACAAAGGGTCACAAAATCGTGACCCAAGGTGAGGAAAACAAGGCCGAAAGACACGGGGTCACGAAATCACGACATGTCGCGATTTCATGACATGTCACGAAATCGTGACCTAAGGCAGGGAAAGGCAAGGCCGGGAGACACAAGGTCATGAAATCATGACATGTCATGATTTTGCGACATGTTGCGAAGTCACGGCCACTGCAGGGAAGCCAAGGCGCGGAAGGCGCAAGGTCGCGAAATCGTGACGTGTCGTGATTTTGCGACCAAAGCAGGGAAGGCAAGGAGCAAAAGCCAAATGGTCACGAAATCATGACATGTCACGATTTCATGACCAGAGCAGGAGAACGGAGGCCGACAGATGAAAACAACGCAATATCGCGATAGGTCGCGATATCGTGGCCAAAACGGAGGGAGAAGGCTTGACAGAGGAAATGTCAAGATATCATGACATGTCGTGATATCACGACAGGAGATGGAGAGAGAAAGCATAGGGGGGAAATGGTTGCGATATCATGACCAAACAAGAAAACATGCACTCCAGCTTTCATAAAGACATCCCTTCATGCGCGGCAAGTTAACAGCAGTGAAGTAGTAGTTTCAAAGGAGGATTCCAACGAGCATGTTGGCCACTTGTGCAAGATATCAGGAGACGCGTTTATAGAAACTAACAGCAATCAACAGATCAAGAAGAAGATTTTGTTGGGGATGGCAGCCAGTCGCACACCTCACCTAGAGTCTCATCAATGCAACTTTCCAAAACTGTTCCAAGTGGCAATGGTAGATCATGGGAAGTGTGAAAGCACAGAGGATCGGGACCTCGATAAAAACCCATGGATTGTAATGAGAGGGGGTTGGCAAATGACAGTTTGGCTGTATTTTCTTGTAAATTCTTCCAAAGTATTGAATACAAAATCTTTGGCTCTTGTTAATCTGGTTTTTCTGTATTATGCAAGATTTGTTCTCCACCAACAATATAGGGTAGAAACCTTCCTCCAAGTTTATAATGTAGCAGTCCATGTTGAGAATATCCTAATTAATGTGGGGAGACTACTCCCCAAAACTGTGCAACCTTATAACTCAGAAACCTCTAATGGCCAAATCCAAGCTGCAAATCCATATTATATGGACCCTATTTCTTTATCATACCCATATCCATAAATTAATGCAATCCCTCAACTGAAACCATCATCCTCTATAGTTCCTTTTCCTCCCCTTCCTTATCAAGTATCTCAAGATTTTTCTACCATCCTTGATATACAAAATACTCTGAAAAATCTGAGTAATAGAATGAATTCAATGAAAAAGAAATATCAAGAGAGGTCACAACAAAGGATATTTCCATATGTGAACAAATATTAGAGACTTGGTCCTAGTAAGAGTACTGGGGTCAAAGTGAATGTAGTATACGAGGATCCCAAGTGTTCTTCAGATACTACTCTTGCAAATATTGGGTGTCTGGTATCCAAAGTCCCTCATGAATCACAATATTGTATTATGTACCAACACCATGTCCAACAAGCTATGGATCAATCTAAAAAAAATCAAAAGGGGAGAGTAAAATGTTATGGTAGCTTGATCAAATCATGGTTGGGAAATATTTGAATTAGGACAATCCAATTGTTGTTATGACAAGATCTAGAAATAAAACCTTATAGGTAGATCCACAAAATATGGTACAATTCCAATTCCCTTCCCAAAAAATAAATGACCCTCTTCCCCAAAGTGGTGTTACTTTTCCCATTTCTCAGGCTAAAGGAAAAGAGAATATAGACGGTTTTCCTAAGAGGTTGGAGAAAGAAACTGAAAGAGACTAGATAAGATCTAAATATGAGGCTCAAGAAAGGCTTAGATTCCCCTCTATTACCAAAATGTAAATAATAGAAGCCACTCATCAATATAAAATAAAATATGGTGATCCAAAAAGAAGGCCTGAAAGACCTGCTTTGACTAAATTTGAGTATAATATTGTTGAAGAGATAAAAAATATTCCATCAAAAACCAGTCTGTATGACACCCTATTTATTCATGGTCAGATTGATCTGCTTAAGAATTCCCTCAACAAGTATCCACAAGATAAGCAAACCATGGCAATACTTAGTATGCCACTATAAAAGAAAGAAATTTCCCCTGCTATTTTAAAGAATAATCCCCCCGTTTCTATATCTCTTTAAGTATGGAGGGTTGGATAGTCTAAAATTGTATGATATATTCAAGAGCATCAACCATAGTTATGCCCAAAGCATTTTGTGAAGAAATGGGTATGGAGTATACTCGATCTTGTCTTGGAGTACTACAATTGGATGGGACAACTTTTAAGATAGTTGGAGACATAAAGGATGTTTTAATGAGGCTACATAGAGCCTCTGAGGTGATAATAGTACAAGAAATAGTAGTGGTTGACCTAGAGTCCTACTTTAAATTATGTCTTTCAAGGGAGTTTACTACAAAACTGGGTGGATGTATGTACATGGATTATTCTAGTATGGTAATCCCTTTCAAAGGAAAGAGAATAAGGATAACACATAAAAATCTAGTAGCTTATCATATTTAAAAGATTGAGGAAGACATGTGCAATATTACTCCCCTGGAGCAATTTGAGTTGGTTGAAAAATTTGAGGAGTTGGATATAGAGGATGAGTTGCCTTTTAGATAGGATTACAATTAGTTTAGAACTAGTATTGGGACATATAGTATCTCAGATGAATTAGATAAGACAATCCTTGTTATATCCAATCAATATCTGAGAGAAAATGAAACATGGATCATGCAATTTGATAGTACTAAATGAAAAAATGGTGCAAAATCTGGTGTGGTTTTACAGTCCCAATCAGAGGGGACAAAGAATTTTTCCTATAGACTAATATGGTCATGTACGAATAATGCTGCAGAATATGAGGCCCTGTTTCTTGGATTGATGCAAGCAAAAATCAAGGGCATTAAAATTTTGAATATATATGGTGACTCTGAGTTAATCATCCATCAGGTAAGAAAAAATGTGTAGTAACAAGCACCATTACCTAAAGGTATACAGAAACAGGGTATGGGATCTAATGGAATCCTTTGATGTCCTAAATCTAAATTTTGTTCTGAGAGAGAAGAATACTCTGGAATATTCATTGGCAACAAAGGGAGCTAAATTCAACCCTTCTATAGAATTTGGAATCAAAAAATCCATGGGAATCAAAATCATTTTTAGACCTGTAGTACGAGATAAGCAGATTTTCTAGTAGGTTTTTGAAAGTGACGAGCATATAATTAAATTTCTGGTAAAAGAAGCATGTCTCTCCACTATCCAAGAAGAGAATATAGAAGATATTGATCAACAAGATGTTATCAACTAAGGAACGATCACATTCCTAGAGGGCTGGTCATCCTAGAGAGCTTGTTTGATAATAAGGATAGAAAAAATACTAGAGCTATGAAAGTCAATGAAATTTTTTATAAAGAAGTTGAAGTTGGTACTGAAAAGAAGCTCAATGTTGGAGTTTGATGTTCACCAGAGGAAGTAGAAGATATCAAAGCCCTATGCCTAAAATACCAATATATTGTGACTTGGTGATATGAAGAGCTCAAGGTATATGACAAGAAAGTTATTCAACATACTATTGAGCTAGAGCCTGATGCAAAGCCTTTTAGGAAGAAGCAAAGGCCAGTAAACCCAAGGATAACAATAATTATGAGAGAGGAGCTCTTCAAGTTATTAAAGGCCAAGATCATATATCCAATAAAACATTCAATCTAGGTAGCAAACCTAGTACCTGTGAGAAAAATGAATGGGGATATTTGTTTGTGTGTAGATTTCAGAAATATTAACCAAGCATCCCTTAAGGATCACTACCCACTTCCATAGATTGATCAAATTTTATAGATAGTGGTAGGGTCAGAAAGGTTCCCATTATTATATTTTTACTTTGGGTACAATCAGATTTAGGTGAAAGATGAAGATTAGTATAAAACAACATTCAACACCAAATGGGGCACATTTGCCTACGAGAGAATGCCTTTTAAACTCTCCAATGCGGGAGCCATATTTCAAAGATACATGGATTACACCTTTGGGGAACTAATCAACAAAGTCATTCTAATCTATTTAGATGACATGAATGTGTTTTCCCATGATAAGCATGACCACCTATCACATATGGAGCAAGTTTTGCAAAAATGTAGAGAATTTTGTATTTCACTCAATCCTAAGAAATCATTCTTTGTAGTTCATGAAAGACAGCTGCTAGGTCATGTGGTATCAAAAGAAGGTATGGCCATATATCCAGATAGGATAAAGTCCATTCTTTCTCTCCCATTACATACAAACAAGAAGGTCTTGCAATCCTTTTTGGGATAAATAAACTTTGTCAAAAAATTCATTTCTGACTTTGCACATAAACTAAGACCTATATCTAAATTAATAAAGAAAAATGGTAAGTTTAAGTGAATCGAAATCAGGAAATAAGCTTTTAATATTATCAAGAAGTCCATTGCAAAAACCCTAGTACTGGTAAATCCAAATTTTAGTAAATATTTTATCCTTTATGCTTATGGAGCTGAAGAGAGTTATGCATCAATGCTAACTCAAAAGGATGAACAAGGTGAGGAACATCCTATATTCTTTTGAAGCTTGACAATCCATGACTACCAGTTCAAATACAACTTTATCGAAAGACAAGTATTTTTTGTGATGAAGTCATTGAAGAAGTTCAGGCAATACTTGGTATAGATTAAGACCCTAGTATATGTTGTTCATCCAGATGTAAGAAGTTTTATCCTATATGGTGAACTAGGAGATAAAAGGGCTGGTTGGATTACTAAAATCTAAGAATATAATGTGGAAATATATCCCACCAAGTTGGTGAAAGGTAGGGCCCTATGCCAAGGTCTAATAGAGGTAGCAACATTAGCAGAAGTAACAACTTTCCTGATAGTAGAAGGAGATTAGGTAGAAGAAGTACAACCATGAGACTTTGATTGGGTTGGCCATATGATCAAATATTTTCAAACTAGAGTATGCCCTCCTAATATAAATGCATACCAAAGGAGAAGATATGGGCTACAAGACTTGAAGTATGTATTGCTTCTAGAAGGCCTGTATAAAAGAATCTTAGATGAAGTCCTTATGAAATGCTTAAAATATGATCAACAAGAAAATGTTATTGAAGAGTTCCATGGAGGACCAGCTGAAGGACATAGCTCAGACAAAGTTACAACATTGAAAATCATAAGAGCTATCTATTACTAGCCTATTGTATTTGTTAATACTTTTAGGATTACTAGAGCCTGTGACAAATGTCAGAGATATGTTGGAAGGACAAGAAATGCTTCATTCTCCCTTGGGCTAATATAGGTTGAAGAATTTTTTTTGCAATGGGGGTTAGATTTCATAGGGTTAATCAACCCTCATTCCTAAGTAGAACATAAGTTTATTCTAACTGCCATGGATTATCTTACTAAGTGGGTAGAGACCATTCCTACAAAGAAATTAGATCAGGAAATTGTGATCAATATTATGGAGAACTTGGTTTCAAGGTTTGGAGTTCCAGAAGCCTTGGTGAGTGATAATGGCCCAAAATTCATAGGATCCAAGTATATCAAATTTTCCAGCAAGTATGGCATCATTCTTAAGAATACTTCAAATTATTACCCACAGGGTAATGGACTTGTTGAATCCACCAACAAAAAATTGTTAAGGATTTTGAGGAAGTCACTTGAAGGGAACAAAAGAAGTTAGCACCTTGCTGGACCAAGCTCTATGGGCTGATAGGATTACTATAAATAAGTCCATTAAAACTTCTCCTTATGCTCTGGTGTATGGCAAAGAGGTAGTATTACCTGTCCATTTGGAAATTCTAGCACTTAAGCTAGCAAATACATAGGAATAATTTGAGGGAAATCCAATGGAAACTAGGTTGATTCACTTACTATAGCTTGCCAAAAATAAATATTATGCATATGATAATTTTCAAAAGTATTCCTTAGATATCAAGGTATGGTTTAATAGGAAGGCCAATTTCAAAAAATTCCAAATTGGAGATTCAGTTCTCAGGTGGAACGTTGACAGAGCAAAATCGGGAAAGCATGAAAAATTTAATTCTTTTTGGTATGGCCCTTTAAAAATAGTGGAGGCCAAGGATTTTAATGTGTTTAAGCTTGAATATATAGAAGGGAACATACAAACAATTCTAGTAAATTATTTTCATCTCAAACTCTACTATGTTTGAAACATGAGCTCATTGTAACATATGTATATACATTGTATTATATTTCCCTTTCTTTTTGCACTTTGTATTCAGTATTTCTTTAACATTTTAAAAAGAGAAATATTCAAAAAATGGCTAAGTGTTGGCAAAGGATCCAGTGAGGTTCCACTCCACTCACAAATACACATAAAATGTAGCAGAACGATGGGCATATCCAATCCACATTGAAATATATGAAGGTCTCAATGGAACGGAATCAACATGATTATCCATGCGTGAAATGAGTTAATGGTCAGTGGAAATTAAACATGGATTCAATTCATTGGTTTCAAGAATAAGGTGGAGTGAAGTAGTGATTTTTTGACTATACCACATGGAGAGAAAGTAAAAATATTGCATTTAATTCTAATGAACCCGTGCTCGAACCAAAGAGTAATCGAAGCAATGCTGTGAGGTGGCAGCCAAGTTTAAATTTGTATAAAATAAGAGACTAGAATGCCACCCTTCAAGCTGTCAAAAGGAATGATATGGATTTGGAAAGTGCACTAGCAGGTAGATTGCATAGTAGTTGCATTAATTGCAGAAGATATGTGTGCACCAAGAAATAAAAGCATCAAAAAGTACAAGCAATGTTCATTCAGTGGCAAATTGTGTTCGTAGAGAAGAAAGGCGTGAAACGGTACTCATAAATTTTCACTATGAATTTTAGAGAGGAGACAAGGTTGTTGCTAGCAAAATGGCTCCAAAGAAAGTGCTCATGAAAGAACAAAATATAGGAGTAGAGTTGCAAGCTCATGTGCATCAAACGAGATGATTTGTAGAAACAATAATGACAAGACTAAGGAGGACCCTTCTAAGGACAAGTTTTGAATTCAAATACTTCAGGTGAAGGCCAATGTAATGATAAGATACTATAGCTATAAAAACTTTCTTGTTATCCTATATATATAATTTTGCACATCATTGTCTCGAGTTAGTATCTACTATGATCCAGTTTTATGATTCCAAAAATAGAATGATAAAAACCTTGGAAGGCATTCCCCTATTCACAATTACCAAAGATTTTTTCCATGAATTATTCATCGTAGGAGTAGGTCCACATTTAGAATCCAAACCATTTGATATAATAGAGCAAGCAAGGGCTTATACCACATTAATAACATCAGGAACGAAGGGAGCTATAGAAAAATGGCTTCGTCTCAATTTCAAAAGAATAAGAGAACAAGATGAAATACCTGAAGTTTCAATTCATATTAATGAATTTGCAAACCCCAAACTATTTTCTATGATCCCATGTATGGAGGTTTTAGACTCTGATAGAATGATATATGGTTGGAAAATCATCACAACCTATTGTATTTCAAACAAAAGAATGTATGAGGAAGGTGTGGAGGAAAAAGGAACTAGGGTCATCTATTTTGAATGGCCAACCTTCCTTGCTCAAAGGATACACAAACAATTAGTAAGAATGGAAGGGGCTATGATGCTCCTATTTTGAGGTATTTTTCAAGCATGGTTTGGATGTTTTATGTTGTTGTTAAGGATAATATGCCTTAGATTCCATTTAAGGACAAAAACAGTGATGGGGAGCCCTTACCGATTTATTATTGGATAAGTCATTTGAGAAGTAGTGAGTCTTTTTATATATTAAATATGGAATTCTTAGAACCTACTTTGAAAATAATGTATGGAGAGTGCTCTAGACTACCACATCTGGCAAAGAAAATTCAGAGAACAAAGGGTGCCAAAGAAGGAGACTGATATCTTTTGACCGAGGGCACAATAATCAGATTGTATGGATTCATGGGTAAACCCTTTCTTCTACCCCATTTTTCATAGATAGGATCTTTGCCTTGGAATATTTGAGGTAGGCAGAATACATTGATTTGAATTATGGTTCAATAAGGAAGAGAAAATATTTGTTAATCTACTACAGTGTGGATGATATTACTATCACGAAGAAGGGGAAGAGTGAGCAAATTGACCAATACCTTAATATGTTAGGTCTATTTTATAATCCCCAAAGATGAATTTATGACCTTGATGAAACCAAAAGAAATGTAGCCCTAAATGGAGAAAAAGCTTACAAATTTGAAAAGAGGCCTAGGGCTCATTTCAAACAAGGCATAAACAATGATGAGATCGCTCTTTTGGAGTGGAATGTTTCAAAAATGGGTCAACTACCTCCATGGCTAGATTTCTATGAATAGATTATGGATTTTGATCCAGACAAGATGAAGAACCATCGGTCGATAGAGGTCATCATTCACGATATTAAAGAGAAAACTAAAAATAAAAAGGACCCTCAACCTGATGAGGACACTACTAAAGAAGTAGAAGAGGTAGAGAAATGGAATATAGAGAAGATATCATATTGGTGGAGAAGGAGAATTGAAATTGGAAAACCTAAGTCCAGGTTTGGAATGAATATTAATTGAGTTTTCTAAAAATTAGAATGAAAATATCAAAACCTGAAAGCCTAAGGACATCATAAATATAGTGTTAACAGTTGAAAAGCCCTAGGCTAGTTTTGAAAATCTATCTCCATCCATAGACCAAGAAGCTCCAACAGAAGAGCATGTGACTCCTTTAACAACTGCTGAGGTCTTAAAGATATTTCAGCCTACCATTGAACATGTAGAGAAGTTTCTTAAGGGAGCACAACCTCTAAGTAAAATGTAATATTCAGGTGAAAAAGTTGTCAGCACTCCAGTAATAGAAGTAGTAGCTAGGCCTCAATGCTTAGCCTTGGGGGGTCAGCCTCCAGATATAGATATAGACTGGAGAAAGAAAGATAAAAGCTTTAGATTTACTCCCCTCACTTTCACTACCGCAACATTAGTGGAATTGCATCTAATTTTTGAGAAAGTTTTGCTTATAGCACAAGGAGAAGTATCTGAGGAAGATTCAGAGAGTGAGTTGGCTTCCTTTAAATTAATTCACAGAAGAGTGAAAAAAGCTCCAGAAAAAAGAGAAAGAGAAGTTTCAAATAAATAAAGGTTGGATATAGAGGAGACTTCTAAAGAGGTAGCTATTTCAGTTATAGAATAATTGACTCATCAAGAGCAATAGAATACAAAGGTAAAATAAGAACACCCTACATTTTTAGGTGAAGGTATGGTTTCTAATCCCTCTTCTCCTCTTCATCCTCCTGAATCCCCAAGGAAGTATCCCTATCTTTCTAATCAAGGAAATGTAATAAAGGTACCTTCTCCCTCTCATAGTCCACCCCATGTTACATTGGTCACCACTGAAGTACAAGTCATCCCTTCTCCCCCAAAGTCACCCCAAATCCCACTTTCATCTTCTGAGGTTCCCACTTCATAATCTCCCATGATTTCATCTTCACCATTAAAATCCCCACCCCATCGAAGGGGCAAATTGTTCAAAGCACCCCCACTCGTCCAATTGTAGTCTTGCTTCAATTTCTATGAGTTTACTAGTAGCTACCAAAACAATAGTTATAGATTCCACTATTGTTACAAAAACTTATAAAACTACTTCCACACCACCATTGACAATGGTTGAGTCCACCCTTACATTCCTAGTGTCTTCATCTCCCCTAGCCGTTAGTTATTCAAGTCCTGTAACTCTGCCAAAGGAGCAGGAAACCACACACAAAATAAATTATTTTTGGAAAGAGAAGCTATATTAGCCTTCCAGTAGGATGGCTATCATAATAAGGAGCATGTATTTCGATTCGATCACAAGTCAAAGGATATCTAGGTCCATGGTCCCCCTTATAAGTAAACTTGAGATCAAGATGACTATCTAGGATTATTGAGTTGAAGAAATAACATAATACATTGAGAAGCTTCCTAAAGAAGATGAGCTGGTAATGGCTAGAGTCCACTTAGAGATCTTCTATGCGAAGAATGGTATATCCAAAGAGAAGATGCGTAAGCTAAAGAAACATATTGAAAAGCTTCAAAAAACTGTGAGTAATCAAAAGAAAGTTGAAAAGTCTTTGAAAAAAGAGACCAAGAGTTGGCAAGAAAATTTCCAAGAATCTAATAAGCTCAAAGACCAACTAGGAGAGCAAAAGAATCTAAGTGAAGAACAAGCAAAAGAAATTCAAAGGTTGAAACAACAACTTCAAATTGATAAAGCTCAGTATTCTAGCTTTTCTAAATCTGGACTAAAGAAGATTAGAAAAGAATTGTTCTCCGAGGTCCAAGAGAAATGTTTAGGGATTAAGCTTATGATTGATTATCTTGATGATGCCAGTCGCTTACTCCCTAATGTGCAAAAATATTTAGATCAAATCACTAGGGAGCTACAACCTATGGTGATTCCAAAAAAATAGATGTATAAGTTGGTTGATAGTAGACTCAGTGATTCTGCTAAACCAATTCCCAATAAAGAATGGAATCTTGCCAAAGTTGCTGCTAGAACTATGGTCAAGAAGCACAGGGTACTTCAAAAATCCTGGTTGTTGTTTGATAGGATTGAAGGAGTAATTAAATATGTGGTGGATGTAAACAAATAAATGATTCAAGTTGGTTTCAAAGGTTTATGGATGGAGGATCACAACTTGCTATCCATGGAAGAGATCCAGAAGAGCATTGATGAAAATTTACAAGATGAATCGAGAATTGATTCTCTTGAAGAGCCACTAAATAAAGAGCAAACTGCTCAACTAATCATTAATTTTACTAGGCTGAGAGATATCAAGGAAGATCTGGTAAGAAAAGAGAATGCTGCTAACTATGAGGATATTGGAGAATTGCAGTATGTTTATAAGCAACTAAAAGAGACATCAAACCCCTATGGAGTAGCCTAGAATCAAGCTTTACATTATTTAAAGTTTATGATTCAATTGTTTGGTGACAATTTTGGAAGAAGAAATAAAAAATAATATTTTCTAGAAGAAGAAAATGAAGAATAAGAAGAAGAGAATGAAGAGGAGGTTGAGGAAGATACCCACCAAGAAGAGCAGGATGGAACCACTAAAGGCCCGAAAGGGGCACACACTTAAGTTGTTTTTTTTGTACATATACATAAATTTTGTATTTTTGTTTTTTCCTCTAACAATTGTCAGAAATAAACAATAAAGGCATGAAGTCTAGAGAGGCATAGAGAGCAGCAGATTTTGTGTGAAGGTATTTTTGTGGGTAAGCCTTATAAGAAGAGTAGAACTATATTTTGCAAGAACATAGGAGTAGTTTTGTTATAAGGGCATAAAGATAGATTTTGGAAGCAACATAGGAGCATGTGTCTATTGCATAGTCTACAGATGAGCAATTATCCTCTGTGTTGCTTGAAGCATGGTCTCAATGTGAAATTCTACTCTCTAAGAGAACTATTTTTAGATGGTATTGTTGATGTGGAAATTATTATTTTAAGCACATGGATAAGACTCTGAGTTCTATGCATTTACAAGCAAATCCACTCGGGAGGAACCAAAATGTAGGTCCAAAATGGCCACATACTTAGGAAAATTTTGCTTAAGGCATGAAGATCTCATTTCGCACACGTTTTAGTGTATTTTGGAGTATATCCGCAACAAAGGCTACAAATTTGCATAACATTTAGTGAATTTTTGCACTTGGAGAAATTCCGCATAATTTCTTATATCTTTGGATACAGATTGGTGACATACCCCGAATCCACAAAAGTTTTTGGAGAAAGATAACGCCAGTGAAAAATGTGTGTGGATTGGTTACCACTTTATATTTTTAACATATTTCGAGCGGCTAAGTGTTGGAGAGCCCGATTTGAAAAAGTGCATAGAATATTTTTTCCCAAAATGGTGACAGGTGGTGAAAAGTAGAATAAAGGTGTGTGGATTCATGACATAGCGGGTCCAGAATGGAATATTGAGTTGATACACTTGCTGGCGTCCAAAATGTAATCCGCAAAAATTTCTAAGAAGATATGACATCATCAACTTTTTTGTGTAAATTTGTGAATGCTTCATTTCCAAAAAGAGAAAACAAAGGATAAGTAACAGATTTCATCCTGCTTCACTTTCAAATAGTTTTATGCCAGATTAGCATTTCGCAAGCTCTGAGGCATAAAAAGTGATGTCATTGATTTTAAAAGCGGAATGGCACTGTGATCTCTCCTTGCCATTGTATCAAGTTTATTTTAGATTAAATCATAGCCATACGATGGGGGAGATCGATGGTTGAGATTTTTCCAAGAATTATGAAGCATATAAAAGCAGTTTCTCATAGAAATTAAAACATAGTAAATTGGAGGAGGAAGCCAAAGCATCAAGGCTTTCAAGAAAATAAGAACCAGAGATGGTTGCAGATCGATGATGACGAAAGGTTTCCGAGAAATATTAATGATGCAGATGCAATATCCAACATCCAGAACTTTAGTTGACGCTGCAAAACCAACAAGTTATAGAGGATATGAGCTACCATGGTGGTCCACTTATAGTGGATTTTGTATAGGATGAACCAGTAAGGAAATGCCAGCTAGAATTATCTGTTGAGTTGTAAATCATAAATCTTTGTAATGTTTCTTGTTATTTTTAATTTTGCAACCTATAAATAGAGGTCGAACCCTCATTTTTAAGGGTAAGTTCTAGTGTGTTTGCCTATGCTACTGTAAATATTCCCAAGGGCTAATTAAAGGAGCATTACATTTATTTTTACTTCAAATCTTGTGTCTTCATAATTTGATATCAGAGGTTCAACTTCCTAAGCTGTATTTCTATAAATACTTCAATAGTTAGTTTGTGCCAAATTAATGGTTTACTAACTGCTAGGGTAATTAAAATCTACTTCTAAATTATATCTGTGTTGTTATGGAGTGCATTTATATAAAATATAGATATTGATTAATTTTGTTATTTGGATTATCATTGTTTGGATATTGAAATTGTTGTTTGTAACATTTCTCTACTATTCTTTAATGAATGAAGGTGTATATGATTTAGGATAATTTTGATCTGAGTAATGTACATTGAAATTGGTTTATGGAATATTTTTATAGTAGTAATAATGTTTTTAGCCTATCCGTCCACTGTTGTTCACATTTTATAACCCTAATATCTTCTTACCCTAATATCTAAAACCCTAAGTGAGCATAATTGTGTCAACACCATGTTTAAGTTGACAAGGAACCAACCTACTCTAGAGGTTGGATTTGAAACCCCTATTTTGGTCCATCCAATGTTGAGTGTTGAGTTGTAACTATTGGGTGCATGCCTAGACCAAAAGTAGGAAAATAGACAACTGCAATGTCATGTAAAACTCGATGTAATTCAGTGCCCAACACTGATGAGAACCCCAATGAGAACTAGTCAAGTTTTCTCACCTGAGAAGCCCTAAACACAACCTATTTTGTTTACACATAAGAAACACATCCTACTATGGTTACATCTAATAAATATAGTACTCTATGTTTTCACCCGTAGAAATGCACATTAATGCATTTGCACATCCCTAGGTGACCAACACCCTGATATTGGATCAGGACATGTAAAACACAAGATAAGGTATATTTTGTTTATGTTCAAGCTTTGAAAATGATTTCGTGCTTTTTACAATTTTGTGTTCAATAGAATTAGGATTTTTGCATATCTTTCATGATTTTAGGCCTCATCCTGAGAGGCTCTGCCCATGCTATTAAATTTGTTTTTTCTAAGCTTTGATGTAGGTTGTAGGTTGAAGGTTGTTGAAGCTAGGGTGACCCAAAAGGATACACAAGTCCATCCAAATTTTTGATTGGAGTACAGAGACCAACAACACCCTGATTACATTTATCTATAAAAGGGGTTTTAACTCCTTTATTCATTGTATTAACAAGATAAGCTTGTAATATATTTTTACCCCTACACCTTTGAGTGTTGGATGTAAAAGGAAAAACATGGCTCATACATTTTCCAATATAATATATCACATTTGCATACTTTCTTGTCTTGATACTTTCATTGCTAGGGTGTGTCTTTTCATGCTACAATTTGAAACCCTATCACCATATTTATCTTGAAGTAATCTCATCCAAGGTTTCAAAATTGAATCTAGATTGAGTGGTTTTTTATCACACCAAGCATCCATCCAAAGAAAATGTTTTTCTCTAATTTCCACTACCCATATTAAACCTTTAATCACTAGATAAAAATATACTTTTAGACCATTCCAAAGTGCATAATCATTTGGTAAAGAGAATGCAGTAAGTATAAAGCTTGGGTCATTGGGATCAACATACTTAGAAGCATTCTTACCCATTGTATTTGACTTTTTGTACAGTATCCATATTACTTTCCCCTAAAATCTAAGTTTGTATCTATAAGAAATCTTAAACTAAGACCTCCTGTAGTTTATCATCACACACCTTGCTCCATTTCACAAAAGGAAATTTCCTTTTATCATGTAATCCTGACCACAAAAAAAATTGCATAATATAGATTAAACCTTTTTGTATTGATTTTGGCATAATATACAATGACATATAATAAGTTGGAATGGCTTATAAGACTAACTTAACTAGAAATACTCTTCTTTCTAATGATAACCATATACCTTTCCATACCAATACTTTATTCTAAACTTTAAGTATAAATGGATTTCATAATTCTATCCTCATTCTCCCCTCAAATAAGAGCATACCTAGATATGTTTATGGTAAATTTACCTCAATTTAAAGTAACCTACAAATCCTTGCTTTGGTATTAGCTAGACTGTTTAGGAAGTAAATTTTGGATTTTTTCCTATTAACTTATTACCTTGATGCTCTTTTGTATTCCTTTTATAATTTATTCAAAGCTTTGACCTCATTTATCTTTTCCCTCCCAAAAAGGGTTGTATCATCTACAAACTATTTATGGGTTATGTTGTCAATATTATTACTAGGCTTAAGTCCACTTATAAGCCCATATTTTTTAGTTGCCTTCAAGTTCCTATTCAAAACCTCTACCATAATAATGAACATATATGGTGATAGAGGATCTCTCTATCTAATACCTCTCTTGGATTTAATCTATCTAACCCATTTCTTCCCAAATCCAAAATTTTCTAATACTACAAAAGAAAATCCCATTTAACCCTATCATAGGCTTTACTCATATCAAGTTTTAAGATCATTGCTTTCTTTTTTCTTGAAGTTGCTAAATGTATAACTTCATGAGATACTATGATCCCATATAGAATCTCTCTTCCTTTCAAAAATTCTCATTGCTCTTCTAAAATAAATTTGTCTAAGAATGGCCTTAATAAATTCACCATCACTTTGGATATAATCTTGTATTCCAAATTACATAGGATTATGGGTCTAAATGAATCAAACAATTTAGTATCATTTTTTTGAATAAGGATAAGATATGTTGCATTTATTTTATAATGTATGTATTGTTTTACCCTAGAATATTCCACTACCAGCAAAATCCTTCAAAATATCCCAATTATGTTGGTAAAATTCTATAGAGAGCCCATTTGGACCTAGGTATTTATCCTTATTAAAAGAGAAAAGATTTAGATGAACTTCTTCTAAAGTAATAGGCTCCATCATTTCTCTATTGTCTTCATTATTTATAACTGAAGGTACTTCTTATAGAATTTTATCATTAAGAACTTCAAACTCCTTTGATTCTATAATATTTTGATAAAAAGGCCTTACCTCTATTCTAATTTCACTATGGTCTTCAATACAAACCCTTTCTACTGATTTAATTCTACTAATTTTGGATGTTGATATTTGTACTATATCTATCCTATGAAAAACTTTGTATTTTTATCTCCTTTTAACCAAGTTTGTCTTGATTTTAATCTCCAAACTTTCTCTTCCTTCCTTAAAATATTATGATATTCACTAAGCAACTCCCTTGCCTCTGAGCTTGGATTATTATGGTCATATTTGTGGAATTTTGAAAGTTTATATTTTAGTTCTTATTTCCTCTCAAAAATATCTCAAAAAGTGTTCTTGTTCCATTCTTTTAATTTAGATGTCATTGATTTAATTTGTTTTGGAAGTGCATACAACCCACTATTTCCTGAAGAATTCCATTTTTCTACTATCATATCAACAATTTGAGGATGGGCTTCCCACATATGCTTATATTTAAAATATTATCTTTATTGAATTCACTTACCACAATTTGAACTCTTATTGGCCAATGATCTAAACCAATCCTTGTTAAGGTATTATTTTTAGCACAAATTCCTTCATCTAGCCAATGATCTTGGAGTATGCATTTATCTAATTGTTTTCTATTAGGTTTTGGCCTCTCTTTTTGTTGGTCCATGTACAGTTGTCTTATTTAAACTTAACCTTCCATAGATTATTATTTTGAATAAACACTAATAAATCTCTCATACTTTGGGTTATTTTCCTAATTCCACAAAATTTCTTATCTAGCTAGGTTATGAGATTGAAATCTCCTATGATCATGAATTGAGTTTCTTGGTCTTTAATTATCATAAATGCTTCAATCCTACTCTAAAATTCTAATATAACTAACTGAGTTGTAGGTCCATAGATATTGATAAGGATGAAATGAATATCTTCAAAGTAACATATGACTAAAAATGCTATCCAATACCTAGATTTATAAATGGTTACACAGGAAGTTCTAGTATGATTCCAACAAGTTATAATTTCCCATACCACTCCTTTATAATCCATAGCATCCGAATCACATATTACCCATACTACTTTCATAGTTTTTGAAACTTATTCTTTTGTCATATTAGTTTCCTAGATACAAAGAATACCAGGCTTGTTATTTAAATAGAGGTCCCTAATACACCTCTACTTTGAGGGGGTATTAGCACACCTTATATTCCATGAGATGATAATCATGTCTCATTAGGTATTATTGGTCCCACCTACAAATTACCAATATTATTTTATTGTTGGTAAAGAGAAGTTCAACCAACTTCGTTTGTGTATCCTTTCTCTATGTTTGCTCTTACTTCTCTAGATCTCACTTGATAATTTGAGGGTTTTATTCCTTTTACCTTGCCTATATCAAAAGTAGGTCTTATTATTCTATTCCTCAATATTATTTCACAACTTTTTTTTTCATCAAATTTATCCTCTCGTGGCTCTACTACAAAAGCTTTTGACTTGTCCTACTCATTTTATGGTATTTCCTTATTAATGGTAGAGGTATTAACATCTAGCACTGCATTTTATTTACAATTTTTTTTCTCTTGAATGGTGCATGATACTTTAATAGAGTCTATAAAATATGGTGAGACACATTCCTTAGTTTTATTGAGGATGTTGGTCCCTAAATTAGGATCCACTGAACATATGATTCCTTGTTAATAGGTTGAAACTATTGTACTTTATCCTCTAAGATTTGATATGCTTTTTATTCATAGGATAAAGCCTCAAAAGAGTTGATATTTATTCCAATATCCTTCCTTACTAGTGTCCATTGTTTATTTTTTTTTCATTTTTCTAGATCTATCTTTTGGAAGTTGAAAACCATCCTCATCCATATCCATTTGTAAGTTTCTCTGGTGGTTTTCTATATATGATTCTATTGGGCTCTTCTTAGGGCATGATCTCCCTATATAACACATCTCATGAAATATTATACATCTAAAATATATTTTTTCATAATATATGGTTTGTATCTACATATTATCCCCATACTTAAGAATGATTGATTATGGTAAAGCTTTACTTAAATCAATTATGACCAAAATCCAAGCATAAATAGCTAAAAATATATTTTTTTTAGTATCTAAAATCCTCAAGGAATTCTCCTAGAGTGTTTCCTATTGCCTTGAAGTTATCTATTTTTTAAAATTCAATGGGTAACCCATACATCCTAACCCATACTAGTACTAGGGATATATTTATATTTTTAGGTGAAAAGCCTTCATACTAGTGAATAAGGAAGAGTCCTACTCTTCCCATAAACCAAGGACCCCCTTTTAGGATTCTATATATTTCTTCCCTAGAGAAAAAAAAATCTAGGAAGAAACCTTTGGGAAGAAAGGATAGAATCACTCTTGGAGACTTACAACTCCTATCAATCCATTTTCTCAAGGCTATAGCCCCTAGACAATAACCATTAAATTTACCAAAAAATACCCTATCTTGGGGCAACAAGGATTGATCCTCTATGGTGTGCTCACTAAAATATACCACCTTGATTCTAAGTATTTAGCTATAAATTAGTCTAAGAAAATGAAATGAAAACTCAAAATCTACTAAAATTTACCACAATATCCTATTGTGAATATAATATTTGATAACAAATTTTATAATAATTTGCATGCAAAATTTTTAAGATAAAGAAGGGAAAAATAAAATAGTTGAAAAATTATATGCCTAGATAGAATTTCTTGCCTCACTAAATTCATAGCCCTTCACTGCTCCTCCCATCATCCAAACCCTAGCTAAAAAATATTTACAATTTTATTTTTTGCATGATATTTTTTCCTTATCAATTTATTGATATTTTATTTTATAATTTAATTTGATGTACTACTATTTTATTTTTCTTGCAAGACATTATATAATCCAATAATGTTTTGTATAATTGAATGTCTCCTCAAATTTTTTTAGCCTTAATTGTGGCATGTATTCAACATTAGTTGTGGAAACACTTTAGAGTGTACTTTTGAAAAAATGGATTATTTCATTCTTGACATAAAAAGGCTTTTTTATTACCTTTGAATGTAGGTAAAATCCATGTAAAAATTTGGTCAATTCATTTTATTAAATGTAATTGTTGGCCAATGGGACTTAGTGATGTCCCTTTTATCTAAATGATAGATAATTCATGGTTTAGTTTCTTTAAGACAATCTTCTATGTTTCCTAGAATAAATATCTTATTCAAAGGCTTATTGATGATTGAAGAAAATATTGGGCTATTATTTTTACGTTGTCTACAAAAAATATAAATATGTTGAAATAATTGATCCCCTTTAAAGTTGTATAGAAGAAAATAAGACCATTTTTTGCTTTGTATTCTAAGTAAATCCTAAGGGAATAAAGCAATTTCATAGGAATTAGAAATAAATTTTAGGTATTCAATATTAAATTCACTAAATGTAGATCACACAAGACACCTTAGATAATATTTCATGGAAAAGAAAATCCTAGTACAAATATAAGTATAGATGATTATTAATTATCAAGTTGTAATATCATCCTTATCACTTAAGAGATTTGATCATAAATAAAAAGTCATATAAAATAAACATTATAAGTTCCTATCCTCATTAATAAGTTTGAAATATAAAAATAGGAAAATAGTTGTCTACCTATCATTATAAAATGTAATAATACAATGTAAAAATAAACATCTAGGAAATATAAAAATGATTTGTATAAATATCGAAAGATATTTATATTCATTTTAGAGAATGCAAGTCATCACATCATGAGATTTCCAATGCACTTGATCATGCAGAGGTTCACCTTCTTCAATGTTGATAGAATCTATTGTTTCAAGTCTTGTTTATGTCATATATTATTATTTTTATTTAGACCATCATCTATCAAAGAAACATAATATGATAATTAAATATAAAATTGATTCTTAACATTATTGTATTTTATTTTATAGGTTATTAATTTTATGCATTGACATTGATGGATTTTTAAGCCTTAATACTACCACAAATATCATAGGTTAAATATCACAGGATCGAATATAATGTAGCCACAATATAATAAGGTCAATATAATAATATGAGTAGAATAATATGAGCAAATTAATATGTAAATAAAGGCTAATAATATATCAAATAACATTCAATAATAAGTAGCAATATGAATGTAAATAACATGAATCATTCATGTACTATGCATGAAGAACAACTTACAATATTAATTGCTCAAAATGTATGCAATATTTATTACTCCACTTTCTCTTACAAATATGATATGATGATGATGATGATATTGATAATCTGATACTATATTATTCTTCTATGGAGTACTATATATCCATAGTAGAATGAATCTTTGGATACTTGACTATTCCTTTCCATATTCCAAGTCTCATGACTCTTGGGTTCTCTACTTGACATTTTCATACTTGATGAACACTTGACTCTATATTGTATGCACACCTAAACATGACTCTTGCACTTCTATAACTTGAACATTCTAATCTAAGACACTTGTGCACATATTTATATTACATATTTCCACTATTACATATAATAAACTTGTGCACATAGACTCAACTTACATTTGCACACTAACTCATATGCCACTTATGCATTTCCTAAACTTTACAACTTTACATGATACATGTGTATTTCCTACACATTCACACTTACATAAAAGGGGAAATATAACTCACAATATTTAATATGACTTAAACCTAATCTAATATTTACATATGTACCATGAAGGTACCATGGGGATACATTAGCATGTACCAAATACTGTAATATACTCCAAAACCTCCTTATATTACATTGTTTGGTTATTGAAGACTTTAGTCTTAAATCATGGTCTTCATATTTTTCTTCATTCTTCAAGTGACCTTGCAATGCATGTCATGTATTTTTTTCACATCTTGAACTTTTGATTCACTCAATGCTTGCATTGGTAGAAAGGTTGCTAAATCCAACTTCTTGTATCCTGTATTTTAGAAGTCTCAAGCAATTTATCAATAGTTTCATCTTAAAAAATAAGTTCTTGAGAAAAACCAATTGAATCTAAAGCATATATTCTATTTTTATTGATCCTATAGCCTCTATTATATTTTAATTCTTGATAATGCATTTGTTATGCTCATTTATACATTTAAATTCAATTGATCTTCCACTTTCAACCAATTTAGTAACTGAAATAAGATTGGTTGATAATCCTAGAACATACATAACATACTCTAGTACAATTTCTAAAAAGTATATACTAGTTGTCACAATACCACTTCCATGAACTAGATATATCTTATCATCTAACCACTTTTGTAGAAACTATCCTCATTTTCTCTACACTCAAATCATTGCAAATTACTAGTCATATGATGACTAGCTTTTGAATCTATATACCAAATATATTTTTTGTTTGAATGGTTTGATTAGATTCATATGATACTATTTTGCATCTTTAACAAGATTTTTGAAGAGTATGTTGTTGCCCATTAATTTTTTTTTTTGAAATTTTCCTTTTATTAAATATGACTTTGTGTTTTGATAATGCCTTCTATGTTGAAAAATTCCTCTTGATAACTTATCCATTTTTGTACCTTTTGAAGTAGACAACCTTATAAATCCTAAGTTTAAATAAATCAAATTTTCTAATTTAATTCCTATGAGGTAGCAAACCCTATGTCTCCATAGTTTTAGAAACTAAAAATAAATATTTGCAAATTTATGTTTTTCCTAAGTTTGATGTTGAATACCTTTTATCTCCCAAATAGATAAATTTACAAAAACTCAATAAATTCAAACCTATCCCTTTTTTTTTCAAAAATAAACTTTTCAAAAACTTTTAAATATTCTTTCAAAATTTTATTTAAGAAAATTAACTAGTTGGTTGACATCCTCATTACTCCAACATTTTTAAAATATATTTAAATAAATAGCTAAAAAACAAACCATATTAACCTTATCACTCCATCTAATATAAATACTTCAAATAAACTTAAATAAACCTTAAACTTATCTCTCCAAATAATAAAGACTTAAATAAATCTTATAACTCCTTATTAAACTTATCTCTCCAAATAATCTAAAATGTAACCTTATAAACTTTAGACTTCAAAGTAATTTTAAAACTCTAACTAACCTATGTTGCATGCAAACATCTTATACTACCTACTCCTACTCCATGTGTGTTCGATATTCTCCACATTTAGCTAGTCCTCATTTCAAGCTTCTAAGATGTAGTTCACCTTACTACACCTATACATTTGCATGGGAAGGACAAGAATTTCATATGCTAATGCTTTGATCTCTAGCATAACTTCCTTTGTAGATATTATTCTACTCTAAATCCTTATTGAACTCACCAAATAAACTAATGCTCTTTGTTGTAATGCCAACTACAACCGAATATAAGTTGCTCTCAATTGTAAGCTTGTATAGCTCTCAAGTGTAACATTGAATGGATATGTTTGTATCAAGTGTAATATTGAATGGATGTGTTGATATCATGCATAACATTCAAGTATAATGTTTTAGGCTCTCCTTTCTTATTGATATGGCTACTATAAATCTCAATTCTATTATACATATAACCTATTTTTCTTCTTTCCAATACAAGGGCCTTGGACCTCTTTCTTAGAAGGGTATCTATTTCATTCTTCACTATCTCTATGCAATGACCACTTTATTTCTTCACAACGGTCCTCAATATGGGCCTCTTTCTCTTTTCTCTAAAAATATTTTCTTTTCTTTGGAAGACTTTTCTAATATTCCTACCTCTTGAACCAATTTATTTTGAATCTACTTTAATCTCTTATCCAATGTAGATTCAATGCTTGAAGTTAGAACTATATATCTATCTCAAGACTAATGTAACTTTCTCAAGACCTGATATATCTTTCTTCTTACTTTATTTGATGTTATCTATTCTATTGCTTCTCTCTTTGTTGCTACTATCTATTGCTTTCTTGAACCAATGCCAAGGTTAGAATAACTTGAATCTCTTTTTATTTTTTTAATGTCAATATCTAAATGACCTAAATCTCTTTATTAACTCCTAAATTATTTCTATCAAGGTCAATATATTTTTGACCTAAAATTTTATATCTTGAGTCAAGATAAATCTCTCTATGGCCCGAATCTTATTTCTCTATATTTAGAAGCTAAAAATCTTCTCTATCCTTTGTAGGAATATTATCACACTTTTGCTGCTTAATTTCTATTGTAACTCTATCTCTTACTCTATATTAGATTCAATATCAAGGTCAATTTCTTTATGACCTAAAACTTCTTTTAGTTGCTTCTGTCAATGTCAAGGTGACTTGGATGTCTCTAATTCCTCATTAATGTCAAGGGTTAGCAATGAACTTGAATTCTCTCTTGATATAAAGGTGACTTTGAATGTCCCTGTATCTTATATAAATATCAAGGTGATGTTTAATGTCCACGTATCTTCTATCAAGGTGACACTGAATGCCTTTATATATTCTATCGATGCCAAGGGATATATTTGTCTTTGATTATTCAACTTTCTAAAATTGATGTCAAGGATTGGGTATATCCCTAAATGATTAACTATATCAAATTTGATTCACCTTCCATATTAAATATTAAGGGTTAGCTATGTTCCTAAATGTTAAACTATCTTAAAGTTGGTTTAGCTTCAACCTTCAATGTCAAGGGTTGGCTATGCCCCTGAATGATCAACTATCTTGAGTTTGATATGCCTTTCAATATAGCTAAGTCCTGGTATTCATTGGTTATTCTTCAAATGTGGAAAGACTCTAGTTTTTCTACTCAATATGACCTTATAACATAGTCTAAGTATCACTACATTCAAAGTGGACAAACTCTTAATCAACTTTATCATACTCGACAAACTCAATTTTAATAATTATGGCTAATAAACTCTATCAATTTGGATAGAGTCTGGTTGTAGATCTGATACCACTGATGGTATTTTAAGCCTTAATACTACATAAATATCACAAGATCAAATAGAATGTAGCCATAATATAATAAGGTCAATATAATAATATGAGAAAATTAATATGTAAATAAAGGCTAATAATATAACATTCAATAATAAGAAACAATATAAATGTAAATAGCTTGAATCATTCATGTACTATGCATGAAGAACAACTTACAATATTAATTGCTCAAAATGTATGTAATATTTATTACTCCACTCTATCTTACAAATATGATATGATGATGATGATACTAATAATTTAATACTATATTCTTCTTCTATGGAGTACTATATAGCCATAGTAGAATGAATCTTTGGATACTTGACTATTCATTTCCATATGCCAAGTCTCATGACTCTTGGTTTATCTACTTGATACTTGCATACTTGATGAACACTTGAATCTATATTGTATGCACACCTAAACATGAATTTTGCACTTCTATAACTTGCACACTCTAATCTAAGATACATTTGCACATAGACTCAAATTATATTTGCACACTTACTCATATGACACATGGATTTCTTGCACATTACAACTTTACATGCTAAAATTTGTACACAAAGTTATTTTTTTATTTCTATATTTACATATGGTTTAAGATAAAATGATTCAATATGAGTTTTTATCTAGTCTTGCATAGCAATTTCCATCACCCTTAGCATAACAAATTATTTTCACTTATATACCAATTATACATGGTGATTGAAACAATAGATTAGTTTAATACTTTGATGCTAGAGTAATTAGAATAATTTCAATCTATGTAAAGATAAGATGTTATCAATGATATCAAAATATGATACCATTAACAAGGATATCATAAAAGGGGTTTTTTTAGTTACATTTGTGTCAAGGGAAACTAAAAATCTAACCTAAAAATTGTAGCAATAGAGTAATACAATATACAGATGAGCTTAGTGAATAAATTATTTACCCATATTTATTTGTTTCTCATGATTAATGCTCAAATAAGAATACTTTTCCATTTATTTGGTGAAAATATTTATTGCAAAGGTACAAAATAAAATGAAATTCTAAAGTAGACATCCATTCCCCATATTTTTGGCTAAGGTAGGGTCACTTTTGTGATAGATATGCCTTTCATAGATGACAATATGGTTGAGATAGAATACCTTGTCCTTATAAGATACGACTATTAGAAAAAGTATTGGTGTTTTTATTCTTGGATTTGAGAAGAATGCATATACATTTATCAAGAGTTTAGACAAAGGATATATATAACATGATATATCAATAGATATATTTATTAAAGAGTTATGGAAATTATATATTTGGTTATAACTCATTTGTATCCAATATTATCCATGAGAGGATATTGCATGTGGTAAATGCTACTTCGATGTTCCTTTATTAACATGTTAGTGATTATCATTATAAGTAGGGATTCAATATATTATGGAGTATGTCATTGGATATCTTAGAGTATGACATGACATGATTTTATGTTATGGTAATACCCTTTCATAAGTAATGGTTTAGGTAAAAGGTATATAATTTTCAATTTGGATGAGTATTCTTATAACTAGATCTCTTCTATTTTGAGTTGGATTTTTCACTAGTTGAAACTACATGCCTTAAATCATAATTGCAGTACATAAAAATCTTTTTATACTTCATGTTTATATTTTTTCAAGTATATTTGACATATCCATTGAATTCAAGCAAGTACTTGTCTATATATTACTTATTTCCTTTCATATATGATTGAAAAGACATCAAATGCATTATTGTAACTTAATAATATTAAGATAAAGTCATATTTAAATGTATTATGATTGACTAAATAGTATTGCAAGAGTAACATGTATAATATCCATTTAATATTATGATTTTTAACTACTTCGTGAAACCAAGTATTCATCTACAACTTCCTTTTCCATTGTTCATTCTCTCTAATATTTATGTTGAGGATAACATCTCTCTAAACATCAAAGTATACATAAATTGAGATACTATACTTATTTGTATCTATAAAAGGGGAATATACTTAGTTGTATTAATAATTCTAGTAAAAAGAAGACTTTTAAACTTAAATTATATACCCTAAATAGTTGGTGTTCTTTATAAAACATAGATCCCATGTTTCAATAACACTTTTATAATTGTGCACATGATCATGATTGACATCTATAAATATTTTGAATACATTAAACTAATTAAAACACTTAATAAATAATTTATTAATTGAATTTAATTAAAAATGTTAAATTGAGATCTTAAATTTGTATTTAACATAATTTTGACCAATTATATCACTTTTATTTTAATCTCCCCATCCACCTAAGTCCTTGGAATACCATTATGCAACTACTTTGACATCTTTAAAAGTTTTGTATTCATTATATAGTTGATATATTCTAAGATATGTCTTAATGATACCACTTGAAAAATCATGTTCTTTTTTTCCATTGTCACTCTAAAAAAACCTCCATAAATATATTGTTGTTGCATATGCAATCAAATGAAATATCATGTAGACAGAATTGTCTTACATGTTCATCCAGTCATAGCCAATGCTTATTATTATTAACACACCATCCATGTATTGATATGATTTTAGTGTTTTTTAAAATATCTATTTTCATGAATGGGGTCATCCGTTATAGAAAACTATAAATCTCTTCTTTATGACATGATTATTATTTCTATTGGACATGACCCTATTCATTGTTGCTTTTAATTATTTAAAGCTAACATACGACACCATGATACACTTGGTAGGAGTGATGGTAATGCTATTAAATATATTTTTAGGGTACAAATGTATAGTTTTTTATAAAGTCAACAATGGATAAAATAGTTCCTGGTAAAAATATGGTCTTTGACAACCGATATTCATTATATTACTAATAAAAACCATGTATATGGTTGACATAAATATAAATAATTTTAAAATAAATTATATATGAATTGAGTAGCAGTCATTCTAGACTCTACAAGATATATTGACATAGAAAAGTTAAGGGTTTCTCAAATCCTCAAGATTCATGGTACCATAGTATTACTAGCTCATATATATTGGTTTCCATATGGATTTCTATGATATGGGATAACATCATAGTGGATTTCAACATTAGACCTCTTCATGGTTGTAGCACCACCTTCAACATTAGAAGAACTATGAATTCATATTTATCTTGGTTCAAATGCCTATGGTGTTTGCAATTTGAGTTATTTTATGTTGTCATTGATGTCATATGGATCACATTGAGTTTTGGTGGGCAGATGATATTTTGGAAAGCATGGATAAATTCAGGGTTTTTGTGAAAACCAAGGAAGACAAAATAAAAGGTTTTATTTAAAACCATGGATGGCATATTTGAAATGGGTTTTTCTTAAAACCTAGGTTGGATTTTTGTTTCATCAAAAAAGGTGCCATGGTGATGGAGATATTTAATTTTAAATATTTAGTTTAAATTTTAATTATTTAAAATTTAAATTTAAATTTTAAAATTAAAATTAAAGTTAGTGCCGATGTCTAAAGAAAGAGGGAAAATCACTAATGCGTCGACGTCATCAAAAATGAGGAGAAGACTATATAAAAGGGGATCCTAAGGTTCATTTAAAATTCATCCTTGCTCGTGTTAATCATTGGCTAAGCATCCGAAGAGAGCACGTGTGAAAATTGTTTTGAAAAGGGAGACAACAAATAAATCCAAGGTTGGTCAAAAGCCCAAGATATTGTAGGTAGAGTGGCGCATTGGCAATCAAATTTTTGTTAAGGTGTGTGGCAGCAATTTACGTCAAGGTTCGAATCTCCTTGACTGCATTCAAAGATATTGTAAGGAAAATGCTCGAAGAGCTTTTGGTTTACGTGGAAGGGAGGAAGGACTTAAGGCACGCCGTGCCTTTTCTTTATGAATGAGTGGTTAGCTCATGTGGCAACCTTAGCCACGGCTAAGGCACTCGTGGTGTGTGCAAATTGGGGGTTCGAATCCCCTTGAGGAGGTAATTACATTTTGCTCTAATTAATTTCGTTGATACCCTAGGATAGGAGTTATAAGGTGGCTAAGGAATAATTAAAGTTTTTAATTAAACTTTAATTTTATAAGGGCTGTGATTATTATTTCAGAGGTGGATGAGTTGTTGATTTATTTTGATATTCATGAAATTAAAAATTAAGATGTAGGAGAAATAAGGAGTTGTTATAAAATATTTTTGACAACCTTATTGATTATTATTTTTGATAAGGGTTTTTATTAAAAAGGACTTTGGTGGATGTGTTTATTAAGTTGGAGTAAAAAGGTGTAAATTGAGTTATGCTTGTCTTGTGATTATTATTTGAAGTCCACTAACCCTTATTGAAATTGGAAAGAAAAGTTGTGTTTAGTGTGGTAGATTTTGTGGATAAACTTCTTGGCATAAAAAAGGTATGGGCACATTATCCTATTGATTATTTATGGTGGTTGATTTCTAGAATATCATTGGGGTGAAAAGGATTGAATGTGGTTTCCTTTTCGAAAGTGGTTTGTTGAATGCTTCAAGGTTTTCTAGTTTGAGAGTTGTGTTTAAACCTTGTTTTATAAGCATAGTTGTTGAAGTCCATTGGTTGTGAAAGAAATTTAAAAGAACATGAGTATCATTGTTATGTGATATTTGTGGCTGAGCATTGTTGGAAACATTTGAGTTGGTTGATACATACTTGGACTAGAGTTTTTGTGAGAAATAATAGTCCCTTATGGTGATTGGTTGAGTTGAGTTGATTGAGCCTAGTCAAGTGATTGTGTGAGGTGATTGGTCAAGTTCCATGAAACAAAATATTCCATAATTCTGATTTGATTTGATATTGAGCTTAGAACATATTGAGTCTCTAACAATTCTCTTTATGATTCTATGAGTTGATTTTATTTGAGTTGAGTTGAGATCATTGTGGATCATTGTTGTCATCCATTGAAGAGTACATTTTCATTCATTGTTGAGTTCATCTTTGAGCTTTACCTTGATAGATTTGTGGATGAGATTTGAGTGCTACTTGAGCATGATTGATTGAGCCTTTGAGAAGGCCTTTGTGGATAGTTTTGGGATAGCCTTTGTGGAAAGTTTTGGGACAGCCTTTGTGGACAGTTTTGGGACAACTTTGTGGACAGTTTTGGGATAACTTTGTGGATAGTTTTGGGATATCTTTGTGGAAAAATTTATGGATAGTTTTGGGACATATTTGTGGACAGATTTGAGCAAGTTATTGGTGAGCTTGCTAAAGTATATTTGGGCAAGTTCTTGATGAGCTTGCTAGAGCCGATTTGAACAAGTTCTTGGTGAGCTTGTTGGTGCAAATTTTGGAAAAATCCTTGGTGAGCTTTCTAGAGAAAATTTGAACAAGTTCTTGGTGAGCTTTTTGGAGCATATTTTAGGCAAGTTCTTGGTGAGCTTGCTAGAGAATATTTGGAAAAGTTCTTGGTGAGCTTGTTGGAGCAGTTTTGGATAAGTTTTGTGTGAGCTTGTTATTCAGTTTTGGACAAGTTCTGTCTGCGTTTGTTATTCAGTTTTGGACAAGTTTTGTGTGAGCTTGTTATTCAGATTTGGACAAGTTCTGTGTAAGCTTGTTATTCAGTTTTGGATAAGTTCTATGTGAGCTTGTTATTCAGTTTTGGACAAGTTCTGTGTGAACTTATTATTACCTAGATTTGAGTAGATCAAATAAATCATTGTATTAGATAAGGATCCTTATTTATGTGTGAAATATTATAAGGAGATTATCTGGTGGAGTACCCCACATTGGAAGAACCACGTTAAATATTATGTCTCAATTGTCTGTGGTGACTTGTGCTCTTGCTTACTACTACTATTTGAGTTATTAATGCACACTGCTATATTTGGTTATTGCAATTAAGGACATTAATTGATATTGATTTGGAAAGAAAGTAAAAAGTGATTTTATATTATTCACACCCCCTTTCAGTATAAGCTTGTGTTCTTCAATTGGTATTAGAGTGGGTTCCTTTAGAAAGGCTAAAATATTGAGGGAATATTCTACAAGAACACAGATGGCTTCACAAAATGGATCATCTACAAATAAGGCTCCATTGTTTGATGGTAACAATTATGCTTTCTGGAGCATGAGGATGAAGAACTACTTGATATCACAAGGATATGAGATATGGAAAATGGTTGAAAAAGAGTATAGGGTTGAAGGTGATCCCAATGCAGATAAGACTATTAGGAAATTGGTTGAGATCAATGCAAGAGAAACAAATTATATTTTGAGTGGGTTTCGTGAGACAAATTTTGCAAAGTTCATGGTATGTAATTCAGCTAATGAAATGTGGACCAAGTTGTAGAATACTTATGAAGGATATTCGAAGGTAAAGTTGGAAAAACTACAAACTCATAGAAAAATATTTGAGAAATTGAAAATGGAAGATTCTGAAGTATTGTAAATTTTTTACTTTGTGTTGATGAGATTACTAACACCATGAGAGGCCTATATTTTGAGATGAAAGAATCAGAAGTTAATCAAAATGTTTTGAGATCACTTCCCATGAAATATGATTCTAATGTTTCAGAAATAAAAGATACAATGGATATCAACAATCTAACAATGGAAGAATTGCAAGGTACTCTCATAGCTTATGAGATGAAGGTAAGTAAGAATCAGGTTACAATAAAATAGATTGCATTCAAGGCTTCATAAAAAGAGAAAGGAAAAGTTTTAGAAATAAGAAGAGGTTCAGATAATGATGAGGATGCTAACTTCATCAAAAGGAATAAGGACTCAAGTAATTTTAGAGATGTAAAGAACGTTAGATGCTACAAGTGTAGTGATCTTGGTCACTATGCATACAAGTGTCCACATGAAGAAAAAAGTGATGATGAAAAATAGGGTCAAATAAGAAAATAATATGGAAAGCATAAGCATGACAAAGATGACAAATACAAGCAAAACAAGTATGAGAAGAAAAAAAATTTCATAAGGCAAAGAAATATTACTACATTGTAGAAGCAAGTGATAACTCAGATCATAGTGATAGATACAAATTAGATGATGAAAAGGAAGAACATCTATTCTTAGGAATAGAAGGTGAAAGAGAGAAGTGATTTGTGTGTGGTCAAAGAGATTACAGATCAGGATATTGCAATGGTTTCAATGGTAGTGAATATGAGATGACACATTAAGGAAACAAGCATGGTCAAAGAAATCTTGAGAGTTTGTTTGCTATAGAATATTATAATGGTCTCAATGATAGTGAAAACAAAGAAGTCTCACTTTTGGAAATAGAAAATGAAGAGGATGAGCCAAGTAAAAAAAAATAAGAAATCAAAAGGCTAAAAGAAAAATACAGGAATCTTGAAAACAAAATTCAAATAGATGTCAAAATTAGAGAAGAACTAATTCAAACAATTAGTAATATCAGAGAAGAGCTTCAAAATGCAAAAGTATAGAAGAAAGGATGAATGAAGAACTAAGGGTAACCACGTAAAGACATGATACATTAGATGAAAAGGTTCAAAAAGGAATGTAAACTTATTTTAAGGTTGTATCTTACTTCCAAGAAAAGTCACACTCAAAAGGAAAGGAAGTTCTAAAATATGAAAGCAGGGAAGCACCTAAGATTTGTGTGGAAAGTTCCAAAGTTCCTATGGCTCCAAATATTTAGTTTGGATCTTGTTTTGAGATAGGTGAATCAAGTTCAAAATAAAAATAAATTCTTGAAGAGGAAAGCAAGGAAGAAACTAAGGAAGAGGATTTAGATGCTACAAAGAAGGTTCAAGGATGCAATGCACAAGTTGAAGATGATCATAAGGATAATGGTCAAGAAAGGTATGAGGAACCAAGGCATGAAAAAAGTGCTTTTCAAGGACATTGTTTTTCTTGTAATGGATTTGGACACAGGGCCATACATTACAGGGTCTATGGATCAAATAAGTTTGATTTTGCTAGAAGGAACTTCAAAGGAAGAAGGTATAATTTTTAGGGACATTGCTTCTTATGTAACAGGATTGGTCATAAATATTTTCAGTGCAAAGGAAATGAGCAACATGGTTTTGGTTTTAGAGCTTCACAATTCAGAAGTCATGGTCATAATGGTCATGAAAACAAAGCTTCAAAATACAGGGTTCAAGAAAGTTATGAATATGGAAATTTTCTCACAAAGTTAATCTTACCGAAAAAGGACCTAAGATCCTTTTTGCTATTGGGATGAGGAATATCCTGGATAGCGGCTATCTACTATGGGTCTATAACAATCCCATATTTCAAAATGACATGCCCTAACAACTTACCCTCTGTTACCCCAAAGATGCATTTTTTTGGATTTAGGGAAATTCCATGTTCCCTGCACCTTTGGAGTACTTTCCTCAAGTATTTAACATGACCTTCCCTATTCTTGGAGAAGACAGGGATATCATCCACATAGACAATAATGCACTTACCAATGAGCCCCTTGAATGCAAAATCCATGGCTCTTTGTAAAGTGACTCAAGTGTTCAAAAAACCAAATGACATCCTCCGATAGGCAAATGTTCCCCACTTCATGGTGAAGGCCGTCTTCATCCTATCATTTGGATGTATGAGAATTTGATTATATCTTGAGTATCCATCCAAAAATGACATAATTTCAAACCCATTTACCTTTTGGAGTATCTCGTAAATGGTGGGTAATGGGTAATTGTATTTTTGACAAGCTTTGTTCAAATTTCTAAAGTCTATGCACAACCAAATTTATCCACTCTTTTTCCTAACAGGGATAAGATTAGCCACCCATGTGGAATGCCTAATAGGGAATATGATTTTGGCTTCCATAAGCATCTTCACTTCCTTCTCTATCAGGGGCTCTAGTATTGGGTTAAACATTCTTTACCTCTGTCTAAAAGGCTTGGAATCAGGCTTCAGAAGAATAGTATACATGATTACATTTTGGTCATATATTTTCAGCTCTTCATAGCTCTAAGCTATGCAATCAATGTACTCTCCTAAAACCTGAGCTATTGAATCTTTCTCTCATTGTGTGTATGCCTTTGCAATTAACACTTCATGAGGATCTACTACACTCCCCAATTTGATTGAATTGCATGATTCCTTGGGGATGGTATTTTTATTTCCTTTTTCTTTTTATATCCAATATCAATTTTTTTTTCAAGAGATGCCCTATCACTTGGCATCTCGTTCTATACTCTTGTTGTTCCTACTTCTACTTGCCTCCTCTCTTCTTCGTCTATAACCTGATTTTCAAATATACCAGAATTAGTAACAAAACTAAAAATGTGTCTATCACTATCAAATACCTATAAATTCGTGATATTGTCTGGTATGGAGGGGCAAGGCACTAAATCTATGGAATTTTTTTTACATTTTTTATGGTCAGGAGGAAAAATCATGTTGGTCGCTACAACTAATGAATTAGCCATTTTATTATTTTTTCTTGAGATGAGAGAAATATTGAAAGCATCAAAATCATTAATTAATTCCCTCACTCTGGTTTTATAGAGGTTCAACCTCTTGTCTCTTCAGGTATACTGCTCCTTGACCTATTTGACTACTAACTCTGAGTCTCCCAATGCCTTAAGGCACTTTACCTTTTCTCTTAGGGCTAACTGAAGTCCAAAAATTAGGGCTTCATACTCCGCCACATTATTGGTGGCCGAGAACTGTAGTCTGTAGGCAACAATCAAAAGGCTTACTACCAGGACATGCGAGCTCTACCCCAACTCCTGCACCTTGTTTTGATTTGGACCCATCAAACTTTAGGGTCCACACCCTCTTGTTTTCTTTTGATGTACCATGGTAAAGATTATCATTTTGGGACCCTTCGGCTATGTCTTCTATGTCAAAATTGTAAACCCCTAATTCTGTTTTAGTAAAATGAATCTCATTGGGTTTATTATACACTATAATCATTTCCCTAAGTCTGGGCTATATGTCTACCCATATTTGGTTTGCAACTCCTCTCCATGGAAACCATATATGGGAGGAATCAGTAACCACATAATCATTGAGACTTTTGCTCCAATATCTGCCCAAAACCATGCCATACTTGGCAAAAATATTTAGCACAAGTATATCCATGTAATTTTGGACCCTAGGCTTTGAGTTGATCTGAAATAGGACATATTTTACAACACCTACTACATCCACCATAAATTTTTCCAATTGGAAAACCTTATAATTTGAATGAACAGGCTTAAGTCCTAGCTTTTGGCTTATCTCAAGAGGCATGATGTTGGTCGAGGCACCAGAATCAATCAAATAGTTGTGTAAATTATTTCATGTGATCCTAATGGTTATGAGAAAAGGGGGTACCTCTGGTTTCTCTTTCCTCATAGCAAGTTGGGGTTCTACAAATTTAACCTCATGAATTTGACTCGGGGAATTCAATCTCTTCCCCTTGATTTTATCCTACCCCAACAATTGAGAGACATCATACATTGATATGTTTGTCTTGGTCCTTTTCATGTCTTCTTCCAAGTTATAAGTGGATGTTCCAGGATTTGACACTTTTGGCATTGTCCTAGGTGCTTCCAAAAATGGAGGTGGTGGATTCACCTCATATTTTGTATTAGGATGAACTAAAGGGTTGTTTGTGGAAGTAGAGGATGTTTTGGGATCCTTAGAACTCCTAGTAAAATACTTGTGATTGGATTTCCCAAAATTTCTAGCGGCCTGAGCTTCCAAGGCTTCATCCTCTTCCTCTCCTAACACATTCATATCTTCCTCCATCTCATCGTTTTCTAAATAATAAATAAATTTAGACACCAAAGCATCTGAATTTCTATGGCAACAATGATGCATTTCCTCATCACATGACTCTAACTCATCACAATCCCCTAACACATCAGCTTGATTGGCTATCGGATTGGATACGCACCCATTATTAGGCTACGTATTGTACGGTCCTGTTATCCTATGGTCGTGGTTTCAATTGGGCATGGGATTTTAGGCAACTTGTTTTTGTAACCAAATGATGTCATTGCCCTATTTGATGTTCATTCTCTTGAGTTATTCCTTCTCAAAATTGGAACCTTGTGGCTGGGACATGACAACCCTAGATCCATTGACATTTTTGACATTAGCAACCTCTGGATTAGGTACTAAGGTTTGAATTTGGGTGTTTTGGGTCCACCATGGACCCTTGGCCTACATAGGCACAACCATGGGATACACATTTGAGGTCTGAGTACTACTCGCCTCAAATACTGATAAGGTTATCCGATTAGAAGCCATCGTTTGCAGAGTGGGTGGAATGGCAACATAAGGGTATGTTGTAAAATATGGAATTATGGGAGCGAATGGGTATGACTGATGATATGGCAAAGAATTCATCATGGGCATCTAAGGTGTCACAACTTGATTCATCATGGCAAATTGATTGTAAGGGCCATATTGCCCTAACACAAGAAATTGAGGCATAGTGCCACCTTGCGATGTCATTTGTTGCTCAATAGTCATGGCTTCAACATAGGCTAAGGCCAACATTGTAACTTGAGTATTTCTCCTAGTAAACATGGTTGTCATCGGGTCTAAGTCTACGAGGTATAATTGCAATGCCACCATAGCGTCTATTGCAAAATGACGAGTCACGTTTATGTAAAGCTTTTAGAATCTGGCATTAAATATTCTGATAGGTTCATTAGGATACCTCTTGCATGACACAAATTGGTTATACATGATGGTGGGATCTAAAAATGACCTAAATTTATTAACAAAGGTAGCTTCCAACTGGGACCAATATGTAATGGATCCTGTAAGAATATTCCTATACCATTCATGAGAAATTTGGTCAAAGCTATTAGGGAAGAGTCGACAAGCAACGTCTTCATGACTGACTCCATGACTAATCATATGGTCCTTGTAAATTTGAACATGCTCTTCAGATGAAATGGGACCATCATGGACAAACTTAGGAATAGACCTCTCAAGGTGCCTATGTATGTCATGGACATACCTAGGTATACTTAATGGAAAACTTTGGGTATCAAACCAATAAACTGGTTGTTGCTATTGCTATTGTTGGGCCATATTAACCAAATATAATGACCCTACTAAAGTAGTTGACACACTAGGGATGATGTATATGGGTACACTTGATGTATCTCTTACGGTGGAACTAATGGGTGCACACCCATTAAAGGTATTCAGATTCCAATATATGAGAGCTAACCTTTCCAAATATTGGCAAAGTGTCTCTAAACCTAATGTATCAGAAGGTTCAGATTGAATTTCGATCCCTTGGATTTTGTATCTCAGTTTCCTAGGTTTGGGATAAAGACTTTGAAAAATGGTTTCCTTAGTGGTTTTAGACCTAGTAGCAATGCGTCTCGGTGGGTCCAGCCTGAGAAACTTAAATCTATTCTACTAAGGTTTCTCACAAACTAGTCAAGAGTAACACATTGCACCTGCAAACACAATATTGTTGAAACAAAACTGACCACGTTAGCATTAGCAAAAAAACTAAATCACAAAGCATAAAATAAGGCCCTCTTTCTAGCACCAAAGATGTTGAGTGTATATTTTTCCCAATTGCAAAATACCACCACATGTAGAGTATTGAACAGAAAAATCTCTCTTGAAAAGAAACCAAATGACAAACATTCAACTTCTCCAAGGCTCTGGTAAAATATCTAAAATATTACAATAATTCCAGAAATAATTCAATGATGCATGTGACCATAAACAAGGGGCCTTTGCTGGTTCTAAACAATGCTTAATGATTGAAATATCTAACTAAAAGCAAATGCAAAATAAAAGTAGTTCTTTTTAGTTTTTTTTTTTTTTTAAATAGGTGCCACCCTGAATCCCTGTTAGCAAAGTACTTTATATTCATTTAAAAGGTTTCAAATGATAAAATGTGAAATTTTCCACCTTAATTTAATGCCCGTGCCTTTAATATGAAGTAAATTTTAGATAGTGGGTTCATTTTATCTTCCTTATGTTGATGCCACTACCCTAATAGTGATTAGTAGAAGTTAGCCTGTTAGCAATGTTAGCAAAGTTAGCTTTCACTTATTATCTTAACTTAATGTGATATTGTCAGTTAGTATCCCTCCTAAACCATGTGTTTTATCTGAAAGCTTAGATTAGTGAATTTTGGATGTACAAAAATTTTGGAAAATGACCAGAATGGAAATAACTTGAAAGTTTAACAATTCTAGAAATGGACTAGAATAGAAATGAAACTAAAAGAAAATTAGCAGAAATTCTGAAAAATGACCAGAATGGAAATAAAAGAAACTAAAATTCTAGATGGACCAAAATGAAATGATTAAATGTTTGAATTAAAATGAACTTAACAAAAATGAATAAATAAACAATGCATATTTGGTTAGCTTAAAAAGTCAAATTCTGAATTATTTTAGCAAGCTCCTCCTTTCAAAATCCCAAGTTATGAGGTAATCATAAAAAAACATGAATTAATGGACCTACAACATAAACACAATACCATTAAATCAAGTGCAAGACTCAAAGTTAATAATAGAAAAATTCCATCATCTTGATCTTCGCCTATTGCAACCCATTTCATGGAATAATACAATGGCTAGAAGTCACTAAAATACAAAAATGATAAGACACTAAAAACATTAGTTTTATGATTAGAAACCCTCCTTTTTATTTTTCTCACAAAAGTTTTCTACCCTCTCAAAATCTGAAAAATGCTCTTTCTTATTGCTTTTCGGAATGTTACATCATTTCCAACCCCCCCTAAACAGGTAGGATAACAAGGTATAAATAATTCTTAGAAGTCCTTTCGCTTCAACTTCTTTCACAATTAAAATAATAAATGGATATAAGAAAATAATCCATCATCATTTGCTGTGATTTAATACAATAAAATAACACTTCTAAACATTATTTTAAACAATCACAAAACCAAAAACATAATCTTACGTAACTCCTTATGTCTCCCCTTTCTCTTATCACATAGGCATTCTACCCAAGAACACCCCTTTGCACCCATAAAAATGAATAATAAAAAACATTTAACTATACCTTATAACCCCTACGATTTTAGGCCTCCTTTAAAACATTGAATATAATCAAACAACATTCACATTAAAATAAGGCAGGCCAATCTCATTCAGCGAGATTTTCACTATGCTATTTGAAACCAAGGCCCGATGGTATCTCTTCGAAGCCATACCAAATGTACCCAAGGATTGGGATGACGTCCCCCATCCTGGGAACTTTGGTTTCCATATAACCCAGTGAGGCCATCACACCATCGACGTAGCCATGGCGCTGTCAAAACCAACATCGTGGTGCTACGATCGATGCAACCATGGCACTGTCAAAACAACATTACCATGGTGTTGTGTTCGATTGCAGCCATGGCGTTGTCAACACCACGTCAGGGGGCTACCATTGACATAGCCATGGTGTTGTCAACCCTTCACCATGGATGTCAAGCTTCTTGCTCTCACACTCACATTGTGCAATACCATCAAAAAAATTTCTATGCTCTCAAGGTAGACCTTTATCCCCATTTATTAGGGTTATGGGTTGCCCTAATAATGTTTCTTTGACGACATGCCTCTGGTTTCAACTGTTTTACTGTCAAATCCGATGCTTTATGTGTTGTCCTCCTGAAACCCTAATGCTATCTTTGGACCACTTTTTCTTTTTCTAGCGTTATGTAGCCTTGAACGTTTTGGAATAGTCACCCTTGCCTTTGATCGTTTTGAATAGCCGCCATAGCCTTCTCCTGCAATCAAACGTAACATGGTCAAACATATTATTATCACATCCTTTGTAATGTATATTATAATAATATTATTATATATAATATAATAATATTATTATGATAATAATATTTTAGAATAAAATAGTCATAATAATATTATTATAATAACATTTTAGAACATCATAATAATATTACTATTATATACATAATATAATTAATGTAATTATATTAGGTAGATAATAGCATATTATTTTCTATCACAATTTCTTTGTACCTTTTGTATCCTCTTGTTTTAGGTAATGTTTTGGTCAGGCTTTGCTTTATTAAACACATTCCATCACTTAGATAGTATGAAGAACATTAAACTCTATTTATCAAAATGGATTTTAATTAATCTAAGAATTAATGCCTAGATTAATTAATAATTAAATATCAAATAACTAAAGCAATTAAAATCATTAACATAAACGGTCAAACATCACTATTATTACAAGCCAAAGAAAACCAAAAACATTTAATACCAAAACATGACAAGTTGGTCCCCAAGAAGCTTGGGATGGTTGTGGAAACTCAAAAATAGAGACCATGGTTGAGGAAGGTGGATCTAAGTATCACACGAAAGAAGAACCAAAAATTTTCAAAGCAGGCTGATCTGAGCCTTGGAATGACTTAAAGGAAGTCGATATGGAATCAAGATTGAGGTTTTTGAGTATGCCGGTGCATTAAAACTAGAGGAGCTAATCGATTGGGTAAATAGTATGGAGAAGTATTTTGAATGGAGTAATATGGCTGAGGAAAAGAAGGTGAAAATCGCATGCACAAATTTGAAAGGGTATGCTTTAATTTTGTGGGATCATCTACAGACAGAATGATAGAGGAAAGGAAAAGCAAATATCAAGGCTTGGGATAAGATGAAGAAGAAGTTGCAAGAAAATTTTGTGCTTGTAGACTATTCCTAAAATTTATTTTGTAGATTTTAGAACCTCCAACAGAAGGATTAAAGCATCAAGGACTACACCAATGAGTTCTACAAGCTATCTATTCATGTGGAGCATAACAAGACCGAAGAGAAAAGGGCTGCAAGGTATGTAAATGGCCTAAGTTATGTTATTCAAGATGAGTTAAGTATGCATAATACCATTATTGTAGAAGATGCGTATCATATGGCCTTGAGGGCCAAAGAAAAGCATAAGAGGAATAATTACATAAGAGAGAAGAAGGGATCGATATCTTATCCAAACAGGGGGCATGGGGGATCTAATTCATCAAAGGGAGAATACTCAAATACAAAGAAACAGGAAGAGATAGAGCAAGGTCATGGTACCTACCAAAGAGGAAGAGGAAATAGAGGAGGTCGAGGTAATGGGGGAGGTCAAACATGGAATGGATCATGGAAGCCATATACCTATTTTAGATGTGTTGAGGAATGTCACCGAGCATTTGAGTGCACCCACAATGATTCTGAAGAGAGAAATCAGGGAGGATAGACTAGAGTCAACCTGGTTGAGGAAGAGGATGAAACTAATATAGAAGTCGCTACAAACGTAGACAAGAATCTCATGATAAAGATAACATTGATTTCTCCAAAGAAGGCAAAAATGCAAGTGTATGAGGGTGGTGAATCCTAGCTATGAACAAATATCTTTCGCACAAGATGGACATCAGTAGGAAAGGTATGCAAAGTAATCATTGATGGTGGTAGTTGTGATAATATGGTCTATAATGTAATGGTAGATAAAATGAATCTAAAATGTGAGAAGCACCCACATACCTATCACATTTTATGGACCAAAAAAGGAAATGAGGTGACTATTGATAACAGATGTTTAGTAAAATTCTCAATCAAGAATACTTACAAAGATGAAGTTTGGTGTGACGTGATTCCTATGGATGCCTGTCACATACTATTGGGGAGGCCTTGGAAATATGATAGGAATATCGTCCATGATGGGGTCTAAATACATACACATTTTGGAAGGATGGTGCCAAGGTATTATTGTTACCTCTTCATGAAGAAGGGTAGAGCGAGAGCTTGCTGACCGTGAAGGAGTTTATCATAGAGGCACAAGAATTTGGTTGGTGCTATGCATTGACAAAAATGAAGATAGAGGCAAAGGAGGATCCTATAACACCAACAAAATCCAGGTTGTTGAAGGAGTATGCTGATGTCATACCATATGAGTTACCTGATGGACTACCACCGAAGAGGGATATTCAACATCACATTGATCTAATTATTGAGTTAGTTCTTCCAAACCAGGTAGCCTACCGATTTAGCCCAACCTAGAATGCAGAGTTGAATAAGCAAGTGACATAATTGATAAAGAAAGGATTCGTAAGGGAGAGCATGAGTTCTTGTGCAACTCCCACTCTATTAAATCCAAATAAGGATGGCTCATGGTGGACGTGTGTATATATAAGGTCCATAAATAAAATTACTATCAGGTACAAGTTCCTAATACCTAGAGTGGATGATATGACGCACATATTAGTAGGGGCTAGATACTTCAACAAGATTGATCTACAAAGTGGTTATTGTTAGATCAATATTAGAGAGGCATATGAGTGGAAGACTACTTTAAAAACCCAATATGGGTTGTACGAGTGGATGGTGATGCCATTCGGGTTATCAAATGCGCCTAGTACCTTTATGCGGTTGATGAACCAAGTGTTGCAAGAATACATTGGTAAGTTTGTGGTTGTATATTTTGATGATATCTTGATTTTTAGTAAAAGTGAAGAAGAAAACTTGCACCATGTAAGGTTGGTGTTAGAGTTATTACAGGAAGAGAAATTGTATGCTAATTTGAAGAAGTATCGATTTCTTAAAGAAAGCCTAGTGTTTTTGGGCTTTGTAATTTCCAAGTATGGCCTGAAGATGGATGAGGAAAAGGTAAGGGCAATTCTTGAATGGCAAATTCCAAGGAATGTAACAGAGGTAAGAATTTTCCATGGTTTGGCAAATTTTTATAGGAAGTTCATTAGAAAATTTAGCAACATTCTTGCATCCATAATAGAGTGTACAAAGGGGAAAAAATTTGTATGAATAAAAGAAACAACTCAGAGTTTTGAACTCTTGAAGAAGAAGGTTTTAGAAGCACCTGTACTGGAATTACCTAATTTTAGCAAAATATTTGAAGTTGACTATGATGTTTCACATGTGGGATTGGAGTTGTGTTTATCCAAGAGGGGCGACCAGTAGCATTTTTTAGTGAAAAGTTGAATGAGGGAAGGAAGAACTACTCCAATTATGATATAAAATTTTATGCAATTGTGCAGGCATTGAGGTATTGGTGACATTATTTGTTAGACAAGGATTTTGCACTATACACTAACCATGAAGCATTAAGGTATGTCAATTATTAGAAGAAATTAAATAGTAGAAATGCCAAGTGGGTTTCCTTTTTGAAAGAATACTTATTTGTGTTGAAGCACAAGTTTGGTAAGTAGAATAAGGTTGCTGATGCATTAAGCATGAGAGTACTATTGGTAACCACCATGGAGAATGCAATGGTAGGTTTTAAGGGGAATAAGTATATGTATGAATCTTATGCAGATTTTGGAAGCATTGTACAATAGTACAAAACTCCAGTTGTGGGTGAGACTGGTCAAATATTTGTTGAGTATGTTATGCAGGATGGATATTTGTTTAAGGAGAAACAATTGTGCATACCTGTCGGTTCCATGCAGGAGAATATCATCCATGAGCTGCATAGTGGTTGTTTGGCAGGACACTTTGGTGTAGACAAAAAATTGCTCTTGTGGAGGAAAAGTACTATTAGCCACAGTTGAAGAGAGATGTAATTTGATTTGTTTCCAGATGTAGAGTTTGCCAAGTGGCTAAAGGTCATGTGCAAAATACAGAGTTGTATATGCCCTTACCAGTTCCTCTAGGATCGTGGACCGACCTAAGCATGGATTTTGTGCTAGGGCTACCCCATACTCAGTGAGGTAAAGATTCCATTTTTGTTGTAGTAGGTATATTTTATAAGATGGGTCATTTTCTTGCTTTCCAAAAAACCAATGATGCAACCAATATTGCAGCACTTTTATTTGATGAAGTGGTGAGACTGCATGGAGTTCCAAAGACCATCACTTCAGATCGAGATGTTAAGTTCTTGAGTTATTTTTAGAGGACATTGTGGAAGAAACTGGATACAAAGCTATAGTTCAGTAGTGCTTATCATGTACAAACTGATGGACAAATTGAGGTTGTAAATTAGATCTTGGGTAATATTATGAGGTGCATAGTTGGTTAGAAACCATGACAATGGGATTTAGCCTTGTCACAAGAAGAATTTGCATATAATAGCTCAGTGAACCATTCGATAGATAAATCACCATTTCAATTTTTTTATGGCCAGAACCCCAAGGGTGTTCTAGATTTGGTTGAATTACCAATCCATGAGCATGTTAGTGATGATGTAGAAGCATTTACTGAACATATACAAAAATTGTAGGAAGAGATCAGAGATAAGTTGCATAATAGTAATGCTAAGTACAAAAAGGTCATTGATGTGCATATATGCATCCAATTATTATAGGTTGGGGATATGGTGATGGTTCACCTTTAAAAAGAGATATTTCCTAAGGGGATATATAATAAATTGAATATGAATAAAATTGACCCTTATAGGATTCTACAGAAAATGAATGACAATGCTTATAAGGTGGAATTGCCAGTTGACCTCGATATTTCACTAGTTTTCAATGTCTTTGATTTGCATGAATTTCATGGTGATATTGTATTTTTTGAAGAGGCAACCACCATATATTGGAAGAAGCAAATCCCTAAGAAGAAGAAGGAACACATTGCGCAGGTTCTTGATAGGAAAGTGATCACCACATGCAATGACAACTATAGAAAATACTTGGTACAGTGGGAAGGTTTTTCCCAGGCTGATAACACTTGGATTTCTAAGGAGGAACTAAAAAGGCTTGACATTGACAAGCTCAAGGTATTTCATCAGCAGAACTCATAGGAGCTGAGTTCATTTTCAACCAAAGGAGAATGATGCACCTTGCCAGGGCCATAAATTTTTCTCCAAGTGTCCATTTTGCTCCATTCTTATTTCAAAACGTGCATAATTGCATGGAGAAACTAAGGAGAGTAGCCCACATATTTTCATGCATGAAAATACCTCTAGGAGATCTAAAATTATATTTTATTGTAATTTTTAGTTTTCACAACTAAAAATGTTATCATAACTATTAGTGTAGAACTAGAGTGGGGTTGATATCTTGAGGTAGTGGGTTTTATTGAATAACGGGTGCATGATTCCATTTTGGATGCCATACGAGTTTTTTTTAGGGTTACTAAAAATAGCAAGTGAGTTTCTAAAAATATAAAGTTACTAAAAATAGTAAGGGGGTAGTGTAGGCTAGGGTTTTTATTTTTTTGGAGTATAAAAAGTTGGATATTCTATTGTAATAGGGATGGGGAATTAAGTTAATGAAAGGAATAATTTGTAGGTTTCTTTTATTGGTGTATTTTGTATGATGTCTTATATTGTAATTTTACCCTTGGAGTCCATTGACGATCTCTTGTAGTGAATTTCCATTAATATCTCTAACAATGTTTGGTCTAATCACCACTTGATATTCTAGATTATCCATGATAGAGGTGTTCTACATATTTTTCCATATAAGGCCTCAAATGGAACCATTCCCAAGGATGCATGGTATCCATTATTATATGTAAATTCAACTAGATGCAACAAGTCTTCCCATTTAGACTTTTGATCCATGTAATACATGTGAAGCATACCTTCAAGAAATTGGTTAAATCTCTCCATTTGTCCATCTATTTTTGAATGGTAAGTAGAACTAATATTCGATTATACCCACTGCATTATGAAGAGCCACAAAATTTTTGATGTAAACCTCGAATATCTATTTGATATGATCACCTCAAGGAATCCATGTAAACTAAATATTTCCTCGACAAACCTATTTTATACAATATATGAATCATCCTCAATGTTTCCTGGTATAAAATATACAACCTTAGTCAAATTATGCTGCCACCTGGTCTTAAGTAATCACACAATAAAATCCACAGATATAATCTATGACTTTTGAGTAGGTATATCATGTGGGTACAATTTTCCTTTTGGATTCTAATGTTCTAACTTAACCTTATGGTATTCCAAACATCTAGCAACTAAACTAGTGACATATTATTTCATTCCAGATCAATAAAAGTATTTTTCATGTTTTCTCTCATCTTTGCACCTCTCGGATGAGTAGAATATGGAGAACTATGTGCCTCTTACATAATTTTTCTCCTTAAATCACCAATTTTGGGTGACAACCCTATATTTAAAACATAAAAGTTCTTATTTTATGTTAAAATCCTTATTTTCCTTAGGATTTTATCAATTTTAGCTTGGATTTCAATGCAATACTGATATTGTAGTTGTATTTACCTAACTTTATCCATTAATCTATATGACTCTGGTTCAAAGCTGCTATACACCTTCTCCTACTTAAGGCATCAAAAACCTTGTTTTCGTTTCCTTTGATATACCCAATACCAAATTCATATTTGGCTAGTAACTCTACCCATATCCTTTGTCTTACATTTAACTTAGGTTGGATAAAGATATACCTCAAACTTTGGTTATCTATCCTTAGCTCGAATGGTTTTCCTAAAAGGAAATGTCTCTAGATCTTAAGAGCATGTACGACTGTTGAAACTTTAGGTCATGTGTAACATAATTTAGTTTCTGCTTCTTGATTTTTATAGAATTATATGCTACCACAACTTCATTTTAAGATAATACCCCTCCCAAGCCTTCCAAGGAAGCATCTATATGTAATATGTACTATAAAATTTCCATAAGAATTTGGTATATTGAGAATTGGTGCTATAGTTAGCTTATTTTTTAGAGTTACAAAAGTGTCTTCACACTTATCCATCCATTTTAACTCTTTTCCTTTCCTCTAAAGGTTGGTGATAGAGTAGGAAATATTTGAATAGTCCTTCACAAAATGCCTATAGTACTAGTGATTACCTTGAAGCTTCTAACTTTTGACACATTAGTGGGTGTAGACCAACTCAAAATGGCTTCAATTTTCTTAGGATCTATAACAATCCCTTCTGTAGATATAATATACCCTAAATATTTGACTTGAGGGACATAAAATTTACATTTAGATAAGTTTCTATAAAGTTGATTTTTTCTTAGCACCTCTAGCACTATCCTCAAATGCCAGTCATGTTCTTCCTTGGAGTGGGAATATATCAAGATATTATCTACAAATATTAAAACAAAAAAATCTAGATATTTATTGGACAAACTATTCATCAAACTCATAAAATTTGTTGGTGTGTTCATAAACCCAAATGGTAGTACTATGAACTCATAGTGTCCATATCTAGTCTTAAAAGTTGTTTTGTGAGTATTCTCCTCACGAATCCACAATCGATGATATCTAGATTTTACGTTAATATTTTAGAATATAGTGGCATAATTTAATTTATCAAAGAGATCATCAATTCTAGGAAAATTATTAATGGTTACTGTATTTAGAATTCTATAGTCAATGCATAATCTTGAGGAACCATCCTTTTTATTAACAAATAGCAGTGGTGCACCCTAGAGTGACACACTAGGTTTAATAAAACCTTTATCCAAAAAACTTTGGAGTTGCACTTTTAAATCTTTTAATTCGATAAGATTCATCCTATAAGGAGTTCTAGCAATAGATTTAAATATAGAAACTAATTTAATGGTGAAGTCAAATTCACATTGAGGTGGAAGGCCTAGGATATTTTTTGAAAATACATCCCTAAATTCATGTAGAATTGGATGTTTCTCAAACATTTCCACATCTCTATTATCACCCTTCTTACCATTTATCTTAACTACATACACTATTCCATATTTCTTGATTGCTTTATGAAGTTACATAGATAACAATAATTATAGTAAAAAATATCCTTACCCACTTTGACCCCTTACTCTCTTTTTATCCTTATCAATATATTCCATTCATCTTTCTTGGAAGTTCACTAGGACTCCATGAAAATTTAACCAATCCATTCCTAAGATAATATCAGGCATGTAGTAGTGCTACATATAAATGCAAACTAGTATATCCATTGGGTAAGGTGATCTTGGCCGTAGGTAAGGATTGATCCACTGAGTAAGTCTGTCTAGACCCATATTTAACTTTCCACCTTTGTACCAAAAATTTAGGTCTTTCTAGAATATTTCCAATAATACTAGTGGAAATAAAACTATTTGTAGCTCCACTATCAATTAAGACTCTAACATTTTTATTAAACAACTTACCATTCAATAGCATGGGAGTTGCTTATCCATCTAGATTTTGATTTTTCATAGCAGAATAGATTCGGTGTGGTTTCTCCTTAGTTCTATTACTTGAATATAGCTATTGGGGACACTTATTTGCATAATGTGGACCCCCACAAATGAAACAACCTATCCTGGGTGCTTGAGGTCTATCTTGCCTTTTATCCCTTGTTCTCTCTTTCTAAAATGAATCATTCTGCTTCTAAGGTTGGGGTTTTGAATTATTATTTTTTTGAAAATATTGGGACTAAAATATATAAGATATACTGATACAAAAATAAGTTACAATATATAGGCATGTGACCTATATCAGAACGTGACAAGTTTCAAGGACACATGTCATAACATGCAAACAAAGTACATTAATATTATAACATCCTCACTTAATGTATACTTTTATAAAAATAGAACCCTAAAATCCTCCTTTATTACATGATTTGGTCTAGGCTCGTGCTCTTTGCATTTGGCTCTCCAACTATGAATAATACTAGATCAATGGTGTATATATCTTGGTCTATTACCTCAGGGTAAACTACTTCCTTGGGTCTGTTACCTTTGGGTCAACCATCTAAGTGCCTCAGGGTCATCATAGGTGCCTTAGGGTTAGCCTATTGGTTTTGTTTCCTCTTTAGGTCATCCTCTAGGTATGTTTCCTCTCATAGGTCATTGACTAGGTTCACCATGAATATCATGCCCCATCATGATGAAACTCAATCTAGAAGGTGTCGGTATATACCAAAAATATACCTTAATAAAAAAAGAAATACGAGCCATAGAATCCACTCACTCAAAAAATACAATAAAAATAAGCCATAGAATCCAAATGTGGAGGAGAAGAAGAAAGAAAGAAGAGAATATAATCTTCTACAGTGTCTATGTTTGTAGTATTCAAAAGTTGATCCAAAAAAATCCTCAGATAGAGTCTAGGGTGTCTATGTTTTTAGTCCCTAGAGTAGGTGTCCTTATAGTTATCTTCTCATCCTACCAAAATGCATGGGTAACCAATCGTTGCATCTTCTAGGTTCTATAGAGAAAATTTCTAGATACTGAGATCACATACAATTGCTTTGGGAGTGTCGAGTTCAACCGAGAGTGCACTCCATGATAATAATATTTGAGGCTAAAAATGCAAATGGAATAGCCTCAAAATTACAATTAGACACCACCAATGTGTCCATATCAAAAAAACCTTTATAACAACTATAAATACCCCTATGTTCAACTCTCAATGAGGCCTTCATTTGCTGGATAAAATAGTAGCATGCCTCTTTAGGTAGTAAAATAAAAAAAGGCATCAACAATATTCTCGTGGCATCACACTCTGGTGGCATCGCACTTTGGTAAAATAAAAATAGACTCAATTTTCCTCATAGGGGAATTTACATGGGCCATGTGGTCCTTCCATTTCCACCCTCCATGTGGAAAAAATTATCAAAAATGGAGTGAGACCATACTATTGGCCAATACAAATGACGAGTCTCCATACAATAAAAAATAAAGTGATCCTTAGCCTTATAAAAGATACCAAATGTTGGGACTGAAATAGATGAGATACATTGATACAAAAATAAATTACATTATATAGGCATGAGGCCTGTATGATAATGTGACAAGTGTCAAGGACACATGTCATAACATGCAGAAAAAGTACACATTATTATCCTAATAGAAAATTCTTGTTATAGTTTCATTGGTTCCTATCATTCATATTTTTAAACTTTGGGTTCCCTTTACTTTTCTTGTTTTATTTCTTGTCCCATTTCATAAACCAAGAACTCTTTATTTTCCTATGTTCTTGTTGCTCTCCTTCTATAAACCCTCTATAATTGAAGAAGGTCTTCTTAGTTTATAGATTGGTATCTTCCTGTTGAGCCAAATCATATGCTTTTTAAAGGATCTTGGGCTTAATAAAATTAATCACTATTCAAATTTTAGGATGCACCCTTAAGATGAACTTACACACCTTTAATTATTCATTTACCTCATACTTAGGAACATATTTGAAGAGCTTAACGAATCCTTGGTAATATACCTCCATAGTCATTGTACACTATTGGAGCATAAAGAACTCAAAAATTTCTGCATAAAACTAATTCAATAAGAATATCTTATTAAATGCTCTAACAAAATTGTCCCATTTGAGATTCACTTCTTGGATTCCTCTACCAACCTTGAATGTGTTCCACCATTTAAAATTTCATCCTAATGATAAAGGTTTGCCCAAAATATTTGGATTTTAAAAGAATAATTCTTTATGGAAAAATAAGTTTCTAATTCAGTCAACCAAGATTCTATTGAATCTCCTCCTAATCTACCATTAAACTTAGGTACCTCGATATTATTAAGGTCCTTGGCAAGCTCAGCCTCAATCCAAGATTTGTTCTCATGGATCATTCTATTAGGATCCTCTTCTTATATTTCTTCTAAATTTCTATTATTGAATTCTTGGTTTAGAAGTATTTTCAACATTCTTCATTGTTTCTCTATAAGTTCTTATAGCAACTTAACTATGATTGTAAGGTTTTTTACTTCCATGTTGGAATTACTAGAACTTATATATTTTTTTCCCTTTGAGGTCTAGATATAGTTTCTTTCTACATAGCTAACCTCCAATTACTAGAAGATCCTCTCCTTAAAATAGGTTCCATTATTCTTTATCACAAAAGTATCTATATTATATTTGATCCCTTAAGAAGTAGTACATTCTAAGGTTTTTACTCCTTGGTTTGACTGGTCAAGATGACATGCAATACCTGTCTTGCCCCAAATCAACTTAAGATCCCTAGAACTATTTATCTTCTTTAAAGTAGAACATAAATTCAAGGCTCAACTAGGTTCTCTCCATGGAAGCTTATAGTACTATGAACTAGAATATAATACCAATTGTAACAACCCACCAAAACCAAACCAAGAGAGAGATATATTTTTTAGCAAGATTCAAAAATAATACCCAATAATTTTCAACATTATAAGGCATAACCACATTTTGAGTTTAATATCACTGTAGATGACACTCAAGTGGATAGGAGTGGCTGAAATCTTATGTTTTGGGGTTCACATTTATAAACCTCACCATTTATAAAGGATTATAATAGTGTGGTTAACCTTTTCTATACCCTCACTAGTGTAGGACAACTTGTACACAATGTAGGGATTATCCTTTATAGTCCATCTTACTAACAATGGACATCTTTTCCATAATCCCATATTAGTCCATCTATGTAGGATTATTCTAGTGTAATTCCTTAGTGCTTAGGTACCACACTTTCATGGGCTAAACTAAGGCTATTACTACTCACCTAGTAATAAACATTATCACCTGATCCTCACTATTCAAGGTTCCACCACTATAGTATTTTGTGAATGTTCTTAGATTCCACCACTAGGAATATGTCCAAGACTCACCACTTAAGACTTCCCAATAGCCTCACCACATTAGGTGCATTCGAGCCTCACCGTTGAAGGTGTATCATTCACTATAACCTAGGTATTGCCTCACCATAGCTGCTCCCAAGATTGGGTTTATTTTATCACTTAGATTTACTAGTATGGATCTAGTTTCCATGCCCTCAACAAGAAACCTTCCATTCCCAAGAAATATAACATACAAAATAAATATACATCTCTCTTAAAAGGTAAATAAAGCATTCTAACTTATTGCTAAATAACAAAAAACAAGTATTTTACTAAGCATAATACTAACTTTGAACTTTCCCTTATAACATTCTTGAAAGGAGATATTATTTTTAAAAAAATATTTAATCGAAGGATTATATTTTAATACATTCTTTCCAAATAAATAAAATAAATGTCTATAGTACTTTATACAAATTGTAACACCCCAAAACCCAAGTAGTTGAGGGATGTCACTATTTACTACTATATATTTTTAAAAAGTAATTTACAACATCAAACACCAACACATACTAACAACCACAAATATTATCTAATTTAGAAAAAACAAAGAACAATGTCTATTAAAATAAAATTTTCAAATAAATCATAGGAATCAACCAAAAAAAGATATATTAAGAGAAAATATGTAAAACTATAATAAAGAGATACATTAAAGCAAATAAAAAGAGACTCAATACCCATAACACATTATATATCCTAGGGAAAACCCTTACGGGAAAACCCAACCTCAAATGTTTCCTTTATTGCATAATTTTGGTCTTTACACATACAAGGATCACATAATCATTTTTCTCCCAAATATATGCCAATACAATATGTAGGAACTCATAGTTCCCACGACTTTACTGTGAATTGCTATTTTAATCCACATACTCAAATTCCATTGATCAAACTAACTAAAGTCCCATACCTTTAGTTATCCCAATAATATAACATACACTTATCAAACTGACTAAAGTCACATACCTTTAGTTAATCCAATAATCCAAATTCTACTTATGAAACTAACTAAAGTCTCATTCCTTTAGTTAATCCAATAATCCAAATTCCACTTATCAAAATAAATAAAGTCCCATTCCTTTAGTTAATCCAATAATCCAAATTCCACTTATTAAACTAACTAAAGTCCCATATCTTTAGTTAATCTAATAATCCAATTTCCACTTATCAAACTAACTAAAGTCCCATACCTTTAGTTAATCTAATAATCCAACTATGTTAACTTCCTCATAACATAATCTACAAGTTCACTATAAACTATGTTAATATTCATTATAACATAATCTACAAACTTGCAATATCAACTATGTTTCTATCCATTTGAACATAATATAAAGCTTTTCAATTCAAACTATGTTATTCATTTATGGGAGAGATGAGGAGTGGTGGAGGAAGTGGAGGAGCAAAAATGGCAGGAAGGAATTTTGAACCAATGAAAGGAGAAGATCCAAGGGCAGGGCAGAATGCTATAGCTAGAAAGGAAAAGGATTCCCTGTCAACTCAGTTTGAAAAGGCTAAAGGTACAGATCCTCCAGATAAACCCTCAGATAAAGGGTCTCACTGGGGTTCGGGAGCTGGCAACAAGGGCCCAACCTTTTTGGAAATGCTGAAAGAGAAAAAGAAGGAGCCAGTCAGTGAACTACCACCCCTAGTACCAAACAATAACAGGTTAACTGTGCTAGTGGAGATTATGGAAATATTCTTGGATGTGGAGGAATAATCCTTAGTTGGCAAGTTTTTGGGAGGAAGGCAAGACATTGAGACTATTCACTCATGGGCTATGACAAAGTGGAAAAATTTAGGAAGCTTAGAAATCGTAGCCATGTCAAGAGGTTTTTTTATGATAAGAATAAACAACAAAGATGATGCAGAGCACATCTTGACAGGAGGACCCTAGTTTCTAGGAATGCGTAGCCTCTTTCTGAGGAAGTGGGGGGAGGATTTCAACCTTGAGAAGCAGAACATTAATATAGCACCCATTTGGGTCCGCTTACCAAACCTCCCAGCCCAGTTTGTTAATGAGTACTGGCTAAGTGGCATAACAGAGATGATAGGAGAGCTCATGGCAATAGACCATTCAACCCTGGCAAGGACTAGACTGATGCATGCCAGGATCTGTGTAAATGCAAACTTGGATTATGATCTACCTTCTCAGGTGGAACCAGTATATGGAGAGTTTCTAAGGATTCAACCTATGGAGTATGAGAACAATCCAAAATTTTGTAGCATGTGCAAAACCCAGGGCCACCTTCAAGCCCAATGTTTGACAATAACTACAAACAAGGAAGCCACGAGCGAAGGTTTTCTAGGGAAAGCTAATGGGAGAGGGATCCCAAAGTTTCAAGGACCGCATATTAACTTGGAAGGATACAAACAAGTTAAGAATAACCAGGCTGACCAAGCCAACATAGAACTAGCAAAAATCTAGGAGAAAGGAAAGCAACATAATGAGGGAGGCAAAAATCATAAGGTATGTAATAAAGATCCCAGCTTGAACATGTTTGATATCCTAGAAAATCTAGAAGTTGAAAAAGAAAACAGTAAGGATGATACCATAAGTGTCAAGTTTCTTGAAACCCTAGACTCCCCATCCAAATCGAGACCATCCATAACTATGAAAAAAAGCCCCAAAAGCCATGCTCAAAATGAAGAAAAATTGCCAGGTCATTTCAGTGTAAACATGGAAAAAATAGAGTCAAGAGTTGAAATTGTGGAAACAAGAGCCAGGAATGTAGCTCCTAATCCGGTAGTGGAGCAAATTATCCCTTATCATACGAGCCCAATGGTAAAAGGTTCCTTGAAGGAAAGACCCATGTTTAGGAACCAGATAGGAGAGGTGAACCAAAACAAGGCTGATGATGAAGAGGGAATTGAAAACCCCCAAAATGAGGAAGAAGGTTCAAGCCCTAGACTATCATAGTATATGCCCCCTCATTTCAGTACAAAATATACTATAAGCACTACCAAGCCTCCGATAGATTATGGAAGTGAAATAAAGAAAGGGAGAATATCTACAACAGAGCACTATAGAATGAGAATCAATGAAGAAATTGCAAATGGAAAACAAAGAAAATTGTTACATCAAGCTATTCATGGCCAGGATAATAGCAAAATTGATAAACCCCCTTTGGATCAGGGAAGGGGGCAGGGAAAAAATATCAAACAGTCTAAATGAAGGTTCTCTCATGAAATGTGAGAGGCCTAAATGACCCACTAAAACAAAGGATGGTGAAGTCTACAAGGAAGGATTGGAATCCTACTATCATTTTTCTTCAAGAAACCAAAACAGATGCGGCAAAATCAACACTTATAGCTAGAAGGATTTGGAAGCAAGGGGAAGTGGCCTTTCAATAGGCGAGAGGAGCATCTGGGGCTCATGATCTTATGGGATCCTATTAAAATAGAAGGAAGTATTATTCAGGCAAATGAAAGAGTATTAAGCGTATTATTTCATGATTTTGATACTAATAAGAATTGGATTATGTCAAATTTTTATGACCCCACCTCTGTACAAGGGCGGTTTGAACTGTGGGAGTTTTTGGGGCATTTGAGCCAAGATTTTAAAGACATTACTTGGGTGATTGGGGGAAATTTCAATACCCCCCTTTACCCATATGATAAGAAGGGAGGATCTGGGTTACCCTCAAGGAGCATGGAGGACTTCAATGAATTCATTAACACAAATGAATTGATGGATGTAAGACTAAAAGGAGCCAAATTTACATGGAGTAACAAGAGGATAGGAAGTTAGCTGATTCAAGAAAGGTTGGACAGGTTTTTTTTATCCAAGGAAGCTACAACAATGTTTGGTGATTCAGCGTTACAAGCCCTTCCTAAATGTGCTTCAAACCATAATCTTATTCTATGGGAGGCATTTTAGGATAACTCCTTTAAAAAGCCATTTTGATTTTTGTCAATGTGGGTTAAACATCCAAACTTCAAGAAATGAATAGAGGAATGGTGGCAGCAGCCTATCCAAGGAAGTGCTTCCTTAAAACTATCTCAAAAACTTAAGATGGTGAAAAACAACCTTATAATATGGAATAAATAAGTCTTTGGAAATATTTTTGAGAATAAGAGAGCAGTGGGGGAAAAAATGAGAATAATAGAAAGCAAAATCCAAAATGAAACCTATGATGAGGTGACAAGGACTGAAGAGAAGGAAACCCTTTGTGAGTTTTATAATATTTTAGCTTGTGAAGAGATGTATTGGAGGCATAAATCAAGGGTATTATGGCTAAAGGAAGGGGAATCTAATTCAAAAATTTTCCATGTTACCACATTGACCAATAGAAGCAACAATAATATTATAAATTTAACTAAGGTGGATGGATCCTTAACTCCAAAAATTTAGGAGATCAGGGACGAGGCTGTTAATTTTTTTAGTTCATTATTGGGTGAAGAACGGGCCTGTAATGGCCAAGCAAAGGACTCTTCCCTTCAATTCATTCCACAAATCATTGATGAAATGATTAAGGAGTCTCTTATAGCAGCTTTTTCAGACAAAGAGATCAAGGAGGCTTTGTTTAACATGGATCCTAAAAAATCTCCTGGGTCGGATGGGTTTTCACCATAGTTTTTCCAAGTTTGTTGGGATATTGTTGGAGCAGAAGTTATTGCTGCAATCAAGGAGTTTCAAAGTTAAAATCATATCCCAAGGGGTTTCAATTCAACTTTCATTGCTTTTATCCCTAAAGGACCCAACCCCAAGACTATGGCTGACTTTAGGCCAATTAGCCTGTGTAATATATCCTATAAAATTCTGTCCAAAGTTTTAGCCAACCGTTTGAAGAAAGTTATACCAAGGAGTTCCAAAGTTAAAATCATATCCCAAGGGGTTTCAATTCAACTTTCATTGCTTTTATCCCTAAAGGACCCAACCCCAAGACTATGGCTGACTTTAGGCCAATTAGCCTGTGTAATATATCCTATAAAATTCTGTCCAAAGTTTTAGCCAAACGTTTGAAGAAAGTTCTATCACCACTGCAGTATATCTGTTGAATAGGGCACCCACAAAGGCCCTAAAAGGAATGACTCCACAAGAAGCATGGAGTGGTCGAAAACCCTCCATATCTCATCTACGTATTTTTGGATGTCACGCTTTCATGCACATACCGAAAGAGAAAAGGAAGAAGCTAGATGAGAAAACACTGAGATGTATTTTTCTTGGTTATGATGAGCACTCTAAAGGATATCGGTTGATAGATCCTTTGACCAAGAAAATTCATGTCAGCAGAGATTTTGTCTTTGATGAAGCTTTCACATCACAGAGCACATCTAAAGTACACCTAGATCTTGTGGAATCTAAGGAAGAGAAGATTCCTTCGTCAACACAGACAGGAGGTCCTTCTACATCTTCTTCAACACCACCGAAGAAGAATCCAAAATGGTGTACAAATACAATCAGAGACGCAAATTTATCCACTCCTCCCAATTTGAACTTGGATAGACCTCGTACACGCAGTATGGCTCAAAAGGAAAAAGAAGCCAAAGAAACTAGTGAGGTTGATGATCTTTGTCAATATTTTGAGGAACTTTCTGTAACTCCAAGTACAGAAGTAGAGGATATGGATATTGATGATGACAGGGCGTTCATGTCTACCATAGATGATCTTGAACCTGCATCAGTGCAAGATGCTCTCAGTGAGCCTCAGTGGAAGGCCGCTATGGATATAGAGTATGAGTCTTTGATGAAAAATAAAACTTGGAAGCTTGTTGATCTGCCGCATGGAAAGAAACCCATTGGCTGCAAATGGGTATATAAAGTCAAGTACAAGGTAGATGGAACAATTGATAAGCATAAGGCCTGTCTTGTTGCAAAGGGCTATGCTCAAAAGGAAGGCATTGACTACGAGGAAACTTTTGCACCTACTGCTCGGATGACCACAATTTGAGTTATGTGTGCTATGGCAGCACAATATGGGTGGAAAGTTCACCAGATGGATGTCAAAAGTGCCTTTCTAAATGGTGATCTCCAAGAAGAAGTCTACATGACTCAGCCGGAAGGATTTTAAGTGAAAGGCCAAGAGCGAGAAGGTTTGCAAATTGGTCAAATCCTTATATGGTCTGAAACAAGCTCCTCAAGCTTGGTATATAAAAATGGACAATCACCTTATGCAGCATGGATTTAAGAGATGTTCGTCAGATGCAAACCTCTATTTCAAGAAACAGGGTTCTAAGATAGTGTTGCTTGTACTCTATGTGGATGATCTGCTCATTACAGGGAGTTCAGAAACTATGATCACTACTGTCAAAAGAAACTTGTGTAAATATTTTGAGATGACAGATCTCGGACTTCTCCATTATTTTCTTGGTCTGGAATTCAGCCAGAAGGAGCACTCCATCAAAGTGTCTCAGAAAAAATATGCCAAGACATTGCTTGGAAAAATATCGCATGACTGATTGCAAGCCAATGGCAACTCCGATGGAGAATGGACTTCGATTATCGCGATATGATGATTCACCTCAGGTAGATGGTACTCTCTATCGACAGTTGATTGGGAGTCTCATATATCTGACCAATACTAGGCCAGATCTCGTATTTGTTGTCAACTATCTTTCGAGGTTCATGCAGGAGCCTAAGACCACTCATTGGAAAGAAGCAAAATGTGTTCTTCACTATGTTCGTGGTACTATGGAATATGGCCTAGAATACAATAGGAACAAAAAATTCTTCTTGCAAGGATACACGGACTCCGACTATGCTGGATCATTTGATGATCGCAAGTCAACTTCTAGATACATTTTTCATCTGGGATCCAGTCCTATCTCTTGGCACAGCAAGAAGCAACAGGTGGTTGCTATTTCATCAACAGAGGTAGAATATCGTGCCGCATGTGAAGCTGTGTGTGAAGTGATATGGTTGCGTCGCATTCTGACAAGTATGGGCCATCCATAAAAATCTCCAATACACTTGTTTTACGACAATCAGGGTGTTCTGAACCTCGTCAAGAATCCAGTCCATCATGAAAGAACAAAGCACATTGACACACAATGTCATTTCATTTGAGATGAAGTTCCAAAGCACCGAATTCAGCTTCAACACATTCCCACCGATGCTCAAGTTGCAGACATTTTCACTAAGGCACTTGGACATGTCAAATTTGAGTTGTTTCGTAGCTCTCTTTGTATTGCAAAATGATGTAATCAGGGGGGATGTTAGTAGTCTAGTATAGCTATTAGTTATTACATTACCCAAATAATGTAATAAAGGGGGATGTTAGCATACTTTTACTATTTTATTAATTTGTTAGCAACTGGTTATTTTAGTTGCAGCGACATCCTGTTGAGATGCACCCATTCCGGGCTAATCCAAGAAGTCCGTTTCCATTGCAGTATTATTTAAATTGCACTGCAATAATACAATGCTAGTTTCGCATTTCTAGATTTTTTAGTTTTGGTTAATGGGTCTACTGTAGGTTTTTTTCAAAGCAAATGTGGTCTAAGACAAGGAGATCCCATAAGTCCTATGTTGTTCATCATTGTAGCTGAGGCCTTGGGAAGAACCATTAAGGTAGTAGCGGTAGCTAGACTCATATCAGGTATCAAGGCCATGTCGCTAACTACCCTAGTGACACAAGCAATTTGTTGATGATACATTGCTACTAACTTTGGATTATGTGGTTTAGGTAAGAAGGATTAAAAATATTCTCATAATGTATGAAGAAGCGGCTAGACAGAAAGTGAATTTTGATAAGATCAAACTTTATTTCATCAATACCCCCATTCCTAGGCAAAACAACATAGCAAGGATCATGGAATTTTAGATTGCATCCCTTCCCACCTCCTATTTAGGTCTTCCCCTATTTACGAGGAAACCTGAAGGATAAATGTGGAACATAGTTCTGGAGAGGATCCAAAAAAAGCTAGCAGGTTGGAAAGGACATCTATTATCTCAAGCAGGAAAAGCAGTTTTAACTATGGCTTCACTTCAAAGTATACCCATTTACTTCCTATTAGTCTTCAGAGCTCCCAGCAAGGTGTATCACAAAATTGAGCAGCTTCAAAAAATATTTCTCTGGTCAAGGACTGAGGATAAGAAAAGGATCCATTTAGAAGGTTGGAACAAGGTTTGCAAACCTAAAGCTGATTGGGGGTTAGGATTGAGGAGAGTTGCTCATCTCAATATAGCTCTGTTAGCCAAAAAAGCATGGCGATTATTGACTAAGGTCGATAATGAATGGACTGCCATAGTTAGGAGGAATTACCTCCAAGGTGTGAACTTCCTTAATGACAACTTAGCAAGCAGGGGGTCTACTTTTTGGAAGGAAATCCTCATGAGCAGGGATCGTTTCAAGAAAGGTCTTAAATGGATTCTAGGAAATGGGAAAACAATAAACTTTTGGAAGGATCGGTGGGTGAGAGCTGAGGAGTTATCCTAGAATACTCGTTTGGATAGGATTCAAGAGCACATGGAGTAGCATATTGGGAAGAAGGTTGCAAATTATATGTGGTAGGATATAAATATCAATAGGTGGAAACACATCAGAGTATAGGGTTTTGAAGCAGAGTTTGAAGAGCTTTATAAAATTTTAACTCAGCAAATTATTCCCTCTGGAGAGGATGAAGATCACATTGTTTGGGCTGCGATTGAAAGTGGTGACTTCATAGTTAAGTCTGCCTATAATTTGCTTCTCAATGTGGAAGGTCAACAATTTCAACCGAGTTTGGTTTGGATCAAAGGCTTAATTCCTAAAATATCCTTTTTTTCATGGCTGGTGATTCAAGGAAAAATCCTCACTATGGACAATATGTTATCCAAAGTAATGGTTATTGCTAACCATTGCTACATGTGCAAGGTAGGATGGGAGACAACCCAACACTTGTTTCTGGAGTATCCGGTAGCGGAGTCCATCCTGGATGAACTTTTCCAAGCCTTTAGGATCTCGTGGGTTAAGCCTGCTCTTATATTCGAAGTGTTCCATCAATGGACTCAACCCTTTGTTAGCCTAAAACTTAGGTACCTATGGAAAATCTATTGGAATCATTTTCTCTGGAATATTTGGCTAGAAAGGAACCATAGAGCCTTTAAGGATACCATTCACAACCCAAAACCCATCCTCAACAGGATTATTGTCTTTGCGAAAGAAAACCTTAGCACCTTAGTGGATGAGAACCACTCAATTCTTCCCCAAGAAAAAAAATTAGCTCGGGCCTTTGGTATTGAGGACAAACCTTCCATTCCTTTGCCCAATCCCAGAAATGGGATTTTTTGGGAGCCACCCCCCCAAGTTTGGTTTAAACTAAATTTTGATGGTGTAGCCAAGGAGAATCTGAGAAGAGCTGGAGCTGGAGGAATAATCAAGGATCATCAAGGAAATATAGTCAAGGCCTTCACTGAACCATTGGGAATCATAACTAATAACGAAGCAGAGGCTAGAGCCCTTTGGAGAGGGTTGCAAGTAGCCCAAGCAACTCAAGGTAACTTGATGATTGAAGGTGATTCTATGAATATCATCAACCTGTTAACCAATGAAAAAAAAAATCCATGGAGAATCGAGGGAGTCATCCATGAAGTGAGGATCATTTTTGCTGCAAGATAGAACAGGAGGGCTCATCACGTGTACTGTGAGGCCAATAGGTCAGCTGACAAATTAGCCAACATAGGTGTTGATGTTGGTAGTTTGGTGACATGGACATAAGGTGTGCCACGTGAAGTGGAAAACATTATTGGTCATGAAAAGAAACCTACCCATTAAGGAAAAAGATGAATGAGTGTTCTTTCCCCATGGAGCTGGTAATAACTATGGGGTTTCCCTCTAAATCATACCAAATTGGAAATGAAGGTAACAGGGTGTAAGCCTTGGAAGATTTTGACAGAGAATATGAAATGGGCAAGCAACAGGTTTCACAAGTGCAAAGTTCCAAACTTCAATTCCTATCAATGTAAGTATTGTTTACAGTTATGTTTAGGTATGGGTGTGCTTTGTTAGTAAGATTTAGGGGATTCAACACAATTTATGGTAAGGAAGTTTCAAGGATGACTAGGATCTACAATCTCAACAGAATGCTGGATATTGTAATAGGTTTTGGGTTAACCGACAAAACCTGGTAATTAATGAAGACTTTTATTTACCAGAAAAAATAATAACATAATTCATTCTTTAAATACAACTATGTTATCCATATTATAACATGATGCATTATTTCATAAACAAACTATGTTATTCATTCTATAACATAATCTAAAGCTTTCCAATTTCAAACTATGCTATTCATTCTATGACATAATTCATTCTTCAAATACAACTATGCTATCCATCTATTGAACATATTCTACGAAATTGCAATATAAACTATTTTATTACTTTTATAACATAATTCATTCTACCAAAATACTCAGGTAAGTTCCAATCCTCTAGTTTCAAATAAATTTTCAATTCTATCCAGTATGGGAGTAGGATGACTATCAGAAGACATGGAAGCCCAACACCTTCAGGCTAACCTTTATGAATCTCTCAAATCCCCATCCAAGTTAGGCTCCTCAAAACCTAATGCTAAAATTACTGTAAACCCCGTGGGCATCACAAATCCAAACCCTAATGCATGATATCTAGAATCCACATCCAAGTCAGGATCCTTAAACCCCAATGCTGGAAATACTTCAAGCCTAGTGGGAATCCAAAAGCCAAACCGTAATGCTGAAGAACTTAGGAAGAAAGTTGAGGCATTGGAAAATAAAAAATCTCATCTCCCTAACATCATCACTAGGAGCCAAGTGAATCCTACTGAGGGGCTGTCCCACAGACCAAGGGAATACAAGAAAAAAGGAGAAGATTTGGATGTAGGGGTGGAGATATGTGAAACTCTTCAGACTGAGGAATATGGCAGTCCGGTTCTACAACAAATTAACTCCCCTCAGTTTAGTACTAAACAAACCATGAGCGTTGTGAAGTCTCCTATAGAGTTTGCTAGTGAAAAATAAGAGGGAGAATATCAAATGCTGAGCATAAAAAAATTAAAATTGATAATGACATTGGCAATGGAAAACAAAGAACCTTGTTTCAACAGGTTATTTCGGGTTATGAAGACAACAAATTAGGAAAACCCCCTCAAGGGAGGGGGTTTTCCTAATTTGTTGTCTTCAGAACCCAGAATAACCTGTTGAAACAAGGTTATTCTTCCTCTCCCCCTCTCAAGGGAGGGGGAGAGGAAGAAATCCCAAACAATCTAAATGAAGTTCCTCTTATGGAACGTGAGAGGCCTCAATGGCCTGCCCAAACATAGGGAAGTCAATGCAATAAGAAATCAAGTGAATCCAACTATTATCATGTTGCAAGAAACAAAAACTAATGAGATTCAATCAAAAAAATAGCAAAAAAAATCTGGAATCAAGGGGAGATGGTTTTCAAATCATCTAGAGGAGCATTTGGAGGCCTTATGACTTTGTGGGATCCCTAGATAGTAGAAGGTACCATTATTCAAAAATATGACAGGGTTCTTAGTGTTTTATTTAAGGAAATAAATAACAACAGGTCATGGATCCTTTCAAATATTTATGCCCCGAATTCAATTCAAGGGAGAGCTTTACTATGGGAGTACTTAGGCAATCTGAGTGAAATCTTCCATAATGTCCCCTAGATTCTGGATGGGGATTTTAACACTCCTCTTTACCCTTCAGAAAAAATGGGTGGAAATGGACCACCTATCAGGAGCATGGATGAGTTCAATGAATTTGTGAACTCCAACATGTTGATTGATGTAAAACTTAGAGGAGCGAATTATACCTGGAGCAATCAACGGATAGGGTGTCATATCATTCAAGAAAGGCTTGATAGGGTTTTTCTATCAAAGGAGGCTACAAATTTATTTTGTGATTCTACCCTGCAAGCCCTTCCTAAAATTGCCTCTAATAATAATCCCATTTTTTTGGAGATCCCTAACTCTCTGTCCTTCAAGAAACCTTTCAAATTTTAGTCTATGTGGATCAAACATTCCAGTTTCAGAGATAACTGAAGTCAGTGGTGGAAGTAGCCTGTCAGGGGTAGTGCAACTTTTAAACTTGCTGGAAAATTAAAGTTTGTTAAGGAAAATCTTCAAACTTGGAAAAAAGGGGTCTTTGGGAACCTCTTTGAAAAAAAAAAGGTTGAAAGTTTGAATATAATTGATCAGAGGATCCAACATGGTGATGCTGATGAAACTACTAGGCAGGAGGAACGAACAAAACTAGTAGAGTTTCATAATATTTGGCCTGTGAGGAAATATATTGGAGGCAAAAATCAAGGGCTCTTTGGTTGAAATATGGAGATTCAAATTCTAAGTTTTTTCACATCACCACGCTTAGAAACAAAAGCAATAACAAGATAATTTTTTTTTAAAAAGTAGATGGTTCTATTACTCAAGACTTAACAGAAATCAGAAAGGAGGCAGTAACTTATTTCAATTCTATCCTTGGTTAGGAATCACAATGCAATGAGGAGGCCAAAGATATTCTCTTGCAATCCATTCCTAGCATAATAAATAAGGATATAAACCTTAAGCTTCTAGCTCCCTTTTTTGATGAGGAAATTATGGAAGCCTTGTTTAGCATGGAGCCAGAAAAAGCCCCAGGACCTGACAAATTTCCCCCTCGTTTCTATCAATATTTTTGGGACATCATAAGTGAGGATGTAATTTCTACTGTCAGATAATTCCAAGCAAGCAATCATATCCCAAAAGGTATCAAATCTACTTTTATTTCTCTAATTCCTAAGAAGAAAACCCCTAAATCTATGGTTGACTTCAGGCCAATCAGTCTATGTAATATTTCTTACAAGATCATAAATAAAGCCATTGCAAATAGAATGAGAGATATTTTTCCCCACATCATAGATCCATGCCTAGGAAGCTCTATCTAGGGTAGGTCAATCTTGGATGGAGTTATCATAGTTCATGAAGATTTGCACTCTGCTCATAATACTAATATGTCTATTTTTCCCTCAAGCTTGATATGAACAAAGTATTTGATAGGCTAAATTGGGAATTTTTGATTGTTGTCCTCCTTAAGTTTGGTTTTCACCACCAATGGGTTAATTTGATAAAAGAATATATTTCTAAAGCATGGTTCTCGATTCTAGTTAATGGAACAATTACTGGTTACTTTCAAAGTCATAGAGGAATTCGGTAGGGGGACCCTATCAGCCCCATGTAATTCATCATTGTGGTAGAAGCTTTAGGCAGAACCATAAAAAATGCTTGCAGTTCAAGGTTTATATCATGAATCAAGGCAACATCTCTCACTAGGGCTGTTTCTCACCAATAATTCATCGATGATACCCTTATATTGACTAAGGCATTAGTGCTTGAGGTAAAAATAATTAAATACATCCTACAACTCTATGAGGATGCTGCTGGTCAGAAAGTTAATTTTTGTAAAAGCAAGTTATATTTCTTGAACACCCCCATTCAGAGGTAAGGAAGGATTGCAAAAATTTTAGGGTGTGATATAGCAAACCTCCCCACTTCGTATCTTGGTCTCCCTATTTTCATTGGTTCTCCGATGTGGGAGGTGAGCAATTGATACAAATGTAATATTTGCATTAACCATTAACATAAGGTTACAAAGTTTAAATAAACATTAAAATAACCATACTAGAGAAAAGGGGGGAATAGGAGAAATTAAGGGAGAAGAAATTAAAATCAAATTCTCTTGCCACCCAAAGATGCTGCCGTCCAACTGCCGTCCAGGTAAGGTAAAAGGTAAGTAAACTTACCCAAGGTAAAATACCTTTTTAACCTTTTACCAATGGTAATTTTCCAACATTCTCCCCCTTAAAGTTGAGAGGACTGACTATACAGTCTCTCAACTTTATAAATTGAGCTTTAGCCATGCCTTTGGTGAAGATGTCTGCTAGATTATCCAAAGTGCTATAGTATTGAAGCTCAACTATCTGCTATTCCACCATATCTCTTATGAAGTGATACTTCATATCAAAATGTTTTGACCTTTTGTGGTGGATCGGATTATATGCCAACTGTATGGCACTAATATTATCACAATTCATTTTGGTTGGACCAATTTGTTTTTTGCCAATATCTTCAAGGATTTTCCTCAACTAGAGGATTTGAGTACTAGCATGGGTAATGGCTATATACTCAGCTTCTGTAGATGATAATGCTACAACAGATTGCTTCTTGGAACTCCAAGTTATTAGTCCTAAACCTAGACTAAAACAGTTCCCTGATGTAGATTTTCTATCATCTATATTACTGCCCCAATCACTGTCACTATAACCAACTAACTTCACAGAGTTAGACTTGTGGTAATGGATTCCAAAATCCAATGTACCTTTTACATATCGTAAAATTTGTTTGGTTGCTTGAAGATGTAGCTCGGATGGGCATGCCATAAACCTTGATACTAGAGAAACAACATACTGTATATCTGGCCTAGTGTTGGTGAGAAAAATTAAACTCCCAACCATGCTTCTGAAATTGGTCATGTCAACTTTTGGTGCTCCATCATCTTTGCTTAGCTGGATTCCATGTCCTGTTGGTGTTGCAACTGATTTGCACTGCTGCATAGCAAATTTTTGAATCATGTCATGAGCATATTTCTATTGACATATGAAGATCCCATTCTTTGATTGATGTACTTCCATTCCTAGGAAGTATCTCATTAATCCGATGTCCTTCATCTCAAACTGATTCATCATGGAGTTTTTGAACTCCATATTCATTTTATTATTACTACCCATAAATATTAGATCATCCACATATAAAAAAACTATGAGGATATCTACTCCATTCTTTAGGTAGTATAGAGTTGGTTCACTCTTGCTTTTTGTGAAACCATACTTGCTGAAATAGCAGTCAATTCGTGAGTACCACGCTTGTGGTGCTTGCTTGAGGGCATAAAGTGCTTTTTTCAATTTATAAACAAGGTTATCTTTTCCTTGTTCTTGGAAACCTTGAGGTTGTTGTACATACACCTCTTCTGTCAGGTATCCATTGAAATATGCACTTTTCACATCCATGTGTTGAATGTTCCATCCTTTATGGGATGCCAAGTAAAGAACAGTTCTGATTGTTTCTTGTCAAGCAACTGGAGCAAAGGTTTCCTCATAATCTATTCCATATTTCTGAGTAAAACCCTTAACTACTAATCTTGCCTTGTGCCTTTCAATGCTTCCATCAGCATTGAATTTGGTCTTATAGACCCATTTACATCCAACACATTTTTTTCCCTTGGGAAGCTTCACAAGCTCCCAAGTATCATTCTTTTTAATTGAGGATATTTCCTCTTCCATGGCATCTTGCCATATACTTTTAGTACATGCTTTTTCATAGCTATATGGTTCTAGCCGTGCAGCAGCCAAAGAAGCATAATTGACTACATCACCTGTTGGAATTACCCCTAATTCCTAAGTATCTAGGTTAAGATTTGTTAAGGGGGAGAATGTTGCAAGTGTGAAAAGGGTTAGGTCTAAGTGGCTCAGAAATATCCTGATTTCTGGCCTAAGTATGAACACATCATGTATTTGTCGGCAAGGGTGTTTGTCGGCATGTATTTGTCATTCTCTCCTTGCTTCCCTATTTCCTCTCTAACTTTCCTTATCCCTCCATCCCTATTCCCTCACATCCCTTTCCTCCCTATTTTTCCTCCTAGATTCCTTTATCCCTTATCTCTCCTTCTTCCTCGCTCCACGTCCCTCCTATCCTCTCTTTCCCTTATCTCCACACTACCTCCCTTCCACTATATAAATAATTGTAAGTTGTTTTTGAAGGGGGCTGCATGCGTAATAAGAAGAGTGAAGGTTATAATAAAATATTTATTATTGCTGCTTCGATTTGTTGTCTCACTGCGTTGAATTTGACCTCTGGACCTCGAGAAACCAACATCTGGTATCAGAGCCAGACTTCGTCTTCTGTCGGGCATGGTTCCCGAGGTGAAGTGGAATGGGCACGGTTCCCGAGGTGGGCACGCATCCCGACGTAGGTCACAGCAGTGCTCGGATCTCGAGGCGGATCACGAGCAGGCTCGAGCACGGACCTCGAGGCAGGTTAGGCATGGATCCCGAGGTGGATCGTGCACAGTGGTAGTGGCACGACTCCCGAGGTGACAAGTGGCAGCGGCACGACAGTCGAGGCAGAGGTGACTGGTCGACACGTGGCGATAGCAGATCGTGACACGTGGCGCAGGGCGATTGGCAGTCTGGTTGGCAGCGAGTTGGCAAAATTTTGCCACGTGGCGATTCGTCGTGGCAGTGAGGTGGCGAACGGCGATTTGACAACGTGGCAGCGAGTTAATTTTGATTGGTCGAAGCAGTAATTTGCATCAGTCGAGACTCGACTGCCCGAAGGCAGTCGAATACGACTGTGCGTCGTGAGGGTTAAAAACCCTCGCTGCGCATTTGCGCAGCCCATGTGGGATAAAACCCACTACGTTTTTTTAAAAAAAACGCCACCGGTGATTACAAAGGCGACCGCCTGCAATTAATTCCCGTCCAACGGACGTGGCTCAACGGTCGAGACATTTCATTTGCGCGCAAAAGATCACGGGATCGATTCCCGTTAAGGAAAAAACAATTTTTTTTAACTGTTGCCGCTGTCGGGAGGTTACAAAGTGCGGCTCGTTCGCTTTCCTTCCAAGCAGAGCCGCTTGGCGCAACGGCGAAGATCGTTTTTGGCTGAGTAGAGGTCCGGGGTTCGAGTGCCGTCGGAGGTATTCAAACATTTTTTTTAGAAAATTTGCGCCGTCCGAGGTTTAAAAGAAAGTTGCCCCTTCATTGTTCATGTGGTGGCCGTGAGGTCGCGCGGCTAAGGCGTTAGCTTTGCCCACCGCAGGTCGCGTGATCGAATCGCGACGGAAAGGTAAAAATTTTAATTTTTTGTTTTTTAAAGGTTTTTAATTTATTTAATAATTTTTATATTATTTATTTTTTAAAATTATCTTTTTTAAATAAATTTATTTTTTAAAAAGGGTAATTTAAAAAATAATAAAAGGTTATTAAATTTATTTAAAAAACTTTAGAAAACTTTTAAAGAAAATTTGTGAAAGGAAGAATAATGTGCTCATGGAAATGATAGATGTTTTGATCTGAAGGGTGCTATTATGCACTACTTTCAATTTTGAAGAGTTTTTTGTGGCCAATTAAAACTCGCCCAAGGGGGCTTGAAAATTTGCATACTGTGAACCTGAAAAGTGACGAGAAGTCTTCCGGAGCTGCCCCTTGGAACCCCGTTTAAGGGTTCAATATTGAAGTGGAGCCAGTGCCAACAGAGCCAAAGCCAGTAAATCCAGAGCTAGCGGAGCCAGAGCCAGCGGAGCCAGAGCCAGTGGAGCCAGAGCAGAGCCAGAGCTAGAGCTAGAGCCAGTGTTGGGAGTCTCACAACAAGCAATCAGTAAGAGAATTACTTTGCTTTGTAATTGCTTATTTCAGTGAAATCAAAGTTTGCTTTTAAGTAGCAGAAATGGCTGCAAATACTTGTTTGCCAATTGGTGATTGGCTGTTACAAAACAGTAGATGTTTTAAGACATGAATGTGCCAAAACTGAGAATGATGCAGAGGGAGGAACTCTGCTGACTGTAAAAATAGCTTGCACTATCAGAAGCTTGCTGATTCTGTAGACCATTGGAGTTGATTCTGATTTTGTTGGTTGCTATTTGCTGCTATTGTTTGAATGCAATTCTGACAAGGAGTACCATTGTTTGGTGAGTCACACTGCTACCCAAATAAGTGAGAACCACGTGAGACTGGTTTCACAATAAGTTGTTGCATCTTGCTGAAGAGAGACATATACGCTGAAGAGAGAAGAAGGAGGCAGTGTTGTGACATGGAAGGGTACTGTCACATAATGAGGATGAAAAGGCTATTTTTTGACAGAGTTGGGCAGTAAGATACAGTGAAGAGATTTATAGAACTGATTGCATTAAAAAGACAGAAGAGAGTTTTGCTACTGTTTGGTACCAATAAGACATAAAGGCTGCATCGATTCAGGAAAGGAGTGGCTGAGAACTTGGTGGAAGTTTGATGAATGGTGGATTGCAGAATGGCAACCATGTATGAAGATTTGGTTGTGCCTAAATTCGATGGAGATGATTATGCTTATTGGAGCATAAGAATGAAAACTTTATTGATGGCCAAAGACCTTTGGAGCATTGTAGAAGAAGGATATGAAGAACCTTCAAATTGGAGCAGCCTTCAGGAAGATGAAAGAAGAGAGAAGAAAGAGCAACAATACCAAAATTGCTTAGCCCTTATGGATTTGAGAAGAGGAATGGAAAAGAATGTTTTTCCTCTTATAGCCAATTGTAGATCAGCTACAATGGCATGGCAAGTGTTGAAAGATACATATGGGTTTGATAAGGACACCCATAAATCCATGTGTGACAATCAAGAAGATTGTTTAAGCAAGGAGGAGCCTTGCTTTCTTGAAGAAGTTTCTGAATTAGATCCTTTTGCAGGAGCTTTTGAAGACGCATGTGAAGACATGTCTTATGAAGAAGGCATGCATGATGAATTCTTCCTTACGGAGGAAGATGATGGAGAACTTCTTCTTGATGAAAATAAAAGAAGAGGTGTGTATTCCTCAAGAGGAAGAGGAGGAAGACGAGGATTTGCAGGTGATAGAAGGAAAAGTGATGAAGAATCCCTTCATGGAGAAGAGGATGAGAAAGAACCTAGTTCCCTAGAAGATCCTTTTGGAGAGTCTTATGAAGACTTATCTGAAGATTGTTTTGAGCAACCATGGGAGACTCTCACTGATGAAGACGTTACTTATGAAGGCATGGAAACTTGTAAGTATCAATTCTCTGTTTTAGAAGGAGAATATGATGAAAATTGTCAATTATTTCCTTTAGAAGGAGAATATGATGAAAATTGTCAATTATTTCCTTTAGAGGGAGAATATGATGATGAAAAGCAAAATTGTATTGATGGAAAAGAGGATGAATGTCTCATTGAAGAGACAATTGTTGAAAGATCATTCTATGGGAATGATGTTTATTGTGAAGACCACTCTAAAGTGGATGATGGCTTGCTTGAAGAATCACTCCAAGAAGAAGGAAGAGAAACACTCACATTGAAGTGTTCCTTGCTTGAAGATCACCTAGATGAGGTGGTGGAAGATGAAAGATGTCTCATGGAGGAGGCATGTGCAGAAGAGTGTCTTATGAGGAAGACACCAAATCAGCTATTTATTGAAGATTGCTTCATGGAGGAGGCACAAAATAAAGATGAAGATGCAGATGATGGAGAAACACTCATAATGGAGTGTTGCATAGCTGAAGTCCACTCACATGGCGTGGAGACAAATAGAGAGTGTATTTTGGAGAATACACCAAAAATTCTCATGGAGGAGAGTGATGAAAATCTAACCCCAAATTGTTGGCATAATGATGGAAAAGCAATGTTCATGACAAATCATTGGCTTGAAGACCATTCACTTGGAATGGATGTATGCTCTCTTGATAGAGCAACTCAAGATATCCTTGAAGGAGACGATAAAATTGTTCCTCTACAGGGGAAGGAAAATATTAAAGATGAAGAGGAGCTTGATTCACAAATTGTATGGGATGTTGATTCCCATGACATTGTTGATTGTAAGGCTCAAGATATGTGGGATTTTGATCCACAAGAATTTGAAATTGAAGAGGAGATGAAAGTCATAAGCTTCATGCTCAATGGAGGATATCACTCATTAGGGGTGACAAATAGAGATGCTTCTTGTTCATCCACCCAAGAAGTAAAACATGAAAAAGGAGAGATTGATAGTTTTCATGTTGTGATGACTATGAGAACATCAATGCTTGAACCTAGGAATTATCTTGTACAGGCAATTACAAATCAAGAGGACGATTACTCATTTGGTGTAATAGAAAAAGATATTGATGGGTTCCATGTTATGGAAACATCAATGAAAGAAGAAATGAAGGGCATAAGTTTCATGCTCCATAAAGCAGATTATCTCAAGGCTGAGATAATAAAAGGAAAAGAACATTATGAGAAACACTATCTCAAGGAGGAGATAGAACATAGTGAGATAGTCACTAATGGACTTCATGATGCAATGGAGGCATCATCAAAGGAGATTGAAAATTGTCTTGAAGAGGCAATTATGGGTGAAGATCACTCACTTGGAGTGGCTACATTGCAGAAAAGAAGTTGTCTTGAAAAGGCGACAATGTATGATTGCTTTAATGAATGGTGTTTCAACACACGACCATGGATTGATCAAAGGAGAAGAGCTCTTAGTGAAGAGTTGATGGTTGATATTGAAGCACCATACCCCAAAGGAGAACTGCTACAAAATAGCTTTATGGGAAGCACCAAATCTACTCATACTAAAGGTAATATTTTTATGATTAATGATTTGTTTTTTGTGAGCAGGAACGAAAAGAAAGGAGAATATCTTCCAAAGGCATTATTGAGAGGAGATTGTCTCATAGAGACAACTTTGATGAAGAGTCTTCTTGGAGAGAAGACAATGATGGAGAGCTTGGGTCACATGGATCCAACTGATGTGTTAACAATTCCTTGGAAGAAGGAATCTTGTAAAATCATTATGTTGAGTGAAAATTTGTATGAGGAGCAACATTTTGTTGCATATGTAATTAGCTATTGCATAGCTATATTTTGTTTGAAGATCTGTGTAGAGGTATGTGAAATTGTAATATGGCAAAACCATCTACATAAGATGATGCATTGTACATACTCAGGAGGAGTATTAGGAGCTGAAATATGGTTTGAAGACCATAGAATGAATGATAAAAGGAATGTGTTGGATTGGTTAATGAGAACCAATACTTATGGTATTCTAGGAATGCCATCATTTGAAGGAGCTTTTGATGAAGGGGGAGTAGCTCATCAAAAGGAGGCACTCTATTACTTGCATGAAGGAGCAATAACAAAGATGGAGGAGATCACACACAAACAATGGAAGGAGTGCCCAAGACAAACAATTTTTGATTTCTTGTTACAAAAGCTGGAGGAGACGAAAAAGATTGAGTTTCTTCCAATGTTGTGATGTTGATGAGACTTTTTGCAAAAAGTCACATCAACATCAAGGGGGAGAATGTTGGAATTACCCCTAATTCCTAAGTATCTAGGTTAAGATTTGTTAAGGGGGAGAATGTTGCAAGTGTGAAAAGGGTTAGGTCTAAGTGGCTCAGAAATATCCTGATTTCTGGCCTAAGTATGAACACATCATGTATTTGTCGGCAAGGGTGTTTGTCGGCATGTATTTGTCATTCTCTCCTTGCTTCCCTATTTCCTCTCTAACTTTCCTTATCCCTCCATCCCTATTCCCTCACATCCCTTTCCTCCCTATTTTTCCTCCTAGATTCCTTTATCCCTTATCTCTCCTTCTTCCTCGCTCCACGTCCCTCCTATCCTCTCTTTCCCTTATCTCCACACTACCTCCCTTCCACTATATAAATAATTGTAAGTTGTTTTTGAAGGTGGCTGCATGCGTAATAAGAAGGGTGAAGGTTATAATAAAATATTTATTATTGTTGCTTCGATTTGTTGTCTCACTGCGTTGAATTTGACCTCTGGACCTCGAGAAACCAACATCACCCCTTGGTTCATGAGACTCATCATCTCCTGACATTTGAAGATTTTCAAATCTTGACAAAATGTCATCCATCTCACTAGCTTGACTCCTAGTGTATCTTTGTTGGAAATTCCTATCCAACATTTGAGAAGATGGATGACTCTGTAGCATGCACTTTCCTTTATTTGTCTCTTTCCTTTGAGAAACTGGATCAATATCCATTGAAATTGGAGTGCTTACAGATCTATGAAATCGTTTCGAAGAGTTTGGGGGTGCCAACAAAGAAGTCCCTCTTGGACTTGGTGTACCACTTGATGTACTTGATGAAGATTCCTGATGTGGAATTTGTGGAGGGGAACTTTTTCCATTGCTTTTCTTGGGTTGTACAAATGTGGAACTTTTCAAATTAGAGTCTATATCAATAAATTTTTTATGACCCCATTCTACCCCTTCATCAAAAATTACATCCCTGGAGATAATTATTTTATGTGTCTTGGGATTGTACAATCTATACCCTTTGGTTGATTCACAATACCCTACAAAAATACATGCTTGACTCTTGGGATCAAGCTTCTTTCTCTTCTCCTCAAGAATGTGTGCATAAGCTAAAGAACCAAATACTCAAAAATGTTTGACATTTGGTTTCTTACCGTACCATCCTTCATAAGGAGTGATACCATCTAAACTAGAAGTCAAACTTCTATTTAGAATATATGCACTAGTTCTCACTGCATCTACCCAATAGCTGTATGTGAGATGCTTTGTCTGAAGCATTGTTCATGCCATTTCAACAAGGGTGCGGTTCTTTCTCTCAGCCACACCGTTCTCATGGGGTTATAGGCGATGGTGAACCGCCTTTTTATCCCATTTTGCTTACAATAATTTAAAAATTCATTTGAGGAGTACTCTCCTCCTCTATCAGTGTGAAGACATTTGACATAGTAGTCACATTGCTTTTCTACATTATTTTTGAAGTCTATGAAGCAATCAAATGCTTCATCTTTGTGTTTTAGAAAATAGATCCAACACATTCTAGAATAATCATCTATGAATGTTAGAAAATAAGAATTGTTTCCAAGGCTTTTTGTTTGCATTGGACCACAAATGTCAGAATGTACTAGCTGAAGAGGATAGCTTGCTCTCCATGCTTGGCATCTTGGAAACTTCATTCTGGAGTGCTTTCCCAAAGCACATGCTTCGCATACCTTCTTATGTTCTGGAATTTTTGGTAGTCTTGTCACCATAGCTTGTGATGTTAACATTTTCAAGCTAGCGGAATTGAGGTGAGCTCCCTCTGTTTTGATTGCCTCCTCTATAGGAGTTGCTCTGGCCTTTGCCTCTTTGTTGTTGTCCTTTGCCTCGGCCTCTTCCTTGTCCTCGTCTTGCAGCTTCATTTGAAGTGAAGGCTTTGTCATCACCTCCATAGCTTGTTGAAGGTGCTCCTTGAAGTCTCTCTTCATGTGATGTTAATGATCCAATCAAACTATCAAATGTAAGAGTAGAAAGGTCTTTGGATTCTTCAATTATGATGGCAATGTGATTCCACTTAGGAAGAAGTGTTCTCAATACTTTCTTCACAATTGTTTCAATTTTTGTGTCATCACCTAAAGTTTGCATCATATCAACTACTGCTTTGACTCGTACACAGTAGTCACCGACTCTTTCATTTTCCTTCATTCTAAGATTTTCAAAATCTCTTTTTAAGGTCTGAAGCCTGACTTGCTTCACTTTATCACTTCCTTGGAATCCTTCTTTCAAGGCATTCCATGCATCTGTGGCAGTTAAGTAAGATGCAATTCTACGAAATATACTTGGATCTAATGCCACTTGAAGATGGTGTAAGGCAAAAGAGTTATTTTTCTGTGCATCTTTGAAGATCTTCTTGTCGGTTGCACTCAAAGTAGTCCAATATGTTGGAGCAGTGTAACCGTCTTCAATACTATCCCATAGTCCTTTTCCTATGAGTAATGTCCTCATTTTGATGGACCAGTACTCATAATTATCCCCACTGAATTCAAGGATTGGTAGATTGTTATTTGATCCCATTACTATCTACTAAAACAAGAAACCTTTCTTATATAGTCTTATTTCAAAAATACTTTACAAACTATCAAGCCTTGCTTGATTTACAATCATAAACAACTCACTCTTGTTGTTGTGATTCAACAATTACAAAATTGTCAGCGACTTGTTCGTCATCGTCACTAATCAATATAATTTCAGGAGAAGGAGTTTGTAGGATTTCAACTGAATTACTATAATGAGTATATTCAGATCCTTGTGGAGCAATCACCACTATGTCGTATTGTTCAAATATGCTCCCAAAGGAGTTATCTTCTGAATCTGTTTCGTATCCTAGATCAGGATTTCTTTGTTGGGCAATAACCGGGTTTTGCAACTGTGAAAAGACTGTATTTATTCCTAGTGTTCTCACGTGCTCATCAAAGCTTTTAGTGTTTGTTCTCAGTAACAAACTACAAAGTTCTTGGTAACATCCTTCCGATCTTATCATTTAAGAAAATTTCCCAGAAATTTTCTTTTACAAATATTTCCTCTTAGGAAATTTTACTAATTTTTTTACCTCTTAAAGCGTAATTTTTTTTTTTACAACTATTTCCTCTTAGGGAATTTCAATCATCAAATTTAAATGATAAATAAAAAACTTTTCAATTTTTTTTTTTTAATTTTTACAGCTATTTCCTCTTAGGAAATGTCAATAAAAAAAAATTTAAAGTTACCTTAAAGGTTTTTTTTTTTTAAAGAATTAAAAAAAAAAAAACCTGTTGACCCCGCCGAGGTTCGATCATGCGACCTCGCGAGCATCAAGGCAAATGGTAGCCGCTATGCTACCGAGAAGATCCAGGAGCATAAGCAGGCTCCCTACCCTTATTGCTTGCGCAAGCTCGTGCGAAGCAATAAAAAAAATGACCCCGTCGAGGTTCAATCGTGCGACCTCACGGGAGTCAAGGCAAAGGGTAGCCGCTGTGCTACCGGGTAGATTCGGGAGCATTAGCAGGCTCCCTGCCCTTGTTGCTTTCGAGTCAAATGCAAAGCAATTTTTGGCTTCGTGCTAAAGATTTTCTTTGGGACTTTAGTCCCACATCGCCTATGTGGCGATGTTTAAGCTCTTTAAAAAGAGCAAAGCACACTATGTGCTTTGATTGCCTACAGGAAGTCTTAGGCTATGAAGAACCTTTTTCCTTGGGTAGCACGTAGGTCGCCACATCAATGAACCACCTTGGGCTGCGTGTCACATCGGGCCACGTGCAGGTCGCCACGTCAATGAACCGCCTCGGGCCATGTGCAGCTCCACCACCAACGTGCCGCCTCGTCAATGAACAGCTCCACCAACGCCTCGAGAATCACACTGATCTACTCCTACGGGCTTCTTCAGGTCCTATGGGCTACCTCAAGATCTGTGCCACCTCGGCTCCTATGGGTTGCCTCGGGATCCGTGTTGCCACCTCGAACTACATGCCCCATCGCCTCAGGATTTGGGCCGATCTCGGCTCTTGGATATGATACCAAATGTGGGAGGTGAGCAATTGATACAAAGGTAATATTTGCATTAACCATTAACATAAGGTTACAAAGTTTAAATAAACATTAAAATAACCATTTTAGAGAAAAGGGGGGAATAGGAGAAATTAAGGGAGAAGAAATTAAAATCAAATTATCTTGCCGCCCAAAGATGCTGCCGTCCAACTGCCGTCCAGGTCAGGTAAAAGGTAAGTAAACTTACCCAAGGTAAAATACCTTTTTAACCTTTTACCAATGGTAATTTTCCAACATCCGAGAGAGCCAATGTGGGATAGGGTTATTGAAAGAATTCAAAAAAAACTTGCTGGATGGAAAGGTCATATTCTATCTTAAGCAGGAAAGCTGACCCTAACTAAGGCCTCTCTTTAGAGCATTCTAGTCTATTTCCTCTCCGTTTTCAAAGCCCCTATGAAGGTTTTCAAAAAAATTGAGAAACTCCAAAAATAATTTTTATGGACTAGATCAGAGGAGAAAAAAAGGATACTCCTTGTAGGATGGACCAAAGCGTGCAGACCCACGGAAAATGGGGGCTTAGGTCTGAGGAGAATTGCTCATATAAATTTAGATTTACTAGCTAAGCAGGCATGGCATCTCATTTATGGTGAATAAAATGAATGGACAACTATCATCAAAAGAAAGTATCTTCAAAATATGGAATTTCTAAGTGACTCAGTTCCAATCAGAGGTTCTACTTTTTGGAAAGTAATTATTAATTATAAGGAAATCATCAAAAAATGTTTAAGATGGGTTTTAGGCAATGGTGAGAGGATAAATTTCTAGAATGACAGGTGGGCTAAGGACGAACCACTAATGCAATATCATAACTTAGCCTAAATCAAAGATATCATAGAAGAAATCATTGGCAGAAAATTCTCCGATTATATGGTTGAGGACATAGGTAGAATGAAGTGGAAACAAATAAGAATTCAGGGATTTCAAGCAAAATCAAATGATCTTTGTAACATTCTCGGGCAATAGTTTATCCCCATGAGACCCAAGGAAGATCAAGTGACCTGGGCTCCTGTGGAAAATGGGCAATTCACTGTTAAATCAGCTTACAAGCTTCTGCTTGATGACGAGGATTTTGTCCTCCAAGAGGACTTAGTTTGGATAAAAAATTTAATTCCAAAAATTGTAGTATTTTCACGGTTGGTTATCCAAGGAAGAATTCTAACCATTGATAATATGATGTGTAAAGGTATTTGTATCACTAATCATTATTATTTGTGTAGGGCTAATTTGGAGACCATTTATCATATTTTCCTTGAGTGCCCTTTTTCCTTGACTATCCTAAGTGGGGTTTTTCAGACCTTCAATATTTCATTGATTAAATTGGCCATCATACTCTATTTGTTCGTCTAGTGGCCTTACCCATTTTCAAGCCAAAGACTTAGATACATGTGGAAAATTTGTCTCAATCACTATCTTTGGCAGGTGTGGTTAGAAAGGAACCATAGAGTCTTTAATGAGTCTATCCATGATCATAAAACTATCATTGCCAAGATCCTATCCTTTGCCAACAAGAATGTGAACCTTATCCTTTTTGATAACTATAAACCTCATCTTCAGGAGACCACGATTGCTCAATATTTAAGCTTAACCTTGTTAGATGAGTATGTGCCTAGGGTAGTCAACCCGAGAGCTAATGTTAAGTGGTCTCCACCTAATACAGGTTGGTTTAAGCTTAATTTTGATGTAGCAGCTAAGGAAAATCCTGGCAAAGCAGGAACTGGTGGCATTGTGTGAGATCATAATGAGAATATGATGCTTGCATTTTTTGAATATTTGGGAACAACGACGAATAATGAAGCTGAAGCTAGAGCTATGTGGAGAGGCCTTCAAATGACTTAAGGCTTAGAAGGCAATTTGATCATAGAAGGAGACTCTATGCATGTTGTAAATCTCCTCAATAATTGGAAAATACCTCCTTAGAGGATTAAAATAATTGTTGAAGAGGCTAGGATCCTTTTCTAGGGAAGATAGGACAAAAAATCCCAACATGTCTTTCGGAAAGCTAACAAAATTGTTGATAAGCTAGACAATTTGGGTGTTGATGGTGACAAATTTTTCAAATGGGAACATGGTGTCCCGAGTGAAGTAGAGGAGCTTATTCAACAAGAATGCCAAGAATGATAGTCAAATTTACCAACAGGGAAGACACTATAAGTTTGAAGGCTAGGAGTATTCCCGTATCTTTTTTGAATTGGACTCAATAAAAATTATCTGATCTGTCAATCTTCGTGGATGCTTATTGGAAATACCACAAAGAATAATGGGGATAGTCACATGTCATATAACATGGCTCCTAGTCATCATAGTAATTTGAGGTTGGTTGATAATCACAAGGAAGGAAAGAAATGACAATATAAGACTTAGAACCAAAGCTACGTGGACCACAAGATAGCCACCTCCATAAATCTAGCTAGCAAGTTCACTTATCCAAGGCTGATTGACCAAGATAGTATGTGGTACCAAAGCATACCATATATGGAAGAAAGAAATTACCAAAGAATTATTAAGAGTAACTATCAATACAGAGCTTGTGGGTTTTTTTTTTTAGTACTCTGCTATGTGTGTCTGTAGCTTTTTGTTTCTCCATTGTCTCAAGGAAGGGATATGTGTCTGTTTATTTTTTGTAATTATGATGCATGTGTGTTTTCTCGGGGTATACCCAAAATATTGTATGGGAAGTTTCTTTTTGATAACAGACTATGTGCCTTACTGGATGTAATGGCTTTGGCGAAATGTAGATTTTACATATATAGGATCCTTAGTAAGGATATGTTCATCAATAAAATTGGGCTATTTTTTGTAAAAGGTTTTGGTTCAACCTGTAAAACCCGCTATTAATGCTATAGTATCTTATCTACCAAAAAAAAAAAATATTTTCCAAATGCTAAAACCAATAACATTGAATATATTATAATTTATGTTAAATCATTTTAATATTACAATGTGATATAATCTCTGTTAAATCATTTTAACATTATCATATAATATAATGTTTATGTTAATCCATTGTAACATACTTATATACATAATAGTTATATTAATCCATTGTAACATAACTATATAACATAATATTTATGTTATGCTCATTCAATCTCAAATCTTGGAAAATGGCGGGAAAATGAGCTCTGGCGATTTTTTCCTCTGAACTAGGGTTTCTGGATCTTCGAAGATTCTTGGGCATCAGCTGGATTGCAGAAGTGCCTTCGGGGTACGGTGGTTCTGAAGGTTAGTTCGGTGCCCCAGGAGAGTCCAATGGGGACTTCTCCGGCTCCTTTTCCAGGGAGTACCAGCTCTTATGCAGACTTGTTTAAAGAAAACTCTTCCCCAAAAAATGTCGAAGCTCAAAAAATGGCATACAAAATGCTCTTCACGGCTGCTGGGAATAAGTCGGCAGCACCTCGTGTGAATGGTTGTTTGCCGCAGGCCGAAACCAGGCCAAAAATAGTCATTGAGCCAAGTATGGTTGAGGAATCAATCATCTACAGAGCTGATCACGATCTAATCTGCAAGTTCATGGGGATACGTCCTTCCCTAAATTTTTTGCACTCCTGGATCCGCCAAAACTGGGAGCCTCACGGTGAGTATTCATTGTGGTTTATTAGCAATGGATATTTTATTATTAGCTTTTCGTCTTTGGCCGATAGAAATAAGGCTTTCGAGTCAGAGAAGAAAAGTCATGGCCCAACCAGGGCTATTTGTTCAGCCATGGAGAGTGGGATTCGATCCCCGAGTTGAACCTACTGCTGTCCCAGTATGGATCCGACTATATGCTCTCCCAATGGAATTCTGGAGTGAGCAGGTGTTGGCAAGGATTGGCAATTCCATTGGTAGACATCTGGGTGTTGCCAGAGACACTCTTGAAGGGAGCATGGCCGTGTATGCTAGAATATGTGTGGAGATGGATCTCAGCCAGCCTTTGCCGATAGAGATGGAGATTGAACTAGCAGGTCTCTCCTGGATTCAACAATCTGGACTATGAGGCCCTACCCTTTAGATGTAGGGTTTGTCACAAACATGGACATTTGGCCCATTTTTGCCCTAATAATATGAATGCTAAAGTGGAGGCCCCTTCAGGAGTGCCACACCAGCCTAAAGAGGACAAGGCAACACTTAATACAGGTTCTAATAGGACCGTTCAGGGCCAGGAAGCTCAGAGAGAGGGTTTTGAACAACCCAGAAGAAAAATACGGACAAAGAAAAAAGAGGGAAAGGAGCAATCCCATCTCAGACCTGCCAATAGGTATGAGATATTTAAGTCATTGGTTGACGAAGAGGAACAATTTATGGAGGGCATGGAGGGTTTTAAGGAAACTTCTAATATTCCCGGGCAACTCCCTCTCTCTTCTTCTCCTGTCATACAACAGGTAGTTGATCCCTGTGAGGTTTCACAGCCAGTGTGCTCAAGTGCTTTGGTAGTGCATAACCAGGAGCAGACAGTATCTCAGGATGTCAGTATGGGAATACCAGAGAAAAATAGGGAAAGGCCAACTCTGGGGATAACCCAGGTAGAAAAAAGATCAAAAAATAGCAACTCTCAGGGAGTTGGTAGAAGATCCAATAAGGAGTTGCTAGCAGCCCAAGGAGACAGATTGATCACGGGAGGATCGGTGAGGACAATAGACTCTTATTGCTCCCAGGGTAACCAATGATTATACAATCATGGAATGTGAGGGGTTTAAACAGTAGAACCCATCAATCTGTTGTCCGAAGACTTTTAGAGAATCGCAATACTGATTTTTTGCTTTTACAGGAGACTAAGATGTCTTTAGATCTTATGTCCAAAATAGTCAACAGAATCTGGAGGGGTGCTGGTCATATGGATGTGGCTGCCCAAGGTGCCTCAGGGGGGATTGTTACTCTGTGGAACTCTCTTGAATGGTCTGCAATAGAACATCTTGCCCGGAGGGGGTTCTCACTTCTCTTTTTAGGAATAATGTCACTACGGAACACGTTCTAATCACAAACTTTTATGGGTCTCAAAACCTAGATGGTCGGAGGCGACAGTGGAAGGCTATGCAGAACATGCGAACCTCAAGGGAAGATTTAGACTGGATTATAGCGGGTGACTTTAACGCTAAATTATCTTCTAGAGACCAGGAAGGGGGAGCTCCCTTTTTGGACCCAGGGGACCGGTTCATGATTGCCCAAGTCCAGGCTTTGCGCTTAGTGGACATTAAATGTCCTGGCATTAACTTCACTTGGACTAATAAAAGGCGGGAGCCACATAGCAGGAAGGTTAAGCTTGATCATTTTCTGGTTTCAGAGGAGGCGTTTGTAAAATGGAATATAAATTTTCAGATTTTAGAAGGCCCAGTCTCTGATCACTGTCCCATTCTGTTGGAAGGCGGGACTAGGATGGGGCAGCATCACAAACCTTTCAGATTTGAGAATTTTTGGCTTCAGAAAGAAGAACTTCGGGAGAAAATTCCACAGTGGTGGGAGGAAGGCCGCCCGACTTATGGGAGAGCAATGTTCAGAATCCACAAACAACTACAATTTGTCAAAGCTCAGTTGAAGTGTTGGAGGCATGCTAATAAAACCGACTTCCAGGCCCAAAGAGCTCCATTGGTGGCCAGATGGGATGAGGTCCAAAAATAGTTCAGAGAAGGAGTAATTACAGACCAGCTCAAAGCTGAGGATGATGCCTTGCGTACAGCGGTGGAGGACATTGACAACCAGGAGGAGACCTATTGGCGGCAGAGAGCAAGAACCACCTGGTTATTAGAAGGGGACAGAAATACAAAATTCTTTCATCGGACTGCTTGTGCTCGAAGACAGATGAATAAGATGGAGGCCCTTCAAGATGAGAACGGTCATTCCTTTGATACACTTCCAGGTATACATTCCCATGCTATGGATTATTTCTCAAAGCTTTTTAAGGAAAGTGTGGTTCAAGATGTAGAGGCCCAAAATGAAGTTATTTCTGTCATACCTGCTATTATTTCTGAGGATGAAAATCAGGCCCTCCTCAAACCCATTGATAGAGATGAATTGAAAACTGTGGTCTTTGGAATGAGCACTGGTAAATCTCCAGGTCCAGACGGTTTCCCAATTGAGTTTTTTCAGGCTTTCTGGGACTACTTAGAGGAAGATGTTAGGGCTGCTGTTGAAGAATCCAGAGAAAATAAGAGAATGCTTAAAGCTATAAACCACACTTTCATTACCTTAATTCCAAAAGGTGAGGAGGGGGTTCATATTTCAGATTATAGGCCTATTGCCTTATGTAATGTGTTGTACAAAATAATCACAAAGGTAATGGCTGAGCGCCTAAAACCTCTTCTTCACAACATTATCTCCTCTGAGCAAGGGGGTTTTGTTGAGGGTCGACAGATTCTGGATGGGGTGGTTCTGGCCCAGGAAGCAATCCATTCAATGCACACTTCTGGGAATAAAGGGATGTTCATAAAACTGGACATGTCAAAGGCTTATGACAGGGTTGAATGGAGTTTCCTGGCCAAAATGATGGCTGCCTTTGGTTTCTCTCAGGATTGGATAGAGTGGGTCATGAGCTGTGTCTCCTCCCCGACTTACTCTGTTCTAATCAAGGGCCTTCCTTCGCAACCTTTTGGAGCTTCTCGGGGTCTTCGCCAGGGGGATCCTTGTTCTCCTTATCTTTTTCTCATTTTGGCTGAAGGTCTTGGCAGACTTTTCTTGAGGAGAAGACAGCAAGGCAGATTATTGGGTATTAGGGTGGGGGACGAAGTTTTAACGCACCTGCAGTTTGTGGATGACACTGGTTTGATGGGAGTGGCCAGCTTCAGGGAAGCAAGAACGATTAGGGATACTCTTAATGTCTATCTCAGGGCTACTCAACAGGTCATTAATGACAAGAAATCCAAAGTGGTCTTTTTTAATCTGGAGCAAAGGCTTCAGAACAGAATTTTAGAAATCCTGGGATTCACTAGGACTTCTCTCCCTGTGGTTTACTTGGGGATCCCCTTGCACTTTAAGAAGCTGAAATTAGACACTTGGAGGAATTTGTTGGAGTGTATCAAGGACAGAATTAATCACTGGTCTCACAAGTGGTTAAGTTATGGTGGCAGATTAACGTTCTTACAGTCAGTCATTCAAGCCATGCCAATCTACAAATTTTCTATCCTGGCTGCCCCGCTTACAATATGGAAAGAGTTGGACAGGATGGCTAGAAAGTTTTTGTGGGAAGGAGCTAAGGGAGAGAGAAAGTGGGCCTTAGTGGGCTGGGATAAAGTCACCCAGCCCAAGGTAAAATGTGGGCTGGGACTGAGAGGATCCAAGTTAAATAATCAAGCTTTGGCTGGAAAGTTGTACTGGAGGTGGATTTCCCAACCAACTTCCTTATTCAGTAGAATCCTAACTAGTAAATATTTGGGTCATGTTAACCCCAATGAGGTGGGCCGTTTCCCTTTGGATGGTACTGGATCCTTAGTGTGGCAGGCTCTCAAGCTAGGATCTCAGGTTATTAAAGACCAATTGTTTTGGAAAGTGGGGAGAGGGGAGAAGGCTCGTTTTTGGACCGATTCATGGGATCAGTACCCACCCATCATTGTTGAATTCCCCGAGTTACTACCAATAAAATCTGCCATAGAAACCAAGGGTTGGGTCCAAATTGAAAGTTATTTCAACACTACTCAGCTAGGGGAGTATAAGTTTAAGAAGTTTAAGAGGTTGGAGGAGTGGCCAATTTCAATCCCCCGGAGTTGGCACCCATCTTGACCAAAATCTTGACAGAAAGGTTTCTCACAGGGAGAGACGAGGAGGATGAATTAGCTTGGGGCTATGGGAGCCTTGGTGTTTATACAATGAAGGACGGATATGACAAGATCCTCCCAGAGCCTCCCCCCATTCTTATCCGGTTGAGGATTGGAGAAAGATTTGGCACTCCAAGGGCTGGCCGAAAGTAAACTTTTTTGCCTGGCAGTTTATGCACAATGGAATTCTCACTTTTGACAATCTCAGATGTAGAGGAATCATCGGTCCATCTCAATGTGTTTTATGCCACAAGAACGAGGAAACAACTGATCACTTGATGTTTGAGTGCCCTTTCACGCGTCAGATTTGGAAGCGATGGTTCTCTCACTATAAAATCCAGGTTAATGGTGACATGAATCGGACTAATATTTGGGAAAGATGGAAGAGGGGTAGATTTAAATCTAAAGCTCTTCAAATTGGGTGGGAGCTTGGCTTATACTTCATTTGGTGGCAAGTGTGGTTGGAGAGAAATGCTAGAATTTTTAGAGAAACCTTTTCCTCGCTAGATGGAGTTTGGCAGGTCATCTGGAGCAAAGTCACGAAAACTGTTGCCGTCTACGCTAAAGAGGAAACTCAGGTTGGTCCTGGGCCAATGGAAGAGGGAGTTGAAAAGCAAGAGGGACAGGACAGAGCTAGTTGGAAACCACCCCCAGAAGGTTGGATTAAAATCAATACTGATGGAGCTGCAAAGGGCAATCCGGGTAGTGCCGAAATTGGCATGGTCTGCCAGAATCATGAGGGATCAGTGCTCTATTGGGAACTGCAAGGCTTGGGAAGAGCCACAAACAATGAAGCAGAAGCCATTGCTATCAAATCTGCTTCTATTTGGGCAGTTACTCAGGGCCACAGGAGGATAATTCTTGAATCTGATTCTCAAATACTGGTTGGAGCTCTAGACTGCATGAGGAACTTTGCGTTGAAAGCATGGAGGTTGAGGATTCTGGTCTCTCAAATCAAGGAATTATGGAGGGAATTAGATGATGTGATTCTAGTTTATGTGAGTAGAGATTTAAACAAAGCGATCGATTTCCTGGCTAAGATGGGTGCTGAGAAAGAGGTAGGGGTGCAGTTGCACAGTGACATGCCTATTGAGGATGAGGTGATTAGGCAGGGCCTTGAAAGATCCTTGAGCCAATGATCAAAGAAAAAGCAAAGGGTGGTTTTTGTCATGATATCGCGACCTGTTGCGCCATCGCGGCCATTGGAGGAAAGTTGTCGCGATATCGCGACATGTTGCGCCGTCGCGACCACTGGAGGAAAGTTGTCATGATATCGCGACATGTTGCGCCATCACGGCCGCGGAAAGTTGTTCAGATATCGTGACATGTTGCGTCGTCGCGATCGTTGGAGGAAAGTTGTCATGATATCATGACTTGTTGCGCCATCGTGGCCGCTGGAGGAAAGTTGTCGCGATATCGCGACATGTTGCGCCATCGTGGCTGCTGGAGGAAAGTTGTCATGATATCGTGACATGTTGCGTCGTCGTTGGGAAAGTTGTCATGATATCGTGACATGTTGCGCCGTCGTGGCCCTGGAGGAAAGTTGTCACGATATCGCGACATGTTGCGCCGTCGCGGCCGCTGGAGGAAAGTTGTCGCGATATCGTGACATGTTGCGCCGTCACGGTCTCTGGAGGAAAGTTGTCACGATATCGCGACATGTTGCGTCGTCGCGGCCGTTGGAGGAAAGTTGTCATGATATCGCGACATGTTGCGCCATCGCGGCCGCTGGAGGAAAGTTGTCGCGATATCGCGACATGTTGCACTGTCGCGTGGAGGAAAGTTGTCATGATATCGTGACGTGTTGCGCCGTCACGGCCGCTGGAGGAAAGTTGTCACGATATCGCGACATGTTGCGCCATCGCGGCCAAGGGAGGAAAGGTGTCGCGATTTCGTGACATGTTGCTCCGTCACGGCCAAGGTTGGGAAGGTGTCACGATTTCGTGACATGTTGCTTCGTCGCGGCCAAGAGAGGAAAGTTGTCGCGATTTCGTGACATGTTCCTTCGTCGCGGCCAAAGGTGGAAAGGTGTCACGATTTCGCGACATGTTGCTTCGTCGCGGCCACGGGAGGAAAGTTGTCACGATTTCGCGACATGTTGCTCCATCGCGGCCAAGGGTGGAAAGGTGTCGCGATTTCGTGACATGTTGCTCCGTCGCGGCCAAGGGAGGATTGTTGCCGCGATTTCGTGACAGGTTGACTTTTTGCGGTCAGAGGAGTTTTGTGTCACGATATCGCGACTTGTAGCTTTTTCGCGGCCAAAGGTGAAGTCGGTGAAAGCGGCGCGATTTCGCGACAAGTTGTTGTAAACAGACCAATCAGCTCCCTCAGCTAGCTTGTTATTGGTTCAAGAGATTTGGCTCCATTGCAAATCTTCCTCTTCTCTTGTAATCATGTGCTTTCTTTGTTTTCGGCTGGGAAGTGTCTATTCCCAATTGTAACTGATCTTTGTTTTAATACAAGTTTTTTTCAATTTTTTCAAAAAAAACATAATATTTATGTTAATTCCTACATAGTCTAGATTATATCACATAATATAGTTTATAATAATTCATGAAAGAATCATTTTAAACTATTTTACTTTATCTTTAAAATACCCCAAATTATAATTTATTTTAGGTTATACTATTTTTCCAATATAACCCTAAATTATAATCTAAACTAAGTTATACTAATACCTCAATATAACCCAGATTATAATTTAATCTAAGTAATGATATTCTTTGAATATAACCTAAATTTAGTCTTCAGTTGTATTTCCTCAATTATTTAACCCATCGCTAAAACATCATTTATTCTTTTTTAAAAAACAAGATACATTAAAATATAATTTAACCCACGCTTGGACATAGTAGAGAACCTACATTCGCGTAAGCCTACAAATAACTTAGAATGATGCCATATATTTAGGTTACCCTACATCTGGAACCATTGTGTATCATAAACTACCATGCAGCTCCACTCAGGTTGATAATGCCATGGGTTTTTATTAAGCAATCATAGGGAAGAGTTATCATTATTTCGAGTTGTAAACAAATGATGATCGGGGGTTAAGGTTTCCTGCTAAGGCTATTTTTTTTTTTTTTTTTTTGTCTAAACACTGCATGTCTTTCAGTGATATGCCAAAATACTTATGCTATAGCTCCTACATGTTCTAAGCAAAGCGCATATATAGGTTCAATCCAATCCAACATCACGGACCAGAACAACCTCAAGAGGTGATATGGGGTTTGAGTAATACGAACGACAGTCTTCATTCACTTTTTGTCAAGCAGACTTGTCTATGATGAGGGAGATGGACTAGAATTTTTTAGCTTAAAACCCAAGCTTGAATACAGTATCTCAACATCTTGCATCCAACAAAAATACCAAAAAAATACCTTTATTACTGACTTTAGGTAGTGGCACTATGGAAATTTGACTTGATATCTCCGATGTATTTCGACCTCAGTGAGAACCTTCTCAAGACTCCCTTTCATGAATGGCTCCTCTGTCTCACCCCTACAGGATCACCTCCAATGATCCCCAGACAAGCACAAAACTCCTAGACAAAGAATGATGTCTATCTCTCTCTTCGACCAACGTGCGAATACCCAGTATTTTTGCCAAAGGATTCTCCTCCATTTGGTTATCTTCTCTTCTATTCATATATTACTTGCTGATGAAGGCCCCCCATCCTTCTGATGGATACCCCCATCCCTTCAATAACTATGTCCCCTGTCCCCTTATCCATCTACTCACGAGTGAGTCCTATATTTTAATAATTTTTTACCTCCTTTCATTGAAATTCTACCCTCTACCCATGTGTACATGTTAGAAAGCCCTCTCCTCCATGAATGTAAATCTGCCATCCCTTATCTACGGTGACTGAGATATTTTTCTCAAAATATCTAATATAAAGTAATATTAAATTTCTCACATTTAATAATGTTCTTTTAATTTATAATATTTATTTATTATAAATAACCTTTTATTTATAATAATAGCTCTTAAAAGGCATATGCTCTCCTATTATAAATAACCCTTATTTATAATAATTTATTATAATTATAATATATTTTTATTACAAAAGATACATACTCTCCTATTATAAATATATCTTATTTATAATAGTCTATTATAATTATAATATTTTTATTACAAAAGATATATACTCTCCTATTATAAATATCCTCTTATTTATAATAGTCTATTATAATTATAATATATTTTTATTACAAAAGATATATGCTCTTATTATAAATATATTTTATTTATAATAATCTATTATAATTGTAATATATTTTTATTACAAAAGATATATGCTCTCCTATTATAAATATCCTTATTTATAATAGTATATTAATTATAATTACAATATCTTTTTATTACAAAAGATACATACTCTCATATTATAAATAACTCTTATTTATAATAGTTTATTATAATTATAATATCTTTTTATTACAAAAGATATATACTATCCTATTATAAATAACTCTTATTTATAATAGTCTATTATAATTATAATATATTTTTATTACAAAAGATATATACTCTCCTATTATAAATATCTCTTATTTATAATAGTCTATTATAATTATAATATCTTTTTATTACAAAAGAATATTTTGTTTATTATTTTTTTATTCAATATATAAGAGCTTCTTACTAGGACATGACATCTTAGTCTTAATAAAACCTCATATAATATTTTACTATAGCATAACTAGGTGTTAAAGTCTCATTAATCAACATATCATATTATTTTAAAATATATATATATATATATTTTATCTTTAATAACTCCAAGACATTTATTTAATATTATAACATAAAACCCATATCCTACAATTTCTCGTTTATTCAATTAATAAACATTTACTTCCTCTGTACATTCTAGCATTTCATAACTAGTTCAATAATTAAAAACATAATAAGAAACCTACAAAGTTTCCATTCAGATTTCCTAAGAACTACAAGAGGAACTACTTTATACTTTATTTCTCTTTAAAATATTTTAACTATTAATTAATAGAAGATAAACTTTAATTTATAATCCAATATCTTTCATTCAAATCAAGAGACTTGTCATAAGAGTATTTCTAAAGGAAATCTATTTAAAGTCCTCTTTCCCTTTTTCTTTAAAATGTACACGTCTATTACAATATAACATAAGCACATTTTGGCTGAATCAATTACTAATAAGCATAGTTTTTAGCTAATAATTTATGTAATAGTTATAGGATTGATTTTAAGACTTGAATATGTTAAAATAAAATTTTTATTTATAGAAATACACTATACACAAATTCCATCATAACCAACATTATATTTATCAAACTATTTTGTAGTTTCTTCTTCCCTTTGTAATATTATAAAGAGAAAGACATTTATTTCCAATAGTTGTGCCACCATTTAGGTAAATTTATCTAGCAACACACTAATAAGTCCATGAAAATATCAATTGCATTTAAATTGATAATGATTAGAGGTATTATATCATGAAATTTGTTAAGGGATGATATTATCACCTTTTCATAGAAATGCCATTTTTTCTTGTCTACTTTCAAGAACAAGCATTTTATTTTATGCCAAAATAGAGAAAAAAGGCCAGATATCCATAACATAGTAGTCAATTCTAGTGCTAAATATTAAATCACTTATTGCATGATAAACTATGCTACCAATTCCTAATAACCCCATAATACTTCCCAAGCTCGAGAATTTACCTGTGGCATAATAAAAAGGAAAGAAAAATGGTATATCCAAGTTGTGAAACCATCATAAGACCCACACTCAAAGTGAAATTGAGTGTAGAGTATAATAATTGCCTTTGGTGGTATAGCAATAATTCAATGACAATGAAACACCTCCAAAAATGAAGATATCACATGTTTGAGAACCAAGCATTATGATCCCAAACCATAACCTTTGTTATCTATGAGGAATGGAACTTTCCTTTATACATAAAGATTATAACAATTATTAGTAATTGTACATCTCTATCCCATGTAGCTGTGATTTCAACCATTATTAGTAATTGTACATCTCTATACCATGTAGCAGTCCAGCCACATGGCTATTTTAGGGAATTCTGATGATATGAATTCAATTTAAGCCTGAGGTGAATCATTATATTCAACAATGTGATGAAATTTAATAGAATAATAAAATGTACTCGTTCTTGTGTAGCATTTTGGCTGCATGGCCTTCTTGGGGATTGAAGTAAATAAATTTTGATTTGTCGATTAATGATTTGGTTCAAATAGCCTTATGGTAACTTACTCATCTTACCATATTGTATGGATAGCAAGTCGCTACAACTGCAAAGTGTATATGGTAAATAACTAGGTACGAGGCACATTTGAGATTTTGTTTATTTATTTATTTTGTTAATTTTACCATTTTTGATGAAAGTGGATCATTAGATGTGCTTAAATATCCAAATTAAATCTCATGATTCTAACACAAATGTGTCCATTTATTGCCATATGGAGGCTGTCCTGGGGTATAGTGGTGGTGATGCTCAAATTTTGGGGTCGTCATGGGTACAACGGTCATGCTGAAATATGATCACCCTCTAGGTGAGCGGCTACCAAATATGCTGGTCCAATATGTGGATAGGAACACATCTGGGTGGATTGACCTATTGGATTACTTGTGTCTCGATATGATTTAGGGGTTGATGACATTGGCTACATAGCATGGTGATCACAAAATAAGGAGATAAATCAGAGTGAGCCACATGGAGGTATTCTAGCCCATTACACGAGATCACTAGAGGGATTACAACATGATAAGATTATGTGGAGACCCTATTTAGATTACCCTAATTTAAATGAGGTGATAGGATATCTAGCTAGATTTAGATGTTGGAGATGGCTTATTGGATGCCATGGGACCAAGTGAGAGTACTTCCATTACTCTCGAGTGACTCGATAGTGTAGAATTATGTAGGATGTGGAAGAGGAGCCAGTACTTTATCATCACCATAATTATGAGACACAGTTTGAGTTACTTGTAGTGGAGAGGCTATCTAAGGAGGTATACTCTATAGTGGTAGAGACATACTTGGAGGACGCAGGGACTAGCATTGAGTAAGATACCTAGTGGGTCTCATTTTGCTTTTCTCAAGATTTTCATTTTTCAAGAATTCCACCAGTTTTTCATTGTTAACATTAATAATAACACACTTATTCATATTTTTGATAAATGAACCTCCTTTTTTATAAGGTTAGAAGTGCTCATCTTACCATCACTTATAAGCCTATATTTTCACAATAATTCATCATAGTTTCAACATTATTATTTCTCTAATGTTAGTGTGAGAGTATATCATTAATAAAAAATAATTATTAAGCTAATTACTTACCCAATTAACTTAGTTAATATTGAAAGTTAATATTAGCTATTAACATTGATATTGAGTTTTAATAATACCTCTATAAATATTACTACCCACTTGAAGTAATAATTTACCAAACACATTCCATGCATCAAACATGGGTATTTCAATAATAAATTCTCATAAAAAAAAGCATATTATTACCTTTTTCCTTAACTAGGAGGTTTTAAAATAACTAGAATATTATCACCTGCCTACTAAGAATGTCTCTTTTGCTTAAGCAACCTCCATGTTGGTGATGCAATTAAAATAAACATACACATATGCAATGCATCTATATGGGGGTATTCATTTTCCCTTGAGATATCGATGAGAATATCATCCATAATTTCCCTTTTTATCTCTCAACTTTGGTGGTTATCCCATACCAATCGACCTATGAGTACCTGGTCATGCAACCACAAATTTCATCAGTAGTACCATATTCTAAAAATAGTAAAATCAAAGCATAAAGTGTTGTTAACCATACATATTGATAACATAAAATAAGATTAAGCATTTGATATCCACACATCAATACATAATCAAGTATCAAGAATAAATCCTTCTAAGGAGGGATGTTACACAAATATGTTTATTGTATCAAAACAAAGGCATCATTCAAGGTTCCATGTTTGAGTAGATTTAGTAATTAAAAACTAATATGTAAGTATTTGATATGGATACATAATCATATCCGAATATAAAACCTCAAGATGCTAAGAAATACATTCAATATGTCCTACATGAACAAAAGAACACCTTATTTAGGTGGTTTTAGGATCTCATGATCCACAACCATTCTTGCATCCTTCTAGATCCACAACCCACTCAAGGTGTAGATCAATATGGAAATTTATGTATTCTCATTCCAAATCAATTCTTAAGAATTTGATATAAGATCTATTACTAATAAACATAGTTTTTAGGTAATAATTTATGTAATAGTTATAGGATTGATTTTGAGACTTGAATATGTTAAAATCAATTGTTTATTTATAGAAATACACTATACACAAATTCCATCATAACCAACATTATATTTATCAAACTATTTTGTAGTTTCTTCTTCCCTTTGTAATATTATAAAGAGAAAGACATTTATTTCCAATAGTTGTGCCACCATTAAGGTAAATTTATCTAGCAACACACTGATAAGTCCATGAAAATATCAATTGCATTTAAATTGATAATGATTAGAGGTATTATATCATGAATTTTTTTAAGGGATGATATTATCACCTTTTCATAGAAATGCCATTTTTTCTTGTCTACTTTCTAGAACAAGCATTTTATTTTATGCCAAAATAGAGAAAAAAGGCTAGATACCCATAACATACTAGTCAATTCCAGTGCTAAATATTAAATCACTTATTGCATGATAAACTATGCTACCAATTCCTAATAACCCCATAATACTTCCCAAGCTCGATAATTTACTTGTGGCATAAGAAAAAGGAAATCAAAATGGTTTATCCAAGTTGTGAAACAATCATAAGACCCACACTCAAAGTGAAATTGAGTGTAGAGTATAATAATTGCCTTTGGTGGTATAGCAATAATTCAATGACAATGAAAAACCTCCAAAAATGAAGATATCACATGTTTGAGAACCAAGCATTATGATACCAAACCATAACCTTTGTTATCTATGAGGAATGGAACTGTCCTTTATACATAAATATTAAAACCATTATTAGTAATTGTACATCTCTATACCATGTAGCAGTCCAACCACATGGATTTCTTAGGGAATTTTGATGATATCAATTCAATTTAAGCTTGAGGTGAATCATTATATTCAACAATGTGATGAAATTTAATAGAATAATAAAATGTACTCCTTGTTCTTGTGGAGCATTTTGGCTGCATTGCCTTCTTGGGGATTGAACTAAATAAATTTTGATTTTTTGATGAATTATTTGGTTCAAATAGCCTTATGGTAACTTACCCATATTACCATATTGTATGGATAGCAAGTCGCTGCAACTGCAAAGTGTATATGGTAAATAACTAGGTACGAGGCACATTTGAGATTTTGTTTATTTATTTATTTTGTTAATTTTACCATTTTTGATGAAAGTGGATCATTTGATTTGCTTAATAATCCAAATTAAAGCTCATGATGCTAACACAAATGTGTGCATTTATTGCCATATGGAGGCTGTCTTGGGGTATAGTGGTGGTGATGCTCAATTTTTTGGGTCGTCATGGGTACAACGGACATGCTAAAATATGATCACCCTCTAGGTGAGTGGCTACCAAATTTGTTGCTCCAATATGTGGATAGGAGCACATCTGGGTGGATTGACCTATTGGATTACTAGTGTCTCGATATGATTTAGGGGTTGATGACATTGGCTACATAACATGGTGATCACAAAATAAGGAGATAGATCAGAGTGAGCCACATGGAGGTATTCTAGCCCATTACACGAGATCACTAGAGGGATTACAACATGATCAGATTATGTGGAGACCCTATTTAGATTACCCTAATTTAAATGAGGTGATAGGATATCTAGCTAGATTTAGATGTTTGAGATGGCTTATTGGATGCCATGGGACTGAGTGAGAGTAATTCCATTACTCTAGAGTGACTCGATAGTGTAGAATTATGTAGGATGTGGTAGAGGAGCCAGTACTTTATCATCACCATAATGATGAGACACAGTTTGAGTTACTTGTAGTGGAGAGGCTATCTAAGGAGGTATACCCTATAGTGGTAGAGACATACTTGGAGGACCCAGGGACTAGCATTGAGTATGATACCTAGTAGGTCTCATTTTGCTTTTCTCAAAATTTTCATTTTTCAAGAATTCCACCAGTTTTTCATTGTTAACATTAATAATAACACACTTATTCATATTTTTGATAAATGAACCTCCTATTTTATAAGGTTAAAAGTGCTCATCTTACCATCACTTATAAGCCTATATTTTCAGAATAATTCATCATAGTTTCAACATTATTATTTCTCTAATGCTAGTGTGAGAATATATCATTAATAAAAAATAATTATTAAGCTAATTACTTACCCAATTAACTTAGTTAATATTGAAAGTTAATATTAGCTATTAACATTGATATTGAGTTTTAATAATACCTCTATAAATATTACTACCCACTTGAAGTAATAATTTACCAAACACATTCCATGCATCAAACATGGGTATTTCAATGATAAATTTTCATTAAAAAAATCATATTATTACCTTTTTCCTTAACTAGGAGGTTTTAAAGTAACTTGAATATTATCACCTGCCTACTAAGGATGTCTCTTTTGCTTAAGCAACCTCCTTTTTGGTGATGCAATTGAAATAAACATACACATATGCAATGCATCTATATGGGGGTATTCGTTTACCCTTGAGATATCGATGAGAATATCATCCATAATTTCCCTTTTTATCTCTCAACTTTGGTGGTTATCCCATACCAATCCACCTATGAGTTCCTTGTCATGCAACCACAAATTTCATCAATAGTACTATATTCTAAAAATAGTAAAATCAAAGCTTAAAGTGTTGTTAACCATACATATTGATAACATAAAATAATATTAAGCATTTGATATCCACACATCAATACATAATCAAGTATCAAGAATAAATCCTGCTAAGGATGGATTTTACACAAATATGTTTATTGTATCAGAACAAAGGCATCATGCAAGGTTCCATGTTTGAGTACGTTTAGTAATTACAAAATAATATGTAAGTATTTGATATGGATACATAATCATATCCGAATATTAACCCTCAAGATGCTAAGAATTACATTCAAAATTTCCTACATGAACAAAAGAACACCTTATTTAGGTAGTTTTAGGATCTCATGATACACAACCATTCTTGCATCCTTCTAGATCCACAACCCACTCAAGGTGTAGATCAATATGGAAATTTATGTATTCTCATTCCAAATCAATTATTAAGAATTTTGTATAAGATCAATTACTAATAAACATAGTTTTTAGCTAACAATTTATGTAATAGTTATAGGATTGATTTTAACACTTGAATATGTTAAAATCAATTGTTTATTTATAGAAATACACAATACACAAATTCCATCATAACCAACATTATATTTATCAAACTATTTTGTAGTTTCTTCTTCCCTTTGTAATATTATAAAGAGAAAGACATTTATTTCCAATAGTTGTGCCACCATTAAGGTAAATTTATCTAGCAACACACTGATAAGTCCATGAAAATATCAATTGCATTTAAATTGATAATGATTAGAGGTATTATATCATGAAATTTTTTAATGGATGATATTATCACCTTTTAATAGAAATGCTATTTTTTCTTATCTACTTTCTAGAACAAGCATTTTATTTTATACCAAAATAGAGAAAAAAGGCTAGATACCCATAACATACTAGTCAATTCCAGTGCTAAATATTAAATCACTTATTGCATGATAAACTATGCTACCAATTCCTAATAACCCCATAATACTTTCCAAGCTCGAGAATTTACTTGTGGCATAAGAAAAAGGAAAGCAAAATGGTATATCCAAGTTGTGAAACCATCATAAGACCCACAATCAAGTGAAATTGAGTGTAGAGTATAATAATTGCCTTTGGTGGTATAGCAATAATTCAGTGACAATGAAACACCTCTAAAAATGAAGATATCACATGTTTGAGAACCAAGAATTATGATCCCAAACCATAACCTTTGTTATCTATGAGGAATGGAACTGTCCTTTATACATAAATATTAAAACCATTATTATTAATTGTACATCTCTATCCCATGTAGCTGTGATTTCAACCATTATTAGTAATTGTACATCTCTATACCATGTAGCAGTCCAGCCACATGGCTATTTTAGGGAATTCTGATGATATGAATTCAATTTAAGCCTGAGGTGAATCATTATATTCAACAATGTGATGAAATTTAATAGAATAATAAAATGTACTCGTTCTTGTGTAGCATTTTGGCTGCATGGCCTTCTTGGGGATTGAAGTAAATAAATTTTGATTTGTCGATTAATGATTTGGTTCAAATAGCCTTATGGTAACTTACTCATCTTACCATATTGTATGGATAGCAAGTCGCTACAACTGCAAAGTGTATATGGTAAATAACTAGGTACGAGGCACATTTGAGATTTTGTTTATTTATTTATTTTGTTAATTTTACCATTTTTGATGAAAGTGGATCATTAGATGTGCTTAAATATCCAAATTAAATCTCATGATTCTAACACAAATGTGTCCATTTATTGCCATATGGAGGCTGTCCTGGGGTATAGTGGTGGTGATGCTCAAATTTTGGGGTCGTCATGGGTACAACGGTCATGCTGAAATATGATCACCCTCTAGGTGAGCAGCTACCAAATTTGTTGCTCCAAATATGTGGATGGGAGCACATTTGGGTGGATTGACCTATTGGATTACTGGTGTCTCGATATGATTTAGGGGATGATGACATTGGCTACATAGCATGGTGATCACAAAATAAGGAAATAGATCAGAGTGAGCCACATGGAGGCATTCTAGCCCATTACACGACATCACTAGAGGGATTACAACATGATCAGATTATGTGGAGACCCTATTTAGATTACCCTAATTTAAATGAGGTGATAGGATATCTAGCTAGAGTTAGATGTGGGAGATGGCTTATTGGATGCCATGGGACTGAGTGAGAGTACTTCCATTACTCTTGAGTGACTCGATAGTGTAGAATTATGTAGGATGTGCTAGAGGAGCCAGTATTTTATCATCGCCATAATTATGAGACACAGTTTGAGTTACTTGTAGTGAAGAGGCTATCTAAGGAGGTATACCCTATAGTGGTAGAGACATACTTGGAGGACCCAGGGACTAGCATTGAGTATAATACCTAGTGGGTCTCATTTTGCTTTTCTCAAGATTTTCATTTTTCGAGAATGCCACCAGTTTCTCATTGTTAACATTAATAATAACACACTTTTTCATATTTTTGATAAATGAGCCTGTTTTTTTATAAGGTTAAAAGTGCTCATCTTACCATCACTTATAAGCCTATATTTTCAGAATAATTCATCATAGTTTCAACATTATTATTTCTCTAATGCTAGTGTGAGAATATATCATTAATAAAATATAATTATTAAGCTAATTACTTACCCAATTAACTTAGTTAATATTGAAAGTTAATATTAGCTATTAACATTGATATTGAGTTTTAATAATACCTCTATAAATATTACTACCCACTTGAAGTAATAATTTACCAAACACATTCCATGCATCAAACATGGGTATTTCAATGATAAATTTTCATTAAAAAAATCATATTATTACCTTTTTCCTTAACTAGGAGGTTTTAAAGTAACTTGAATATTATCACCTGCCTACTAAGGATGTCTCTTTTTCTTAAGCAACCTCCTTTTTGGTGATGCAATTGAAATAAACATACACATATGCAATGCATCTATATGGGGGTATTCGTTTACCCTTGAGATATCGATGAGAATATCATCCATAATTTCCATTTTTATCTCTCAACTTTGGTGGTTATCCCATACCAATCCACCTATGAGTTCCTTGTCATGCAACCACAAATTTCATCAATAGTACTATATTCTAAAAATAGTAAAATCAAAGCATAAAGTGTTGTTAACCATACATATTGATAACATAAAATAATATTAAGCATTTGATATCCACACATCAATACATAATCAAGTATCAAGAATAAATCCTGCTAAGGATGGATTTTACACAAATATGTTTATTGTATCAGAACAAAGGCATCATGCAAGGTTCCATGTTTGAGTACGTTTAGTAATTACAAAATAATATGTAAGTATTTGATATGGATACATAATCATATCCGAATATTAATCCTCAAGATGCTAAGAATTACATTCAAAATTTCCTACATGAACAAAAGAACACCTTATTTAGGTAGTTTTAGGATCTCATGATCCACAACCATTCTTGCATCCTTCTAGATCCACAACCCACTCAAGGTGTATATCAACATGGAAATTTATGTATTCTCATTCCAAATAAATTATTAAGAATTTTGTATAAGACCAATTACTAATAAACATAGTTTTTAGCTAACAATTTATGTAATAGTTATAGGATTGATTTTAACACTTGAATATGTTAAAATCAATTGTTTATTTATAGAAATACACTATACACAAATTCCATCATAACCAACATTATATTTATCAAACTATTTTGTAGTTTCTTCTTCCCTTTGTAATATTATAAAGAGAAAGACATTTATTTCCAATAGTTGTGCCACCATTAAGGTAAATTTATCTAGAAACACACTAATAAGTCCATGAAAATATCAATTACATTTAAATTGATAATGTTTAGAGGTATTATATCATGAAATATGTTAATGGATGATATTATCACATTTTCATAGAAATGCCATTTTTTCTTGTCTACTTTCTAGAACAAGCATTTTATTTTATGCCAAAATAGAGAAAAAAGGCTAGATACCCATAACATACTAGTCAATTCCAATGCTAAATATTAAATCACTTATTGCATGATAAACTATGCTAACAATTCCTAATAAACCCATAATACATTCCAAGCTCGAGAATTTACTTGTGGCATAAGAAAAAGGAAAGCAAAATGGTATATCCAAGTTGTGAAACCATCATAAGACCCACACTCAAAGTGAAATTGAGTGTAGAGTATAATAATTGCCTTTGGTGGTATAGCAATAATTCAATGACAATGAAACACCTCCAAAAATGAAGATATCACATGTTTGAGAACCAAGCATTATGATCCCAAACCATAACATTCTTTATCTATGAGGAATGGAACTGTCCTTTATACATAAATATTAAAACCATTATTATTAATTGTACATCTCTATCCCATGTAGCTGTGATTTCAACCATTATTAGTAATTGTACATCTCTATACCATGTAGCAGTCTAGCCACATGGCTATCTTTGGGAATTTTGATGATATGAATTCAATTTAAGCTTGAGGTGAATCATTATATTCAACAATGTGATGAAATTTAATAGAATAATAAAATGTACTCCTTGTTCTTGTGGAGCATTTTGGATGCATGGCCTTTTGGGGATTGAAGTAAAGAAATTTTGATTTGTTGATGAATGATTTGGTTCAAATAGCCTTATGGTAACTTACTCATCTTACCATATTGTATGGATAGCAAGTCGCTGCAACTACAAAGTGTATATGGTAAATAACTAGGTACGAGGCACATTTGAGATTTTGTTTATTTATTTTTTTTGTTAATTTTACCATTTTTGATGAAAGTGGATCATTAGATGTGCTTAAATATCCAAATTAAAGCTCATGATGCTAACACAAATGTGTGCATTTATTGCCATATGGAGGCTGTCCTAGGGTATATTGGTGGTGATGATCAAATTTTGGGGTCGTCATGGGTACAATGGTCATGCTGAAATATGATCACCCTCTATGTGAGTGGCTACCAAATTTGATGCTCCAAATATGTGGATGGGAGCACATCTGGATGGATTGACCTATTGGATTACTTGTGTCTCAATATGATTTAGGGGTTGATGACATGGGCTACATAGCATGGTGATCACAATATAAGGAGATAGATTAGAGTGAGCCACATGGAGGCATTCTAGCCCATTACACGAGATCACTAGAGGGATTACAATTTGATCAGATTATGTGGAGACCCTATTTAGATTACCCTAATTTAAATGAGGTGATATAATATCTAGCTAGAGTTAGATGTGGCAGATGGCTTATTGGATGCCATGGGTATGAGTGAGAGTACTTCCATTACTCTCGAGTAACTCGATAGTGTAGAATTATGTAGGATGTGCTAGAGGAGCCAGTACTTTATCATCACCATAATGATGAAACACAGTTTGAGTTACTTGTACTGGAGAGGTTGTCTAAGGAGGTATACCCTATAGTGGTAGAGACATACTTGGAGGACACAGGGACTATCATTGAGTATGATACCTAGTGGGTCTCATTTTACTTTTCTCAAGATTTTCATTTTTCAAGAATTCCACCAGTTTTTCATTGTTAACATTAATAATAACACACTTATTCATATTTTTGATAAATGAACCTCCTTTTTATAAGGTTAAAAGTGCTCATCTTAGCATCATTTATAAGCCTATATTTTCACAATAATTCATCATATTTTCAACATTATTATTTCTCTAATGCTAGTGTGAGAATATATCATTAATAAAAAATAATTATTAATCTAATTACTTACCCAATTAACTTAGTTAATATTAAAAGTTAATATTAGCTATTAACATTGATATTGAGTTTTAATAATACCTCTATAAATATTACTACCCACTTGAAGTAATAATTTACCAAACACATTCCATGCATCAAACATGGGTATTTCAATAATAATTTCTCATAAAAAAAGCATATTATTACCTTTTTCCTTAACTAGGAGGTTTTAAAATAACTAAAATATTATCACCTGCCTACTAAGGATATCTCTTTTGCTTAAGCATCCTCCTTGTTGGTGATGCAATTAAAATAAACATACACATATGCAATGCATCTATATGGGGGTATTCGTTTGCCCTTGATATATCAATGAGAATATCATCCATCATTTCCCTTTTTATCTCTCAAATTTGGTGGTTGTACCATACTAATCCACGTATGAGGACCTGGTCATGCAACAACAACTTTCATCAGTAGTACTATATTCTAAAAATAGTAAAATCAAAGCATAAAGTGCTGTTAACCATACATATTGATAACATAAAATAAGATTAAGCATTTGATATCCACACATCAATACATAATCAAGTATCAAGAATAAATCCTGCTAAGGAGGGATGTTACACAAATATGTTTATTGTATCAAAACAAAGGCATCATGCAAGGTTCCATGTTTGAGTACATTTAGTAATTACAAACTAATATGTAAGTATTTGATATGGATACATAATCATATCCGAATATTAACCCTCAAGATGCTATGAATTACATTCAAAATTTCCTACATGAACAAAAGAACACCTTATTTAGGTAGTTTTAGGATCTCATGATCCACAACCATTCTTCCATCCTTCTAGATCCACAACCCACTCAAGGTGTAGATCAATATGGAAATTTATGTATTCTCATTCCAAATCAATCCTTAAGAATTTGATATAATATCAAATACTAATAAACATAGTTTTTAACTAATAATTTATGTAATAGTTATAGGATTGATTTTAAGACTTGAATATGTTAAAATCAATTTTTTATTTATAGAAATACACTATACACAAATTCCATCATAACCAACATTATATTTATCAAACTATTTTGTAGTTTCTTCTTCCCTTTGTAATATTATAAAGAGAAAGACATTTATTTCCAATAGTTGTGCCACCATTAAGGTAAATTTATCTAGCAACACACTGATAAGTCCACGAAAATATCAATTACATTTAAATTGATAATGTTTAGAGGTATTATATCATGAAATTTGTTAATGGATGATATTATCACCTTTTCATAGAAATGCCATTTTTTCTTGTCTACTTTCTAGAATAAGCATTTTATTTTATGCCAAAATAGAGAAAAAAGGCTAGATACCCATAACATACTAGTCAATTCCAGTGCTAAATATTAAATCACTTATTACATGATAAACTATGCTACCAATTCCTAATAACCCCATAATACATTCCAAGCTCGAGAATTTACTTGTGGCATAAGAAAAAGGAAAGCAAAATGGTATATCCAAGTTGTGAAACCATCATAAGACCCACACTCAAAGTGAAATTGAGTGTAGAGTATAATAATTGCCTTTGGTGGTATAGCAATAATTCAATGACAATGAAACACCTCCAAAAATGAAGATATCACATGTTTGAGAACCAAGCATTATGATCCCAAACCATAACCTTTTTTATCTATGAGGAATGGAACTGTCCTTTATACATAAATATTAAAACCATTATTATTAATTGTACATCTCTATCCCATGTAGCTATGATTTCAACCATTATTAGTAATTGTACATCTCTATACCATGTAGCAGTCCAGCCACATGGCTATCTTTGGGAATTCTGATGATATGAATTCAATTTAAGCTTGAGGTGAATCATTATATTCAACAATGTGATGAAATTTAATAGAATAATAAAATGTACTCCTTGTTCTTGTGGAGCATTTTGGATGCATGGCCTTTTGGGGTTTGAAGTAAAGAAATTTTGATTTGTCGATGAATGATTTGGTTCAAATAGCCTTATGGTAACTTACTCATCTTACCATATTGTATGGATAGCAAGTCGCTGCAACTACAAAGTGTATATGGTAAATAACTAGGTACGAGGCACATTTGAGATTTTGTTTATTTATTTTTTTTGTTAATTTTACCATTTTTGATGAAAGTGGATCATTAGATGTGCTTAAATATCCAAATTAAAGCTCATGATGCTAACACAAATGTGTGCATTTATTGCCATATGGAGGCTGTCCTAGGGTATATTGGTGGTGATGTTCAAATTTTGGGGTCGTCATGGGTACAATGGTCATGCTGAAATATGATCACCCTCTATGTGAGTGGCTACCAAATTTGCTGCTCCAAATATGTGGATGGGAGCACATATGGATGGATTGACCTATAGGATTACTAGTGTCTCAATATGATTTAGGGATTGATGACATTGGCTACATAGCATGGTTATCACAATATAAGGAGATATATTAGAGTGAGCCACATGGAGGCATTCTAGCCCATTACACGAGATCACTAGAGGGATTACAATTTGATCAGATTATGTGGAGACCCTATTTAGATTACCCTAATTTAAATGAGGTGATATAATATCTAGCTAGAGTTAGATGTGGCAGATGGCTTATTGGATGCCATGGGTATGAGTGAGAGTACTTCCATTACTCTCAAGTGACTCGATAGTGTAGAATTATGTAGGATGTGGTAGAGGAGCCAGTACTTTATCATCACCATAATGATGAGACACAGTTTGAGTTACTTGTAGTGGAGAGGTTATGTAAGGAGGTATACCCTATAGTGGTAGAGACATACTCGGAGGACCCAGGGACTAGCATTGAGTATGATACCTAGTGGGTCTCATTTTGCTTTTCTCAAGATTTTCGTTTTTCAAGAATGCCACCAGTTTTTCATTGTTAACATTAATAATAACACACTTATTCATATTTTTGATAAATGAACCTTCCTTTTATAAGGTTAAAAGTGCTCATCTTAGCATCACTTATAAGCCTATATTTTCACAATAATTCATCATAGTTTCAACATTATTATTTCTCTAATGCTAGTGTGAGAATATATCATGAATAAAAAAAAATTATTAATCTAATTACTTACCCAATTAACTTAGTTAATATTGAAAGTTAATATTAGCTATTAACATTGATATTGATTTTTAATAATACCTCTATAAATATTACTACCCACTTGAAGTAATAATTTACCAAACACATTCCATGCATCAAACATGGGTATTTCAATAATAATTTCTCATAAAAAAAGCATATTATTACCTTTTTCCTTAACTAGGAGGTTTTAAAATAACTAGAATATTATCACCTGCCTACTAAGGATGTCTCTTTTGCTTAAGCAACCTCCTTGTTGGTGATGCAATTAAAATAAACATACACATATGCAATGCATCTATATGGGGGTATTCGTTTGCCCTTGATATATCAATGAGAATATCATCCATCATTTCCCTTTTTATCTCTCAAATTTGGTGGTTGTACCATACCAATCCACGTATGAGTACCTGGTCATGCAACAACAACTTTCATCAGTAGTACTATATTCTAAAAATAGTAAAATCAAAACATAAAGTTCTGTTAACCATACATATTGATAACATAAAATAAGATTAAGCATTTGATATCCACACATCAATACATAATCAAGTATCAAGAATAAATCCTGCTAAGGAGGGATGTTACACAAATATGTTTATTGCATCAAAACAAAGGCATCATGCAAGGTTCCATGTTTGAGTACATTTAGTAATTACAAACTAATATGTAAGTATTTGATATGGAGACATAATCATATCCGAATATAAAACCTCAAGATGCTAAGAAATACATTCAATATGTCCTACATGAACAAAAGAACACCTTATTTAGGTAGTTTTAGGATCTCATGATCCACAACCATTCTTGCATCCTTCTAGATCCACAACCCACTCAAGGTGTAGATCAATATGGAAATTTATGTATTCTCATTCCAAATCAATTCTTAAGAATTTGATATAATATCAAATACTAATAAACATAGTTTTTAGCTAATAATTTATGTAATAGTTATAGGATTGATTTTAAGACTTGAATATGTTAAAATCAATTGTTTATTTATAGAAATACACTATACACAAATTCCATCATAACCAACATTATATTTATCAAACTATTTTGTAGTTTCTTCTTCCATTTGTAATATTATAAAGAGAAAGACATTTATTTCCAATATTTGTGCCACCATTAAGGTAAATTTATCTAGCAACACACTGATAAGTCCATGAAAATATCAATTACATTTAAATTGATAATGTTTAGAGGTATTATATCATGAAATTTGTTAATGGATGATATTATCACCTTTTCATAGAAATGCCATTTTTTCTTGTCTACTTTCTAGAACAAGCATTTTATTTTATGCCAAAATAGAGAAAAAAGGCTAGATACCCATAACATACTAATCAATTCCAGTGCTAAATATTAAATCACAAAGTCGCTGCAACTACAAAGTGTATATGGTAAATAACTACGTATGAGGCACATTTGAGATTTTTTTTATGTATTTATTTTGTTAATTTTACCATTTTTGATGAAAGTGGATCATTAGATGTGCTTAAATATCCAAATTAAAGCTCATGATGCTAACACAAATGTGTGCATTTATTGCCATATGGAGGCTGTCCTGGGGTATATTGGTGGTGATGTTCAAATTTTGAAACCATCATAAGACCCACACTCAAAGTGAAATTGAGTGTAGAGTATAATAATTGCCTTTGGTGGTATAGCAATAATTCAATGACAATGAAACACATCCAAAAATGAAGATATCACATGTTTGAGAACCAAGCATTATGATCCCAGACCATAACCTTTTATATCTATGAGGAATGGAACTGTCCTTTATACATAAATATTAAAACCATTATTATTAAATGTACATCTCTGGATGGATTGACCTATTGGATTACTGGTGTCTCAATATGATTTAGGGGTTCCTGACATTGGCTACATAGCATGGTGATCACAATATAAGGAGATAGATTAGAGTGAGCCACATGGAGGTATTCTAGCCCATTACACGAGATCACTAGAGGGATTACAACATGATCAAATTATGTGGAGACCCTATTTAGATTACCCTAATTTAAATGAAGTGATAGGATATATAGCTAGAGTTAGATGTGGGATATGGCTTATTGGATGCCATGGGACTGAGTGAGAGTACTTCCATTACTCTCGAGTGACTCGATAGTGTAGAATCATGTAGGATGTGCTAGAGAAGCCAGTACTTTATCATCACCATAATGATGAAACACAGTTTGAGTTACTTGTAGTGGAGAGGTTGTCTAAGGAGGTATACCCTATAGTGGTAGAGACATACTTGGAGGACACAGGGACTATCATTGAGTATGATACCTAGTGGGTCTCATTTTACTTTTCTCAAGATTTTCATTTTTCAAGAATTCCACCAGTTTTTCATTGTTAACATTAATAATAACACACTTATTCATATTTTTGATAAATGAACCTCCTTTTTATAAGGTTAAAAGTGCTCATCTTAGCGTCATTTATAAGCCTATATTTTAACAATATTTTATCATAGTTTCAACATTATTATTTCTCTAATGCTAGTGTGAGAATATATCATTAATAAAAAATAATTATTAATCTAATTACTTACCCAATTAACTTAGTTAATATTGAAAGTTAATATTAGCTATTAACATTGATATTCAGTTTTAATAATACCTCTATAAATATTACTACCCACTTGAAGTAATAATTTACCAAACACATTCCATGCATCAAACATGGGTATTTCAATAATAATTTCTCATAAAAAAAAGCATATTATTACCTTTTTCCTTAACTAGGAGGTTTTAAAATAACTAGAATATTATCACCTGCCTACTAAGGATGTCTCTTTTGCTTAAGCAACCTCCTTGTTGGTGATGCAATTAAAATAAACATACACATATGCAATGCATCTATATTGGGGTATTCGTTTGCCCTTGATATATCAATGAGAATATCATCCATCATTTCCCTTTTTATCTCTCAACTTTGGTGGTTGTACCATACCAATCCACGTATGAGTACCTGGTCATGCAACAACAACTTTCATCAGTAGTACTATATTCTAAAAATAGTAAAATCAAAGCATAAAGTGTTGTTAACCATACATATTAAAAACATAAAATAAGATTAAGCATTTGATATCCACACATCAATACATAATCAAGTATCAAGAATAAATCCTGCTAAGGAGGGATGTTCACAAATATGTTTATTGTATCAAAACAAAGGCATCATGCAAGGTTCCATGTTTGAGTACATTTAGTAATTACAAACTAATATGTAAGTATTTGATATGGAGACATAATCATATCCGAATATAAAACCTCCAAATGCTAAGAAATACATTCAATATGTCCTACATGAACAAAAGAACACCTTATTTAGGTAGTTTTAGGATCTCATGATCCACAACCATTCTTGCATCCTTCTAGATCCACAACCCACCCAAGGTGTAGATCAATATGGAAATTTATGTATTCTCATTCCAAATCAATTCTTAAGAATTTGATATAATATCAAATACTAATAAACATAGTTTTTAGCTAATAATTTATGTAATAGTTATAGGATTGATTTTAAGACTTGAATATGTTAAAATCAATTTTTTATTTATAGAAATACACTATACACAAATTCCATCATAACCAACATTATATTTATCAAACTATTTTGTAGTTTCTTCTTCCCTTTGTAATATTATAAAGAGAAAGACATTTATTTCCAATAGTTGTGCCACCATTAAGGTAAATTTATCTAGCAACACACTGATAAGTCCATGAAAATATCAATTACATTTAAATTGATAATGTTTAGAGGTATTATATCATGAAATTTGTTAATGGATGATATTATCACCTTTTCATAGAAATGCCATTTTTTCTTGTCTACTTTCTAGAACAAGCATTTTATTTTATGCCAAAATAGAGAAAAAAGGCTAGATACCCATAACATACTAATCAATTCCAGTGCTAAATATTAAATCACAAAGTCGCTGCAACTACAAAGTATATATGGTAAATAACTACGTATGAGGCACATTTGAGATTTTGTTTATTTATTTATTTTGTTAATTTTACCATTTTTGATGAAAGTGGATCATTAGATGTGCTTAAATATCCAAATTAAAGCTCATGATGCTAACACAAATGTGTGCATTTATTGCCATATGGAGGCTGTCCTGGGGTATATTGGTGGTGATGTTCAAATTTTGGGGTCGTCATGGGTACAATGGTCATGCTGAAATATGATCACCCTCTATGTGAGTGGCTACCAAATTTGCTGCTCCAAATATGTGGATGGGAGCACATCTAGATGGATTGACCTATTGGATTACTGGTGTCTCAATATGATTTAGGGATTGATGACATTGGCTACATAGCATGGTGATCACAATATAAGGATATAGATTAGAGTGAGCCACATGGAGGAATTCTAGCCCATTACACGAGATCACTAGAGGGATTACAACTTGATCAGATTATGTGGAGACCCTATTTAGATTACCCTAATTTAAATGAGGTGATATAATATCTAGCTAGAGTTAGATGTGGGAGATGGCTTATTGGATGCCATGGGAATGAGTGAGAGTACTTTCATTACTCTCAAGTGACTCGATAGTGTAGAATTATGTAGGATGTGGTAGAGGAGCCAGTACTTTATCATCACCATAACGATGAGACACAATTTGAGTTACTTGTAGTTGAGAGGTTATGTAAGGAGGTATACCCTATAGTGGTAGAGACATACTCGGAGGACCCAGGGACTAGCATTGAGTATGATAACTAGTGGGTCTCATTTTGCTTTTCTCAAGATTTTCGTTTTTCAAGAATGCCACCAGTTTTTCATTATTAACATTAATAATAACACACTTATTCATATTTTTGATAAATGAACCTTCCTTTTATAAGGTTAAAAGATAATATTTGCTATTAATATTGATATTGAGTTTTAATAATACCTCTATAAATATTACTACCCACTTGAAGTAATAATTTACCAAACACATTCCATGCATCAAACATGGGTATTTCAATGATAAAATTTCATAAAAAAAATCATATTATTACCTTTTTCCTTAACTAGGAGGTTTTAAAATAACTCGAATATTATCACCTGCCTACTAAGGATGTCTCTTTTGCTTAAGCAACCTCCATGTTGGTGATGCAATTGAAATAAACATACACATATGCAATGCATCTATATGGGGGTATTCGTTTGCCCTTGAGATATCGATGAGAATATCATCCATAATTTCCCTTTTTATCTCTCAACTTTGGTGGTTATCCCATACCAATCGACCTATGAGTTCCTTGTCATGCAACCACAAATTTCATCAATAGTACTATATTCTAAAAATAGTAAAATCAAAGCATAAAGTGTTGTTAACCATACATATTGATAACATAAAATAAGATTAAGCATTTGATATCCACACATCAATACATAATCAAGTATCAAGAATAAATCCTGCTAAGGATGGATGTTACACAAATATGTTTATTGTATCAGAACAAAGGCATCATGCAAGGTTCCATGTTTGAGTACGTTTAGTAATTACAAAATAATATGTAAGTATTTGATATGGAGACATAATCATATCCGAATATAAACCCTCAAGATGCTAAGAATTACATTCAAAATTTCCTACATGAACAAAAGAACACCTTATTTAGGTAGTTTTAGGATCTCATGATCCACAACCATTCTTGCATCCTTCTAGATCCACAACCCACTCAAGGTGTATATCAACATGGAAATTTATGTATTCTCATTCCAAATAAATTATTAAGAATTTTGTATAAGACCAATTACTAATAAACATAGTTTTTAGCTAACAATTTATGTAATAGTTATAGGATTGATTTTAACACTTGAATATGTTAAAATCAATTGTTTATTTATAGAAATACACTATACACAAATTCCATCATAACCAACATTATATTTATCAAACTATTTTGTAGTTTCTTCTTCCCTTTGTAATATTATAAAGAGAAAGTCATTTATTTCCAATAGTTGTGCCACCATTAAGGTAAATTTATCTAGAAACACACTAATAAGTCCATGAAAATATCAATTACATTTAAATTGATAATGTTTAGAGGTATTATATCATGAAATATGTTAATGGATGATATTATCACATTTTCATAGAAATGCCATTTTTTCTTGTCTACTTTCTAGAACAAGCATTTTATTTTATGCCAAAATAGAGAAAAAAGGCTAGATACCCATAACATACTAGTCAATTCCAATGCTAAATATTAAATCACTTATTGCATGATAAACTATGCTAACAATTCCTAATAACCCCATAATACATTCCAAGCTCGAGAATTTACTTGTGGCATAAGAAAAAGGAAAGCAAAATGGTATATCCAAGTTGTGAAACCATCATAAGACCCACACTCAAAGTGAAATTGAGTGTAGAGTATAATAATTGCCTTTGGTGGTATAGCAATAATTCAATGACAATGAAACACCTCCAAAAATGAAGATATCACATGTTTGAGAACCAAGCATTATGATCCCAAACCATAACATTCTTTATCTATGAGGAATGGAACTGTCCTTTATACATAAATATTAAAACCATTATTATTAATTGTACATCTCTATCCCATGTAGCTGTGATTTCAACCATTATTAGTAATTGTACATCTCTATACCATGTAGCAGTCCAGCCACATGGCTATCTTTGGGAATTTTGATGATATGAATTCAATTTAAGCTTGAGGTGAATCATTATATTCAACAATGTGATGAAATTTAATAGAATAATAAAATGTACTCCTTGTTCTTGTGGAGCATTTTGGATGCATGGCCTTTTGCGGATTGAAGTAAAGAAATTTTGATTTGTTGATGAATGATTTGGTTCAAATAGCCTTATGGTAACTTACTCATCTTACCATATTGTATGGATAGCAAGTCGCTGCAACTACAAAGTGTATATGGTAAATAACTAGGTACGAGGCACATTTGAGATTTTGTTTATTTATTTTTTTTGTTAATTTTACCATTTTTGATGAAAGTTGATCATTAGATGTGCTTAAATATCCAAATTAAAGCTCATGATGCTAACACAAATGTGTGCATTTATTGCCATATGGAGGCTGTCCTAGGGTATATTGGTGGTGATGATCAAATTTTGGGGTCGTCATGGGTACAATGGTCATGCTGAAATATGATCACCCTCTATGTGAGTGGCTACCAAATTTGATGCTCCAAATATGTGGATGGGAGCACATCTGGATGGATTGACCTATTGGATTACTTGTGTCTCAATATGATTTAGGGGTTGATGACATGGGCTACATAGCATGGTGATCACAATATAAGGAGATAGATTAGAGTGAGACACATGGAGGCATTCTAGCCCATTACACGAGATCACTAGAGGGATTACAATTTGATCAGATTATGTGGAGACCCTATTTAGATTACCCTAATTTAAATGAGGTGATATAATATCTAGCTAGAGTTAGATGTGGCAGATGGCTTATTGGATGCCATGGGTATGAGTGAGAGTACTTCCATTACTCTCGAGTAACTCGATAGTGTAGAATTATGTAGGATGTGCTAGAGGAGCCAGTACTTTATCATCACCATAATGATGAAACACAGTTTGAGTTACTTGTACTGGAGAGGTTGTCTAAGGAGGTATACCCTATAGTGGTAGAGACATACTTGGAGGACACAGGGACTATCATTGAGTATGATACCTAGTGGGTCTCATTTTACTTTTCTCAAGATTTTCATTTTTCAAGAATTCCACCAGTTTTTCATTGTTAACATTAATAATAACACACTTATTCATATTTTTGATAAATGAACCTCCTTTTTATAAGGTTAAAAGTGCTCATCTTAGCATCATTTATAAGCCTATATTTTCACAATAATTCATCATATTTTCAACATTATTATTTCTCTAATGCTAGTGTGAGAATATATCATTAATAAAAAATAATTATTAATCTAATTACTTACCCAATTAACTTAGTTAATATTAAAAGTTAATATTAGCTATTAACATTGATATTGAGTTTTAATAATACCTCTATAAATATTACTACCCACTTGAAGTAATAATTTACCAAACACATTCCATGCATCAAACATGGGTATTTCAATAATAATTTCTCATAAAAAAAGCATATTATTACCTTTTTCCTTAACTAGGAGGTTTTAAAATAACTAAAATATTATCACCTGCCTACTAAGGATATCTCTTTTGCTTAAGCATCCTCCTTGTTGGTGATGCAATTAAAATAAACATACACATATGCAATGCATCTATATGGGGGTATTCGTTTGCCCTTGATATATCAATGAGAATATCATCCATCATTTCCCTTTTTATCTCTCAAATTTGGTGGTTGTACCATACTAATCCACGTATGAGGACCTGGTCATGCAACAACAACTTTCATCAGTAGTACTATATTCTAAAAATAGTAAAATCAAAGCATAAAGTGCTGTTAACCATACATATTGATAACATAAAATAAGATTAAGCATTTGATATCCACACATCAATACATAATCAAGTATCAAGAATAAATCCTGCTAAGGAGGGATGTTACACAAATATGTTTATTGTATCAAAACAAAGGCATCATGCAAGGTTCCATGTTTGAGTACATTTAGTAATTACAAACTAATATGTAAGTATTTGATATGGATACATAATCATATCCGAATATTAACCCTCAAGATGCTATGAATTACATTCAAAATTTCCTACATGAACAAAAGAACACCTTATTTAGGTAGTTTTAGGATCTCATGATCCACAACCATTCTTCCATCCTTCTAGATCCACAACCCACTCAAGGTGTAGATCAATATGGAAATTTATGTATTCTCATTCCAAATCAATCCTTAAGAATTTGATATAATATCAAATACTAATAAACATAGTTTTTAACTAATAATTTATGTAATAGTTATAGGATTGATTTTAAGACTTGAATATGTTAAAATCAATTTTTTATTTATAGAAATACACTATACACAAATTCCATCATAACCAACATTATATTTATCAAACTATTTTGTAGTTTCTTCTTCCCTTTGTAATATTATAAAGAGAAAGACATTTATTTCCAATAGTTGTGCCACCATTAAGGTAAATTTATCTAGCAACACACTGATAAGTCCACGAAAATATCAATTACATTTAAATTGATAATGTTTAGAGGTATTATATCATGAAATTTGTTAATGGATGATATTATCACCTTTTCATAGAAATGCCATTTTTTCTTGTCTACTTTCTAGAATAAGCATTTTATTTTATGCCAAAATAGAGAAAAAAGGCTAGATACCCATAACATACTAGTCAATTCCAGTGCTAAATATTAAATCACTTATTACATGATAAACTATGCTACCAATTCCTAATAACCCCATAATACATTCCAAGCTCGAGAATTTACTTGTGGCATAAGAAAAAGGAAAGCAAAATGGTATATCCAAGTTGTGAAACCATCATAAGACCCACACTCAAAGTGAAATTGAGTGTAGAGTATAATAATTGCCTTTGGTGGTATAGCAATAATTCAATGACAATGAAACACCTCCAAAAATGAAGATATCACATGTTTGAGAACCAAGCATTATGATCCCAAACCATAACCTTTTTTATCTATGAGGAATGGAACTGTCCTTTATACATAAATATTAAAACCATTATTATTAATTGTACATCTCTATCCCATGTGGCTATGATTTCAACCATTATTAGTAATTGTACATCTCTATACCATGTAGCAGTCCAGCCACATGGCTATCTTTGGGAATTCTGATGATATGAATTCAATTTAAGCTTGAGGTGAACCATTATATTCAACAATGTGATGAAATTTAATAGAATAATAAAATGTACTCCTTGTTCTTGTGGAGCATTTTGGATGCATGGCCTTTTGGGGTTTGAAGTAAAGAAATTTTGATTTGTCGATGAATGATTTGGTTCAAATAGCCTTATGGTAACTTACTCATCTTACCATATTGTATGGATAGCAAGTCGCTGCAACTACAAAGTGTATATGGTAAATAACTAGGTACGAGGCACATTTGAGATTTTGTTTATTTATTTTTTTTGTTAATTTTACCATTTTTGATGAAAGTGGATCATTAGATGTGCTTAAATATCCAAATTAAAGCTCATGATGCTAACACAAATGTGTGCATTTATTGCCATATGGAGGCTGTCCTAGGGTATATTGGTGGTGATGTTCAAATTTTGGGGTCGTCATGGGTACAATGGTCATGCTGAAATATGATCACCCTCTATGTGAGTGGCTACCAAATTTGCTGCTCCAAATATGTGGATGGGAGCACATATGGATGGATTGACCTATAGGATTACTAGTGTCTCAATATGATTTAGGGATTGATGACATTGGCTACATAGCATGGTTATCACAATATAAGGAGATATATTAGAGTGAGCCACATGGAGGCATTCTAGCCCATTACACGAGATCACTAGAGGGATTACAATTTGATCAGATTATGTGGAGACCCTATTTAGATTACCCCAATTTAAATGAGGTGATATAATATCTAGCTAGAGTTAGATGTGGCAGATGGCTTATTGGATGCCATGGGTATGAGTGAGAGTACTTCCATTACTCGCAAGTGACTCGATAGTGTAGAATTATGTAGGATGTGGTAGAGGAGCCAGTACTTTATCATCACCATAATGATGAGACACAGTTTGAGTTACTTGTAGTGGAGAGGTTATGTAAGGAGGTATACCCTATAGTGGTAGAGACATACTCGGAGGACCCAGGGACTATCATTGAGTATGATACCTAGTGGGTCTCATTTTGCTTTTCTCAAGATTTTCGTTTTTCAAGAATGCCACCAGTTTTTCATTGTTAACATTAATAATAACACACTTATTCATATTTTTGATAAATGAACCTTCCTTTTATAAGGTTAAAAGTGCTCATCTTAGCATCACTTATAAGCCTATATTTTCACAATAATTCATCATAGTTTCAACATTATTATTTCTCTAATGCTAGTGTGAGAATATATCATGAATAAAAAAAAATTATTAATCTAATTACTTACCCAATTAACTTAGTTAATATTGAAAGTTAATATTAGCTATTAACATTGATATTGATTTTTAATAATACCTCTATAAATATTACTACCCACTTGAAGTAATAATTTACCAAACACATTCCATGCATCAAACATGGGTATTTCAATAATAATTTCTCATAAAAAAAAGCATATTATTACCTTTTTCCTTAACTAGGAGGTTTTAAAATAACTAGAATATTATCACCTGCCTACTAAGGATGTCTCTTTTGCTTAAGCAACCTCCTTGTTGGTGATGCAATTAAAATAAACATACACATATGCAATGCATCTATATGGGGGTATTCGTTTGCCCTTGATATATCAATGAGAATATCATCCATCATTTCCCTTTTTATCTCTCAACTTTGGTGGTTGTACCATACCAATCCACGTATGAGTACCTGGTCATGCAACAACTTTCATCAGTAGTACTATATTCTAAAAATAGTAAAATCAAAACATAAAGTTCTGTTAACCATACATATTGATAACATAAAATAAGATTAAGCATTTGATATCCACACATCAATACATAATCAAGTATCAAGAATAAATCCTGCTAAGGAGGGATGTTACACAAATATGTTTATTGCATCAAAACAAAGGCATCATGCAAGGTTCCATGTTTGAGTACATTTAGTAATTACAAACTAATATGTAAGTATTTGATATGGAGACATAATCATATCCGAATATAAAACCTCAAGATGCTAAGAAATACATTCAATATGTCCTACATGAACAAAAGAACACCTTATTTAGGTAGTTTTAGGATCTCATGATCCACAACCATTCTTGCATCCTTCTAGATCCACAACCCACTCAAGGTGTAGATCAATATGGAAATTTATGTATTCTCATTCCAAATCAATTCTTAAGAATTTGATATAATATCAAATACTAATAAACATAGTTTTTAGCTAATAATTTATGTAATAGTTATAGGATTGATTTTAAGACTTGAATATGTTAAAATCAATTGTTTATTTATAGAAATACACTATACACAAATTCCATCATAACCAACATTATATTTATCAAACTATTTTGTAGTTTCTTCTTCCATTTGTAATATTATAAAGAGAAAGACATTTATTTCCAATAGTTGTGCCACCATTAAGGTAAATTTATCTAGCAACACAATGATAAGTCCATGAAAATATCAATTACATTTAAATTGATAATGTTTAGAGGTATTATATCATGAAATTTGTTAATGGATGATATTATCACCTTTTCATAGAAATGCCATTTTTTCTTGTCTACTTTCTAGAACAAGCATTTTATTTTATGCCAAAATAGAGAAAAAAGGCTAGATACCCATAACATACTAATCAATTCCAGTGCTAAATATTAAATCACAAAGTCGCTGCAACTACAAAGTGTATATGGTAAATAACTACGTATGAGGCACATTTGAGATTTTTTTTATGTATTTATTTTGTTAATTTTACCATTTTTGATGAAAGTGGATCATTAGATGTGCTTAAATATCCAAATTAAAGCTCATGATGCTAACACAAATGTGTGCATTTATTGCCATATGGAGGCTGTCCTGGGGTATATTGGTGGTGATGTTCAAATTTTGAAACCATCATAAGACCCACACTCAAAGTGAAATTGAGTGTAGAGTATAATAATTGCCTTTGGTGGTATAGCAATAATTCAATGACAATGAAACACATCCAAAAATGAAGATATCACATGTTTGAGAACCAAGCATTATGATCCCAGACCATAACCTTTTATATCTATGAGGAATGGAACCGTCCTTTATACATAAATATTAAAACCATTATTATTAAATGTACATCTCTCGGATGGATTGACCTATTGGATTATTGGTGTCTCAATATGATTTAGGGGTTCCTGACATTGGCTACATAGCATGGTGATCACAATATAAGGAGATAGATTAGAGTGAGCCACATGGAGGTATTCTAGCCCATTACACGAGATCACTAGAGGGATTACAACATGATCAAATTATGTGGAGACCCTATTTAGATTACCCTAATTTAAATGAAGTGATAGGATATATAGCTAGAGTTAGATGTGGGATATGGCTTATTGGATGCCATGGGACTGAGTGAGAGTACTTCCATTACTCTCGAGTGACTCGATAGTGTAGAATCATGTAGGATGTGCTAGAGAAGCCAGTACTTTATCATCACCATAATGATGAAACACAGTTTGAGTTACTTGTAGTGGAGAGGTTGTCTAAGGAGGTATACCCTATAGTGGTAGAGACATACTTGGAGGACACAGGGACTATCATTGAGTATGATACCTAGTGGGTCTCATTTTACTTTTCTCAAGATTTTCATTTTTCAAGAATTCCACCAGTTTTTCATTGTTAACATTAATAATAACACACTTATTCATATTTTTGATAAATGAACCTCCTTTTTATAAGGTTAAAAGTGCTCATCTTAGCGTCATTTATAAGCCTATATTTTAACAATATTTTATCATAGTTTCAACATTATTATTTCTCTAATGCTAGTGTGAGAATATATCATTAATAAAAAATAATTATTAATCTAATTACTTACCCAATTAACTTAGTTAATATTGAAATTTAATATTAGCTATTAACATTGATATTCAGTTTTAATAATACCTCTATAAATATTACTACCCACTTGAAGTAATAATTTACCAAACACATTCCATGCATCAAACATGGGTATTTCAATAATAATTTCTCATAAAAAAAAGCATATTATTACCTTTTTCCTTAACTAGGAGGTTTTAAAATAACTAGAATATTATCACCTGCCTACTAAGGATGTCTCTTTTGCTTAAGCAACCTCCTTGTTGGTGATGCAATTAAAATAAACATACACATATGCAATGCATCTATATTGGGGTATTCGTTTGCCCTTGATATATCAATGAGAATATCATCCATCATTTCCCTTTTTATCTCTCAACTTTGGTGGTTGTACCATACCAATCCACGTATGAGTACCTGGTCATGCAACAACAACTTTCATCAGTAGTACTATATTCTAAAAATAGTAAAATCAAAGCATAAAGTGTTGTTAACCATACATATTAAAAACATAAAATAAGATTAAGCATTTGATATCCACACATCAATACATAATCAAGTATCAAGAATAAATCCTGCTAAGGAGGGATGTTCACAAATATGTTTATTGTATCAAAACAAAGGCATCATGCAAGGTTCCATGTTTGAGTACATTTAGTAATTACAAACTAATATGTAAGTATTTGATATGGAGACATAATCATATCCGAATATAAAACCTCCAAATGCTAAGAAATACATTCAATATGTCCTACATGAACAAAAGAACACCTTATTTAGGTAGTTTTAGGATCTCATGATCCACAACCATTCTTGCATCCTTCTAGATCCACAACCCACCCAAGGTGTAGATCAATATGGAAATTTATGTATTCTCATTCCAAATCAATTCTTAAGAATTTGATATAATATCAAATACTAATAAACATAGTTTTTAGCTAATAATTTATGTAATAGTTATAGGATTGATTTTAAGACTTGAATATGTTAAAATCAATTTTTTATTTATAGAAATACACTATACACAAATTCCATCATAACCAACATTATATTTATCAAACTATTTTGTAGTTTCTTCTTCCCTTTGTAATATTATAAAGAGAAAGACATTTATTTCCAATAGTTGTGCCACCATTAAGGTAAATTTATCTAGCAACACACTGATAAGTCCATGAAAATATCAATTACATTTAAATTGATAATGTTTAGAGGTATTATATCATGAAATTTGTTAATGGATGATATTATCACCTTTTCATAGAAATGCCATTTTTTCTTGTCTACTTTCTAGAACAAGCATTTTATTTTATGCCAAAATAGAGAAAAAAGGCTAGATACCCATAACATACTAATCAATTCCAGTGCTAAATATTAAATCACAAAGTCGCTGCAACTACAAAGTATATATGGTAAATAACTACGTATGAGGCACATTTGAGATTTTGTTTATTTATTTATTTTGTTAATTTTACCATTTTTGATGAAAGTGGATCATTAGATGTGCTTAAATATCCAAATTAAAGCTCATGATGCTAACACAAATGTGTGCATTTATTGCCATATGGAGGCTGTCCTGGGGTATATTGGTGGTGATGTTCAAATTTTGGGGTCGTCATGGGTACAATGGTCATGCTGAAATATGATCACCCTCTATGTGAGTGGCTACCAAATTTGCTGCTCCAAATATGTGGATGGGAGCACATCTAGATGGATTGACCTATTGGATTACTGGTGTCTCAATATGATTTAGGGATTGATGACATTGGCTACATAGCATGGTGATCACAATATAAGGATATAGATTAGAGTGAGCCACATGGAGGCATTCTAGCCCATTACACGAGATCACTAGAGGGATTACAACTTGATCAGATTATGTGGAGACCCTATTTAGATTACCCTAATTTAAATGAGGTGATATAATATCTAGCTAGAGTTAGATGTGGGAGATGGCTTATTGGATGCCATGGGAATGAGTGAGAGTACTTTCATTACTCTCAAGTGACTCGATAGTGTAGAATTATGTAGGATGTGGTAGAGGAGCCAGTACTTTATCATCACCATAACGATGAGACACAATTTGAGTTACTTGTAGTTGAGAGGTTATGTAAGGAGGTATACCCTATAGTGGTAGAGACATACTCGGAGGACCCAGGGACTAGCATTGAGTATGATAACTAGTGGGTCTCATTTTGCTTTTCTCAAGATTTTCGTTTTTCAAGAATGCCACCAGTTTTTCATTATTAACATTAATAATAACACACTTATTCATATTTTTGATAAATGAACCTTCCTTTTATAAGGTTAAAAGATAATATTTGCTATTAATATTGATATTGAGTTTTAATAATACCTCTATAAATATTACTACCCACTTGAAGTAATAATTTACCAAACACATTCCATGCATCAAACATGGGTATTTCAATGATAAAATTTCATAAAAAAAATCATATTATTACCTTTTTCCTTAACTAGGAGGTTTTAAAATAACTCGAATATTATCACCTGCCTACTAAGGATGTCTCTTTTGCTTAAGCAACCTCCATGTTGGTGATGCAATTGAAATAAACATACACATATGCAATGCATCTATATGGGGGTATTCGTTTGCCCTTGAGATATCGATGAGAATATCATCCATAATTTCCCTTTTTATCTCTCAACTTTGGTGGTTATCCCATACCAATCGACCTATGAGTTCCTTGTCATGCAACCACAAATTTCATCAATAGTACTATATTCTAAAAATAGTAAAATCAAAGCATAAAGTGTTGTTAACCATACATATTGATAACATAAAATAAGATTAAGCATTTGATATCCACACATCAATACATAATCAAGTATCAAGAATAAATCCTGCTAAGGATGGATGTTACACAAATATGTTTATTGTATCAGAACAAAGGCATCATGCAAGGTTCCATGTTTGAGTACGTTTAGTAATTACAAAATAATATGTAAGTATTTGATATGGAGACATAATCATATCCGAATATAAACCCTCAAGATGCTAAGAATTACATTCAAAATTTCCTACATGAACAAAAGAACACCTTATTTAGGTAGTTTTAGGATCTCATGATCCACAACCATTCTTGCATCCTTCTAGATCCACAACCCACTCAAGGTGTAGATCAATATGGAAATTTATGTATTCTCATTCCAAATCAATTCTTAAGAATTTTGTATAATATCAAATACTAATAAACATAGTTTTTAGCTAATAATTTATGTAATAGTTATAGGATTGATTTTAAGACTTGAATATGTTAAAATCAATTGTTTATTTATAGAAATACACTATACACAAATTCCATCATAACCAACATTATATTTATCAAACTATTTTGTAGTTTCTTCTTCCCTTTGTAATATTATAAAGAGAAAGACATTTATTTCCAATAGTTGTGCCACCATTAAGGTAAATTTATCTAGCAACACACTAATAAGTCCATGAAAATATCAATTGCATTTAAATTGATAATGATTAGAGGTATTATATCATGAAATTTGTTAATGGATGATATTATCACCTTTTCATAGAAATGCCATTTTTTCTTGTCTACTTTCTAGAACAAGCATTTTATTTTATGCCAAAATAGAGAAAAAAGGCTAGATACCCATAACATATTAGTCAATTCCAGTGCTAAATATTAAATCACTTATTACATGATAAACTATGCTACCAATTCCTAATAACCCCATAATACTTTCCAAGCTCGAGAATTTACTTGTGGCATAAGAAAAAGGAAAGCAAATTGGTATATCCAAGTTTTGAAACCATCATAAGACCCACACTCAAGTGAAATTGAGTGTAGAGTATAATAATTGCCTTTGGTGGTATAGCAATAATTCATTGACAATGAAACACCTCTAAAAATGAAGATATCACATGTTTGAGAACCAAGAATTATGATCCCAAACCATAACCTTTGTTATCTATGAGGAATGGAACTGTCCTTTATACATAAAGATTAAAACCATTGTTATTAATTGTACATCTCTATCCCATGTAGTTGTGATTTCAACCATTATTAGTAATTGTACATCTCTATACCATGTAGCAGTCCAGCCACATGGCTATCTTAGGGAATTCTGATGATATCAATTCAATTTAAGCTTGAGGTGAATCATTATATTCAACAATGTGATGAAATTTAATAGAATAATAAAATGTACTCGTTCTTGTGTAGCATTTTGGCTGCATGGCCTTCTTGGGGATTGAAGTAAATAAATTTTGATTTTTCGATGAATGATTTGGTTCAAATAGCCTTATGGTAACTTACTCATCTTACCATATTGTATGGATAGTAATTCGCTACAACTACAAAGTGTATATGGTAAATAACTAGGTACGAGGCACATTTGAGATTTTGTTTATTTATTTATTTTGTTAATTTTACCATTTTTGATGAAAGTGGATCATTAGATGTGCTTAAATATCCAAATTAAAGCTCATGATGCTAACACAAATGTGTGCATTTATTGCCATATGGAGGCTGTCCTGGGGTATAGTGGTGGTGATGCTCAAATTTTGGGGTCGTCATGGGTACAACGGTCATGCTGAAATATGATGACCCTCTAGGTGAGCGGCTACCAAATTTGCTGCTCCAAATATGTGGATGGGAGCACATCTGGGTGGATTGACCTATTGGATTACTGGTGTATCGATATGATTTAGGGGATGATGACATTGGCTACATAGCATGGTGATCACAAAATAAGGAAATAGATCAGAGTGAGCCACATGGAGGCATTCTAGCCCATTACACGACATCACTAGAGGGATTACAACATGATCAGATTATGTGGAGACCCTATTTAGATTACCCTAATTTAAATGAGGTGATAGGATATCTAGCTAGATTTATATGTGGGAGATGGCTTATTGGATGCCATGGGACTGAGTGAGAGTACTTCCATTACTCTTGAGTGACTCGATAGTGTAGAATTATGTAGGATGTGCTAGAGGAGCTAGTATTTTATCATCACCATAATTATGAGACACATTTTGAGTTACTTGTATTGGAGAGGCTATCTAAGGAGGTATACCCTATAGTGGTAGAGACATACTTGGAGGACCCAGGGACTAGCATTGAGTATAATACCTAGTGGGTCTAATTTTGATTTTCTCAAGATTTTCATTTTTCAAGAATGCCACCAGTTTCTCATTGTTAACATTAGTAATAACACACTTTTTCATATTTTTGATAAATGAGCCTACTTTTTTATAAGGTTAAAAGTGCTCATCTTACCATCTCTTATAAGCCTATATTTTCACAATAATTCATCATAGTTTCAACATTATTATTTCTCTAATGCTAGTGTGAGAATATATCATTAATAAAAAATAATTAATAACCTAATTACTTACCCAATTAACTTAGTTAATATTGAAAGTTAATATTAGCTATTAACATTGATATTGATTTTTAATAATACCTCTATAAATATTACTACCCACTTGAAGTAATAATTTACCAAACACATTCCATGCATCAAACATGGGTATTTCAATAATAATTTCTCATAAAAAAAAGCATATTATTAACTTTTTCCTTAACGAGGAGGTTTTAAAATAACTAGAATATTATCACCTGCCTATTAAGGATGTCTCTTTTGCTTAAGCAACCTCCTTTTTGGTGATGCAATTAAAATAAACATACACATATGCAATGCATCTATATGGGGGTATTCATTTGCCCTTGAGATATCGATGAGAATATCATTCATCATTTCCCTTTTTATCTCTCAACTTTGGTGGTTATCCCATACCAATCCACCTATGAGTACCTGGTCATGCAACCACAAATTTCATCAGTAGTACTATATTCTAAAAATAGTAAAATCAAAGCATAAAGTTTTGTTAACCATACATATTGATAACATAAAATAAGATTAAGCATTTGATATCCACACATCAATACATAATCAAGTATCAAGAATAAATCCTGCTAAGGAGGGATGTTACACAAATATGTTTATTGTATCAAAACAAAGGCATTATGCAAGGTTCCATGTTTGAGTACATTTAGTAATTACAAACTAATATGTAAGTATTTGATATGGATACATAATCATATCCGAATATTAACCATCAAGATGCTAAGAATTACAATCAAAATTTCCTACATGAACAAAAGAACACCTTATTTAGGTAGTTTTAGGATCTCATGATCCACAACCATTCTTGCATCCTTCTAGATCCACAACCCACTCAAGGTGTAGATCAATATGGAAATTTATGTATTCTCATTCCAAATCAATTTTTAAGAATTTGATATAATATCAAATACTAAAAAACATAGTTTTTAGCTAATAATTTATGTAATAGTTATAGGATTGATTTTAAGACTTGAATATGTTAAAATCAATTTTTTATTTATAGAAATACACTATACACAAATTCCATCATAACCAACATTATATTTATCAAACTATTTTGTAGTTTCTTCTTCCCTTTGTAATATTATAAAGAGAAAGACATTTATTTCCAATAGTTATGCCACCATTAAGGTAAATTTATCTAGCAACACACTGATAAGTCCATGAAAATATCAATTACATTTAAATTGATAATGTTTAGAGGTATTATATCATGAAATTTGTTAATGGATGATATTATCACCTTTTCATAGAAATGCCATTTTTTCTTGTCTACTTTCTAGAACAAGCATTTTATTTTATGCCAAAATAGAGAAAAAAGGCTAGATACCCATAACATACTAGTCAATTCCAGTGCTAAATATTAAATCACTTATTGCATGATAAACTATGATAACAATTCCTAATAACCCCATAATACATTCCAAGCTCGAGAATTTACTTGTGGCATAAGAAAAAGGAAAGCAAAATGGTATATCCAAGTTGTGAAACCATCATAAGACCCACACTCAAAGTGAAATTGAGTGTAGAGTATAATAATTGCCTTTGGTGGTATAGCAATAATTCAATGACAATGAAACACCTCCAAAAATGAAGATATCACATGTTTGAGAACCAAGCATTATGATCCCAAACCATAACATTCTTTATCTATGAGGAATGGAACTGTCCTTTATACATAAATATTAAAACCATTATTATTAATTGTACATCTCTATCCCATGTAGCTGTGATTTCAACCATTATTAGTAATTGTACATCTCTATACCATGTAGCAGTCCAGCCACATGGCTATCTTTGGGAATTCTGATGATATGAATTCAATTTAAGCTTGAGGTGAATCATTATATTCAACAATGTGATGAAATTTAATAGAATAATAAAATGTACTCCTTGTTCTTGTGGAGCATTTTGGATGCATGGCCTTTTGGGGATTGAAGTAAAGAAATTTTGATTTGTCGATGAATGATTTGGTTCAAATAGCCTTATGGTAACTTACTCATCTTACCATATTGTATGGATAGCAAGTCGCTGCAACTACAAAGTGTATATGGTAAATAACTAGGTACGAGGCACATTTGAGATTTTGTTTATTTATTTATTTTGTTAATTTTACCATTTTTGATGAAAGTGGATCATTAGATGTGCTTAAATATCCAAATTAAAGCTCATGATGCTAACACAAATGTGTGCATTTATTGCCATATGGAGGCTTTCCTAGGGTATATTGGTGGTGATGTTCAAATTTTGGGGTCGTCATGGGTACAACGGTCATGCTGAAATACGATCACCCTCTATGTGAGTGGCTACCAAATTTGCTGCTCAAAATATGTGGATGGGAGCACATCTGGATGGATTGACCTATTGGATTACTGGTGTCTCAATATGATTTAGGGATTGATGACATTGGCTACATAGCATGGTGATCACAATATAAGGAGATAGATTAGAGTGAGCCACATGGAGGCATTCTAGCCCATTACATGAGATCACTAGAGGGATTACAACATGATCAGATTATGTGGAGACCCTATTTAGATTACCCTAATTTAAATGAGGTGATAGGATATCTAGCTAGAGTTAGATGTGGGACATGGCTTATTGGATGCCGTGGGACTGAGTGAGAGTACTTCCATTACTATCAAGTGACTCGATAGTGTAGAATTATGTAGGATGTGGTAGAGGAGCCAGTACATTATCATCACCATAATGATGAGACACAGTTTGAGTTACTTGTAGTGGAGAGGCTATCTAAGGAGGTATACCCTATAGTGGTAGAGACATACTTGGAGGACACAAGAACTAGCATTGAGTATGATACCTAGTGGGTCTCATTTTGCTTTTCTCAAGATTTTCATTTTTAAAGAATTCCACCAGTTTTTCATTGTTAACATTAATAATAACACACTTATTCATATTTTTGATAAATGAACATCCTTTTTATAAGGTTAAAAGTTCTCATCTTACCATAACTTATAAGCCTATATTTTCACAATAATTCATCATAGTTTCAACATTATTATTTCTCTAATGCTAGTGTGAGAATATATCATTAATACAAAATAATTATTAAGCTAATTACTTACCCAATTAACTTAGTTAATATTGAAAGTTAATATTAGCTATTAACATTGATATTGAGTTTTAATAATACCTCTATAAATATTACTACCCACTTGAAGTAATAATTTACCAAACACATTCCATGCATCAAACATGGGTATTTCAATAATAATTTCTCATAAAAAAAGCATATTATTACCTTTTTCCTTAACTAGGAGGTTTTAAAATAACTAGAATATTATCACCTGCCTACTAAGGATGTCTCTTTTGCTTAAGCAACCTCCTTGTTGGTGATGCAATTAAAATAAACATACACATATGCAATGCATATATATGGGGGTATTCGTTTGCCCTTGATATATCAATGAGAATATCATCCATAATTTCCCTTTTTAGATCTCAACTTTGGTGGTTGTACCATACCAATCCACGTATGAGTACCTGGTCATGCAACAACAACTTTCATCAGTAGTACTATATTCTAAAAATAGTAAAATCAAAGCATAAAGTGCTGTTAACCATACATATTGATAACATAAAATAAGATTAAGCATTTGATATCCACACATCAATACATAATCAAGTATCAAGAATAAATCCTGCTAAGGAGGGATGTTACACAAATATGTTTATTGTATCAAAACAAAGGCATCATGCAAGGTTCCATGTTTGAGTACATTTAGTAATTACAAAATAATATGTAAGTATTTGATATGGATACATAATCATATCCGAATATTAACCCTCAAGATGCTAAGAATTACATTCAATATGTCCTACATGAACAAAAGAACACCTTATTTAGGTAGTTTTAGGATCTCATGATCCACAACCATTCTTGCATCCTTCTAGATCCACAACCCACTCAAGGTGTAGATCAATATGGAAATTTATGTATTCTCATTCCAAATCAATTCTTAAGAATTTGATATAATATCAATTACTAATAAACATAGTTTTTAGCTAATAATTTATGTAATAGTTATAGGATTGATTTTAAGACTTGAATATGTTAAAATCAATTATTTATTTATAGAAATAGACTATACACAAATTCCATCATAACCAATATTATATTTATCTAACTATTTTGTAGTTTCTTCTTCCCTTTGTAATATTATAAAGAGAAAGACATTTATTTCCAATAGTTGTGCCACCATTAAGGTAAATTTATCTAGCAACACACTCATAAGTCCATGAAAATATCAATTGCATTTAAATTGATAATGTTTAGAGGTATTATATCATGAAATTTTTTAATGGATGATATTATCACATTTTCATAGAAATGCCATTTTTTCTTGTCTACTTTCTAGAACAAGCATTTTATTTTATGCCAAAATAGAGAAAAAAGGATAGATACCCATAACATACTAATCAATTCCAGTGCTAAATATTAAATCACTTATTACATGATAAACTATGCTACCAATTCCTAATAACCCAATAATACTTTCCAAGCTCAAAAATTTACTTGTGGCATAAGAAAAAGGAAAGCAAAATGGTATATCCAAGTTGTGAAACCATCATAAGACCCACACTCAAAGTGAAATTGAGTGTAGAGTATAATAATTTCCTTTGGTGGTATAGCAATAATTCAATGACAATGAAACACCTCCAAAAATGAAGATATCACATGTTTGAGAACCAAGCATTATGATCCCAGACCATAACCTTTGTTATCTATGAGGAATGGAACTGTCCTTTATACATAAATATTAAAACCATTATTATTAATTGTACATCTCTGGATGGATTGACCTATTGGATTACCGGTGTCTCAATATGATTTAGGGGTTGATGACATTGGCTACATAGCATGGTGATCACAATATAAGGAGATAGATTAGAGTGAGCCACATGGAGGTATTCTAGCCCATTACACGAGATCACTAGAGGGATTACAACATGATCAGATTATGTGGAGATCCTATTTAGATTACCCTAATTTAAATGAGGTGATAGGATATATAGCTAGAGTTAGATGTGGGAGATGGCTTATTGGATGCCATGGGACTGAGTGAGAGTACTTCCATTACTCTCGAGTTACTCGATAGTGTAGAATTATGTAGGATGTGCTAGAGGAGCCAGTACTTTATCATCACCATAATGATGAAACACAGTTTGAGTTACTTGTAGTGGAGAGGCTGTCTAAGGAGGTATACCCTATAGTGGTAGATACATACTTGGAGGACACAGGGACTATCATTTAGTATGATACCTAGTGGGTCTCATTTTACTTTTCTCAAGATTTTCATTTTTCAAGAATTCCACCAGTTTTTCATTGTTAACATTAATAATAACACACTTATTCATATTTTTGATAAATGAACCTCCTTTTTATAAGGTTAAAAGTTCTCATCTTAGCGTCATTTATAAGCCTATATTTTAACAATATTTTATCATAGTTTCAACATTATTATTTCTCTAATGCTAGTGTGAGAATATATCATTAATAAAAAATAATTATTAATCTAATTACTTACCCAATTAACTTAGTTAATATTGAAAGTTAATATTAGCTATTAACATTGATATTGAGTTTTAATAATACCTCTATAAATATTACTACCCACTTGAAATAATAATTTACCAAACACATTCCATGCATCAAACATGGGTATTTCAATAATAATTTCTCATAAAAAAAAGCATATTATTACCTTTTTCCTTAACTAGGAGGTTTTAAAATAACTAGAATATTATCACCTGCCTACTAAGGATGTCTCTTTTGCTTAAGAAACCTCCTTGTTGGTGATGCAATTAAAATAAACATACACATATGCAATGCATCTATATGGGGGTATTCGTTTGCCCTTGATATATCAATGAGAATATCATCCATCATTTCCCTTTTTATCTCTCAACATTGGTGGTTGTACCATACCAATCCACGTATGACTACCTGGTCATGCAACAACAACTTTCATCAGTAGTTCTATGTTCTAAAAATAGTAAAATCAAAGCATAAAGTGCTGTTAACCATACATATTGATAACATAAAATAATATTAAGCATTTGATATCCACACATCAATACATAATCAAGTATCAAGAATAAATCCTGCTAAGGAGGGATGTTACACAAATATGTTTATTGTATCAAAACAAAGGCATCATGCAAGGTTCCATGTTTGAGTACATTTAGTAATTACAAACTAATATGTAAGTATTTGATATGGATACATAATCATATCCGAGATGCTATGAATTACATTCAAAATTTCCTACATGAACAAAAGAACACCTTATTTAGGTAGTTTTAGGATCTCATGATCCACAACCATTCTTCCATCCTTCTAGATCCACAACCCACTCAAGGTGTAGATCAATATGGAAATTTATGTATTCTCATTCCAAATCAATCCTTAAGAATTTGATATAATATCAAATACTAATAAACATAGTTTTTAGCTAATAATTTATGTAATAGTTATAGGATTGATTTTAAGACTTGAATATGTTAAAATCAATTTTTTATTTATAGAAATACACTATACACAAATTCCATCATAACCAACATTATATTTATCAAACTATTTTGTAATTTCTTCTTCCCTTTGTAATATTATAAAGAGAAAGACATTTATTTCCAATAGTTGTGCCACCATTAAGGTAAATTTATCTAGCAACACACTGATAAGTCCATGAAAATATCAATTACATTTAAATTGATAATGTTTAGAGGTATTATATCATGAAATTTGTTAATGGATGATATTATCACCTTTTCATAGAAATGCCATTTTTTCTTGTCTACTTTCTAGAACAAGCATTTTATTTTATGCCAAAATAGAGAAAAAAGGCTAGATACCCATAACATACTAGTCAATTCCAGTGCTAAATATTAAATCACTTATTGCATGATAAACTATGCTAACAATTCCTAATAACCCCATAATACATTCCAAGCTCGAGAATTTACTTGTGGCATAAGAAAAAGGAAAGCAAAATGGTATATCCAAGTTGTGAAACCATCATAAGACCCACACTCAAAGTGAAATTGAGTGTAGAGTATAATAATTGCATTTGGTGGTATAGCAATAATTCAATGACAATGAAACACCTCCAAAAATGAAGATATCACATGTTTGAGAACCAAGCATTATGATCCCAAACCATAACCTTTTTTATCTATGAGGAATGGAACTGTCCTTTATACATAAATATTAAAACCATTATTATTAATTGTACATCTCTATCCCATTTAGCTGTGATTTCAACCATTATTAGTAATTGTACATCTCTATACCATGTAGCAGTCCAGCCACATGGCTATCTTTGGGAATTCTGATGATATCAATTCAATTTAAGCTTGAGGTGAATCATTATATTCAAAAATGTGATGAAATTTAATAGAATAATAAAATGTACTCCTTGTTCTTGTGGAGCATTTTGGATGCATGGCCTTTTGGGGATTGAAGTAAAGAAATTTTGATTTGTCGATGAATTATTTGGTTCAAATAGCCTTATGGTAACTTACTCATCTTACCATATTGTATGGATAGCAAGTCACTGCAACTACAAAGTGTACATGGTAAATAACTAGGTACGAGGCACATTTGAGATTTTGTTTATTTATTTTTTTTGTTAATTTTACCATTTTTGATGAAAGTGGATCATTAGATGTGCTTAAATATCCAAACTAAAGCTCATGATGCTAACACAAATGTGTGCATTTATTGCCATATGGAGGCTGTCCTAGGGTATATTGGTGGTGATGTTCAAATTTTGGGGTCGTCATGGGTACAACGGTCATGCTGAAATATGATCACCCTCTATGTGAGTGGCTACCAAATTTGCTGCTCCAAATATGTGGATGGGAGCACATCTGGATGGATTGACCTAATGGATTATTGGTGTCTCAATATGATTTAGGGATTGATGACATTGGCTACATATCATGGTGATCACAATATAAGGAGATAGATTAGAGTGAGCCACATGGAGGCATTCTAGCCCATTACATGAGATCACTAGAGGGATTACAACATGATCATATTATGTGGAGACCCTATTTAGATTACCCTAATTTAAATGAGGTGATAGGATATCTATCTAGAGTTAGATGTGGGAGATGGCTTATTGGATGCCATGGGACTGAGTGAGAGTACTTCCATTACTATCGAGTGACTCGATAGTGTAGAATTATGTAGGATGTGGTAGAGGAGCCAGTACTTTATCATCACCATAATGATGAGACACAGTTTGAGTTACTTGTAGTGGAGAGGCTATCTAAGGAGGTATACCCTATAGTGGTAGAGACATACTTGGAGGACACAAGGACTAGCATTGAGTATGATACCTAGTGGGTCTCATTTTGCTTTTCTCAAGATTTTCATTTTTCAAGAATTCCACCAGTTTTTCATTGTTAACATTAATAATAACACACTTATTCATATTTTTGATAAATGAACCTCATTTTTATAAGGTTAAAAGTGCTCATCTTACCATCACTTATAAGCCTATATTTTCACAATAATTCATCATAGTTTCAACATTATTATTTCTCTAATGCTAGTGTGAGAATATATCATTAATACAAAATAATTATTAAGCTAATTAAGTTAATATTAGCTATTAACATTGATATTGAGTTTTAATAATACCTCTATAAATATTACTACCCACTTGAAGTAATAATTTACCAAACACATTCCATGCATCAAGCATGGGTATTTCAATAATAAATTCTCATAAAAAAAAACATATTATTACCTTTTTCCTTAACTAGGAGGTTTTAAAATAACTAGAATATTATCACCTACCTACTAAGGATGTCTCTTTTGCTTAAGCAACCTCCTTGTTGATGATGCAATTAAAATAAACATACACATATGCAATGCATCTATATGGGGGTATTCGTTTGCTCTTGATTTATCAATGAGAATATCATCCATGATTTCCGTTTTTATCTCTCAACTTTGGTGGTTGTCCCATACCAATCCACATATGAGTACCTGGTCATGCAACCACAAATTTCATCAGTAGTACTATATTCTAAAAATAGTAAAATCAAAGCATGAAGTGTTGTTAACCATACATATTGATAACATAAAATAAGATTAAGCATTTGATATCCACACATCAATACATAATCAAGTATCAAGAATAAATCCTGCTAAGGAGGGATGTTACACAAATATGTTTATTGTATCAAAACAATGGCATCATGCAAGGTTCCATGTTTGACTACGTTTAGTAATTACAAACTAATATGTAAGTATTTGATATGGAGACATAATCATATCCGAATATAAAACCTCAAGATGCTAAGAAATACATTCAATATGTCCTACATGAACAAAAGAACACCTTATTTAGGTAGTTTTAGGATCTCATGATCCACAACCATTCTTGCATCCTTCTAGATCCAAAACCCACTCAAGGTGTAGATGAATATGGAAATTTATGTATTCTCATTACAAATCAATTCTTAAGAATTTGATATAATATCAAATACTAATAAACATAGTTTTTAGCTAATAATTTATGTAATAGTTATAGGATTGATTTTAAGACTTGAATATGTTAAAATCAATTTTTTATTTATAGAAATACACTATACACAAATTCCATCATAACCAACATTATATTTATCAAACTATTTTGTAGTTTCTTCTTCCCTTTGTAATATTATAAAGAGAAAGACATTTATTTCCAATAGTTGTGCCACCATTAAGGTAAATTTATCTAGCAACACACTGATAAGTCCATGAAAATATCAATTGCATTTAAATTGATAATGATTAGAGGTATTATATCATGAAATTTGTTAATGGATGATATTATCACCTTTTCATAGAAATGCCATTTTTTCTTGTCTACTTTCTAGAACAAGCATTTTATTTTATGCCAAAATAGAGAAAAAAGGCTAGATACCCATAACATACTAGTCAATTCCAGTGCTAAATATTAAATCACTTATTGCATGATAAACTATGCTACCAATTCCTAATAACCCAATAATACTTTCCAAGCTTAAGAATTTACTTGTGGCATAAGAAAAAGGAAAGCAAAATGGTATATCCAAGTTTTGAAACCATCATAAGACCCACACTCAAAGTGAAATTGAGTGTAGAGTATAATAATTGCCTTTGGTGGTATAGCAATAATTCAATGACAATGAAACACCTCCAAAAATGAAGATATCACATGTTTGAGAACCAAGCATTATGATCCCAGACCATAACCTTTGTTATCTATGAGGAATGGAACTGTCCTTTATACATAAATATTAAAACCATTATTATTAAATGTACATCTCTGGATGGATTGACCTATTGGATTACTGGTGTCTCAATATGATTTAGGGGTTCATGACATTGGCTACATAGCATGGTTATCACAATATAAGGAGATAGATTAGAGTGAGCCACATGGAGGTATTCTAGCCCATTACACGAGATCACTAGAGGGATTACAACATGATCAGATTATGTGGAGACCCTATTTAGATTACACTAATTTAAATGAGGTGATAGGATATATAGCTAGAGTTAGATGTGGGAGATGGCTTATTGGATGCCATGGGACTGAGTGAGAGTACTTCCATTACTCTCGAGTGACTCGATAGTGTAGAATTATGTAGGATGTGCTAGAGGAGCCAGTACTTTATCATCACCATAATGATGAAACACAGTTTGAGTTACTTGTAGTGGAGAGGTTGTCTAAGGAGGTATACCCTATAGTGGTAGAGACATACTTGGAGGACACAGGGACTATCATTGAGTATGATACCTAGTGGGTCTCATTTTACTTTTCTCAAGATTTTCATTTTTGAAGAATTCCACCAGTTTTTCATTGTTAACATTAATAATAACACACTTATTCATATTTTTGATAAATGAACCTCCTTTTTATAAGGTTAAAAGTTCTCATCTTAGCGTCATTTATAAGCCTATATTTTAACAATATTTTATCATAGTTTCAACATTATTATTTCTCTAATGCAAGTGTGAGAATATATCATTAATAAAAAATAATTATTAATCTAATTACTTACCCAATTAACTTAGTTAATATTGAAAGTTAATATTAGCTATTAACATTGATATTGAGTTTTAATAATACCTCTATAAATATTACTACCCACTTGAAGTAATAATTTACCAAACACATTCCATGCATCAAACATGGGTATTTCAATAATAATTTCTCATAAAAAAAGCATATTATTACCTTTTTCCTTAACTAGGAGGTTTTAAAATAACTAGAATATTATCACCTGCCTACTAAGGATGTCTCTTTTGCTTAAGCAACCTCCTTGTTGGTGATGCAATTAAAATAAACATACACATATGAAATGCATCTATATGGGGGTATTCGTTTGCCCTTGATATATCAATGAGAATATCATCCATCATTTCCCTTTTTATCTCTCAAATTTGGTGGTTGTACCATACTAATCCACGTATGAGGACCTGGTCATGCAACAACAACTTTCATCAGTAGTACTATATTCTAAAAATAGTAAAATCAAAGCATAAAGTGTTGTTAACCATACATATTAATAACATAAAATAAGATTAAGCATTTGATATCCACACATCAATACATAATCAAGTATCAAGAATAAATCCTGCTAAGGATGGATTTTGCACAAATATGTTTATTGTATCAGAACAAAGGCATCATGCAAGGTTCCATGTTTGAGTACGTTTAGTAATTACAAAATAATATGTAAGTATTTGATATGGATACATAATCATATCTGAATATTAACCCTCAAGATGCTAAGAATTACATTCAAAATTTCCTACATGAACAAAAGAACACCTTATTTAGGTAGTTTTAGGATCTCATGATCCACAACCATTCTTGCATCCTTCTAGATCCACAACCCACTCAAGGTGTAGATCAATATGGAAATTTATGTATTCTCATTCCAAATAAATTATTAAGAATTTTGTATAAGATCAATTACTAATAAACATAGTTTTTAGCTAACAATTTATGTAATAGTTATAGGATTGATTTTAACACTTGAATATGTTAAAATCAATTGTTTATTTATAGAAATACACTATACACAAATTCCATCATAACCAACATTATATTTATCAAACTATTTTGTAGTTTCTTCTTCCCTTTGTAATATTATAAAGAGAAAGACATTTATTTCCAATAGTTGTGCCACCATTAAGGTAAATTTATCTAGCAACACACTGATAAGTAAATGAAAATATCAATTGCATTTAAATTGATAATTATTAGAGGTATTATATCATGAAATTTGTTAATGGATGATATTATCACATTTTCATAGAAATGCCATTTTTTCTTGTCTACTTTCTAGAACAAGCATTTTATTTTATGCCAAAATAGAGAAAAAAGGCTAGATACCCATAACATACTAATCAATTCCAGTGCTAAATATTAAATCACTTATTACATGATAAACTATGCTACCAATTCCTAATAACCCAATAATACTTTCCAAGCTTAAGAATTTACTTGTGGCATAAGAAAAAGGAAAGAAAAATGGTATATCCATGTTTTGAAACCATCATAAGACCCACACTCAAAGTGAAATTGAGTGTAGAGTATAATAATTGCCTTTGGTGGTATAGCAATAATTCAATGACAATGAAACACCTCCAAAAATGAAGATATCACATGTTTGAGAACCAAGCATTATGATCCCAGACCATAACCTTTGTTATCTATGAGGAATGGAACTGTCCTTTATACATAAATATTAAAACCATTATTATTAAATGTACATCTCTGGATGGATTGACCTATTGGATTACTGGTGTCTCAATATGATTTAGGGGTTCATGACATTGGCTACATAGCATGGTGATCACAATATAAGGAGATAGATTAGAGTGAGCCACATGGAGGTATTCTAGCCCATTACATGAGATCACTAGAGGGATTACAACATGATCAGATTATGTGGAGACCCTATTTAGATTACCCTAATTTAAATGAGGCAATAGGATATATAGCTAGAATTAGATGTGGGATATGGCTTATTGGATGCCATGGGACTGAGTGAGAGTACTTCCATTACTCTCGAGTGACTCGATAGTGTAGAATTATGTAGGATGTGCTAGAGGAGCCAATACTTTATCATCACCATAATGATGAAACACAGTTTTAGTTACTTGTAGTGGAGAGGTTGTCTAAGGAGGTATACCCTATAGTGGTAGAGACATACTTGGAGGACACAGGGACTATCATTGAGTATGATACCTAGTGGGTCTCATTTTACTTTTCTCAAGATTTTCATTTTTCAAGAATTCCACCAGTTTTTCATTGTTAACATTAATAATAACACACTTATTCATATTTTTGATAAATGAACATCATTTTTATAAGGTTAAAAGTGCTCATCTTAGCGTCATTTATAAGCCTATATTTTAACAATATTTTATCATAGTTTCAACATTATTATTTCTCTAATGCTAGTGTGAGAATATATCATTAATAAAAAATAATTATTAATCTAATTACTTACCCAATTAACTTAGTTAATATTGAAAGTTAATATTAGCTATTAACATTGATATTGAGTTTTAATAATACCTCTATAAATATTACTACCCACTTGAAGTAATAATTTACCAAACACATTCCATGCATCAAACATGGGTATTTCAATAATAATTTCTCATAAAAAAAAGCATATTATTACCTTTTTCCTTAACTAGGAGGTTTTAAAATAACTAGAATATTATCACCTGCCTACTAAGGATGTCTCTTTTGCTTAAGCAACCTCCTTGTTGGTGATGCAATTAAAATAAACATACACATATGCAATGCATCTATATGGGGGTATTCGTTTGCCCTTGATATATCAATGAGAATATCATCCATCATTTCCCTTTTTATCTCTCAACTTTGGTGGTTGTACCATACCAATCCACGTATGAGTACCTGGTCAAGCAACAACAATTTTCATCAGTAGTACTATATTCTAAAAATAATAAAATCAAAGCATAAAGTGTTGTTAACCATACATATTAATAACATAAAATAAGATTAAGCATTTGATATCCACACATCAATACATAATCAAGTATCAAGAATAAATCCTGCTAAGGATGGATTTTACACAAATATGTTTATTGTATCAGAACAAAGGCATCATGCAAGGTTCCATGTTTGAGTATGTTTAGTAATTACAAAATAATATATAAGTATTTGATATGGATACATAATCATATCCGAATATTAACCCTCAAGATGCTAAGAATTACATTCAAAATTTCCTACATGAACAAAAGAACACCTTATTTAGGTAGTTTTAGGATCTCATGATACACAACCATTCTTGCATCCTTCTAGATCCACAACCCACTCAAGGTGTAGATCAATATGGAAATTTATGTATTCTCATTCCAAATCAATTATTAAGAATTTTGTATAAGATCAATTACTAATAAACATAGTTTTTAGCTAACAATTTATGTAATAGTTATAGGATTTATTTTAACACTTGAATATGTTAAAATCAATTGTTTATTTATAGAAATACACTATACACAAATTCCATCATAACTAACATTATATTTATCAAACTATTTTGTAGTTTCTTCTTCCCTTTGTAATATTATAAAGAGAAAGACATTTATTTCCAATAGTTGTGCCACCATTAAGGTAAATTTATCTAGCAACACACTGATAAGTCCATGAAAATATCAATTACATTTAAATTGATAATGTTTAGAGGTATTATATCATGAAATTTGTTAATGGATGATATTATCACCTTTTCATAGAAATGCCATTTTTTCTTGTCTACTTTCTAGAACAAGCATTTTATTTTATGCCAAAAAAGAGAAAAAATGCTAGATACCCATAACATACTAGTCAATTCCAGTGCTAAATATTAAATCACTTATTGCATGATAAACTATGCTACCAATTCCTAATAACCCCATAATACATTCCAAGCTCGAGAATTTACTTGTGGCATAAGAAAAAGGAAAGCAAAATGGTATATCCAAGTTGTGAAACCATCATTTGACCCACACTCAAAGTGAAATTGAGTGTAGAGTATAATAATTGCCTTTGGTGGTATAGCAATAATTCAATGACAATGAAACACCTCCAAAAATGAAGATATCACATGTTTGAGAACCAAGCATTATGATCCCAAACCATAACCTTTGTTATCTATGAGGAATGGAACTGTCCTTTATACATAAATATTAAAACCATTATTATTAATTGTACATCTCTATCCCATGTGGCTATGATTTCAACCATTATTAGTAATTGTACATCTCTATACCATGTAGCAGTCCAGCCACATGGCTATCTTTGGGAATTATGATGATATGAATTCAATTTAATCTTGAGGTGAATCATTATATTCAACAATGTGATGAAATTTAATAGAATAATAAAATGTACTCCTTGTTCTTGTGGAGCATTTTGGATGCATGGCCTTTTGGGGATTGAAGTAAAGAAATTTTGATTTGTCGATGAATGATTTGGTTCAAATAGCCTTATGGTAACTTACTCATCTTACCATATTGTATGGATAGCATGTCGCTGCAACTACAAAGTGTATATGGTAAATAACTACGTATGAGGCACATTTGAGATTTTGTTTATTTATTTATTTTGTTAGTTTTACCATTTTTGATGAAAGTGGATCATTAGATGTGCTTAAATATCCAAATTAAAGCTCATGATGCTAACACAAATGTGTGCATTTATTGCCATATGGAGGCTGTCCTGGGGTATATTGGTGGTGATGTTCAAATTTTGGGGTCGTCATGGGTACAATGGTCATGCTGAAATATGATCACCCTCTATGTGAGTGGCTACCAAATTTGCTGCTCCAAATATGTGGATGGGAGCACATCTAGATGGATTGACCTATTGGATTACTGGTGTCTCAATATGATTTAGGGATTGATGACATTGGCTACATAGCATGGTGATCACAATATAAGGAGATAGATTAGAGTGAGCCACATGGAGGCATTCTAGCCCATTACACGAGATCACTAGAGGGATTACAACTTGATCAGATTATGTGGAGACCCTATTTAGATTACCCTAATTTAAATGAGGTGATATAATATCTAGCTAGAGTTAGATGTGGGAGATGGATTATTGGATGCCATGGGAATGAGTGAGAGTACTTTCATTACTCTCAAGTGACTCGATAGTGTAGAATTATGTAGGATGTGGTAGAGGAGCCAGTACTTTATCATCACCATAACGATGAGACACAGTTTGAGTTACTTGTAGTTGAGAGGTTATGTAAGGAGGTATACCCTATAGTGGTAGAGACATACTCAGAGGACCCAGGGACTAGCATTGAGTATGATACCCAGTGGGTCTCATTTTGTTTTTCTCAAGATTTTCGTTTTTCAAGAATGCCACCAGTTTTTCATTTTTAACATTAATAATAACACACTTATTCATATTTTTGATAAATGAACCTTCCTTTTATAAGGTTAAAAGATAATATTTGCTATTAATATTGATATTGAGTTTTAATAAACCTCTATAAATATTACTACCCACTTGAAGTAATAATTTACCAAACACATTCCATGCATCAAACATGGGTATTTCAATGATAAATTTTCATAAAAAAAATCATATTATTACCTTTTTCATTAACTAGGAGATTTTAAAATAACTCGAATATTATCACCTACCTACTAAGGATGTCTCTTTTGCTTAAGCAACCTCATTTTTTGTGATGCAATTGAAATAAACATACAGATATGCAATGCATCTATATGGGGGTATTCGTTTACCCTTAAAATATCGATGATAATATCATCCATCATTTCCATTTTTATCTCTCAACTTTGGTGGTTATCCCATACCAATCCACCTATGAGTTCCTTGTCATGCAACCACAAATTTCATCAATAGTACTATATTCTAAAAATAGTAAAATCAAAGCATAAAGTGTTGTTAACCATACATATTGATAACATAAAATAAGATTAAGCATTTGATATCCACACATCAATACATAATCAAGTATCAAGAATAAATCCTGCTAAGGATGGATTTTACACAAATATGTTTATTGTATCAGAACAAAGGCATCATGCAAGGTTCCATGTTTGAGTACGTTTAGTAATTACAAAATAATATGTAAGTACTTGATATGGATACATAATCATATCCGAATATTAACCCTCAAGATGCTAAGAATTACATTCAAAATTTCCTACGTGAACAAAAGAACACCTTATTTAGGTAGTTTTAGGATCTCATGATCCACAACCATTCTTGCATCCTTCTAGATCCACAACCCACTCAAGGTGTAGATCAATATGGAAATTTATGTATTCTCATTCCAAATAAATTATTAAGAATTTTGTATAAGATCAATTACTAATAAACATAGTTTTTAGCTAACAATTTATGTAATAGTTATAGGATTGATTTTAACACTTGAATATGTTAAAATCAATTGTTTATTTATAGAAATACACTATACACAAATTCCATCATAACCAAAATTATATTTATCAAACTATTTTGTAGTTTCTTCTTCCCTTTGTAATATTATAAAGAGAAAGACATTTATTTACAATAGTTGTGCCACCATTAAGGTAAATTTATCTAGAAACACACTGATAAGTCCATGAAAATATCAATTGAATTTAAATTGATAATGATTAGAGGTATTATATCATGAAATTTTTTAATGGATGATACTATCACCTTTTCATAGAAATGCCATTTTTTCTTGTCTACTTTCTAGAACAAGCATTTTATTTTATGCCAAAATAGAGAAAAAAGGCTAGATACCCATAACATACTAGTCAATTCCAGTGATAAATATTAAATCACTTATTGCATGATAAACTATGCTACCAATTCCTAATAAACCCATAATACTTTCCAAGCTCGAGAATTTACTTGTGGCATAAGAAAAAGGAAAGCAAAATGGTATATCCAAGTTGTGAAACCATCATAAGACCCACACTCAAGTGAAATTGAGTGTAGAGTATAATAATTGCCTTTGGTGGTATAGCAATAATTCAATGACAATGAAACACCTCCAAAAATGAAGATATCACATGTTTGAGAACCAAGCATTATGATCCCAGACCATAACCTTTGTTATCTATGAGGAATGGAACTGTCCTTTATACATAAAGATTAAAACCATTATTATTAATTGTACATCTCTATCCCATGTAGCTGTGATTTCAACCATTATTAGTAATTGTACATCTCTATACCATGTAGCAGTCCAGCCACATGGCTATCTTAGGGAATTCTGATGATATCAATTCAATTTAAGCTTGAGGTGAATCATTATATTCAACAATGTGATGAAATTTAATAGAATAATAAAATGTACTCGTTCTTGTGTAGCATTTTGGCTGCATGGCCTTCTTGGGGATTGAAGTAAATAAATTTTGATTTGTCGATGAATGATTTGGTTCAAATAGCCTTATGGTAACTTACTCATCTTACCATATTGTATGGATAGTAATTCGCTACAACTACAAAGTGTATATGGTAAATAACTAGGTACGAGGCACATTTGAGATTTTGTTTATTTATTTATTTTGTTAATTTTATCATTTTTGATGAAAGTGGATCATTAGATGTGCTTAAATATCCAAATTAAAGCTCATGATGCTAACACAAATGTGTGCATTTATTGCCATATGGAGGCTGTCCTGGGGTATAGTGGTGGTGATGCTCAAATTTTGGGGTCGTCATGGGTACAGCGGTCATGCTAAAATATGATCACCCTCTAGGTGAGCGGCTACCAAATTTGCTGCTCCAAATATGTGGATGGGAGCACATCTGGGTGGATTGACCTATTGGATTACTGGTGTCTCGATATTATTTAGGGGATGATGACATTGGCTACATAGCATGGTGATCACAAAATAAGGAAATAGATCAGAGTGAGCCACATGGAGGCATTCTAGCCCATTACACGACATCACTAGAGGGATTACAACATGATCAGATTATGTGGAGACCCTATTTAGATTACCCTAATTTAAATGAGGTGATAGGATATCTAGCTAGATTTATATGTGGGAGATGTCTTATTGGATGCCATGGGACTGAGTGAGAGTACTTCCATTACTCTTGAGTGACTCGATAGTGTAGAATTATGTAGGATGTGCTAGAGGAGCTAGTATTTTATCATCACCATAATTATGAGACATAGTTTGAGTTACTTGTAGTGGAGAGGCTATCTAAGGAGGTATACCCTATAGTGGTAGAGACATACTTGGAGGACCCAGGGACTAGCATTGAGTATAATACCTAGTGGGTCTAATTTTGCTTTTCTCAAGATTTTCATTTTTCAAGAATGCCACCAGTTTCTCATTGTTAACATTAATAATAACACACTTTTTCATATTTTTGATAAATGAGCCTACTTTTTTATAATGTTAAAAGTGCTCATATTACCATCACTTAAAAGCCTATATTTTCACAATAATTCATCATAGTTTCAACATTATTATTTCTCTAATGCTAGTGTGAGAATATATCATTAATAAAAAATAATTATTAAGCTAATTACTTACCCAATTAACTTAGTTAATATTGAAAGTTAATATTAGCTATTAACATTGATATTGAGTTTTAATAATACCTCTATAAATATTACTACCCACTTGAAGTAATAATTTACCAAACACATTCCATGCATCAAACATGGGTATTTCAATAATAAATTCTCATAAAAAAAAGCATATTATTACCTTTTTCCTTAACTAGGATGTTTTAAAATAACTAGAATATTATCACCTACCTACTAAGGATGTCTCTTTTGCTTAAGCAACCTCCTTGTTGGTGATGCAATTAAAATAAACATACAAATATGCAATGCATATATATGGGGGTATTCGTTTGCCCTTGATATATCAATGAGAATATCATCCATCATTTCCCTTTTTATCTCTCAACTTTGGTGGTTGTACCATACCAATCCACGTATGAGTACCTGGTCATGCAACAACAACTTTCATCAGTAGTACTATATTCTAAAAATAGTAAAATCAAATCATAAAGTGTTGTTAACCATACATATTGATAACATAAAATAAGATTAAGCATTTGATATCCACACATCAATACATAATCAAGTATCAAGAATAAATCCTGCTAATGAGGGATGTTACACAAATATGTTTATTGTATCAAAACAAATGCATCATGCAAGGTTCCATGTTTGAGTACATTTAGTAATTACAAACTAATATGTAAGTATTTGATATGGATACATAATCATATCCGAATATTAACCCTCAAGATGCTAAGAATTACATTCAATATGTCCTACATGAACAAAAGAACACCTTATTTAGGTAGTTTTAGGATCTCATGATCCACAACCATTCTTGCATCCTTCTAGATCCACAACCCACTCAAGGTGTAGATCAATATGGAAATTTATGTATTCTCATTCCAAATCAATTCTTAAGAATTTGATATAATATCAATTACTAATAAACATAGTTTTTAGCTAATAATTTATGTAATAGTTATAGGATTGATTTTAAGACTTGAATATGTTAAAATCAATTATTTATTTATAGAAATAGACTATACACAAATTCCATCATAACCAACATTATATTTATCAAACTATTTTGTAGTTTCTTCTTCCCTTTGTAATATTATAAAGAGAAAGACATTTATTTCCAATAGTTGTGCCACCATTAAGGTAAATTTATCTAGCAACACACTGATAAGTCCATGAAAATATCAATTACATTTAAATTGATAATGTTTAGAGGTATTATATCATGAAATTTGTTAATGGATGATATTATCACATTTTCATAGAAATGCCATTTTTTCTTGTCTACTTTCTAGAACAAGCATTTTATTTTATGCCAAAATAGAGAAAAAAGGCTAGATACCCATAACATACTAGTCAATTCCAGTGCTAAATATTAAATCACTTATTGCATGATAAACTATGCTAACAATTCCTAATAACCCCATAATACATTCCAAGCTCGAGAATTTACTTGTGGCATAAGAAAAAGGAAAGCAAAATGGTATATCCAAGTTGTGAAACCATCATAAGACCCACAATCAAAGTGAAATTGAGTGTAGAGTATAATAATTGCCTTTGGTGGTATAGCAATAATTCAATGACAATGAAACACCTCCAAAAATGAAGATATCACATGTTTGAGAACCAAGCATTATGATCCCAAACCATAACCTTTTTTATCTATGAGGAATAGAACTGTCCTTTATACATAAATATTAAAACCATTATTATTAATTGTACATCTCTATCCCATGTAGCTGTGATTTCAACCATTATTAGTAATTGTACATCTCTATACCATGTAGCAGTCCAGCCACATGGCTATCTTTGGGAATTCTGATGATATGAATTCAATTTAAGCTTGAGGTGAATCATTATATTCAACAATGTGATGAAATTTAATAGAATAATAAAATGTACTCCTTGTTCTTGTGGAGCATTTTGGATGCATGGCCTTTTGGGGATTGAAGTAAAGAAATTTTGATTTGTCGATGAATGATTTGGTTCAAATAGCCTTATGGTAACTTACTCATCTTACCATATTGTATGGATAGCAAGTCACTGCAACTACAAAGTGTATATGGTAAATAACTAGGTACGAGGCACATTTGAGATTTTGTTTATTTATTTATTTTGTTAATTTTACCATTTTTGATGAAAGTGGATCATTAGATGTGCTTAAATATCCAAATTAAAGCTCATGATGCTAACACAAATGTGTGCATTTATTGCCATATGGAGGCTGTCCTAGGGTATATTGGTGGTGATGTTCAAATTTTGGGGTCGTCATGGGTACAATGGTCATGCTGAAATATGATCACCGTCTATGTGAGTGGCTACCAAATTTGCTGCTCAAAATATGTGGATGGGAGCACATCTGGATGGATTGACCTATTGGATTACTGGTGTCTCAATATGATTTAGGGATTGATGACATTGGCTACATAGCATGGTGATCACAATATAAGGAGATAGATTAGAGTGAGCCACATGGAGGCATTCTAGCCCATTACATGAGATCACTAGAGGGATTACAACATGATCAGATTATGTGGAGACCCTATTTAGATTACCCTAATTTAAATGAGGTGATAGGATATCTTGCTAGAGTTAGATGTGGGATATGGCTTATTGGATGCCATGGGACTGAGTGAGAGTACTTCCATTACTATCAAGTGACTCGATAGTGTAGAATTATGTAGGATGTGGTAGAGGAGCCAGTACTTTATCATCACCATAATGATGAGACATAGTTTGAGTTACTTGTAGTGGAAAGGCTATCTAAGGAGGTATACCCTATAGTGGTAGAGACAAACTTGAAGGACACAAGAACTAGCATTGAGTATGATACCTAGTGGGTCTCATTTTGCTTTTCTCAAGATTTTCATTTTTCAAGAATTCCACCAGTTTTTCATTGTTAACATTAATAATAACACACTTATTCATATTTTTGATAAATGAACATCCTTTTTATAAGGTTAAAAGTGCTCATCTTACCATCACTTATAAGCCTATATTTTCACAATAATTCATCATAGTTTCAACATTATTATTTCTCTAATGCTAGTGTGAGAATATATCATTAATACAAAATAATTATTAAGCTAATTACTTACCCAATTAACTTAGTTAATATTGAAAGTTAATATTAGCTATTAACATTGATATTGAGTTTTAATAATACCTCTATAAATATTACTACCCACTTGAAGTAATAATTTACCAAACACATTCCATGCATCAAACATGGCTATTTCAATAATAAATTATCATAAAAAAAAGCATATTATTACCTTTTTCCTTAACTAGGAGGTTTTAAAATAACTAGAATATTATCACCTACCTACTAAGGATGTCTCTTTTGCTTAAGCAACCTCCTTGTTGGTGATGCAATTAAAATAAACATACAAATATGCAATGCATATATATGGGGGTATTCGTTTGCCCTTGATATATCAATGAGAATATCATCCATCGTTTCCCTTTTTATCTCTCAACTTTGGTGGTTGTACCATACCAATCCACGTATGAGTACCTGGTCATGCAACAACAACTTTCATCAGTAGTACTATATTCTAAAAATAGTAAAATCAAATCATAAAGTGTTGTTAACCATACATATTGATAACATAAAATAAGATTAAGCATTTGATATCCACACATCAATACATAATCAAGTATCAAGAATAAATCTTGCTAAGGAGGGATGTTACACAAATATGTTTATTGTATCAAAACAAAGGCATCATGCAAGGTTCCATGTTTGAGTACATTTAGTAATTACAAACTAATATGTAAGTATTTGATATGGATACATAATCATATCCGAATATTAACCCTCAAGATGCTAAGAATTACATTCAATATGTCCTACATGAACAAAAGAACACCTTATTTAGGTAGTTTTAGGATCTCATGATCCACAACCATTCTTGCATCCTTCTAGATCCACAACCCACTCAAGGTGTAGATCAATATGGATATTTATGTATTCTCATTCCAAATCAATTCTTAAGAATTTGATATAATATCAATTACTAATAAACATAGTTTTTAGCTAATAATTTATGTAATAGTTATAGGATTGATTTTAAGACTTGAATATGTTAAAATCAATTATTTATTTATAGAAATAGACTATACACAAATTCCATCATAACCAATATTATATTTATCTAACTATTTTGTAGTTTCTTCTTCCCTTTGTAATATTATAAAGAGAAAGACATTTATTTCCAATAGTTGTGCCACCATTAAGGTAAATTTATCTAGCAACACACTCATAAGTCCATGAAAATATCAATTGCATTTAAATTGATAATGATTAGAGGTATTATATCATGAAATTTGTTAATGGATGATATTATCACATTTTCATAGAAATGTCATTTTTTCTTGTCTACTTTCTAGAACAAGCATTTTATTTTATGCCAAAATAGAGAAAAAAGGATAGATACCCATAACATACTAATCAATTCCAGTGCTAAATATTAAATCACTTATTACATGATAAACTATGCTACCAATTCCTAATAACCCAATAATACTTTCCAAGCTCAAGAATTTACTTGTGGCATAAGAAAAAGAAAAGCAAAATTGTATATCCAAGTTGTGAAACCATCATAAGACCCACACTCAAAGTGAAATTGAGTGTAGAGTATAATAATTGCCTTTGGTGGTATAGTAATAATTCAATGACAATGAAACACCTCCAAAAATGAAGATATCACATGTTTGAGAACCAAGCATTATGATCCCAGACCATAACCTTTGTTATCTATGAGGAATGGAACTGTCCTTTATACATAAATATTAAAACCATTATTATTAATTGTACATCTCTGGATGGATTGACTTATTGGATTACCGGTGTCTCAATATGATTTAGGGGTTCATGGCATTGGCTACATAGCATGGTGATCACAATATAAGGAGATAGATTAGAGTGAGCCACATGGAGGTATTCTAGCCCATTACACGAGATCACTAGAGGGATTACAACATTATCAGATTATGTGGAGACCCTATTTAGATTACCCTAATTTAAATGAGGTGATAGGATATATAGCTAGAGTTAGATGTGGGAGATGGCTTATTGGATGCCATGGGACTGAGTGAGAGTACTTCCATTACTCTCGAGTGACTCGATAGTGTAGAATTATGTAGGATGTGCTAGAGGAGCCAGTACTTTATCATCACCATAATGATGAAACACAGTTTGAGTTACTTGTAGTGGAGAGGCTGTCTAAGGAGGTATACCCTATAGTGGTAGAGACATACTTGGAGGACACAGGGACTATCATTGAGTATGATACCTAGTGGGTCTCATTTTACTTTTCTCAAGATTTTCATTTTTCAAGAATTCCACCAGTTTTTCATTGTTAACATTAATAATAACACACTTATTCATATTTTTGATAAATGAACCTCCTTTTTATAAGGTTAAAAGTGCTCATCTTAGAATCATTTATAAGCCTATATTTTAACAATAATTCATCATAGTTTCAACATTATTATTTCTCTAATGCTAGTGTGATAATATATCATTAATAAAAAATAATTATTAATCTAATTACTTACCCAATTAACTTAGTTAATATTGAAAGTTAATATTAGCTATTAACATTGATATTGAGTTTTAATAATACCTCTATAAATATTACTACCCACTTGAAGTAATAATTTACCAAACACATTCCATGCATCAAACATGGGTATTTCAATAATAATTTCTCATAAAAAAAAACATATTATTACCTTTTTCCTTAACTAGGAGGTTTTAAAATAACTAGAATATTATCACCTGCCTACTAAGGATGTCTCTTTTGCTTAAGCAACCTCCTTGTTGGTGATGCAATTAAAATAAACATACACATATGCAATGCATCTATATGGGGGTATTCATTTGCCCTTGATATATCAATGAGAATATCATCCATCATTTCCCTTTTTATCTCTCAACTTTGGTGGTTGTACCATACCAATCCACGTATGAGTACCTGGTCATGCAACAACAACTTTTATCAGTAGTACTATATTCTAAAAATAGTAAAATCAAAGCATAAAGTGCTGTTAACCATACATATTGATAACATAAAATAATATTAAGCATTTGATATCCACACATCAATACATAATCAAGTATCAAGAATAAATCCTGCTAAGGAGGGATGTTACACAAATATGTTTATTGTATCAAAACAAAGGCATCATGCAAGGTTCCATGTTTGAGTACATTTAGTAATTACAAACTAATATGTAAGTATTTGATATGGATACATAATCATATCCGAATATTAACCCTCAAGATGCTAAGAATTACATTCAAAATTTCCTACATGAACAAAAGAACACCTTATTTAGGTAGTTTTAGGATCTCATGATCCACAACCATTCTTGCATCCTTCTAGATCCACAACCCACTCAAGGTGTAGATCAATATGGAAATTTATGTATTCTCATTCCAAATCAATCCTTAAGAATTTGATATAATATCAATTACTAATAAACATAGTTTTTAGCTAATAATTTATGTAATAGTTATAGGATTGATTTTAAGACTTGAATATGTTAAAATCAATTTTTTATTTATAGAAATACACTATACACAAATTCCATCATAACCAACATTATATTTATCAAACTATTTTCTAATTTCTTCTTCCCTTTGTAATATTATAAAGAGAAAGACATTTATTTCCAATAGTGTGCCACCATTAAGGTAAATTTATCTAGCAACACACTGATAAGTCCATGAAAATATCAATTACATTTAAATTGATAATGTTTAGAGGTATTATATCATGAAATTTGTTAATGGATGATATTATCACATTTTCATAGAAATGCCATTTTTTCTTGTCTACTTTCTAGAACAAGCATTTTATTTTATGCCAAAATAGAGAAAAAAGGCTAGATACCCATAACATACTAGTCAATTCCAGTGCTAAATATTAAATCACTTATTGCATGATAAACTATGCTAACAATTCCTAATAACCCCATAATACATTCCAAGCTCGAGAATTTACTTGTGGCATAAGAAAAAGGAAAGAAAAATGGTATATCCAAGTTGTGAAACAATCATAAGACCCACACTCAAAGTGAAATTGAGTGTAGAGTATAATAATTGCATTTGGTGGTATAGCAATAATTCAATGACAATGAAACACCTCCAAAAATGAAGATATCACATGTTTGAGAACCAAGCATTATGATCCCAAACCATAACATTTTTTATCTATGAGGAATGGAACTGTCCTTTATACATAAATATTAAAACCATTATTATTAATTGTACATCTCTATCCCATTTAGTTGTGATTTCAACCATTATTAGTAATTGTACATCTCTATACCATGTAGCAGTCCAGCCACATGGCTATCTTTGGGAATTCTGATGATATGAATTCAATTTAAGCTTGAGGTGAATCATTATATTCAACAATGTTATGAAATTTAATAGAATAATAAAATGTACTCCTTGTTCTTGTGGAGCATTTTGGATGCATGGCCTTTTGGGGATTGAAGTAAAGAAATTTTGATTTGTCGATGAATGGTTTGGTTCAAATAGCCTTATGGTAACTTACTCATCTTACCATATTGTATGGATAGCAAGTCACTGCAACTACAAAGTGTACATGGTAAATAACTAGGTATGAGGCACATTTGAGATTTTGTTTATTTATTTTTTTTGTTAATTTTATAATTTTTGATGAAAGTGGATCATTAGATGTGCTTAAATATCCAAACTAAAGCTCATGATGCTAACACAAATGTGTGCATTTATTGCCATATGGAGGCTGTCCTAGGGTATATTGGTGGTGATGTTCAAATTTTGGGGTCGTCATGGGTACAACGGTCATGTTGAAATATGATCACCCTCTATGTGAGCGGCTACCAAATTTGCTGCTCCAAATATGTGGATGGGAGCACATCTGGATGGATTGACCTATTGGATTACTGGTGTCTCAATATGATTTAGGGATTGATGACATTGGCTACATAGCATGGTGATCACAATATAAGGAGATAGATTAGAGTGAGCCACATGGAGGCATTCTAGCCCATTACATGAGATCACTAGAGGGATTACAACATGATCAGATTATGTGGAGACCCTATTTAGATTACCCTAATTTAAATGAGGTGATAGGATATATAGCTAGAGTTAGATGTGGGAGATGGCTTATTGGATGCCATGGGACTGAGTGAGAGTACTTCCACTACTATCGAGTGACTCGATAGTGTAGAATTATGTAGGATGTGGTAGATGAGCCAGTACTTTATCATCACCATAATGATGAGACACAGTTTGAGTTAATTGTAGTGGAGAGGCTATCTAAGGAGGTATACCCTATAGTGGTAGAGACATACTTGGAGGACACAAGAACTAGCATTGAGTATGATACCTAGTGGGTCTCATTTTGCTTTTCTCAAGATTTTCATTTTTCAAGAATTCCACCAGTTTTTCATTGTTAACATTAATAATAACACACTTATTCATATTTTTGATAAATGAACCTCCTTTTTTTAAGGTTAAAAGTGCTCATATTACCATAACTTATAAGCCTATATTTTCACAATAATTCATCATAGTTTCAACATTATTATTTCTCTAATGCTAGTGTGAGAATATATCATTAATACAAAATAATTATTAAGCTAATTACTTACCCAATTAACTTAGTTAATATTGAAAGTTAATATTAGCTATTAACATTGATATTGAGTTTTAATAATACCTCTATAAATATTACTACCCACTTGAAGTAATAATTTACCAAACACATTCCATGCATCAAGCATGGGTATTTCAATAATAAATTCTCATAAAAAAAAACATATTATTACCTTTTTCCTTAACTAGGAGGTTTTAAAATAACTAGAATATTATCACCTACCTACTAAGGATGTCTCTTTTGCTTAAGCAACCTCCTTGTTGGTGATGCAATTAAAATAAACATACACATATGCAATGTATCTATATGGGGGTATTCGTTTGCTCTTGATATATCAATGAGAATATCGTCCATGATTTCCCTTTTTATCTCTCAACTTTGGTGGTTGTCCCATACCAATCCACCTATGAGTACCTGGTCATGCAACCACAAATTTCATCAGTAGTACTATATTCTAAAAATAGTAAAATCAAAGCATGAAGTGTTGTTAACCATACATATTGATAACATAAAATAAGATTAAGCATTTGATATCAACACATCAATACATAATCAAGTATCAAGAATAAATCCTGCTAAGGAGGGATGTTACACAAATATGTTTATTGTATCAAAAAAAAGGCATCATGCAAGGTTCCATTTTTTATTACATTTAGTAATTACAAACTAATATGTAAGTATTTGATATGGATACATAATCATATCCGAATATAAAACCTCAAGATGCTAAGAAATACATTCAATATGTCCTACATGAACAAAAGAACACCTTATTTAGGTAGTTTTAGGATCTCATGATCCACAACCATTCTTGCATCCTTCTAGATCCACAACCCACTCAAGGTGTAGAAGAATATGGAAATTTATGTATTCTCATTCCAAATCAATTCTTAAGAATTTGATATAATATCAAATACTAAAAAACATAGTTTTTAGCTAATAATTTATGTAATAGTTATAGGATTGATTTTAAGACTTGAATATGTTAAAATCAATTGTTTATTTATAGAAATACACTATACACAAATTCCATCATAACCAACTTTATATTTATCAAACTATTTTGTAGTTTCTTCTTCCCTTTGTAATATTATAAAGAGAAAGACATTTATTTCCAATAGTTGTGCCACCATTGAGGTAAATTTATCTAGCAACACATTGATAAGTCCATGAAAATATCAATTACATTTAAATTGATAATGTTTAGAGGTATTATATCATGAAATTTTTTAATGGATGATATTATCACCTTTTCATGGAAATGCCATTTTTTCTTGTCTACTTTCTAGAACAAGCATTTTATTTTATGCCAAAATAGAGAAAAAAGGCTAGATACCCATAACATACTAGTCAATTCCAGTGCTAAATATTAAATCACTTATTGCATGACAAACTATGCTACCAATTCCTAATAACCCCATAATACATTCCAAGCTCGAGAATTTACTTGTGGCATAAGAAAAAGGAAAGCAAAATGGTATATCCAAGTTGTGAAACCATCATAAGACCCACACTCAAAGTGAAATTGAGTGTAGAGTATAATAATTGCCTTTGGTGGTATAGCAATAATTCAATGACAATGAAACACCTCCAAAAATGAAGATATCACATGTTTGAGAACCAAGCATTATGATCCCAAAACATAACCTTTTTTATCTATGAGGAATGGAACTGTCCTTTATACATAAATATTAAAACCATTATTATTAATTGTACATCTCTATCCCATGTAGCTGTGATTTCAACTATTATTAGTAATTGTACATCTCTATACCATGTAGCAGTCCAGTAACATGGCTATCTTTGGGAATTATGATGATATCAATTCAATTTAAGCTTGAGGTGAATCATTATATTCAACAATGTGATGAAATTTAATAGAATAATAAAATGTACTCCTTGTTCTTGTGGAGCATTTTGGCTGCATGGCCTTTTGGGGATTGAAGTAAAGAAATTTTGATTTGTCGATGAATGATTTGGTTCAAATAGCCTTATGGTAACTTACTCATCTTACCATATTGTATGGATAGCAGGTCGCTGCAACTACAAAGTGTATATGGTAAATAACTAGGTACGAGGCACATTTGAGATTTTGTTTATTTATTTTTTTTGTTAATTTTACCATTTTTGATGAAAGTGGATCATTAGATGTGCTTAAATATCCAAATTAAAGCTCATGATGCTAACACAAATGTGTGCATTTATTGCCATATGGAGGTTGTCCTAGGTTATAGTGGTGGTGATGTTCAAATTTCGGGGTCGTCATGGGTACAACGGTCATGTTGAAATATGATCACCCTCTATGTGAGCGGCTACCAAATTTGCTGCTCCAAATATGTGGATGGGAGCACATATGGATGGATTGACCTATTGGATTATTGGTGTCTCAATATGATTTAGGGGTTGATGACATTGGCTACATAGCATGGTGATCACAATATAAGGAGATAGATTAGAGTGAGCCACATGGAGGCATTCTAGCCCATTACATGAGATCACTAGAGGGATTACAACATGAGCAGATTATATGGAGACCCTATTTAGATTACCCTAATTTAAATGAGGTGATAGGATATCTAGCTAGATTTAGATGTGGGACATGGCTTATTGGATGCCATGGGACTGAGTGAGAGTACTTCCATTACTATCAAGTGACTCGATAGTGTAGAATTATGTAGGATGTGGTAGACGAGCCAGTACTTTATCATCACCATAATGATGAGACACAGTTTGAGTTACTTGTAGTGGAGAGGCTATCTAAGGATGTATACCCTATAGTGGTAGAGACATACTTGGAGGACACAAGAACTAGCATTGAGTATGATACCTAGTGGGTCTCATTTTGCTTTTCTCAATATTTTCATTTTTCAAGAATTCCACCAGTTTTTCATTGTTAACATTAATAATAACACACTTATTCATATTTTTGATAAATGAACATCCTTTTTATAAGGTTAAAAGTGCTCATCTTACCATCACTTATAAGGATATATTTTCACAATAATTCATCATAGTTTCAACATTATTATTTCTCTAATGCTAGTGTGAGAATATATCATTAATACAAAATAATTATTAAGCTAATTACTTACCCAATTAACTTAGTTAATATTTAAATTTAATATTAGCTATTAACATTGATATTGAGTTTTAATAATACCTCTATAAATATTACTACCCACTTGAAGTAATAATTTACCAAACACATTCCATGCATCAAACATGGGTATTTCAATAATAAATTCTCATAAAAAAAAGCATATTATTACCTTTTTCCTTAACTAGGAGGTTTTAAAATAACTAGAATATTATCACCTACCTACTAAGGATGTCTCTTTTGCTTAAGCAACCTCCTTGTTGGTGATGCAATTAAAATAAACATACACATATGCAATGCATATATATGGGGGTATTCGTTTGCTCTTGATATATCAATGAGAATATCATCCATGATTTCCATTTTTATCTCTCAACTTTGGTGGTTGTCCCATACCAATCCACCTATGAGTACCTGGTCATGCAACCACAAATTTCATCAGTAGTACTATATTCTAAAAATAGTAAAATAAAAGCATGAAGTGTTGTTAACCATACATATTGATAACATAAAATAAGATTAAGCATTTGATATCCACACATCAATACATAATCAAGTATCAAGAATAAATCCTGCTAAGGAGGGATGTTACACAAATATGTTTATTGTATAAAAAAAAAGGCATCATGCAAGGTTTCATGTTTGATTACATTTAGTAATTACAAACTAATATGTAAGTATTTGATATGGATACATAATCATATCCGAATATTAACCCTCAAGATGCTAAGAATTACATTCAATATGTCCTACATGAACAAAAGAACACCTTATTTAGGTAGTTTTAGGATCTCATGATCCACAACCATTCTTGCATCCTTCTAGATCCACAACCCACTCAAGGTGTAGATCAATATGGAAATTTATGTATTCTCATTCCAAATCAATTCTTAAGAATTTGATATAATATCAATTACTAATAAACATAGTTTTTAGCTAATAATTTATGTAATAGTTATAGGATTGATTTTAAGACTTGAATATGTTAAAATCAATTATTTATTTATAGAAATAGACTATACACAAATTCCATCATAACCAATATTATATTTATCTAACTATTTTGTAGTTTCTTCTTCCCTTTGTAATATTATAAAGAGAAAGACATTTATTTCCAATAGTTGTGCCACCATTAAGGTAAATTTATCTAGCAACACACTGATAAGTCCATGAAAATATCAATTGCATTTAAATTGATAATGATTAGAGGTATTATATCATGAAATTTGTTAATGGATGATATTATCACATTTTCATAGAAATGTCATTTTTTCTTGTCTACTTTCTAGAACAAGCATTTTATTTTATGCCAAAATAGAGAAAAAAGGATAGATACCCATAACATACTAATCAATTCCAGTGCTAAATATTAAATCACTTATTACATGATAAACTATGCTACCAATTCCTAATAACCCAATAATACTTTCCAAGCTCAAGAATTTACTTGTGGCATAAGAAAAAGGAAAGCAAAATTGTATATCCAAGTTGTGAAACCATCATAAGACCCACACTCAAAGTGAAATTGAGTGTAGAGTATAATAATTGCCTTTGGTGGTATAGCAATAATTCAATGACAATGAAACACCTCCAAAAATGAAGATATCACATGTTTGAGAACCAAGCATTATGATCCCAGACCATAACCTTTGTTATCTATGAGGAATGGAACTGTCCTTTATACATAAATATTAAAACCATTATTATTAATTGTACATCTCTGGATGGATTGACCTATTGGATTACCGGTGTCTCAATATGATTTAGGGGTTGATGGCATTGGCTACATAGCATGGTGATCACAATATAAGGAGATAGATTAGAGTGAGCCACATGGAGGTATTCTAGCCCATTACACGAGATCACTAGAGGGATTACAAAATTATCAGATTATGTGGAGACCCTATTTAGATTACCCTAATTTAAATGAGGTGATAGGATATATAGCTAGAGTTAGATGTGGGAGATGGCTTATTGGATGCCATGGGACTGAGTGAGAGTACTTCCATTACTCTCGAGTGACTCGATAGTGTAGAATTATGTAGGATGTGCTAGAGGAGCCAGTACTTTATCATCACCATAATGATGAAACACAGTTTGAGTTACTTGTAGTGGAGAGGCTGTCTAAGGAGGTATACCCTATAGTGGTAGAGACATACTTGGAGGACACAGGGACTATCATTGAGTATGATACCTAGTGGGTCTCATTTTACTTTTCTCAAGATTTTCATTTTTCAAGAATTCCACCAGTTTTTCATTGTTAACATTAATAATAACACACTTATTCATATTTTTGATAAATGAACCTCCTTTTTATAAGGTTAAAAGTGCTCATCTTAGAATCATTTATAAGCCTATATTTTAACAATAATTCATCATAGTTTCAACATTATTATTTCTCTAATGCTAGTGTGATAATATATCATTAATAAAAAATAATTATTAATCTAATTACTTACCCAATTAACTTAGTTAATATTGAAAGTTAATATTAGCTATTAACATTGATATTGAGTTTTAATAATACCTCTATAAATATTACTACCCACTTGAAGTAATAATTTACCAAACACATTCCATGCATCAAACATGGGTATTTCAATAATAATTTCTCATAAAAAAAAACATATTATTACCTTTTTCCTTAACTAGGAGGTTTTAAAATAACTAGAATATTATCACCTGCCTACTAAGGATGTCTCTTTTGCTTAAGCAACCTCCTTGTTGGTGATGCAATTAAAATAAACATACACATATGCAATGCATCTATATGGGGGTATTCATTTGCCCTTGATATATCAATGAGAATATCATCCATCATTTCCCTTTTTATCTCTCAACTTTGGTGGTTGTACCATACCAATCCACGTATGAGTACCTGGTCATGCAACAACAACTTTCATCAGTAGTACTATATTCTAAAAATAGTAAAATCAAAGCATAAAGTGCTGTTAACCATACATATTGATAACATAAAATAATATTAAGCATTTGATATCCACACATCAATACATAATCAAGTATCAAGAATAAATCCTGCTAAGGAGGGATGTTACACAAATATGTTTATTGTATCAAAACAAAGGCATCATGCAAGGTTCCATGTTTGAGTACATTTAGTAATTACAAACTAATATGTAAGTATTTGATATGGATACATAATCATATCCGAATATTAACCCTCAAGATGCTAAGAATTACATTCAAAATTTCCTACATGAACAAAAGAACACCTTATTTAGGTAGTTTTAGGATCTCATGATCCACAACCATTCTTGCATCCTTCTAGATCCACAACCCACTCAAGGTGTAGATCAATATGGAAATTTATGTATTCTCATTCCAAATCAATCCTTAAGAATTTGATATAATATCAAATACTAATAAACATAGTTTTTAGCTAATAATTTATGTAATAGTTATAGGATTGATTTTAAGACTTGAATATGTTAAAATCAATTTTTTATTTATAGAAATACACTATACACAAATTCCATCATAACCAACATTATATTTATCAAACTATTTTCTAATTTCTTCTTCCCTTTGTAATATTATAAAGAGAAAGACATTTATTTCCAATAGTTGTGCCACCATTAAGGTAAATTTATCTAGCAACACACTGATAAGTCCATGAAAATATCAATTACATTTAAATTGATAATGTTTAGAGGTATTATATCATGAAATTTGTTAATGGATGATATTATCACATTTTCATAGAAATGCCATTTTTTCTTGTCTACTTTCTAGAACAAGCATTTTATTTTATGCCAAAATAGAGAAAAAAGGCTAGATACCCATAACATACTAGTCAATTCCAGTGCTAAATATTAAATCACTTATTGCATGATAAACTATGCTAACAATTCCTAATAACCCCATAATACATTCCAAGCTCGAGAATTTACTTGTGGCATAAGAAAAAGGAAAGCAAAATGGTATATCCAAGTTGTGAAACAATCATAAGACCCACACTCAAAGTGAAATTGAGTGTAGAGTATAATAATTGCATTTGGTGGTATAGCAATAATTCAATGACAATGAAACACCTCCAAAAATGAAGATATCACATGTTTGAGAACCAAGCATTATGATCCCAAACCATAACATTTTTTATCTATGAGGAATGGAACTGTCCTTTATACATAAATATTAAAACCATTATTATTAATTGTACATCTCTATCCCATTTAGTTGTGATTTCAACCATTATTAGTAATTGTACATCTCTATACCATGTAGCAGTCCAGCCACATGGCTATCTTTGGGAATTCTGATGATATGAATTCAATTTAAGCTTGAGGTGAATCATTATATTCAACAATGTTATGAAATTTAATAGAATAATAAAATGTACTCCTTGTTCTTGTGGAGCATTTTGGATGCATGGCCTTTTGGGGATTGAAGTAAAGAAATTTTGATTTGTCGATGAATGGTTTGGTTCAAATAGCCTTATGGTAACTTACTCATCTTACCATATTGTATGGATAGCAAGTCACTGCAACTACAAAGTGTACATGGTAAATAACTAGGTATGAGGCACATTTGAGATTTTGTTTATTTATTTTTTTTGTTAATTTTACAATTTTTGATGAAAGTGGATCATTAGATGTGCTTAAATATCCAAACTAAAGCTCATGATGCTAACACAAATGTGTGCATTTATTGCCATATGGAGGCTGTCCTAGGGTATATTGGTGGTGATGTTCAAATTTTGGGGTCGTCATGGGTACAACGGTCATGCTGAAATATGATCACCCTCTATGTGAGTGGCTACCAAATTTGCTGCTCCAAATATGTGGATGGGAGCACATCTGGATGGATTGACCTATTGGATTACTGGTGTCTCAATATGATTTAGGGATTGATGACATTGGCTACATAGCATGGTGATCACAATATAAGGAGATAGATTAGAGTGAGCCACATGGAGGCATTCTAGCCCATTACATGAGATCACTAGAGGGATTACAACATGATCAGATTATGTGGAGACCCTATTTAGATTACCCTAATTTAAATGAGGTGATAGGATATATAGCTAGAGTTATATGTGGGAGATGGCTTATTGGATGCCATGGGACTGAGTGAGAGTACTTCCATTACTATCGAGTGACTCGATAGTGTAGAATTATGTAGGATGTGGTAGAGGAGCCAGTACTTTATCATCACCATAATGATGAGACACAGTTTGAGTTAATTGTAGTGGAGAGGCTATCTAAGGAGGTATACCCTATAGTGGTAGAGACATACTTGGAGGACACAAGGACTAGCATTGAGTATGATACCTAGTGGGTCTCATTTTGCTTTTCTCAAGATTTTCATTTTTCAAGAATTCCACCAGTTTTTCATTGTTAACATTAATAATAACACACTTATTCATATTTTTGATAAATGAACCTCCTTTTTATAAGGTTAAAAGTGCTCATATTACCATCACTTATAAGCCTATATTTTCACAATAATTCATCATAGTTTCAACATTATTATTTCTCTAATGCTAGTGTGAGAATATATCATTAATACAAAATAATTATTAAGCTAATTACTTACCCAATTAACTTAGTTAATATTGAAAGTTAATATTAGCTATTAACATTGATATTGAGTTTTAATAATACCTCTATAAATATTACTACCCACTTGAAGTAATAATTTACCAAACACATTCCATGCATCAAGCATGGGTATTTCAATAATAAATTCTCATAAAAAAAATCATATTATTACCTTTTTCCTTAACTAGGAGGTTTTAAAATAACTAGAATATTATCACCTACCTACTAAGGATGTCTCTTTTGCTTAAGCAACCTCCTTGTTGGTGATGCAATTAAAATAAACATACACATATGCAATGCATCTATATGGGGGTATTCGTTTGCTCTTGATATATCAATGAGAATATCATCCATGATTTCCCTTTTTATCTCTCAACTTTGGTGGTTGTCCCATACCAATCCACCTATGAGTACCTGGTCATGCAACCACAAATTTCATCAGTAGTACTAAATTCTAAAAATAGTAAAATCAAAGCATGAAGTGTTGTTAACCATACATATTGATAACATAAAATAAGATTAAGCATTTGATATCCACACATCAATACATAATCAAGTATCAAGAATAAATCCTGCTAAGGAGGGATGTTACACAAATATGTTTATTGTATCAAAAAAAAGGCATCATGCAAGGTTCCATTTTTTATTACATTTAGTAATTACAAACTAATATGTAAGTATTTGATATGGATACATAATCATATCCGAATATAAAACCTCAAGATGCTAAGAAATACATTCAATATGTCCTACATGAACAAAAGAACACCTTATTTAGGTAGTTTTAGGATCTCATGATCCACAACCATTCTTGCATCCTTCTAGATCCACAACCCACTCAAGGTGTAGATGAATATGGAAATTTATGTATTCTCATTCCAAATCAATTCTTAAGAATTTGATATAATATCAAATACTAAAAAACATAGTTTTTAGCTAATAATTTATGTATTAGTTATAGGATTGATTTTAAGACTTGAATATGTTAAAATCAATTGTTTATTTATAGAAATACACTATACACAAATTCCATCATAACCAACTTTATATTTATCAAACTATTTTGTAGTTTCTTCTTCCCTTTGTAATATTATAAAGAGAAAGACATTTATTTCCAATAGTTGTGCCACCATTAAGGTAAATTTATCTAGCAACACATTGATAAGTCCATGAAAATTTCAATTACATTTAAATTGATAATGTTTAGAGGTATTATATCATGAAATTTTTTAATGGATGATATTATCACATTTTCATGGAAATGCCATTTTTTCTTGTCTACTTTCTAGAACAAGCATTTTATTTTATGCCAAAATAGAGAAAAAAGGCTAGATACCCATAACATACTAGTCAATTCCAGTGCTAAATATTAAATCACTTATTGCATGACAAACTATGCTACCAATTCCTAATAACCCCATAATACATTCCAAGCTCGAGAATTTACTTGTGGCATAAGAAAAATGAAAGCAAAATGGTATATCCAAGTTGTGAAACCATCATAAGACCCACACTCAAAGTGAAATTGAGTGTAGAGTATAATAATTGCCTTTGGTGGTATAGCAATAATTCAATGACAATGAAACACCTCCAAAAATGAAGATATCACATGTTTGAGAACCAAGCATTATGATCCCAAACCATAACATTTTTTATCTATGAGGAATGGAACTGTCCTTTATACATAAATATTAAAACCATTATTATTAATTGTACATCTCTATCCCATGTAGCTGTGATTTCAACTATTATTAGTAATTGTACATCTCTATACCATGTAGCAGTCCAGTCACATGGCTATCTTTGGGAATTATGATGATATCAATTCAATTTAAGCTTGAGGTGAATCATTATATTCAACAATGTGATGAAATTTAATAGAATAATAAAATGTACTCCTTGTTCTTGTGGAGCATTTTGGCTGCATGGCCTTTTGGGGATTGAAGTAAAGAAATTTTGATTTGTCGATGAATGATTTGGTTCAAATAGCCTTATGGTAACTTACTCATCTTACCATATTGTATGGATAGCAGGTCGCTGCAACTACAAAGTGTATATGGTAAATAACTAGGTACGAGGCACATTTGAGATTTTGTTTATTTATTTTTTTTGTTAATTTTACCATTTTTGATGAAAGTGGATCATTAGATGTGCTTAAATATCCAAATTAAAGCTCATGATGCTAACACAAATGTGTGTATTTATTGCCATATGGAGGTTGTCCTAGGTTATAGTGGTGGTGATGTTCAAATTTCGGGGTCGTCATGGGTACAACGGTCATGTTGAAATATGATCACCCTCTATGTGAGCGGCTACCAAATTTGCTGCTCCAAATATGTGGATGGGAGCACATCTGGATGGATTGACCTATTGGATTATTGGTGTCTCAATATGATTTAGGGGTTGATGACATTGGATACATAGCATGGTGATCACAATATAAGGAGATAGATTAGAGTGAGCCACATGGAGGCATTCTAGCCCATTACATGAGATCACTAGAGGGATTACAACATGAACAGATTATGTGGAGAACCTATTTAGATTACCCTAATTTAAATGAGGTGATAGGATAGCTAGCTAGATTTAGATGTGGGACATGGCTTATTGGATGCCATGGAACTGAGTGAGAGTACTTCCATTACTATCAAGTGACTCGATAGTGTAGAATTATGTAGGATGTGGTAGACGAGCCAGTACTTTATCATCACCATAATGATGAGACACAGTTTGAGTTACTTGTAGTGGAGAGGCTATCTAAGGAGGTATACCCTATAGTGGTAGAGACATACTTGGAGGACACAAGAACTAGCATTGAGTATGATACCTAGTGGGTCTCATTTTGCTTTTCTCAATATTTTCATTTTTCAAGAATTCCACCAGTTTTTCATTGTTAACATTAATAATAACACACTTATTCATATTTTTGATAAATGAACATCCTTTTTATAAGGTTAAAAGTGCTCATCTTACCATCACTTATAAGCCTATATTTTAACAATAATTCATCATAGTTTCAACATTATTATTTCTCTAATGCTAGTGTGAGAATATATCATTAATACAAAATAATTATTAAGCTAATTACTTACCCAATTAACTTAGTTAATATTGAAATTTAATATTAGCTATTAACATTGATATTGAGTTTTAATAATACCTCTATAAATATTACTACCCACTTGAAGTAATAATTTACCAAACACATTCCATGCATCAAACATGGGTATTTCAATAATAAATTCTCATAAAAAAAAGCATATTATTACCTTTTTCCTTAACTAGGAGGTTTTAAAATAACTAGAATATTATCACCTACCTACTAAGGATGTCTCTTTTGCTTAAGCAACCTCCTTGTTGGTGATGCAATTAAAATAAACATACACATATGCAATGCATATATATGGGGGTATTCGTTTGCTCTTGATATATCAATGAGAATATCATCCATGATTTCCCTTTTTATCTCTCAACTTTGGTGGTTGTCCCATACCAATCCACCTATGAGTACCTGGTCATGCAACCACAAATTTCATCAGTAGTACTATATTCTAAAAATAGTAAAATAAAAGCATGAAGTGTTGTTAACCATACATATTGATAACATAAAATAAGATTAAGCATTTGATATCCACACATCAATACATAATCAAGTATCAAGAATAAATCCTGCTAAGGAGGGATGTTACACAAATATTTTTATTGTATAAAAAAAAAGGCATCATGCAAGGTTTCATGTTTGATTACATTTAGTAATTACAAACTAATATGTAAGTATTTGATATGGATACATAATCATATCCGAATATTAACCCTCAAGATGCTAAGAATTACATTCAATATGTCCTACATGAACAAAAGAACACCTTATTTAGGTAGTTTTAGGATCTCATGATCCACAACCATTCTTGCATCCTTCTAGATCCACAACCCACTCAAGGTGTAGATCAATATGGAAATTTATGTATTCTCATTCCAAATCAATTCTTAAGAATTTGATATAATATCAATTACTAATAAACATAGTTTTTAGCTAATAATTTATGTAATAGTTATAGGATTGATTTTAAGACTTGAATATGTTAAAATCAATTATTTATTTATAGAAATAGACTATACACAAATTCAATCATAACCAATATTATATTTATCTAACTATTTTGTAGTTTCTTCTTCCCTTTGTAATATTATAAAGAGAAAGACATTTATTTCCAATAGTTGTGCCACCATTAAGGTAAATTTATCTAGCAACACACTGATAAGTCCATGAAAATATCAATTGCATTTAAATTGATAATGATTAGAGGTATTATATCATGAAATTTGTTAATGGATGATATTATCACATTTTCATAGAAATGTCATTTTTTCTTGTCTACTTTCTAGAACAAGCATTTTATTTTATGCCAAAATAGAGAAAAAAGGATAGATACCCATAACATACTAATCAATTCCAGTGCTAAATATTAAATCACTTATTACATGATAAACTATGCTACCAATTCCTAATAACCCAATAATACTTTCCAAGCTCAAGAATTTACTTGTGGCATAAGAAAAAGGAAAGCAAAATTGTATATCCAAGTTGTGAAACCATCATAAGACCCACACTCAAAGTGAAATTGAGTGTAGAGTATAATAATTGCCTTTGGTGGTATAGCAATAATTCAATGACAATGAAACACCTCCAAAAATGAAGATATCACATGTTTGAGAACCAAGCATTATGATCCCAGACCATAACCTTTGTTATCTATGAGGAATGGAACTGTCCTTTATACATAAATATTAAAACCATTATTATTAATTGTACATCTCTGGATGGATTGACCTATTGGATTACCGGTGTCTCAATATGATTTAGGGGTTGATGGCATTGGCTACATAGCATGATGATCACAATATAAGGAGATAGATTAGAGTGAGCCACATGGAGGTATTCTAGCCCATTACACGAGATCACTAGAGGGATTACAACATTATCAGATTATGTGGAGACCCTATTTAGATTACCCTAATTTAAATGAGGTGATAGGATATATAGCTAGAGTTAGATGTGGGAGATGGCTTATTGGATGCCATGGGACTGAGTGAGAGTACTTCCATTACTCTCGAGTGACTCGATAGTGTAGAATTATGTAGGATGTGCTAGAGGAGCCAGTACTTTATCATCACCATAATGATGAAACACAGTTTGAGTTACTTGTAGTGGAGAGGCTGTCTAAGGAGGTATACCCTATAGTGGTAGAGACATACTTGGAGGACACAGGGACTATCATTGAGTATGATACCTAGTGGGTCTCATTTTACTTTTCTCAAGATTTTCATTTTTCAAGAATTCCACCAGTTTTTCATTGTTAACATTAATAATAACACACTTATTCATATTTTTGATAAATGAACCTCCTTTTTATAAGGTTAAAAGTGCTCATCTTAGAATCATTTATAAGCCTATATTTTAACAATAATTCATCATAGTTTCAACATTATTATTTCTCTAATGCTAGTGTGATAATATATCATTAATAAAAAATAATTATTAATCTAATTACTTACCCAATTAACTTAGTTAATATTGAAAGTTAATATTAGCTATTAACATTGATATTGAGTTTTAATAATACCTCTATAAATATTACTACCCACTTGAAGTAATAATTTACCAAACACATTCCATGCATCAAACATGGGTATTTCAATAATAATTTCTCATAAAAAAAAGCATATTATTACCTTTTTCCTTAACTAGGAGGTTTTAAAATAACTAGAATATTATCACCTGCCTACTAAGGATGTCTCTTTTGCTTAAGCAACCTCCTTGTTGGTGATGCAATTAAAATAAACATACACATATGCAATGCATCTATATGGGGGTATTCATTTGCCCTTGATATATCAATGAGAATATCATCCATCATTTCCCTTTTTATCTCTCAACTTTGGTGGTTGTACCATACCAATCCACGTATGAGTACCTGGTCATGCAACAACAACTTTCATCAGTAGTACTATATTCTAAAAATAGTAAAATCAAAGCATAAAGTTCTGTTAACCATACATATTGATAACATAAAATAATATTAAGCATTTGATATCCACACATCAATACATAATCAAGTATCAAGAATAAATCCTGCTAAGGAGGGATGTTACACAAATATGTTTATTGTATCAAAACAAAGGCATCATGCAAGGTTCCATGTTTGAGTACATTTAGTAATTACAAACTAATATGTAAGTATTTGATATGGATACATAATCATATCCGAATATTAACCCTCAAGATGCTAAGAATTACATTCAAAATTTCCTACATGAACAAAAGAACACCTTATTTAGGTAGTTTTAGGATCTCATGATCCACAACCATTCTTGCATCCTTCTAGATCCACAACCCACTCAAGGTGTAGATCAATATGGAAATTTATGTATTCTCATTCCAAATCAATCCTTAAGAATTTGATATAATATCAAATACTAATAAACATAGTTTTTAGCTAATAATTTATGTAATAGTTATAGGATTGATTTTAAGACTTGAATATGTTAAAATCAAATTTTTATTTATAGAAATACACTATACACAAATTCCATCATAACCAACATTATATTTATCAAACTATTTTCTAATTTCTTCTTCCCTTTGTAATATTATAAAGAGAAAGACATTTATTTCCAATAGTTGTGCCACCATTAAGGTAAATTTATCTAGCAACACACTGATAAGTCCATGAAAATATCAATTACATTTAAATTGATAATGTTTAGAGGTATTATATCATGAAATTTTTTAATGGATGATATTATCACATTTTCATAGAAATGCCATTTTTTCTTGTCTACTTTCTAGAACAAGCATTTTATTTTATGCCAAAATAGAGAAAAAAGGCTAGATACCCATAACATACTAGTCAATTCCAGTGCTAAATATTAAATCACTTATTGCATGATAAACTATGCTAACAATTCCTAATAACCCCATAATACATTCCAAGCTCGAGAATTTACTTGTGGCATAAGAAAAAGGAAAGCAAAATGGTATATCCAAGTTGTGAAACAATCATAAGACCCACACTCAAAGTGAAATTGAGTGTAGAGTATAATAATTGCATTTGGTGGTATAGCAATAATTCAATGACAATGAAACACCTCCAAAAATGAAGATATCACATGTTTGAGAACCAAGCATTATGATCCCAAACCATAACATTTTTTATCTATGAGGAATGGAACTGTCCTTTATACATAAATATTAAAACCATTATTATTAATTGTACATCTCTATCCCATTTAGCTGTGATTTCAACCATTATTAGTAATTGTACATCTCTATACCATGTAGCAGTCCAGCCACATGGCTATCTTTGGGAATTCTGATTATATGAATTCAATTTAAGCTTGAGGTGAATCATTATATTCAACAATGTTATGAAATTTAATAGAATAATAAAATGTACTCCTTGTTCTTGTGGAGCATTTTGGATGCATGGCCTTTTGGGGATTGAAGTAAAGAAATTTTGATTTGTCGATGAATGGTTTGGTTCAAATAGCCTTATGGTAACTTACTCATCTTACCATATTGTATGGATAGCAAGTCACTGCAACTACAAAGTGTACATGGTAAATAACTAGGTATGAGGCACATTTGAGATTTTGTTTATTTATTTTTTTTGTTAATTTTACAATTTTTGATGAAAGTGGATCATTAGATGTGCTTAAATATCCAAACTAAAGCTCATGATGCTAACACAAATGTGTGCATTTATTGCCATATGGAGGCTGTCCTAGGGTATATTGGTGGTGATGTTCAAATTTTGGGGTCGTCATGGGTACAACGGTCATGCTGAAATATGATCACCCTCTATGTGAGTGGCTACCAAATTTGCTGCTCCAAATATGTGGATGGGAGCACATCTGGATGGATTGACCTATTGGATTACTGGTGTCTCAATATGATTTAGGGATTGATGACATTGGCTACATAGCATGGTGATCACAATATAAGGAGATAGATTAGAGTGAGCCACATGGAGGCATTCTAGCCCATTACATGAGATCACTAGAGGGATTACAACATGATCAGATTATGTGGAGACCCTATTTAGATTACCCTAATTTAAATGAGGTGATAGGATATATAGCTAGAGTTATATGTGGGAGATGGCTTATTGGATGCCATGGGACTGAGTGAGAGTACTTCCATTACTATCGAGTGACTCGATAGTGTAGAATTATGTAGGATGTGGTAGAGGAGCCAGTACTTTATCATCACCATAATGATGAGGCACAGTTTGAGTTAATTGTAGTGGAGAGGCTATCTAAGGAGGTATACCCTATAGTGGTAGAGACATACTTGGAGGACACAAGGACTAGCATTGAGTATGATACCTAGTGGGTCTCATTTTGCTTTTCTCAAGATTTTCATTTTTCAAGAATTCCACCAGTTTTTCATTGTTAACATTAATAATAACACACTTATTCATATTTTTGATAAATGAACCTCCTTTTTATAAGGTTAAAAGTGCTCATATTACCATCACTTATAAGCCTATATTTTCACAATAATTCATCATAGTTTCAACATTATTATTTCTCTAATGCTAGTGTGAGAATATATCATTAATACAAAATAATTATTAAGCTAATTACTTACCCAATTAACTTAGTTAATATTGAAAGTTAATATTAGCTATTAACATTGATATTGAGTTTTAATAATACCTCTATAAATATTACTACCCACTTGAAGTAATAATTTACCAAACACATTCCATGCATCAAGCATGGGTATTTCAATAATAAATTCTCATAAAAAAAAACATATTATTACCTTTTTCCTTAACTAGGAGGTTTTAAAATAACTAGAATATTATCACCTACCTACTAAGGATGTCTCTTTTGCTTAAGCAACCTCCTTGTTGGTGATGCAATTAAAATAAACATACACATATGCAATGCATCTATATGGGGGTATTCGTTTGCTCTTGATATATCAATGAGAATATCATCCATGATTTCCCTTTTTATCTCTCAACTTTGGTGGTTGTCCCATATCAATCCACCTATGAGTACCTGGTCATGCAACCACAAATTTCATCAGTAGTACTAAATTCTAAAAATAGTAAAATCAAAGCATGAAGTGTTGTTAACCATACATATTGATAACATAAAATAAGATTAAGCATTTGATATCCACACATCAATACATAATCAAGTATCAAGAATAAATCCTGCTAAGGAGGGATGTTACACAAATATGTTTATTGTATCAAAAAAAAGGCATCATGCAAGGTTCCATGTTTGAGTACATTTAGTAATTACAAACTAATATGTAAGTATTTGATATGGATACATAATCATATCCGAATATTAACCCTCAAGATGCTAAGAATTACATTCAAAATTTCCTACATGAACAAAAGAACACCTTATTTAGGTAGTTTTAGGATCTCATGATCCACAACCATTCTTGCATCCTTCTAGATCCACAACCCACTCAAGGTGTAGATGAATATGGAAATTTATGTATACTCATTCCAAATCAATTCTTAAGAATTTGATATAATATCAAATACTAAAAAACATAGTTTTTAGCTAATAATTTATGTAATAGTTATAGGATTGATTTTAAGACTTGAATATGTTAAAATCAATTGTTTATTTATAGAAATACACTATACACAAATTCCATCATAACCAACTTTATATTTATCAAACTATTTTGTAGTTTCTTCTTCCCTTTGTAATATTATAAAGAGAAAGACATTTATTTCCAATAGTTGTGCCACCATTAAGGTAAATTTATCTAGCAACACATTGATAAGTCCATGAAAATATCAATTACATTTAAATTGATAATGTTTAGAGGTATTATATCATGAAATTTTTTAATGGATGATATTATCACCTTTTCATGGAAATGCCATTTTTTCTTGTCTACTTTCTAGAACAAACATTTTATTTTATGCCAAAATAGAGAAAAAAGGCTAGATACCCATAACATACTAGTCAATTCCAGTGCTAAATATTAAATCACTTATTGCATGACAAACTATGCTACCAATTCCTAATAACCCCATAATACATTCCAAGCTCGAGAATTTACTTGTGGCATAAGAAAAAGGAAAGCAAAATGGTATATCCAAGTTGTGAAACCATCATAAGACCCACACTCAAAGTGAAATTGAGTGTAGAGTATAATAATTGCCTTTGGTGGTATAGCAATAATTCAATGACAATGAAACACCTCCAAAAATGAAGATATCACATGTTTGAGAACCAAGCATTATGATCCCAAACCATAACCTTTTTTATCTATGAGGAATGGAACTGTCCTTTATACATAAATATTAAAACCATTATTATTAATTGTACATCTCTATCCCATGTAGCTGTGATTTCAACTATTATTAGTAATTATACATCTCTATACCATGTAGCAGTCCAGTCACATGGCTATATTTGGGAATTATGATGATATCAATTCAATTTAAGCTTGAGGTGAATCATTATATTCAACAATGTGATGAAATTTAATAGAATAATAAAATGTACTCCTTGTTCTTGTGGAGCATTTTGGCTGCATGGCCTTTTGGGGATTGAAGTAAAGAAATTTTGATTTGTCGATGAATGATTTGGTTCAAATAGCCTTATGGTAACTTACTCATCTTACCATATTTTATGGATAGCAGGTCGCTGCAACTACAAAGTGTATATGGTAAATAACTAGGTACGAGGCACATTTGAGATTTTGTTTATTTATTTTTTTTGTTAATTTTACCATTTTTGATGAAAGTGGATCATTAGATGTGCTTAAATATCCAAATTAAAGCTCATGATGCTAACACAAATGTGTGCATTTATTGCCATATGGAGGTTGTCCTAGGTTATAGTGGTGGTGATGTTCAAATTTCGGGGTCGTCATGGGTACAACGGTCATGTTGAAATATGATCACCCTCTATGTGAGCGGCTACCAAATTTGCTGCTCCAAATATGTGGATGGGAGCACATCTGGATGGATTGACCTATTGGATTATTGGTGTCTCAATATGATTTAGGGGTTGATGACATTGGCTACATAGCATGGTGATCACAATATAAGGAGATAGATTAGAGTGAGCCGCATGGAGGCATTCTAGCCCATTACATGAGATCACTAGAGGGATTACAACATGAACAGATTATGTGGAGACCCTATTTAGATTACCCTAATTTAAATGAGGTGATAGGATATCTAGCTAGATTTAGATGTGGGACATGGCTTATTGGATGCCATGGGACTGAGTGAGAGTACTTCCATTACTATCAAGTGACTCGATAGTGTAGAATTATGTAGGATGTGGTAGACGAGCCAGTACTTTATCATCACCATAATGATGAGACACAGTTTGAGTTACTTGTAGTGGAGAGGCTATCTAAGGAGGTATACCCTATAGTGGTAGAGACATACTTGGAGGACACAAGAACTAGCATTGAGTATGATACCTAGTGGGTCTCATTTTGCTTTTCTCAATATTTTCATTTTTCAAGAATTCCACCAGTTTTTCATTGTTAACATTAATAATAACACACTTATTCATATTTTTGATAAATGAACATCCTTTTTATAAGGTTAAAAGTGCTCATCTTACCATCACTTATAAGCCTATATTTTCACAATAATTCATCATAGTTTCAACATTATTATTTCTCTAATGCTAGTGTGAGAATATATCATTAATACAAAATAATTATTAAGCTAATTACTTACCCAATTAACTTAGTTAATATTGAAATTTAATATTAGCTATTAACATTGATATTGAGTTTTAATAATACCTCTATAAATATTACTACCCACTTGAAGTAATAATTTACCAAACACATTCCATGCATCAAACATGGGTATTTCAATAATAAATTCTCATAAAAAAAAGCATATTATTACCTTTTTCCTTAACTAGGAGGTTTTAAAATAACTAGAATATTATCACCTACCTACTAAGGATGTCTCTTTTGCTTAAGCAACCTCCTTGTTGGTGATGCAATTAAAATAAACATACACATATGCAATGCATATATATGGGGGTATTCGTTTGCTCTTGATATATCAATGAGAATATCATCCATGATTTCCCTTTTTATCTCTCAACTTTGGTGGTTGTCCCATACCAATCCACCTATGAGTACCTGGTCATGCAACCACAAATTTCATCAGTAGTACTATATTCTAAAAATAGTAAAATAAAAGCATGAAGTGTTGTTAACCATACATATTGATAACATAAAATAAGATTAAGCATTTGATATCCACACATCAATACATAATCAAGTATCAAGAATAAATCCTGCTAAGGAGGGATGTTACACAAATATGTTTATTGTATAAAAAAAAAGGCATCATGCAAGGTTTCATGTTTGATTACATTTAGTAATTACAAACTAATATGTAAGTATTTGATATGGATACATAATAATATCCAAATATAAAAACTCAAGATGCTAAGAAATACATTCAATATGTCCTACATGAACAAAAGAACACCTTATTTAGGTAGTTTTAGGATCTCATGATCCACAACCATTCTTGCATCCTTCTAGATCCACAACCCACTCAAGGTGTAGATCAATATGGAAATTTATGTATTCTCATTCCAAATCAATTCTTAAGAATTTGATATAATATCAATTACTAATAAACATAGTTTTTAGCTAATAATTTATGTAATAGTTATAGGATTGATTTTAAGACTTGAATATGTTAAAATCAATTATTTATTTATAGAAATACACTATACACAAATTCCATCATAACCAATATTATATTTATCAAACTATTTTGAAGTTTCTTCTTCCCTTTGTAATATTATAAAGAGAAAGACATTTATTTCCAATAGTTGTGCCACCATTAAGGTAAATTTATCTAGTAACACACTGATAAGTCCATGAAAATATCAATTGCATTTAAATTGATAATGATTAGAGGTATTATATCATGAAATTTTTTAATGGATTATATTATCACATTTTCATAGAAATGCCATTTTTTCTTGTCTACTTTCTAGAACAAGCATTTTATTTTATGCCAAAATAGAGAAAAAAGGCTAGATACCCATAACATACTAGTCAATTCCAGTGCTAAATATTAAATCACTTATTGCATGATAAACTATGCTACCAATTCCTAATAACCCCATAATACTTTCCAAGCTCGAGAATTTACTTGTGGCATAAGAAAAAGGAAAGCAAAATGGTATATCCAAGTTGTGAAACCATCATAAGACCCACATTCAAAGTGAAATTGAGTGTAGAGTATAATAATCGCCTTTGGTGGTATAGCAATAATTCAATGACAATGAAAAACCTCCAAAAATGAATATATCACATGTTTGATAACCAAGCATTATGATCCCAAACCGTAACTGTTGGCAATTTTGGGTACCTTGAGTACATTGCCTTTGCTCAAGTGCAGTTGTTGTCATTGATGTCAAGGAGTTCTTGGAGCAATTTGTTTTTATGTTTAAGTATGTGTTTTGATGAAGGTTTCAGCTGGTCAGTAAGTCTCCAAGAAAATCAGAGTAGCCCAGTTGCAAAAGATCCAAAAAAAGATAAGTTTGAAAAAGTTTGCAGGCGGCTGGAAAAACTGTCACGATTTCATGACATGTTTCAGGAGAGAGAAAGCACTGGCAAAACTGTCATGATTTCACGACATGTTTGAGGAGAGATAAATTTCAGGCAAAACTGTCACGATTTCACGACATGTTGCATTTTCGTGACTCAGAAGGTGCAGAAAGGTAGAGAAAGAAAAATGTCACGATTTCACGACATTCTACAAAGGAGGATGTACGGACGAGAAACTGTCACGATTTTGGGACATGTTGCAGAAGAAAGAGTCTGCAGTGTAAGCTGTTGTGATTTCGCAACAATATTGAAGAGAGAGAAAAGTGATTTAGGAACTGTCACGATTTCGCGACATGATGCAAAGTTCCAAGTAAGGGCTATCGTATTTTTGCAACATGCTCCAAAGGTCGAGTTGAGGACTATCATGATTTCGTGACATGCTGCACAGGCTTGAAATGGGAACTGTCATGATTTTGTGACATGCAGCAAAGAAAAGATCCCAAAATCCAAAAGTGTCACGATTTCACAACAGGTAGTGGAGAAAGCGTACGAAAGCCCGAAGTGTCACGATTTTGCGATAGGCAGCAAAAAAGAGTTGAAGGCAGTGAAAGCATTGTGATTTCATGACATGTTCCATTTTTTCTAGTGCAAGCAGAGAAGGAGGCCATGAAGGCAAAAAGGTCATGATTTCACGACAGAGTTGCAGATGATGTCAGCAAAGACAGGAAGTGTCACGATTTCACGACATAAGCAAAAAGAAGATGTATGACAGAATGCAGTGTCACGATTTCATGACAACAGGCTAGAGAAAGTGTATGGCAGACTGCAGTGTCATGATTTCATGACAACAGGCTAGAGAAAGTGTATCACAGACTGCAGTGTCACAATTTCGTAACAACAGGCTAGAGAAAGTGTATGGCAGACTACAGTGTTGCGATTTCGTGATAATAGGCTAGAGAAAGTGTATGGCAGACTGTAGTGTCGCAATTTCATGACAATAGGCTAGAGAAAGTGTATGGCAGACTGCAATGTCATGATTTCATGAAAACAGGCTAGATAAAGTGCACGGCAAGCTGCAGTGTCACGATTTCGTGACAACAGGCAACAGGAGGTGTACAGCAGGATGTACTGTCATGATTTCACAACAACAAGCCAAAGAAGCTGTTCGACAGACAGTAGTGTCATGATTTCATGACAGAAAGCCAATGAAGTTGTACAACAAGCAAATGCATCGTGATATTGTGACATGTTGAAGTTTCATGCCAGAAGCTAAAGGGAGGTGGTTGAGGACAAAGTTAACTTTGAGCTAACAAAGTTAAAATCTAGGTCGACGTAGCATAGGGTTTTGCAGCCGACGCAGTAGAAGTATAACAACCGACTAAGTTTGGATGTAATGACCATGGATCTTACTCTATAAAAGGAGGGATGTTTGAATAGTTTGGGCATCGATCAAGTGTGTGTTCAAAGTGCGATTTGCGCAGAGAGAGTGCAGGGAGAAGATCGATCACAGAGTTGCATAAGTAGAAGCCTGAGTGACTGCTATGTTTTCATAGAGGTTGTGAAGATAGTGCTATCATGTTTTAGCAAAGAGTGCGAAGGAAGTGCTACTATATTTGTGAAGATAGTGTTGTTGTATTTTGCAAAGACTGTATTGCTGTGTATACGTAGAATACACAAAATTTGTGCTACTATGTTTTTGATCAAGAACTGTTGTATTTGCATAGATAGTAAAATATTGGTTTCAACCAAGTGCAAAAAATAATAGAGGAAGAGAACAGTATCATGCCAGACTGAAGGACTGTGTTTGGTACATAGAAGAGGACCAGCTTTGCTGTGACAGAATTGAGGATAGAGATCTCTAGCCAGAGCAGGGAATACAGGTGTCTTCTGTGGATAGAATTCCACTTGCTAAGGGGAGAGGAGGTAGAGGTATTCTAGAGGATCACTAGCCAAAGCAGAATAAGGGGAAGGTATCTCCTTTGAGCCAAGGCTCATAAACATTGTAATCGGGAAGGATTCCCAGAGGACTTTGATATAACTTTTAGAGAAAAGTTTTATCCGTGGAGTAGCCCACCTTGGGTGAACCACGTAAATTGTTGTGTCACTTTGTGGATGATGTTTTGTGCATTGCTTTATTACTACTATTAATACTGTTATCTATTTTCTGCATTACATTGAATTGAAAGCTGAGTTGAAAGAAAAAGTTAAAAGTGGTCTTATACTGTTCACCCCCCCCTCTCAGTATAAGCTTGTGTTATTTAATTGGTATCAGAGATAGTACCTTCAGAAAGTTTAATAGATTAAAGGAAAAGCTTGCAAAGAACACAATGGATTATTCAAGTGGCAATGTAGCTGTAGACACCAAAACAGCACCAATCCAATTATGTGACTGCAAACACTGATCGCTTTGGCAAACACAGCCCCCAGGGCAGCCCTCAGAGGTTAAACAGTGGTCTTAACCACTTTCATAGCAATTTTGTAAGGTCAAGAAGCAATTTGGCACACTTGGACACTTTGCCCAGTACTCGTCTCACCCCGGGATGAATTCAAAATAGAATCCGTCCCACCCCAAGACGAATTCTGAATCCGTCCCTGGGTGGGACGAATTCTAAGCTTAACGGGAAAAAAGGCAAACGGTGCCAAGTGGCAACCCAGAACAGTCAGTTAAGGGCTCCTACCTTGCACGCATGTGTAATTGGACAGAGGGGCCGTTAGAGGACTGTTACAAAAAGCATTTATCAAAGTTCAAGTCAATGGAAGACTCCCCTCCCTCATGGGAAGACAAGATTGCCACATGGCGCCTATGGCCAACACTTGGCTTTTGTGCTTCCATCCCAAAAGAGACCCCTTGGGTCTATAAAAGGTGGGACTTTTCTCACCCAAAACAGACAGGTTGAAGGAGTGTTCAAGCAACGAAGTGCTACCGAATTGAAGACTCACTTGCATCCCCCTTTGTTCACCTTCATACATCCATCAATCTCTTTTGCAAGGGAGGTTGTTGGGTGGCATTTGGAAGCTCGAACCTTACTCAAATCCGACGCATGGACATCTGAACCTACCAATTCGCCGACCCCCAATCCTAAAAGGTTTTGGGCCCATCCTTGGTGGATTGGCTCCAAAATCGAGGGCCAACGGTGGGAGGCCCACTTGGGCACCCCCGCACCCCCCAAGTTCTAATTTTAGTTTTTGAGCACTTTAGATTATTTTTTAGATTGCATTCTATGTTACTAGGTCTGATTAGTCTATAATTGCAATTTTGTAGCTTTTGGTCAGAGTTTAGGGTATTTTGTATTGCTTTGTCATTTCGCTAACTTGCAGGTGTCAAGGTCAAATTCCCGAGGGTGGAGGCCAAATTAGAAAAATCCGACCATCTGGGTCGTCCCAAAATGACCCCAATTACCTAACCCCCCTGTTTGCAGGAGTTTTGCAGGTCCCGAGATCCGACATTGGAGCAGCAACAAGTCGGTTTTTCTTACTCAGAAGAATTCGTCCCACCCAGGGACGAATTACAGTCAGAATTCGTCCTTCCCAGGGATGAATTCCAGTTTAAGGTGGATTGGCTAGCTGCCTCAGTGGCAGTGGCCTTATGGTAACTTTTCTTACCTTCTGTCAGGTTTTGAAGCAATTTGGATTCACTATTTTCACTGTTTCAGGCAAATATTCGTATGCATATTTTGTTAGTTTTAGAGAGAGAATGCTTTTTCGAAGAACTCATCGACATCAGCGACGAAATCATCTTGGCCCGCCCATTGCAATCGTGGGCACGCAGAAGGAGGAATCATTCAGCGATTGTAATCAAACCCTATTTGCGCTCCTAGACCCTGAAAAGGGAGGAGGCATTATTGTAACAGAGATCGAAGGAAATTAATGAAAGGGCTATGTTTTCTTTATCTGATTGCGTCTCTTCCAATGTGTCTCTTTTTCGTTTCATGCAATTTACATTCCTAGGACTTAAGCATGCTTAATTTTGAATGCAATTGCACTTGGTGTTTCCTTTGATCAGAATCTCGTGCTTTCAGTGGCGATCATGGTGGAACATTCATAACCACATTCGCAGGCCCTGCCTCGGATTGGTTCACACAGCTGCCCAAACATAGCATAAGCAGCTTAGATCAGCTAGTAGATGCGTTTCTTGAACGTTTCGCCTTCAACACAAGGAAGAAGGCATCACTTAGTGATCTTGCTAGCCTTAAACAATTTGAGGAGGAAACAATGGCGAGCGTACGGGAACCGATGGAGAGCTTTGCTTTCTAAGTTACCCTACCGTCCTCCCATGTCGGACCTCACGCAAATGTTCATGAAAAGTTGTTTAAAATCAATCTCCGGTCTATTGTTGCTGCGACAATACGACAGCTTAGAAGAAGCTTTGGCGCAAGCCAGAGTCATAGAAGAGATTAAGATAGGCGAAGGCGCAATTGCCAAGCCTAAGAAGAAAGAGTGGAATAAAACCACTAAAACTGGGACAACGCAACCACAACATGCTGTAGTCAACCAAGTTGCGATAAATGTCCCCGCGCCTGTGCAAGAAACGTAGCCTCAAAGGCTAACTACCGAGCGAGTGCCTCCTTCTTACGAAAGAGATAACAGGAGACAGGAACAGTATCAGCAGCGTCGCCCTAGGCGACAATTCACCCCGTATGCGGAGTCTAGGGACTCCTTATTTGACCGCTTGTCAGCGGCAAATTTAGTTACTCTGCCAGAAATCCAAATTTTTGACCCTAACGTTCCCAAGCCTAGGGGGTATAGGGAGGAATTGTATTGCAGATTTCATAGACGCAGAGGACATGACCTAAATGGGTGCTGGAAATTCAAAGAACTAGTCCAAGATTTGATCGAAAATCGAACATTGGTCGTGGACAACCCCATCGCACCTAACAACCAACAAATGGGGGTATTCAAGGACCCCTTGCATTCCCACGAGGTGCAGACAAAACCGCTCCAAATTAACGAGGTGCGACAAGATCTTCCCGCGCAAGGATTTGTGGGAATGATTAGCATTGTAACAAGGAACAGAAAATACCCAGCAGTTGCCCCCGAGGTACCTACGAGGGAAGTTCCGTCGACATCGCGGCCTCAACAACGCCCGACGCGGTTACCTCCGCCTAGACATGAGGTCACGATACGAACCAAACTCACGCAGAGTTTGCGGACCACGTCAGCTAGGTTGTCCATCTACGAGCTTATTCAACAATCAGCTCCACATAGAGAAGCTCTTATGGACATCTTAAAAGCCATTGAAGTACAACCCCACGAAGCTAATTCTTTCAACGCCTTCGTGGGACATGTGAAACAATGTACGGAGGCTGTCATCACATTCAAAGAAAATGAGGTCAAAACAATATCGAATGACATGCCGGATCCACCCCTGCACGTTATCGCGCGGGTCAACGGGATCCCGTACAAGAGAGTGTTGATAGATACTGGCTCGTCCAGTAACATCATAACCACTGCAGCGTTAAAGCATTTAAAACTGCCGACCTCTCACATCACGGCTTCCACGTACACACTGCGAGCTTTTAACGATGCAATTTGCTCGACGATCGGCACGGTCGTTACTGCCTATACGGGTAGGACAAAAGTCAATACCCACACCTTGTGCCATGTCTTGGAAGGCGAAATGGCTTATAACATACTTGCTAGGGCGGCCTTGGATCAGGGACATGAAGTGTGTCCCCTCGATCGCACACCAGTGCTTGAAGTATGCCTATGAAGGGCAAATACATGTAGTCCCAATGGACTTAGAGCCCTTCAAGTATTGCAATGCGGTACAATTCATACCTCAATCGACCCTACCATCAACGCATTTGGATTTTCAATTGAATCCATCTAAACAGGGTTCGATACCGCGAGCACCACTGGTGGCCAATAAGGCAAAATCCCGACCAGGTGAGACGTCATCATTGGCTCCTTCATCATCAACGCCACCTATCGTGGCCCAACGGAAGGACAAGGGAAAGCAAATCATGGAGGAGGTTAAGCCTCTAGAAGAGGGGTTGCCCACGATCTCGGCAATATCAACGAGAGGAAGTGCCCAACGCAACGAAAACCAAGATTCTGAACAACCAAACATGGAATGGACTCAGGAAGGACTACCGTTTCCTCCTACCCAATCATCAACAATCACTGTTGAGATGGCCAGTATAGGCCTGGGAGAGTACATAGTGCAAAATGTTGTGGCAACCCCCACATTGGAGTCAGTACAAGACATGGGAAGACCTCGCCTTCCCATTGGAACAATCGTCCCTCTAGGCTACCCACCGAACCAAACGAATTTTGTGTATGGGGGCCTTGATCATGGTTCCGAACCATGCGAACAAAAGGAAACAGAGATGAAGAACCTTTTGTCGAAAACATCAATTATCTGTCGAACCCGAATTTGCCCTAAAATATCTCGAACAATGCAATTGGCATGGGTATGGGCTAGGCGAGATATGAGCAAGGGATGCGGATCCTTTGCCAACCAAGATATCAGATGCCATATGACAAGTCGGGGGTAGGGTTCAACCATCCCCTGCCATTAGACATCTTGGTTGAAAACATGCAAGGCCTAGAAATAGGCAACAGAGGGGGATTGGCACAAGACCCGTACACCAATCCAAACACGAGAATACACATTGGGGGATTATCTCCCATGGTCTACAAACACCACTGGAAATAGCAATAATCCCTCTCCTTTGCTAGAGAGAGGTGAAAGTTCGGAGAAGCGATCATCAAAGAGAACAACAACGGCTTCCAGGACATTTTTTTGAAGCTGTTCCCCTTAGAGGTTCCGAGACGAAATAACACGAGTCTCAAAAGAATCGGGTCCCTCCACTAAGAGTGGAACAACCGCAATGGGACCAGATTAATTCACTGGAACGGGAAGAGTCCTCAATGTCGAAAGCAACGGATCTTTGAAGAGGATGAACAATTTTGGATCTATGAAAGCGATTCAGAAGACGAAACCGAAATGGACTATCTCAGACATGCGCGACGACATCACCGCGCTCTAACCCATGAAGATCTAATGGGACAAATGGGTATACGGTTGGGACATGAATGGCACGTAGACCCAACGAGGTGGGACCAAGTGCTAGGCCTATGGCTCCAAATTCAAGATGAGCATCGTCCACCTCAAGATCCCATCAGGACAACAGTACCAAGGGAAGACCCCGCCTTCCTTTTCGCACATAGAGATGAATTTGCACCTAGAGAGGATCCATTCGTGCCTATTCCCGTAGAGCCAGATCCGAGTATAGGGAACATCTGAAAGAATCAAGTCGTCACACCCGTGGTTCTGGAGACCAAATTCATTCCATCCACATGATCTCCATTGATTTGACCACACCCATCCGCAATCCGACCGATCCATCACGGTCATTGCATCTAAACATGGATGCCATTGGCTGGGATCGCGTCAATTCACCATTGTCACCATCAGAGTACTGGCCTTTCGGTGAAATGCTTCATTTTACCCCAAGGACAACTCAAGATATTTTTCAAGCTGAAGAGGGACCCGAGGTCCCAAACGCGAGATCTTAACTCGGTGATGATATCCATTTAATCCCAACTCCACATCGGTTGGAGGACGGATCTCACATGTCGAGTCGAAGAGACGGCGACGTAGACATCGGCACGGATCCAATGAATCCAAGGATTCTCAAGCTCGGGGTAAGCCTTTCCCCCGAAGAGCAAGCCGATTACATTGCCCTTCTTAAAGAGAAGAAGGAAGTTTTTGCATGGTCATACAAAGATATGCCGGGACTAGACCCGTGACTAGTCATGCACAATTTAACGCTTGATCCGAAAATCAAGCCGAGTAAAGCAAAAACTAAGAAAGATGCACCCAACGGTGGCCTTGATGGTCAAAGACGAATTGCAAAAGCTGTTGGATGCACAATTTGTCATCTGCGTGGATTATCCGCCATGGTTGTCCAACATGGTTCCCGTCAAGAAGCCCGACGGGAGGATTCGCATATGCACCGACTTTCGAGACCTAAACAAAGCGAGTCCTAAGGATGATTTCCCCTTGCCAAGCATCGACGCATTGGTAGACGCTACAACGGGTCACGAAATGCTCTCCCTAATGGACGGTTTCTCAGGATACAATCAAATTCGTATCAATCCTGAAGACCAACTCAAAACGGCATTCACAACGCCTTGGGGGACATTTTGTTATAAGGTCATGCCTTTTGGCCTTAAAAATGCTGGCGCTACATACCAACGTGCTATGACGTATATCTTCCACGATTACATGCACAAAACTTTGGAAGATTACATGGATGATTTGTTAGCCAAGTCTATATTGCGCTCAGATCATCTCGGTGACTTAAGCAAGATTCTCGATCGCCTCATAGAGCATAAGGTCGGACTGAATCCCAAGAAGTGCGTGTTCGGCGTCACATCTGGAAAACTCTTGGGTTTTATAGTCTCCAAAAGAGGCATCGAAGTGGACCCAAACAAAGTCAAGGCAATCCTTGAAATGGCTCCCCCAACCACTATCAAGCGGCTCGAAATTACGCAAGGAAAGGTCGCGTCGATTAAACGCTTCATAGCACAATTATCTAACAAATGCCAACCAATGAACAAACTATTGCACAAAGGGGTCACATTTCATTGGGATGACGAGTGCCAATCAACCTTTGACGAAATCAAACAATACTTGGCTTCGTCGCCAGTATTGGCACTGCCTAGACCAGGTGTGCCGTTCTACTTATACATCTCGGCTGCGAGGTGGCACTGGGCGCAATGCTAGCCCGGAAGAATGAACTTCACAAAGAACGAGGCTACTTACTATCTTAGCCGCACCACTGGTCGATTACGAACTTAACTATGCATACGTTGAGAAGCTATGCTTGGCGGTGGTGTTTGCTACCAAAAGGCTACGCCACTACATGCTGAGCAACACGACGTATGTTGTGTCTAAGGAGAATCCATTGCGATACATGATGAGTCGTACTTATCATAGTAGCCGCACGGCGAAATGGATCATGTTGTTGACGGAATTTGACATTGAGTTTATTGGGCAAAAATCTATAAAAGGACAAGTCATAGCCGATCAACTAGCGGAGGCTCCTCTTGAAGACGATCAGCCTCTGGTCATAGAACTACCCGATGATGAGGTCTTCCATGTCTCAGAATCACCAGATTACGAAGAGCCTGAGTCTCAGGCCGACATAACCTTATTTTTTGATGGTTCTAAATGCGAGCAAGGTGGTGGCGCGGGAATTGTATTCTTCACACCGCAGGGCGCTCCAATGCCCCTGTCATTTAAATTAAACTTCCGGTGCACCAACAACAATGCGGAATATGAAGCCTTGCTCCTAGGTCTTCGAGACGGCAATCGCCATGAACATCAAAAGACTGAACATCTTTGGCGATTCGTCGTTAATCGTCAATCAAGTCAAAGGGGTATATCAATGCAAATGCCCAGTTATGAAGGCCTATAAAGCCCTCGTGGATAAATTCCTGGCAAAACTTGAGTGGTATGACATCGAGGCACTCCCTCGATCATCGAATCATTTTGCGGACACAATGGCCTCCTTGGGGTCACTAATCCCGCAAGACCTTTCCGGTGATGTAACAACCATTCGGGTCAAAACCTTATCGCAACCCGCGATGGAGCGCGCAAGCTCGGACTTGACGCCGAGGGAATCCACATGATCCGGATCGAACCATCTTCGGATAAGTTCTTTCGAATCCGAGACTATTTGAAACATGCCAACTGGGGTCTTTGTTCTCCCCCACTCCCATTAATAGCAACACAACGCTATTCTTACAAGTTCTATCCCAATCGGCATTTGTTAGGGAAGAACTCCAAAAGGGATTGACTGTTCAAGCTGTCGAGGTATCCGATCAACGGAATTGGTATTTACCCATAAGAGATTACCTCAAGTTAGGTAATCTACCCTTTGGATTGACGCAAGCCGCAAAACGAACATTCAAACAGAAAGCGGCAAAATATGTCTTGATAGGAGACATTTTGTATCGTCGCAGCTACGACGGAATTCTTCTTCGTTGCTTGGACCGGCAAGAGTCCACTTGGGCGATCACCCAAGCGCATGACGGTACATGTGGCGGCCACTTCGGTGGTATGGCCATTGCAAAGCGCATTCTTCGCATGGGCTATTATTGGCCATCTTTAGAGCGAGATTGCTGCGCGTATGTCAAGAGGTGTGTAAAATGTCAACATCATGCCAATATGATGCACGCACCTTCCCGAGGCCCTACGAGACGGTCCGGTCTGCTTGGCCATTTTCGCGGTGGGGCCTCGATCTAATCAGAAAGATCTCCCCTGCATCGTCAGGCCGTCACACGTTTATCATAACGGCCACAGAATACTTTACCAAATGGGTGGAAGCAATTTCGTTAACCTCTACGACGGGACCCCGCATTGCGGAGTTCATTTTGCATTACATCATATGTCGTTTTGGTATTCCATCCAAAATAATCTCGGATAATGGGCCATCATTCAAGAACAAAGACGTGCGTGCTTTAACCACAAAGTACAAAATTCAGCACGGCTTTTCAACACCCTATTATCCGCAAGCAAATGGGCAAGCGAGGCGTCAAACAAAACGCTAGTCGCCATCCTTAAAAAGACCGTCGCAGACGAGTCATAAGGATTGGCACATACAAATCCCACTTGCCCTTTGGGCCTATCGCACTAGCATTCGGACGCCCATGGGGCAACTCCGTTTTCACTAGTGTATGGCTCGGAGGCGGTAATGCCTCTCGAGTTGGAAATTCCTTCCCTCCGCATATCAATGCGGGAATTCATCGATGATGACACTTGCACGGCGAGCCCGGTTAGACCGGCTTACGTTGCTTGATGAAAGACGCGTTAATGCTCTCGAGCACTTACGTATCTATCAAGAGCGGCTTAAGAGAGCTTACAACATGAAAGTTCACCTAAGAGACTTTCGGGTTGGTGATGCGGTTACGAAGGAAAACCAACAAAACTCTAATTTGCCGTCCCATATGAGGGACAAATTCACGGCAAATTGGCTAGGTCCTTATGTCATTGATAGCAAAATAGGACCGAGGAACGTACGAGCTAGCTTCTCTTGACGGTATCAAGGAAACAGAACCCTTGAATATCAGTCATTTGCGACCATTTCATATCTAAGAAAGCCATGTACCAAAAAAAAAAAAAAAAAAAAAACAACAACAAACAAACAAAAAGCTCCAAGGATTATCGCAATCTCTTGGTCAACCCAAACTAACTCAAGGATTATCGCAATCTCTTGGTCAACCCAAAAAGCTCCAAGGATTATCGCAATCTCTTGGTCAACCCAAAAAGCTCCAAGGATTATCGCAATCTCTTGGTCACCCAAAAAGCTCCAAGGATTATCGCAATCTCTTGGTCACCCAAAAAGCTCCAAGGATTATCGCAATCTCTTGGTCACCAAAAGCTCCAAGGATTATCGCAATCTCTTGGTCACCCAAAAAGCTCCAAGGATTATCGCAATCTCTTGGTCACAACAAAAAGCTCCAAGGATTATCGCAATCTCTTGGTCAACCCAAAAAGCTCCAAGGATTATCGCAATCTCTTGGTCAAACAAATCAATAAATTCAACAAAAACAAAACAACAAAAATCATCAAAATCAACAAAGATTTGCATCTCAATTCTAGGCATACTCGAATTCATCAAAATCAACAAAAACACCATGCATAAATTTTACCACACTACGGTCGGTGGTGCGGGAATGTACTAAGAGTTTCGGTGATTCGGTCATCATTTTCCTCTTTAGCCATGTAGTGTACCAAGTCGAACGGATTTTACAAAGGTAGAGTCATACTTGAAATACACCTTGTTACGTAACATCCCAACACAAATCAAACATTAAAATTCCCAAAATTGTGTGAACGAAAGACGAAACACTGCAAAATAATCTAGGTCACCACAAGCGAAACGGTTATCTTGCTCATCCCCACTGTGCGAATGACCCCTAGAATGCTGAGAGTTGGCAAAAGGACAAGCTTCCTCCCTACCCAATTCCCTAAGAATCCCTAAAGTTCTCAATAGTTGCAAAACACAAAAATTTGCAAAATGTCAAAACTCAAAAATTTGACAAAATATAGTGCACACATCAAAAGGCACAAACAACAGTGATTTTCATCACTCCATATCCCCAATCCCTTGCTCAAAAGAAAAATCAATCAAAATAAACAGTGATCTTATCACTACAATGAGCAAGTATCCCAATACAATTGAAAAAAAGAAGGGAGTTGACCTTGAATCCCTGGAACTCTCAGCATTCTGTAGGTCATAAGGCAAGCTTCAATACCAATTCGGTAACAGAAGTAAACCTCCCGCATGACGATATATCTGTCACATTAACTTGCGTACAAGATCAATGTTTGCATGTGGATGAGCTAGCTTATGGCATCCTGGATTACACCGCAGATTAATCTTAGTACATACAACAAAGGAATTCGTGGAGCTAATTAGGTGATCCTCAGTACGAGGTTCGGTTGAAAGCCCATCTGGCATTGGCGGTATCCTAACAAATACCACTAAATGAACTCAATTGCACACACAAGGATGTTAAATAACTCGGTCAAAAACAGGTCCGATTCGTACCTTGTTCAAAAGTTCTATAAGATAAAGTACAGTCATGGATAGTGAGTTAAAGCTATCTGAATCTCAGAAAATCTTACATTCATCCCAAAACCATCTGCGCTACTTATCATCCTTATGATACCATCAGAAAATACAAAAACAACAAAGAAAAAGCAGATAAATAAAAATATCATTCATCCATTTCAATTTGCATATCACATAGACATCTAAAACAATTCAATTCATCATAACATCTGCATTCATCAAATAAATAAACATGCATAACAAAAATCACATCATCACATGTACAAATCCAAAAATAAAACCGGTATATATATATATATATATCGTCAAAAAGAATGCCCGCAGGCTACAAAACAGGTCCTCAGACCCCGCAATCATATCCAAAACCCAACCTAAGGCGTCGGCCACCATGATCACGCAGGATCGGTGCGACGGGAACTACCCCCCGTGGTGTGGGTCCTACGGGACCCTGCAGGGCGGCTACTGCTAGCCCCCGCATCATGCCTACTACCACCCCCCTCATCTAACCGCCTGCGGCGAGATGATGCTGACTGCTCAGTCAGACTATCCCTCGTCCGTCGAGAAGATCTGCTGATCGAAGGCTCAGGGAGCCGCCCGCCAAGGCGGATGACCTCCCTCTCCAAGTCTATCCGGTACAGACACCACTACGCCTCCCGTCGATGATAGATAGACAATGCATCATCGCGCTGCGCCAAAACTCTATCCCGCTCTACCAGCTGAGCCCGCAGAAGATCCCTCTCCAGATCCCGCATCCGTAGCAGCTCTGTAAGCCGTGCAACCTCATCGCCTACATCCGACCCCACCCCCTCCGTATCTACCGGACGCATAGGACTCACGGGGACAGTAGCCTGCTCAGGCTCCAACTGCTCCTCCACATCCTGCATGTCCGGTTGCTCTGGAACACCCAAGTCCACATCCTCATCTCCCGCATCCACCATGTCTGCATCATCCAACGGCCCTCCCCAATCACCCCCTGCCGCCTCAGCATCCTCCACTGCCGCCTCCGTGCCTCCCAGTGGACCCTCACCTCTCCAGCGCCGCAAAACCCACCACGAGTCATACTCAGTGGTAGTACCTACGTCATCCACATCCAACACCTCAATAACCGCATCCGACTCCTCGCCCAATGGCACGAGGACCGGTGGCTCCAGATCCCTCTCATCTCCCCGACGGCGATAGCCAACGGGCTCACCGAGGCAACCCACGGCGCACCCCAAGCTGTCGTGTAACCCGGCGGTACGGAAAGAACTCATGCTCCGTCCCGTGCCGCCCGGTCAACCATCGCTCCCTCCGTGCCCGTCGGAGCCACTCTCCGGCCTCGGGCCAAGGCTGGACGGGTCCCGATAGGGACGCCAAAACACCTCCCCGGGTGAGCCGTGAAAAGGCATCAATGTAGTGCTCAACTGCACCTGCCCATCGCCGACTCTGCCCCTGCTCCACAGACCGTCGCCACAAAGCCGCATAACCAATCTCCTCATCCTCCATCGCCGCCCGAGTCGTCCACGGTAACCCGGTAGGCCTCTCAACAGCTATGTGTTGCCAACCCCAGCACTGCAACAAAAAGCTGCAACTGACACCCTTCCGCTGTCGACAGCGGACCCCGTACGACTCCCCGTAAGGCTGCGCCAACAAAGTCTGTCCCCATCTCGGGATCAACGGTGCCTCTATCGGGCACTACGCAGCTGCCACACCAAATCCGGCGGGTTCCACGGGAACCTCGCGCTCGACGAATCGGGGAGAAGAATGTTAGAAATGAGGCCCATCGGGAATGCGTGCCTCACTCCTAACACCCCCTCTCCTTCCACCGGCCAACCAAAATCCCGCCGGCTGGCAATCCGCCTCGGTTGTCTCCCATGGGTCTGCTACACCCGGCTCCCCCCCATGCCCAAAACATATCGTGAGTATAGCAGTCCGCTGATCAAACGAAGATTTCCTAATAGGCAAGCCATCTATCGGAATCCGAAGCAATCGATAGACGTCCTCAAGAGTCACAGTCATCTCCCTTGTCGGGAGATGGAAAGTATTGGTCCGCGGATCCCAAAGCTTGATCAGGGCCGTCAGATAGGCCTGATCCGAAACCACGAGGCTCCGGTCGAGCCACCTGCTTGAGCCCAAGGGCATCAAGCCATTCCCAGTCATCATCAGTCAAGGCCAACCGCGCCTCAGTAAAGGCAGCGGGTACACAGTAGCGGCTCCTAACAACCTGCAAGCAAACAAAAAAAAAAATAATAAATAAATAAATGAAAAAGATAAAATTTTCAATTCTAGGGTTTCTAACCTTAGTTGTTAAACAAAAAACATCACAAAAAAATCTTAAAGTTTTGAAAAGCGCAACACAAAAACAATGCATTAAGTTAAAGCAAAATAAACCCTAGGGTCACTTACAGGTCTCGCCTCGGCTCCGCCGCTCGAACCAGTTTGTGCACTCATGATGGCGAGAGAGAATTCCAGCGAGCGCTTCGCTTCGCGAATTACCTCCTCCTCCCGAGCTCCAAAATCGCAAGAAAAAAATGACACAAATGAGCCCAAAATCAAGTTTTGGCCCTTAAATAGGCCTTTTGCCTTGGAATTCATCCTTGAGTGGGACGAGCGCTCCGATCGGCGCTCGTCCCACCCGGGGACGAATTCTCCGGCTGGAATTCGTCCCACCCGGGGACGAATTCAGGCCAACACAAAAAAAATCAAGAAAAATGACTAAAAATGCACTAAAAACGAGACAATAGAACTGCCTGACAGGATTGCAAATGCAACTGACAACATGGGCATACAAAATCGACATCGGGGTCACAAATTATTACTATCCTACTCCCTAAGAAGGCTACCATAGCCGGACCGCTCCAGGGGAAGACAGATTTTGACAATTTAATCCCAAAATGGTGTCACAAAAAAACAACAAAACAACAAAAAAATGCAACACAAAACAAGCAATAAACATTGCCAGACACAAGTGCTCTTGCACTTAAACTCTTGGCATAGAAAAATTGATGTCGGGGTTTTAATTGTCACTATCCTACTCCCGAAGAAGGCTACCATAGCCGGACCGCTCCACGGGAGGACGGATTGCCGACAATTCAATCACCAAATGGTGTCACAAAAACAACAAAAAATAGTACAAAATTCAACAAAAACACAACAAAAACATTGCCGGACATAAGTGCTCTTGCACTTAGCCTCTAGGCAAAGAAAATCGATGTCGAGGTCCAAATTATCGCTCTCCTAGTTCCCCAAGAAGGCTATCATAGCCGGACCGCTCCACGGGAAATAGGTTTTCGACGATTTCACCTCATTATGACATCACCAAAAGGGTTAACACCCACCAAAAATAGGTCCATATGTTGGAAAAATTGCACACGCTTAACGGTAAACCCTCTAAAGGCAACCTTGCACAAGTCATCTTGGGTCAAGCGACTCGTCGCTTCTCTCACGAAGGTCATTCCCTCATCGATTCGTCGCTTGAGGGGGTAGTCACACTTAGTCACCAACCAACAATCACACACCCAATTAAGGAAAACGACATGCATTCAAAGAATCATTGACAAAGACAATCACGCTCCTGCTTGGGGCGAGTAAACAAGCAACAATCAAATCAATCAAACACTTGGCATTTCGTGAATCATGAACACAAGGTTCCCCCCGAGGATAAAAATGCCCTTCACTTGTTCATGGTGATCAATGTCTAAGTTCAAGTCACACCTCACCAAAACAGGTTAATACTTGAAATCAAATTCCTTAGCTCGTCGGAAGCAAGGATTCAAGAATGCATGCCCTTTCCATACTTGGGGCATCAAAAGTTGGTTAGGTTACCAAGAAACCCTAATCATTAGTGCTTTGGTTATCTATTTTTGCTCAGCAACTGCGTCACCCGCGAGCGCTTCCCAAAAAGGGGCATCTGTAGACACCAAAACAGCACCAATCCGATTATGTGATTGCAAACAACGATCGCTTTGACAAACACGGCCCCAGGGGCAGCCCTCGAGAGGTTAAACGGTGGTCTTAACCACTTTCATAGCAATTTTGTAAGGTCAAGAAGCAATTTGGCACACTTGGACACTTTTCCCGGTACTCGTCTCACCCGGGGACGAATTCAAAATAGAATCCGTCCCACCCCGGGACGGATTCTGAATCCGTCCCTGGGTGGGACGAATTCTAAGCTAACGGGCAAAAAGGCAAATGGTGCCAAGTGGCAGCCCAGAACGATCGGTTAAGGGCTCCTACCTTGCACGCATGTGTAAGTGGACGAGAGGGGCCGTTAGAGGGCTGTTACAAAAAGCATTTATCAAAGTTCAAGTCAATGGAGGACTCCCCTCCCTCATGGGAAGACAAGGCGCCACATGGCACCCATGGCCAACACTTGGCTTTTGTGCTTCCCTCCCAAAAGAGACCCCTTGGGTCTATAAAAGGTGGGACTTTTCTCACCCAAAACATACGAGGTTGAAGGAGTGTTCAAGCAACGAAGTCTTTGCCGAATTGAAGACTCACTTGCATCCCCCTTTGTTCACCTTCCTACATCCATCAATCTCTTTTGCAAGGGAGGTTGTTGGGTGGCCTTTGGAAGCTCGAACCTTACTCAAATCCGACGCATGGACATCTGAACCTACCAATTCGCCGACCCCCAATCCTAAAAGGTTTTGGGCCCATCCTTGGTGGATTGGCTCCAAAATCGAGGGCCAACGGTGGGAGGCCCACTTGGGCACCCCCGCACCTCCCAAGTCCTAATTTTAGTTTTTGAGCACTTTAGATTATTTTTTAGATTGCATTACGTATGTTACTAGGTCTGATTAGTCTATAATTGCAATTTTGTAGCTTTTGGTCGAGTTTAGGGTGTTTTGTATTGCTTTGTCGTTTCGCTAACTTGCAGGTGTCAAGGTCAAATTCCCGAGGGTGGAGGCCAAATTGGGAAAATCCGACCATGCGGGTCGTCCCAAAATGGCCCCAATTACCTAACCCCCCTGTTTGCGGGGAGTTTTGCGGGGTCCCGGGATCCGACATTGGAGCGACGGCGGGTCGGTTTCTCCTACTCGGAAGAATTCGTCCCACCCGGGGACGAATTACGGTCGAAATTCGTCCTGCCCGGGGACGAATTCCGGTTTAAGGTGGATTGGCCAGTTGCCTCGGTGGCGGTGGCCTTACGGTAACTTTTCTTACCTTACTGTCGGGTTTTGAAGCAATTTGGATTCACTTGTTTTCATTGTTTCGGGCAAATATTCGTATGCATATTTTGTTAGTTTTAGAGAGAGAATGCTTTTCATTTGCGGCGAGGTGCTACTAACGTCTTGATCATTTCTTTGTTCGCGGGAGAAGCGGCGAGAGCGAAGAACTCATCGACATCGGCGGCGGCATCATCTTGGCCTGCCCATTGCAATCGTGGGCACGCGGAAGGAGGAATCATTCGGCGATTGTAATCAAACCCTATTTGCGCTCCTAGCCCCTGAAAAGGGAGGAGGCATTATTGTAACAGAGATCGAAGGAAATTAATGAAAGGGCTGTGTTTTCTTTATCTGATTGCGTCTCTTCCAATGTGTCTCTTTTCCGTTTCATGCAATTTACATTTCTAGGACTTAAGCGTGCTTAATTTTGAATGCAATTGCACTTGGTGTTTCCTTTGACCGGAATCTCGTGCTTTCAGTAGCACCTGTTCTTGATGGATCAAATTTTGGTCTGTGGAGTGCAAGAATGAAAGTCTATCTGATGGCACTTGGTAATGAGGTATGGGAAGTTATTGAAGATGGGTACACCATTCCTGCAAATGGTCCTTATACTAAAGAAGACAGACTCCTACATCATAGCAACTCAAAAGCCATGAATGCAATCCTGAAGGGTTTACAGAAGGTTGATCTTACCAAAGTTATTCACTGCAAGACAGCTAGTGAAATGTGGAAACAACTATAGGTTGTTCATACAGATGATGGAAATGTCCGAAAGGCCAAGTTGAGACACTTCAAAGGTATGTTTGAACAGCTCAAGATGAATGATGATGAAAATATTAGTGACAATATGCTTTGTATGGATGAAGTTGTTAATTCTATGAAAGACTTAGGTCTTGAACTTGCTGAAAATGATGTGTGTGATAAGATTTTAAGATCTCTTCCTAATAGATTTAGTGAAAATATTTTTACTATTGAGGAAGCTAAAGATTTGGATAAGTTGAAAAAGGATGAGGTCCATAGTATACTTGCAGCATTTGAGCTGAGAACTCAAGTGAAAGTCGATGTAAAGAAAGAGGCAGCTTTAAAAGCTACCAAGAAATCAAAAGGCAAATAGATTCAAGAGAGTGATGAGTCTTCTAGTGAGGAAGAGGCATACTATAACAAGAAAGGCAAGTTCTCTAAAAAGCACAAAAGCAAGAAAAATATAAGATGTTTCAACTATGGAAAATTTGGTCATTATGCTACTGACTGTACTGTTTCCAAAAATGAAAGTGATGAAGATATACAGGATGTTAAGAGTAAGGATTAAGCACAGGTATTATAGGAAAAACAAAGATGAGCACAACAATCAAGGAAAGAGGTATTCACACAAGAACAAGAAGAGCTTCTATCTGGACAAAGCAAGTAAGTGTTCTAGCAGTGATAGTGAAAGCTCTTCTAGTGATAATGAAAATGAGATGCTATTCATTTCAAAAAAAGAGGAAGAATCGAAACATAAATTTATTGTTATGAAATGTTTTAGATGTGGAAATTTTGGGCATCTTGAGGATGATTGCACAAGTAATGAATTGGTTGCTAGTATGTATGAGGATGCTTCAGAAAATGACAAAGAATATGCTTGTATGGTTTTTGAAAAGGGTAGCACCTCTAGTGATAAGAAATCTAAAAAAGTCCTTGATATTTCTAAATGCAATCAAATAGAGGTTCTTGAATGTGAACTTACTAATGCTCTTAGTGTTTTGAAAAAGGAAAGGAAGAAGAATGCTAGAATCAAGGATAAGTTAGATGAATGTTGTATGGAGAGAGATGAACTCATAGAAAGTTTTGACATCTCTATGGCTAAGACTCAAGAACTGAAAAATGAGTTAGAATATAAGGTGCTTGAGTATAATGAGTTGGAACAGAAAATGGCTTCTCTAGAAGTAGAAACTAAAGAGTACAAAGATAAGCTATACAAGTTTCAAGACAGCTCCAAGAAGGTTAAGTCTCTCATCAAAAATCAAAGAAATCTAGCAGATAAAACAGGTCTCGATTTTGTTGAGCCGCATAAGAAACAGGTTGGGGAATCTAGCAAGAGATTTCAAAAGGAAGAAAGTTCTGATTAAGAAAGTACTTCAGATCATGAATCCGTGAGTAATGAATGCACAAAAATAGAAAACAAATTTTTGAATATGAAGTAGAAGTTCTCGAGACCCAAGAGATCGATTAAAAGAATGTTTCACGGTAGATGTTTTGCATGTTACAGGTTTGGACACATGGCTGCAAATTGCATGTCTCAAATGAAGAAGGTTAACAATAATTTTAGAAGCACAATTTCTTTCGAGGGTATTGCTACTCTTGTAATCAGTTTGGGCACAAGGTAATTTTTTGCAATGCAAATAACAGGAACTGGGTTAGTCAAAATAGGCGGATTCAAAGAATAGCTATTCCTGAAAGAAATAATGTTGTTGTTTGTTACAAGTGCAACAACATAGGTCACACAACCAGAAAGTGCAGAGCTAATATTCCAAGGTACAAAAATAGGAACAGTGGTATAAACAGGTCCAAGGATCAAGGTGTGGACAAGAAAAGAGATGATAACAAGAACAAGAAAAGTGCCAAGAACAGAAACATTAAGAAAGAGCTCAAGAAAAGGCTAGGAAAAGGAATTGTAGACACTGATGATGATGAGTGTCTAATGGGAGTTTCACTCCCAACCCTATTTTAAATCACCTCAATAGGAGGTGGGGGAGGGACTAAGCTAAGAGGATCATTCTTAGTCCCAAGACCCAAAGGTGACCCTTTGCCATTGATGACAAAGGGGGAGATATTTGAGTAAGGGGGAGAGATATGAGTAAGGGAGAGAGCTTCAAGTGAAGAAGAGAGCTTCAAGTCAGGGGGAGAAAAAACTTCAAAGGTAGATTCTCAGTTGTTCTTAGTTTTGGCTCTTGAGTAGTGTTTTTCAGTTAAGTGTTGCCATCAATGACAAAGGGGGAGATTGTTGGCAATTTTGGGTACCTTGGGTACATTGCCTTTGCTCAAGTGCAGTTGTTGTCATTGATGTCAAGAAGTTCTTGGAGCAATTTGTTTTTATGTTTAATTATGTGTTTTAATGAAGGTTTCAGCTGGTCAGTAAGTCTCCAAGAAAATCAGAGTAGCCCAATTGCAAAAGATCTAGAAAAAGATAAGTTAGAAAAAGTTTGCAGGCGGCTGGAAAAACTGTCGCGATTTCACGACATGTTTCAGGAGAGAGAAAGCGCTGGCAAAACTGTCATGATTTTGCGACATGTTTGAGGAGAGAGAAAGTTTGGGCAAAACTGTCATGATTTCGTGACATGTCACATTTTTGCGACTCAAAAGGTGTAGGAAGGTAGAGAAAGAAAAATATCGCGATTTCACGACATTCTGCAAAGGAGGATGTACGAACGAGAAATTGTCGTGATTTCATGACATGTTGTAGAAGTAAGCTATCACAATTTCATGACAATATTGAAGAGAGAGAAAAGTGATTTAGGAACTATCACAATTTCGTGACATGATGCAAAGTTCCAAGTAAGGGTTGTCGTATTTTTGCAACATGCTCCAAAGGTCGAGTTGAGGACTATCATGATTTCGCGACATGCTGCAGAGGCTTGAAATGGGAACTGTCATGATTTTGTGACATGCAGCAAAGAAAAGATCCCAAAAGCCAGAAGTGTCACGATTTCACAATAGGTAGTGGAGAAAGCGTACGGAAGCCCGAAGTGTCGCGATTTCACGACAGGTAGCAGAAAAGAGCTGAAGGCAGCGAAAGCGTCACGATTTTGTGACATGTTCTGTTTTCGCTAGTGCAAGTAGAGAAGGAGGCCATGAAGGCAAAAAGGTCACAATTTCATGATAGAGTTGCAGATGATGTCAGTAAAGACAGGAAGTGTCATGATTTTGTGACATAAGCAGAAAGAAGATGTACGGTAGATTGCAGTGTCACGATTTCGTGACAACAGGCTAGAGAAAGTGTATGGCAGACTGCAGTGTCACGATTTCATGACAACAGGCTAGAGGAAGTGTATGGCAAACTACAGTGTCATGATTTCATGACAACATGCTAGAGAAAGTTTATGACAGACTACAGTGTCATGATTTCACGACAACATGCTAGAGAAAGTGTATGGTAGACTGCAGTGTCACAATTTCATGACAACAAGCTAGAGAAAGTGTATGGCGGACTGCAGTGTCATGATTTCATGACAACAGGCTAGAGAAAGTGTACGACAAGCTGCAGTGTCATTATTTCATGACAGCAAGCAACAGGAGGTGCACAGTAGGTTGTAGTGTTGCGATTTCGTGACAACAAGCCAAAGAAGTTGTTCGACAGGCAGTAGTGTCACGATTTTGTGATAGCAAGCCAACAAATTTGTATGGCAAGCAAAGGCATCGCGATATCATGACATGTTGAAGTTTCATGACAGAAGCTATAGGGAGGCAGTTGAGGACAAAGTTAAATTTGAGCCGACAAAGTTAAAATCTAGGCCGATGCAATAGAAGTATAACAGCTGACTAAGTTTGGATGTAATGACCATGGATCTTACTCTATAAAAGGAGGGATGTTTGAATAGTTTGGGCATTGATCAAGTGTGCGTTTGAAGTGCAATTTACGTAGAGAGAGTGTAGGGAGAAGATAAATCACAGAGTTGCATAAGTAGAAGCCTGAGCGACTGCTGTGTTTTCGTAGAGGTTGCGAAGACAGTGCTATCGTGTTTTAGCAAAGAGTGCAAAGGAAGTGCTACTGTATTTGTGAAGATAGTGCTGCTGTATTTTGCAAAGACTGTATTGCTGTGTATACATAGAATACGCGAAATATGTGCTACTATGTTTTTGATCAAGAACTGTTTTATTTGTGTAGACAGTAAAATATTGGTTTCAACCAAGTGCAAAAAAATAATCGAGGAAGAGAACAGTATCATGCCAGACCGAAGTACTATATTTGGTACAGAGAAGAGGACCAAATTTCTTTGTGACGAGATTGAGGATAGAGATCTCCGACCGGAGCGGGGAAGACAGGTGTCTTCTATGGACAAAATTCCACTTGTTAAGGGGAGAGGAGGTAGAGGTCTTCTAGAGGATCACCAGCCAAAGCAGAATAAGGGAAACGTATCTCCTTTGAGACAAGGCTCATAAAAATTGTAATCGGGAAGGATTCCTAGAGGACTTTGATATAACTTTTAGAGGAAAGTTTTATCCGTGCAGTAGCCCACCTTGGGTCAACCACGTAAATTGCTGTGTCACTTTGTGGATGATGTTTTGTGCATTGCTTTATTACTACTGTTAATACTGTTATCTATTTTCTGCATTACATTGAATTGAAAGCTGAGTTGAAAGAAAAAGTTAAAAGTGGTCTTATACTGTTCACCCCCCCTCTCTCAGTATAAGCTTGTGTTCTTTAATAACCTTTGTTATCTATGAGCAATGCAACTGTCCTTTATACATAAATATTAAAACCGTTATTAGTAATTGTACATCTCTATCCCATGTAGTTGTGATTTCAACCATTATTAGTAATTGTACATCTCTATACCATGTAGCAGTCCAGCCACATGGATTTCTTAGGGAATTTTGATGATATCAATTCAATTTAAGCTTGAGGTGAATCATTATATTCAACAATGTGATGAAATTTAATAGAATAATAAAATGTACTCCTCGTTCTTGTGGAGCATTTTGGCTGCATGGCCTTCTTGGGGATTGAAGTAAAGAAATTTTGATTTGTCGATGAATGTTTTGGTTCAAATAGCCTTATGGTAACTTACTCATCTTACCATATTGTATGGATAGCAAGTCGGTGCAACTGCAAAGTGTATATGATAAATAACTAGGTACGAGGCACATTTGAGATTTTGTTTATTTATTTTTTTTGTTACTTTTACCATTATTGATGAAAGTGGATCATTAGATGTGCTTAAATATCCAAATTAAAGCTCATGATGCTAACACAAATTTGTGCATTTATTTCCATATGGAGGTTGTCCTGGGGTATAGTGGTGGTGATGTTCAAATTTTGGGGTCATCATGGGTACAACGGTCATGCTAAAATATGATCACCCTCTAGGTGAGCGGCTACCAAATCTGCTGCTCCAAATATGTGGATGGGAGCACATTAGGGTGGATTGACGTATTGGATTACTGGTGTCTTGATATGATTTAGGGGATGATGACATTGGCTACATAGCATGGTGATCATAAAATAAGGAGATAGATCAGAGTGAGCCACATGGAGGCATTCTAGTCCATTACACGGGATCACTAGAGGGATTACAACATGATCAGATTATGTGGAGACCCTATTTAGATTACCCTAATTTAAATGAGGTTATAGGATATCTAGCTAGAGTTAGATGTGGGAGATGGCTTATTAGATGCCATGGGACTGACTGAGAGTACTTCCATTACTCTCGAGTGACTCGATAGTGTAGAATTATGTAGGATGTGCTAGAGGATCCAGTACTTTATCATCACCATAATGATGAGACACAGTTTGAGTTACTTTTAGTGGAGAGGCTATCTAAGGAGGTATACCCTATAGTGGTAGAGACATACTTGGAGGACACAAGGACTAGCATTGAGTATGATACCTAGTGGGTCTCATTTTGCTTTTCTCAAGATTTTTATTTTTCAAGAATTCCACTAGTTTTTCATTGTTAACATTAATAATAACACACTTATTCATATTTTTGATAAATGAACCTGATTTTTATAAGGTTAAAAGTGCTCATATTAACATCACTTATAAGCCTATATTTTCACAATAATTCATCATAGTTTCAACATTATTATTTCTCTAATGCTAGTGTGAGAATATATCATTAATAAAAAATAATTATTAATCTAATTACTTACCCAATTAACTTAGTTAATATTGAAAGTTAATATTAGCTATTAACATTGATATTGAGTTTTAATAATACCTCTATAAATATTACTACCCACTTGAAGTAATAATTTACCAAACACATTCCATGCATCAAACATGGGTATTAAATAATAATTTCTCATAAAAAAAGCATATTATTACCTTTTTCCTTAACTAGGAGGTTTTAAAATAACTAGAATATTATAACTTGCCTACTAAGGACGTCTCTTTTGCTTAAGCAACCTCCTTGTTGGTGATGCAATTAAAATAAACATACACATATGCAATGCATCTATATGGGGGTATTCGTTTGCCCTTGATATATCAATGAGAATATCATCCATCATTTCCCTTTTTATCTCTCAACTTTGGTGGTTGTCCCATACCAATCCACCTATGAGTACCTGGTAATGCAACCACAACTTTCATCAGTAGTACTATATTCTAAAAATAGTAAAATCAAAGCATGAAGTGTTGTTAACCATACATATTGATAACATAAAATAAGATTAAGCATTTGATATCCACACATCAATACATAATCAAGTATCAAGAATAAATCCTGCTAAGGAGGGATGTTACACAAATATGTTTATTGTATAAAAAAAAAGGCATCATGCAAGGTTCCATGTTTGATTACATTTAGTAATTACAAACTAATATGTAAGTATTTGATATGGATACATAATCTTATCTGAATATAAAACCTCAAAATGTTAAGAAATACATTCAATATGTCCTACATGAACAAAAGAACACCTTATTTAGGTAGTTTTAGAATCTCATGATCCACAACCATTCTTGCATCCTTCTAGATCCACAACCCACTCAAGGTGTAGATCAATATGGAAATTTATGTATTCTCATTCCAAATCAATTCTTAAGAATTTGATATAATATCAATTACTAATAAACATAGTTTTTAGCTAATAATTTATGTAATAGTTATAGGATTGATTTTAAGACTGGAATATGTTAAAATCAACTATTTATTTATAGAAATACACTATACACAAATTCCATCATAACCAATATTATATTTATCAAACTATTTTGTAGTTTCTTCTTCCCTTTGTAATATTATAAAGAGAAAGACATTTATTTCCAATAGTTGTGCCACCATTAAGGTAAATTTATCTAGCAACACACTGATAAGTCCATGAAAATATCAATTGCATTTAAATTGATAATGATTAGAGGCATTATATCATGAAATTTGTTAATGGATGATATTATCACCTTTTCATAGAAATGCCATTTTTTCTTGTCTACTTTCTAGAACAAGCATTTTATTTTATGCCAAAATAGAGAAAAAAGGCTAGATACCCATAACATACTAGTCAATTCTAGTGCTAAATATTAAATCACTTATTGCATGATAAACTATGCTGCCAATTCCTAATAACCCCATAATACTTTTCAAGCTCGAGAATTTACTTGTGGAATAAGAAAAAGGAAAGCAAAATGGTATATCCAAGTTTTGAAACCATCATAAGACCCACACTCAAAGTGAAATTGAGTGTAGAGTAAAATAATTGCCTTTGGTGGTATAGCAATAATTCAATGACAATGAAAAATCTCCAAAAATGAAGATATCTCATGTTTGAGAACCAAGCATTATGATCCCAAACCATAACCTTTGTTATCTATGAGGAATGGAACTGTCCTTTATACATAAATATTAAAACCATTATTAGTAATTGTACATCTCTATCCCATGTAGCTGTGATTTCAACCATTATTAGTAATTGTACATCTCTATACCATGTAGCAGTCTAGCCACATGGATTTCTTAGGGAATTTTGATGATATCAATTCAATTTAAGCTTGAGGTGAATCATTATATTGAAAAACATGATGAAATTTAATAGAATAATAAAATGTACTCCCTGTTCTTGTGGAGCATTTTGGCTGCATGGCCTTCTTGGGGATTGAAGTAAAGAAATTTTGATTTGTCGATGAATGATTTGGTTCAAATGGCCTTATGGTAATTTACTCATCTTACCATATTGTATGGATAGCAAGTCGCTACAATCGCAAAGTGTATATGGTAAATAACTAGGTACGAGGCACATTTGAGATTTTGTTTATTTATTTTTTTTGTTAATTTTACCATTTTTGATGAAAGTGGATCATTAGATGTGCTTAAATATCCAAATTAAAGCTCATGATGCTAACACAAATTTGTGCATTTATTGCCATATGGAGGTTGTCCTGGGGTATTGCTACCAAATCTGCTGCTCCAAATATGTGGATGGGAGCACATTAGGGTGGATTGACGTATTGGATTACTAATGTCTTGATATGATTTAGGGGATGATGGCATTGGCTACATAGCATGGTGATCACAAAATAAGGAGATAGATCAGAGTGAGCCACATGGAGGCATTCTAGCCCATTACACGGGATCACTAGAGAGATTACAACATGATCAGATTATGTGGAGGCCCTGTTTAGATTACCCTAATTTAAATGAAGTGATAGGATATCTAGCGAGAGTTAGATGTGGGAGATGGCTTATTGGATGCCATGGGACTAAGTGAGAGTACTTCCATTACTCTCGAGTGACTCGATAGTGTAGAATTATGTAGGATGTGCTAGAGGAGCCAGTACTTTATCATCACCATAATGATGAGACACAGTTTGAGTTACTTGTAATGGAGAGGCTACCTAAGGAGGTATACCCTATAATGGTATATACATACTTGGAGGACCCAAGGACTAGCATTGAGTATGATACCTAGTGGGTCTCTCAAATATGGTATGATGACAGTCCTATAGGTATACCTATAGTTGAGGTAGAAAATGAGGGTTGAGGTGATTATGAGTGAAAAGTACATCATAGGATAGAGGGTGAGTGGGGGTAGGCTATAGGATAGACAAATGAGCCCTAGGTGGACTAGGAGGAGGGTGATGCCCCTTTGTATGAGGTGGCACAACTACAAGCATAGTTATAGGTTATACAAGTGTAGCTATAGACTTCTCAGAGGTAGTTGGTAGAGCGATATATGTCTCTCACTATTACTTAGGGTCAGTTGAGTACTGGATAACAATTTTGGTGGGGGTACGCTAAGGATAGAGATCTCCTCAAGGTCTAGGAGGTAAAAATGTAGATAATAATTGGCTAGTTTATAGTAGAGAGGGATAATATATGCATACAACTAGCATTTAGGACTGTAGAGGGGGATGCTATTGAGGTGCAGCTAGTAGTCATGACTATAGGTGAAGGTGCACCATCTACTCCAGCCACACAGGGGTTAAAAACATCAAGTGAGGATGTAGAGGTCAATAGACTACAAATATTTCTATATGAGAGTGTGGCCCAGCCTGGATTAGATGCATCATATATTATTTCTCTAGAGACTCAGGTTAGGCTACATGGGGATAATCTTCTATAGATATCTACAGTAGAGAGCTTCTAGTGGAGCAATAAAAGTGAGTCTGGGTAGTCATCAGTGCGGTCCAGTCATAGATCAGCTTTACGATCAAAAATATCAGAATGTAGTTGTTCTAAATAGCCTCGCAAGGATGCGATCAAGGGTGGAGGTAACTCTGAGGGTGCAAGCCCTGCTTGATGTCATGTATTTATAATTGTGAGTGTAGGGTCTAAGGACCTACATAGTTGTAGCCTATGGGTAATATTGTACCATGATGTAATTGATTATTCAATCATATATATACACACACACAAATATATATATATATATATACATATATATATACATATATATATACATACATATATATATATATATATATATAGATATATAGATATATATGTATACATATATATATATATATGTATATATATATATATATGTATATATATATATATACATATATATATATATATACATATATATATATATATATGATATCCTTTTATGGCTCATTATGTGTTATGGTTTTGATTTATGTTCATGTTATGTATGCATTGATGGATGTAATGCCTATGTGATGATGGATTATTTTGTATATGTAATGTAATAATAACATGCAATAGTTAGATGATTGATGCTATGATTAGATTATATGATCTAGGTGTATGGATGCACTACTATGTATGCTTATATGGATGCAATAGTTAATGTTAAATGCATGTTTTGATTTGTTTAATTTATTATGTATTTAATTTATGTTATATGATATGGTAAACATAATAAATGAATCTAATATATGTTTAATAAACTAATGGTAGACACCACATAATGTATGAAAATCATGAATGAAAGTGTTAATCCTTATCATAAGAATTAGTCATTTATACATCCATATGTGAGGTGAAATGATGCAAAGTGTAGGGGATTTCCTTATAAGATTATGTAAACTAAAATATATGCAAAAAATAGTTAGTGGCCATCTAAATATCATTTCTAATATACATCCATTATCTATCCTATTTTATGAACAACCCTTAATAAAAAAAAAAAATCATAAGGAAAACTATGCTTGTTTGATGAGATGATTTGTTGCTATGAGGGGATTTTTTAGGTTTTCCATGAGACTCAAACACCCTAGTTGATTGATCAAAATTTGTATACTAATTACATAGTACTCTTGAAATATATGATCCTATTAATATGACCTAGATATTCACTATCCATGTGTTTGCAAAGTGAATATATTATATGAGCCATAAGACTACCTCATTACTAGGTGGGTTTCATGTAATCCATTGCTATAATGAGGATTACCCTATGGTCATCATGATTCTGAGTTTGAATGTAGCTAGACTAGACTACTAGGCAATATAATACACCTAAATCTAGCTCATCCATAAGTTGATATTGGTATGTACAAAAGAAGATCACTAATGTGATAAACATATCACCATGCGTAAGGCTACTCCATTTCCAAGCAGGTTTCATTCATACCATTATTGTAATGGAGATAATTCCATGGATTTTGAATACTGAAGATTCCAGAGATTCAATATTGTTACCCCTTATTTTATTTTAATTAATTAGGATACTTGCTCATGCTTAGTGGTGAAACCCACTATTTATTATTTTGCATTGCTATTGTTTTAGCAAGGGATTTGTTTAGTGATGAAAATCATTGTTTATTTTGTACTTATTTGAGCATTTTAATTATTTTTTTAAGGATAAGGGGAATTGTTTGATATGAGAAAGGTAAGTGCTAACAAAATAATTAGAACCTTAATCAAATTAACCTTAGCTTTGAAATCAACTAGGTTTATATAGGTTACAAACTATAGGATAGATATTAAATTAATATCTAACCTGTAATATCTCTAACCTACGCGCTTAGAAGAATAAGCGCCAACAACTAACAACTAACCTAGGATATTTAGGAATTTACCTAGGTTAACCATTAGATATTTTAAACAATAAATATCTACATGGTAAATAGTCAAAGTAGATGTAATAATCTAACTAATATAGTATAATGCAATATACTACCTCATTTTACCCTAACATCCCCCCTTTATTACATTACTTTGATATACAAAGTTTACTCCGAACAGATTGAAATTTGACACGTCCAAGTGCCTTTGTAAAAATGTCCGCAACTTTGTTCGTCGGTGGGAATGTGTTGGAGCTGAATTCTGTGTTTAGGAACTTCATCACGAATGAAATGACAATCTGTATCAATATGTTTAGTTCGTTCATGATGTACTGGATTCTTGACCAAGTTCAAAACACCTGAGTTGTCGCAAAACATGTGAATAGGAAGATTCTTTGGTAGGCCCATGGTAGCCAAAATGCGACTTAGCCATATCGCTTCACACACAGCTCCACGTGCAGCGCGATATTCTACCTCAGTTGAAGATAAAGCAACAACCTATTGCTTTTTACTATGCCATGAGACAGGACCGGATCCAAGATGAAAAACATAGCCTGAAGTTGATTTTCTATCATCTATGGAGCCAGCATAGTCAGAGTCAGTGTAACTCTGTAAGAAGAATGAGTTATTCTTCTTATACTCTAGACCATAATCTGCACTACCCTGAATGTAGTGTATGACTCTTTTAGCTGCTTTCCAATGGGAGACCTTTGGTTCTTGCATGAACCAAGAAAGATAGTTTACAACAAAAGTAATATCTGGTCTAGTATTAGTCAGATAGATGAGGCTTCCAATCATTTGTCTGTAAAGTGTTCCATCTACCTGTGGTGAGTCTTCATATCGTGATAACTGTAACCCTGATTCCATCGGTGTTGCTTTGGGTTTACAATCAGTCATACGATATTTTTCTACTAAAGTCTTAGCATACTTTTTCTGGGTCACCCTTAGATGATTCTTTTTCTGTTCTATTTCAAGGCCAAGACAGTAGTGGAGAAGTCCTAGGTCTGTCATATCAAATGACTTTTTCAAGTCATCCTTCATGGCTTTAATCACATTCTCTGAATTGCCAGTGATGATCAGATCATCTACATATAACACAAGAATCACTATCTCAGAACCTATGGTCTTGATATAGAGATTTGCGTCTGATGGACTTCTCTTAAATCCGTGTTGCAATAGGTGACTATCCATCTTTATGTACCATGCTCTTGGGGCTTGTTTTAGCCCGTATAATGATTTTACCAATTTGCAAACATGTTGCTTATGGCCTTCCTCTGCAAATCCAGGAGGTTGAGTCATGTATACTTCTTCCTTTAAGTCACCATTAAGAAAGGCACTTTTTACATCCATCTGATGTAACTTCCATCCGAATCGTGTCTGCCATAGCACAAAGTACTCGAATGGTGGTCATCCTTGCTTGTAGGAGCAAAGGTTTCCTCATAGTCCAGTCCTTCCTTTTGAGCATAGCCCTTTGCCACAAGTCGGGCCTTATGCTTATCTATAGTGCCATCTGCCTTATATTTGATTTTGTAGACCCATTTGCAACCTATGGGTTTCTTACCTTTAGGCAAATTCACTAGCTTCCATGTTTTATTTTTAATGAGGGAGTTATATTCTACATCCATAGTTGTCTTCCACTGAGGCAGACTAAGTGCTTCATCAACTGTAGAAGGTTCATTCTCATCACATGCTGATAAGTAAACCCTCTCCTCATCTATCTCCATCTCATCTTCCCTTGGTAACTCTCTATCTACAGAAAGGTCTTGAAAATCTGCACAAAGATCATCAACTATAATCGAAGCTTTACCCTTGTCTTTCTGTGACATGCTTCTTGTCTTTGGACGATTGAGAGTAAGATCTGGTGGGGAATTGAGTTTAGAGTCTTTCAATGTGCTTGTATACCATTTGGGTGGCTTTTTCTATTGTGAAGAAGAGGATGAAGGAGGAGGAGGTTGTTGTTCTTCCTCATCATCTAGGTATACTGTTGTAGTGTTGGATGTGAAAGCTTCATCAAACACTACATCTCTACTTATATATATCTTCTTGGTAAATGGGTCTATCAAACGATAGCCTTTTGAATTTTCATCATAACCAAGAAATATACAAGGTAGAGATTTCTCATCTAATTTCTTTCTTTTCTCCTTAGGTATATGCATAAATGCCTTACACCCAAATACCCTTAGATGAGTTATGGAGGGTTTCCTACCACTCCATGATTCTCGAGGAGTCATACCTTTAAGTGCCCTTGTGGGAGCCCTATTCAGAAGATATACCGCAGTTTGAACAGCTTTAGCCCAGTAAGTTTGCTCAAGGTTGGCCCCCTTAAGCATACATCGAACCATTTCCATTATGGACCGATTTCTTCTCTCAGCAACCCCATTGGATTGAGGAGTGTAGGCTGTTGTTAACTGTCTTTTTATCCCATGTGTCCGTAAGAATGAGGAAAATTCTTTTGATGTGTATTCCCCCCCTCGATCTGAACGGAGGGTCTTAATAAAGCATCTTGATTCCTTCTCAACAAGAGTTTTAAATCGCTAAAAATAGGAAAATGCTTCAGACTTCAACTGCAAGAAGAAGACCCACATTTTGCGTGAATGATCGTCAACAAACAATTGAAAATACCGTTTTCCTCCACAACTTGTAGACATAGGACCACACAAATCTGTGTGTACCAACTCCAAAGGTGCTTTAGCTCGAAAAGAGCTAGGTTCAAAAGGTACTCTATGTTGCTTGCCTGACAAGCAATCAGAGCACACTGGCAAAATAGATGAAAGGGGAGGAAGTCCTTTCACCATTTGATATTTACTCAGCTCTAGTAAATATCCTGAACTCAAATGCCCAAATCTCTTATGCCAAAGAGAAGTGGCCTCCTTTGTGGTTACTGCGAGTGCAGTATGAGTGGAGGTAATTGCATCTAAGACAAACAAACCATGTTTGTATGAGCCTATTGCTATCGGTTTTCCCTTTTTGGTGATGAAGCAACGTTTCTTGTCTTTGTCCACAGTAAAATTGACATTCATGTTATTGTCCAGGATTTGTGGAACTGACAAGAGATTATTTTTTAATCCTGGAACATAAAGAACTTTTTCAATATTACATTCTCCATCTGGAAGGGAGACTGAAACACTGCCTTCGCCCTGAACTCTATAGGTCTGATCATCAGCAATGGTGACCGGTCTACCTTCTCGAGCTTCAAAAGTAGCAAACCATGATTTATCGCCAGTCATATGTTTACTAGCGCCTGAATCTATGTACCACAAAGAATCCTTGTGGGAGGAATCTATATGGGTCATGAGCACCTTGTGTGCTCATTCAGAATCGAAACTAGAATCTTCAGCTGCTATGTGACCTTGTTGCTGATTGTTCTGGTTCTTAGGTTTGCCTTTGCCCTTCTTATTTCTTTGTTCATTGGGCGGTTTGTTCTTAAACCAACATCGTTTGGTTTCATGAGTGTCAGTGTCACAAATTTTACAATGTTGTTTCTTCTTCGGAACCTCTTTGGCTTTACCCTTGTCTTGTCTAGAAGAAGAACCCTTCTGTTGATTCCACTTTTTTTTACCACCTTGTCGTTGTGAAAAAAGGGCATTGTTTGATGCCTCATCTCTCTGGAGTTGGGTAGCCTCTTCTGTTTGAAGCATATTTACCAACTCGACAAAAGTTACTGTCCTACCAAAAACTTGTAAGGAGGTGATCAACATTCTGTAGGAGTCAGGAAGAGCTCTCAAAATGATTGAGTTTAAGACTTGGTCTTCCAACTTTTCTCCTAAGGATTGCAGCTTTGTTTTTAATTCTGTGACTCTACAGAGGAATAGCTCTACTGTTTCTCCTGATTTCATATGTAATGTATGAAGTTGTGTTTGAAGGTTAAGAATCGTTGATTGATTCTTGCCCTCAAAAATGGTACTTAAGGCATCCCAAGCTGCCTTACCAGTTGTAGCTTCACTGATATGAGGTTGGATATCATCAATAATAGCAAGCAAGATCATTAAGGAAAGTTTCTTATCCTTTTTATCAAAGTCTATTTGATCTTGTCCAGAAGATTGAGGTCTAGTGACAGTTCCATCTACTATTGACCACAAGTCCTCTACAGTTAAGATAGCCTTCATCTTAGTCTTCCATGCTGAGTAATTTGAACCTTTGAGCAGTTGGCTCTCAGTGAGATACTTGTGTATCATGGCCATGGTTTAGGTTTCAAATTTGTGGAGAGGACTAATATGATGCTATCTTGCACTATACCCTTAGAAAAGGTATAGAGAATTTGGTTCAATTTGCTTTCTATAAGATATTTAATGGCACTTGCCTTAACACTCTTAGCAAGAGATGAAAAGTTTGAGGAATATTGAGCCAAACAAAATAGAGCAAATGAAACAAGGGAGTGTTTTGGCAAACTTTTGATATTTGCTCTCTAAGATATTTAATGGCACCTGCTTTTAACACCTTTGAAAAAAAGATGAAAAAATTTGAGGTTTATTTAAGCCAAACAAAAGAGAGTCTTATCAAGGTGATTGAAATTTTTGACCTTTTGATGGGGAGAAATTACTTGTTTGAACCTATGCAAAGTTTAGCATGGTGATTGAGTGAAGTTTGGGTGTTTGTGAAAAGCTCCTTGTAATGTTTTATTTTTGACCTTGTAATTGCAAAAAAAATGTTTTTAGTGCAATAATAAAAAAAAATATAAGAGCACCCAAATTTATATCACTCTAGGTGTCGGATTCCACCGAAAATGCACCTAGTACAAGCAATTTTGAAGAGAAGGTGTCGAGTAAAATCGAAAATGCACCTTTCTTTAAACTGTAATAGCCCCCCCTTTATCTTTACAATTTTGAAAACTATAGAATTCTAAAAAATTCTATCCCCCCTTAATGTTTACAAAATGTAGAATTTAGAGCATATCTTTCAAGACAAGTCGACACACGACAAGCATTTGAAAGACCTTCCAGAACCAGTTGACACACAACTTGGTTTTCTATCTCCCATAATTATTCAATACTCAAAAATAGGAGGTGCATCAGGATTAAAGGGTTCTCTAATCCTCATGGGACCATAACTACGATCCAAACCCTTCCAAGGATCAGTGTAAGTATTGAAACGGGGTAAGCTCCTTCTATGCTCTCTAAGCATACGACGAAAATGAGATCTTGTCGTCTGACGTCTAAGTTCGTTCCTCTTTCGAATAACTCTTAGACGACGAAGGGCTTTGGTGATCCAAAGCTTTTTCTTCATGAGACAAAAAATTTGTTCTCCCAAAACAATTGATTAGAAAATTTTGGAGAATTTAAAAATTTATTAGAAGTCTCAAAGCTGCAAAAGAAATTTGTTTCAATGATTGTCTCTTGTCTCCCTCAGTTTGATTAGGAGAAAACAATCCAAAACTTTTGCCTTCCCTTTTTTTTTTTAATAAAATTTTATTTCAATGCATCATTTTAACTTTAACTTAATAGAATTTAATTAATAAAAAAAAAATTGATAAACAAATCACTTAATTTTGAAAAAAAATGATTTAAATAACAAAAAAAATAATTTATTAATTAAAAAACTAAGAGAAAATTAAAAAAAATGCAAAAAATAAATAAAAAACTTTTACCTGACCGCGGCTGGGGATCGATCCTGCGTCCCCGCGGTAGGAGATCGGCCGACTGGCGCTCCTGCCAGTCGGTCTACACTACCCGACGACAAGGGAAGGTGAATGCCTTCCCTTTCATCCGTCGCGCGGCAGTAAAGACAAAAAAAAAAATTAAAAAAAGGTTTCGAACGCGGATCGTCCGCGTTAGGGAGCGTCCGAGGCTGGCAGCAATTGCCAGTCCTCCTCCCTTGGCTGATCCGACAGCCAGGTGTGAGGAAGGCTTCTCAAGCCTTCGGCGTTTGTATTTTTTTTTTTAAATCGTGGGAGTTTATCCCACATGCGCCCTGCGGGCGCAATTCCTTTGTTTAAAAAACCAAACCAACACATTTGCCTTTGATTGCCTGCGGGCAATCGGCCACGCGTAGGACACTCTTTTGCCGATCGCTCCAGCCACGCGCAGGTCACCTCGGGCCACGTGCCAGCATGCCAGATCGGACCGCCACGTCAGCAGATCAGATTTCCTCAGGCCACATGCCACCTCGGGCCGCGTGCCGCCACGTCAGCAGATCGCCTCGGGCCACGTGCCGCCACGTCAGTAGATCGCCTCGGGCCGCATGCAGGTCACCTCGAGAACCGGGCCACCACGTCAGTAGATCGCCTCGGGACGCGTGCAGGTCACCTCGGGAACCGGGTCGATTAACTCCTACGGGCCGCCTCGAGAAGCATGTCGATCAGCCTACGGGCCACCTCGGGAAACGTGCCCAAAACCAGACTGCGGGTCACCTCGTCGGGTAGCGTGCCTCGAAGTGCTACGGGTTAAATCCGGGGTATGGCTCTGATGCCAATGATATGAGAAAGGTAAGTGCTAACAAAATAATTAGAACCTTAATCAAATTAACCTTAGCTTTGAAATCAACTAGGTTTATATAGGTTACAAACTATAGGATAGATATTAAATTAATATCTAACCTGTAATATCTCTAACCTACGCGCTTAGAAGAATAAGCGCCAACAACTAACAACTAACCTAGGATATTTAGGAATTTACCTAGGTTAACCATTAGATATTTTAAACAATAAATATCTACATGGTAAATAGTCAAAGTAGATGTAATAATCTAACTAATATAGTATAATGCAATATACTACCTCATTTTACCCTAACATTGTTTGGGTAGGGGGGAGCTTTTCCTTTTGTCAATTCTAAGCCTCCTAGACCATGTGCATAATAATATGAGCAGGGGAAACCTTTTGCTTCAGGTGACAAGGACCATATCATCCTTACTTGTCTAAACTAGGATTGTTAATGTGTATAATTGTGTCAGGATTTTGAGATATTGAAGGTACTATCAAATCTACACCTTATATTTTCAAAGCCAAGATAGATTTCTATAAAATCTAAAAATATAACTAGGGATGGTTGAATGACCGAAAAACTCTAGTATAAAATCTATAGCAACTTAGTAGATGTGTTGAAAAACATGATTACTCACAATGGAAATGTATGAATGATAATGATACGTGTATTCATGATTGACATACAAACATGGTGTTGTTCATAAGAATGTGAACACAACCTATCCTAGTGAAAATGTAATGGAAAATAATAACTAATGCAATGCAACTAATAAGTGCATATGATGAAATGCATGAAAGCTTAATGTAATTATTTTTGTATTTTAATGTTTTGAATAGTTTTTATGTTTTTATGTTTTCTGATTTGTTTAGAATTTTTGATGATTTCGTTGTTTTTGAGATTTTGATTGTTTTATGAGTTAAGTATAAAATACCAATAAATGAATAATATTGAGAGGTTTAGGCTTCTCAACACTTTCTTGCGAAGTTAGGCGATAATTTGTGGGTCCTATATTCTTTGTTATGATGAAGGGACATAACCAATTGGCCCCACATTTATATCTTATATGAGGTGGTAAGTTTGAGTTCCATTGGTTCCATTTAAGCACATGATCCCAAACCTTAAATTATCTTGGAGGACTTTAGTATTATAAGCTCATTTAAGCTGATATTGATAAACACACAAATGCTTGAGAGCATTCATTCATCGTTCATCAAGAAGGGTCAATTGATCAAGGTAAGCTTGCCACGAAGTGTCATCATCGATGAACTCTTTCAATGAGACTCATAACAATGGAATTTCTAGTTCCAAGGGCATAATAGGATTAGTGCTATAGACTAGCAAAAATGGGGTTTCCCTAGTGGGTGTTCGAATGCTAGTGTGATAAGCCCATAAAGCTAGAGGTAATTGAATTTGCCAATCCTTATGATTCTCCTTGATGATTTTATTCAATATGACAACTACGGTTTTATTAGAGGCCTTTGATTGCCCATTTTCTTGCAGATAATAAGGTGTTGCAAAGCTATGCTAAATGTTATATTTAGATGTTAAAGCCCACATGTCTTTGTTATAGAATGATGTTCCATTATTTTATATGATCTTGAATGGAATACCAAGATGACATATAATATTATGGAGTATGAACTCTACAATACAATCTCCCATCATAATGGTGAAAGGGATTGCTTCCTCCCATTTGGTAAAGTACTCAGTAGCCATGATAATGAACATGTGACAACCTCAGGATGGAGGAAAGATATTTCCAATTAGATTAAATCCCCACTAAGAAAAAGGCCAAGCCAATTGGATTGGCTGCAAGGACTCAAATGGTAGGTGCAATAGATTAGCATGATATTGATATTTCAGGCACTTATTGATATATGAGCAATAATTCTTCTCCATAATGGTACAATAATATCCCATTATGAGGATGGGATTAACAATAGCCATGCTACTAAAATTGCCATCATAGGTACCATCATGATATTGAAAAATTGCCCAAGTAGATTCTTGGGGCTTGAGATAATGGAGGACTCCATCATAGCTCCTTAAATATAGAATATTTCCTAGCAATACATATCGAGTCATTTTATTTTTAAATACTTATTTTGTGGCATGCAATAATCCTTGAGAGATACTACCAAGTTTCATGTAATATTTTTAATTGGATGAGCCAATCCTAGTAAGCTTGAGCTTCAACTGTTTGAACAAATTATTCCCATTGTGATTTATTATGCATAAATACATATTGGGAGACAACCTTATGATGAGTGGTAGTATCATTTTATGAAGAACCCTGCAAGATCAAGGACCCCTAATGTGCCTATTTAAAAACTCTTGGACTTTGTAGAACCACTTATGATTTGGTTCTATATGAATCATGTGGATTGATTCTTTTTTTTTTGGAGCCTCACATAACATCGCTGATTGTAAGAGCATTTTGATATGGATGGTAGTAAAATTGGTGAAATAATTTTGAGGGATTAAGGATCCCAAAAATACCATTGTATCCACAAATCAATTAGACATATGAGGAACTACCTCGATGTCGTACCAATCTAGTTGAGCTAAATATGTGTCCACAAGATCTTTGTAAGCTTTCAATATGGGAAATATACATTGATAAATTCATTTCACTTGGTTTACAATGAGATAGGAATCACCAAAGATATTAAGCTTTTAAATCTTCATGGTGATAGCTATTTGGAGACACAATATTAGAGCCTCGTATTCAGTATTATTGTTAGTGCAATGGAAATAAAATTTAAAATACAAGGGCATAGGAGCTTCTTGTGGTGTGAAAAACACAGTCTCTATGCCACCCCCTTTCTTGCACTCGGAACCATCGAAGAAAAAAGTCATATCTACTTTTTTATCCATTTCTTCAAATTTGGGTGACTCAGATAATGCAAATATTGCATCATTGGGTAACTCTATCATGAGAGGCTTATCATCTTGAAGAGGTACCTCTGCTAATTGGTCAGCTATAACCTAACCTTTAATGGATTTTTGATTGATGAATTCAATATCAAATTTGGTCAATAGCATGATCCACTTTGTGGTATGTGTATTGTGATATGTACAACTCATCATGTATCACAAATAATTTTCTTTTGATGTCATATATGTGGTATCAATTATCATGTAGTGGTGTAGATTTTTAGTAGAAAACACCACTACTAAGTAGAGATTTTCAATGTATGCATACTTCAACTTCTAACTAACCAAGGTGTGACTAATGTAATAAATAGCATGTTCTCTATTTTTTTTGTTCTTCTGGGCTAACATGGTTACTATAACAAGAAAGGCACACCTAGTTAAGGTGGAGCTAAAACTAGCAATGATGCCAAGTACTATTTGATCTCAACAAAGGCATTTTGATAGAATTCATCCCAATTGAATGGGATAGCCTTGTGTAGCAGTTGATTCATGGGTTAGCATTTATTTGATAACCACACTATGAAGCGCTTGATGGATGCTACTTTGCCTTGCAAACTTTGAAGTTATTTTATGTTCATTGGGGGAAGCATTTCTAGAATATATTTGACCTTTGCAGGATCGATTTGATCCCTATTTTAGAGACTATGAATCCTAGGAGTTTTCATGATGTGAAACCAAAAGCACATTTATTAGGATTTATCTTAACATTACGCTCTATCAAGTTATTGAAGACTTTGCGCAAAACCTTTGCATTCTCTTCATACAATAATAATTTCGTGAGCAATTAATAATATAATCCTCTAGAATATTATGCATATAATCATGAAAGATATATGTCATGGCCCGCTGAAATGTGGCACCAAAATGTTTGAGGCTGAATGACATAAATTTATATTAGAATTTTCCCCATGGAGTGGTAAAAGTTGTCTTATGCTGATCTTTAGGTTTGACCCAAATCTGATTATAGCTTGAAAATCCATCCATAAGAGATAACATCTCATGACCTGTAGTTGTGTCTATAAAAGCATCTATGTTCGGTAATGATAACACATCCTTGGGTGTTACCTTATTGAGGTCTCTATAATCCATACAAATATATATCTTACCATCATGTTTACCTACAGGTACCATGTTTGATACCCATTTCAGATAGTCAATGGGCTGAATAAAATCTACATCTGAAAACTTCTATAATTCATCCTTTACTATAAATTGAACATTGGGTGCATATTTATTAGCTTTTTCTTTATTGGTTTCATATTGGGATCCAATGAAAGGTAATGTGTAACTAATTTTGGATCAAAACCTGACATGTCTTTGTACGACCAAGAAAAAATATTAGACTTCTATATCAAAAGAGGAATGAGGATGGCTAGTTCCTTAGGAGATAGACTTTATCCAAATTTGAATTTTTTAGGATGATTAGAAACATTATAAATATCCACATCAAAAGTATCCTCAATTGACATATGGGATCTCTCATAAATATGATGAGGTGTAGGGATCAAGTGGATGTCATCTTTTGGGTTTGGATGATCTATCATATCATATTTAACCTCAATATTGTAGACATCATGAGCACAACTTGGATTTAAGTGAAATAGTTGCAATATTTCATCACATGGTAGGAGATCCTTAGGTGATGGGGATGATGTAGCATGATAAAAATTAATTACCTCAAGGTTGAGGTGCAACAACTTTGAAGGGTCACTTGGATTACGAAGGGGTGTGGCTAAATTAATGGAAATAATATTGATGGATGGAAGGTGATTTCCATGGCCATGTGGATAGGAAATATTAATGGATAGTTTCTCTAGATGCTCTAAGTGTGGACTGGGAGGCATTAGCATCTCTAGATCCACTCGAGGAGTGGATAGGACAACTAGGTCCTCAGGTGGAAGCAACTGCGCTAAGTTAGGCAGATTGAGAAATGCCCTATTATAGATATTACCTGTCTACAAGGGGTCTAGTAGGCTCAATATCTCCTATGTCATTATTGAAATAACGAAGGTGGGTAGGACCTACGTATGCAATTTTTTTTGCATCCTCATACTCATTTTCTACATTAACCCAATTATTTTTAGAAATATCATTTGCTTCAAATTCTTCATCTAGAATATTTTCATGATATACTATAGGAGGTTTTATGGTAACCATGGTGACTAGGCGATGTTCCCTCCATATATGAGAAGGGTTGGGGTTAGCTTATTCATTATTATTAATGTCTACCCTAAATCATAGACTTAGATTCTCTAGGAAACTTGCCAACAACTCATCATGTATACAGATGGAATATCCTAGACCAAACTTATTAGTAGGTAATTGGTAATATGGTATATAGGGTGTTATGATACCCTATTCATAAAGACCTAAACCACTACCATGCCAATGGTAGTGATCGAAGTATCTGAGAGAAAAATCAAGGTTTGACATATAATAAATTTTACAATAAAATGATTCATTGTCATGATGGATAATTAGAGATTGCTCTTGGCTAAGTCAAAATTCCCATATATGAAGTTTATTTTATTGGGCAATGGAGGGATGTGGTGTATCCCCATATCTTGTGTGGATTCAATAATTGGCATGAAAGTTACATTCTATAACAAGTATTCTACAAGCCTAGGGTTGACTAAATGGATAGTCACTTGAGGTGTAGATGACCTCGTAGATGAAGCAGGTGAAGTTGGATGAGGTACATCATCCATTAGATAAGGCAAATTTTCTTCCTCCATGGGAGTTGGAATCTCCATCATGGAAAAATTTGGGATGACTTAAGGATCATATATTATAGGTGCTTTTCACTTCTAATTAATTTTAGGATTAGATGATGATGATGGTTTGTTAGAAGCAGCTACTAGTTTGATGAAGGTGGTGGTACTGAGGTAGATGGATCAGTCCACATTGCTTTAATTTTGTGATCAGGATGCTTAATGGGTGAACTATATCTAATGTCTAGATGCATTGACTGTAATATGAACTTCCCCATATTTTTAACCTGATTAACATAATTAAAATATTCATCATATGATGGGACAACATGGACATGTCCTTCATAAACATATTTAATGCATTAATGCAAAATAGAAAGGACAAATTTCATGTATTTGATCCAAGGATGATTGAGAAATATGTTATACTGAATCGGTCCTTCCAACACATGACATAAAATGGAAATGGTTTTTAATCCTACCTGAATAGGCAAGACTATTTTACCAACCGTTGAGCATAATACATCATTGAATGCTCGCAATATAAATGTTTATGCCACTATGTGTGATGTCAGAAGATTGAGATGCTCTACACCATTATTCGTTATGATGTTAATCGATGAGCATGTATAGATCAAAACACACTTGTAAGGTATTCTATTTATGTAACTAATTATATGCAATAGATTATCTGCTATATTGGATGGAATTTGTTTAATTTTATGGTCATAAAAAGTGACCACAGGATCTTGGGGCTGAAAGCTCAATAGATTTAAATGCATTGGGATTTTGGGTTTGAAGCTCAATAGATTTAAGGTTTTATATTAGTGCTTCCCTATGTCTAGGGTATTGTTGAATGAGATCATAAATTGAAATCTTGGTTTAGGTCATATAAATACTTTGATTAAGCCTATTTCTAACGGTAATCATTGATTGTTTTGGTGGACCTGGAAATGGGTTTTACACTGGTCCTTGCTGGGGTGTAGCAGGTATTTGAATGGGAGACACAAGTGGCCTTCTATTGTGTGTTACAATATTGATCATACCTACAAATCCATGTGTTGGTGGATCCATATGTATCTAATTTACTTGTCTGGTTAGATAACCCTTGACCTTGTGAATGGGAAAGGGATCTTTAAAGATTTCCATATGTTGATTATCTAAGGCAAGAAAATTGTTTACCTGTAACTGATTCTTATCAAGCATATTCTATACCATGTTTTTGAAACAATAGCATGTTTGTTTGTCATGTCCATTATGCCTATGATAAGAACAATATAAGTCCTCTCTATACCCTTTCATTTTTGGATGAGCTAGATATAGTAAGCAATTTTTTGGTAAGGTAATCATCTTGGCCTCACATAATCTATTAAAGATATATTCCAAAGACTCAGACAATGACGTGTATGTGCAAGGGGGACGATGTTGCTTGTTTTGACCTTGATTTAATTGGTACTATTTTTTGTACTACACCAGAGGGGGTTGATCCTGATAGTTAGGCTATTATTGTGATTTCTCCACATTGGAAATTTTTAAAATAATTTGATTCATAGGTGCTAGTTTCACCTGACGAGGATTGTTACAGGTGTTTTTGTTCCACTCTTTCTTACAAATATTTATGTCACCCTCTTGGACCTTAATGTCCTTAATGAATTTGGATTGTGCCAAAGACTCTTTGAATGTCCGGTATTGTTGCAATTGAAATACAAGCAATATGTTCTTAGAGCAACTGTTGGTAAATATTTAGGTTATTTTTAAAATAGGAATGGTGAATGGTAGTTTAGATATTGTATTACACCACCTATTACCATAATCCATAACTGGATCATCATCATATTGTCATAGGTTCGACAAGTTAGTTAGGTTGACCTTCTTATTGACTCTAAATAATAAGCGTTCAAGGAAGGCGTTCACTAGTTCAAAAATAGAGATTATATGTTAGGGTATTTAGTTATACAACTTTAAGGTTGCACCCGAGAGTGTTATCAGAAATATGCATAACAATAAAACATCATTATTTTAGAGGTAAAAATACAAGTTCATGAAACTTGTGATATGTTGTTGCGTATCCTTATATCCTCTAAATTTTTCTAGATTAGGCATTTTTAAATACTTAGGGTAAGCGAGAAAAGACACTAACGGATCTAGGGATTGATTATACAATTTTTGCAAGATGGGTTTTTGATAACCTGCTCCATACTTTTCAAATGATTGGATATGCTCTATGAGAACTTTGTATGCCTATTATGAGATGATCTCATTTTCTCAAAGATATTTCTTGGATGTGGGAGGTCAAAGGTTACTATTGGCTCAATATGGTGGATTGTCATCATCTACCATATCCTCACAAGAAAACTTAGGATATTTTTGGTCCTGGTCATCAAATTTCGTCTCTTTGTAGACCTCATATTTCAATGGGTTTGGTTCTTAGTACTATCTTTGCCAAGAATTATACATAGAGGTGTGAAGAGGAAAGGTGTTTGTCTACCTAGGAGGAAACTCTTGATGATACATAGTGCACCTCATGGTGAGTTATTTTCTATAAGTACTAGGCATGGGTATTTATTCCTGAACTATCCTATATGATAGCTCTTCATGCAATATCTATTCTAAAATTATTTCCTCATGTATTATATGTTCATACAACCATTGGTGGTGTAATATTTGTTGTTATGTGTTCTCATGATCTAATTTTTCTTGATAATGATGTAAATACTTCAATTGAGATTATAGCAATTGCTCTCTTTGACTGGTGTTGGGACTAGGAAGCTAATCTATGCGATCTGTTGTATTTGGAATGTGATTTATAATTTTGATACAAGGGTTTTTAGCTATTTTAGTTCATACAGTGGTTATGGAAATCCTATTACCTCGATCAATTGAAGTAGTGTTTATTCTATGTTATAGCCTAGATGTGTTATCCTCATGTAAGGATGACACAAGAGTATGTTGTGCTCGAGTGGAATAATCTTCGTGTGTATGGGTAGGACGAAATACATCTTCATTGTGACCACCCTTAGAATGAGAATGATCAAAATAAGGGGCTCTACGAGTTACATTAGGGCCATATATATAGAAAATCTAGCTTGTGAGTCTTCCAAGGGAAGTCAAGAGGAGTAACTCCCCCATATTGACTAAGTAATGGCATGTATTCTACTATGAGTTCAAAGATATTTATGGATATGTTGGGTACATGAATGTGTGCAACCCCTTTTATGGGCCCCTCACTGGGTGGATCTTGTCTAGATGAAACATGTGATATATGAGGTCTAAAAATATTCTCATCTTGGTCACGGGGAGGTCCCACATGAGTCCTCATAGCAGGGGTTTCTCGATGAGTAGATCCCCTGTAAGTAGAATTGTCTTTGTGATGACTACCTAAACTTCATTCAAGTAAACATAAATCATGTGGGTTGTATCAAAGGTATTTTGGGCCTTCATTTACATTATCAGTAGCCTCAGTCTATAACTAGTCATGGATTCATGTCATGGCCATTTTATATTTATTAGGCATTCAATTAGAAAATAAATAAAGCATACAAATAATTCACTTTTAAATATTGTTTGTGTTTCCTAAGTTGGCTTGTGTGTTATGATTCATTGATTTATTTACCTTTATATTGTTCAAATTTTTGATATAATTGATGTAACACTCAAGTTAAAGGGTTTTCACCTATATGCTCTCACACACTAGCCTAGTCATGAAGTCCAAAATATGAAACCCACCAAAATATGGAGATGAAGCCCATATCTTATGAGGGATCACAGGTCCTACCAGTCCTCACCCAGTGATCGTGGTTAGTGATACACCTTCCAAAGAAGAGTGTGTGCTATTTTCCATGGATACAACTATTCTTGGGGCTAACTTTAGCCAAAATGGGGTTCCAATATCCACAATGTAAGCCAAAAAGGTGGTGATGAAGTCCACCATTTCTGGTCTTGATCAGCGGTTGAATGTGACTTCCAAATCACTAATGTTAAATTTAAAATGTGATGTGTGTGTGGGTTCCTTTTATTTCATGCAAAAGTAAAATGCAACATAGAGCATACCATGATTTTTTGCTAATGCATGAAATAACATTTCAAATTTCTAAATATGTAAATAAAAATGTTTTAATTTTAGAAATTTGATAGTTCAAACCCTAAATGAAAATAGCCTTTAGATAGGCCTCATGCAAGTAAACCCTAACAATCAATTAATTAGGGGCCATAACTATATAAAATGATCTACAAAAAATGTCATTAGACATAGGAATGATCAGATATAGGTGTTGTTGTACCCTGCGGTGTCTAGCAACAGAGGTCATTGTTACCAGTAGCAACCATAGATCGAGAGTTTAAAAATTGAAATTTCACTAAATTTTCTCTACCAAAGCTTGAAATCTCACTTTTTTTGTAAAAAGCAATAAATTCTAGCATAGAGGTACTTACATGTGTAGCCAACATTTTATAAATATGTTGTGAATTTGATTTTATGCACTCTATTCTAAGGTTGTCATAGGGCAACACAATGTCTCTACTGGACGTCAGAGGGTAACATGACTATGCCTATGAGCCATTCTAGCTTAGAACGATGGTACCTATAATTTAAGAAAATAAGAAAACAATAAAACTAAAAGTTAGAGATAAATTAGGAGATTGTGGGAAGAGTCCTGAACATGATTTCCACTATAAAGTAGAAAATATCATGCACCTAACTATGTAATATGCAATCAAATTTATGAGAAATATTAAGTAACCATAATGAAAAAAAGATAAAGAAAATATGATGCCCTTCTCATTAATAATTTGGAATTATCTTTACAAGAGGTTACAAAATATCCCTCTTAGGGATTCACCAATTGATATAATATTACAATATGAAACCCCAAAGGGGAAGGTGCAATTCACAGAGTTCTTGCTCTTCCAAAACTGATTATGGAGGTTTTCCTTGCAACCTATGCTTGATGATGCCAATATTGAGGAATCTTGAGATGATTTGCTCCTGTGGAAACCTGAGATTTGCACATATAAGCAATTACAAGACATTAGTCATAAATTTGGAACCTCTCAAGATGAGGTTTGTTTCCATGATATGCAAATTGAAATAAGAATGCTTAAAACAGTAAAATAAATGCATATAAATGGAATGAAAATATGCTAAACTAGGTTAGAAATCAAATTGAAAGCTAATAAAACTGATCTAATTGAGAAAATAGAGCAAATTAAAAGTCACCACAAGGTCATCATGGCTCAAAATGGATGGATCTATTGACTGTAAAAGGGTTCGGTGGCTCTACCTGTGGGACGCTATTGGGCACATTGGCTGCGTAACAAAGATCTTTTTCTTTGTGCTCGATGTGGGGTGATGTTTGATTCAACTATAAAGTGGGCTAATGTTCTTGGTGAGTTCTTGAAAAATGACTTAAAGGTGGAAATGGATGAAAAATCAAGATTTTTTATGGTGAATAATGATGAGATTTTCTCTTCAAGCTCCAATGCACTTCATGATGAAATATGGGCAGCACCTTGATGCTTATGAGAGATTGCTCTCTCTAATAGACAATTTGACAACACTTCATTATGAAGAATTGGGGATATCACAATCTATTTTGGTAACACTTTGTTGTGGAAGACAACCAGGGTTTGGATGAAGGAAATGCTCCATTTATATATTTATCTCAACTGTAATATTGGCTTGCTGAATAGCCAAGATCAAGATTTAGTTAGGATTAAGGAGACCACACGTCATTTCTGGAAGCTTCTTACCCATAATCATTCAATATCAGTTGCCTTGTAATGGATTTTACTTGGCTTAAGGAGCCCAATTTTGTTACAGGTGAGGCCATCCTCGACAAGCATAACTCGATTTGGGTCCATCATTGGATTCAACGGCTACCAGGAAGCTGCTAATGGGGACAACAACCTAGACTTTAAAGGGTAAAATTACCCTATTTGAGTGGTTAGAGCAACTATTAGGTTTTGGGAAGGCCCAAGATTATTCATATGGCCTGAAGATATGTCCATATGAGTAGCCTCCTCAACATGATGTGTTTAAGGTGTATACAAATGACCCTTTTTGAGATGCATTGTGTGAAAGCACAACATTGAACAAAAATAGACAACCTAATGTCACATCACAGGTTGATTATTGTTTTTTTGTGGCATGATCACAATTTTATGAGGAGCTTCAACACATTGGGTAGCTACAAATAGATTAAAGGGAAAATTAAACAAATATATCAATAATTTTATTTTCAATAAAAAAACTACTAAGATATTGTGCATTATTAATAATGAATGAAAATAATGCAATAAGAATAATAATAATAATTAAAATAATAGTAGCAAATTTTATAAATGTTTCAATGCATCACCATATTCATTGATAATCCTTAGGTAATAGTTGGAATGGTTACATATTTATGCTTGTAAGAATAACACTATGAAAGAGGATCATGATCCTTAAGTTGTTGATTATCTAGATTCGTTCTTAACATGTAAATAATTAGTGATGCAAAGTTTTGTTAGGTCATGCTCAAATTTATTTTTATGTTTAAAAAATGTTGTATTATTTCTTCAACTAAAGAGTTCCATTTTATTTTACACTTTGTTCTAGTATTGTTATAGTATTTTATCTTTTAGGTATTTTAATTTATAAATAACAAAGACTATTAACAACATTTACAATAATGCTAGGCTTTAAAATGTGTCAAATTTTTAATTAAGTTATTTAGATTTAAAATTATTACTTTTAACTTGAGATTTTAAGAAAGCTCATGTAAATCTAAACATCAAAATATTGAATAACAAAATTGTAAGATCTAGCATGACCTATTACTCATCATGTGACCTTCCATAATATTCATCTATTTATTAAGATTTTATTTTCCATGTTACACTATTAAATTTTGTAATAATATGTACGAATCAATAAAATCAAAATATCAACTCAAACCTTATGCAATAGAAATCAAAGGAAAAACTAAAAAAATGATAAAAAAAGGGGGTTCTTTTGAGGAATCACATAAATGCTCACAATGATATGTTGGTGATATTACATTAGTTGGTTGTATAATACTTTAGGGAATGTTTATTTAGAATAGGGTGTGATTAATATTTGAGTGAGTGTGTTTAATATTTAATTTATAGTATGTGTCAAAGTGTGAAGTGTGTGAGGTGTCAAGAGTGCAAGTGTGAGTTAGTGAAGAGTCATGTAAGATATCATGTGTGAGTTATATAATTATGAGATACTTTATCATTATGAGAGAAGAGGTAAGGTCAAGAGACATGCATGTGGAGAGTCACATGTAATTATATATTGATGACAAAGCATTGTAAAAACCATCTAACTAACATAGCTTCATGCATGTTATAGTAGACTTTATTAATAATATATTTAGTATTTCGTGTGTCTATTATTGTGAGCATTATTGTGTGTGATTATTTGACGTTGGAGAAATTTACCTATGAGATAATCAAGCATATTTTCCATCAGTGATATTAGAGTCATATTGGTTCATTACTGCAATTGAGACATTCCTTATTGTAATAAGTGATTTTAGAAGATATTGTAGATGGATATATGACTAGAATATATTTAGATAAGTGAAAAAAATATGTTGTGAATAATTAGATATGAAGAAGATTGAAGGAAGAAAAATAATGAAAGGGGAAGGTTGAAGGAAGAATCAAAAGATTGGTTGCAGGATAATATTAGAGAAACTACGATGGAAATATTGTTGATTAAGGATATTGTAGACAAAGAAGATTGATATTGGAGAAGAATTTGTGAATATTGGAATAATAAGAATATAGAAAAGAAGGGTTGAGGTCACCCAAAATTATAGAAGCAAAGAAGAATGCCAAGTAGGGCAAATTTAAATTTATTCAAGAAATTTATTTTGGAAGACATTTGAATTAAAGTGTTTTAATTATTGGATAATTTTAAAAGAATTAATACTATTTCTAGAGATATGAGACTAATATTTTTGGAGGAAGAAGTTTGAATTAATTTAGAGGAGATGGATTAAATTTATTAGAGAATGTTTTATTGAGGAGAATGACAAAATTCAAAGTTTGTTGGAGTGTTTCTAGTGGTGAGAAACTACTAGAATTGAGGAAGTTGAGAGAAGATAGATAGTCTATAAGTAATTTTTAGAAATAATAATAAATAATAGTATTTTATTATTACAGATATTACATGCAAGAGAATCAAACTTTACATGGAGAAAAAATGTTATAAAATTCTTCAAATTTTTTTAATATTGCAATTAAATTTATTTTTTGATTGATGAGAATAATTAAAGTAGTGGACATAAATTATTTATTCTCTACTATGGGGATGGTGTTGTGTATGGTCAAAGCATAGATTTCTAATTTTTCCTCAATGCTACAACTTTTGTACCAACATGACCAAAGAAAGTTAAAAATAAAAATAAAGAGCATTACAAAGCTCGTCTGAAAGAATAAATTTTCTTTCTACTATGTTTTCCTTACTTTATCCATTAAATTTTCAAGTGGTTGCAGTACCAACAACAAGATCGTCTTAAATATGGTGTAAGGAAATAGGTTGAAAAAAAGAAAAAAATATCCAAGAAAATATTTGAAATTTATTACAGATGTAATTTGGCATATAGTGAAGGAGGTTGGCATTATGGATGGGCTGTAGAGAAGATTTTGTGGAAAGAACGTTTAGAAAATTATATTCAATTATTGAAGGTCATGTTCATAGTTTACTCTTAGGTGGATCTCCTCTATACAAATATACATAGGGGTTCATTAATATATGCCTTAGGGAAAAAATTTTGCAAGGATACAATATTGTGGAGACATATGCTGAAGTGACATCTTTAGACGGGAATGATTCAACCATTGGTCATGCTGGTCAATTTATGACAAATGATTTAGCCTTACCTTAGGGAGAGATTTCCATTGGTATAACAAATGTAAATCTAGGATATTTCAAGAGAAAAGCTAAAACTAATGAGGATTACAAGTTGGATCGGAGCGGAACATGATGGTTTTATACGAGAGATATAGGAGATTTAATCCTAATGGCTATTTTGAGGTTATTGATCATAAGAAGGACATAGTAAATCTTCAACATGAAGAACATGTTCTATTGGGAAAGGTTGAAGAAAATTTGGTAGTGAGCCATTATGTGGAGAATATAATACTTCATGTTGATCATTTCCATATGTATCTTTACTGTTTTCGTTGCAAATAGCACTTGAAATTTGGGTCTAAAATAAGATGCTTATTTACAATGGTATTTTTCAAAATAAGGAAGTAATTATAGAAATTCACATGTCACTTTTGAAGGTTTTAAAATAGGAAAATACTAAGAACTTCAAAATTTCCAAAATAAATAATGTTACTTTCACACCCATGGAATCTTGAGACCAATCTCATGACAACTCTAAAATTGAAGTGAGAGGTTATAAAGTAGACATACATAACATGAAAGAGACATGATTTATTAAAATCATTACTACAATGATGTGATGGATGCCTACATTAGTGGGTTAAAATAAAATTTAGTGATATTTTTTTTCTTTTTTTAAATTTACATGGTGGAATCGGTAGCCGCCACAAATTCGGGAAGGCTGTCCAGCTTTTCATGGCCTCCACAGTATTCTGCGCTGTCCGCCCCAGAAGCCGCCACACAGATCTTCGCGTAGTCTAGTGATATTGAAAAATTAAAAAAATAATATTTTAAAAGCAAATATTACCAAAGAATATAATATGGTGAGGCGTTTTTGATATTACAATATTTGGTTGTGTAATAGTTTAGGGAGTGTTTATTTATAATAGGGTGTGATTAAATATTTTAGTGGGTGTGTTTAATATTTAGTTTATAGTATGTGTCAAGGTGTGAAGTGTGTGAGGTGTCAAGAGTGCAAGTGTGAGTTAGTGAAGATTCATGTAAGGTGTCATGTGTGAGTTATGTAATTATGAGATACTTTGTCATTATGAGAGAAGAGGGAAGGTCAAGAGACATGCATGTGGAGAGTCACATGTAATTATATATTGATGACAAAGCATTGTAAAAATCATCAAACTAGCATAGCTTCATGCATGCTATAGTAGAATTTATTAATAATATTTTAAGGTATTTTTTGTGTGCATTATCGTGTGTGATTATTTGGCCTTGGAGAAATTTACTTGTGAGATAATCAAACATATTTTCCATCAGTAATACTACATTCATCTTTGTTCATGGTTGCAATTGAGACATTGCTTATTGCAAGAAGTGGTTTTAGAAGATATTGGAGATGGAGAGACAAATAGAACATATTTAGAGAAGCAAAAAAATATATTATGAATATTTGGATGCAAATAATACTAAAGAATGAAAGAGGAAGGTTGAAGGAAGAAAGGAAATATTGGTTGGAGAAAAATATTGGAGAAGCTATGATGGAAATATTATTGATTAAGGATATTGTAGACATAGAAGATTGATATTGGATAAATATTTGTGAATATAAGAAGAATAAGAAAGTAGAAAAAAATTGTTAAGGTCACCCAAAATTGTAGAAGCAAAGAAGATTGCCAAGTAAGGAAAATTAAATTTATTCAAGAAAGTTATTTTGGAAGACATTTGAAAGTTTTTTAAAATATGGAGAAATTTAAAAGAATTAATACTATTGCTAGATATATAAGAATAATATTTTTGGAGGAATAAGTTTGAATTAATTTAGAGGAGAAATATTAGTGGATTCGATTTATTGGAGGATGTTTGATTGAGGACAAAGTTCAAAGTTTGTTGGAGTGTTTTTTTTAGTGGCGAGAAACTACTAGAATTGAAGAAGTTGAGAGCATACAAATAACATGTAAGTAAGATTTAGAAAGAATATTGAATGATAGTATTTAATTATTATAGATGTTACATGCAAAAGAATCAAAATTTACATGGAGGAAAAATGTTATAAAAATATTTAGTTTTTTAATACTGCAATTAAAGCCATTTTTTGACTAATGAGAATAATTAAAGTAGAGGCCTTGAATTATTAATTATCTACTATTGGGATGGTATTGTGTATGGTCAAACCATGAATTTTTTCCTTGATGCTACAAGTTTTTGTACTAGCATGACCAAATAAAGTTAAAAATAAAAAAAGCTGGTTAGTCTTTTGGCTAGGGTTTCAGAAGTTTGGAGGTGCTTCAGAGGAGATCTGAGGAATCAAACTGGGGTTTCAGAAGCTGAGGTAGAGGGCTGTGAATAGTAAGGATCATGGCCAAGAATGGGGGAAATAGGTACTTCGGTACCAAATCCTCCAAACGAAGGAATTTCATTTCGGGATAAGCTATGTGGAACCTAAGATAGTTTCAACGACTGTCAAACACAAGCAAAGAAAATCATAAACACCATGGGGAAGCGACAAAAGGAGGATTCTCTGCCTGGGAGGGTGAACGGATGTCTACCACAAGCAAAAGAAATACCGATGTTGGAAATAGCTGAGGACTGGGTAGCTGAGGATATTGTTTATAAGTCAAAACACAACCTGATAGGTAAATTTGTGGGTTTCAAACCATCTGTGCACTTCCTCCACACATGGATAAGGAAACAATGGCATCTGGAAGGAGAATATGAAATTCTAACTCTCACAAATGGGTATTTTTCTATGGAGTTCACATCGGTGGCAGATCGACAAAAAGTATTTGAGGGAGGACCATATCATCATGGACCAGCGGGACTATTCTTGCAGCCATGGAAGATGGGATTTGACCCGAGGGTGGAACCGACAGCAGTACCAATATGGGTAAGATTATTTGCCCTTCCCCTTGAATTTTGGAAAGAGGAGATACTTGAGGCAATAGGCAACTTATTAGGGCATTATCAAGGTAGATCAAGAGAAACAGTTTTAGGAGGATCAACAATGTTTGCTAGGGTTTGTGTAGAAATGGACCTCAGCAAACCTCTTCCAACAGAGATAGACCTAAAAATAGGGGATTTTGTCTGGCACCAACAACTGGATTATGAGGCTATTCCATTCAGATGTCGGGTGTGCCACGCTCCTGGACATCTAGCTAGAATGTGCCCAACAGTTAAGGATCATCAATCTGAACAAGAGGGGACAAAAGAAAATTTTAACATGGCAGGTCAATCTCTTCAGCAAAAGGGAAATCAAAAGGAAGGGAAAGGCCCAATAGATTCTGAGGGTTTTCAAAAAGTAATGAGAAGGCCAAACAAAAAAAATCAGCACAATAACCAGAGACAAGGAGAAAGAGTTGTAAGAACAACCAATAGATATGAGATATTCAAACAACTGGGAAACTTGGAAACCGAAGGAGATTTTCAAATGGAAGGGTTAGAGGAGGATACTCAGCAAGTCACAATAGTTGATCAGGAACAATATTCCAATCTAGTGTTAGGGAACAAGCAAGGAGCAAGACCAGACACAACCTCTCTCATGGAAGAGGAGATTCAACCCACAAGAGAGACCATAGGAGGGGAAATAGAGCAGAGGATGTTTTTGACACAAGAAATAGAGATGAAAGAAGGAAATAAGAACAAAGAAAGCCCTACTCTAGGAATTCATCAAGTGGAGAAGAAACAAAAACCAAACCAATCTGCAGGGAGGAAGTCAAACAAGGAAAATATGGAGGAACAGGGAAGAGATTTGAGCCAGAACGGAAAGGTAAAATCGATGGCTGATTTTTTCTCTCCTAATTCTCAATGATATTAATCACTTGGAATGTGAGGGGTTTAGGCGATCGCCCTGGACAAAAGGCAGTCAAAAATATTATCATAGATATGATTCCAGATATAATTTTGTTACAGGAAACCAAAATGCAAGGAGAAGACTTACAAAAAATAAATAGGAGGATATGGTAAAAAGGAGAGATCCTTACTCAATCGTCACAAGGGAAATCAGGTGGATTGGCCACTATGTGGAATCACCAACTGTTCCTAGAGATAGGGGGGCCTCTACGAGAGGGGTGTTGATGGTCCGGTTACAAAATAGGGAAACTGGAAAAATTTGGACTATAGTGAATTTTTATGGAGCACAAACAGTTAGATTACAGAGGGATCAATGGGTAGCCATCCAGACTTTCAAACAAAACTATCGAGGGGACCAATGGATTGTGGGAGGAGACTTCAATGCAAAGCTTAGAATAGAGGAACAACAAGGAGGCAGAGCCATGCTTGAGGAAAAGGACAGGTTTTTTTTAGCAAAAACATGTCAAATGAATCTAATAGATATCCCAACTGTGGATAGCTCCATGACTTGGACTAACAGAAGAAAGGAAGGTGAGATGGTCAAATCTTTCTTGGATCGTTTCTTCATGGGGGAGGAATTATATTTGCATACCAAGCATCAAGCAAGGGTCATGGATAGGCTTTCTTCAGATCATTTTCTAGTAAGTTTAACCATAGAAGAAGATAATCATAAAGTTGTGGGAAATTTTAAATTTGAGCTATGGTGGCTGAAAGATGAGGAGCTAGGGGACCGTATAAAGGAATGGTGGAAATCAGGGAAACCAAGATTTGGGACAGCCCAATTCAAACTCCACAAACAACTAAAATATGTAAGGACCCAACTAAAGGAGTGGAGTAAACGGAAGAAGGAAATAACTAGAATCCAAAAGAATGAAATCAAGGATCAAAAGGAGAAGATTGCTCAAGAGATAAGACAAGGAACTATCACAGAAGAACTGTTACAACGTGAGGCATAAATTATTAGAAAAGAGGAAGCTTTGGAGGAACAAGAAGAAATCTATTGGAGGCAAAGAGCCAGAATCACATGGTTAAAGGAGGGGGACCAAAATACAACTTTCTTCCATAAGACAGCAACAACCAGGAGACAACAAAATAGAATTATGGGTCTTACAGATATGATGGGTCAGGTAAAAACCAGTGGAAGTGAAATGAAAAGTATAGCAAATCAGTACTTCCATACACTTTTTAGCAGTAATGAAAATTTGAATGCAATATGGTAGGAGAAGATACTAGAAGCAATTCCACAATTAGTTAAACCTAAACACAATAAATTATTAATGGAGGAAATTTCTTTGGAAGAAACCTCACAGATCATACAAAAAATGCAAACAGGAAAGACTCCAGGACCAGACGGATTCCCCATTGAATTTTATCAAAATTTTTGGGAAATTGTGGGCCAAGCAGTGGTGGAGGCAATCGGAGGAAATCAGACAGAGTAAGCAAATGTTAAAAGCCTTGAATCATACTTTTATCACTTTGGTTCCTAAGGGCCCATCTAGTGAGATAATTGATAATTATAGGCCTATTTCACTATGTAATGTAGTATACAAGATATTAACAAAGCTTATGGCAGAAAGGTTGAAACAATTTTTACCAAATCTGATTTCAAGTGAGCAAGGTGGTTTTGTTGAAGGCAGACAAATTCTAGATGGAATAGTAGTGGCCCAGGAGGTGATACACACAATGTCAAAACAAAAGGACCCAGGTATGTTTATTAAATTAGATCTTTCTAAAGCCTATGACAGAGTAGACTGGTCCTTTATGCAAAAGATTTTAGAAAAAATGGGCTTTGCAGAGGGGTGGAGAGATTGGGTAAGAGCCTGTACACAAACTACATCATTCTCAGTTCTGGTAAATGGCAGTCCCTCTCCCATGTTCACAGCAGGAAGGGGGCTGAGGCAAGGGGACCCTCTCTCCCCTTACCTTTTTATCCTTTATGCAAAGGGTCTCGGGAGACTGTTAAAAAAAGGGAGACAAGAGGGGAGGTTAAAGGGCTTGAAAATAAGTTCTCAAATTGAGATAAATCACCTCCAGTTTGTGGATGATACTGCTCTTATTAGTCAAGCCAATCTCATAGTAGCAAGAAACATAAAATAAGTTTTAGATGGGTATACTCAAGCTATTGGGCAAACTTTTAATGAAAAAAATCTCAAATTGTTTTTTTTAATACAACGAAGAGGGTGAGAAATAAAATTATACAATTGTTGAAATTCATGGAAACTCCTTTACCCATACAGTATTTAGGAGTACCTTTATCTGCAAAGAAAACAAAAAGTAAAGAGTGGAAAGGGTTGATGGATAGACTTCAAGCTAAGCTGAGCAACTGGACTCATAAATGGCTAAGCTTAGGAGGAAGGCTGACAATGATTAAAGCTGTGCTACAAGCTCTTCCAGTTTATAAATTTTCTGTACTTCAGGCTCCAAAGAGAATTCTAAAAGATATTGACAAACACACAAGAAAGTTTTTGTGGTCAGGTGCAAGGGAAGAACAAAAAATAGCACTAGTGGGTTGGGAGAAGATATGCCAACCAAAAAAACAAGGAGGATTGGGGATAAGATCAGCTTTCCAGAGCAGCAAGGTACTAGCTGGGAAGCTATATTGGAGATGGATTACAGCTACTGGGGGTTTATGGAGTAGACTCTTACAAGCTAAATATTACCCAGGAGTGGATGAGAAAAACATTCCAAGATACAAAGTGGAAGGAGAGGGATCTACCATATGGAGGACAATGTTAGTAGGCCAAGAGTTAATAAAGCCATACCTATATTGGTGGTTAGGGGATGGAAAGGATGCTTTATTTTGGGAGGATTCATGGAATCAATCACAACCAATTATTCAAACATTCCCAGAGATGGAGAGCTGGAAATCAGAGCTCCAAAAAGCAGGGTGGTGGAAAGCCTCTTACTATATGAAATCATGGAATCAACATGTGCCAAATTTATTATAGTGGAAACATCCCCAAGAATGGCCAGTGAGGGGTACAGAGGAACTAATGGAAAAACTGTGGAGATATCTTCAAAGAAACCCAATTCAGGATGGTTCTAAGAGGGATATACTTGGATGGGGAGAAAGTAAGTTGGGAATTTATAAGGCAAAGGAGGGATACAAGGTAGTTTGTGGATACGAGATTACCCCATCACCCTTTCCATGGAAATTTGTCTGGCAAAAGGAAGGATGGCCAAAAATTAACATTTTCTCATGGTTGATTAACCACAAAAAGTGCTTGACTTTTGATAATTTGATAAAAAGAGGTTTCTTTGGGCCCTCTAAATGTGTTTTGTGTGGAAAGGCAGAGGAGACCTTGAATCACCTATTTTTTGGGTGTTCTTTTGCTAAAGACATATGGATCAATTGGTGGAGACAAATGAGACAACATTGGGAAGTTTTTGAGAGCCAGGAAAGCTTTTATGAGAAATGGAAACAGTGCAGCTTTAAGACTAAAACAATGAAAATTGCATGGAAACTAGGACCTAGCTTCATATGGTGGCAGTTATGGCTAGAACGAAATGCACGCATATTTAGATCAGAGCATAGAACAAGGGAGCAAGTATGGGAGAGTATTATGAGCAAGGTAACAGAAACACTATTTATTAGATTATAGGAGGAAAAAAATATAAAAATGGAGGAAGTGATTATTCTACGGAGCCTTGGAATAACTGTAACAGAGAAACAAATTAAGGATGGGTACACAGGTGTGATCCCCTTGAATAAAATAGAGTGGAGGCCACCTCCTAAAGAGTGGGTGAAGGCAAACACAGATGGGGCTTCTACTAAAAATCCTGGGAAAGCTGGTTTTGGTATTATCATGCGAAATTGGAAAGGAGAACAGGTGTATTGGAGAGCAGAAGGCATGGGGGAGGCAACCAATAATGAAGCGGAAGGACAGGAGATCTTGTCAACATCAGTGATAGCTACAAATCTACAGTTACATAAGTTGTGGATAGAGACAGACTCTCAGGTATGGGCTGGAATATTAGATCCGATAAGGCCCTTTCAGGTGCTAGGAATTGGAGAGAGAAGGAAGGTGGAAGCAGTCCAGAAGATCTGGCAAGTTTTTCAAGATGTTTTTATTACACATATAAAGCGAGAGGGAAATAGGGTGGTAGACTATTTAGCAAAATGGGGAAAAGATCTGGAGAAAGGGCAATATGTGGACTCTCAGATGGAAAATCAGATAAGCTTGTGCCAAAGAATCCAAGGGATGCAGGAGGTGATACAAGCAGATAGTAGAACAAGAAGAGTAGACAGTGAGTCTAATGAATCTATCACAGTTAGGCCACAGAGCAACACAACATGAAGATAAATGGATAGTTTACGAAATTCAGATAAATTGGATAAACTGGAATTCAGCTATGGTAGTGCTGAGGGTATGGATATCTGCATTATGTAAGGTAATGTTTTATGGGTAATTTTTGAGCTAGGAGGGATTGGAGGAGGATTTTCTGTCTCCCTTGATGCCTGTCCAGTTCATTTTACCTTGTAATACAGCTTCTATAAATATAACATATTTTTTCATTTTTTTCAAAAAAAAAAATTAAAAATAAAAAGAAAGAGCATTACAAAGCTCATGTGAAATACAAGTTAATGTTATCATGTGAAAGAACAAATTTTCCTCTCTACTATGTTTTTCTTACTTTATCCATTAAAAAATCTAATGGTTGCAGTACCAACAATATTAGATCATCTTAGATATGGTGTAAATAAAATAGTTGAAACAAAGAAAAAAATATCCTTCAAATTCTTTAAAATTTCTTACAAATGTAATTTTGTAGCTAGTGAAGGATGTTGGAATTATGGATGGGATGTAGAGAATATTTTTTGGAAAGAACTAGTGTTTAGAAAAATATGTGCAATTCTTAGAGGTCATGTTCACAGTTTACTCCCAGGTGGAGATCCTCCATAAAAAGATACATAAGGGTTCATTAATATATGCCTTGGGGCAATAATTTTGTAAGGATACAGTCTTATGGAGACATGTACTGAAGCAACATATTTAGACTAGGATGATTCAATATTTTGTTGTGTTGGTAGATATATTAAAAATGATTTCCCATTGCCTTAGGGATATTGTCATTAGTAGAGAAAATGTAACTCAAGGATATTTCAAGAGAAAAGCTAAAACTAATGAGGTTTACAAGATGTATGAGATAAGAACATGATGGTTAAATACGATAGATATAGGTAAATTTTATCCTAATGGCTATCTTGATATTATTGATCATAAGAAGCACATATTAAATCTTCGACATGGAGAACGTGTTCTATAGGGAAATGTTGAAGCTATCACAACCCAAAATCCCTAACGCATCTATGAGACTTTTTTTTTGAAATTCAAGTAAGTAGAACTAAGGTTTTTCTTGTGGTCATAATGTCCCTTAATTGAGCTATTTGTCTCCTCATCATGAAAAAAATTCTTAACTATTGCATACAATATGTGGTATACAAATTCTTATATCCTTACATATGTCTTTCTATGCAAGTGTACTGGGTGAAGTGAAAGATTAAGATATCAAGCTCATCCTTACAATGATCTACTTCACTTCAGTCCATAAAAAAAAAAAAAATTCCAATATCTACACCATACATATGTCCTTTTATGTAGGTGTATTGACTATGTGGAATAAATTTACTATCAATCTCATCATCATGATGAGCTAGTCTTGTACCAGTAAGTCTTTTTCAATTTCTAAATCAAGGATACAATCCATTAAAAATTTATCATACCACTAGGTTTTATCATGAACAATCTCTAGTCCTAGTGTAATGAGCAATACCTATTCATTATCCTCTTCTACCTTTAATATAGACATAAATATTAGCATGAGTTTCTCTTTAAATGAACCTTCATCAAAAGTATACAAAAATGATTCATAAAGGTTTATCTTCAAGTATTTATTTAAATTAATGATTACTTGTAAATTATCCAAATTATTTGCTAAATAAAAATACAATCTAATATCAAGGTTTACCATATAAAGCATATAATTGTTCCATAGAGTCCATATCAAACAAATAATGCATAACTAATTAACATATTAATCCATAATAATTTATCCATTTATTTACAAAACATGGAAATTTCATTAAAATTACAATCATAGTGCACCATAGAAAAATAGACACCACACATAGTCATACAATATCTCATTTACCCTAAGAACCCTCACAAGAAATAAAACCAACCTTGAAATTTTTCTTCATTAAATTCATAAAATATTTAATTCCTTACATTGGATAAAAACACCCCATAATGCCTTTACATCCAACTAAGGAGTTCCATAATATTTATGGCTTACAACATGAATTATTCCTTTAATTCATGTATATATATTTATCCATAATTTGAATCAAAGGAAACTCATGATGCCTTTCCTATCCACAAGAATTCTAAAATTCTTATGGTATTACTATATAAACATGACCTTAGTTTAAATATAACAATCTGATTTCATATTCAGATTTCATAAGCACAATAGAGTTCCAAAATTTAGATTTCATAAATATAATATTATTCCAAATTCATATTTCATAAACACAACCAGGTTCTAATTTTAGGTTTCGTCATCCAAACATTAGCACATTGCAAGATAAATAGAGAAAACCTCATATTCTCTTTCATTGGAATTATGTTTCTATAAAATAAACCCTCAATACTCTTTCTAATTAAAACTGTGTTTAAAACATGCCTATTTCCACTAGATAGAGCAATTATTATAGCTAAAGGAAATACTCCTTGTTATATTTTGTATATAGTGGGCTTCACGCCCTTTAAACTAAGAAACTTCCAATTCTATAATTACTTCAGCAATAGCTCAATAGATTTATGTATGAAACTAAAATATCACAACCCCTTTTTAATCTATCTCAACTTAAATACATCATGTACCCAAGGATAAATTAATCATGGACCAACTATCTTCACCAATTCATTTTTCTAGGAAACTCCATCATGAGATTCAAAGGTGATATATTATTTTCCATGGCATGTACCCAAGGATAAATTAATCATGGATCATCTATCTTCACCAATTTATTTTTCTAGGAAACTCCATAATGATATTCAAAGGTGATCTATTATTTTCCATGGCTAGAAGGAATAAAGTCATCTCTTTGAACATGGATATGGTATGATTGTATAAAGTCAATGGATTCCAAAGCAAACATGTAGCAATATTAACTTCACTTAAACTATTGAGTCACCTTACCTAAAATGAAAAGTCTATATTTTTATTCCCTCACTACTAACAAAAACTCAAAATAAATCCAACACACATTAAATCTTTCCAAAATGAAACTATAAATTCAAGGAGCTATCTCCCCTTCTATTCATTTGAATGGAATAATAATATGGAGTATTCCAAGTAACACTAGGGTATCATCAATATCTGAAACAAACATAAAGTCACTAAGGTTTCCTATGTACACCCACAATACTTCTATTGGGTTTATTGGAGCATCCAAAAGGTCATAACTAATCCAAATATAATAAATACCATAAATATAAAAAATTTTGAATTTAAATTTAACAACATGACCTACAACAATCTTTCATCCACAATTTTCTTAACATGAAAATGACTTCACCCACTATTTCACAACCAACACAAATACTATGTGACTAACTAATATGGGTATTTTTTCATCCATTTTATCACTGTACTATGTATCAAATTCAAATAAAAATTCAACACAACCATGCTACCCAAGTTGGACATAGTAAAAAGGATAGTCTTGCACACCATGGGTAAAATACCTGGGTATTTTCACTCTAAGACTTCAACGTTCTTCATTGAATGCTCTTGAAAATAAATTTGGTACTTTGCTAATATCTTAATACCAAAATCTCTCGAGAGAATTAAACACCCAAGAGAGCAATAATACACACCCACTAAAATGGCTATGAATTATCTAAGCAACAACTATTATGGTACTTAACAATTTGAGAGGTAAATAAGCAATATTACTGATATTTTAAAGGTAGATTATATTTAATGAATCTTACCATGAAAAAAACTCTGATGCAAACCAATATTATAAAACAAATGTTTAAAGTCTAGCATAAAAAAAAAATCAACAAAAGCTACTTGATAAACACGAGATAAATTCAGAAATGTTCTTTGGTGACAAATCTTGATTTTCTTTAGGTTTTCTCATTTCTTTTCCTTCAACTTCTATTCTTCCCAAAATATCCTTCTGAATGTTCTCTTCTCTTTTCCATCCCTCAAGGAAGGTAATAGGTTCCTCTTCCCTTTTGAATTCAGTCAGGTCATTTCTAAGTGTAAGTTTTATCCATTTGCCAACTATGCGCATTCTCCTCATACTTTGAAGTACACCGAAGCAATGAAAAGCTCTTCAATATTCAATAAAATGGCCATTTTAGATGTTCAAACCTATATATCTATTCCAAGGTTTTAACAACATGAAAATGATTTAATATTATACCCTTTCGATTTCCATCTCAACAATAATCTCCACCATAAAGCAAGGTGGCATCCAATTACTCCAAACCAAAACATTAGGTCCCTACTAAATGAGTTTCGCTTCCAAAATATATTTCCTTCCATGGTGGATGAAACAAGAAGCCTTACTATAACATTAATGAAAGACTATTCATTATTAATTTCTAGAAATTAATATTGCACTCTCTTTCATTATTTATACTAAATCAATATTGCTAATCAAAATTCAAGTTCCCTTTTAACTTTAATGAAAGAATAGATAATAAACTCAAGCACTTATTCTTCTTTGTGAGGAATATTTTATATCAAGTAGAATTTCATCTAAGCTAAGATCACCATGCAACAAACAAGTTCCATATTAACTTGGTTTATTTCCTTCATGCAACTCATAATATGCACTATAGGAAAGAGTAAATATCTCTGTTACCCTTGAGCGATTTTGTGAAAGAATCATCACATATTTTTCCTTTTCATGGTATCTCATTCTTGATGGCTAGTTCTTTCTTCCATCCATGAGAAAATGTATTCATAAAAAAGTGTAAATCTATTAGCAACATCATATTATTCCTATATATTTATATTTTATAAAAACTAAACATGAATAATCAGTCATTCATCAACAAAATACATCATATTTTCCTATAAAATATTTTCCTTACAAAAATAAAACATGAAATAGTCAATCATTCCATCAACAAGATATCATATCAGTTCACAAATCCATTATGTGAATAAGTTTTCCAAGGGAGGGTCATGACATCCTACCCCCTTTAGGCTTAACACAATCCTCTGTGTTTCATCAAAGTTCTCATCATAGAAATAAAAATTACATCTCATTTTCAAATAGGAATGAAAATTGTTTTTGCATATATACCACTTTTCTTTCAAGTAGTACTTATCTTGGAATAGCAGTCCCACTGGACCTTACATTGTTCCATATTCCCCTTCATCATTGATTTGGAATAAAAATCAAGGATATTCATTGGACATACCTCAATGGCATCTAAGTCCAACATCTACAATTTAGAGAAATCCTACACATGATCAGGATTGGAAATGTATTTTATAAGAAAATATTTATGAAAGGTGTCATAAATATTCAACAAAATAGGTGGTAAGGTGAGTCTATACATCACCTTACCACCTTACCAAGTACAACCTGATCCTCTATATTATCCCATGTCAACAATGTTCTACACCTTATACCATACAAGGCTTCGAATGGAGCCATGCCTAGGGTCAAATGGTGACTATTGTTGTAAGTGAATTTTACCAGGTGTATATAGTCTTCCCATAATTACTTATGATCCATATAATACATGCAAATCATATTCTCCAACACCTGGTTCACCCTTTCAATTTGCCCATCAGTATCTGGATGATATGCAAAACTAATATTTAACCCAGTACCTATGGCATAGTGTAGGGCTTACCAAAACTCATACGTGAACCGAGAATCCCTATTTGAAATAATCACCTTAGGAAAATCATGAAGCCTAGATATTTCTTTGGAAAATATATTAGCCATAATCACGATATCATCCTTGGTTTTTATTGGTATAAAATGAGCAACCTTGGTCAATCTATTGACCACTATAAATATTGCATCATGTTGGAACCTAGTTTTAGGAAAATCCAAAGTTAAATTCAATGAAATCACCTACCATTTTTGCATAGGTATGTCATGTGGATAAAACAAACAGGTAGGGTGTCTATGTTCCACCTTAACTTTCTGGCATTCAAGGCATTGGGCAATGAATTATGTGATTTTCCTCTTCATTCTTGGCTAGTAAAAAGTTTTCTTCATGTTTACCCTCATATTGGCTCCCTTGGGTGAGAAAATTAAGGGGATATATGTGCTCAATATATGATCATTTTCTTTAGATCATCTAACTCAGGATTGATTACCCGATCCTTGAACCATAGAAAACCATCCTTGTTGCAAAAATTATTGTTTTCTTAAAGTTTATTTTTATTTTATCTCGAATTTGGTTGCAATAATAATCTTGATATTGCATTTATTTTACTTGATCTATCAAATCTACATGGATGTGGGTCAATGCAACAATGTATTTTATCTTACTTAAAGCATCCACAACCTTTTTTCCCTTTCTTTGATGTATTCGATCTTAAAATCATACTTTAGGAGGAACTCCATCCATCTTCTTTGCCTAGCATTAAGTAAAGGTTGAGTAAATATATACTACAAAATATGATGGTTGGCTCTCTACTTAAATGGTCTTCCCACTAGATAATATCACCAAACTTTGAGAGCATACACAATCTGTTGGTAGTTCTAGGTCATAAGTAGCATAGTTGACCTCATGCCTCTTGAGATTTCTTGATCCATAAGCTACAACTACCCCATCCTATGAAATAACTCCATACAATCATTACAAATATGCATCCATGCATACTAAAAAATTATCTTCAGCATTTGGGATCTTTAAAATGAGTGTCATAGTGAGATTTTGCTTGAGAAACTTAAAAGCTACCTCACACTTATCTATCAATTTGAACTCTTTCCTTTTATTCTAAATATTAGTTATTGCAGACGCTATCTTGGAGTAATCTTTCACATAACACCTATAATATCCAGTCAAACACATGAAGCTTCATAATTTAGTCACATAAATTCTATTTTGTGGTCTTTTTGTTGAGCAAGGTGTAGCAAAAGCATTGCAAAAATTATTGTCATTGTTGTCAACATAGACAGATTAATGCAGTTGATGCAGTTCAGAGGTCAGTCAAAACAAGTACAGTCAATTTCCAAGAAGAAAGAAGTGGCCTAGATCCAGAAATTTGCAAAAAAAGACAAGTAAGAAAACTATCGCGATATCGCGACATGTTTTCTGTCATGATTTCATGACAAAAATGAGGAGAGAGAAGGCGTAGCCAAAAATTTCACGATTTCATGACATATCGGAGGAGAGAGAAAAAGCTGGAGAAACTGTTGCGATTTCGTGACATGCTGGAAGGAAAGAAACAAAGTTGAAAAACTGTCGTAATTTTGTGACATGTTTCGGGTAAAGGCACAGACAATGAAAAGTGTCATGATTTCGCAACAAGTTCGGTGAAGAAGCGCCAGGGATGAAAAGTGTCACGATTTCGCGATAGGATCGGAGTAGAAGCATTAAGGAAAAAAAGTGTAGCGATTTCGCTACATGTCGGAGTTTCGTTGGCAGAAGCAAAGAAAAAGTGCTAAGTCAAGAAAGTGTAGCGATTTCACTACATGTCAGACTTTCACGGGCCGAAGCAGAGTTCAGATGCCAAAGAACAAAGGTGTAGCGATTTCGCTACAAGTTTGAAACACAAGGCACAAAGGTGTAGCGATTTCGCTACAAGTTCGAAACACAAGGCACAAAGGTGTAGCGATTTCGCTACAAGTTTGAAATGCAAGGCACAAATGTGTAGTGATTTCGCTACAAGTTCGAAATGCAAGGCACAAAGGTGTAGCGATTTCTCTACAATTCGAAATGCAAGGCACAAAGGTGTAGCGATTTCACTACAAGTCAAAGTTTCACGGGTCGAAGCAAAGTTGGAAGTGCAAGGCACAAAGTTGTAGCGATTTCGCTACATGCTAGTTTTTCGGAGGCTACAACAAAGAAAAAGTGCCAAGTAGAAAAGTTGTAGCGATTTCGCTACATGTCTTGATTTCGCTAGTGCATGAAGTGAGAAATGTACGGATGCAAAAGATGTCACGATTTCGCGACATATTGCATTTTCGCGGACGAAAAGCAAGAACAACGCTAAGGCAGAAAAGCGTCACGATTTCGTGACATGTTTCGATTTCGCTGAGGCTTGCGGAGAGAAGTGTACGGCAGAGAAAAGTGTCGTGATTTCATGACATGTTCCATTTTCATGGGTGCAAGCAAAGTAGAATGCAGAAAAGCGAAAAGTGTCACGATTTCGTGACATGTTCCATTTTCACGGGTGCAAGCGGAGTAGAATGCAAAAAAGCGAAAAGTGTCACAATTTCGTGACATGTTCCATTTTCGCGGGTGCAAGCGGAGTAGAATGCAGAAAAGTGAAAAGTGTCACGATTTCACGACATGTTCCATTTTCGCGGGTGCAAGCGAAGGATAGTGCAGGAAAGCAAAAAGTGTCGCGATTTCGTGACATGTCTCGTTTTTGCGGGCAAGAGGCAAAAAAGAGCGAGAGGCAGCGAATGTGTCGTGATTTCGTGACATGTCTCATTTTCACGGGTAGGAGACAGAAAAGAGCTGGAGGCAGCAAATGCGTCATGATTTTGCGACATGTCTGGTTTTCGTGGGTAGAAGACAGAAAAGAGTTGGAGGCAAAAAATGCGTCATGATTTTGTGACATGCTCTGTTTTCGCAGGTGCATGCCAAGATAAGTTTGAGGAGGCGAAAAATGTCATGATATCATGACAGGTCAAGTTTTTGTGGTCAACAGTCCAGGAAAATTCAAATGAGCAGAAATGTCGCAATATTGCGATAGGTAACAGTTTGGCAGGTAAAAGCCGAAGAAGCATGCACAGTGACAGGTGTCAAAAAAGCGCAAAGGAAAATCATGCAGCCAGTTACGTAAGAGTTAACTGGAGTCAGATCTGTAGTTACACAGTGACAGGTGTTGGGGAAAGCATAGAGGAAATTCATGCAGCCAACCATGTAAAAGTTAACTAGAGTTACAAGGTGGCAGTTACAAGAACAGTCCATTAAAGTCAGAACAGCTGTTACAGGGGTGGATACCGAGAATCATGATTACAGAGAAATTAATTAACCGATTGCGTATATCAAGAAATCACAGTCACACGCAGAAGAAAGGGTAGCACAAAATTCAAAAGAGAAGAAAGAAGAATAACAGAGCGCCGAGATACGCAAAAAGGTTGTCAAAAAAAGCTGTCAGAATGTGCAGAGAAGAATGTTAGAATAAGTCAGAAAGAAAGTGGCTAAAAGGCAAAGCGCGTCAGAGAGGGTTTGACAGATCGAACGTAGCCGAGAATGCATGAAAAATTGGAGGGAAAATTTGAGCCATTTCAAAAAGATCCGTTCGAGGAATTCAAGTATAAAAGAATCGAACAGGCATAGTAAGAAGGTTACTGCAACCGTATTTTATCTTGAAAAACCAAAAAGCGTGGTTGGGTAAGAGTGCTGTATGAATAACAGCTACAAAATTGAAACCTATAGATTATTCTTGAAAATCAAAAGAGAGGTTTTAGATTGTAATAGAAGATATAGAGTTTCTAACAATCCTCTTTATGCTTCTATGGGATTGATCTGAATGAGCAATAGACCAGTGAGGGTCTTGTAAAAGAGAAGGCATTTTTATGTCAATTTATTTTGCAAAATAGAAATCCAAGTTGGTGCTTGGTATAAGGGGTTGGTGCTCCTATCTGTTGTAGCAGATAAATCAGGGGTTGGTGCTCCTTCCAGTGGGTGCTGGTAAACTATTTGTAAAGATTGAATCCTTGCAAAGGCTGGATTTGGATTGTAGTCCAAACAGTCATTATTTGAGGAGTAGCCACATCGGTGAACCTCGTTAAATCTTGTGTTGAGTGATGCTCTTGTGTAATACTTGCTATATCTGTTTTTAAGCTTGCATTTTTAAGTTTTAAGAGTTACGAATTCAAATTTTAAATAGATACACTGATTCACCCCCCCCCTCTCAGTGTCATTGTGAGAATATCATTTTTTTGCACCAAAATTTTCAATAATAACCTCATATTTTGATTCATCATTCTTAGTCATTGACCTTTTATCAAAATTTTCTTCCTCATCCTATGCTATTTTGTTGGATTGTGCCCCTTATTCTAAATTTTTTTCTCTCATATCATTCATATTAGGAACATTCATCTCATCTATTATACTCTCAAATTCCATGGTATAAATTTCTTGCAAAAGATCCACTGCTACTATAAGTGGTTCCCATTTGAATTCATAAAGTATGACATTAGAGTTTTCAAAATTATGTTTCTATATTTTGGATATTAAATTTCTCTATTCTTGATAGACCTCAATATCTCTTTTAGATTTAGGGTATTTATCCTTGCAATATAGATTGGTTCTAACTTCTTTACTAGGTCATTTTTTGAGGTTCAGGCTGGGATATGAGGCTAAATAGATGGTACAACTAGAAGGACTATGGGGTGAATTGTAGGTAGGGTAATAGAAAGGGAATTTACTGTTGATAATATTCCTTTCTATGTGAAAAAATTTATTCATACACTCATCAATAGTATTCACTTGTTGTTTTCTTAGTTCATCATTGAATTATGTAGAGAAAGCATTATTATAAACACAAATGTAATGTTGATCACTAAGATCCAATTTATAAAAAAATTTGTTTTAAAACTTGATGAATATTTTATTGAAGTTATTAAATGATTCATTTTTCTCTTTTTTTATTACAACCAATTCAGTTACAAGAGGATATTTATTTCTCTACTTACCATACCTTTCTAAAAATACTTCTTCCATTTCCTGGAACTCTAATATGTAATGTGAGGGTAGAATATTGAACCAATCCCTAGAATCTTTCTATAAGGTTTACAAAAATAGCCTAAGGGCCACATCTTATTTTTTGACTTCCAATTTATCTAAGGTGTATGGAAAATTTTGGATATGTTCTTCTCTAGTGACAACATTGTTACCTAGGAATTTGGGCAAGTATTTAGAGGCTTTAATGGGTAACTAATGAAGATGATGGAATAGCCAAGAAGGCCTATACCTATTGGCTCTCTGAGTCTAAAGGTATTAATTATTTTGGTTATTCATCATGATCATAGGGGTAATGATGGAAGATACGCTTATGATCAATTGAAATATTATTATTAGGACAACTTAATATGCTAGCACCACTATCTAAAGGAATATCGCTTGTTAAAAAAACCTTACCACTATGAGAAGATTCAATTCTATAAACTATTTTTTTAGTTTCAGATAAATACTTCTAGGTTATTCAATTCTTGAAATATTTTCTTACCATTGCCTCTCGTATGTGCCATATCAGGTTCTTCTTTCTTCTATATTTTGGGTTAATTCAATTCAGAGTCACTATTAGATTTTTGCATAAGAATATCTTATTGGTTAAGATTACTTAGCCTTTGAATTCCATCAATATCTCAAATATGCACAAAGGTATCCATAGTGCAAAAAAATATGGTGTTAGTTTATGGACCAAGTATGTATAAAAATATCATGGAATCCTAGGTCTAAAATCATGAATATTCTATTCCCGACAATACTAAAAAATATTGTGGAAAATTTTAATATTCTTTAATTATGGTTGTCACACTACCAAAATTCTTAGAATAGCAACAATATGTGAGCTCTTGCAGACTCACCATTTTTACCTAGAGTGGCTTGATAGCTAAACACGTTAGGTCTAGACACCCTAATATGAGCCTATGATAATGGTATTTAGATAAATGTGCTCAACCAAATTTTTGATAAGTTATTGGTTTGTAAGAATGATGACCAGGCATACAAATGAAGCGTTTCAGACATGGAAGTAGAATGGTACCTTGTTCATTGGGTTACTATAGAAATTTTTAGTTAATCACATGAAATAGAGAGAAAAGGGAAGAAAAAAACTAATAAACTCATAGTCATTTGTATATCACAATCAACATGGATTTTTAAATCAACAAAAGAAACATCAGTTGTAGATTCAAATAATGTAATATACAAAAAAGTGACAAACACACATTGCACAAAAATATGCCAAATATCTTAGGCCAAAATTTGTATTATGTTCAATGCTATATGATTACAATATTAGAGCTTGGCAATGTGCTCAAGTCTCCCAAAGAACACAACATAATATTCACCCCGTTCGAATATCATAACAAGGGAACATAATAGTGACATATAGACTCTGACTCCTTAATCAAATCCCAAGAAATGATCTTAGGTGAGCTACTAAGCTCTCAGTAATAGCCATAAAAATATGATATGAATGGAGATATCGAGAACAAAGATAACATAGAGAAAATAAAGTCAACGCGAACCAAACACTCAAAATACCTCTTGCAAAATGTTGCTACTTTAATGCTCACTATTGAATTTTGGTTTGAAATACCTCTTTTATAGTTTATATTTTGCAATTATATTTTTAATACTTGGTGCATATGCAGCCATTTGGCATCCTCTCTATAATTAACTTCTATGAATATATTACAGTAAGAACTGGGCTATCATAGGTTATCAAAATTGGAGAAACTGTGCCACCTGTCTTCAAATATTTAGGTTGTTTTTGTTTTGTGACTGGATTTGACTATGTTACCCTTTTCTAAAATTTTAAATCCCAATGGTTTTGCAATTTGATGTTGTAATGTTGTGGTTTGCATATGGGATTATAAGCTATCTCTTGGGTTGTATTCAACTAAGAGAATCATTTCTATGAAGCTTTGGGGTAGCTGATTTTTCATCTCACAATTGGTCTTAAATCAAGACTAAATTCAATGAATATAATTTCTTTCAGATTGTTCGAATTCCAGTGTTTTCCATGGCCTGGTTCGATCAATGATAAATCCTCATCGTCTTTTGGCTTTTTACTATTCTACATCCAATCCCTGCAATTTGCTTGACTCTAATGGCTTCCAACTGTATGAATCAAGTATTTTAGAATGTTATAGATTGTTGAAATTTCATATTAGGCTCAATCGCTTGATCTTCAACTTCTTTTCTTTGACTATTCATATTCCATCTTCCCCTCCTAGTTCGGTCACCTATAGACACAAAAGAAAAATCCAATTTAAGACTTTGGCGATGAAAGAAAATCAAAATTTGGTATTATTATTATTAATATTGATGATTTTAGATTTATTAAATGTCCTAAGGTTTAACATTATGCTTTTATTTTAATTTTTTATGTTTATTATTATTAATTTTATTTATCATTTTCTAATGTTTTGGATTTTAATTTTAATTATTGAATTTTAGGGCTTCCAATATTCCATTTTAATATTAAATCTGGATGATTAAAAGTCTTTATCATTTTACCCAGGCTCTCATATTTTAGGCTAAAATCATTTCTATAGTTAAGATCTCAAAGAAAATTCCCCTTTTAAATTTCATTGGTGATGCAAAACCCTTTTCGCTCATGCATAACATTTGTCATTGATGGAAGAATGATGGCTTTGTTATATCGACGATGGATTATCATTAGTATTAAATATACACCAAATTATTTGGGTTTAATTAAAATGATAATGATGATTATTAGCAACGAAATTTTTTTTCGGCAATATGCAATCCCTGATGATGATGCATCAGTGATGGCTTCTTTCCATTAGCGATGAGGTCTCATTGGATGTGAGCAATGCATGATTTTATTAGCGATGATATTTTATTGGCCAAAATATTTATTAAAACACTTAGATTAATTAAATTATTCCATAAAGTATTATTAAAGTGCTCAACATTTAGTGTTAATTAATTATTGCATCTGCTCATATCCATATAATATTATTTTATTGTTAATGCCTCAAATAGCCAATTAAAAACCTTGACACCAAAGGATTATATCTATCCCTGATGCATCACCAATAGGTTTTCCAAGAGAGCAATGTAGACAGCCAAAAATACATGATCAGTGATGTAAAACCATTGTCACTGATAGGATTTCCTAAAGAGCAATGAAGACTATCAAATATATTTTCGGTGATGTAAAAACCTTGTCACTAATGGAAGAGTGATTGTTAATGTATCAAATAGTCCATCATAACCCTCATCTATGATGTAAAACCATTGTCGTTGATGCATCATCGATAGGATTTCCAAAGAGCGATGAAGACTGTTAAAAATACCTTGTCATTGATGTAAAACCATTATTGCTAATTAGATTGCAGTGTCACTATTACATCAGTGATGAGGCTTTTACAAGAGCGATTGTTAATTTTTCTTTAAGCCAAGACTTTATGCGATCGTTGATTAAAATCTTCTTCTTTGATGTGGCTTTGGTCTATCAACGAAAATTTCTTAAATTCATATATTCCTTTCTTTTTCGTCGATGTAAGAGTGATGGCTTTGATTTATCGACAATAAGCTTTCCCGAGATCTGAGTCTGCAAACTTTGGCACCAAATTAAAAATGGATAATTTTGCACAGCCAAATAAGAGGTCAGATATCATAGTAATTTCTATACTCATCCAAGGACTGATTTTAGGCTTGGTTAATGGAGACCAAATCTGACCCAAAGCTCTAAGTTGTCCCGAAGTGCCAAAAATAGGGTAAATTCAAAGTGCTCATAATATTACAAAAATTTCCAAGAATCTAAATGGGCCAAATGGGTACTCAAATTTATTGAGATCGTCAAAATATTCATCACAAGTCATGTGATACATCATTTTAAAGTTCCCATGATGTTATTATAAATTGTTATTTCTAGAAAAACATGATAGCTAAAATTCTAAAAATTCACTTCCATTGTGAAGATGAGATGTAGGTCTTTCCACAAGTTTTTAAATCAGCTCAAACAGAGTTTTCCAGCTCAAGTTATGACTATATCAATTTGCATCAAATATAAGGTAATGTGATGAGATTGGAGTAACCCTAAATTTTATTGAATTAGTTAGACCTTTAATAAAAACTTAGAAATTGAATTTTATGAATTAATCTAGCCAAAATAATGTAGGTTATATTTCAATCTTCAAATATATTGAATTTAAATGAATGTAGCTAAAGCTTAGTCTTAAAAAATACAAAATGCCAACAATTTTGAAACCTCAATGTAATTAGAAATATTTAAACAGTCATGATGCAAGCCAAAAATTTAGATTAAACCCAAAAATTTAATTCTATGGAATCATAAAAAAATGAGCCTTGCATCCTAAGATCACCTAGACATTAATTGTGATAATTATTTTGAAAAATTGGGGTGAAAACTATGTTTTAACTATGGGGTACAACACAGGCTCTGATTAGTATAGGTAGTACGAATGGTACATGAATGTTTTTGATAACTCTAGAATCTTTGGTTGAAAATCAAGAGACCGCAAAAATTTAGACTAAAATCTGAAAAGGAAAACAAAGGCAACAAAGAGAAAATACTAAAGGTTATTTTTTATTAGTAAAATATGATGACCCATTTTAAAATAGATGAAATTTGACTTATGGGGAAACATATCTATCGGTAATGTCTTAATATAGAGTTGAGGCAGATTTATTTGGAAGTTGTTGTGTCATCATGCCTTGGCTTGTGTGTGTTTTATGCATTCATTATTATTCCTTGATCAGTCAAAATTTTATCATATTGGTAGGAGTTGAGCCTATTAAGTATTTCACTTTGAATGATATTCGCCTTGACATTGCTTCACTGTCAGCTAGGCATCTATAGCCCCGATGGAGATGACCTCAATTTCCTCTGGACCTACTCTACTACTAGCCAGGCATCTATAGCCCTGGTAGAGGTTATCTAGATACCCCAAACACATAGCTGCTTTGCATTATTTATATTTTTCTTCTTTTTGAGAAGAATTATGATGAATTACAAAGCTCATGCTAGGTTAGAAATTTGTAAGGCTAAAAATAAAAGTGTATATATTTTTAGCTCAAAGAATCTCACAAATAATGATTTCATTCTTCTTGACCTTGGAATAGCTTTAATTTTTTTAGAATATGTGCAGCCTTGGCATAAAGCACAATATGTTCTACTTAATCTGTTGCAGCTCCAGAATTAATGGGACAATTACCTAAAATTTGGCTCATAAGATCTTAGTATCGTTTGTCCTTACTCTAGATTCTCTTTATTTGACTAATTAGAACAAGTGTATCAAAAATATAATGTGAAACAAAAATGTTTTAAGGGGACAAAAGCATAATCACTGCTGGAAACAGATAGTGATGAGGCAAACAAAAACCAAATTATCTCATTGGAATATTTGCAAGGGCAATAACTTTTATGGGATAATTTCTATGAAACATAGAACAATATAGAGGTAACACTTTTATTTTGCAAAAATAGCTTTATGACCTCAGGATGTAGAGTGAGTTTAAACTCCTTTTGCTTTTGTTTAAATGGTCTGAGATGCATTTTCAATTTTTGATGATTCCAGAGAAGAACAAATTGTAGTCAAACTTTATGCATTCTTTTTATCTTTGTTCTTTTCATGATGTATCTTCTATTAGACTGGCCAATTCTTGTGGGGCTCCTAATTATGGGTTGGGCATTAGGGATTTTATTCTAAAATGAGGTAACATATGTGATATTATCTAGGATAGAATATTTTTTAAGGAACATGATGGAGAAGTCAACAAAGAGACCAACATCATTTTCTAGACCCATGAATACTATGAATTTGATGATTTTATCTGATTTGACTTGTTTTAATCTGACTAATTTTACACTTAAAATAGAAATAGGAGAATATTTTTTTGCAAAAGAAAGACTTAGTGGATTGACTATGATTTTATATGAGGCTCTATTACCAGGCAAGTGATTACAGATAAAGTATTCATTCATTAATTTTCACATATATCTTTGGAAGAAGTGGAGGGACATTGTTTTAGATGTGGTTTAATTTTTGTAATATTTTAGGCTTGGATTTCTACTTAATAATTTTTCAAACTGATCAATTAGCTTAAAATATTTAGAAAAGTCATCTATGCTCTCAAGAATTGTTATTACTTCCTTTTGTTCTATGATCCTTTGAACAATATTTTTTTAGACTTAATTATACCTTTAAGCTTGTGATTAGTTAGTTCTATCATAGGGTCTTCCTCTACATTGGGCTTCACAAGGAGAAATTCATCTTTGGAAAATCATCCTTAGTTATTTCCCTTTCATCTACTTTTTTAGATTTAGCCTGTATATTTTTGTTGGACAATATCTCTTCCTTTGAATGTCATTTTAGCATTTTTGATATATCAAAATCATCGATTTGAAGGATTTTTGGAGCTTCTATTGTTATAGATTGATCTTGTTGAATTTCATCAAAACTATCATCAGGAGCTTGATGATGATGTTCTTCTCTAGGAAATTTTTTTTTTTTTCTCATTACTGATAAGGCAGATGTTGATATCTTCTTCAACCCATGGCTTGTGATCAATCCATTATGTTTAGTGGTTCTATTCTAAATTGGACTTAAAAAGAAACCCATCTTCAGACTCATCATTATTAATTGTTCCTCCTTTATCAATTTCTTCTTCTTCAATATACACTATTTGGTTGGATAATACCTCTTTATTTGAGTGTTATTGTATTTCTTGCATATTGAAATCATTGGTCAAAAGATTTTTTTAAACTTCTACTATTATAGATTGATCTTGTTTGATTTCATCAAATCTATTATTAGGAGCTTGATGATGATTTTATTACCTGAGAAATAAAGTTATTTGTTCATGAAAAATAATAAATACATTGATATATTCTTCAAACTTAATTATATTTTCAGACTTGTGATCAATAAATTCTGTTTTGTGGTCTTCTTCTCCATAAAAATTTCAATAATAACCTCATATTTTGATTCATCCTTCTCAGTTTTTGACCTTTTATTAACTTTTTATTCTTCAGCCTACACTATTTTGTTCTACTGTGCCCCTTATTATGAATGTTATTCTCTCATATAATCAATATTAGGAACATTCATCTCATCTATTGTACTCTTAAAGTCCATGGCATGGATTTCTTGAAAAATATCCACTACTGCCATAAGTGGTTTCCATTTACTTCATCCAATATGATATTAGAGGTTTCAAGATGATATTGCTCTCTTTTGGTTATTAAAGTTCTCTATTATTGATAAACTTTAATAGCTCTTTTAGATTTAGGGTGTTTATCCTTGCAATATAAATTGGTTCTAACTTCTTTACTAGGTTGTTCCTTGAGGTTCAATATAGGATATGAGGCTAAATAGATGGCACAATTAGAAGGACTATGGGGTGAATTGCAGGAAGGGCAATAGAAATAGAATTTACTACAGATCATATTACTTTCTATGTGAACAATTTTATTCATGCACTCATAAATAGTCTTCACTTGCTCTTTTCTTAGTTCATCATTGAATTTTGTAGAGAAAACATTCTTATAAAAGCAAATGTAATGTTAATCACTAAGAGATAATTTATTGGAAATTTTATTTTAACCTTGATGAATATTTTGTTGAAGTTATTAACCAATTTATTTTTCTCTTTTTTCATTGCAGCCAATTCAGTTATAAGTGGGTATTTATTTCTCTTCTTACCATACATTTCTAAAAATACTTCTTCCTTTTCATGGAACTCTAATATTTAATGCAAGGGTAGACTATTGAACCAATCCGTAGCATCCTTCTCTAAATTTTGCTGAAATAGCCTAAGGGCCACATATTCTTCTTCGACTTCCAATTTATCTAAGGCGTACATAAATATTTGGATATGTTCTTCTCTAGTGACAACATTGTTACCTAGGAATTTAGGCAAGTATTTAGGAGCTTTAATGGGTAATTGATGAAAATGAGGGGGCAACCAAAAAGGCTTGTACCTATTGGCTCTACATGTCTAAAGGTATTGATTGTTATGGTTATTCATCATGATCACAGGGGTAATTATAGAAGATATGCTTATGATAAATTAAAATATTCTTATCAGAATAGATTAAGATGGTAGAACCACTATCTAAAGGAACACCACTTGTTAAAAAAACCTTACAACTATAATACCTTTCAATTTTGTAAACTAGGTTTTTTTAGTTTTGGATAAATACCTCTAGGTTCTTAAATTGTTGAAATATTTGCTTACCACTCCCTCTTGTATGCACCAAGTCAAATTATTATTTCTTCTATCTTTTGGGTTTGTTCAGTTCACGCAAGCAGCTTTGTGCATAAGAATATCTCACTGGTTAAGATTTCTTAGCCTTTGAATTCTCTCAATCTCTCAAATGTGCACAAAGGTATCCACAACACCCAAAACTATGGTGTTATTTTATGGGCTAATATGTATAAAAATTTCATGGAATCCTAGGTCTAAAATGATGAATATTCTATCCTCGAAAATGACACCAAAAATTGTTGTGGAAAATTTTGATATCTTTTAATGATGGCTGTCAAGGTACAAAAATTATTAGAATCACAACAATATGTGAGCTCTTGCAAACTAAAAACTTTGACCTAGGGTGTCTTCATAGCTAAATAGGTCAGGTCTGGACACCCTAATATGAGCCTATGATAATGGTCTTTAAATAAATGTGCTCAACCAGATTTTTGATATGTTATTGGTTTGTAAGAATGATGACCAAGCATACAATTGAAGCATTTTAGAAATGGAAGCAGATCAGTGCCTTATCCATTGGATTACTATAGAAAATTTTAATTAATCACTTGGAAAAGAGAGAAAAGGGAAGGAAAATTTGATAAACCCATATTCATTCGAATATTGCAATCAATATGGATTTTTAAATTAGTGAAAGAAACGTTACCTACAGATTCAAATAATGTAATATACAGACAAGTGACACACACACATTGCACCAAAATATGCTAAAGAGTAGAGGAAATAATTTGTGTTATGTTCAATGCTAGATGATTAAAATAGCAGAGCCTGGCAATGTGGTCAAGTATTCCAAAGAATACAACATAATATTCGTCCCATTTGAATATTGTAACAGGGGAACACAATCTATTGTCCTAATTGTAGTGACATATAGAATTTGACTCCTCAAGAAACTACCAATAAATGATCTCAAGTGAGCTACTTAGCTCTCATTAATACCTATACAAAGGTGAGATGAATGGAGATATGGAGATCAAAGATAACATAGGGAAAATGTTGCAAAAAATGCTTGGGATTGGGTTCTTTCTTTTTTCAATTCCTTTTTACTAGAGCAATGTTCTTGGGTTAATGCACTACTTGGGGATCCCCTAGATTTTTCTCTTCCCCTCAATGAAGTTTGGCATATTTTTCATCTTAGTATTTTATACCATCTCTGGAAAACAAGAAATAATATTATCTTTGGGAGATAGGAGGCTTCTACCTCCTTCTCTGTTGCTGCTAGATATGCTATCTTCTATGATTGTTGGTTATAGATCCTTACTCAGGTGGAGAAAGTTTAGGTGGAGCTGCAATATCTTAGATCACTTTTGGATCATTGGGCTAATGCACCTTGCTCTGTTAGCTGGCTTCCTTCTGACAACCATGTGTCCAAGACTCGTGGCTTCTCTCGCACAGGCTCACCTTCAACTCGTTCTTGCAGTGGTCACAGAGATCATTTATCTACTCCAACTTCTTAGCATCATTGGTCTCCATTGTAGTCCAATTCCGCACCTCTAGTGGATGGGATGTTCGCTTGATTCCAATTGATCCAGTAACTGCATACACTTCTCTGTTTTGTCTTCTTTTCTTTACTCAGTTCTGCTGTAATATTGGCTTTTTGAGTTGATTCATGTGATCCTGTAATTTTTTTGGGTGTGTGCCACGGGGTGTGTTAATTCCACCCAACATTTTTGTATGAAAGTGATTATTTCCAATTAATATAAGGTCATTTCATTCAAAAAAAAAATGTTGTACATTTTGAGTAGTTCTATTGTCATTGATGTCAAGAGATTATAGTTTCAAGTTCATCATCATTAATGTCATCAGGTGGTTTTTCAAAAGGCAAGAAAGGCTCTAATAGGAATAGGATATAATATTTATTTTTAATATTATATGCCTAAAAGGCCTAAAGGGTTGAAGACCCAAGGAAGGAGAAGAAAGTTTAAATTAAAATAATAATATTATAATATTTTTGAGCAAAACGATAAGGTGAAGAAAACGATATCCAAGGATTTATTAAAACTAATCTATCCTTGAAAAGACCCACTATGTAGCCCATAAACTATTTAATTTAATTTATTTAAATTAAAATATTTTAACCTATGGTTAAAATTTTAATTTAAATAAATATTGGGTTTCAAAGGTTTTAAATCAATATTTAATATTAAATTCGAATTTCAAAATTTGAATATTGAGCCGACGTGTAAGGACAAAAAGCAAGCATATTTATAGGGGAAATAATCTTCATTATTTTCCTCCCCAAAAATATAATTTTCATATGCTATGCTTTAAGAAGGACTTCGTGCGTTGCCTTGCTATGATAGAAGAAAATATTTTGCATTTAATATTGAAGAAAATACAAAGGTTTATGTGCAAGTGTGTGGGGAAGAAGTTCTACCATCGTTGTTAGCATAGGTGGAAGTTGAGGCCAAGCTAGAACATTGAGAAGGGCAAGGACGTGGATTCAATTCATGTCGTTGTGCTTTGCAAGGGAAATCATTTTTATTTTACGCTAAAGGACAAAGGAGATAGGGAGTAAAAGGAAACTCGTGCACTTTTGATTGTCATGTGGGTGCATAGCCCAACCGATGGCCTAGCGTTGGGCTAGGGTTTTTAGGAGGCAAGGTTGTGAGTTTAAATTTTTCTAGAAACACTTTTTGGGGTAGAGTTAAAATAAAAGGTATGCAATTAATGATTTGATTTTTCAAAGGTTTTTAATATCTGAAAATTTGCATTAAAAGGTTGCATGAAATTTGAAAGGATATCTTGTGATTTTGTTAAGGGAGATATAAGGTGTAAGAAAATTAAAATATGTTAATTTAATTTTGGTGGTTAAAATTTATTCTATAAGATAGGAGTTATAAGGTTTGCAAGGGAAATTATATTTTATATTTTGAGATAAAGCTATGTTGTGTTAATTATTTTGAGAGGAGAAATAAGGTGCATAAAGAATATTATTATGTTTCATTTAGTGGATGGTTGAGTGAATTTGATTGATTATTATTGATAGAGCATTGGAGTGACAGTTCAAGATTTGTGAAAAAAATTATTCTTTATTTCTGATTTGCTTTGAAAGTGAGTTTGAAAGTGATAGAGTGATTTGTGAGTGTGAAAAATATTGAGTCTCTTACCATTATCTATATGTTCCTATGGTTAAACAATATTATGAGTGAAAATTGTTTGTGTTATTGAAGAGGTTTTTTGAAAGGATTAAGTTGAGTTGTGTATGCAAGTTTTGCAATTGATTTGAATAAGCTTTTATGAAAGTTAGTGGATTGTTTTGAGTAAGTCCTAGAGGGGACTAAAGGACAGAATTAAGCAAGCTTTTTTGAGAGCTTGTGGATAAAAATTTGAGTAAGTCCTAGAGGGGACTTAAGGACAAAGTTGAGTAAGCTTTTGTGAAATCTTAAGGACATATTTGTGTAAGCTTTTGTGGAAGCTTACAATCATATTTGAGGTAAGTCTTGGTGAAGACTTGTTGAGCAGATTGAACAAGTTCTAGTGAGGACTTGTTGAGCAGATTTGAGGTAAGTCTTGGTGAAGACTTTTTGAGCAGATTGAGCAAGTTCTTGAGAGGAATTTTTGAGAAAATTTGATTTAAGTCTTGGTGAAGATTTTTTGAGAATATTGAGCAAGTTCTAGTGAGGAATTGTTGAGCATATTTGAGGTAAGTCTTGGTGAAGACTAGTTGAGCAGATTGGGTAAGTTCTTGAGAGAACATGTGGATAGATTTAAGGTATGTATTTGAGAAGACTAAGAGTAGAGTTGATTGATTGATTTTTTCAATTCTTGAGTTAAGTTTTATGGTAGATCTAGCATAGTTGATTTGTGATTGGATCAAGCTTTGTGTTAAGGCTTGAGGATAGATTTAAAGATAAAGTTTGGTACAAATTTAAGGATAGCTTTATGCTAGACTAGAGATGGATATTGAGCATATTTGTGTTAGATCAAAGGACAATGTTTAGTGCAGATTTAAGATAGATATTGAGCATATTTGTGCTAGATCAAAGGATAGTGTTTAGTGCATATTTGAGAAAAAATATTGAATAGATTTGTGCTAGATCAAAGGATTGTGTTTAGTTCAGATTTGAGAACAGATATTGAGCAAATTTGTGCTAGACCAAAGTACTATGTTTAGTGTATATTTAAGACAAATATTGAGAAGAGATGAGAGTAAGCTTTGGAGGTGACAGAGTAAAGGATAGTAGTCTCTAGTGGATATATATCCATTATCTAGGGCTATGAGGATAGAAGTATTCTGAGTGAGGATAGATTTCTTCAATGGAGAGAGATCCATAATCCAATGTAGTGGAGGCAATAGTCTTCAAAGAGATCATGAGCCAGAGTAGAGGAGGAGTTCTCTTGTGGATAAATATCCATGAACTAGAATAGGGTAAAGAGTTATCCTATGTATAGAGATACATGAACTTGATTAGGGGATCAATATATCCTTTGGATAGAAGTCCATAATCATTGTAATAGGGAAGGATTCCCACAAGATTTATTTAAAAAAAATTAGTGAAAGATTTTCTCCGTGGACGTAGCCCACATTGGGTGAACCAAGTTAAATTTGTGTCTCTATTGTGTGTGATGATTTAATGCATTTCCTTGATTACTTCTGTTGATATTACCATTGATAATATTGGATAATATTTTTTGAGAAAGAAAAGTAAAAAGTGGTCTTATACTGTTCACCCTCATATCAGTATAATCTTGTGTTCTTTAATTGGTATCAGAGTGGGTTCCTTCGCAAGAGTTTAACAACTTGAAGGAAAATTTTAAATGAACACAAATGGATTCTTAGAGTGGACCTTAAGGAAATAAGACACCATTGTTCGATGGAAACAATTATACATTTTGGAGTATAATAATGAATATTTACCTAATGGCACAAGGAAATGATATATGGAAAGTAGTTGAGGATGGGTACACACCACCAACTACTCCACATACATATAAATATTGTAAGGTTATACAACTGAATAACTCAAAGGAAATGAATGGAATCTTAAGTGGTTTATATGAATAAGAGTTTGTAAAAGTTATGCACTACACATCAGCAAAAGAGATTTGGGATAAGTTGAAAAATATATATGAGGGAGACAAAAAGGTCAAGATGTCAAAATTAAAAAATTACAAGAAAACATTTGAAGATATAAAGATGAATGATGCAGGAGCATCCGGTGTCAATATGAGAAATCTTGCATCCTTTAAGTATTTTCTTTCAGTACTTAAATTCTGAAGTATTTTGGTTCTTTTTCGGGGGGGGGAAGATGTAGTAAAGCAGAAGGGAAAGTTGTTAAAAGAACTAAGGCAAGGGTTGGAGTGAGGTCGCGAAATCGTGACATGTCGCGAAATCGTGACCTCGTTGGCTGCGGCAAAGGCAGGGCGAGTTTCGTCGCGATATCGCGACGTCGCGATATCGCGACGGTTTTGTTAACTGAAGCATAAGTTGCGGAGGAGTCGCGATATCGCGACGTCGCGATATCATGACGGTTTCAATAGCTATGGCAAAGGGCGGAGGTGAGGTCGCGAAATCGTGACGTGTCACGATTTCGCGACACGTCGCGGTTTCGCGACCTCAAAGGCAGTAACAAGTGCAGGGGGTGTTTTGTCGCAATATCGCGACGTCGCGATATCGCGACGTTTTGCAAAGTTAAGAGCAGGGCGTCGGTTGGGTCGCGATATCACGACATGTCGCGATATCGCGACATGTCGCGGTATCGCGGCCCAGAAGAAGATAACCAAGGAACGCACGCGGCCAGCCAGTCAAAGGCCGACGCGTGGCGTAACATTTGATAACTGCAGAAGTTAGAGACGATGGAGGGAAGGGCAAGGCCGACTCGACACGTGGGCAGTGTGGAGGACACGTGTATCAACTAAGTTATAACAAGGAGGAGACACGGCCAGATGGCCGCGTAGAAGAAAACAATGATGCGGGTCAAGGAAGGTGTCGGCCACGTATTTTATTGTATTATTTCTGGCAACACAACATTTGCAGGAAACGGAGTTATGAGGGAGACATCAGTGCGAAGGACGGTCAGAGCAAAGCGGCCGATGCAGGGAGGCCATTAATGAAGGCCTCCTGGTAGATCGGGCAGATGGCCCATTTATGACCGAAAATTTGAAAAACCCAGGAAGGGGGAAAATTTGAATTTGAAAATTTTGTTAGGCGGGCATTAATTGCTGAGAGGATCGGGGCCTCGATAAAAACCCAAAAATTTGTAATGGGAGGGATGGTGAGTTCGGGATTGTGGGAGAAGAAGTATGCTGGGAAAATTGTAACAGAGGACTGTATTAATGAAATTTACTGCAAATTAAGGAGAAAATTGTTTGTTTGAATCTCGACCTCGCCATCAAGTGGTATCAGAGCGGGAGCTCCTGAGCGTGTAACAGATCGTCGGAGAGAGGCAGTTACACCAGGATCTGTGGAAGGATTTTATAAAAAAAATATATATATAATATAATGCCTCCACGAAGAAACCATGGCGGAGTAGGAAATGTGGTGCCGGTCGAAGACTTTCGAGCCTTGCAGAGACAAGTCCAAGCCCTGCAAGCAGAGTTACGCAGAAGGCACGAGCCCGAAAGGGATGAGGAAAGTGAGGACGAAGTTGAAGAAGAAGACCAATCTGAGGAAGAGGAAGAGGCCATGGATCCTGCACAAGCCCGGTTATACAAGGCCATCTCTCAGATTGGAAAGCAACCAAAAATGGAGGTTTCCACATACTCGGGTAACTTAAATCCGGAAGAAGTGATTGACTGGATAAATGATTTAGAAGAGTATTTCGAGTACGAGGAGGTTGAAGACCCTAATCGGGTCAGATTTGCTAAGACCAAGTTGAAGGGTCATGCCGGCATTTGGTGGAGGGGAATAGAGTTGGAGAGGAACAGACGAGGGAAGGAGAGAATAACAAGATGGGACAGAATGGTGGAGAAAGCTGAAAAGACGAGTTCATCCTGGTAGATTACGAGTTGGATCTGCTAAGAAAAATGCAAAGTTTGAGGCAGACAAACAAAACTGTCCAAGAGTACACCGAGGAGTTTTACAAGATCTCCATTAGAACTGGGCATTTAGAGGCCAACAAAGAAAAGGTGGCCCGTTATATCAACGGGTTGAGACTCGGTATCCAGGAGGAACCGAGCCTGGTTCGGGTAAGCACCATTGAGGATGCTTACCAATTTGCCTTAAAGGTGGAAGAAAAGCTAAATAGGCGGTTTGAAGGCAAGCAAAGAGGAAGGGGCCGAGGTGGAAGAACTGGTGGGAGGACCAGTGGAGAAAAGTACAAAGACCCAAAGAAGACTGGTGAAGCCAGTAGTAACCAGGATCAAAGGGAAGAGGATGTTTATCAGCCCCGAGAACAGAATAGCTACCCAAGAGGACGGGGTGGATCTGGACGAGGATTTGGAAGAGGAGTATTTCGTGGAACATGTTTCCACTGTGGTGAAGAAGGACACCGGGCATTTGAGTGTCCACAACACCGAGAAAGGACGAACAAGAGGCCCTGAGGGTCCGAGCGGAGCTGCTTTGGCGAGAGGAAGATGCTTGAGTCCGAGCATTCCGAAGAAGCGGAGAGAGGGGAAGCAATGATTGTAAGAAGAGTTCTGTTGAATGAGGAGAAGGACACAGACCGGAGAAGAAGTTTATTCCGCACCAGATGTAAGTGTGCGGGCAAGGTTTGCAATATTATTATTGATAATGGTAGCACGGATAACCTGGTTTCTGAGGAAATGGTTACAAAGCTACAGTTAGAAAGGAAGAAGCACCCACACCCATACCGGGTCGCATGGTTACAGAAGGACCACAGAGCTTTGGTCAATGAACAGTGCTCCGTTAAATTTAACATTGGAAATTATTGTGATGAGGTCCTGTGTGACATCCTGCCCATGGATGCTTGCCACATGTTGCTGGGGAGGCCCTGGCAGTTTGACCGGAGTGCAGTGCATGATGGCCGTGCCAACACCTATTCATTGACAAAGAATGGTGTACGCCATAAACTAAAGCCCTTGAAGGATGCGGATGAAAAGGTATGTAACAATTCCAGAATCTGTTTAGTTGAGGGGAGAAAGTTCCTGGATGGATTGAAGCATGAACATTTATGTTATGCAATAATCCCTAGAGCAAGAGAGAAGGAATGCCAGGATACCCCAGCAGAAGTCCTGGATCTGCTGGAGGAATTTCCAGATATTGTGTCTGACAATGTGCCTGAGGGTTTACCCCCAGTAAGGAAAATTAGCCACCATATAGATTTGGTACCGGGATCAAGCTTGCCAAATAAAGCTGCACACAGAATGACACCTATAGAAACTGAGGAGTTAAATAGACAGGTCCAGGAATTGTTAGAGAAGGGATTGATTCGGGAAAGTTTGAGCCCATGCGCGAGTAGTGCGATTGTTGGCGCCAAAGAAGGATGGAGAATGGAGGATGTGTACAGATTCACGGGCCATCAACAAAATCACTATTAAATACAGATTCCCGTTGCCAAGGATGGATGATATCATGGACTGTTTAAGTGGAGCTAAATACTTCACAAAGATCGACTTAAAAAGTGGCTATCATCAGATCCGTATCCGGGAGGGAGATGAGTGGAAGACAGCCTTCAAGACAAGAGAGGGCTTGTATGAGTGGTTGGTCATGCCATTTGGGCTGTCCAATGCACCAAGTACCTTCATGCGGCTGATGAATGAAGTGCTGAAGGAATTTCTGGGAAAGTTTGTCATTGTGTATTTAGATGACATATTAATTTTCAGCAGAACCCTGGAGGAACACCTAATACATATTAGGAGAGTTTTTGAAAAGCTGCGGGAGGAGCAGTTATTAATAAATCTGAAAAAGTGTAATTTTGTTAAGAAGGAGTTAGTATACCTGGGATTTGTAATCTCAGCAGAAGGCCTGAAAATGGACCCAGAGAAGGTGAGAGCCATCATCGAATGGCCTACCCCAAGAAGCACAACGGAAGTGAGATCCTTTCATGGTCTGGCCAGCTTTTACAGGAAGTTCATAAAGAACTTCAACAGCATTTGTGCACCTCTCACAGAAACAATGAGGGGGGATAAAAAAGAGTTTAAGTGGACGTTAGGGGCTGAAAGGAGCTTTGATACATTAAAGAGAAAGGTCACAGAATAGCCTATTTTGGCACTTCCAGACTTTGGCAAGTTATTTCAGGTGGACTGTGACGCCAGTGGCAGTGCAATAGGGGTTGTACTGAGTCAAGGAGGCAAGCCAGTTGCTTATTTCAGTGAGAAGTTAAATGATGCTCGAAAAAAGTATTCAGTTTATGACCAAGAATTTTATGCTATGGTTCAGGCTCTGAAGAAGTGGAGACACTATTTATTACCAAAGGAGTTTGTACTATTTACTGACCATCAGGCTCTACAGTACATTAACAGTCAGACAAAACTGAACCAAAGGCACATGAAATGGGTGGAGTTCCTCCAAAGTTATACCTTTGTGCTGAAGCACAGAAGTGGGAAGTCAAACAGAGTTGCAGATGCCTTGAGCAGAAGGCAGACTTTACTGATTAGATTGACAGTGGAAGTAGTGGGATTTGAAGAACTGAAGGGTTTGTACCCTGAAGATCCGGATTTTGCGAAAGCCTGGAAGGCTTGCTTAACACCTGTTACGGTGGACCGAACAAAGTGGCTGGATTTCCTAATCCAAGATGGAATGCTGTTCAAGGGAAGCAAGTTATGCATTCCAAGGAGCTCCATGCAGGAGAACTTAATCAAAGAAAAGCACAGCGGAGGATTGGCTGGGCATTTTGGTCGGGATAAAACCATTGCCCTGGTGGAGGAAAATTACTACTGGCCTCAACTTCAGCAAGATGTGCGGAAGTTTGTGCAAAGTTGCAGAGTATGCCAGATGGCAAAAGGTGTAAGGCAAAACACAGGATTATACCAGCCATTACCTGTACCTGAGAGGCCATGGGAGGACATAAGCATGGATTTTATCCTCGGATTGCCGAGAACACAGAGGGGAAATGACTCTGTATTTGTGGTGGTTGACCGATTCTCCAAAATGGCACATTTTATTCCCTGCCAGAAGACGAGTGATGCAGTTCATATTGCAGGGTTGTTTTTCAAGGAAGTGGTACGACTTCACGGTCTACCAAGAAGTATAGTTTCTGACAGAGATACCAAGTTTATTGGGTACTTCTGGAGAACTCTGTGGAAGAAGATGAAGACAGATCTGAAATTCAGTTCTGCATACCACCCACAGACTGACGGACAGACAGAGGTGGTGAACAGAAGCTTGGGTAATTTATTGAGATGTTTGATAGCAGAACAGCCCAAGGGATGGGATTTGGTCCTACCACAGGCGGAATTTGCTTATAACAGTTCAGTTAATAAGAGCACCAACAAATCTCCATTCCAGATAATATACGGGAACAGTCCAAGAAATGTGTCTGAACTGAGAAAGTTGGACAAGACAGAAAAGTGCAGTGCCGAGGCAGAAGAATTTGCGGAACACATGAAAAGTCTGCATGAAGAAGTAAGGAAACAAATTATGAAAATGAATACTCAATACAAGACAAGGGCAGACCAGAAGCGGCGGTTCAAGGAGTTTGAAGTCGGAGATGAGGTCATGGTGCATCTCAGGAAGGAGAGATTTCCTGCCAAGACTTATAATAAATTGAAGATGAAGAAATTTGGACCATGCAGAATACTGGAGAAACGGGAGTCAGGAAATGCATATAAAGTAGAATTACCAAATTGGCTTGACATTTCACCTATTTTTAATATTTCAGATTTAGTGGAATATCATGAAGGGGAAAGTACAGAGGTACCAAATGCAGAGTTATGGCCAATTCCAGCATCTACTCCAAACACAGATGAGGCCGAGGAAGTATTGGACACTCGTGAAGGCAGAAGCACCAGGAACAAACAGTATACTGAGTATTTGATCAAGTGGAAAGGCAGACCTGTTGAAGATGCAACTTGGGTGTCGAAGACGGAGGTTGACCGCTTGGGTCTTCCCCCAACAAAACAGAAGTGAGGATCACTTCTAATCTACCCCGGGTGTTTGATGCAGGAGCATCCGGTGTCAATATGAGAAATCTTGCATCCTTTAAGTATTTTCTTTCAGTACTTAAATTTTGAAGTATTTTGGTTCTTTTTCGGGGGGGAAGATGTAGTAAAGCAGAAGGGAAAGTTGTTAAAAGAACTAAGGCAAGGGTTGGAGTGAGGTCACGAAATCGCGACCTCGTTGGCTGCGGCAAAGGCAGGGCGAGTTTCGTCGCGATATCGCGACGGTTTTGTTAACTGAAGCATAAGTTGCGGAGGAGTCACGATATCGCGACGTCGCGATATCGCGACGGTTTCAATAGCTATGGCAAAGGGCGGAGGTGAGGTCGCGAAATCGTGACGTGTCACGATTTCGTGACACGTCGCGGTTTCGCGACCTCAAAGGCAATAACAAGTGCAGGGGGTGTTTTGTCGCGATATCGCGACGTCGCGATATCGCGACGTTTTGCAAAGTTAAGAGCAGGGCGTCGGTTGGGTCGCGATATCGCGACATGTCGGGTATCGCGGCCTAGAAGAAGATAACCAAGGAACGCACGCGGCCAGCCAGTCAAAGGCCGACGCGTGGCGTAACATTTGATAACTGCAGAAGTTAGAGACGATGGAGGGAAGGGCAAGGCCGACTCGACACGTGGGCAGTGTGGAGGACACGTGTATCAACTAAGTTATAACAAGGAGGAGACACGGCCAGATGGCCGCGTAGAAGAAAACAACGATGCGGGTCAAGGAAGGTGTCGGCCACGTATTTTATTGTATTATTTCTGGCAACACAGCATTTGCAGGAAACGGAGTTATGAGGGAGACATCAGTGCGAAGGACGGTCAGAGCAAAGCGGCCGATGCAGGGAGGCCATTAATGAAGGCCTCCTGGTAGATCGGGCAGATGGCCCATTTATGACCGAAAATTTGAAAAACCCAGGAAGGGGGAAAATTCGAATTTGAAAATTTTGTTAGGCGGGCATTAATTGCTGAGAGGATCGGGGCCTCGATAAAAACCCAAAAATTTGTAATGGGAGGGATGGTGAGTTCGGGATTGTGGGAGAAGAAGTATACTGGGAAAATTGTAACAAAGGACTGTATTAATGAAATTTACTACAAATTAAGGAGAAAATTGTTTGTTTGAATCTCGACCTCGCCATCAATGAAGGATGAGGAAAACATTGCCACATACTTACTTAATGTGGATGAATTTGTTAACTCCATGCAAGAACTTGGATTTAAAGTGGAAGAATTAGATGTTTGTCAAAAGGTTTTAAGGTCACTTCCTAAGAGGTATAGTGAAAAGGTTTTGGCCATAGAAGAAACAAGATATATTGAAACTTTGATTAGGTATGAGCTACATGTAACTCTCAAAATTTTTTATATGAGAATAAAAGAGGAATCTATCTCATAAAAAGAAGCAGCATTCAAAGTTACAAAGAAGACAAAGGGTAAGAAGTCATATTCAAGTAATGAGTCATCTAGTGATGAAGAAATAAACTATGACAGAAGGAACAAGGACACAAGAAAGCACAAAGGTATGAAATCAATTAACTGTTTCAAATGTGGTAAATATGGTCACTATGCATCTAATTATCCAGAAGCTGGAAATAACAATGGTGATGAGAAACAAGATCATAAGAAAAAGGAAGCAGGAAAATACATATATCAAAATAGAAGTAGGGATGGACAAGGCAAGCAAGGAAAGAAGTTTTCTCAAAGGCATAAGAAATTTTTTTATGCAGATAAGGCAAGCAAGAGTTTAGGTAATAATGATGACAGATCCTCAGATAATGAAGAAGAAGAAATTCTATTTTTGACAGTAGAAACTAAGATGATAGAAAAAGGACACCAATAATTCTCAAATATTTTAGGTGTGGTAACTTTGGTCATCTTGAAGATCATTGCACAAGAAATAGATTAATTTTTAGTGAAGATGAATATGAATATGCTCTTAAAGGATCATAAGAAGAAAGTCTTCTTATGGCAATAGAATAAGAAAGAAGTGCTTCTAGTGGAAATAAATAAAAAAAGAATGAAAATGATCTTGATGATAAAAGGGTAGAGGAAGAATAAAAAATGAAGAGGAAGGAGAAGTTGATATTGAGGGTGAGATTATTTATGCTCTTAATGCATTAAGGAAGGTAAGAAAACAAAACTCAAAACTCAAGCTTCAATTTCAATAATGTGATGAAGAGAAAGGAAAGCTTATAGAAGATCTAACCAACTCAATAGCTAAGACAAGGAGATTTAAAGAGAATTTAGAGGCAAAGGTTTTAGAATGTGAAAGTTTATAGCATGAAGTAGCTTCACTAAGTAAGAAAGTAAAATAGTCTAAAGACAATCTACACAAGTTTGGGAGAAGATCAAAGAACTTGGATAAGATTATCAAGGTACAAAGACCTTCATAAAATAAGATAGGACTTGGTTTTGAATAGGAACATAGAGGTTAAGGAGAGGATTCAATATCAAGCTCCAAATAAGAAGAATATTTAGAAGAAGAAATTTTATGGGAGAGTGAGACTTCTAAGGATAAGTTGGAAAATAGAAAGTTCAACAAGGAAAGGAACAATGCACAAATGAGAAAAAAATGGAACATGAAACATCACAGGGAAGAAGAGACTAAGAGACCAATGGGGTCAAGGCAAGGTTTCTTCAATGGATGTTGCTTCTCATGTCATAGGTTTGGACACAAGGCTATGCAGTGCAGGATACATGAAATACAGGGATATTGTTTCACCAATAGAAATTTCAAAAGTGGGTATCTCTTTCAAGGGTATTGTCACTCTTGTAATAAGTTTGATCATAAGGTAGTTAATTTTAGGTTTCATGACAAAAATATATATGGCTTCACTAGGAGGAACTACAAGATATTTTCATATTCAAGGAATCACAAAATTAAGTGTTATAAGTGCAATAATGTTGGGCATATAGCTAAGTGGTGTAGAGCAAAATTTTCGAAGACAAGCAGGAATAGGAACATTCAAAAAAATTAGAAGGATCAGTTGAGAAAGAAGGTGGACAAAGGTAAAGAGCAGTGTATGCTAGGAGTAGAGATACTCCCACCCCAAAATTAACCACCTCAAGAGAGGATGTGGGGGAGGGGATGAGCTAAGAGTCTTATCTTTAGCCCAAAGCCCCATAGGTGGCCCTTTGCCATTGATGCAAAAGGGGGAGATATTTGAGTTAGGGGGAGAGAATTCAGTCAGGTAGAGCAGCTTCTCACGGGGGGCAACTTTTAAAAAATGAAAAAGGAATGATTAAAAAAAGTGTTGCCATCAATGACAAAGGGGAAGATTGTTGGAAATTTTGAGTATTTTTGTTGTCATTTATGTCAAGAGATTGTTGTTTCATTTTCATCATCATTAATGTCATTAGGTGGTTTTTCCAAAGGTAATAAAGGTTTTAAAAGGAATATGATATAGTATTTATTTTTAATATTATATGCCTAAAAGGATTAGAAGGTTGAAGACCCAAGGAAGGAGAAGTAGGTTTAAATTAAAATAATAATATTATAATATTTAATATTATAATATTTTATGAGCAAAACGATAAGGTGAAGAAAACAAAGTCCAAGTATTTATTAAAAATAATCTATCCTTGAAAATACCCACTATGCTGCCTACAAAATATTTAATTTAATCTATTTAAATTAAAATATTTTAACTTTTGGTTAAAATTTTAATTTATATTGGGTTTCAAAGGTTTTAAATCAATATTTTATATTAAATTCAAATTTTAAAATTGGAATATTTAATCGACGCGTAAGGACAAAAAATAAGCATATTTATAGGGGAAATAATATTCATTATTTTCCTCCTCGACAATATAATTTTCGTATGATATGCTACGCTTTAAGAAGGACTTCGTGTGTTGCCTTGCTATGATAGAAGAAAATATTTTTTATTTAATTTTGAAGAAAATACAAAGATTTATGTGTAAGCATGTGGGGATGAAGTTCCACCATCGTCATTAGCATAGGTGGTAGTTGAGGCCAAGTTAGAGCATTGAGAAGGAAAATATGTGGATTTGATTCATGTCATTGTGTTTTGCAAGGGAAATCATTTTTATTTTGTGCTAAAGGACAAAGGAGATAGGGAGTAAAAGGAAACTCGTGCGCTCTTGATTTTCATGTGGGCTCATAGCACAATCGGTGATCTAGCGTTGGGCTAGGGTGTTGAGGAGGTAAGGTTGTGAGTTCAAATTTTTCTAGAAACACTTTTTGGGGTAGAGTTAAAAATAAAAGGTATGCAATTTATGATTTGATTTTTCAAAGGTTTTTGATATCCGAAAATTTGCATTAAAGGGTTGCATGAAATTTGAAAGGATAGCTTGTGAGTTTTTTAAGGGAGATATAAGGTGTAAGAAAATTAAAATATTTTATTTTAATTTTGGTGGTTAGAATTTATTCTATAAGATAGGATTTACAAGGTTTGCAAGGGAAATTATATTTTATATTTTAAGATAAAGCTAATTTGTGTTAATTATTTTGAGAGGATAAATAAGGGGCATAAAGGAGATTATTGTGTTTTATTGAGTGGATGGATGAGTGATGTTATTGATCATTATTGATAGAGAGCATTGGAGTGATAGTTCAATATTTGTGAGACAAATTATTATTTATTTTTGAATTGATTTGTGAGTGTGAAACATATTAAGTCTCTTATAATTATGTAAATGTTCCTATGGTTAAATTTTTTTTTTGAGTGAAACTTGTTTGTTTTATTGAAGAGGTTTTCTTAAAGGATTAAGTTGAGTTGTGTATGCAAGTTTTGTAATTGATTTGAATAAGATTTTGTGAAACCTAGTGGATTGTTTTGAGTAAGTTCTAGAGGGGACTTAAGGACATAACTAAGCAAGTTTTTGTGAGACCTTGTGGATAGATTTGAGTAAGTCCTAGAGGGGACTTAAGGACAAAGTTGAGTAAGATTTTGTGAAAGCTTAAGGATATTTCTGTGACATATCCTCTTTTATTGATTTGAATTTAACTTACTTTTATCCACTGATTTGTCTCATCCTCCACCATACCTCTATGTTAATTATATTCCAAAGTCTTATTCTTAATTCTTCTATATATTATAGCTTTGATTTATTCCATGGACTAAAGGTAACATTAATCTCATAAAATGATTCATAGGATCTCAGGCTAGGTGGAGGTTTGGTTAGTTCACTAAGAGGGTGCATTTTTGTTTTATTCTTAGGACTTATAAGTTTTTAAATTTTAGGCCTTTGCTCATGAGTGAAGTTTTTTCCTTTTATACCTTTTAGGTATGTAGCAAATGTTTGATCAGGGTATTATTCTTATTTGTCCTTTATTAATTAAAGGCCTAACCTTTTCAATTTAACTTCTACTATGGAGGCTTCTCTTTTCTTATGCATATTTATTCCCCCTAAACTGGGAGGCTACAACTAGTATGTTGCTTTCTCCCTACCATTACAATGTTTGAAGTCCAAAATATCATTTTGCCTAAAGAATTCTAGGGAAAATACTTTATCAAAAACATATCTTTGTATGAGATAGATAGGGTAACTATAAACATGCAATCTAAACAGGGCCCTTCTTTAGTAAAAAATCAGTCCCATAGGATTGTTCCTTCTATAAAATCTTTACATTCTTTTGTAATTCTAGAGACTTAAGACCCCTTTATTGCAGAAACTAAGAGGTAGAATAATAATCTATAAAAATATAATAGGAAGAACCTTTCCATAAGTATTTGGTACAATAATATTGTGATTTCATTTCTCTTTAAATTTAAACATCTTATTCCTAATTTGATGAACATGATTGAATGTTGATACAAAACAAGGTATACCAAAAATGAGGAGTACTTATCAAATTTGATTTACTATTAGCTTGACGAAATCTAGGGTTACTACACCTTCTCTCATTTTGTGCAAAACACCCGAAAAATTCATATTAATGATTTTATCTTTTTCTTTACCCAAAAGGTAGGCCATCATACTCAATGCATCCCTTTCACTTTTTCTAAAATGGTCAATGGGGATGAAATTCTACATGAATGGGTCATTTTATCCTTCTATTTTAACGTTAAGAAGATTCTATGAATTTCTATCAAAAATTCCCCTTTCGTCTTTATCATTAATGTGCACTTGACCTTATAGTAACAAAAACATTCTCCTAATGTTGGATCCATCAATACTTACTCTAAATTTTTTGTCCAAGGCTATAATTTATGGTCATTTGGATCATAGAATTTTTCACATATGATTCCCAGTTCATATAAAAAATGTACCTCAATAACAAATAAGAATCTGATCTATATTTGTGCTACAAATATTGAAGGCCTACTTGCTCTAAAATACTCATAAGTATTGATTCTCAACTTTTTGGATCCTATGCAAAATTTAGGTTCAGAGCAATCTTTAGTTGTGTCTATCAGAACCTTGATATTAGAAGAGTATGTGGGCATGGGTACTTTTGGCATTTCTTGCATATGATAATCCTTTGTCTTCATCATCTTGAGCTTGATAATATATTTCTCTTCTGATGAACAATAAAATGTAGAGGTTTTAGTCATAGAGTGAAATGGTTTTGCCATTTTATGTCATTACTCCTTTTATATTTCTTCTTTTTGTAATCCCTATGTCCCTTGCATTCATTACTCTTTATTTGAATATTTTTTAGAGAATACCATACTCTTCAAGAAGTGTCTAAATGCATATTCATACCTTATAAGGTTAATTTATTCCCACAATATTCCTTTTCAGTCTTTTCTTACGATTATATTTTTTTTTTTGAGGTAGCATTTAATGCAGACTTTCTACCCAACCACTAGCTCTCCTTACCAAGAATATTTTAGCAGGGAAGCTCCTAAATTTTAAAATTTATCTATTGATCTATGGTAGGTGTACCTTGGATTATGTTCCACTGTATTTACTCATGTCACCCTCTTTTTTTTTAAAGGAGACTCAGTTGTTGACTAGTTGATGTCTCTAAATTTAAGCTTATTTTGACCAAGGCCCAATATCAAGATTAATATTTTATATTTATATCTATTGTAAATGTAAAAAACCTTGATCAACATGATTCTTGAATAAACCCCACTTTTTTTTTGTTACTAGCATCACAATAGAATAGTTCTACAATCTTTATTCCTATATAGTATGCAAATTTTAAGACTTTTACTCAATATGCTTTTGCCCATGATGGCATATTTTCTTATGCTAATAGGGAGGAAGTCATTCATATTTCCTAAGTGCTTATATTTTAAGATATATCACTAGGAGTCTTAAGCCACACCTTTCTTTACAATATTGTTTATTTTTATATAAATACAAGTTTTTTATGAGGTTCTAATAGAGTGATGGAGCCCTTGTCAGTATATGATGGTAATATTACCATCATCGGTCTAGGTAGATTCTTACAAATATTAGTTGAATTTAAAGTATTAAATAGGCTTGTTCCTATCATTTTTAAAGTAATATATACTAATGTGTCAATTTTTTGAGGTATGGCAACAAATTTTGATAGATTATTTGCTTATATACCTTTGGTTTTCTTCTATTAATGTAGAGTCATTGGGTGAATGTAGATTCTTACTTCCAACAAGTAGATAGATTGAGATATTCACTTGAATATCATTATGATATCTTCACTAGTAGGTTTTGGTGTTTATTTTAGAGTAAAATTTCTAGGCAAAAAAAGAGGTGCTTCAACAAGCAGAAACTAACCAAGACCCTCATCAAGTCTCATCCCTATTCCTTGTGAATTTAGTACCAATTATGTATCAAAAAATTCCCATTAGGTATGCCATTAAACTATATTTATCTTTGATTGTCACCACCCAAGACAATCATGCCTCACATAGGGTGACACAATGGGTTGTAGTTGAGAGTACAAGGTTTTTTTAAATCGAGGGCCTCTAAGAGTTTTTACAAGGTTGGGTTAGTTTTAGGAGGTGATCTTCAAGTTACTAGTTGCTCAAAAGAGGCAAAGGGTGTAAGAAAGGTAAAAAAAATAAAAACTCAACAAAGGAAAAGGGGGTGATAAGCCAAGATATTTGCTAAGGTCTTCCTATAAAAATATGTCTAAATATTATGTGTCAATGGTGAATATTTTCTATCCTAGACATAATGAAGTACAATTGATATTTACCAAATATACATGTGCATAAGAAAGTGGATCCCATAGGAGAGCCAAGTAAGTGACTTAGTATAAATATAGATGCAAGGCCCTCACACACATACACTTAATAAAATTCATTATTAAGGTAAAATATCACAAACAACATACACATACATAGTAATTGGTTTATAGGCAATGCCCAAAAATAGACATAGGCTTCTATGTATATATAAATGCAAGTAAACATTTTCATATATTATGCTAGAAGCAGGGGTTTGCGATTTCCCATAAGCCACTCAAGAACCACAACTATTTTTGTAGAGAATAATAAAAGGAAATACTACAAATGTAAAATCATCGATCCTTTTTACAGTATATGCTACTGCTATTATAGATTATAGTAGGGAAAATTTCCCTCGAAAATCATCTTCAAATGGTTCTAACAATATTATATACTTCTCCTAGGTATTATGATCACTCAATGATATACTTTTTAAATTATAATTATTGATAATCATGGGATTTTTGATGTTATAATTCATTTTGAATGGTTGTCTAAGATAATTACTAAGGTTATTCTTTGGTATATGGTCTTTGTCTCCTCAGTTGAGGAAGCATTAATTTAGCCTATCTACCTCTACCACTTTTGATTTGACTCAGGCATCCATGTCTATTTGGCTTTCTAGCATCTCTCACAGACTATTAAGGAGTTTTTCTAGTTTGCTTCATTGTGGATTTACAAACCTCTGATATAGAGACTTATCCTGAAGGACAAAATCATCTAGAAATCCTTTGGTAATCTATTAGGACTTTTAGATAATGGATTTTTACATAAGTCTTGGTTGTTAGGAGTTATTTTATCATGTTCTCTATGCTTTAGACAAAACTCCAATCATTGGTTATTAGGGATTTTCCTTAGTCGTGAGTGGGTAGTGGAGAAACACTATAGGCCCCTTAAGTAATTGAGATTCTAAGAGAAATATTTTTGTATTTGAAATGGCCATAATTCCTTGTATTCAAATGAACTACTTCCTTCAATTATATTATAATTCTCAAAAATAAATGTGAAACACTTGAATAAAATATGTTCTTTAAGAGAATAATTTCCACTTCAAATTTTTATCTTTTTATTAATTTTTATTTCAACTCTTCTGATTTTGTCTTCCCTTTTCTTGTATTTTAAAAAAAATTCCACCTTAAAAATTCTTTATGGACCCAAAAATATTTTTCTTTCTCTCACTTTTCAATATTTCTTATGAAAAATATAAATACTTTGAACATTTAGTAGTTCCATTTTATCTTCTTTTAAATATTCTCTTCTCAAATATTTTCTTTTTAAATATCCTGAAAAATAGCTTCCTTTTATCTCCCTAGCAATAAACTTTCTATCATAATTTTTTTTGTTCCAAATATAAGGTCCCCACCATGCAAGTTAAACCATAATCAACTATTTAAAATTTTAAGTTTTGTTTCAATAACCAACTACCCAACTATGCATTTTGTAATATACAAAAGATATATTTCATTTGTAAGAGCATTTCTCAAAAACTATTTGGGTAAACCACAATATTACCTGTCTAACCATTTGAAAATTAATAACCTTCATTAGATGCCATAAACATTAGCAATCAATGCAAAAAACTTAATTAGAAGTCTTCTCCTTGAAATTCTCAATAAATGCTATAATATTAATGCAATAACCTTCATTAGATGCCATAAATATTACCAATCAATGCAACAAAATTCATTAGAGGTCTTCACCTTGAATTTCCCAATCAATGCTAGAATATTTATCAAAAGTCTTTACCTTGGAATCTCATTAAATGAGTGTTAATCTATGCATATTTTATGGGATAAAAAATATCTCCTTATCACTTAAATATAACAAAAATACCATTATAGAAGAAACTTACCATGTAAATAGAAGAAACTTCCATAATATATAGAAGATATATAGATTTATATCACTAGGATGTACTTTCGGGTCTTCTATAGCTTACACAATATGAAAATAGAGTGCAAATTTTAACATTTGAATAATATATTAAATTTATATTTTTTATTTGGATTGCACTCAAACAAATAAAACTTCATAAGTAGGGCTTGTCGTCAAATGGTGATGATTGTCGCTTTAGCATACTAGTTTCCTCATACAAACAAAAGTACACAAATTAGATCATAGATCTTTGTGGATCTCATACCACATGTTGGGAATGATGGATAACAAACAAAATTTAACCACTATGACATACAAGGGATGCACACAAAATATTAATAGATAGGATATCATTCATAATAAAACAATATTTTATTTTATAATATTCTCACATTATCATACAAATTGATCATTACAATCTGCCAACACTATGGATACAAAAATACATCAAGAAGTCCCTTCAATTTGGAGATTATTTTCTTGTAGCTCTTTTCATTTCACCTTTAGCTATATTTTTATTGTAATATTCAATCTCATGGGAGACTTTTCTCTCATGTTCCTATTATTATTTTTATATTTAAAATAATAATACTAATAAATATACACCTATTGATTACATAATGTTAAATAATATAAGATATTTTAACACAAGCATACATTAAATAGACTCCATTCATTGCTTCTATAGGCACAATTGAGGGGCATCCTCCTCTAGGATGAAATGGGGGTGCCCCTTCCCATGATTAAAAATTGGATATCCTATATGAGAGTCTAATGACATACCAATGAGGTATCTTGATAGTGACATAATAAAGTATTTGTAATACAAGAATAAGAGATTTTATATTGTAAATTAAATATGTTTATCACAAGATGAAAAACTAAAAATTTAATTGTATTAATCCTTTAATTGCCCTCTATGATAGGGATTGTATCACATAGAATAGACTACATAGAAATATGAAATCACTGCTATAGTTTTAAAAAAAGTAAGAAATTGATAATGTATCTCTAGCATTATATACCTCACATTCAATTAATAGATAATGTTATTGATAATATGAGGATTTTAGGTGGTTAAATATATCAATTTTCAAGATAAAAATAATCCTTTGTGGGTCTCCTCAATCTTCAATATCTATACTTTTGCATTATATAACTAATCCTTGAACAAGAAAAGCACATAGAAATTTAGGTAATAAAAGATGAAATTCTTCTCTATCAATTGTAGGAAGCTTTTCAACTTCTGAGAACTAATTTTCTGCAACAACTTAGATAGTAGCAACCAAATACATTCAAATTTTTAGAATTCTAAAATCATTAAACTTCACTAGTTATTCTCAAAACTAGTTGAAAAAATCATGATAAGTCCTAGTCTTCACGAGTTTTCCTTCAACCCTATAGAAATATTTTAGCTAAAAAATAATCTAAAATCTTCTTCAATATATCAAACTTTTCAATAAGACATTCTTCTTGGGTCTCTTAATCTCATCAATGTCAAGGTCTATCTTTAAGACCTGTAAATTCTCTTCTCTTCTATTCTAAATTTGTTCTTGCAATAGGTAAATCTTCAAACTTCATTGTTTTTCCTTCAACACAGTGAAAAATACTATCTTCCCTGGTTTTCTTTTTGAGATATAATTTCTTCAACTTCACTAGTTTCTCCTTAACCAATGGAAGTGGAAGTGCATTCTATCTTGGAGACAGATTGGTCACGTGGCACAGTAAGAAACAAGAGTCAGTTTCTTTATCGATAGCAGAGGCAGAATATATTGCAGCGACAACATGTTGTATGCAGGTATCACTTTTTGAAGGAGAAATTTGCGAAAGGTGAGGTTAAGTTGGATTTTGTTCCAACTACAGAGCAAGTAGCAGATATCTTCTCAAAACCATTACCCAAGGAAGTTTTTGAGTACCTTCACAATAAATTGGGAGTGGTCACACTTCCCAAGAATTGACTAGCTATAGGGATCACATTCTCAGGGGGAGCATTTAAGTATTTGATTATATTCTTGCTCATGTTAATGATTTTTGCTAAGTGTAATCAATTTTGCCTGAGAATGTTGTGCATTGACTCAGGGGGAGTCTGTAGTAACCCTTTGGTATTATTTTCAAAGGGGGAGAAGAGTTACAGGAAACTACACATGTGTTGCCAACAATTCCAAAGGGGGAGATTGTTGAGCAAGGTGCAGCAACAATATTGTCATTGTTGTCAACACAGTCAGATAGATCTGTTGATGCAAGTGGACAGGAAGTTCAAAATCTATTTAGATGCAGAAGACAGGAGTTCAAAGGTTATTCAGAGTATGTACAGTGATTTTCCAAGAAGATCGAAGTGGCCCATTTGAAAAATATCAAAGAAAAAGACAAGTAAAAAAAGTGTCACGATATCGCAACATATACAATAGGCAAGAAAAACTGTCACGATTTCATGACATGTTGGAAGAGAGAGAAAAAGCAAGAAAAACTATCACGATTTTGTGACATGTTGGAAGCGAGAGAAAAATCAGGAAAAACTGTCACAATTTCATGACATGTTAGAAGAGAGAGAAAAAGCAGGAAAAACAGTCATGATTTTGTGACATGTTGGAAGAGAAAAAGGCAAGTGGAAAAACTGTTGTTATTTCGCGACATGTTGGAAGAGAGAAAAAGCAGGAAAAATTGTCGTGATTTCGTGACATGTTGGAAGAGAAAAATGCAAGTGGAAAAACTGTCATGATTTCATGACATGTTGGAAGAGAAAGAGAAAGCAAGAAAAAGTGTCACGATTTCGTGACAAGTTCGAAGAGAACAAGTAAGAAAAGTGTCACGATTTCATGACATGTCGCATTTTCGCGACTAAAATAGGAGAGAGAAAGTAAGTTGAAAAAGTAGAGAAGAAGACTTCGAAGGCAAAAGTGTTGAGATTTCATGACAAAAGTAGAGAAGAAGACTTCGAAGGCAAAAGTGTCATGATTTTGCAACAAAAGCAAAGAAGTTAAGTACGAAAGCAGAAGTGTCACGATTTCACGACAAAAGCTAAGTTGAAGCCTATGGAGGCAAAAGTGTCGCGATATCGCGATAAAAGCAAAGTTGAAGTCTATGGAAGCAGACGTGTCGCGATATCATGAAAAAAGAATAGAGAAAGCGTATGGAGGCAAAAGTGTCACGATATCATGACATGTTGTATTTTCGCGGGCCTAAGCAAAGAAAAAAAGAGCAAGGAGAAAAAGTGTCACGATATCGCGACATGTTGTATTTGTTAGAGTTAATCTAATGTGCACTATGCCAGTTTGACACTTGTCAGTTTCATTGACAAGTGTCATGTTCATCATATAGGCTTATGCCTATATATTGTAACTCATTTCATGAATAAAATAATCCCCTTCAGTTTTCCCTCCTAAAAACTCCCCCTCATCCTTTCCCCCCATTTTTCCCATTTTTTTTCAAAAGAGGGAGTATGCTCTTCATCCTTGATGGATGAATTAGAAACCAGATTTTTGAAAAATCATGGCTGCCAAATCTGCAATTTTTTCTCCAACTATTTTTTTTTCTGTTGTTGTGGAGATCATGGTCATAAAGTTTTTTTTTACCTAGTACATTGAAATTTCCTAGACTCGATGCAGCAAAGCGTAGATCTGGCCGCAGAGCATAGTGATTTTATCTGAAAACACATGGTTTCAATTCAGCGTCAAAGGAGACGCATTAAATTCAAGCAGCAGCTCTTCTAGCCAGCCGCGTCTGACAAGCTTTGTTTTATTGATGAATATACTGAAATATCTATTTCAATTGCATTGCATTCGGTGTCATCAGTGGAGGCTGAAGAAAATTGTTTTTCTTGTTTGCATCGATGAAGAGTGGTGACAAGAGCTCCTAATCACAAATCCAGTGTCAGGCACTAGAAGCTCGCGTGCACGAATCTAAAGAAGATCATGTTTTAGATCTAAGAGTCTGCTTGTGTAAGCGAACATGCATAGGAGCTGATGCAGACTGTTCGCTACTACTGTTGCATTGAGTTCAAAAATGGTGGCGTCGGCTTTGTGTCTTATCTACAGTAGAAATAGTCGACTTGCCTAATTTGTAGATCTGGGGTTTCTGCTGACCATTAGCGGTGATCTAAGGTAGCGGCGTGCAGCCAGGTGTTGTTGTTGTCATCGTGCTCTGCTGTTGCCAGACAAAGAAGATGTGTTGCTAAACTCCTTCTGTTTGACTCAAATTAACATCGACGAGAGCCGCCTCCGCCTCTGCCTTCGCCTTCATCTACGCCGGGCGAAGATCCAATTGCTGCAAACCCTAATCCCTCATCCCCTCAGAATTTACCATGCACCTGAAAGATTACTGGCTACGACACATGTGTTCGAGTGCAGACTTTTTGGCGGAGAATATGGTAGACGTGTTCGAGTGATCTTTGGTTAAAGTGCAGCATTATGTCCACCCCAACATTTTGTATCAGAGCAGGCTTTCCCTGCCCTGTGAAACCCCTTGATCCCTCATGGAAATCCTCCCTCCCCCATTTTTTTTTTTTAAATTTTTACCGAGGGAGTATGCTCTCCATCATTTGATGGATCAGAAACCAGATGGTCAATTTTTTTTTAGATGGTGTTGAAATACAAATTTCTTGCATAAAGGTTTGGTCAGAATTTTTTTTTAGTTTTTTAGGGCAGCAGGTGTTGATTCTGCTGCTGCTGGAGATGAAACCGATGATTCAATGGTGGACCGCGGTGGTTACCTGAAAGGACAGTTTGAAGGCCAGAGTGGCCCGTTGTTTAACGGCTACAACCGTTGTCTATAGACTGAAACCCTCGCAGTGATAACAGGTCCCGAGTTCGAGACTTGGCAAGGGCGGCCGTAATATATTCCTGCAAAAAAAAAGCTTGCTGCGGTGAACCTTTGGTTACTAGGTTTCGCAGCCATGATTCGCCCCAACAACAGATATTTCCATTTCTGCAAACCCATTGGCACTGGAGATGCTCCTCGACGATGTTATTGCACAGTCACGGTTTGATAACTCTCGTGCATCTTAGAGGCGACTCGATGGACATACTGGCGGTGCTGGGGAGCGAGAGGCTGTCAAAATGATATTGTGGTGAACGAGTTCCTGGCAGGAAGATTTGAAGTTTTTTGGTTGTGCAGCTGTGGACGTAAGCGGCATCAAAATTTTAGTGGTGGTGTAGAAAGATACGTCGTAGGTGTGCATGGCCTTCGCTCTGGCCATGTTGTCCGTCGATGTCATCATCAGCATGATGAACCCGTCTTTTCACTGCCATCGAGCTAAGGCAACAGATGGACGTATTGGTGACGCTGGGCGCCATGAAGGGAAGACTACAGAATGTAATTTTGGAGCAGGCCGCTTAGAAGAGGTCTTTGAAGATAACTGGAATCTGCAAGAAAGAGAGCATTTTTTGTGAATGTGCAGAGCCCTTGCTAAATCAGATCAACTTGCTACATCAATCAAACAGGAAAATTGAGAGTTTGGTAATTAGGATGCAAAGAGCCAGCAGGAGAGTTAAAACAGACAGTGAAAGTGTTGCCGTTAAAGAGGAGGGGTTGTCCACAAAGATTTTGAAGGGGAGTCCTCTACCCTTTGGAGCAACGACGGGGGACTGGAAGTCGGACCCTCCCAAAACAGAGGCGAAATCCATGACGGAGGAAGAGCAGACGTAATTCGCAAACCTGAAGCTGCAGCACCGTCTTCCTTGAAAGCAGTCACCTGCAGCCTGCAGTTTATCTGAAGATGCGGATTGTGCTGAGGCAATCCTGAAGATGCAGTCCATATCGTGGGATGTTTGTCCCCTCCCCATTGCAGATTAGCCACATCTCCCTTGCACGTAAACAATGACACCCACTGAAATTACACATCAATTTAGTTTTTTGGAGCCCACGGCCTGATTTTCATCGATGTCTGCCATGTCTCATGTATGTATTAATTAGTTTTCTTATTCTGCCTTGATCGTCGGAGTTTCAAATGTGATGTCATAAATTTTTTGCCCGTTCCTGACTAGCAGTCAGACTGGGAGATCTACCTTCTCCAATGCTGTGCCAAGTGCTCCTCGCCCATATCGCCTTTAAGCCTCAGCACGAGTGTTGACGTGGGTGACATTTGCAGTGACACCTGGGGTTCCCACAAGATCATAGAGAGACAACTTTCTTGGAGGGAGAGCATTCGCTGCTGGAGTAGCAGCAGACGGTTGAATTTTGAAGTGAAAGTTTTTTTTACTTCTTGAAAAGTAAGGGGCATTATTTTGTTTTATAAAGTGGAAGGGGACCACTTTATATAAAGTGGAGTATAGGGAGTATATATATTTGCAAGAAACAATGTCTTATGTTGGAGGATTTGGTCTTAGGGGAGTTTTTTTTTTAAATTATGGTCATGGCTATCAAACAATTGTGGCATTTTTTTAAAGTGGAGGGCACCACTTTCATGTAATGGGTTGTATTTTCTGCTTTTCAAGGGTATACTTGAACTGTTTTTCTGCTGCGTAGAGAGGCACATTGGTTTTTTCAGCATGATGAAGGCCCCTTTGATGGTGGAATATAGGGGTATTTATAGTCGTTGGAAACGGTTTTCCACGACGGACACAATGGTGGTGTCAAATTGTAATTTTGAGGCTGTTTTAATTCAATTTTTTAGCCTCAAAGTTTTTCTACCTTGGAGTGCACTCTCGGTTGTACCTGACACTCCCAAGGTAATTTTATATGTGATCCTTGTATCTAGTGATATATTCTATACACTTGGCGAATGCAACAGCTGGTTACCCATGCATTTCGGTGGGATGACATGGTCACCATAAGGACACTTATACTAGGGACTACAGACAAAGACACCCTAGATTCTATCCGAAGCTTTTTTCGGATCTACTTCTGAAGACTACAGACGAAGACACTTCAAAAGATTCTCTTCTTTTCTTCTTCTCTCCTCCTATTTTGATCTATGGCTCATTTTATTGTATTGAGTGCATTTTCGGCAGAGATCGACACTCTTATATGGCTCGTTTTTCCTTTCATTAGGTGCATTTTCGGTAGAGACCGACACCTTCTAGATTGAGTTCACCATGAGGAGGGATTTCATACTCATGGTGAATCTAGTTAGTGACCTACGAGTGGCAACATCCTCTGAGGATGACCTACAGAGGCAACAGACCCAGAAGTGGCTGACCCTGAGGCACCCATGATGACCCCGAGGCACTTAGATGGCTGACCCAGTGGCAACAGACCCGTGGAAGTGGCTGACCCTGAGGCAACAGACCGAGATGTATACATAGTGAATCTAGCATTATTCACAGTTGGAGAGCCAAGCACAAAGAGCACGAGCCTAGACCCAAGAAAAAGAGGATGATAGGTTGTTTTAGAGAAGTCAACATTAAGGGGGAATGCTACCTAATGTTGACTTGTTTTTTTCTTTAGTTAGGATAGTGCACATTAAGGGGGAATGTTAGAGTTAATCTAATGTGCACTATGCCAGTTTGACACTTGTCAGTTTCATTGACAAGTGTCATGTTCATCATATAGGCTTATGCCTATATATTGTAACTCATTTCATGAATAAAATAATCCCCTTTAGTTTTCCCTCCTAACAGTATTTTCGTGGGCCAAAGCAAAGAGAAAGAGGGGAGAGAAAAAAGTGTCACGATATCGCGACATGTTGTATTTTCACAGACCTAAGCAAAGAAAAATAGCAAGGAGAAAAAGTGTCGTGATATCGCGACATGTTGTATTTTCACGGGCCAAAGCAAAGAGAAAGAGGAGAGAAAAAAAGTGTCATGATATCGCGACATGTATTTTTATGGGCCAAAGCAAAGAGAAAGAGGAGAGAGAAAAAAGTGTCACAATATCGCAACATGTGTTTTCATGGCAACAACAACAAAATAAGCTTTAGAGATAGAAATGTCACGATTTCATGATAGGTCATAAATGCGCAAGTCAAGAAGGAGAACCCGATTGAAATGAGAAGTATGACAGTTGACTAAAATTAGGGTTTACAGTTGTTATGAAATCCCACCAAGATTAGGGTTTACAGTTGACTAATATTAGGATTTTCATCATGAAAATATTGTTATAAAAGGAGGGTTGTTTGGAGAATTGAAGTGTTGTTGGATAAGTCGTTGAATGCGTGTCGAAGTGTGAAATGTGGCCATCAGAGCGTAGAAAGTGCAGAAGTGGTGAGATGATGGTGAAGTGCGTAAAGTGAGCGAAGAGTCGTGTCAAATTGTCCTAAGTGCGTCTATGAGTGCACAGATAGAGCAAACCACGCAGAGTGCGAAAAGGTTGAAATTTGACCAAGTGTGGCTATGATTGCATAGAGAAAGCAAAAGGCACAGAGAGTGCAAAGGGCGAAGACGAATGCAAAGTGTAGCTGTAACAAAGCAGAGTGTGTGAAGTGATTGAGCAGAGAGATTAGAGTGCGCAGAGAGCGCAAAGGTGAAGAAGACCAATCAGGGTCTTGCAAAAGCAAAGGTATCTCACTATCAATCTTCTAGTTTCAGAATTGAAGTCCAAGTTGGTGCTTGGCATCAGGGGTTGGTGCTTCTTCCAGTTGATGCTGGTAAATCAGGGGTTGGTGCTCCTTTCTGTTGGTACAGATAAATCAGGGGTTGGTGATCCTTCCAATTGGTGCTGGTAAATTGATTGTAAAGTTGGTGCTTTGCAAAGGCTGGATTTGGATGGTAGTCCAAGCAGTCATTCTTGAGGAGTAGCCAAATTGGTGAACCTCGTTAAATCTTATGTTGTGTGATGTTCTCTTGTGATACTTTCTTTATCTAGTTTTAAGGTTTCATTATTTCAGTTTTAAGAGCTGTGAATTTAAGTTTAAAGAACTACACTGATTCACCCCCCCTCTCAGTGCCATTGTAAGACTAACATTAATATATCTTCTACATAGTTAGTGTAATATATGCATTAATAATCCTACATTGACCTAGTTGTGGGACTTGAGTGGTTTATGAGCCCCACCACTTGTCAAAATCTTTGCCAATGGGGTAGTAGGATTAAAGGTGCAATTTGTAGGGGATAGTTGGTCCTCTTGATTTATAACTAGTTCATGTTATACTTATCTTATACAAGTTGTTTATTTCTAATGGCATATTCCTATGATGTAATTTTGTTTCACATTATTACCTCATCTTATCTTCTATTTCATTTTCATTTTATAGCATGTCTACCGAAGATATATATGGTATATTATTATCTCTAGCTACTAAATCAAAGTTAGCTATAGAGAATTTCTTACCTCATAATAGAATTTGATTTCTTTCTCCATAAATAGTAAAGTTGGAGGTATGATGGTTTATTTTTATTTCTAGTCTATTTATAAAGGATAAAAGGGTAAGGCAATTATTAATGCCATTAAAGTTAGATGTCACATGAGACTGATATTATTTAATCGATATCCTTAGCCATATTCTAATTATCTAAGCATGGTGTATGACCTTACCTCTATAAAATTCACACCTTGAATCTCTATTTAGAGTTCCAAAGTGTCCACTATACTTAGGCTATACAAAATATTTATAATATTTTTTTTATTGAAGTAGGATTCCAAGTACAATTTGGGCACAAAATATCCTTGATAAAATCTTAGAACTGCACCTCTATGAAGGAGAGTTGCATTAATAAAACAAAAGTAATCTATTGAAAACAAAAGTAATCTATTGAAAGATGCAGAATTTGGGCCAAAGATTTTCATTTCTTCTTCATCAAAATTAGGATACAAAACAAACTCCTTTCAAAATTTTAAATTTCCCTTTAATACCATGTTTTCCTTTTTTCCGCCTAGAACAGTGCATTTGAAATTTGAATTTCAGGGGCAAACTTGCCAATGTCATAACTCCTCGCTTGTTTCTTGAAATGGATATTATTGCACCTTTTCGAAAAGCTGTCGAAGGGGTAGGAAGCTAAGTACTACCATATTTCAGCCCTTAAAAAGGTCTGTAAGGCCTTCAAAATTGGCCTCTAAGTTTTACTACTTTTCACTAACCGAATTTTCACTAGTTTTGATAGGGTATATGACATTCAACTTTACACATCTCCCAAACTACTTAGGATACTGGGACGATTATTTTACTGCTAGGTCTATTTTTCCATACCCTAATAACCAAACTAACGTAGAGCATAAAAAGAAAATATCACAAATTTTGGATGATGCAAGATTACTTTTACACCGTTGGATGCTCCTGCATCACTCTATAATTATTTCAAAGTCTTCACCATACTTAACAAAATATTTTTAATATTTATCATTTTTTGGTTGAGTTAGGATGCAAAGTATAACTCGAGCACAAAAAGGTCACATTTCCCATGAGATCCTAAAGGTATACCAACTTGGATGTTCCAACAAGGATAAATGATCCTCGTGAAGGATGTTGTTTACCCAATATATATTTGTCCAACAATAATACTAGCCTCCACAAGATTCAAATATTAGACCTTTATTTAGAATTTTAAACTCTCCATAACTAAGCAACTCAAGTTGCATAATTTTATATCATAGTATATGACATAGTTTCTTGGTATTTCTTACATAAAATCGTGGAGCGAATGGGTTTTAGTGAAAAATGGAGGGAATGGGTTGGTATGTGTATTTCTAACCCGTACTTTTTGATCCTAATCAATGGATAATCAACTAGGTTCTTTCCTTCTGTTAGAATTTTCTAAAATAGACATGCAAAGAATTACATAAAATATGAAGAAAGAGTAGAATTGTTTGATTATTTTATGGATCAACTTTGTATAAATAACAAATTTTATCATTGAGAGTCGTTGGATTACAACAACTCATCAAATCTGATGTAGACTACAACTGAGAGTTCACCTAACTCATTAAGGAGTGGAAACTCAAGTAAGTTTATCCTAGTAGAACTTAAGAGAATAATTACTTATTATAACACCCCCCTTAAATGATACTAGGGGTGTATTGTGCAAATGAGTCCTTGTGACAGATCCTGATGAGGTACTAATATATAATGGTTTCTTTTCTGAAGAGATGGTAAAAACCCCATGGGAAAAACCATCTATCAAAAAATAAAAAAGGAAGAGGTATATCTTCGGTTTGTGAAGATTGTCCTCTTAATACAAAAAAGGTGAGTCCCGACAACATGGCCTGATGAGGTACTCATTTACAATATATATGAGATATGGTGAAAAAACCACATGGGAAAAACCATCTACTACAAAATAAAGAGGTATGTCTTTAGATGGCGAAGATTTTCCTTAATAACAAAAAAAATGAGTCGCAACAACATGGCCTGATGAGGTACTCATGTATAATATATAAGGGAGAGATGATAAAAAAAATACATGGGAAAAAACCATCCTCCAAAGAATACAATAATAAAAGGAAAGGTGAAAAGACCTTTGTTTCAATGTAGTTGTAATACTCCAAGTTTCTCTCACAACTGTATGTAATGCGGAGAAGGAAATGACTTGGTAAAGATGTCTGCAACTTGATTTTTAGTTGGAATATAGTCCAAGTATATGTCCCTATTTTGAATATGTTGTCGAATGAAGTGCATGTGTATATCAATGTGCTTGGTGTGCTGATGCTCAACTAGATTGCGTGCAATATGGATTGTGCTCTGATTGTCACACCAGAGAGTAATAGATTTGTCAGGGGAAATTTTTTTTATCTCAGAATATGACGAAGCCAAAGAGCTTCTTGACTTGCTAAAATCGGTGCCTTGTATTCTACCTATGTAGATGATAAGGTCACTGCTTGTTGTTTTTTGCATAACCAAGAAATTGGCGAAGAACCAGGATAAAAGATATAGCCAGAAGTTGAACATCTAGCTTCTACATAACCTGCCCAATATGAATTTGTGTAACCAATTATATCCATGGATTTTACCTCATATATGAGCCCAAAGTGAGTAGTTCCTTTCAAGTAGTGGAGGATTCTTTTTGTTTTTTTCCAATGACTAAAATGAGGTTGATGTGAGAATTTGGATATTAAACCAATAACATATGAGATATATGGATGAGTATGAGTAAGATATAAAAAAATCCCTACAATATGACAGTATAAAGTTGCTTATTTGAAGGATTGAGGATCAAAGGAAATATATTGACAGACAAGACCAGTGCCTATGGAGTTGGTTAATCTGGATGATGGAAGATTTTGGATGTAAGGAGTAGCTTCTTTAACAATGGTGTGGGACCACTTTGTCATAGTGGAAGGAGTAGAAGGAGTGGAAAGACTTTGATTTGGAGTTATAGGTTCTTCATCTTGATCATCAATCTCTAAATTAATTTCTAAATTTGGTTCTTCATTATATTGAGGTTCTACTGTAGGAGAAGGCTCAATAGAGGAAGAGGATGGTTGAGGATCTTTCTGAGGGAATGTTTCATCAAATTGGATATTCCTATGAAAAAATACCTCATGAGTTGTGGGATCAAGGAGCATCTATGCTTTCATTTTCTCACAATAACCAAAAAAGATGAGCTTTTTTATTTTCTTATCTAGAGCCTTCATTTTCTTCTTTGGGATATGCGCCCAAGGAGTATACCTAAAAATATTGAAGAAGGAGACATCCAGTTTTGAGCTAGTCCATGCTTATTTAGGAGTTAAATGGTCAAGAGCTCTATGAGGTGTGTGGTTTTGAATATAGTTTACACATTTAATAGCATTTTCCCATAAACATTTTGTAAGATATCTTGAATGGAGCATAAATTTTACCATTTCCTTCAATGTTCAATTTTACCTCTCTGCAATGCCATTTTGCCAAGGATTATGGGAGATAGAATGTTGATGAATGATGCCATGACTTGATAGAAATATTGAGAACTCATTATTGCAATATTCCTCCCCATTATCTTTATGAATTTGCTTGATGTTGCAAGAGGTATGATTTTCAACTAAGGCTTTGAATATTTTTAAGTGGGACAGAACATCACTTTTGTATTTTAGGAAGTAGACCCAATTTCTTCTCGAAAAGTTATCAATGAAGGTTAGAGCATATTTTGCTCCTTTGAAAGAAGGCTCTGGGAAAACATTAAGTCACTATGGATTAACTCTAGAGGGTATGAGGGTTTTAGAGAACCACTTGGGTGAAAATGATATTTACGTTAATTTCCAAGAGCACATCCAGGACATACTTCATCAATAGAAGAGAATTGAGGTGAACATGTTACCATTTCATGGGTGTTCAATTCCTTTAGGTAGTTATAATTGAGATGACCAAACATTTCATGCCAAATTTTACTTTCAAGGTCTCCATGAGCCACAAAATAGGATGCCCCTTTTGGATTTTTGAATCCTTTGAATTGAAATAGGCGAGTGTTGTGATCAATATCTCTTTTGGCTATAAGAGAGTGGGGGTTTTGAAAGTTTCTTATCTCAACTCCTGTTGGAGAGAAGAGAGCAGTTTTCCCATTTCCAAAAGTACAAATATGATAGAATGCCCAGTTCCTCGAAGTCCTAGATTCACACTTCGATGAAGTCTTTCATTCTTCAAAAAGTTTTGCAGATCCTACCACCTCACTTTGAAATCCATTAAGGTTCACAGAGAAGACAAAATACCCAACGCCTTGGCTATGAAATATGTTTGAAACCTGTAGATCAAACATAAAACAAGAAAGGCATAAAATGAAAAAAAGGCTTAATATTGCAATAATTTGATAAAAATTTAATCAAAATGAAATATATAAAAAAATCATATATATCTCAATCTAGAACCACGACACTTTTCTTTAGGAGCAAACCAGAAATAGCTTTCTGTACGAAGAACATGTTAGAGAAATAAACAAGCTTATGAACATAAAATAAATGGAATGGAATGCAAAAAGAAGAGAGGGAGAAAAAATTTATAGGAGGTAAGTGAGAGTCGTTAGAATTTTCCAACCGAGAAGAGAAGAGATAAACGATGTTGAAGATACTCCGGCTTAATTGGGCTCCTATGTATTTTGCCGATGCATTAAAGTGACACCAAAAAGGAGCGCATGAGATGAAACATTAGAAAATGATTATCATGCAACTAAAGTTGACGAAGTTTTAGAGTAAATGCAATTTTAGAAAAAGGTTATCTTAGCAATAGTTGACTTAAATATTAGCTGCACCAAATGAGAATGCAACGGAGAGCATCTTTAGATCTCCAATGAAGGAGATATCGAAATCGATTGAGAGGTGTTATGAAGAGTGTCGTTGGTTCCCAAGATTGGGTGCCCGACGCACGTTTTGAGAGCCTCAATCGGGCTTCTCCAAGAGCAATGAAAAATGTAGCGTAGTAAGATTTTTTTTCTGCAAAAAAGAATACACTAAAGATAGGAAATAAAATTCCTATCAATCAAGCTTTTAGGATAAAAAAAATTTAATCATAAAAAAAAAAATTATTTCCTTGAAAAAGGTGTTCCTTATTTTAAGGAAAAAAAAAATTAATATATATAAACTAGTCAAAGAGCCCCCCCTTTTTTTTTTAAATAATAGATATGAAAAAAAAACTATGGGCAATTTTTCTAAATAATAATTTACACTAAAAGGTAATGAATCATCCTTTTCCATTTTAACATGAGAAAGAGACAAATATTATTCAGAATAACCCACATACATATATCTAAAAAAATTAGCAAAAAAACTATATATAAAATCTTATTGAAGACTTAAATCCAAAAAAATAGGAGAAGCCAACAAAATATATAAAGAACCAACTCCTAGAACCTTCAAGAGAGAATGCTAGAAAAATCTATCCATCTCTAGTACCATGTTAGAATTTCCAAAAATAGACATGCAAAGCATTATACAAAATATGAAGAAAGAGTAGAACTGATTGATTATTCCATGGATCAACTTTGTATAAATAACAAAGTTGATCATTGAGAACCGTTGGATTACAACAACTCATCAAATATGATGTAGACTATAACTGAGAGTTCACCTGACTCATGAAGGAGTGGAAACTCAAGTAAGTCTATTCTAGTAGAACTTAAGAGAATAATTACTTATTCTAATACCTTCTACCAAAGGAATCAGGCAGGGAGATACATTTTATCCATATCTCTTTATCATTATGGTAGATACCTTGGGAAGAACTTGGGAAATAAAATAAAAGGATGGTAATACCAAAGTTCTAAAAAATTCATCCATTGGTGAAACTTTATCCCATAAATAGTTTGTGGATGATACTTTCTTGTGTGGTGAAGCTATAGTGGAAGAAGCTTTGGAGTTTAAAAAAGTCTTTGATTCTTATGAAAAAGATATAGGCCAAAAAATAAATTATGAAAAAAATAGGATTATCTTTTTAAACATAGAGGAAAGTAAAAGAGATAAAATAATTAAAGTGTTGGATTGTAAGGAGGAAAAGTTCCCTATCACCTATCTTGGTTTACCTTTGTTTATAGGTAAAATGAAATATGAACTTTGGAATCTGATTATTGATAAATTTAATAGGAAACTTCAAGGTTGGAAGGGACCTTTGTTATCTTCTATGGAGAAAGTACAACTTATTAAAAATACGCTTCAAAGCCTTCCCATTTACTTCATGTATTTTCTAAGGACATCAAGGAAAGTGGAAGAGACTTTAGAAATATTACAAAAAAAATTCTTATGGTATGGCACTGAATGTAAAAAGCATATACATCTGGTAGCCTAGGATACATGTTGCTAGCATTTACAGAATGAGGGTCTTGGATTGAGGAAGTTGAGAGATCTAAATAGAGTTCGTATTGCTAAACATGGTTGGAGGCTTTGCATTGGAGCATCAAGGAAATGAGATAGCATTATCCAAAAAAATACTTAGAGGGTAGAAACCATTTTATCAATTATTCTAACACTCCACATGGGTCTATTTTTTGGTAAAATATTATCAATAGTAGGAAAGTTCTATGATAAGGGCTAAAATGAAAAGTAGGTAGGAGGGACAAAATAAAATTTTGGAAAGACCCTTGGATTCAAGATGAGCCTTTAGCAAAATACAAAAAGTTCAATGGTATCAAAAAACAATTAACAGAAACTTTGGTAAGAAAATTAATGGTTACATTCATAGGGTGGGTGATTTTTAGGAGTGGAAAATCCTACAAGAATATATGCAAGGCCTGAGCGGCAAATAGCTATAGAAACTTTGAGGTAGTTATTATTTAGTTAGAGGCTCATAGGAGGATCACCTAATTTAGGGAAGAAACCAGTAAGGCCAGTACTTGGTGAAGAATAGGTATAGAGTCTTGGGTAAAGTAACCTCAAAAAAACCTTAGCTTAAAATAATTTAGAGGCTAAATATCATCTCTAAGGTTGCTATATTTTTTGGGACTGTCATTCTTAATAAGATCCCAATGAAAGATAATATGTTCAAAAGAGAAATTGTGGTTCAAATTGTTTGTGTGTTGTGTAACAAAGAGGATGAGTGCATAAATCACCTATTTGGAACTTGTGATTTTTTTAGATATCCTTAATATGTTATTGAGAGAAGTTAATTTTGCTTGGGTCATTTCAGATTCTCTAATAAGGATTTGGGAACAGTGACACTTAGAAAGTAGTCTTTTTTGCAAAAATATATTCCACATTTTTTTTTGGGAATCTGGTTGGAAAGAAACAGTTGTGTTAAAAAAAACCGTTATCTTTTAGGAAAATCTTGTAATGATCCTCTCCAGAGAAAAATATATCTTAAATATAGAAAAAATCAATAAGGTGAGACTACATACTAGATAGGAACATCCCCACAAATATAGGGTAAAAATTAACTTTGATGGGGTTGCAAAAGACATCTTGGGTCATGTTGGTGGTGGGGGCCTCATTAGGAATGAAAGAGATCAGGTAGTAGTTGCATATGCTGAGGATCTAGGAATTACCACAATTCACCAAGTTGAAGCAAGAGGAATGCTTATGTGTCTCCAAATTACGGTGAATTTGGGTTTTAGGAGAATTTTTCTCGAGGGGGATTCAAAGAATATTATAACCTCCCTTCAAAAAGGGGAGATAAATAATTCTAGCATTTTCTAAATAAATGATAGATGCGAGGACTATTTTGGGAAACCTAGAATAAAGTTGAATTAAACATATAAATAGAGAGGGAAACAAATTTATCGATAAAATGGTAAATATGGTGGTTAGATCTAAGAATTTCATGGTCTGGTCATATGCCCCAATGGAATTGAAAATAATTATAAAAATTGATAAGGAATCTAGTAGATAAGGAGGGCAGAGCAAAACATAATACTTATTGGAATCATGTGATGAAGGATTTGAGAACACTAAATTATATTGCTATCAACCGTTTCTTTATCAGTCATGTGAAGCATTGAGCACTGCATAAGCCTTGTCAAATAGGAGGATAGTGGGATGGATATTTTTTCAGCTTCTCCATAAGTAGGTTTAGCCCAAGTTTGTTTGTTTTACTAAGATAGGGCTATCTTGCATTTGTCTGATCTTCTCTTATTTTTTTCATGTAAATATTTCGATTTCTTTGTAAAGGATTAGGGCCCTTCAACCCCTTTTTTTTATCAATACCAATATATATATATATATGTGTGTGTGTGTGTGTGTGTGTGTGTATTATATATATAATATTATTTTATTTAAAAATAAATATATATAGATTAATTATGAATAATATTGGTAAGTGATTTATATAGTCATTGTAATAATAAGTATAATATGTCTAGGGAGTAGTATTTTTTTGAATCATCAAGATATATTGATTCTATAAAATAAATTAAAGTTTTCTATATTTTATTCTTAAGATATTAGAACTACAAATGGGTAATCATTATAACTACATGCAAGTGTGCTCACAAATATAATATATGGGTGTATTTGATCAAACAATGTAAAATAGATTTAACATCCATAAGGACATAGGTCATATGGTTTGATTTATTTTGATCTTATAAATTTATTTATATGGATATGTTCTTATTTTGATATATATATTTATTTATTTTTAAATTTATTCTATTATGTATATATATATATATATATATATATATATATATATATATATATATGGATATGGTCTACTGATAATTTTTTGTTTGAGTTTATTTTAATTTGTTGCATTTCACGAATTTTGCTTAGTTCCTCTCCCTTCATTTGGTATGAGAGCTCTCATCTGTGGTCTAATTTTAGCTTTTAGTAATTAAAAAAAAAACTATGTTACAATTAAATCTAACATTTATCTTTTGTATAAATTTAAAGTTAGATTCGAAAAATCCCCCTTTATTGATTTTTTAAATGATAATTTTAAATATATATATAAAAGAGGGTTTGATTTTTTTTAATTAAAAAAAATGAGAGAAAAAGGGTTCTATTTGTTTATATATTTAGATGATTTTCATTTAAATATTGTATTAAATTAATTTTTTTAATTTAATATGTTGATTTATATAAAAGTTTATTTTTTACACAACTCATATTATGGCAGATCATGCAACTATCCAATGCCATGCCTAAACCTGCATGTTGGTGGCCTGACAGGCTACTAACAACAGTCGGGGTGATAGCCCAATGGTGGCCAACTAGCAACCAATTGGTGGGTAGTCAAAAACCAAGTGGTGACTAAATGACAACCACTAGTGGCCCAATGATAGCACTCTATGTTGACCGATAGCAACCCTTGAGGTTGTGTGAGGTGGTAGCCCCATGCCCATTATTTTTTAAGAATAAAGTAATTTTTTAAATGGGAGGGTGGAATGCTTGTTTGGTGTCCTATCCCCCTTCCCCCCAACCTCTTTTAATTTTTTTTATTTGGTGCTAGGGTCCGTAGGACCCCCCTCCATATTTTTTTTTAAATTCTTAAAATTAAAGTTGTTTGAATATGATCTTTTTGATAAAATAAGTTGTAATTTATTCTTATATTTTACAAAATTACTTCTAAAATCATACTAATATGTTTGTTCTTTAAGTCATGGTCTCTAACCATATTTCCATCTTTGACCTAAAAGATAAACTACTGTATTTAGGATCCTAGGATGAGGGCGGAATACCAAGTGAGGTAACTTTGGAAGATTGTAAACAAGGAGGAGCCACAACCCCAAAATGGAAGAGCACATGAATCATGGAATGCAAAATTTCAACAAGCCCTTTCTATGTTATTTAGGTCAATAAGTGATGACATATTAGTACATATTTTTAATTTTTCATTTGTATATGAAGCACAAGATGAGTTAAAAACCATGTTCATAGGGTCAAACATGGCTAGAATTTTTTCCCTTCTTTAAAAATTTCTTAACACAAAAATATTATTTGAAGAATTTATTGTAATATACCTAGGTAAATGAGATAAATTAGGACACAAGTACTTTCATCTAGTTGTGAATGGGTGAATGAAAAGCTCTTATGCTTCATTGTACTTAGAAATATCACTAAAAAGTTCAAGGACTTTGTAAATATCCTCATTATATAATTTTATCAAGAAAATAATATACCTATAGTAGAAAACCTCTCCAACCTACTTGTTCAACATGAAGAAATAATTAAGCTATAAAATTGTACAAAGGTAAATGAAGGTAAGGACCCTAACTCTACTTATATTGCCTTGAATGTCCATAAAGGTAATAAAACTAGAAAGTGGAACAAAGGCAATAATTTTAAAGGTAAGAATCAAAGTAGTTCTTCAAAACCTAAGTTTGATAAGAAATCAAAGAGCAATAGTCCTAAATTAATGGTAATTGTAATTTTAGCGACAAATAAAATGATTGTTACAAGAAGCTAGCCCCCAAAAACACAAAGAGCAAGAAGGAAGGTAAGAAAACTAATAATGTTTTTTTAGTTCATTCATTGAATTCCATTCATGATAAAAATAAACCATAATTCTTGGATTATTTATTCAATATGCACTAGTCATATGACTAATTCTAAGTCATCTTTTACTTCATTAAATTTAAATTACAATGATGTAGTTACTATTGAGAATAATTCCCAAATTTTTGTAGAAGTAATTGGTAATGTTAAGATAGGTACAAGAGTATATAATAATATTTTTTTTTTTTTATTAATATTACAGCTAACCTACTTTTTGTAAGGCAATTAGCTTCTCAAGAAATAAGCATTCAATTTTATGATAATAGGTACATCATAAAAAACAATGTGGGAAAGAATGTTGGAGAAGGTATGCTTTACAACAACTTTTATGTATTCTATCCACATCAAATTTATGGTAAACATTGCCTTACCATGTTTATAGACAATAATTTTAAATTGTGGTATAATATATTAAGACATATAAATTAAATAAGTATGATTGATATGTTTAACAAAAACATGGAAATTGGTCTTTCTAAAATTGAAGTTGATGGAATACTTTGCGAGAATTACATTTTATCCAAGCAACCTAGGGGTAAGTTTGGTGAAACTTCTTTTAAATATTTTTATTGATTACAATCAGCCAATTTTGACCTTATAAGTGCATTTCAAGTTAAATGATTAAGTGAATGTTTATATTGTTTAACTTTTATTGAGTATTTTTCAAGGAACACTTGGATTTAATTTTTGAATAACAAGTCTAAAGTATTTTAATTTTTCAAACATTTTAAGGCACTTTTTGAATATAAAACCTCTTCCTCTATAAAAGTCTTAAGGATTGATAATGGAGGAGATTATGTGAGTAATAATTTTAAATCTTAGTCTTGAAATGGGTATTTCAAGACAATTCACGTATCAATATTCACCCAAAAAAAATAGGGTTGTTGAGAGGAAAAATAGGTCCATTGCAAATATGACAAGGGCATTCCTCCAAATTTACCTAATTTATAGGTTGAATGTTGTTTTAATTTTTTATATTTTCTTAATAGGTGTTCCACTAAGAAACTAAATAGAGTCACTCCATTTGAGGTTTGGTTTCAAAGAAAACCATCAATTAAGGATTTGAGAGTAATTGGGTGCATTGCTTATGCACATCATAAGAATTCAAATGATATTAGCAAATTAGATGATGGATATTTTAATGTGTATTAGTAGGTTATGATAATCAATACAAAGTATATAGATTATATAACCCTAATAGTATGACTATCTTTGTGAATAGGGATGTCACATTTAATGAGCATACTTTATATAAATCTAGTTCTTTTAGCATTGATGAAAATTATCCCTTGGAAAATGAAACTAAGAGAAAAAACGGTTAGAAATAACAATAAAATAATATCCATTTGTTAAAATATACAAATATAGAACTAGAATCCAAACATCAAGTATAACCTTAATGGCTAAAATTCAAAATTTAAATGAACCTCAAACCTATAATCAATCTAAAAATGGTCCAAATTGGATTAAAGCTATAGAACATAATTCAATTATATTATAAAAAATGATACTTGGGAATTAGTCTGAAGGCATTCTATGATAAATATAATAGGTTGTAAATGGGTATTTAGACTTAAGTTAAATTCTTTAGGAAAAGTTGAAAAACATAAGGCTAAAGCAGTAGCAAAAGGTTTCTCAAAGTATGTAGTAGATTATGATAAAACTTTTGTCTGATTGCTAAAATGACTACAATTAGATTAGTAATAGAATTAACTACTAATTTTAATTAGAAAATTTATCAATTAGATTCAACGAGTGCATTTCTTAATGGTGGCTAAGATGTTGCGATTTATATGGAGCAACCTCAAAGTTTTGAGAACCTAGAAAAGCTAAATTATGTTTATAGATTAAAGAAATCCCTATATGGACTTAAGAAAGCTCCAAGAGCTTTATGTGATATGGTTTCCAATTATTTTTCTTCAATTGGTTTTAATAAGTATTATTTTGATTCAGATTTGTATATTTCTAAGGAAAATAATACCATTACTATAATTGCTTTATATGTAGATGCTTTACTTTTAAAAGGAAATAATGAATGTATGATTGAAATATAAAAATAAATTACTAAATATATTTGAAATGAATGGCATGGGTTTGCTTCATTACTACTTAGTCTTACAAATTTACAAAAAATGTCATAAGATTGTGATTTATTAATCTAAGTATATATTAGAAATCTTGCAAAGGTTTAAAATGAAAAATTGCAAATGTATTTCTACTCCTATGGTTTCTAACAAATTTGAAATTAATAAATATTCTAAGCTTGTAGATAAAACTCAATATATGTAACTTATAGGTAGTTTACTCTATCTTACTATTTCTAGCCCTAATATTGCTTATGTAATTAATATGATGACTAGATTTATGCATAAGCCTTATGATGTTCATCTTAATATTTTTTATAGAATACTTAAATATCTAAGTGGAAATAGTAATTTAGATTTGGAATATTTAAGTAATTCTCATGTAAATTTGTTTGGTTATTGTGATAGTGACTATGCTATAGATAATGTTGAAAGAAAATCCACAAGTGGATATTGTTTCTCCTTGGGATCAGGTGTGATCTCTTGGTGTAGTAAGAAACAACTAACCATAGCACTCTCATAAACTTAGGCTAAGTATATAAGTGCTACTATAGCATATCAAGAAGCCATTTGGCTTCAAAAACTGCTAACAAAAATTAGGTTTAACAACAATATATCTATCATATTATTTTATGATATCCAATATTTAGTAGCTTTAGCAAAGAATATTGTTATGCATAAAAGGATAAAATACATTGAAATTCATGCACACTTCATTAGGAGAATGTATTCTATGGGACAACTAAACTCATATATTTCCTAGTAAATGAAAATATTTATGATAATTTCACAAAACCATTAGTTGAATCTAAAATTTCTTACTTTAGAAGTAAACAAGGCCTAAAAGAGTTGCCTTCAAGGGGGAGTATTGCATAATATTGTATGATGTCAATGAATAATATTGTGTGATGTCAATTCTATAAGAAATTTTTAAGGTTTTGTGAATTCTATGTTGATGGATGTTATTTTTTTCTATGTTGATGGACTATGTCTGTGTGTACCATTTATTTGTCCATGTTGATGGATGTTACATTTTTCTATGTTGATGGAATATGTATGCCACTTTTTTATCTATGTTTATGGGTGTTATTTTTCCATGTTAATGGAATATGTATTCCACTTGATTTTCCATGTTGATGGAATATATATATATATATATATACCATTTATTATTGATGTTTTCGATGTTGATGGAAACCTTGTTGATGGCAAGCCGAGATTCAATCAACAGAACTTCAAATTAATTTTTCTACAAATAGCTTAATACAATCTTACATTACAGTTTCCAGGCATATTTCCCTTCCCCCTCAATCCTGAACTCACCATCCTATGCCCTTACAATTTTCAAGTTTTTATTGAGTCCTCGATCCTCTAAGCAATTAATGCCCCCGCCTAACAAAAATTCAAATTTGATTTCCCCCCCCGGCCGAGTTTTCAAAATTTTTTGCCATAAATGGGCAACTGCCCGATCTGCCATGAAGCTTGCATTAATGGCCTCCCTTATCCTGCACCCACCATTTTTTTCTGACTGTTCTTTTGCACCACTGTCTCAACCATAAATTCTATCGCTTGTAATTGTTGTTCTACCAGAAATAATAAAAAAAAAGAAACATATGTGTGGTCGACATCTCTCTTTTCAAATTACATGGCCTTCATCTTTGAATTAATACATGTATGCTTTCGCGTGTCAATTTCGACCTTACCTCCAATGGTTGCATCGCTTTTAACACACGTGGCAACCACGTGTCTATTTCAGCCTTGCCTGGCCATCCGCGTGTAAAACTTTGCTCTGTATTCTTATTGGTCGCGATATCGCGACATGTCACGATATTGCGACATGTCACGGTATCATGACCCCCATGCCCTTATGCATTAGCCTTGCATCTAGGAGCCACGATTTGGTGACATGTCACGAAATCATGACATGTCGCGATATCGCGGCTCCCCCGCCCTTGCCTTTTGTCTACGCCTTTGGGAGCCACGATTTTGTGACATGTCACGAAATCATGACATGTCACGATTTTGCGGCTCCCCGCCCCCGCCTTCAGCCTTAGCCTTTTGGAGCTGCGATTTTGCAACATGTCACGAAATTGTGACATGTCACGATTTCGCGGCTCCCTTGCCTGTATAAAACTCAAACTTCTCTCCTGCCTTTATAAAACTTAAACTTCTCCCTTGCCTTTACAAAACTTCAACCTGGGAAAAGAACTAAAATAGATCAAGATACAAAGTACTTAGAAAACTTAAAAGAAATTTGGAGGATGCAAGATTGCTCCACTGCCTCCGGATGCTCCTGCATCAGACACCCGGGGTAAATTAAAAAGTGATCCTCACTTTTGTTTTGTTAGGGGAAGACCCAGGTGGTCAACCTCCATTTTAGACAACCAAGTTGCATCTTCAATAGGTCTACCCTTCCACTTTATCAAATATTTAGAATACTATTTGTTTTTGGTGCTTCTGCCTTCACGAGTGTCTAATATTTCCTCAACCTCGTCGGTGGTTGGAGTAGATGCTGGAATTTGCCATACTCCTGTACTTGGTACCTTTGTACTCTCTCCCTCATGATATTCCACTAAATCTGAAATATTAAAAATAGGTGAAATGTCAAGCCAACTTGGCAATTCCACTTCATATGCATTTTCTGACTCCCGTTTTTCCAGTATTTTGCATGGCCCAAACTTCTTCATCTTCAATTTGTTATAAGTTTTGGCAGGAAATCTTTCCTTCCTAAGATGGACCATGACTTCATCTCCTACTTCAAACTCTTTGAACTGCCACTTATGGTCTGCTCTTATCTTATATTGAGCATTCATTTTTATAATTTGTTTCCTTACTTCTTCATGTAGACTTTTCATATGTTCCACAAATTCTTCTGCCTCGGCACTGCACTTTTCTCTCTTATCCAACTTTCTCAGTTCAGACACATTTCTTGGGCTGTTTCCATATATTATTTGGAATGGAGATTTATTTGTGCTCTTATTGACTGAACTGTTATGCAAATTTTACCTACGGTAAAACTAAATCCCATCCCTGGGTTGATCTGCTATCAAGCATCTCAGTAAATTACCCAGGCTTCTATTTACCACCTCTGTCTATCCATCAGTCTGTGGGTGGTATGCAGAACTGAACTTCAGATCTGTCTTCAAATTCTTCCACAAAGTTCTCCAAAAATAACCAACAAATTTTGTATCTCTGTCAGAAACAATGCTCTTCGGTAGATCGTGAAGTCATACCACTTGCTTGAAAAATAACCCTGCAATGTGAACTGCATCACTTGTTTTCTGGCATGGTATAAAGTGTGCCATCTTGGAAAATATATCAACTACTACAAATACAGAGTCATTTCCCCTCTATGTTCTTGACAATCCGAGGACGAAGTCCATGCTGACGTCCTCCCATGGCCACTCAGGTACTGGTAACGGTTGATACAATCCCATGTTCTATCTTTTGCCCTTTGCCATTTGGCATACTCTACAACTCTGTACAAACTTTTTCACATCTTGCTGTAGTTGTGGCCAATAGTAATTTTCACTCACCAGGGCAATTGTCTTATTCCGACCAAAATGTTCGACCAGTCCTCCGCTGTGTTTCTCCTTGACTAAGTTTTCCCGCATGGAACTCCTTGGAATGCATAATTTACTTTCTTTGAACAACATTTCGTCTTGGATTAGAAAATCCAACCATCTTGTCCTGTCCACAGTAACAGGTGTTAATCAAGCCATCTAGGCTTCTACAAAATCCGGATCTTCAGGGTATAAACCCTTCAGTTCTTCAAATCCCATTACTTCCACTGTCATTTCAATCAATAAATTCTGCCTTCTACTCAAGGCATCTGCAACTATGTTTGATTTCCCACTTCTTTGCTTCAAAGACAAAGGTATAGCTTTGAAGGAACTCCACCCACTTCATGTGCCTTTGGTTCAGTTTTGTTTGACTATTAATGTACTATAAATCCTGATGATCAGTAAATAGAACAAACTCCTTTGGCAATAAATAATGTCTCCACTTCTTCAGATCCTAAACTATAGCATAAAATTCTTGGTCATAAAATGAATACTTTTTTCGAGCATCATTTAGCTTCTCACTGAAATAAGCAATAGGTCTGCCTTCTTGACTCAGTACAGCCCCTATTGCACTACCACTGGCATCACAGTCCACCTGAAATACCTTGTTAAAGTCTTGGAGTGCCAAAACAAGCTGTTCTATGACCCTTTTATTTAATGCATCAAAGCTCCTTTCAGCCCCTAATGTCCACTTGAACTCTTTTTTATCCCCTCTCATTGTTTCTATGAGAGGTGCACAAATGCTGCTGAAGTTCTTTATGAACTTCTTGTAAAAGTTGGCTAGACCATGAAATGATCTTACTTCGTTGTGCTTCTTGGGGTAGGCCATTCGATGATGGCTCTCACCTTCTCTGGGTCCATTTTTAGACCTTCTACTGAGATTACAAACCCCAGGTATACTAACTCTTTCTTGAAAAAATTACACTTTTTTAGATTTATTAATAACTGCTCCTCCCGTAGCTTTTCAAAAACCCTCCTGATATGCATTAGGTGTTCCTCCAGGGTTCTTCTAAATATTAATATATCATCTAAATAAACAATGACAAACTTTCCCAGGAACTCTTTCAGTACTTCATTCATCAGCCGCATGAAGGTACTTGGTGCATTGGACAGCCCAAATGGCATGACTAACCACTCATACAAGCCCTCTCTTGTCTTGAAGGTTGTCTTCCACTCATCTCCTTCTTAGATCCGAATCTAATGATAACCACTTTTCAGGTCAATCTTCATGAAGTACTCAGCTCCACTTAAACAGTCCATGATATCATCCATCCTTGGCAATGGGAATCTGTATTTGATAGTGATTTTTTTGATTTCCCGAGAGTCTGTGCACATTATCCACTCTCCATCCTTCTTGGGTGCTAGTACTGTAGGCACTACACATGAGCTAAGACTCTCCCTAATCAATCCTTTCTCCAGCAACTCCTGGACCTGTCTATTTAACTCAGTTTTTACAGGTGTCATTCTGTGTGCAGCTTTATTTGGCAAGCTTGATCCTAGCACCAAATCTATATGGTGGCTGATCTTCCTTACTGGGGGTAAACCCTCAAGCACATTATCTGATACAATATTTGAAAATTCCTCCAATAGATCTAGGACTTCTGTCGGGGTATATTTGCATTCCTCCTCCCTAACTCTAGGAATTATTGCATAACACAAATATTCATGTTTCAAACCGTCCAAAAATTTTCTCCCTTCAACTAAACAGATTCTAGAGCTGTTACACACCTTTTCATCCGCCTCCTTCATGGGTTTTCGCTTATGGCGTAAACCATTCTTTGTCAATGAGTAGGTGTTGGCACAACCATCATGCACTGCACTCCAGTCGAACTGCCAGGGCCTTCCCAGCAACATATGACAAGCATCCATAGGCAAGATGTCGCACAGGACCTCATCACAATAATTTCCAATATTAAATTTAATAGAGCATTGCTCATTGACCAAAGCCCTATGGTCCTTCTGTAACCATGCAACCCGATATGGATGCGGGTGCTTCTTCCTCTCTAATTGTAACTTGGTAACCATTTATTCTGAAACCAGGTTATCCGTGCTACCATTATCAATAATTATATTGCAAACCTTGCCCGTGCATTTACACCTTGTGCAAAATAAATTTCTTCTCTGATCTGTGTCCTTCTCCTCATTCAATAGGACTCTTCTTACGATCATTGCTTCCCCTCTCTTCGCTTCTTCAGAATGTTCAGACTCAGCATCTTCCTCTGCCACAATAGCCCTGGTTGGACCCTCAGGCCTCTTGTTCATCCTTTCTCGGTGTTGTGGACACTCAAATGCCCGATGTCCTTCTTCACCACAGTGGAAACATGTCCCACAAAATACTCCTCTTCCAAACCCTCGTCCAGATCCACCCCGTCCTCTTGGGTAGCTGTTTTGATCATGGGGCTGATAAACATCCTCTTCCCTTTGATCCTGGTTACTACTAGCTTCACCAGTCTTCTTCAGATCTTTATATTTTTCCCCACTGGTTCTCCCACCAGTTCTTCCACCACGGCCCCTTCCTCTTTGCTTGCATTCAAACCACCTATTTAGTTTTTCTTCCACCTTTAAGGCAAACTGGTAAGCATCTCTAATGGTGCTTACCCAAACTAGGCTCAATTATTCCTGGATACCGAGTCTCAACCCATTGATATAACGGGCTACCTTTTCTTTGTTTGCCTCTAAATGTCTAGTCCTAATAGAGATCTTGTAAAACTCCTCGGTGTATTCTTGGACAATTTTGTTTGTCTGTCTCAAACTCTGCATTTTCCTTAGCAGATCCAACTCGTAATCTACCGAAATAAACTGTCTTTTTAGCTTTTCCACCATTCTATCCCATCTTGTTATTCTCTCCTTCCCTCTTTTGTTCCTCTCCAACTGTATTCCCCTCCACAAAATGCTGGCATGACCCTTCAACTTGGTCTTAGCAAATCTGACCCCATTAGGGTCTTCAACCTCCTTGTATTCGAAATATTCTTCTAAATCATTTATCCAGTCAATCACGTCTTCTGGATTTAGGTTTCCCGAGTATGTAGAAACCTCCATTTTTGGTTGCTTTCCAATATGAGAGATGGCCTTGTACAACCTGGCTTGTGCAGGATCCATAGCCTCTTCTTCTTCCTCATACTGGTCTTCTTCTTCATCAACTTCATCTTCACTTCCCTCATCCCTTTCGAGCTTGTGCCTTCTACGTAGCTCTTCTTGTAGGGCCTGAACTCGTCTCTACAAGGCTCAAAAGTCTTCGGCCGGCACCACATTTCCTACTCCACCATGGTTTCTTCGTGGAGGCATTTTTTTTTCTTACAAATCCTTCCACAGATCCTGGTGTAACTGCCTCTCTTCCGGTGATCTGTTACATGCTCAGGAGCTCCCGCTCTGATACCACTTGATGGCAAGCCGAGATTCAATCAACAGAACTTCAAATTAATTTTTCTGCAAATAGCTTAATACAGTCTTACATTATAGTTTCCAGGCATATTTCCCTTCCCCCTCAATCCCGAACTCACCATCCTCTGCCCTTACAATTTTTGAGTTTTTATCGAGGCCTCGATCCTCTAGGCAATTAATGCCCCCGCCTAACAAAAATTCAAATTCAATTTTTCCCCCCGGTCGAGTTTTCAAAATTTTCTGCCATAAATGGGCAACTACCCGATCCACCATGAAACTTGCATTAATGGCCTCCCTTATCCTGCACCCGCCATTTTGTTCTGACTGTTCTTTTGCACCGCTGTCTCAACCATAAAGTCCATCGCCTGTAATTGCTGTTCTACTAGAAATAATAATAAAAAAAGAAACATATGCATGGTCGACATCTCTCTTTTCAAATTACGTGGCCTTCATCTTTGACTTAATACATGTATGCTTCCGCGTGTCAATTTTGACCTTACCTCCAACAGGTTGCATCGCTTTTAACACACGTGGTAGGCACATGTCTATTTCAGCCTTGCCTAGCCATCCGCATGTAAAATTTGCTCTGTCTTCTTATTGGTTGCGATATCGTGACATGTCGTGATATCGTGACATGTCGCGGTATCGTGACGCCCATGCCCTTATGCATTATCCTTGCCTCTGGGAGCCATGATTTTGTGACATGTCATGAAATCGCAACATGTCATGATATCGCGGCTCCCCCGCCCTTGCCTTTTGTCTATGCCTTTGGGAGCTACGATTTCGCGACATGTCACGATTTCGTGGCTCCCCGCCCCTGCCTTCAACCTTAGCCTTTTGGAGCCGTGATTTCGTGACATGTCACAAAATCGCGACATGTCACAATTTCGCGGCTCCCCTGCCTGTATAAAACTCAAACTTCTCTCTTGCATTTATAAAACTTAAACTTCTCCCCTGCCTTTACAAAACTTCAACCTGGGAAAAGAACTAAAATAGATCGAGATACAAAGTACTTAGAAAACTTAAAAGAAATTTGGAGGATGCAAGATTGCTCCACTGCCTCCGAATGCTCCTGCATCACTTGTCTACATGCCATATTTTATATATATTATATTTATTTATCCATGTTGATAGAAACCTTATTTACATGCCATATTACATATATATGATTACTGAATCTAAGTTACATTTTTTTTTTGTAGATCCATGTTGATGGATGGTACCTTACCTATTTCCACATATCTTGGAGTCTCTACTTAGTTATAGTAGAAGAAGTCATTACCAAAATGTATGTTCCTTGTAAATTGGTTCTTTGGAACCTCACCTCTTGTATAATTTTATTATAACCCCAAAATTAGATTAAGGAATATGGTTGGAACAAATAGTCTAATATTGGGATTATATTGTAAATTCACCTAATTATAAGGGTGAATAATAAAATTAGGTATTTAGAATTTAATATAAATTAAATAGATTGGTATTTAATTTATATTTGTTAATATACCTAGGCTAGACTAACATATATTAAGGTATATAAATAAAAAATATATATAGCTATATTTATTTAATCTTACACCTTATTATCATTATTCCTATAGTTACTAAATTAAACTAATTCCATTATCTAGTCTAACTCTAGTCAAATCAATATCAAAGGTGACATGACATGAGACTTGAGTGTGGTGGCATGTGTGGATCATATAATGGCATGTGGTATAAGTGTTTCATATATATTATCGAACACCTTAAATTTGTCTAACCTTACTATATTATGACATATAATAAAACATGTATGTGACTTGTTTATCCATGTTGATAGAAACCTTATTTACATGCCATATTTTATATATATGATTACTGAATTTATGTTATATATTTTTTCTTGTAGATCCATGTTGATGGATGGCACCTTGCATATTGACACATAGCTTAGAGTCTCTGCTATGTCATTGTTGAAGAAGTATTTGGGAATTGTAATTTTATTCATAGGAACCTCACCTCTTGTAAAATTTTATTATAACCTCAAAATTAGATTAAGGGAGAGGGTCAGAACAAATAGTCTAATTTTAGGATTATATTGTAAATCATATGAGTATAAAGGTGAATAATAAAATTAGGTATGTAGACTTTAATAAAAATTAAATAGATTGGTAGTTAATTTATATTTGTTAATATACCTATGTTAGAATAATATATAATAGGTATATGGTTAAAATAAATATATACCTATATTTATTTTATCTTACAGCTTAATATTATTATTCGTACAATTACTAAATTAAACTAATTCCAATATCTAGTCTAACTTTAGTCAATTCAAGGTCAAAGGTGACACTACATGAGACTTGAGTGTGGTGGCATGTGTGGAGAATATAATGGCATGTGGTATAGGTGTTCCATGTATATTAAGTAACACCTTACATTAATCTATCCTTAATATATTATGGCATATAATAGAACATGTATGCAACTTGTTTATCCATGTTGATGGAATATGTATGCCACTTATTTATCCATGTTGATAGATATTATTTTTTCATGTTAATGGAACATGTATGTGACTTGTTTATCCATGTTAATGGAACATGTATGTGACTTTTTTATCCATGTTGATAGAAATCTTATTTACATGCCATATTATATATATGATTACTGAATCTAAGTTACATTTTTTTTTTGTAGATCCATGGTGATGGATGGTGCCTTACCTATTTCATGTCTCTACTTAGTTATTGTAGAATAAGTCTTTACCAACATGTATGGTCCTTGTAAATTGATTCTTTGGAACCTCACCTCTTGTATAATTTTATTATATGGTTGGAACAAATAGTCTAATCTTGGGATTATATTGTAAATTCACCTAATTATAAGGGTGAATAATAAAATTAGGTATTTAGGATTTAATATAAATTAAATATATTGGTATTTAATTTATATTTGTTAATATACCTAGGCTAGACTAACATATATTAAACTATATCAATAAAAAAAATATATAGCTATATTTATTTTATCTTACACCTTATTATCATTATTCCTATAATTACTAAATTAAACTAATTCCATTATCTAGTCTAACTCTAGTCAAATCAATATCAAAGGTGACATGACATGAGAATTGAGTGTGGTGGCATGTGTGGAGCATATAATGGCATGTGGCACAGGTGTTTCATATATTATGGAACACCTTAAACTTGTCGAACCTTAATATATTATGACATATAATGAAACATGTATGTGACTTGTTTATCCATGTTGGTAGAATATCTATGCTACTTGTTTATCCATGTTGATAGAAACCTTATTTACATGCCATATTTTATATATATGATTACTGAATTTATGTTATAGATATTTTTTTGTAGATCCATGTTGATGGAAGGCACCTTGGATATTGACACATAGCTTAGAGTCTCTGCTATGTCATTGTTGAAGAAGTATTTAGGAATTGTAATTTGGTTCATAGGAACCTCACCTCTTTTAAAATTTTATTATAACCTCAAAATTATATTAAGGGAGAGGGTTGGAACAAATAGTCTAATTTTAGGATTATATTGTAAATCATATGAGTATAAAGGTGAATAGTAAAATTAGGTATGTAGACTTTAATATAAATTAAATAGATTGGTATTTAATTTATATTTGTTAATATACCTATGTTAGACTAATATATATTAAGGTATATGGATAAAATAAATATATACCTATATTTATTTTATCTTATAGATTAATATTATTATTCGTACAATTACTAAATTAAACTAATTCCAATATCTAGTCTAACTTTAGTTAATTCAAGGTCAAAGGTGATACTACATGAGACTTGAGTGTGGTGGCATGTGTGGGGAATATAATGGCATGTGGTATAGGTGTTCCATGTATATTATGTAACACCTTAAATTAGTCTATCCTTAATATATTATGGCATATAATAGAACATGTATGCAACTTGTTTATCCATGTTGATGCAATATGTATACCACTTATTTATCCATGTTGATGGATATTATTTTATCATGTTAATGGAACATGTATGTGACTTTTTTATCCATGTTGATATAAACCTTATTTACATGCCATATTTTATATATATGATTATTGAATCTAAGTTACAATTATTTTTTTGTAGATCCATTTTGATGGATGGTGCATTTCCTATTTCGACATATCTTGGAGTCTCTACTTAGTTATTGTAGAATAAGTCTTTTCCAAAATGTATGCTCCTTGTAAATTGGTTCTTTGGAACCTCACCTCTTCTATAATTTTATTATAACCCAAAAATTAGATTAAAGAATATGGTTGCAAAAAATAGTCTAATCTCGGGATTATATTGTAAATTCACCTAATTATAAGGGTGAATAATAAAATTAGGTATTTAGGATTTAATATAAATTAAATAGATTTGTATTTAATTTATATTTGTTAATATACCTAGGCTAGACTAACATATATTAAGGTATATAAATAAAAAATATATATAGCTATATTTATTTTATCTTACACCTTATTATCATTATTCCTATAATTACTAAATTGAACTAATTCCATTATCTATTCTAACTCTAGTCAAATCAATATCAAAGGTGACATGACATGAGATTTGAGTGTGGTGGCATGTGTGGAGCATATAATGGCATGTGGCACATGTGTTTCATATATATTATGGAACACCTTAAATTTATCTAACCTTAATATATTATGAAATATAATGAAACATGTATGTGACTTGTTTATCCATGTTGGTAAAATACATATGCTACTTGTTTATCCATGTTTATAGAAACCTTATTTACGTGCCATATTTTATATATATGATTACTAAATTTATGTTATATAATTTTTTTTGTAGATCCATGTTGATGGATGACACCTTGCATATTGACACATTGCTTAGAGTCTTTGCTATGTCATTGTTGAAGAAGTATTTGGGAATTCTAATTTGGTTCGTAGGAACCTCACCTCTTGTAAAATTTTATTATAACCTCAAAATTAGATTAAGGGAGGGGTTTGGAACAAATAGTCTAATTTTAGGATTATATTGTAAATCATATGAGTATAAAGGTGAATAATAAAATTAGGTATGTAGAATTTAATATAAATTAAATAGATTGGTATTTAATTTATATTTGTTAATATATCTATGTTAGACTAATATATATTAAGGTATATGGATAAAATAAATATATACCTATATTTATTTTATCTTACAACTTAATATTATTATTCGTACAATTACTAAATTAAACTAATTCCAATATCTAGTCTAACTTTAGTCAATTCAAGGTCAAATGTGACACTACATGAGACTTGAGTTAGGTGGCATGTGTGGAGAATATAATGGCATGTGGTATAGGTGTTCCATGTATATTATGTAACACCTTAAATTAGTCTATCCTTACTTTATTATGGCATATAATAGAACATGTATGCAACTTGTTTATCCATGTTGATGTAATATGTATACACCTTATTTATCCATGTTAATATAAACCTTATTTACATGTAATATTTTTGTATATATGATTATTGAATTTAAGTTATATTTTTATTTTGTAGATCCATGTTTATGGATGGTGACTTACCTATTGCCACATAAATTGGAGTCTCTACTATATCATTGTTGAAGAAGTCTTTGCCAAAATGTATGTTGTGAACCTACCTCTTGTAAAATTATTATAACCCCAAAATTAGATTAAGGGAAAGGGTTAGAAAAAATAGTCTAATTTTAGGATTATATTGTAAAATCATCTTAGTATAAAGGTGAATAATAAAATTAGGTATGTAGATTTAATATAAATTAAATAGATTTGTTTTTAATTTATATTTGTTAATATACCTAGGTTAGAGTAATATATATTAATATATATGGATAAAATAAATATATACCTATAATTATTTTATCTTACACCTTAATATTATTATTCGTACAATTACTAAATTAAACTAATTCCAATATCTAGTGTAGCTCTAGTCAAATCAAGATCAAAGGTGACACGACATGAGACTTGAATGTGGTGGCATGTGTGGGGCATATAATGGCATGATGCATAGGTGTTCCATGTATATTACGGAACACCTTAAATTAGTCTAACCTTACTATATTATGGTACATAATGGAACATGTATATGACTTGTTTATCCATGTTGATGGAATATGTATGCCACTTGTTTATCCATGTTGATAGAAACCTTATTTACATGTCATATTATATATACATATAGGATTACTGAATCTATGTTATATTTTTTCTTTTGTAGATCCATGTTGACGGATGGTGCCTTGCTTATTGATACATAGTTTGGAGTATCTACTATGTCATTGTTGAAGAAGTCTTTGCCAAAATGTGTGCTCCTTGTAAAATTTTATTATAATCCAAAAACTAGATTAAGGGAGAGGGTTGGAACAAATAGTCTAATTTTGATATTATGTTGTAAATCCACCTAATTATAAAGATAAATAATAAAATTAGGTATCTAGGATTTAATATAAATTAAATATATAGGTATTTAATTTATATTTAATATACCTAGGTTAGACTAATATATATTAAGGTATATGGATAAAATAAATATATACCTATATTTATTTTATCTTACACCTTAATATTATTATTCCTACAGTTACTAAATTAAACTTATTTTAATATCTAGTCTAAGTCTAGTCAACTCAAGGTCAAAGGTAACACAACAGTAGATGAGTGTGGTGGCATGTGTGGGGTATATAATGGCATGTGGCATCGGTGTGGGGGAACATGTTATGGAGGTTTTCCTCCATGGCTATTTTCCAATGGGAGGATAGCCCAAATTATATATTTGGGCTAGAGAACTTGTATTGTAAGATTGAACTATAGATCTAGCTATGAGACACTATTGTTTACTTAAAATATTGGTGATTTGCATCAATCACATTTGAGTAAAAGGCTTGTATATTTTGTTGAAGATAATACAAAAGAGGAGATATGATTTGATTGTGCTTTTTTACTTTATAGGGTCTATTGCATTTGGGATATTTTGCTTACTTTACCCCCTTTAGGGGTCTCCCTTCCCATGATTCAAACCTAGATATATTTAATGAGAGTCCAATGATATACCAAGGGGGTGTCATGATAGTGACACAATAAAGTAAATGTAGTATATTATTAGGATATTTCATATTAAAAAAAATATATATGATTATCACAAGTTGAAAAAAGAAAAAAATAATAGTATTAATATTGTAATTATCCTCTGTGAAAGGGATTGTATCACATAGAAATATAGACTACATAGAAATATGAAATTAAATTTATAATTTAAAAAAAATTAGGAAATTGATAATGTATCTCTAGTATCATATACCTCATATTCAATTAACAGATAATGTTATCGATAATGTGAAGAGTTTAATTGGTTAAATATATCAAGATAAAAATGAGGATTTAATATTATGTGTGCATGTGTGTAGTACGGTCAAATTATTACTATATAATCATTATGTGGTTTATTGAAATACCATAATAATAAGAAAATAGTTTCATACAAACAATTAAGAGATATATCAATTTATTAATATTATTACCCAAATACTTTTCAATACACATTCAAAGGTCATGAAGAAACCTATATTTTAGTCCTTTATTAAAATAGAAATAATTTTTTTTATTAATGTTAAAATTTAATATTATTAAAAGGATTAATATATTAAAATTCATAACCATGTTGGATTTTATTACATTATTTGGTACCTTATAAGTACACTACAAAAACCATTTAAATATTTTGTAATACATTGTAAATATGTGGTGTGAAAAAGAATTTTTTAAATATGAGTCATTTAGAGTTTATCATCTAGTAATAATTAGAAGTTTACTATAACTAGAATCTAATAAAATATATTTCTTATGAAGAGTCATATCTCATGGATGATTAAGGAGATGAATAGTTTGTTGAAGTTAAAATATCAAGAGTCTTTTTAAATTCTATATGTAGAGCAAGCATATGAAATAAATGTAGGAAAATTTTAATACTTAATTAATACTAGAATACTAAGTGTGTGATCCATGGGAATATAATGAGTTTATCTATTTGTTTGAATACTTAAATATATAATTGTATAAGATTTAATATTGATATTTTTGTACATAAATAACTTATATAAAAAAAAATGTATTAGGTCTACAATAGGAAATCTTGGTGAGGGAGAGTTAAGTTGAAAGTGCTTTGTGGAATAAAGTGCAATGTTGAAAACATTGTGAAAGGAGCAAAGGTTGAAAGTTTTTGAAAGAGTCATAAAAGGCTATGCACGGGAATGTACATAAGATGTGAGTGATTATATGGTTATAAGTGTGAAACAACTAATTTTAGAACCAATGGTATAAAAGTGTGAAACCACTATTTTTAGAATCAATGTATGCAAGTTTGAATACAATAGGTGCTCAAGGAGAATTGGATTAGAGAAAACAATGAAAAGTGTATGCACCTTAAAGAGGGTACTATGAAGAAGATGTGCATCCTTTAAGAAGGATATAAAATCTTAGATAACTTGCATAAATTAGATATTAAAAGAAAATAAGACAGATGTTTTGGTATTCAAAATGAGGATGGGAACATCTGAAGAATTAAAGATATTGAAGAGGAAAGGAGATCCCTTGAGGAGACTAAGACAAAATATTGAGTAATTGGAAGTTAGAAAAGAATTTTATAGGAAAGGATAACCTAGATGTGCTATGGTTTGTTAAAGTGATATATCAAAATAAAATAAATTAGCATATCAAAAAAATTGTTTAAATATTGAAGTACAAAGGATATTGTAAAAGAAATATTTTAAAAGGTAAATACACTGAAAGCAAAGACAAGGGTAAATTATTGATCAAGATTTGTAAGATATTAAAATATTTAAGGAAATTAAATAGGGTGATAAAAATTTTGGTACTTGATAATTAAAATAAAAGGTAGTAAGAAAGTTGAGCATAATTCTTTAAGAATTCTATATTTTTTGAAAAATTGAGAAACACTATTTTCTTCATAAAAAAATCCTTACATAGTCACAATTTAGAAAGCCAAACTTTTTAAATAAATAACTTTAAAATAAAAGAAAATATGATCACAAACATGTTTTGAGATATAGTGAATCACCACAATCAAATCAAATAGAACCAAAATTTGGATATGAAGATAACTCCTTGTATGTTGATTTAGGATCCAATAATCACATGACTAACAACCTATATTGGTTTGATTCTATTAAAGTTAAATAAGATATAGAAATTATATTTGCAAATGGTAATATCTACCAAGTCTAAGGAATGGGTAATGTTACACTTTTTCTAGGTTTTTTTTAATGCACTATAGAGAATGATTATTATATTCCATGTATAACAAATAACCTAATTTTGATGACATAAATATTGAATAGAGGAAGAACAATATAATTTAAATTCATTAATGGTAGTGAGAATGTTTCATCAAAAGAAAAAATAATGTTGAAGACTTTGCATCTTACAGAAATGATGTATTTACAATAGATGGGATAGTACTCTCTCAAAAATATTTAGATCAACTTATATAGAGGAACAATATCAAAAAAGATATTTAAATAAATACAAGAATTTTATTGTAAAAAAATAAGATATTTTATCAAAAAAAAAGTATGCTACAAATCACTCTTGAAATGAGATAAATAAAAACTTGTTTATTAGCATACTAGAAAGACACATGATCTTGTTTAGAGAAATGCTATCTAATATATTTTGAAACAAATATGTTAGATGCAAGTTGTGGCAAGAGTGGTTTAAGGGTCATGAATGCATATGTTAATACTTGTATACATAATAATAAATTAAGGAGCACTAATGACACAAAAATAATCTCTAGTAGTCAAACTAAAGAACATAATAATGGGGATGTTACTAGAATTTATGGCAGTGATTCAAAGATTGTAGTTAGTTATAATGGTTCTAACAATGATAGCCTCAAAGATGTTAAAACTAAAAATATTGAAAATATGTTGTGCTATTCATATGGAAGCACAAACAATAATGGTAAAGTCTCAAAAGTGTGATAGGTATAGGTGACAACTAGTATCAATATTAGGATAAATACAAGTATTGTTCCAATACACATAAAATTAATTTTTTAAAAATGATCAAGGTACAATATCCCCATGATGAAGGAAAAAAAGTGATCATGAAGACCAAAGCAAATGAAGACAATAAACTTTATAATATTATTTGATACCTTGCAATACATTCGAGGGCCTTGTAAATATTTTATAAATACTTTATAAATATGATTCATTTAGAGTTTATCATTTAGTAATCATTAGAAGTTTGTCATTATTATGAATTAATAAATTATATTTCTCCTATGATAAATATGGAGATTTATATCTCTTCGATGTTTGAGGAGATGAATAACCTATTGAAGTTGAAATATCAAGAGTCTTTGTAAATGTTATATGTATAGAAAACATATGAGATGAATGTATCGAAATTTCAGCACTTCATTGATACTAAAAGACTAAGTGTGTGATCCATGGAAATATAAATTGTTTGGCTACTTGTTTAAATACTTGTGTATATCATTATGTGAGATTTAACCTCGATATTATTGTGCATAAATAACTTATATTGTAACAACCAATGTATTATCCTTTATTCAATTACATGATTTAAAAGTATTTATATAAGATAATTTTCAACTATCAATCAATATGAATCAATATATTAAAATAATAAAATTACCATATGGTTTTTTAAAGATAAAGTAGTTTTAAAGTCCACATAACCAAAGGCTATATGTGTGCATCGTCATAGATGATGTTGTTTACACATATATTATAGTTGTCAAACTATAAAGTATGGTATACAACTCTACTACATTGAATTTGAACCTTCAACTTTTGGTTTAAGGTTCTGAAGTCTTACTATCAAATCCACTCAAAAAATTAATATGATTTAATCTATTTTAAAATAGATTCAATTAATTTAATTAAAATATAAATAATAAACCTTGAAATTAATAATATTGTTTTAAAAATTAAATAATAATAATATTAACAACAATGGGATCTAAATTCCATATCTTACAAGAAGACGCCGCTCTTGCTCTCTTCCAGCCATTATAACATACAAAATACATAGAAAAAATTATAGTTGCCAAATATAGTCGTCCTTCGAGATAGTATGTTAAAAAAAAAAAACATCTTATGAAATATTTAGATCTTCCAGCGGTAATTAACGGTAATTTCAGTCGTGCTCTAGTTTCCGTCCCCTGGACTTGGAGTAGAACCCAGAATCCGTTTATTGCTAACACTTCGGAGCTGCTGCTGCATGTGACGCCGCCCGCTGCTCCTATAAATCTTCATGTGAGCACCTATGGAAACGTGCTTGGATCTGGAGAGCTGCTGTTCTTTGACCGAAATATTAAACCTGAAAGACAAATTGTTCTTCTCATTTCAGACCATTTTCAGAGCCAGTCGAGGGTTTCATCTCCACTTCCCGATTCCCATTGAAAGTGCCCGCATGTTGGCCGAAAAACATGTCAGTCCCCAACAACCTTGTTCCGCTGCTCGGTCTGAATCTAACGATAGACAAGCACAACAGAATTAACAACATTTTCATATTGCGTACTCCACAAGATATTTGAAATTTCCAAAAGAAGAGTGTCAATTTTGGTTCGGTAAAAACACAGCTATTTCTGTCCCATTTTCATTTTATGGCACGTCCATAGAATATATATATATATTATCTCTAGTTACTAAGTCAAAGTTAGCTATAAAGAATTTCTTACATCATAATTGAATTTGGTTTCTTTCTCCACAAAAAGTGAAGTTGGAGGCGCGTGATGGTTTATTTTTCTTCTCAGTTGGGTAAAGTTTTGGTATATGTTAATGTATCACCTTGGATACATCTTTATATTAGAAGAGTGTGAGTATTTACATTATACAATGTAATAAATGCGCAATTGTGCAAAGTATTTTGGTAATGTAAATGTGTATACTATTTCATGTGCACATGAGTCCATGGAATAGGAAGATGAAGAGTGAAGGCCAAGAGTGCTCCATATGAAGAGTCACATTCCATTATATATGTATCTATGAGTGTGAGTGTGAGATATGGATTTGTAGAATGAGAGTATGGAAGTATGGTGTATTTGAGTTCTTTATTCAATGGAGATACAATTTTTGTGAGCATTTGTTAATGGCAATTCTATGAGTTATTATTGAAGTTATTTATGAGTTTTATATGTTTAGAATATTGCCATTATCTTATATTCCATATTGTAGCTTTATTTCTAGCATCAAAAGCTAACAATTGTATTAGAGCTACAACAAGGTTTTTTCTTGCACAAGTTTTAAAGTTGCAAAGGAGTTTTCCATTGGTTAAGGAGAAACTAGTGAAGTTGAAGAAATTATCTCTCGAAAAGAAAACCGGGGAAGATAGTATTTTTCACTGTGTTGAAGGAAAAATAATGAAGTTTGAAGATTTACCTATTCCAAGAACAAATTTAGAATAGAAGAGAATTTACAGGTCTTAAAGATAGACCTTGACATTGATGAGATTAAGAGACCCAAGAAGAATGTCTTATTGAAAAGTTTGATATATTGAAGAAGATTTTAGATTATTTTTTAGCTAAAATATTTCTATAGGGTTGAAGGAAAACTTGTGAAGACTAGGACTTATCATAGATTTTTTTCAACTAGTTTTGAGAATAACTAGTGAAGTTTAATGATTTTAGAATTCTAAAAATTTGAATGTGTTTGGTTGCTACTATCTAAGTTGTTGCAGAAAATTAGTTCTCAGAAGTTGAAAAGCTTCCTACAATTGATAGAGAAGAATTTCATCTTTTATTACCTAAATTTCTATGTGCTTTTCTTATTCAAGGATTAGTTATATATTGCAAAAGTATAGATATTGAAGATTGAGGAGACCCACGAAGGAGATCTAAGAAGGAGGTCCACATTACAGATTTGAGAAAGAAGATAGAGGAGAACTAATAAAAGGTCTACTTGAAGAGTTGCAAAATTCATAGACCTAAGAGAAGAGATCTCAAGAAAAGTTGAAAGGAAAAAGAAGAAATCTAGAAAATCCCTATTGAAGAAGTGGTCATTGAAGAAGATCTAAAAAAAGCTCAAGGTAGAATATTGCAAGCAAGGATAAGCTTGTGATAAGAAGGATTTGGAACATTTGTCATCATCCAACAATAATCCCAAAAGGAAGAAGGATTTGGCAAGAAGATTGCAAAATTTTGGAGAAATTTTTTGAAGATCTCAAGACATTCAAATTATTGAGGAAGAAAATAATGGAAGATATTAGATTTGAAGTTAGAATTCCACAAGAATATTGAAGGAGCAAGAATCTATAAGAGGCCAATAATTTTAATGACATGCCTAAAGGAAATGAAGGCTAATTTACAAAGAAGGAGGTTTTTGGTTTTTGATGTAGAAATTGAAGTGTCACATGATGATGTAGGAGCATCCAGTGGTGTAAGAGTGATCTTGCATCACCCGAAAAAAAATTGTAATTGTTTAATTTTGTAAAACTAGTAAAACTAGTTTAACTTGCAAGAGATTTTTGAAGGTCTTAGAAGTTGAATTTGAGGATTTTAGGCTAGACATAGGCCTTGGTGCAAAGACCCAAGAACCTTCCTGATTAGCTCGTCTCGTGCCCTTTCTGAAAACATGTTGTAATAGTCAATCGGGTCAACGAGCACAAAGTTATGACCTTGGCAAGTTGCCCCCAAAATTTAAATTTGAATTTTCATGGTTTTAGGTGGGAAAATAAAAAACAGATTCAAAAAGGGGAGATTTCAAATTTGTAAGGGGTTAGTTTCTGAAAGCTCTATCTTTGTGGAATATAATACAAGAAAGCTTTCGTTCATTTATGATTTTATCTATATTTTTTGGATTGTATGTGTTTGTTTAATGTAACTATGCTTCAAGTGGTATCAGAGCGAGAGTTCTTGAGTGTGTAAACAGATCGCCAGATGTGAGGTAGTTTACACCAATATTTGTGGTTAGGGTTTGTGAGAGAAGTGAGTAGAATGCCTCCACGAAGAAACCATCATGGTGGGAGAAATGTGGTGCCAAAAAAATATTTAAGAGCTTTGCAGAGGTAAGTTCAAGCTCTGCAAGAGGAGCTACGTAGAGGGTTTGAGCCAATGAGAGAATATGATAGTGAATATGAAGTTGAAGAAGAAAAGGACTAGTTTGAAGAGGAAGAAGAGGTAGTACATCCTGCACAAGCCAGGTTATACAGAGCCATATCTCAAATTGGAAAGAGACTGAAGATGGAGGTCTCTACTTATTCTAGAAATATTGATCTAGAGGAGTTGATTGACTAGATAAATGATTTAGAAGAATACTTTGAGTATGAGGAGGTTGAAAGTCTTGATAGGGTCAATTTTTCTAAGACCAAGCTGAAGGATCATGCCAGCATATGGCGGAAGGGAGTGTAGCTAGATAGAAACAAAAGAGAAAAATAAAGGATAACAAAATAGGAGCAGATATTGGAGAAGTTGAAGAGGTAGTTCATTCCAACTAACTACGAGTTGGATCTGATAAAGAAAATGCAAGGTTTGATATAGTCAAGTAAGTTTGTCAAATAATACACAGAGAAGTTCTATAATATCCTTATCAGAATAGACCATTTAGAGGCCAAAAACGAGAAGGTATCCCATTATATTAATGGGTTAAGAGCAAGTATTCAAGAGGAGTTAAGTTTGGTCAGGATGACCACCATAGAGGATACTTACTGATTTTCCTTGAGGGTTGAAGAGAAGCTGAATAGAAGGTTTGAGAGCAAGCAAAGAGGAAGAGGTCATGGTGGAAGAACTTGTGGAAGAACAAATGGAGGATGAAATGAAGATCAAAACAATAATGGATAAGCCAACAATAGTCAGGACAAAAAAGGGGGATAATGCTTACCGCCCTCATGATCAGAAAAATGGTTACCAGAGAGGAATAGGAAGGTATGGATGAGGGTTTGGAAGAGGAGGATTTCGTGGAACCTATTTCCATAGTGGAGAAGAATGACATCGAGCATACGAGTGTCTAAAAAACCAAGAGAGGATAAATAAGAGGGCCAAAGGTAATGCCTAGGATACAATTGTTGATGAAGGTGTTGAATTTGAGCACTATGGAGAAGCAAAAAGAGAAGTGTTGATCACAAGGAGTGCCTTGTTGAATGAGGAGATATATCCATATCAGAGGAAGAGCTTATTTTGCACAAGGTGTAAATGTGCAGGTAAGGTATGTAATATTATCATAGACAATGGTAGCACATATAACCTAGTTTTAGAAGGAATGGTTACCAAACTGCAATTAGAGAGGAAGAGACACCTACATTCATATCAGATTACATGGTTGCAAAATGACCATAGATCTTTGGTTAGTGGGCAATGCTTGGTAAAATTTAATATTGGGAATTATCATGATGAGGTCCTGTGTGACATCTTGCCTATGAATGCTTGCCATTTATTGTTGGGAAGGCCATGGCAATTTGATCGGTGTGCAGTGCATGATGGTCATGCCAACACTTACTCCCTGAAAAAGAATGGAGTGCACCATAAGTTGAAGCCCCTAAAGGCGGTGGATGAAAAGGTATGTATAAGTGCTAGAATCTATTTAGTTGAAGGTAGAAGGTTTTTGGACGGTTTGAAGCATGAGCATATGTGTTATGCATTAATTACTAGAGTTAGGGAAGAAGAATACAAAGATACCCCAGTAGAAGTCTCAATTTTGTTAGAAGAATTTCTAGATATTATATCAAATAATATGCCTGAGGGATTACCACCAGTGAGAAAGATCAGTCACCATATAGATTTGGTATCGAAAGCTAGTTTACCCAATAAGGCAACCCATAGAATGACTTCTATAGAAAGTGAGTAGCTAAATAGGCAAGTCCAAGAGTTGCTAAAAAAGAGATTGATTTGGGAGAGCTTGAGTCCATGTGTAGTACCTGTAGTACTAGAATCAAAGAAATATGGAGAGTGGAGAATATGTACAGACTCTTGAGCTATTAACAATATCACCATCAAATACTAATTTCCATTGCCAAGGATAAATGATATTATGGAATCTTTGAGTGGGGCCAGGTAATTCACAAATATTGACCTCGAGACTAGAGAAGGGGATGAGTAGAAGAATACCTTCAAGACTAGAGAGGGTTTGTATGAGTGGTTGATCATGCCATTTGGGCTAACCAATGCACCAAGCAAATTCATGCGGATGATGAATGAGGTATTGAAGGAGTTTTTAGGAAAACTTGTCATTGTATATTTGGATGACATTTTAGGTCCGAGGTGTAGACCAATTGGTTCATCCAAACCCCATAAGGGGGGCAGAGGTCCATGGTTCAAATCTCGGGCATTTCTGGACTGAATGTTTGTCCCTTTCCTAGTGCTTTAAGTAGCGTAAAAGGTTTAAAATGATTGTGGCATGGTAGTTATAGGGCTGGACTACCTGAAGATCTGTGTGGCGGCTTCTAGGGTGGACAGTGCAGAATACTATGGCAGCCATAAAATCTAGATAGCTTGCCCGGATTCGTGGTGGCTATCGATTCCACCATGTAAATTAAAAAATAAAAAATAAAAATATATATATATTGATGACATTTTAATATTTAGCAAGACCCTACAAGAGCACCTGATGCATATCAGAAGGGTTTTTGAGAAGCTGAGGGAGGAGTAGTTGCTGATTAATTTGAAGAAGTGCAATTTTGTGGAGTTAATGTATCTGGGATTTTTCATCTCAGCTGAAGGTCTAAAAATAGACCCAGAAAAGGTGAGGGCTATCATTGAATGGTCTACTCCAAGGAGCATAACTAAGGTAAGATCATTTCATGGTCTAGCAAGTTTTTACAAAAAATTCAATAGAAATTTTAGCAGTATTTGTGCACCCCTTACAAAAATAATGAGAAGGGATAAGAAATAATTTAAGTGGACCTTAGGAGCAGATAAGATATTTGATATGTTGAAGAAGAAGGTCACAGAGAAACTTGTTTTGGCACTTCCAAATTTTAATAAGGTATTTTAGGTAGATTGTGATTCTAGTGGTAGTGCCATAGGAGATGTATTGAGTCAAGAAGGTAAACATGTTTCTTATTTTAGTGAGAAAATCAATGATGCTAGGAAGAAGTATTCATTTTATGATCAAGATTTTTATGCTATAGTTCAGGCTCTGAAGAAGTGGAGGCATTATTTGTTGCCAAAAGAGTTTGTTCTATATACTGATCATTAGGCCTTATAGTATATTAATAGCCAAGGGAAGCTAAATCAAAGGCTCTTGAAGTGGGTTGAGTTTATAAAGAGTTATACATTTATGTTGAATCACAGGAGTGGAAAATCAAATAGAGTTGCAGATGCCTTAAGTAGAAGGTAATTTTTATTGATGGAAATAAAGGTGGAAGTTGTAGGGTTTGACAAAATTGAGGGTTTGTATCCTGAAGATACTGATTTTATAGAAGCTTGGAGAGCTTTCTTAGCACTTGTTACTTTGGACATGACTAAGTGGTTGAATTTTCTAATCCAAGATGGAATGTTGTTCAGAGGAAACTAATTATGCATTCCAAGGAGTTCAATGAGGGAGAATATAGTCAAAGATAAGCACAATGGAGGGTTGGCTGGACACTTTGGTCGAGATAAGACCATTGCCCTTGTTATTGAGAACTACTATTGGCCATAGTTGCAACAAAATATGAAGATATTTATGCAAAGTTATAGAGTATGCTAGATGGCCAAGGGTGTGAGATAGAACACTAGATTATATCAGCCATTACCTATACAAGAGAGGCCATGGGAGGACATCAACATGGATTTTTTTCTTGGCCTACCAAGGACACAGAGGCAAAATGACTCCATATTTGTGGTGGTTGAAAAGTTTTCAAATATGGCACATTTTATTCCCTTCTATAAAACTAATGATGGAGTTCATGTGGTAGGTTTATTTTTCAAAGAGGTGGTACGACTTCATGGTCTACCAAAGAGTATATTTTTTGATAGATATACCAAGTTTTTTAGGTATTTCTAGAAAACCTTATGGAAGAAATTGAATACATATTTGAAATTTAGTTTTGCATACCACCCATAGACTGATGGACAAACATAGGTGGTGAATAGAAGTTTGGGTAATCTACTGAGATGCTTGGTAGGAGATAAGCCCAAAGAATGGGATTTGTTTTTGCCATAGGAAAAATTTGCATACAATAATTTTTTCAATAGAAGTAATAACAAATCTCCATTCCAGATAATATATGGGAGCAGTCCAAGAAATGCTTCTGAGTTGAGGAAGATGGATATAGGGGAAAATTGCAGTGCTGATGCTGAGGACTTTGTAAAGAATCTGAAGAGCTTGCATGAAGAAGTGAAGATGCATATTACTAAGATGAATCCTCAATACAAGACAAGGGCAGACCAAAAGCGACGGTTTAAGGAATTTGAAGTGGGAGATGAAGTTATGGTCCATTTGAGAAAAAAATGTTTCCTGCTAAAACCTATAACAAGCTAAAAATGAAGAATTTTGGACCATGCAGAATCATAGAAAAATGGGATTCAGGCAATGCATATGAAATGGAATTTCCAATTTGTCTTAACATATCACATGTTTTTAACATTTTAAATTTGGTAGAATACCATGAAGGAGACAATGGTAAGGGACCAGTAGCAGAATTGTGGAATATTCTAGTATCTACTCCAGAGATAGAAGAGATAGAAGAGATCCTGGATACCCACATCGATAAAAGTACCAAAAACAAGTAGTATGAAGAATATATGGTTAAGTGGAAGGGAAGACCTGTTGAATATTCATCTTGGTTGCCAAAGGCTGAGGTTGAATGCCTTAGTTTTATTCCAACAACAAAGAAGTGAATGTCACTTATCAAAATTACCCTAGGTGTCTGATGCAGGAGCATCCAGTGGTGTAAGAGTGATCTTGGATCTCCTAAAGAAAAAATTGTAATTGTTTAATTTTGTAAAACTAGTAAAACTAGTAAAACTAGTTTAACTTGCAGGAGATTTTTGAAGGTCTTAGAGGTTGAATTTGAGGATTTTCAGCTAGACGTGGGCCTTGGCACGAAGAGTCAAGACCCACCCCATATAGATCATCTCATGCCCTTTCCAAAAACATGTTGTAATAATCAATCGGGTCAACGAGCACGAATTTATGACCTCAACAAGTTGCCCCCAAAATTTAAATTTGAATTTTGATGGTTTTAGGTGGGAAAAGGGAAAACGGGTTCAAAAAGGGAAGATTTCAAATTTTTAAGGGGTTAGTCTCTAAAATATCTATATTTATGGAATATAATTCAAGAAATCTTTGGCTCATTTGTGATTTTATCTATCTTTTCTGGATTGTATGTGTTTGTTTAATGTAATTTTGCTTCACAAGACAAGAAAATGAAGAAGGTATAGAGCTATGCTTTGGAGAATATTTGGGAATATTTTTAAGTGTCCTTGAAAAAGAAAATTGAAGGAACACTTGAGAAAAAAATAAGGTAACAATTTGGAGAATTTTGAGGTAGATTTGGATAGCAAAACAAAGGAGAAATTAACTGTAAAACTACAGACTTTTGGATAGTAAGAGGGAAGCATTTGGGCAGCACTAATAGCTACAAGTTTCAAATTTTGGGAGAACAAATGTAGAGGATATTTGAAGCCACAAAAATTATATTTTGTGGGGAGTATTAGAAGAAGAAAAAAGAGTTATATTTTTGTGAAGTTCGTTGTAGTTTTAAGAAAATATTTGGACATCAACATGAAGGAGCTGCAATTTCACCATTTTAGGGCAGCAAACTTGGAAAGAAAAAAGGTAGCTATAAAAGTGTTTTCTTAAGGTATAATAGAAATTTTTTTAATAGCTACATATTCAAGTTTCAAAGTTATCAAAAAGGAAGTTGAAATAGAGTGTTTCCAAGCTAAATAAGGAGATGTTGTTGCCATATTAGAATCTGAAAATATAATAGCAAAATATAGGAGTTAGATATTGCATAAAGAAGGAGAAAGAGAAATAATATATTGTTTAAAAAAAAACATATATTAAATTTTATTTTAAGCATTATTGAAGGTAGAGCCCGCAAGTAAAGAGGCTACAAAAGAGCACTCAAATATTGTGCAAAGTTTATAGGTTTTTGAAGGAGGTTGAGTTTGAGTTTCATCTTCAAAACCTGCACAAATTTTAGAATCAAAAATAAAAAATTAGTGCCAAAAGAGGAGCATAAGCATTGAAAATTTGTGTTAAATAAAGTCGAAAAAAGTAGAGAATATGAGTAGCATCCATCCAAGGTAAGGAAAAAAATTGGAATTTCAATAGTGATAGTCAAATAACAAATGAATAAAAACCATAAAACAAGAAAAGAGAGGGCACTAAGCAAGTGGAAGCACCACTACATTGAAGAAAAAACCACTAAACATTAAATTATGAGCACCATAGAAGAAGATACAAGGTAATGTCAAAGCACAAATGGTAACCATCCAAGTAGTGCCTAGGAGAAGATCCATCAACCAAAAGAGAAGAGCCACCATCTATATGATAAGGGCCACCCTGAAGAGCCACCTAAGGAGCATTTTTTAGAGAACCACCATTGAAAGGTGTAGCCACAAAGCCTAGGAGGAGTAAAGAAGCATCAAAGTGGAGAAGAGCCACCATTAGAGAAGAAGAATCACCACTTGCAAATTCTAAAATGTAAGCAACAAAAGAGACAACATTCAGATATTGAAAAGGCAAAAGGAGGAAATCAAACATCTAGGTTTTGCAACTACCAAGAAGAGAAGCAAAGAGTTGGCATCCATAACATTCATTGCAGAGAAGACAATGTTGCATCACTTCATTGATAAGGTAAAAGATATTACATAGGAGACCAAGTGTTGATAAAAAAATAAAAACACAATCAAAGAAGAATAGAACATTACAAGGAGTGTGAAGTATTAAAATTATTTCTCATAAGGTTGTATTTAGCACATTAAGACGATTCATACCACTTGGAACATGAAATAAGGAACACCATAAGTCATTAAGGAAGAATAATTTTAGAACATGTTATTAATAGGATACACAACTATTGAAGTTAGAGAGAGATATTTGGCATCATTTGGTACTTAATATTTAGCAATTCAATCATCATTGGAGGAAGGTGCAACATCTATGAGCACTTATTAATGTATGGATCAAAAATAAGTCTATACCACTATGACTAACACTAACAATACCACTACCTCTACCACTACTATGACTAGGCTAATATATTTGAACACATTAAAAGCTTTTAGAGGATAGTTGACCAATCAAAGAGGATAGGGATAGTTGGTAGGAGTAAGAGTTCCATATGTATAGCAGAGAAGAAGGAGCACCTCGATATTAGAGGTAACGTATTTGAAATTAATTATATGCCCAAGATAGGAGTTATAAGGTTAGAGGAAATTATTATTTTCTAAGATTAAAGTGTAATTATTTTATTTACTTATTAGAGGGATAAGATATTGAAGTAATATTTGAAACCTTAGAAACCTGATTATTGCTATTTGAAAATTTTATGAAGAGTTAAAAATTGATATGATGAATTGAAGGAATTAATTTGAGGTTTTGTAATTTTATTATTTGATTTTTTAAAACAAATTTAAAATATTTGCAATTTGATAAGTTTGGAGAAATAAGGTTTCCTACATCAACTTAGAAATACAAAACTTACAAATATATTTTTATAGAATTTATAAATTTCTAAATTTGGAGTTATAAGGAATTTAACACCAACATAGGATTGAGAAATTTAGAATTAAAGAAATTATATTTTTTGATATTTGGGAGATAAAAGGAATTCAACATAAGTTTTTGAAAAACTAAAAATTGCATTGATACTAAGTCAAAAAGTATTATATGGCAAGTCTAACTAAGGAGAAAAGAGTAGATAACTTCAAGAATTGAAAATAGTAGTTGCTCATTTAGAAGTTGAAAATATTTTATCAAGAAAGACAATATATTCAAAACTAGGGAGTCATAAGGTAGTCAACCTCAAAGGTTTAGAGATTTGAAAATTTTATCAAAGTTGTCTTTCATCTTTAAGACTAGCAAGTTACCAGGAATATTTCTTTAACAATGGAAGAACTTATTAAGTATAGAGGATTCAATAAATCAACATGGCATAGAGACATACTTGATTCAAAGGATAATAACAATATAAAAAGTATGAGTAGAAGAGAAGAACCAATATGGCTTAACAAGACTTTTGAGAAATCATAGATTGATAATTTGACAAGAGCAAATACTATAAAGACATCTTCTAACAATGTGGTAGAAGAATTTGATAACAATTATAATGTTGAGAGTAAAATCAAGAGTCATTCTCAAAATATAGCAAAACATGTAGAACAATTTTTCTTACATATGTATGAAAGAAGCAAAGGAAGGATTGCTTCAACTATACACACATGGTTATATTAGTTGATCAAGAAAATAGATGAAATTAAAGAACAAAATAAAAATTGAAATGCACTTATTGTAATAGAGGAGGTCATGAAAAATCTGATTGTTGGGATTTACATCCTTGTAACTATTATGGAAAAGTATCTCATTCATCTACTTTTTGTTATCACAAGGAAAAATACTACTAGAAATTTGAAAAGGTTTTAACATACAGATTATAGTGTTTATTTCAAAGGATTATTTCTAAAGTCTTTGCTAACAATGGATATAGGCATGAAGAACAAGAAAGAAGGTTATTTAAAGAGCAATAAAAACAAAACATGACTAATGTTTTTATTATATCTCTTGTTCAACACGACTATCTAATGATTTACTGTTCTATATGAAAATAGAATTCAAAGACAAAGAAAAGAACGTAGGTCAAGATGAACACTTATTTTATGGAGGATAAAGCCAAAGAGAAAACATTTTTGCAGGAATCAAATGACAATGTGATATCATTTGAAAGTATAAATACTGACATCAATGATGAAGAGAAGGAACTTGATAAAAACGACATACAATGAAAAGTGAGTTAAATTATGAAGACCATATTGAAGACTAAAATCTTCAATAACCAAATAATGTAATACAAGGGGTTGTTGGAATATATTAAATTATTTGGTATATGATAATGCACCACCTTGGGTACATATTTAGATTAGGAGAGTGGGATATATTAGAGTGTGAGTATTTACTTTATGCAATGTAATAAATGCATAAGTGTGCAAAGTATTTTGGTAATGTAAATGTGCATAATAGTCCATGTGCACATGAGTCCATAGAATAGGAAGATGAAGAGTCTTTAGAAGAGTGAAGGACAAGAGTGATCTATATGAATAGTTACATTACATTATATATGTATCTATGGGTGAAGAGTGAAGGAAAAGATTACTCTATATGAATAGTCACATTCTATTATATGTAAATATGGGTGTAAGTGTGAGATATGGATTTATAGAATGAGAGTATGGAAGTATGGTGTATTTGAGTTCTTTATTCAATGGAGATACAATTTTTATGAGCATTTGTTAATGAAAATTATATGAGTTATTATTGAATTTATTTATGAGTTTTATATGTTTAGAATATTACCATTATCTTATATTTCATATTGCAACTTTATTTTAGATATTCTAGTCATTTTATCTTAAGTATCTAGCTCCAAAAGCTAACAATTTTTAAAGTTAGTCAAGTTATAGATCACATAAGATAAAATAATGTTTAAATAATATATAGATATCCTAGTCATAATATTATTATATAAGCATGGTGTATAACCTTACCCTAGTAGAATTCACAAATTGATCTTCTATTTAGAGTTCTAAAGTCTCCACCATACTCGGTCTATAAAAAATATTTCCAATATTTTTTGAAGTAGAATGACAAATAAAACTTGGGCACAATGGGGCAACCCTCTTCATGATTCGATACTTATTATTTGATAAAATATTGGACTTGCACCTCTATTAGTGTTCCAACGTCTCCAACATATTTAGACTAAAAAAAAATTTAATCTCTTTCATTTTTTCTATTGAGTTAGGATGCAAAGTACAACTCAAGCACAACAAAGGTCACCCTTCCCATGAGATCCTAAAGACATACCAACTTTGGTGTCCCAAAAAGGATAAATTACCCTCATGGAGGATTTTTTTTACCCAATATATGGTTATCCAACAATACTATTATCCCCGACAAGTTTCAAGTCTTAGACCTCTATTTAGAGTTTTTAGCTCTCCACCACTAAGCAACTCAAGTTGTATAATTTTATATCATTATATATATATATATATATATATATATATATATATATATAATTTTATTTTTAAAAATTAAGTAATATATTAATTATGAATAATATTGACAAGTGATGTAGTTGTCATAATAAGGACAATATGTTTGGGGAGTAATATTTTAATGAATCATGAAGATATATTGATGCTATAAAATAAATCAAAGTTTTCTATATTTTATTCTTAAGATGTTAGGACTATGAATTGGTAATCATTAGAACTACTTGAAAGTGTGTTCACAATTGTCATGTATGGGTATATTTGATCAAACAATGTAAAATAGATTTAACATCCATAAGAACATAGGCCATATGGGGTGATTTTTTTATCAAAGTATTTATCCACCCGTAGTAGAATATGGTGTAAAACACTACCTCATTTAAATTCTAACCTTAGACATCTTATTTTAAGTTTAAATATCATAACCATTAGAGCCAATTAAATTATCCATGACGCTAAAATCATCATATAGAAGAAATTTATAAGGAACCATGGCTTCCAACCCCAAAATCTAAGCCAATAACATTTTAGTCTACAATATTTATATTTTTTTATTGGTTTTGATGCATATTTTCTTAGTTTCTCTACTTTATCCTATTCAATAATTCTTGCAATGACTCGATTACACAAATAAATCTAGCTTAAATATCATTATATATATTGTATTTCAAATTAAGAATGATTCTCTCTCAACTACTGCTAAATTACAAAAGGTATATATCCTTTCCTTCCATTTCTCTTTTGGCTTTTTCTATCTACTTGTTTCACATTTGATGTAATCTAGTTTTAGTTGATCCATGAACACCTTTGTACTTGCATTGATATTTACCCCTATAGAGGACTTTTCATGGTGAATGTACGTACATAGCAAGATATTTTCCTTTATTCCTAATTATTTTCCCGCAAAGTTACTCCAAAATATCCTTTAACAAATGTGTTGATGTATTTTTTATTGTTTGGGATCCATAAAAAATGTTATTTCATTTGTTCATCCACTTGCTTTTTTATTCATCAATGTCTTCTTTCGTTATTTTAAATATTTTTCTATTACAATTTTAGTCCATCTAAAAGCACGAGATTTCGGAAGCTTTTCAGAAAGAACAACTACTTAGATGCATTCGAATTGAAACAACGCCTAAGCCCTAAAACAAGAAATGCATTAAAATGAAAGAGGCAAATAGACTGAAACGAGTTACAAAGCTTTAAAGAGAAGTCACAGCCCTTTTATTAAACTTATCCAACACGGTTACAAAATCGCCTCCTCCCTTTTTAGGGGCTAGGAGCGTTAAACGGATCCGGTTACAATCTTGGTAAGTGTTCTCCTTCCGCATGCCCACATGCAAAATGGGCGGGCCAAAGTGTTGCCGCCGTTGTTGTTGGTAAATCCTCACTTCTTGTTGTTCCTCCCGCAATCAAAGAGACAGACAAAGCGTTAGTAGCACTGTGAGAAGAAAGAGAATTCATGCTTTGAAATTGGTAAAAGATGCATACGAACAACTATCCCAAACAAGAAATAAAGTAAACCTAAATGACCTAAAAACTTGACAAAAGATAGAATACATCACCAGAGGGCCACTGCCATTGAAACAGTCGGCCAATCTGCTCTTGACTGAAATTCGTCCCTGGGCAGGACGAATTCTACCGTTATTCGTCCCCGGGTGAGACGAATTCCAAGTGTGTTAAAGCGCCGAGTTGCCACCGCTCCAATGTCGAACCTCGGGACCTCCAAATCACCTGCAAACAGAGGGGTTATGTGATTGGGGCCATTTTGGGACGACCCAGATGGTCGGATTTCCCCAATTTGGCCTCTATCCTCGGGAATTCAAACGTCGCTATCTGCAAGTTAGAAAGAAACCCAAGCGACAAAGCATGACAAAATATGATAAGAATGTTACGAAATTGAAGCAATGAGCTAACTAAACAAAATAACGTGAAATGCACTATAAGCTAATGATCTAGAAATGCTTTAAAATGAAACTTCGAAAATGCGGGGGTGCCCAAGTGGGCCTCCCACCGTTGGCACTTGATTTCGGCGCCAATCCACTAGGGATGGGCCCAAAACCTCTTAGGATTGGGGTGTCGGCAAATTGGTTGTTTGAGATGGTCAAATGTTGGATTTGGGTTGGATTCACGCTTTCAAAAGCCACCCAATAACCTCCTCTTCGAAAGAGATTAGTGGATGTGAGAAAGTGAATCAAAAGGATGCAAGTAGGCAATTAATCGGACAGCACTTCGTTGCTCAAAGTCGCCTCCAATCTGTCCTTTTTGAGGTGGGAAAGGCCACCATTTTATAGACCCATGGGGTCTCTTTGGAGGGGCATGCAGGGATGCCATGTGGCAGCCATGCCTTCCCAAGGGGGAGGAGACTCCTCCCTGACTTGGGCCTCCATGACTGCACTTGTGACAGTCCATCAACCGCCAACCTACCCACCGCACGCGCATGCATGGAAGGGGGCAATAATTGATCGTCCTTGGCTGCCACTTGGCGGCATTTTTCTTTTTGCCCGTTTAACCTGGAATTCGTCCTGACCAGAGACGATTTCAGAATTCGTCCCTGGGTGAGACGAATACTGGACAAAGTGCCAAAATGTGCCAAATTGCTTCTTGACCTTACAAAATTGCTATGAAAGTGGTTAGGACCACTGTTTGACCTCTGAGGGCTGCCCTGGGGGCTGTGTTTGTCAAAGCGATCAGTGTTTGCAGTCACATAATCGGATTGGTGCTGTTTTGGTGTCTACAGATGCCCCTTTTTGGGATGCGCTGTGCATGGCGCAGCGTCGAGCAAAAATATATAACCAAAGCACTAATGATTAGGGTTTCTTGGTAACCTAACCAACTTTTGATGCCCCAAGCATGGAAAGGGCATGCATTCTTGAATCCTTGCTTCTGACGAGCTAAGGAATTTGATTTCAAGTATTAACCTATTCTGGTGAGGTGTGACTTGAGCTTGGACATTGATCAGTCATGATTAGGCAAAGGGCGCAACCTTTTATCCACAGGGGAACCTTGTGTTCATGATTCACGAATGCCAAGTGTTTGATCAATTTGATTATTGCTTGTTTACTGCCCCAAGCAGGAGCGTAATTGTCTTTGTCAATGATTCTTTGAATGCATGTCGTTTTCCCTAATTGGGTGTGTGCTTGTTGATTGGTGACTAAGTGTGACTACCCCCTCAAGCGACGAATCGATGAGGGAATGACCTTCGTGAGAAAAGCGACGAGTCGCTTGACCCAAGATGACTTGTGCAAGGGTGCCTTTAGATGGTTTATCGTTAAGCATGTGCAATTTTTCCAACATTTGGACCTATTTTTGGTGGGTTTTGACCCTTTTTGTGACGCTATTTGGAGCTGAAATTGGCAAAAATCCGTCTTCCCGTGGAGCGGTCCGGCTAAAGTAGCCTTCTTAGGGAGTAGGAGAATGACAATTTGTGACCCCAACGTCTATTTTGTATGCCCGGGATGTCAAGTGCAACGGCACTCTTATCGGGCAGATTTATTGTTGGTTTTTAGTGCATTTTTGCTCATTTTTTGATGTTTTTGAAGTTTCTGGCCTGAATTCGTCCCAGGGTGGGACGAATTCCAGCTGTAGAATTCGTCCCTGGGTGGGACGAGTGCTAACCAGAGCGCTCGTCCCAGTCAAGGATGAATTCCAGCTCAAAAGGCCTATTTAAGGGCCAAAACTTGCATTTGGGCTCATTTGTGTCAACTTTTTCTTGTGAATTTGGAGCTCTGGGAGGAGGAGGTAATTCTGCGAAGCGAAGCGCTGCTGAAATTTTTCCCTGCCATCATGAGTACACAAACTGGTTCGAGCGGCGGAGCCGAAGCGAAACCTGTAAGTGCCTCCTAGAGTTTATTCTTGTAAGTTTGTTGTTTTTCTGTACAGTTTTCTTTTTCTTGATTTTAATTTTTTTTTTGTTGAAATTTTCTTTTGCAGGTTAGGAGCCGGTACCGTGTACCTGCTGCTTTTATTGAGGCTCGGGGAGCACTGGCTGATGATGACTGGGAATGGCTTGATGCCCTTGGGCTCAAGCAGGTGGCTCGACTGGAGCCTGTGGTCCCGGATCAGGCCTATCTGACGGCCCTGATCAAACTCTGGGATCCGCGGACTAACACCTTCCATCTCCCGACAGGGGAGATGACTGTGACTCTGGAGGATGTCTATCGGTTGCTCCGGATTTCGATAGATGGACTACCTATCAGGACATCGCCGCGCGATCAGCGGACTGCTGTGCTGACGAGGTGCTTTGGGCATGGGGGGCGGCTGGGTGTAGCGAACCCAGTGGAGACAATCGAGGTGGACTGCCAGGCTGGCGAGATTTTGGTTGGGTGGTGGCAGGAGAGGGGGTTGTTAGGAGTGAGGCACGCATTCTTGATGGGCCTCATTTCTAACATGCTACTACCTGACTCGTCAGGTGCGAGGTTCCCGTGGAACCTGTTGGATTTGGTGTGGCAGTTGGCAGAGTGCCCGATAGAGGCACCGTTGATTTTGAGATGGGGACAGACACTGTTAGCACAGCTCTACGGGGAGTTGTACGGGGTCCGCTGTCGGCAGCGAAAGGGGGTCAGCTGTAGTTATCTACTGCAGTGCTGGGGTTGGCAGCACATAGCAGTTGAGAGGCCGACCGGGTTACCATGGACGACTCGGGCGGCGATGGAGGATGAGGAGATAGGCTACGCAGCTCTGTGGCGGCGGTCTGCGGAGCAGGGGCAGAGTCGGCGATGGGCAGGTGTTGTAGAGCACTATACTGATGCCTTCTCTCGGCTTACTCCCGGGGATGTGGTTTGGCGCCCTTATCGGGACTGTCCAGCCTGGCCGGAGGCTGGAGAGTGGCTCCAACGGGTACGCAGGGAGCGGTGGTTGACTGGGCGACACGGGACTGAGCATGAGTTTTTCTCGTATAGCCGGGTTACACGATAGTTTGGGGTACGCCAGGGGTTTCCTGGTGAACCCGTGGTCTATCGACATCGGGGAGACGAGAGGGCTCTAGATCTACCTGTCACCGCGCCATTGGGCGAGGAGTCAGATGCGGTGATTGACGTCCCAGACGTAGACGACGTCGGGACTACCACTGAGTATGACTCGTGGTGGGTGCTACGACGATGGAGAGGGGAGGGGCCACTAGGAGGCGCAGAGGCGGCAACGGAGGGTGCTGAGGCAGCAGGGGATGATTGGGGAGGTCCGTTGGATGATGCGGACATGGTGGATGTGGGGGATGAGGAGGTAGATCTGGGCGCTCCGGATCAGCCGGACATGCAGGATGTAGAGGAGCAGTGGGAGCCAGAGCAGGCTGTTGTTCCAGAGAGTCCTGTACGTCAGGCAGATACAGAGGAGGTGGAGTCTGAGATACGCGCTGAGAATGCGCGATTGATAGAGCTACTGCGGATACGGGATCTGGAGTTGGGGGATGCGAGGCGGGAGCTGGGGGACGCGCTGTGGGAGAGGGATCTCCTGCGGGCCCAGCTAGCGAGAGCGGGATAGGGTTTTGGCACAGCGCGATGATGCAGTGTCTTACTATCATCGACGAGAGGCAGAGTGGTGTCTGCACCGGATAGACTTGGAGAGGGAGGTTATCCGCCTTGGTGGGCAGCTACCTGAGCCCTCGGGCGGTGGATCTTCACGTCGGACGAGGGATAGTGTGACTGAGCAGTCAGCATCATCTCGTCGCAGGCGATTAGATGAGGGAGGCGGTAGCAGGCATGATGCGGGGGCTAGCAGTAGCCGCCCTGCAGGGTCCCATAGGACCCACACCACGGGGGGTAGTTCCCGTCGCACCGATCCTGCGTGATCATGGTGGTCGACGCCTTAGGTTGCGTTTGTGGATATGATTGCTGGGTCTGAGGACCAGTTTTGTAGCCTGCGGGCATCTTTTTGACGATATATATATATATACCGGTTTTATTTTGGTTTTGTACATGTGATGATTTGATTTTTGTTATGCATGATGGCTAATGACTATGGATGTATGCATGTTTATTTATTTTGATGAATGCGTATGCAAATGATGAATGCAAATGTTTTTGATTTTTATGTGGTATGCAAAGTGGATGAATGGAATTTTGTGATGATTGGTTATGGCACCATAGACTGTTTAAGACGCTCTTTATTTCGCTTTTAGGCGATTGCTATGATGTATGACTCTTGTATGTATACATGTGGTTTTCTCTTTTTGTATTTTTTGATGGTATTGTAAGGATGAAAAGCAGCGTAGTTGGTTTAGAAATGTAGCTAAGGTTTTCTGAGACTCAGACAGTTTTAGCTCACTAGCCACGATTGTACTTTATCTTACAAGACTTTTGAACAAGGTATGAATCGGACTTGTTTTTGACCAAGTTATTTCACATCCCCGTGTGTGCAATTGAGTTCATTTATGTGGTATTTGTCGGGATACCGCCGATGCCGAATGGGCTTTCAACCGAACCTCGTACTGAGGATCACCCAATTAGCTCCACTAACTCCTTTGTTGTATTTAGTTAGATTAGTCTGCGGTGTTATCCAGGATACCATATGCTAGCTCATCCACATGCAAACATTGATCTACACACAAGTGAATGTGATAGATATATCGTCATGCGAGAAGTTTACCGCCAGTGACTGATAGGCTATCAACCAAACCGGTACTGAGGCTTACCTCATGACCTTTTAGAATGCTGAGAGTTCCAGGGATTCAAGTTCAACTCCCTTCTTTTCTTCAATTGTATTAGGATACTTGCTCGTTTATAGTGATAAGATCACTGTTTATTTTGATTTGTTTTTCTTTTGAGCAAGGGATGGAGTGACGATAATCACTATTGTTTGTGCTTTTTGATGTGTGCACTGTAGGATGTCAAATTTTGGAGTTTTGACGTTTTTGCAAATTTTTGATGTTTTGCCATTATTGAGAACTAGGAATTCTTAGGGAATTGGGTAGGGAGGATGCTTGTCCTTTTGCCAACTCTCAGCATTCTTGGGGTCATTCGCACAGGGGGATGAGCAAGATAACCGTTTCGCTTATGGTGACCTGGATTATCGTGCAGGTTTCATCTTTCGTTCACACAACTTGGGAATTGTTTTATGTGTTTTTATTTGTGTTGGGATGTTACGTAACAAGGTGTATTTCAAGTATGACTCTACCTTCGTAAAATCTGTTTGACTTGATACATTACATGGCTAAAGAGCAAAATGATGACTGAATCACGAAAACTCTTGATACATTAAAAGACCACTGACTCTAGTGTGGTAAAAACAATGCATGGTGTTTTTGTTGTTTTTGTAAAATGGAACAGTGTTGAACAAGATGGACTAGTAGAGCAATTACAGCCTATGGTGCCTTTGACCTATACGACCACAAATATGCAATGTATGGATGCAATGCTTTGATGCAGTGATGTATTTTTGTATTTTTGATGGATTGATTTTGGTGAATATGAAGGTGAGATGCGAGAAAACTCTCTATTGATGAATTTGAACATGCCTAGAAATGAAATGCAAAATTTTGTTGTTTTTTTTTTTGATGATTTTTGTTGTTTTTGAATTTTCTTGATTTTTGACCAAGCGATTGTGGAAATCCTTGGAGCATTTTGGGATTGACCAAGCGATTTCAAGAATCCTTGGAGCCTTTTTGGGATTGACCAAGCGATTTCAAGAATCCTTGGAGCTTTTAGGGATTGACCAGATTGATTGATTGGAGAAAGGAATCCTTGGAGCCTTTTAGGGATTGACCAAGCGATTTCAAGAATCCTTGGAGCCTTTTAGGTATTTGGCTTTCTTAGATATGAAATGGGCGCAAATGACTGATATTCAAGGGTTCTTTTTCCTTGATACCATCAAGAGAAGCTAGCCGGTACGTCCCGGGTCCTATTTTGCTATCAATGACATATGGACCTAACCAATTTGCCGCAAACTTGTCCCTTAGGTGGGATGGCAAACTAGAATTTTGTTGGTTTTCCTTCAGAACCAAATCACCAACGCGAAAGTCCCTCAGGTGAACTTTCATGTTGTAAGCTTTCTTAAGTCGCTCTTGATAAATACGTAAATGCTCGAGAGCATTAACGCGTCGTTCATCAAGCAACGTAAGCTGGTCTAACCGGGCCTGCCACGCAGAGTCATCATCGATGAACTCCTGCATTGATATGCGTAGGGAAGGAATCTCCAACTCTAGAGGCATGACCGCCTCGAGCCATACACAAGCGAAAACGGAGTGGCCCTAGTGGGTGTCCGAATGCTAGTGCGATAGGCCCATAGGGCAAGTGGGATTTGAATGTGCCAATCCTTATGACTGTCTGCGATGGTATTTTTAAGGATGGCAACTAGCATTTTGTTTGACGCCTCTGCTTGCCCATTCGCCTGCGGATAATAGGGAGTTGAAAAGCTGTGCTGAATCTTGTACTTTGTGGTCAAAGCACGCACATCTTTGTTCTTGAAAGGCGTCCCATTATCCGAGACTATTTTGGATGGAATACCAAAATGACATATGATGTTATGCAAAATGAACTCCGCAATGCGGGGTCCTGTCGTAGAGGTAAGCGGAATCGCTTCCACCCATTTGGTAAAATATTCTGTGGCCGTTATGATAAACGTGTGATGGCCTGACGACGCAGGGGAGATCTTTCCAATTAGATCGAAGCCCCACTGCGAGAATGGCCAAGCATATTGGACTGTCTGCAAGGCCTGAGAAGGTACGTGCATCAAATTGGCATGATGTTGACACTTCACGCACTTCTTGACATAGGTGCAACAATCTCGCTCTAAAGATGGCCAATAATAGCCCATGCGAAGAATGCGCTTTGCAATGGCCATACCACCGAAGTGGCCACCACATGTACCATCGTGCACTTGGGTGATCACCCAAGTAGAATCTTGTTGGTCCAAGCAACGAAGGAGGATTCCTTCATAGCTCGCGACGATACAAAATGTCTCCTATCAAGACATACTTAGCCGCTTTCTGCTTGAGTGCTCGTTTTGCGGCATGAGTCAATTCAAGTGGGAGATTACCTAGCTTGAGGTAGTCTCTGATGGGTAAATACCAGTCCTGTTGATCAGAAACCTCGACAGTATGAACAACCAATCCCTCTTGAAGTTCATCCCTAGCAAACGCTGAATGGGATAGAACTTGTAAGAATAGCATTGTGTTGCTATTAATGGGAGTCGGAGAGAACAAGGACCCCCAGTTGGCACGTTTCAGACGATCTCGGATTCGAGAGAACTTATCCGAGGATGGTTCAATCTGGATCATGTGGATTCCTGGCGTCAAGTCTGAACTTGCACGCTCCATCACGGATTGCGATAAGGTTTTGACTTGAATGGTTGTCATATCACCGGAAAGGTCTTGCGGAATTAGTGACCCCAAGGAGGCCATTGTGTCCGCAAAATGATTCGATGATCGAGGGAGTGCCTCGATGTCATACCACTCAAGTTTTGCCAAGAATTTGTCCACGAGGGCTTTATAAGCCTTCGAGATCGGGCATTTGCATTGATATACCCCTTTGACTTGATTGACTATTAACAGCGAATCACCAAAGATATTCAGTCTTTTGATGTTCATGGCGATTGTTGTCTGAAGACCTAGGAGCAAGGCTTCATACTCTGCATTGTTATTGGTGCACGGGAAGTTTAATTTAAATGACAGGGGCATGGGAGCACCTTGCGGTGTGAAGAATACAATTCCTGTGCCACAACATTGCTCACATTTAGAACCATCGAAGAATAGGGTTATGTCGGCTCGTGACTCGGGCTCATCGGAATCTGGCGATTCCGAGACATGGAAGACCCCATCATCGGGTAGTTCTATGACCAGAGGCTGATCGTCTTCAAGAGGAGCCTCTGCTAGTTGATCGGCTATGACTTGTCCTTTGATAGATTTTTGTCCAATAAACTCTATGTCAAATTCCGTCAACAACATGATCCATTTCGCCGTGCGACTACTATGATAAGTACGACTCATCATGTATCGCAATGGATTCTCCTTAGACACAACATACGTAGTGTTGCTCGGCATGTAGTGGCATAGCTTTTTGGTAGCAAACACCACTGCCAAGCGGAGTTTCTCGACGTATGCATAGTTAAGTTCATAACTGACCAGGGTGCGGCTAAGATAGTAAGTAGCCTGTTCCTTGTGACGTTCATTCTTCTGGGCTAGCATGGCGCCCAGTGCCACCTCAATAGCTGAGATGTATAAGTAGAACGACACTCCTGGTCTAGGTGGTGCCAATACTGGTGGCGAAGCCAGGTATTGTTTGATCTCGTCAAAGGCTGACTGGCACTCGTCATCCCAATGAAATGTAACCCCCTTGTGCAATAATTTGTTCATGGGTCGGCATTTGTCAGATAATTGCGCTATGAAGCGTTTAATCGACGCGACCTTTCCCTACAGACTTCTGAGCTGCTTGATTGTAGTTGGGGGAACCATTTCAAGGATTGCCTTGACTTTCTTTGGGTCCACCTCGATTCCTCGCTTTGAGACTATGAAACCCAAGAGTTTTCCAGATGTGACGCCAAAGACGCACTTCTTGGGGTTTAGTCTAACTTTATGCTCTATGAGGCGATCGAGGATCTTGCTTAAGTCATCGATATGATTTGAGCGCAAGAGGGACTTGGCTAACAAATCATCCATGTAATCTTCCAAAGTTTTGTGCATGTAATCATGGAAGATATATGTCATGGCACGTTGGTAGGTGGCGCCAACGTTTTTAAGGCCAAAAGGCATGACCTTATAACAAAATGTCCCCCAAGGCGTTGTGAACGCCGTTTTTAGTTGGTCTTCAGGATTAATACGAATTTGATTGTATCCTGAGAAACCATCCATTAGGGAGAGCATTTCATGACCTTTGTAGCGTCTACCAACGCGTCAATGCTCGACAAGGGGAAATCATCCTTAGGACTCGCTTTATTGAGATCTCAAAAATCAGTACATATGCGAATCCTCCCGTCGGGCTTCTTGACGGGAACCATGTTGGACAGCCATGGCGGATAATCCATGCAGATGACAAATTGTGCATCCAACAGACTTTTGCAATTCGTCTTTGACCATTAAGGCCACTGTTGGGTGCATCTTACGTAGTTTTTGCTTTACGGGCTTGATTGTCGGATCAAGCGTTAAATTATGCGTGACTAGCTACGGGTCTAGTCCTGGCATATCTTTATACGACCATGCAAAAACCTCCTTCTTCTCTTTGAGAAGGGCAATGTAGTCGGCTTGCTCTTCGGGGGAAAGACTTACCCCCAGCTTAAGAATCCATGGATTCATTGGATCTGTGCCGATTTCTACATCAGTCGTCTCCTCGACTGACATGTGGGATCCGTCCTCCAACTGATGTGGAGTCGGGATCAGATGGATATCATTAGCTGAATTTAGATCTGCGTTAGGAACTTCGGGTTCCTCTTCAGCTTGAAAAATATCCTGAGTTGTCCCTGGGGTAAAATGATGTATTTCACCGAAAGGCCAGTACTCTAATGGTGATAAAGGTGAATTGACGCGATCCCAATCGATGGCATCTATGTCTAGATGCAATGACCGTGATGGATCGGCCGGATTGCGGATGGGTGCGGTCAAATCAATGGAGATCATGTGGATGGAATGGGCTTGGTCTCCATTACCGTGGGTATGATGACTCGATTCTTTTAGATGCTCCCTATATTCTGGATCTGGTTCTAGGGACGGGCATGAACGGATCGGCCCTATGTGTTGATAGGAAGACGGGGTCTTCCCTTGGTATTGATGTCATGATAGGATCTCGAGGTGGGCGTTGCTCATCGTGAATATAGAGCCATGGATCCAACACTAGGTCCCACCCCGCTGGGTCTACCCACCATTCATGCCCTAGCCTTATACCCATCTGTCCCATCAGATCTTCATGAGTTAAAGGGTGATAATTTCGTCGCGCATGTCTGAGATAGATCATCTCAGTCTCATCTTCTGAATCACTTTCGGAGACCCAAAAATGTTCATTCTCTTCAGCAACTGTTGCTTGCGACGTTGAAGACTCTCCTTGTTCCAGGAAGTTAATCTGGTCCCGTTGCGGTTGTTCCACTCTTGGTGGAGGGACCTGGTCCTCTTGACACTGTATTGACTCAACTGGAACTTCTAAGGGGAACAACTTCAGGAAGATGTCCGAAAGCCGTTGATGTTCTCTTTGATGATTTGTGTCTGCACTTTCGCCTCTCTCTAGCATAGGAGAGGGATTACTGCTGTTTCCAAGGGTATTTGTTGACCATGGGAGGTAATCTCCCAATGTGTATTGTGTATTCGGGTTGGCATAAGGATCTAGTGCCAATCCCCCCTTGTTGCCTATTTCTAGGCCTTGCATATTTTCAACCAAGATGTCTAAGGGCAGGGGGTGGTTGAACCCTACTCCTGACTTATCGTATGGCATCTGATATCTTGGTTGGCAAAGGACCCGCATCCCTTGCTCATATCTGCCTAGCCCATACCCATGCCAATTGCATTGGCCGAGATATTTTAGGGCAAAATCTGGGTTTGACAGATAGTTGATGTTTTCAACAAAAGGCTCTTCGTCTGCTTCCTTTTGTTGGCATGGTTCCAGACCATGATCAAGGCCCCCATACACAAAATTTGTCTGGTTGGGTGGGTGACCTAGAGGAACAACTGTTCCTATGGGAAGGCGAGGTCTCCCCATATCCTGTACTGACTCTAATGCGGGCGTTGCCACAACATTCTGCACTATGTACTCCCCCAGGCCTGTATTGGCCATTTCAACAGTGATTGTTGATGCTTGGGAGGGAGGGAACGGGAGTCCTTCCTGAGTCCATTCCATGTTTGGTGGTTTAGGAATCTCAGCTTCCGTAGTGCTAGGTGTTTCTTCTGTTGATATCGTTGATATTGTGGGCAACTCCTCTTCTAGGGGCGGAGCCTCTTCCATGATTTGTTTTCCCTTGTCCTTCTGTTTGGCCATGACAGGTGGCGTTGATAATGAAGGAGCAGATGATGAAGACTCACCTGGCTGGGATTTTGCTATTTTGGTCACCGGTGGTGCCTGCGGTATTGGACCCTGTTTAGATGGATTTAACTGGAAATCCAAATGCGTTGAAGGGAGGGTCGACTGAGGCATTAGTTGTACCGCATTGCAATACTTGAAGGGCTCTAAGTCCATTGGGACTACATGTATTTCACCTTCAAAAGCATACTTTAAGCACTGGTGAGCGATCGAAGGGACACACTTCATGTCCCTGATCCAAGGCCGCCCTAGCAGTATATTGTAAGCCATCTCGCCTTCCAACACATGGCACAATGTTGGTATTGTCTTTTGTCCTACCCGGATGGGTAGAACAAGCTGTGCCGATCGTCGAGCATATTGCATCATTAAAAGCTCGCAGTGTGTACGTGGAGGCTGTGATATGAGAGGCTGGCAGCTTTAAATGTTTTAGTGCTACCGTGGTGATGATGTTATTGGACGAGCCAGTATCTACCAGCACTCTCTTGTACGGGATCCCGTTGACCCGCGCAACAACATGTAGGGGTGGATCTGCCGTGTCATTCGATATTGCTTTGACTTCATCCTCTCTAAAGGTGATGACCGGCTCCGTACATCTCTTTACATGTCCCACGAAGTTGTTGAAAGAATTTGCTTCGTGAGGTTGTAATTCGATGGCTTTTAATATGTCCATAAGAGCTTCTCTGTGAGGTGTTGACTGTTGAATAAGCTCGTAGATGGATAGCCTAGCCGATGTGGTCCGCAAACTCTGCGTGAGTTTGGTCCGTATCGTGACCTCTGGTCTAGGCGGAGGTACTTGCACAGGGCATTGCTGAGGCTGCGACGTCGTTGGAATTTCCCTCGTAGCTACCTCGGGGGCAGCTACTGGGTACTTTTTATTCCGTGTCACTATGCTAATCATTCCCACAAATCCTTGCATGGGAAGATTCTATCGCACCTCGTTAATCTGGAGAGGTTTTGCCTGTGCCTCGTGGGCAGGCAAAGGGTCCTTGAATACCCCCATTTGTTGATTGTTTGGCGCTATGGGGTTGTCCACGGCCAATGTTCTATTGTCAATCATATCTTGGATTAGTCCTTTAAACTTCCAGCATCCATTTAGATCGTGTCCCCTTCTCCTATGGAATCTGCAATACAATTCCTCTCTATATCCCTTAGGCTTGGGAGCATTAGGGTCTATAGTTTGAATCTCGGGAAGGGTGACTAAGTTTGCCGCTGACAAGCGGTCAAATAAGGAGTCCCTGGACTCCGTGTAAGGGGTGAATTGTCGCCTAGGGCGACGCTGCTGATTCTGCTCCTGTTTCTTGTTATCTTTTTCATAGCTAGGAGGCACTGCCTGGTAATTGGCCTTTTGGGGCTGCATCTCTAGCACAGGCTTGGGAGCATTTATCGCAACTTGGTTAACCGCAGCGGGTTGTGATTGCGTTGTCCCAGTCTTAGTGGTTTTATTCCACTCTTTCTTTTTAGGCTTGGCAATTGCGCCTTCGCCTATCTTAATCTCTTCTATAACTCTGGCTTGCGCCAAAGCTTCTTCTAAGCTATCGTATTGCTGCAGCAACAATAGACCAGAGATTGATTTTAAGCAACTCCGTGCAAACATCTGTGTTAGATCAGACATAGGGGGATGGTAGGGTAGCTTAGAAAGCAAAGCCCTCCATCGATTCCCATATGCTGCCATTGTTTCTTCCTCATATTGCCTGAGGCTGGCCAGATCACTTAGTGATGCCTTCTTTCTTGTGTTGAAGGCAAAGCGTTCAAGAAACGCATCTACTAATTGATCTAAGTTGTTTATACTGTGTTTGGGTAGTTGTGTGAACCAGTCCGAGGCAGGGCCTACGAATGTGGTTATGAAAGTTCTAAGTAACAATGCATCATTATCTTGGATGCCGAAGCATTGACTTAGGAACCTTGTGACGTGTTCTTGTGCGTCTTCTTCACCTTTAAAAACTGCCAATTGAGGCAACTTGAAGTGTTCAGGGTAAAGAGGGGTAGGCACTGATGGATGCACTGGATGGCTGCGAAGTTGACGCAACGTGGGTTTTTGATGCCCAGAAGCCTTTGTCTCCACAGATTCCAAACGCTCTAATAGCGTCTTGTATGCATCGGAAGATTTTATTTCTTCCTCTTTGGTTTGCTCCCGTTGTGAATTATGGGAGACTGGGGGCCTATGGGGGGGTGGCCGAGTGGCAGCCCTCCCGCCTAGATGGGGCGTTTTGGCCCGTTCTATTTCTGGTTCGTACTCCTCATAAGCTTCTTGAGGAGTCTCTGGGCGAGACCTATGACCTTGATTGAGTCCCCGTTGAAGGTACCCATCATTGTTTCGGGGAGTGGCCTCCCTCTCGGGTCTATAAGGTCTCGGAGGCAGAGCTTGACGAGGTCGCGGAGACCTGTCCTGCACCAAAGGATTGTGCCTCTCATATTGTTCTTCTCTATGGGTGCGAGGGGTTGGCGCCCTCTCAGGTAGTTTGTAGCGTAACTCATCCGCTTCGCGCTGCATGCGCTCTTTATTCAGGCGGTATAAGTACTCTAACTCCTGATGACCTTGCTCAAGCTGTGAGATTCGGGCTTGGCGGTCGGCATGTCTGGCGACTGTCGGGTCAATCTGATCTGCTCTCTTTTGTTCAGGAGGCTTAAATGTTTTTCCTATATGTTTGCCTTGATCTTGATGATCTAAAATTTCAATAGGTTGCTTCCCTCTGTCGAGGTAGGCGACATTTACTTGAGGCTGTGGCCTCGATGTATGATCATGATACCTAGCGGGTGCGAAAGCGCAAGGTTCCCGCGTTGTTTGTTGTCCTCGAGGAATGTGATGGATTTCCTCGTACTCCCCTTCATGGGTTTGAAAGGGGCGGGCGGAGTTGGCTCGCCCTGTGTAAAGAGCCCTGCGCTCTGGATTTTGTCTTTCTGTTCGAATGTGAGGCAAGGAGGAAGTAGCGTACTCACGCTGTCTTTCCTCATGGACACTAAGCCTCTCTAGCGCTTCATCGCGCTGCGGCCACTCAGATCTAGCCTCAAGAGGCGGTTGTCTACTTACATTAAGATCTACATGTAAAGCATCTTCCCGAAAGGGGTTGTGTTGAATGGGCATACCCCAATGAGGAGGTTCCCAATAGGTCCTTTTTGAAGTGGCCTGATGTGGACTTTCTTGTAGGCCAGACCGCCAAGGTGGTATGGCCAAGTCCTCAGGGCTAAAGCGAAGGCGACCAGCGCCCTCTCTTTGTGCACCTTCCGCAGCGTCCGCCCTTGATTGGGCTTGGCTACGGGTGTACACCATTGTGGTGCTTCTCTACTAGCTAGCAGATTTTATCTCGTTTATGATGATCTATTTTTTTTGTCTACACTAAGCAGAAATGAACACACACATACACAAAATCATGATTATCTCTTTTAAGGATTAGTGGTGTGTCCTAAACTGGTTTAGTGCATTTTGATGTTTTATGTTGTTTTTGCAAATGTGGAAGAACGTTTAAATGCATAATGTTGGCTCATATGACTCCCATAAATGGTCGCCCCTTCAATATACCATTGTCGGACCGATATACCAACCTCTCTATATACCCGCCCTTACGAGAGGGAAACTATAGGTACGTGAGAGCGAGATGGTACGTGGAACATAGGCGGTACGAAAGGGGGATTGTCCTGTTAATGACACCTACCATAGAAAACTTATCCTCGCGCGCATGGGAATCACCCCGGCGACACTCGGTCAGCTTTCGTCAGGATTTACGCCTAACAACAGTTGACAATCGGGGAAATGGATGCAAAGCTAAGCCAAGGTGGTGATGAACCCACCGTTGGTCTTGCTCAAGGGCTAGGGTCTTACGACCAGCTCCTTGGTTTAAAATGTGCCACGTGTAGTGTGTGTGGTTTATTTTACTTAAAAAAAATGAAACAGGCAATCAACGACTATTTTCTTTAAGCACCCAAGAATTGACAAAATTGAAAGCAGAAAGTCAAAAAAATTGACAGAGACAGTTTAGAACTTTACCCTTTTTCTGCCTGAACTTGCTGTTTCTGGTTTTCTGTTCTGAAAATTCACAGACGGAATTCGTCCCTCGGTGAGACGAATTGCAGAACAGAATTCGTCCCTGCCAGAGACGAATTTAAAATTCATCTCAGGGTCAGACGAATTACAGTCTGATATTCGTCGCAGTCAGAGACGAATAGCAGTCTGTGTTAAAAATTTGTACCTATCAAGCACAAAAACACAACAAAGATCAGTTATTGGATCTAAAAAAATCACTGAAAGCACGAGATTCCGGAAGCTTTTCAGAAAGAACAACTACTTAGATGCATTCGAATTGAAACAGCGCCTAAGCCCTAAAACAAGAAATGCATTAAAATGAAAGAGGCAAATAGACTGAAACGAGTTACAAAGCTTTAAAGAGAAGTCACAGCCCTTTTATTAAACTTATCCAACATGGTTACAAAATCGCCTCCTCCCTTTTTAGGGGCTAGGAGCGTTAAACGGATCCGGTTACAATCTTGGTAAGTGTTCTCCTTCCGCATGCCCACATGCAAAATGGGCGGGCCAAAGTGTTGCCGCCGTTGTTGTTGGTAAATCCTCACTTCTTGTTGTTCCTCCTGCAATCAAAGAGACAGACAAAGCGTTAGTAGCACCTGTGAGAAGAAAGAGAATTCATGCTTTGAAATTGGTAAAAGATGCATACGAACAACTATCTGAAACAGTAAATAAAGTAAGCCTAAATGACCTAAAAACTTGACAACAGACAGAGTACATCACCAGAGGGCCACTGCCATCGAAACAGTCGGCCAATCTGCTCTTGACTGAAATTCGTCCCTGGGCAGGATGAATTCTACTGTTATTCGTCCCTGGGTGAGACGAATTCCAGTGTGTTAAAGCGCCGAGTTGCCACCGCTCCAATGTCGAACCTCGGGACCTCCAAATCACCTGCAAACAGAGGGGTTATGTGATTGGGGCCATTTTGGGACGACCCAGATGGTCGGATTTCCCCAATTTGGCCTCTATCCTCGGGAATTCAAACGTCGCTATCTGCAAGTTAGAAAGAAACCCAAGCGACAAAGCATGACAAAATATGATAAGAATGTTATGAAATTGAAGCAATGAGCTAACTAAACAAAATAACGTGAAATGCACTGTAAGCTAATGATCTAGAAATGCTTTAAAATGAAACTTCGAAAATGCGGGGGTGCCCAAGTGGGCCTCCCACCGTTGGCACTTGATTTCGGCGCCAATCCACTAGGGATGGGCCCAAAACCTCTTAGGATTGGGGTGTCGGCAAATTGGTTGTTTGAGATGGTCAAATGTTGGATTTGGGTTGGATTCACGCTTTCAAAAGCCACCCAATAACCTCCTCTTCGAAAGAGATTAGTGGATGTGAGAAAGTGAATCAAAAGGATGCAAGTAGGCAATTAATCGGACAGCACTTCGTTGCTCAAAGTCGCCTCCAATCTATTCTTTTTGAGGTGGGAAAGGCCACCATTTTATAGACCCATGGGGTCTCTTTGGAGGGGCATGCAGGGATGCCATGTGGCAGCCATGCCTTCCCAAGGGGGAGGAGACTCCTCCCTGACTTGGGCCTCCATGACTGCACTTGTGACAGTCCATCAACTGCCAACCTACCCACCTGCACGCGCATGCATGGAAGGGGGCAATAATTGACTGTCCTTGGCTGCCACTTGGCGGCATTTTTCTTTTTGCCCGTTTAACCTGGAATTCGTCCTGACCAGAGACGATTTCAGAATTCGTCCCTGGGTGAGACGAATCCCAGTTAGTATTCGTCCCTGGGTGAGACGAATACTGGACAAAGTGCCAAAATGTGCCAAATTGCTTCTTGACCTTACAAAATTGCTATGAAAGTGGTTAGGACCACTGTTTGACCTCTGAGGGCTGCCCTGGGGGCTGTGTTTGTCAAAGCGATCAGTGTTTGCAGTCACATAATCGGATTGGTGTTGTTTTGGTGTCTACACCATCTATTAATTTTTTTTTGGTAGATGATGCGTAGTCATTATACACATCATTAATTCTCAATGAATTTGTCAATCCAGGGCAGTGTACAAGGCTATCTACGGAAGAAGGGGTGAACAGGGTTATAACTTAGGTCAATCTGGAGCAACAGGTCTTATTGGTGAAACCGATTGTGTGGGGGATTTAGGACATTCCTATCTCTAAATTGCATAAATTAAACCTTAATCTAAGTTGCAAAAATGGAAACTAATCATTAACTACAGAAATGAAATCCTAATTACAATTGCAGAATGAGACCTAATTATGTTGCAAAAATAACAGTTGCAGAATTAGAAGTCTGATTATAATTGCAGAAAGGAAATCTATTTACTTTTGCAGCAATGGAAACCTACTTATAGCATGGAAATGAAACCCTGTCAAGGCTCTGTAATAGAAGGTTGTCAATCTTCTATGCAGGGGTTGACAACAAAACACAAAATGCAAGAAATTACAGAAAATAGTAAATTCTAGAAATGACAGTCTACAATAAATTGAAAGCTTTGTTGAAAGTGGAGATTACAACCAAACCATTAATCACAAAACATAAAATAAGCTAAGATTGCAAATATTATTAGTTGTTTACAAAGAAATGAAATGACAAGTTCTACAACTCATTCTGCTTGTAGCAAAATCAGAATAAAAACTTGTTGTTAGTCCTCCTCCTAGGTCTGGAAGTGGCCAGCCTCCTTGTCCAGAAGAAGGTATGAGTCTCTCTCTCTCTAGATCTTACTCACACTCATTTACAAGCAATATGAAATAGAAATAGTACACTTTATTGATTCAAGAACATGATTACAATAATTTTCTTGAAAACCTATTACAGGACTGTAATGATTCACTTTTCTGATTATTGCCTATTTTCTCCTATATTTCTCTACTCTCTACTTTCTCTATCTTCTACTTAGCTCAACCTGAATGGGAGCCATATTTATAGATGTCCTAAGATCTACTAACAACTGAGAATATCTCAAAAGATCTAATCCTATTATGCTGCAACAATTCCTGGTTTTATCCTAGAAGAAGATCAAACTTGATCTTTCCATAAATGGTGGCTTTGGTCGGCAAGGACGGCAAAGTCAGATGGGAGATATTTTCCCTTACCCTTTTCAATATTTATTTCCCTTTTTCCAGCATCAAAAATCGGTCAACAAGTCAAAAAGCACATTCTATTTTCATTTCGAAGATAAGTGGCTCATTTCGAAGATACTGCAATTCTCATTCTGAAGATCCGCTCATTTCGAAGACACTGTGTTTTCTCATTTCGAAGATATCTGTTCATTTCGAAGAGACTTCGGAATGAACAAATGTGTGCTCTTTAAATGATTTCCTCTGCATTTCTCATGTGGGTTATTTCTCAGGATCAGATTCCAATGGTCTTCATCTCTTTCCATATGTGAATTCCATGCCTTGCCATTCATTGGCAGCTGGCTGGAATTTACATGGGAAAAACCAGTTTTTTGCACAGTAACAGTTTGCTTGCACTGTTGCTAGATTTAGGTAAAATAAATGCTTGAGACATATCAAAACATGATTAGTGAAATGCTGCTATCAACCTAAGCATATCTCATTTAGCAAGTCATAACAAAATAACATAAAACTTATGCAAAAAGCTGTAAAAATCAGAATATAGTATTTCAGATACATTTATCATGCAAATAGTTAATACACAACATATTGAATTAACTTAACTAGCATATTAGATTAAACATAAGAGTTTGTAGGCAATTTCAGTGTTCAAAACATGTTATGATTGAGGCATTTCCAGGCCTCATCATTTTCCCCCAACTTATATTGATGCATGTCCTCATGCATTCTGTTGGGCTATGGAATCACATATGTCCATGGTCAAATTCCATGACCTGTAGAACAACTTCTTGCCTATATAATATCCCCTGTTCTCCTGAAGGTTCTTGAGCCATTCTTCAAACTGTTCATCAGGTTGGGCATCTTCTTCAAAGTAGAATGGAACTGGAGTGATGATGGTTGGAGGCCTAAATCTGAGACCTATCCAATTATGTTGCATGATTTCAATCAACTGTATTACTCCTTCTGCCCTTCTTCTGGACCATTCTAAGTTGATGGGGGAGATGGGTTCTCTTTTCTGTAAAGACATGGAAAGTTCAGCCCATCTGTTTCTACAGACTGATAATGTTGGCACAAAATTGTCATTACAAAAATTTTGGAATCTGGTCACACAGTCCCTCAAGTTTGTCAAGTACATTCTCTTTACATCATCCCTGTTCATCATGGTGAAGTGTTGTCTTGTGATAATTGGGTGATTTGGCTGAATTGCTCTGACTAACAATTCAGCTCTTGTTTCAATTTCTTTATTCTACCTTTTCTCCTGGTCCCAATAAAACTGATTCTGCAAGGTGGACATGAATGCCCTCAATTGAACATCTCCAATGTAGATTTGAGGATGAAATTCTACTTCTTCTGGAATAAAGAAGCTATGTAAAAATAGTTCACATAGGAGATTTTTTTGCTCAATAGGGTTGTCAAAGTATGCTTCCAGGAAATCTGTAGTTGTGTCCAATTTATATGGGAGACCTGAGCTAATCCTCATGACCTACCATCTGAGGTATTTCTCCTTTAGAATAAGACTGTAAAATCTGGCTGGCCATCTGAATTGGACTAAAAATTCAGCAATTTGACATAAATCAGACACTTTTTCTTTTAATGCCTGAATCTCTGTTTCCTTTGCCTCTAGCTGTTTTCCTTCCAATTTGAATTTTTTAGTCTTAGTGGCAAGCTTCTCATATCTAATCACCCAACTGGCTATGTCTGCATTGTATTGTTCTAGGGACACAGTATTAGGTGGTCTAACTATAGGTGGAACTCTAGGTAGCAGATCTACCTAACCCCTTTTTCTACCACTTCTACTGGTTGATCATCTATCAATAATTCTACCTGTACCCCCTTATCTGCTATTTCTATTGGGTTGTCATCAGACAGTAATTCCACTTGCACCCCCTTATCTACTATTTCTACTGAAGGTGTAACAGTTTGAAATACAGGGACATTAATAGGAGTACTTACTTGAACAGTTTCATGCTGCTGCTTGGACTGTTCCTGTGCTGGTGACTCATCTCCAATATTTTTTGCTATGCTCTTTGCCAATTCTGAAGCATCTTCAGAATGAGAAGGTAATGCTTCAGAATGAGAAGGCACTTCTTTAGAATGAAAGGGTGCTTCTTCAGAATGAGCACCTATGTCTGCCTCAATAGAGTCATCTGCCCTAGATAAATCCATAAGCAATTGAGCCAAATCATCCTCATCAATGGATACAATTGGCTATTTTTTAGACTGTGACAACCTTTCTCTCAATTCTGCCACTTCCTACTGTAACTCTACAATTTTTCTTTCTTGCATCTCAATGATGTTTTCTCTCTCTTCAATCCATCTGGTTTGTGTTTTGACAACACTCCTTGCTGCTCTCAGCTGCTCTGTGATGTCTTCCTCCTCTGTTTCTGCTTCAGAATCTGATGCAGACAAGTCAGCTACAGTTGGCTGCTCAACAACTATCTCTTCCTCTGCAACATCTGTCTGCTCTTGTTCAAGAGGCTCTATGAAACTGTCTATAATTGCATCTACCATTTCTATGGCCTGTTGAACTGTAGCCACCTCCAAGCTATCCTACCCAACCTCTTCCTCAATTATCTGTTCAGGCAATTCTGGAAAGTTTTTAGGGGCTGGTTGTATTTCTGTGACATCTGGACTGCTTTGTCCACCTTCTTCTTCTATGACCTATTCTGCCATTTCCCTCAAGTGGAGTCTTGTAGACCTCCTAGTTCTAGATGCAAACTTCTTCTTTTTGCTTTGTTTTCTGGTGACAGTAGGGGTTGTGGGGTCAGTTTCAGATGCTTCTGTTTCCCTTGTTGTTTCTTCCCCTGTTGGGCTAGGTGCTTCACTTCCCTGTTCTGACAAATCAGTTACAACTTCAGAAAAATGGACCTTCTTCTATTTTTCTGTTCTGCTGCCAGTTCCAGACCCTCTTTTCTTTTGCTTCTTGGCTCATGAAGTTGAAGGTTCTGGAGCAAGGTGTTCTGTTGCTGCTACTGGGTGTGTTTCTTTTTCTGCAATAGCTTCTACAGTAGTTTCTATTTCATCTTCTACAATAACCTCTGTAGCAGCCATTTCTTCTTCTGCAATAGCATCAATAACATCTGTTTCTTCCTCCTCATCCTCATCTCCAAAAATTACATCATTTAAGGTAGAGTAAAACCTATCAAAGCTCCTAGGGTTTCCTCTAAAATGGTGTTGGCAAACTAGTTTGATGAGACCATGGTGGCGAAGGCTCCCTTTTCCTTCTTGATATCTTTTTGCCATGTTTTTCAATTCTTGGTGCAGGTATAGGGGAAGATTTACCCTAACTTCTGGTTGTTGCCTACCATGTCTGAGATGGTTTAAAATTTTTATATGATGCCCTGATAACAGTACATACTGCCCTTCACAGGTTAGAAATTTGATTACCCATGTGGCCACTTCATCCCAGGGTTCCTATAGGCTGGCCCTTTTTACCCCCTTGCATGTGTTATTATGTGTTAAATATTCTGGTTCCTTATCATTTTCTTCCAGAAATTGATTAACTATATTTACCAATGTATTTTTTCCAGACCTAGAAATTGGAAGACCTTCTAATGGCAGCTCAGTGATTTGACTCAAAACTTCAGGGGTTACCTCAATGGTCATGTCGTTAATGTGTGCCCGGTTGTTTCTGAATGTGTGGGCGAACATGCCGACCAAATATTCAGAGGACCCATTAAACTTATCCAAAAATGACATAAGCCCTCCATCTTCAAAAATCTGCAGCACTTCTGGATTCTCCCGGAGGTGGGTGGTATCCATTGGTTCCATTTTCATTTTTCGCCCCATTTTCCTGTCTTGGTACGTTAAAAACTGCTCACTTCTACTGCTATTCCTTTGTTGGATCTCTGGTTTCTGGTGTTTGCAGATTTGCAGGGTTTGGTTCCAAGTTTTCAATTGCCCTATTTTTCTTCTTCGAAATGAACCGTAATCTGAGCACTGTACCTCGTAATCATTTTGCGCTAGCAAATATGTCTTCAAAAAGAAGGGTGGCACGCATTTCTATTTTTGCTTCGAACACATGTCCATCAATGGTTGCGCAGATGTCCTTGCCATCAGATCCACCTTACTCATTTTTTAGTTTTTCTGTTTTGCCTACGGACTTTCACGTGCATGTTTATTAGCATCAAAAAAATGGTGGCATACTGTTGGTCACGTCCTCCATGATTCTGGTACTTTCTAAATGGGTGCAAAAACAAACCATATCCTAACTGACACGTGTTCATTTATCGTATGCAGCCAAAAGAATTTTTATTTGATCGTATTTCTTTTCTTCCTTGGATGCCACGTGGAGATGTTATATTGAATGCTCTTTCCGAAGATTATGATCTATTGCAAAAACAAAACCTCATTTCAAAGATTATGATTTCATTTCGAAGACAAGTCTTCATTCCAAAGATCATGCTTCTTTGCGAAGTCAAATCTTCATTTCGAAGATAAATCCTCATTTCGAAGATAAATCCTCTTTCTGAAGATAAATCCTCATTTCAAGATAAATCCTCATTCCAAATATCAGGCTGCATTGCGAAGGTAAATCATCATTCCAAAGATAGAACTTCATTCTGAAGACAAATCCTGCTGCATTTCGAAGACAAATCCTGCTTCATTCTGAAGACAAAGCTTCATTCCGAAGATGATGCTTCATTGTGAAGGCAAATCATCATTTCGAAGACAAAGCTTCATTTCGAAGACAAATCATCATTCCGAAGACAAAGCTTCATTTCGAAGACAAAGTGCAACATTCATTCTGCTGTCATTCCGAAGACAATTTCAATCCGAAGACAATACAACAATTAATCTGAAGAAGATAGCAGGCACTATTTTTGGCATTCTTGTTCCGAAGATTAGGCAGAAATCAATATTCTCATTCTCAAAACATGTTTTAAGTATGCCAACTCTTATGGATACCCTTTTATGCTAATGGTTAATTGTTATATACTATATACCAATCATTTACAATGAAGAAATGTAAGAAATATATACCTGATTAAAACAAGTTAATGCAAGTTTTTGAAGAATGACTGCCTTTGTTGATGTTCTGTTGAGATTTTCTGCAATATTTCAAAACAAGTGTAGTTGGTGAATTTGTACAATGATGGTTCAAAAATTTTCAAGGTTATGCATGCCAGAAAACTGGTTTTCATGCATACCAACCCAGTAGTGCCTTGGAAAAGGTTTTCACTGCTGAGTTATTCATTTTTCTCTCTTTTTTTTTTTTACCTCTCCTTTTCTCTCTTTTTTTCTTGATTCTTTTTTTCTTGATTCTGACTATGCCCATGAAGGAATTCATGATTTCCCTGAAATCATGCCCATGAAGGAATTCATAATCAGAATTTATTCATCTTTTTGTTTTCTACTTTTTTATTTTTTTTTGTATTTTTCTATTTTTTTCTTGAAATCCATGATCATGCTGATTGTTTTGAAGTGGAAGAGGAAATTTCTTCCACCTGTTGTGTATCCAAACTGTCAAGCTACTACAAGAATTCCTCTTTAGTCAGAGGTGTATGGTACACCCTGAGGCGATGTCCATTCACTACCAACTTTCTCTGTGACCCATCAATAGGAGATAAACGAGCTGCTCCATTGTCAAATACCTCTTCAATCCGGTAAGGTCCAAGCCATCTAGTTCTCAACTTTCCAAGGAAGTCCTCATAGCGAGAATCAAATAGTAAAGCCCAATCTCCTTGTTGAAGTTTCCTCTACTGAATGTGACTATCATGCCACATCTTCCTCTGCTCCTGAATTACTTCAGTTTGGTGTAGAGCATCCAACCTAAGTTCATCCAATGCATTCAGTTATAGAATCCTGTCTGTCTATGCCTGTGACAATTCAATTCCAATTTCCAATGTTGTGCGTAATGTTAGTAGCTCAAATTCAATAGGTAAGAGGGGCTTTTTACCAAAGACTAGTTCATAAGGTGTGAATCCAGTAGTGGATTTCCAAGTAGTATTGTAAGCCCACACTGCTTCAGGTAATTTATCTAGCCAGTTTCTCCTATGAAAAGCTACTATTTTTGTTAAGATTCATTCTAGTTCCCTGTTTGTTACCTCAACCTGGCCATTTGCTTGTGGGTGATAAGGTGATGATTTTCTATGTTTGATTTCATATAATTCTGTAAATGCCTCAATGACTTTAGATGCAAATTGGGGTCCTTGGTCTGTGGTGATAGACCCGGGAGCTCCAAATCTCTAAAAAATCTGAGTATACAAGAAATCAGTGACCTTCTCTTCATGAGCATGTTTGAAAGCATGCACCTCTACCCACTTTGTCAAGTAATCAGTGCATACTAGAATATGCACCTTTCCTTGAGAAGGTGGATCAATAGGTCCTACAAAATCAAGCCCCCACCTCTCAAATGGCTCTAAAACCAATTGAGGCTGCAGTGGCATTTCATTTGTATGAGTGGGTTTCCCCATTCTTTGGCATGCATCACAATGCCTGATGTACTTTTTCACATCCTTGTGAAGAGATGGCCAATAATATCCTGTCCCTAAGATTTTCCTAATTGTGCTTTTTATAGAGTAGTGTCCACCTGAGGGTTCATCATGACAAGCCCTAAGGATATCATACACCTCATCCTTTCGGATGCACCTACGTAACACATGGTCAGGACTGCACTTAAAAAGTATACCCTTAATCCATTCAAAAGAAGAACTCTGTTTGATCAATTGTTTTTTCTGTTTTGAAGTGAAATGTGGAGGAACTTTCCTTGTGACCAAATAATTGGCTATATCTGCAAACCAAGGTGATTGGACTGATATAGCAAATAATTTTTCATCAAGAAAGGTGTCTTCAACTAATTCCCCTTCATCTATGTTCTGTAATCTGGACAAGAAATCTGCTACAACATTAGCTTTTCCTGGTTTGTTGATTATAGTGATATCAAATTCTTGCAGCAATAGTAACCAATGAATAATTCTTGCACTTACCATAGGCTTATTCATCAAATACTTAATGGTTGTGTGATCTATGTGAATAAATATTTGATAACCTGTGATGTAATGCCTGAATTTGTTGATGGCATAAATTACTGCCAAGAATTCTTTCTCAGTTGTGGTATAATTTTTCTCAGCTCTTGTCAAATTCTTGCTAATGTAGTAGATGGCATAATGTTCACCATTGTCAATTTGTCCTAATGCTGCTCCAATTGCAGTATTGGAAGCATCACCCTGTATGTGAAATGGTAATGTCCAATTAGGTCCTCTTAACATAGGTGGAGTTACTAATTTCTCTTTCGGAGCTTCAAATGATTCTTGACACCTTGCAGTCCAGGAAAATTTAGAATCTTTAGTCAATAAGGCAAACATGGGATTGGCTATTGTGCTAAAGCTAGGAATAAACCTACGGTAAAAACCAATGTGTCCTAGGAAGCTTCTGACATCAGTCTGAGTTTTAGGAGGAAGAAGGTTCTTGATAATTTCCACCTTCTTTGGATCAACCTGGATCCCTTGAAGAGAGATGTGATGACCAAGAACTATTCCTTCCTTCATCATCATAAAACATTTTTCTGGATTCAAGGATAACTGGTATGTTTCACAGCGAGTTAAAACTTTGTCAAGGTTTTCTAATGTAAATTCAAAAGTCTGTCCACATACTGTGAAATCATCCATGTATATCTCAACACTGTTGGTAGTCAGATCAGAAAAAATTGCTAAAACTGCTCGTTGAAATGTTGTTGGGGCATTACACAAACCAAAAGGTAAAACCCTATAGGCAAATGTTCCCCATGGATAGGTAAAGGTTGTTTTCTCTTGATCTTCAGGTGCAATCTGAATTTGATTATATCCACTAAATCCATCAAGAAAACAAAAGTATTTCTTTCCAGCAAGGGTATCTAACACCTGATCTATGAAAGGTAATGGAAAATGGTCTTTGTATGTCACTTTATTCAGCTCTCTATAGTCTACACATACTCTCATTTTTCCATTTTTCTTAGGAACTATAACCAATGGAGAGACCCACTGGCTATCAAAAATTGGGTAAATGAATCCTACCTCCAGAAGTTTTTCAATTTCTTCCTTTACAATATCCCTTAGGGCAGGATTCAGTCTTCTCTGGGGTTGTCTTACTGGCTTGACTTCTTCAGTATAAATTCTGTGGGTGCATATATCAGGGTGAACTCCTGACATATCTTTATAGTCCCAAGCAAAAGCATGAACATGCTTCTACAAGACAACTATCAATTTTTCTTCCTCTTCCCTAGTAAGCCAGCTGTAAATGTTCAAAAATTTGCCTGGCTGGACTTCTATTTGTTTTGTATTTGGAAGGACTGAATTCACTTCTTCATACCTGGTGATTAGGGAGTTAAGAGGACACTGCTGAGATGGAAGGAAATAAGAAGTTTATGTTTCATTACTTCCTGATGGAAGCATATCCTGTATGGAACAGTGAGAAGGAAAAATCAGGTGATGGTGCCACCCATGTGGTAGTGAAACAGAGTTTTCCTGTGATAGTACAGATGGTTCACCTTCAAAATTTTGGTTCTCCTCATTCCTTAACAATTGATGGATATTTATTGCTTCCTCTTCTAACCCTTGTTCATGCAGAACATTCATTAGGATAGTTTCATTTTCTAAATTTTCTGTGTCATGGAGGTCTTCTGTGTGTTCCCTTACTACCAAGGTGGCTAGTGTGGAAATAACCTCCTCTGATTCTTCATCTGAATCAGGAAACCATAACTGACCTAAAAATTTGCTAGATGGTTTTGCAGGAGGATATAGAGAGATCTGTTTTAGATCAATACCATTTGAAATAGTCATTTTTCCAGATCTACAATCTATGAAGGCTACTGCAGTTGCAAGCCAAGGTCTTCCCAAAATGATGGGATATCCATGTGCTGAATTTCTTGGCTGTAAAACCAAAAAATCTGTAGGGAATTCCCAAGAAGAAACTTCTATAGGAACATCTTCAATGATACCTTCAGGTTTTGCAACTGACCTATCAACCATTTCTAAAACTGTAAATGTGGGGCTGAGATGTTTGAGCTGTAATTGTTTCATTATATCCTTGGTCATGACATTTATTGCAGCTCCTAGATCTACTAAGACATTTGATATTGGTATTGAATCTATGGTAACTATGATAACTGGACTTCCTGGGTCACTATACTTTGGAGGTACTAGTTTTCCAGACAAGAGATCAGCTATCTTTCCTTCAACCTGAACAGTCTTGGGAAATGCTTTCTTTTTTCTTCCTGCTCTTTTAATGCACAAATCTCGGATAGTACTTTTAATCATTGGTATATCCTTAATGGCTTGCAATAAGGGCAATGATATAGTTAACTTTCTAAGTTCCTTGACCAGGTCTGACTCAGAATTTTCTGTTGTGGTATTGAATCTTTCAGGATATGGAATTATCCTTGATGAAGGTAATTGTTCTGCCTATGGTTCTATTTTTTCTTCTTCTTTCTCTATTGTTGGTTTAACTCTAACTGGTTCCAAAGGTTCTTGCTCTTCATTTTCCTTGCTTTTATTTGAAACAGGTTCAGGTACAACTTTTCCTGAATGAAGTTGGATGTTACTACAATCAATAACATTTATTTCAACATTTTCTTCAGCTTCAACCACATAGACAGGGGATGCCTGTCTCATGTTGTTTGGATTAGTGACTGATTGAGTTGGAAGTTGAGGTTGTTTCACCTATTGTGTTTGTTGTGGTTGGTTCTATTTTTCTTGAAAATTTTGATTAGGTGCAGGCAACAAATGCTGATTTTGACCTTGATTTCTTTGTTGCCTTGGATAGGACTGGTATTGTTGACTCCACTGTGGTTGATTTTGCATCCAATGTGGATTAGTCTGATTCTGATTCTAGGATGGGTTGTTTTGATTCCATGATGGGTTATTCGATTCGATTCCAGGCTGAATTACTCCAATTTGTTTGTGGCCATTCTTGGGAATTTGTCCATTGAGGATAATTCCAAGGACGTTGGGGTGGTTTCGATTGTCCCCAAGGCATAGTCCAAGGATTATGCCCCCAATTTGTAGGAAAATGAGGGGGATTTTGGTATTGAGAGAAATTTCCCCCTTGTTTTGGTCCAACATAGTTGAGTTCCTCAGTCTGATTTTCTAACACAGTTTTGAGTTGTGGTAGCAGGTGGCATTTATCAGTTGAATGCTTCTTTGAACAGATACTACAAATGGCTGAGATAGATGTTTTATTCAAAGGACATTCCTGCAAAGCATGTTTATTTCTACATCTTGGGCAATAAATTGCCAAAGGTTCTATGGTTTTTGCTTTTGCAGACATTTCCCCCAAAGTTGTGTTTAATTGCACTAGGATATCAGTTTTAAAATTTGCAAGTTCCTCTATTAGGTCCTTTACATCAGTGCCATTTGTACTCTTTTTTCTTCTTCCCTACTTATTATGAGAGTAATTTCTATAGAGACCCATAATTTCCTCATTACTGAGAGTATTTACATCCCCTTTTCCCATCAAATCCAATACTTCTCTGGATTCATCTTGTAATCCTCTCAAAAATATGGTTTTACATAACTCTGGTTCTACAAGTCCACATCTCCTTTGAACAAAGGAGAACCTATCAAGATAGTCTTCTAATGTTTCATCATCTTCTTGTTTAATCTTGAATAACTCATCTTTCCTGTTCCTTACATGACAATACTCCTGATATTTGTCTAAAAACATAGTTTCCATTTGATCCCAAGTTCGGATGGAATTTGGCTCTAAGCTCATGAACCAGCGTAATGTTGAGTCCTTAAGTGTTGAGGGAAAGACCTTAAGTTTCTGATTGTCATTTACATAATCATAGGTTTGACACACTACCTTGAATTCAAACAAAAATTGATCAAGATCTTCAGATACAACACCTCGAAAGGTTGGAAGTACTGAAGGTGAAATAGTTTTCATGGGAGAGTTTTGTGTTGGATTCAAATGGATAGGATATTCAAATGTTCTAGAAGGTTGGGGCATATCCTGATCATCTCCTTCATTATGGACATAGCCATGTTGGCCATCTCTATCTAGATTGCCTCCCTCTGCCATAGTTTCCTGTTCCTTGGGAATAGTTAAACCTATCCAAATTTCACTCTCAAGAGGTCCAAGATCCTCTATTGATGATGAGTCTGATGATTCTTCTTTCTTAGGATGTTCTAATGATGGTGAGACTGGTGATTTTCCTTTCTTAGAATGTTCTAATGATGGTGAGACTGGTGATTTTTCTTTCAATATTTTTGGTAATTCAAACATAGGTGATTCACCCCTTAGGCATGAAGATCTTCTTAATGGAACAAGCCAGGGATCCTTTTGGGTAATTCTACCTTTTTCATCCCTAGACTTACTCATTCATGTTTACTCTTAAATGACATAAATTATAGGTCAATAGTTGTTACTTTAACCAGCTGTTCTATTCAGATTTTATCTTGAATCTTCATAGCTCAGTCTAATTAATAACTATTGGATTGTTGTCACCTTCTAGCAACACAATTCCTTGACAATGGTGCCAAAATGATGCGTAGTCATTATACACATCATTAATTCTCAATGAATTTGTCAATCCAGGGTAGTGTACAAGGCTATCTATGGAAGAAGGGGTGAACAGGGTTATAACTTAGGTCAATCTGGAGCAACAGGTCTTATTGGTGAAACCGATTGTGTGGGGGATTTAGGACATTCCTATCTCTAAATTGCATAAATTAAACCTTAATATAAGTTGCAAAAATGGAAACTAATCATTAACTATAGAAATGAAATCCTAATTACAATTGCAGAATGAGACCTAATTATGTTGCAGAAATAATAGTTGCAGAATTAGAAGTCTGATTATAATTGCAGAAAGGAAATCTATTTACTTTTGCAGCAATGGAAACCTACTTATAGCATGGAAATGAAACCCTGTCAAGGCTCTATAATAGAAGGTTGTCAATCTTCTATGCAGGGGTTGACAACAAACACAAAATGCAAGAAATTACAAAAAATAGTAAATTCTGGAAATGACAGTCTACAATAAATTGAAAGCTTTGCTGAAAGTGGAGATTACAACCAAACCATTAATCACAAAACATAAAATAAGCTAAGATTGCAAATATTATTAGTTGTTTACAAAGAAATGAAATGACAAGTTCTACAACTCATTCTGCTGTAGCAAAATCAGAATAAAAACCTGTTGTTAGTCCTCCTCCTAGGTCTGGAAGTGGCCAACCTCCTTGTCCAGAAGAAGGTATGAGTCTCTCTCTCTCTAGATCTTACTCACACTCATTTACAAGCAATATGAAATAGAAATAGTACACTTTATTGATTCAAGAACATGATTACAATAATTCTGTTGAAAACCTGTTATAGGACTGTAACAGTCACTTTTCTGATTATTGCCTATTTTCTCCTATATTTCTCTACTCTCTGCTTTCTCTATCCTCTACCTAGCTCAACCTGAATGGGAGCCATATTTATAGATGTCCTAAGATCTACTGACAACTGAGAATATCTCAAAAGATCTAATCCTATTATGTTGCAACAATTCCTGGTTTTATCCTAGAAGAAGATCAAACTTGATCTTTCCATAAATGGTGGCTTTGGTCGGCAAGGACGACAAAGTCAGATGGGAGATATTTTCCCTTACCCTTTTCAATATTTATTTCCCTTTTTCCAGCGTCAAAAATCGGTCAACAAGTCAAAAAGCACATTCTATTTTCATTTCGAAGATAAGTGGCTCATTTCGAAGATACTGCAATTCTCATTTCGAAGATCCGCTCATTTCGAAGACACTATGTTTTCTCATTTCGAAGATATCTGTTCATTCCGAAGAGACTTCAGAATGAACAAATGTGTGCTCTTTAAATGATTTCCTCTACATTTCTCATGTGGGTTATTTCTCAGGATCAGATTCCAATGGTCTTCATCTCTTTCCATATGTGAATTCCATGCCTTGCCATTCATTGGCAACTGGCTGGAATTTACATGGGAAAAACCAGTTTTTGTTGCATAGTAATAGTTTGCTTGCACTGTTGCCAGATTTAGGTAAAATAAATGCTTGAGACATATCAAAACATGATTAGTGAAATGCTGCTATCAACCTAAGCATATCTCATTTAGCAAGTCATAACAAAATAACATAAAACTTATGCAAAAAGCTGTAAAAATCAGAATATAGTATTTCAGATACATTTATCATGCAAATAGTTAATACACAACATATTGAATTAACTTAACTAGCATATTAGATTAAACATAAGAGTTTGTAGGCAATTTCAGTGTTCAAAACATGTTATGATTGAGGCATTTCTAGGCCTCATTAGTAGATAAGATACTATAGCATTAATATCGAGTTTTACAGGTTGACCCAAAACCTTTTACAAAAATTAGCCTAGGGTTGTTGATGAACATATCCTTACTAAGGATCCTATATATGTAAAATATACATGTCACCAAAGCCATTACATCCGGTAAGGCACATAACTTGTTATCAAAAAGAAACTTCCCATACAACATTTTGGGTATACCCCGAGAAAACACACATGCATCATAATTACAAAAAATAAACAGACACAAATCCCTTCCTTGATACAATGGAGAAACAAAAAGCTGCAGACACACATAGCAGAGTATTGAAAAAACTCCCACAAGCTCTGTATTGATAGTTACTCTTAATAATTCTTTGGTAATTGCTTTCTTTCGTATATGACATGCTTTGGTACCACATACTATCTTGGCCAATAAGCCTTGGAGAAGTGAACCTGCTAGCTATATTTATGGCGATGGCTATCTGGTGGTCCACGTGGCTTTGGTTCGAAGTCTTATATTGCCATTTCTTTCCTTCCTTGTGATTATCAACCAACCTCAAATTACTAAGATGACTAGGAGCCATGTTATCTAACATGTGACTATCCCCATTAGTCTTTGTGGTATTTCCAAGCAACATCCACGAAGACTGCCAACTTAGATAATTTTTATTGTGAGTCTAATTCAAAAAAGATATGGGAATACTCCTAGCCTTCAAACTTACAATGCCTTCCTTGTTGGTAAATTCAACTATCATTCCTGGAATTCTTGTTGAATAAGATCCTCTACTTAACTCGGGACACCATGTTCCCATTTGAAAAGTTCGTCACCATCGACACCCAAATTGGCCAGCTTATCAATAATTTTGTTAGCTTCCCAAAAGACATGTTGGGATTTTTTGTCTTGTATTCCCTGGAAAAGGATCCTCCAAGGAGCTGTTGGAATACTCCAAGGAGGTGTTGGGATTTTCTGTCCTCAACAGTTGTTTTAATCCTCCAAGGAGGTGTTTTCCAATTATTGAGGAGATATATAACATACAAAGAGTCTCCTTCTATGATCAAATTGCCTTCTAAGTCTTGAGTCATTTGAAGGCCTCTCCATATAGCTCTAGCTTAAGCTTCATTGTTTGTCCTTGTTCCCAAATATTCAAAAAATGCAAGCATCATATTACCATTATGATCTCGCACAATGGAACCAGTGCCTACTCTTCTAGGATTTTCCTTAGCTTCTCCATCAAAATTAAACTTAAACCAACCCGTAGGAGGTGGAGACCACTTAACATTGGCTCTGGGGTTGACTACCCTAGGCACAGACTCATCTAACAATGTTAAGCTTAAATATTGAGCAATCATGGTATCCTATAGATGAGGTTTACAACTATCAAAAGGGATAATGTTCACATTCTCGTTGGCAACGGATAGGATCCTAGCAATGATAGTTTGATGATCATGGCTAGACTCATTAAAGACTATGGTTCCTTTCTAACCACACCTGCCAAAGATATTGATTGAGACAAATTTTCCACATGTATCTAAGTCTTTGGATTGAAAAGGGGCAAGGCCACTAGATAAACAAATCAAGTACAATGGCTGGTTTAACCCATGAAATATTAAACGCCTGAAAAACCCCACTTAGGATAGTCAAGTAAAAAGGGTACTCAAGGAAAATGTGATAAATGGTCTCCCAATTAGCACTACACAGATAATCACAATTAGTGATACAAATACCTTTATGCATCATATTATAAATGGTTAGAATTATTCTTTGGATAACCAACCATGAAAAGAATACAATTTTTGGAATTAAGTTTTTTATCCAAACTAAGTCATTTTGGAGGACAAAATCATCGTCATCAAGCAGAAGCTTGTAAGCTGATTTAATAGTTAACTACCCATTTTTCATAGGATCCCAGGTCACTTGATCTTCCTTGGGTCTCATGGGGATAAACTGTTGCTCGAGAATGTTACAAATATCATTTGATTCCGCTTGAAATCCCTGAATTCTTATTTATTTCCACTTCATTCTATCTTTGTCCTCAACCATATAATCGAATATTTGTCTGCTAATGAGTTCTTCCGTGATATATCTAATTCGGGCTAAGTTAGGATATTGCATCAGTGGTTCATCCTTAGCCCACCTGTCATTCCAAAAATTTATCCTCTCACCATTGCCTAAAACACATATTAAAGCTTTTTTTATGATTTCCTTACAATTAAGAATTGCTTTCCAAAAAGCAGAACCTCTGATTAGAACTGAGTCACTTAGAAATTTCATATTTTGAAGATACTTTCGTTTGATGATAGTTTTCTATTCATTTTCTTCACCAGAAATGAGACGCCACGCCTGCTTAGCTAGTAAAGCTAAATTTATATGAGAAATTTTCCTCAGACCTAAGCCCCTATTTTCCCTAGGTCTGCACACTTTGGTCCATCCTACAAGGTGTATCCTTTTTTTCTCCTCTGATACAGTCCATAAAAATTCTTTTTGGAGTTTCTCAATTTTCCGGAAAACCTTCACAGGGGCTTTGAAAACGGAGAGGAAATATATTGGAATGCTTTGAAAAGAGGCCTTAGTGAGGGTTAGCTTTCCTGCTTGATATAAAAGATGACCTTTCCATCCAACAAGTTTTTTTTGAATTATTTCAATAACCCTGTCCCACATTGACTCTCTCGAAGAACCAATGAAAAGAGGGATACCAAGATACCAAGTAGGGAGGTTTCATATATCACACCCTAAAATTTTTGTAATCCTTCCTTGCATTTGAATAGGGGTGTTCAAGAAATATAACTTGATTTTACTAAAATTAACTTTCTGACCAAAGAACGTCCTCGTAGAGTTGTAGGATGTATTTAATAATTTTGGTCTCAACCACTGATGCCTTTGTCAATATAAGGGTATCATCAATGAATTGTTCATGAGAAACAACCCTAGTGAGAGATGTTTCCTTGATTCCCGATATTAGCATTGAACTGCAAGAATTTTTTATGGTTCTGCCTAAATTTTTGCCACAATGATGAATAACATGGGGCTGATAGGGTCCCCCTACCGAATTCCTCTGTGACTTTGAAAGTAACTAGCAGATGTTCCATTAACTAGAATCAAGAACCATGCTTTAGAAATACATTTTTTGATCAAATTAACCCATTGGTGGTGAAAACCAAACTTACAGCAATCAGAAAGTACCAATTTAGCCTGCCAAATTCTTTGTTTATATCAAGCTTGAGGGCAAAAACATACCTGTTAGTCTTATGAGCAGAGTGTAGAGCTTCATGAACTGTGATAACTCCATCCAAGATTGACTTGCCCTGGACAAAGCTTCCCTAGCACGGATCTATGATGCGGGGCATAATATATCTCATTCTATTTGCAATGGCTTTAGTTAGGATATTGTAAGAAACATTGCACAAACTGATTGGCTTGAAGTCAGTCATAGATTCAGGGGTTTGCTTCTTAGGAATTAGAAAAATAAAAGTATATTTGATACATTTTGGGATATGATTGCTTCCTTGGAATTATCTGACAGCAAAAATTACATCCTCACTTACGATGTCCCAAAAAGATTGATAGAAATGAAGGGGAAAGTCGTCAGGTTCCAGGGCTTTGTCTAGCTCCATGCTAAACAAGGCTTCCTTAATTTCCTTATTAGAAAAGGGAGCTAGAAGCTTAAGGTTTATATCCACATTTATTATGCTAGGAATTTATTGCAATAGAATATCTTTGGCCTCCTCATTGCACTATGATTCCTGACCAAGGTTAGAATTGAAATAAGTTACTGCCTCCTTTCTGATTTCTGTTAAGTATTGAGTAATAGAACCATCTGCTTTTTAAAAAAAAATTATCTTGTTATTGCTTCTTTTTCTAAGCATGGTGACATGAAAAGAATTGTAATTTGAATCTCCATATTTCAACCAAAGAGCCCTTGATTTTTACCTCCAATATATTTCCTCACAGGTCAAAATGTTATGAAACTCTGCTAGTTTTGTTCGTTCCTCCTGCCTAGTAGTTTCATCAGCATCGCCATGTTGGATCCTTTGATCAATTATATTCAAACTTTCAGCAACCTTTTTTTTTTTTCAAAGAGGTTCCCAAAGACCTCTTTGTTCCAATTTCGAGGATTTTCCTTAACAAACATTAATTTTCCAACAAGTTTAAAAGCTACACTACCCCTGACAGGATGCTGCCATCACTGACTCAAGTTATCTCTGAAATTGGAATGTTTGATCCACTTGGATTGAAATATGAAATGTTTCTTGAAGGATAGAGAGTTAGGGATCTCCAAAAAAATGGGATTATGATCAAAGGCAATTTTAGGAAGGGATTGCAGGGTAGAATCACCGAACAAAGTTGTAGCCTCCTTTGATGGAAAAAACTTATCAAGCCTTTCTTGAATGAGATGACACCCTATCCATCGATTGATCCAGGTATAATTCGCTCCTCTAATTTTTAAATCCATCAACATGTTGGAGTTCACAAAGTCATTGAAATCATCCATGCTCCTGATAGGTGGTCCATTTCCACCCGTTTTGTCTAAAGGGTAAATAGGAGTGTTAAAATCCCCAAGCACAATCTAGGGGACATTATGGAAGATTTCACTCAGATTGCCTAAGTAATTCCACAGTATAACTCTCCCTTGAATTGAAGTCGGGGCATAAATATTTGAAAGGATCCACGACCTATTGTTGTTTATTTCCTTAAATAAAACATTAAGAACCCTGTCATCTTTCTGAATAATGGTACCTTCTACAATCTGAGGATCCCACAAAGTCATAAGGCCTCCAGATGCTCCTATGGCTGATTTGCAAACCATCTCCCCTTGATTTAGGATTTTTCTTTGCTATTTTTTTTGACTGAATGTCATCAGTTTTTTTTTCTTGCAACATGATAATAGTTGGATTCATTTGATTTCTTATTGCACTGACTTCCCTATGTTTGTGTAGGTGATTGAGGCCCCTCACATTCCATAAGAGGAACTTCATTTAGATTCTTTGGTATTTATTCCTCTCCCCCTCCCTTGAGGGGGTTTTCCTAATTTTTTCTCTTCAGAACCTGAAATAACCTGTTGAAACAAGGTTCTCTATTTTACATTGGCAATGTCATAATCAATTTTATTTTTTTTATGCTCAACATTTGATATTCTCCCTCTTCTATTTTCATTGCCAAAATCTATAGGAGACTTCACAGTGCTCCTGTTTGGTTTAGGACTAAACTGAGGGGAGGTAATTATTGCAGAACTAGACTGCCATATTCCTTAGTCTGAAGAGTTTCATATATATCCACCCCTACATCAAAATATTCTCCTTTTTTCCTATATTCCCCTAGTCTATGGGATGATCCCTCAGTAGGATTCACTTGGCTCCTAGTGATGATGTTAGGGAGATGAGATTTTTTATTTTCCAATGCCTCAACTTTATTCCTAAGTTCTTCAACATTAGGGTTTGGCTTTGAGATGTCCACTGGTCTTGAAGTATTTCCAGCATTGGGGTTTAAGGATCCTGACTTGGATGTGGATTCTAGAGATCATGCATTAGGGTTTAGATTTGTGATGCCCATGGGGCTTACAATAATTTCAGCATTAGGGTTTGAGGATCTTGACTTGGATGGGGATTCAAGAGAGTCAAAAAGTTTAGCCTGAAGGTGTTGGGCTTCCATGTCTTCTGATAATCCTCCTACTCCCATATTGGATAGAATTGAAAATTTATTTGAAACTAGAGGATTGGAACTTACCAGAGTATTTTGGTTGCCAACAACTTGTTGTTTTCCTTTGCCTTGTTGGGACCCTGTACCCTCTCTTTTATTTTTTGGTAAACATAGTTTGCCTGATTGAAATCGCCTCTGCCAGGGAAACTCCTCAAATTTCCTCTGTCTAGCATTCCCTGCTTCTACTTTTTTTTTCATATTTTTAGATATCTTAGAAAACAAATAAAAATTATCTCTATATAGAAGGTGCCTATTTTTATTAGAAGAATATCATATGAAACTAAATCCATGATTTTAATTTTATTAATAAATAGGCATTTCTAAATCCTCTCTATTTGGATCTATTTTGAGTATGTTGTGTTGTTATTATACACTTCATACAAGTATATCACTGGAATAATTAGTATATAAATTAAATCCTACATAGTCTTATAGTTCCATAATTAAACCTCTCTACTTCTATTTTGTAATGTAAAAGTGCTCCCTATCCTCTTCCACATATTTCTCAATTGAAATTTCAAAAGATTACATTCAAAATAAAAGTTAAGTTGATTTTTTTTCAATTGAATAGAGAAGATCATAATTTAGTTTTGTTGGTATTTACTTGTATCCCTACTTCCTTGGAAAAGTGCTCTAAAGTTATTAAATACTCTCTCAAAACCTGTTTTGATATCAAGTAAAAATTATACCATATTTAAACAAAATAACCTCACAATATATTTTTCCAAATGAACATTGTCCCCTCCATTCAAATTTTGTGGCTCTTCTAGTTTGTAAAAATATAAACAAAAAAAGATAATAGATAATGGGCATAATTTTTTGAGGTTTATGTCACTTGTAAATAATTATAAAAGGATTTATTACAACATGATATTATCTAAGACCTCATAGAGTAATGTACTATTACTCTACATATTTTTGGTATGTTCGAGTCTTTCATTTTTCTCCATAGTTTACTTATAGAAAATTTGTCAAAAGATTTTATCAAGTCCACAAAATATCAACATGATTTTCCTTTTCCATTCCATACTTTTAAATGATACATCTCAAAGTGATGTTGTAGCCTATTATTGAGTGTTTTCATTTGTAACCTACTTGTATTTTTGGCTTCATTTATTTTTCTTCTACCTACTTGTTGATTCCACACTCAACCATATTTCCAAACAATATTTCAATAAGTGTATTGATCATAATGGATAATTAACTTGAGGTATTATCTACAAATACACTATTGAAGAAACGTGTTAAAATTGTTTGTCCAATCCCTTGAAAATCCATATTAGATAATGATGTTGAATATCTTCTCAATATGTGGTGTTAAATCTTATGATCCCTATTTCAAGGATCTTTTTAACCCCTCTAATCCATATTTTAAGCACCATCCCTTTGGTCCATTCATGACACAAGTGTTACATATTCCTAGCTTTTTAATACCATGGTTGACCTCTATAAGGTAAATAAATATATTTGTGTGATCATTCAATTGTTTTATATATTCCAACCATTGGATAAACATATTTGTTGTATGATATATTGTTATGATTTTGATGAGGATTTATGATTAGTTAAGAATAAAATTTAACATGGTTAATAATTCATATTATTATGATGTTAATGTCATGGTATGATATTGCTTTCAAAAAGAAATAATAAAACATTTTATGTTTTTTTTAAAGCGAAAAACCTCGTCTTGGTCTGAGAGACCATGACCAAGGGGTTCTGCACCGTCAAAGTCACCTAGGAGCCATTCTCAACCCTATCTGCTCCAACATTATCAATTGGATTTTGGGTACCCAATTCAAATTTTTGGTAGGGTGGAGATTCGAACCTGGGACCTCCCTTGGAGTATTGGCCTCTCCTCTCTAACTCACCTACAACACCTGGGTAACAAAATTTTTTAAGTTGATAATGATTTGATTTTAATAAACTAATTAAATTTGGATTTGGATATTTTATTATAACATTATAAGAAGTGTTTAGGGTATTATGAAGCAATAATATATGAATGCAATAGTTGAGTGCAACCCAGTTTCATGTCCTTGCATGATGATGAACTCTTATGATAAGAAAATGTCTTCTCAAAAAAAGTTTATTATTATTTGTTGAAAATACAACTATAAAGTAGGGATTATTTCAACCCCATCCAACCAATTGAAATAAGATAATAATAAAGTGAATGTATTGCTCTCAAGAAGAAACCCCAAGATACTAGAACTTTTCAGAGACTTGTCAAACTTCTCTCAAAGGTCCTTTTCCTTTGTAAATTTAACTATCATATTATATGTTATAAGGATGAAAGCATCAATTTTAAATTAAAAATATTTTGAAGAGCAAGGATGAGAAACTAAAGAAAATATTGTAAATTAATATTAGGATTCTTATTGGGCTTAAAGATGTAAGTACCCAAACTTAAAAATGTAATATTTAAATTGAAATTGAGGTTGTGAAATTCTATTTTTGAAATTATGATTTTGATTTTGTAATGGTAAATTAATCATTGGAGGTTAGGTTAGACTCTATTATAAGGTTTATGTTTGGATCTTCTTCTAACCTTATCCATAAATAGATCTAATATTGTAGTGCATTATGTTGAGTAACCCTGTCTGAATCTAATGAAGGTAGTGAATTTGCTATAATTAACATGTTTTTTTAATGAGAATCTTGTTATTAATATGTGAGAATTCCATTATATAGTCCTAAAATAACTTATTTTAATTTAGTGTTGTATGATTGTGTATTATTGTTAGTTACTTTAAAATCAATGACTATAAATTTTAATGATTAAGAAAGAAGATCAAATAAAAGCATGCTTACACATATTAGAAATGATAATATTAAACCCCAAAACATATTCAGCCATTTTGTTAAAGCATAGTAACTGCCATCATAAATTTTGTTTATTTATTTATTATTTAGTTACCTTACATAATTCACAATACAAGAATAATAAGATTTATTCAATTATAGATTTTTCTTATGCTTGTATTCGTGTGAGTGTCTTCAAAGTATTTGGTACCATGTATGTTGTAAAATGAATAGGAACTATTGTAATATATTTCATGTTATGTTAACCATTTATAGGTGACCTTATATAATTTTCATCACCTTCATTAATATTTTGTTCTCCAAGTTGAATCATGTAGGATCCTTTTGTTGATTTTTAAAATTTTAGATAAATATTTTAATGCTTAGATGTTAGATATTTTAATTTAATAATTATTTAGCATTTCCTTTAAAAAAATAGATATAATCTAGTGAAATATTTGATTAAAAAAAATTAATTTTTAAGTTGGTATAAAATAATTGCAATTACATCAATTGGATATCATATAATCATATAATTATGATAAATAAATAAATTTAGCAATTAAGAACTACTTGAAAGAAAAATAATAATTAGATTAAAATTGCATAACTGCATTGATGTACAATATTGACCCTAGATCAACCTCTAGTGTTAGGATTTGTAGGTTTGAGAATACAGGTATGTTGAGGTGCATGTTAAAAGTACTTATAAAATATCAAAATATACTTACGTATTTGATACATATCATATATCATTATTATATTTATATATAGATAAAAACTCTTTACAAACTAGCATCTTGAACGTGAACCCAGAAGTATAAATATAAAACAAGAAAAATGCTAAACTAAACAACCATAAGAAATATTACATATTCTAAAATAAATGTTAATAAAATTTGTTTCTCATAGAACAATTATTTCATAAATATGAAAAAAGAATAAAATAATTTCATCTATAATAAAATTTGTATAAGGGATGATACATGGAAAATACACTTCAGTTAGAGCAACACCAATGTTATTTCTTATGGAAGGAATCACTCCATAATATCTCTCGAGGTGAGAGTTACTTTGTGTGTAAATAATACTGCAATAATAGTTATTTAGATTTGATGATATATAATTACTAGCCTCTTTTCTTGTATAACCATAATCTAGTGCTATTATGAGAAAGGCATAACAATAATATAATATCCTAGAAAGAGATTTTAGGTTGTTTATACCTTATTCCAACTATACAAAAAAATATTATATTATTGTTTACCTACCCCTAGGCACCTTAGCATTATATGTAATGGTCCCAATATAGCCATGTTGGCTAATTATTTTTATTATCTAGTGCCATAAATTTAGTTAGTTAGCCCTTGAGCATTAGGATTAGGTTATTATTATTTTTATCTATAAATAGAATGAATCTTTTATTAGCTTAGATTATTGAATAATTTGGATTTAATTTCCCTCAGAAAGACTTCACCCTCTCAAAGTAGCTATGGTACTTTTCTCTCTCCATGTGGCTATGGATTTGTTATATATATATATATATATATTCTATAAAAAGGGTTTTGAAAGGTTCTTAAAACTTTTACAATAATGCATCCAGGGAAAAACATTCAAAAGAAACAAAAAAGCTAGCTCTAAGCTAGGGTGAGCATAGAAAACAAAACAAAGACGATCAAGGGCATGATCAAACTAGGGCTAAGCTGAAAAAAATAAAAAGCAAAAACAAAACTAGACAGGCCACACAGACTTACTTCAAAGCACGTTTTAATATTTGTCGGTCTCATGGATAGGGCCATATTTATTTCTTGTTGTACAATTGTTAGAGTTATGCTTAAGAAAAGGAGAGTGTTGTTCAACAATCAGTTAGCATCAAAATTGGTTTAGTTACTTTGTACACCTCCATCATAGGTTGAGATTTTTTCTTAGAGCCATCATCCAGGGATCTGCACAGGGATTCATCAGATGATGAAATACATCCAGTAATGGGTCTTATTATTAATCTTGTAGAGTGGTAAATAGGTCTGCTATTAATTTTTTCCTTAGTGTATGATTATTTGGTACCATCTTCATCAAAGAGGTTGAAGCTAGTTACATTAGAAGCAACTTTGGTTAGAATACAAAGAGACCCTTCCAGCGATGCTTTATTTACTTCCTTATTCAACACATGTTTGAATATGATAAGCTATAGGTCATAAATTTTTTTATGAATCTCCCCTAACACTCTCCATATTGAGCTCCAAATACCTGATAAGATATATTAATGAGCTTAAAGTCACGAAAAAATTCATGAACTCTAGATGAAAGCTTCGCAGGGGATCATTGATTTCATCCATAATAAATAATGTATAATGGGTATGAGGACCCTACTCCAAGGTTGGGGAAGGCTGATTCTAATGATACCACCATTCTTCTTCTCAAGATTTTTGCTAAAACTTTTGATCTCAACTGCTAGGGAATAACTATCCTGCTTGATTATGTCACCATCGTCAGGTAAATCAGTTACTCGTTATTTTATTTTTGGATTTGATATTTGAAAATGGATTAACATGGATTGTGACAATTGATTATGTATTATTCAAGATATTTGAATCTAAATTATTATTGTTTGCATGCTCTTAAAAAAAAGTCGCTTCATTTTAGAAAAACAAATGTTTTCAAATTATATTTGATTTTTTGAAACTAATTAGGGTTTATTTTAATTATTTGGCTCAACTCCCCTCCCTAATTTATATTAATAAGTAAATTAAATTAAATTTAAATTTAATTATTAATAGAGAGAGAAAACATCCTTTTAATTTATATTTCTGTTCTTCTCCTCACACATTCATGGATTCACATTTCTTTGATTAATTATTAAACACCCCGAGTTATTTATATTTTTTTTCTCCCCACGTATCCATAATAAATTTTATTTTTTAATTATTAAACAACTCCCTATTTTTTTTAAATTATTAAATTTTGTCCAACCTTATACACTCCCACTCTTTTTATTTTTTTTAAAAACCTTTTATTCCATATCATTATGCTTGCTATGCATTTGGAGATAGAAAAATATTAATAGATAAACCAAGTTTTTTTAGAAAAGGTTTATGCAAAGAAAGTAAACTTTTCAAAATATTTCTAGGTTATTGGCCAAAATATGCAATCATAGAAAAATATTCTATTACTTATGAATAAATTCGAATCACTCTTCAACCTAAATCCATATTGTAGTCCAAATTTTGTCATCTTTGATCTCTAAAAATTTAGGAGGACCTTCGAGAAGATCGTGAGAGCATTTTCTAGTCTTTTTCAACTTTGAGGATACAACTTCTAAATAAGAGAGACATGTAATGGTCCAATATGGCCATGTCAGGTAATTATTTATAGTATCTTGAGCCATAGATTTAGTTAGTTAGTCATTGAGCATTAGGTTTACATTATTATTAATTTCATTTATAAATAAGAAGAATAGTTTATTAGTTTGGACAATCAAATAATTTGTATTTAATTCACCTCAACCCACATATGAGACTTCACCCTATCAAAGTGGATATGTGGCTTTCATTATCTGTGTGGCTTTTGCTATTGCATTATTATTTTTTAGATATAATATTTACACATTTCTTGTGGCAATTGATTGCATATTGTTTGTGGTATTTGAATTTGAATTGTTATTGTTTGAATTTTATTAATAATAGTTTAATGTTAATATGTTACTATGGATACTAAAAATTTATGTGGTATTGTAACATTCCACCCCCTTAAGTATGTTTTATCCTTGAAACATGAGATAAAACCAAAAAGTATGAACATATAAGCATTGATGAAAATAACTGACATGGATTTGATTATTTACAATTGCTAAATCCCTTCTTTGAATACTCATCATATAGTAATATTATAAAAAATGTATAACCCTAAGCATATCCTACTTACTACTATAATATAATATACTAGAAAGAGACTTTGGGTTACTTATAGTTCATGACAACTATAAAATACAATATTATACTTTTAGTTACTTTCCCCAGATACTCTAGCATTCCATCACCCTTAACTACGTATCCTCCTGAAAATATCAGATGAAACAAAAAATAGTGATCTTCTAAGCATTGATAACAATTGGTACAATTTGTGATCATCCAACTATCAAAGTGAAATATTGATTGGTGGTAATTTTTATTAATGCCATATTTTTTTTCTGCCACTCTAATATCCATTAGTAATATTTTGGTTGCATGTGTTGGTTGCACTATTAATATATTTATAAAAATCATAAAAGTCACTTTTTTATGTCCAAGCTTACTTTTAATAACCACTAATTACATATTGATAGTTTTTTATCCCATGGTTCCTGGTAGGTCCATCATGGTTTCTTTGTTGCTTTGTGTCATCTCTACATGATTGTCTCCTTTCATGGTGGTATGGATGGAAATACGCAACAACCTTAACCATTTGCTCTACATTCTTTGATGTTTCTTCATGCTTTTATTTCTTTTCTATATTTTTGTTCATCCTTATACTCTTCTAATGATGCTAACTTGGACTTTTATTTTTCTTCTTCGATGGTCTTTATTATTGGCTCTTCTTACTCAAGTTCTATTACTTCTTACTTTTCTAGGGATCCTTGCTCATTAATTTGAATAATAATATATATTGTTATCTTATTTTCTTGTACCATAACTTCATTTATTTATATGTTATAGTTAAGAGTACCTTATTAATTTAACTAAGGATAACCAAAAATAAAATCCATGTCATCCTTATATATATCACAAAATTTTGAATGTAAAACATATTTATACATGTCTATCTTCTAATCTTAAAAAAGTTGAACATATTGACACTCTAGTTGTATGTCCTTAATAATGTTTCTTAAAATTGTAATTTGTTAGATAAAGCAGTATTAATGAAATTATACTTACTATGAGAGTTTATGGAAATAATGATCTTTTCCTTTTAAATGTATGTATGAACCTATACAATAGAAATTTTTAATAAAAATAAACTTATCTAAATATTTTATTGCTAATTTGATTCCAAAGGAGTCATTCTCTTGACCTTCATATTGCCATCCATATGCATTTATTTGTTTTTTTACTTCAAAATTTCCATCTTCTCTTCCATTTATTTGTGTTCCTCCTAAATCCCATGTATTTCTTCTTTATTGTTATTGATATCATCCTCCAAGCTATGAATCCTTTTATATTTACTATTTAGTTCCAATATACTCAAGAATATAAGTTCAAAAAAATTCTAAGGATAATTACTTTTTCTAATGGATTCTCTATAAACCTTAGAAAGAGACACCCACTAGTTTAAAACTTCACTTTCTAACTTCTTGGAAATTTTGAGTAGTTTTGTTGTCATTGATGTCAAAATAATATTGGTTTAATGTAATCATCATTAAGGACATAACGTGGTTTTTCCAAAAGCAATAAGGTCTTGGAAATAAATAGGATATAATATTTATTTTTAATATTATATGCCTAAACAGGGCCCAAAGGATGAAAACTCGAGAAAGGAGAAGCAAGTTTAAATTAAATAATAATATTTTATTATTATACTATTTCGGTCCAAATAACAAGGTGAAGAAAAATGAAGTCCAAATTGAAAATACCCTTGAGAAATTTTCAAAGGTTTAACTGAAATTAAAATATTTTAATTGTTGATTAAAAATTTAATTTAAATTAATAAAGGAGGCAAAGGTTTTTGCATTTAATATTTAAAAATTAAATTTGAATTTTTAAATTCCAAAAAGGGCCGACATGAGAAATCAAAAGATGAATGTGTATTTATATAGGATATGATTTCCATTTCCCAAGTCCTTCATCACACCTTCAAATGCGATAAAGATAATATCAAGTGCTATATTTAAGAACATAATTTGCAATTCCAAATAGCTTGGAGGGAAACGAAGCAACGTAGCATAGATTGTATTTGGGAGAGTTTTAAGATTTGCGTGGAGGAGATCGTTGTTCAATCTACGTGACCAGAATTTTTGAGGAAGTACCTTTAATTTAGCTTGCTCGATATTTTTGTGTGGTAGGTTTTTGTGGGATAGTGTGCACTGTGTGTTTCATGTGGGCGTGCAACCCACTTGGTGGCCCAACTTGGAGCTAGGTTGTTGGGAGTGCAAAGATCATGAGGTCGAATCCACCGAAGTTTTCTTTTGTGGGTAAAACAAACAAAAGATATGCCATTCAATTTTATTTGGTGTTGGAAATTGAGTGCTTCAAGATTATCGTGAATGTTAAGTTCTTAGGGGAGTTATAAGGTAAAGAAAAATTGAAATATTTTAGTTTGAATTTTAGTGATTTAAATTTATAAGGTATGGATATTATAAGGTGTATAAGGGAGTTTTCTATGCATGTTGTTTTAATGAAATTATTGAGTTAGATATTGTGAGTTTGGATATTATAAGGTGTATAAGGGAGTTTGCTATGCATGTTGTTTTAATGAAATTGTTGAGTTGAATATTGTGAGTTTGGATATTATAAGGTGTACATGGAAATTTTTTAAGTGTTGTGTTATGGTGAAATTATTGAGTTGAATATTGTGAGTTTGGATATTATAAGGTGTACAAAAGGATTTGTTATTTTGTATGAAAAATAATATTTGAAAAAAATATTTTGTGGAGATCCTGAGATAGGTTGTGGTAACTTAACCCTAGTGTTGGTAAAAAAATATTTGATTGTGGTTAAAACATATTTTGAAGATATATCTCCATAAAAATAAAATATATGAGAAAGACTTATTGAGCAGATTGGGTAAGTTTTGGTGAAGACTTGTTGAGTAGATTGGAAAAACTCTAGTGAGGACTTGTTGAGTAGAATTGAGGTAAGTTTTTGAGTGGACATGTTGAGCATATTGGACAAGTTCTAGTGAGGACTTGTTGAGAATATTTGAGGTAAGTCTTGGTGAATACTTGAGAGTAGTGAGAGAAAGTTCTAGAGAGGACTTGTGGATAGATTTGAGGAAATTCTTTGAGAAGACTTGTGAGTAGAGTTGATTGATTAATTTTTTCAAACCTTGAGTTAAGGTTTGGGGTAGATCTAGAAGAGTTGATTTGTGATTGATTCAATATTTATGTTAAGGCTTGAGGATAGATTTTAGTGTATATTTAAGGATAGGTTTATGCTATACCAGAGATAGAGATTGATTATATTGTGCTAGACCAAAGAACTATGTTTAGTGTATATCAGATATAGATATTGAGCATATTTGTGTTATATCGAAGGACTATATTTAGTGCAGATCAGAGATAAAGATTGAGAAAATTTGTGCTAGATCAAAGGACTAAATTTAGTGTAGATCAGAGATAAACATTGAGCAAATTTATACTAGACCGAAGGACCATGTTTAGTGCATATTTGAGACAGAGCTGAGAGTAAGCTTTGGAGGTGACAGAGTATAGAGGATATCAGTCTCCAGTAGATAGAGGTCCATTATTCAGGGTAGTGATGAAAGGTCTTCTGAGTGAGGGTAGGAGTCTTTAGTTGATAGATATCCATAAAATAATATGGTGGAGGCAATAGTTCTTCTAGAATATCACCAACTAGAGTAGAGGAGAAGGAGTTCTCCTATGGATAGAGATCTATAAAATTTATTAGGAGATTGGTGCCTCCTTTGGAAAGATGTCCATAAACATTGTAATAGGGAAATTTTTTCCAATATATTTTTGAGAAAAATTTAGTAAAATATTTTCTCCATGGAGTAGCCCACATTGGGTGAACCACATTAAATTGGTGTTTCTATTGTGTATGGTGATTTGTGCATTATTTTTATTACTACTGTTGATATTGCCATTGATATATTACATAATACTTATTGGGAAAGAAAAGTAAAAAGTGGTCTGATACTTTTCATCCCCCATCTCAGTATAATCTTGTAATCTTCAATTGGTATCAGAGCGGGTTCCTTCAAAAGAGTTTAACAACTTGAAGGAAAAGCTTATAAGAACATAGATGGATTCTCAGAATGGATCTTTAGGAAATTTAGCACCATTATTTGATGTGAATAATTATATACTTTGGAGCACACGGATGAAGTTTCATCTAATGGCACCTAGAAATGAAATATATGAATCATTTAAAAATGGATACACACCACCAACAACTCCACATACAAATAAATATGGTAATATTCTACATAATTAAAATTCAAAAACAATGAATGCAATTCAAAAGGTTTTATGTGAAACAAAGTTTATAAATATTATGCATTGCAAATTAGCAAAGGAATTTTGGGATAAGTTGCAAGGCATATATGAAGAAGATAAAAAGGTCAAAAGGCTAAAGTTGCAAAACTTCATGAGAGCATTTTAAGACCCAAAAATGAAGGATGTGTTGGACATTTTGAGTCAAAGTTATCATTGATGTCAAGGAATAAGCTACCGTTGATGTCAAAAGGTCAAGAGGAACAATGCAAAGGTTAAAGGTAAAAGAGCTTCATAATACTTTTAATATAATGTGGAAGCATAAGTTAAGAGGGTTTTCATTAAAACCATGGTTGAGCAAAAATAAAAGGTTTTTCATAAAAACCCAAGAAATCCCGAGGAGGTTTTAATATTTATTTTATAAATAATTTAAATTTAAATTGAATTTAAATTTTATAAATAAATATTATTTATACAAAGTGGTAAAACCAAAGAAGGCTTTGATAAAGCCAAAATGATTTAAAAGTTAATTTATAAAATTTAAATTCTAAAGAATTTACATAATTTATAAATTACTTATTCAAATTTGGAAGGCGTCGATGTTAAAAATTAAAGGAGGAAATTAGTATATATACTATATGCCTTAGTGGCATTTAAATTATCCTTCATTCAAAATAATAAAGTGTGCAATTATTGTTGTGAGAATTCGTGCAAGGAAGAAGACAAACACCTTGTCTTAAGTGCCAGTGAAAGGGTTAAGATTGTCGTGGGCTAAACCGTCATATCCACCGATGCAATGTGGACTAGTGGCAAGTGGACAAAGTGTTAAGGTGTTTGTGGGTGGAGTGATCCATAATCGATTTGTAGTGGTAGTCTTTGGTGTGTGTGTTTTGAAGCATTGAGGAAGCGATGCATGCGTTTATAGTTTGGTGCATGCGAAGAGGAATATAGAGCACATTATGATCTTACTCTCTAAATGAGCACCTAGCTCATGTAGTGGTTGGAGCCACGTCTAGGGCACTAGTAGAGGTAGTGTCGTGAGTTCAAGTTCCACCAAGGCAAAGGTAATAAAATTTTTAATATGTTTTGTGATGCCTAAGGTTTTGGCATAAAGTCCTAGTAAGTTAAAAGGGTTAGTTAAAAAGGTTTTTAATTAATCATTATTTTTGGTTAATTTGAGGAATAAGGAATTGGATTTATTTTTAAATAAAGCATTTTTGACATGTTGGTTTATTTAAGATTTATAGTGTTGAGAGGACTTCTTGCCTTTGAGATATTTTGAAGAGGAGATTGTATTGACATTATTTATGGTATTAAGTATTATTTTAATTGAGATATTATAAGGTGTATTTGGTCAATCATTTTTGTATGTTTTGATGGATGCTTTCTTTAAGATGGAGTGATAAGGTGCATGTGTGCTTTGATATTTGGAATGTATCTTTCAGAGATAGTTTATCATCCTCTAACTCCTTTGAGCTTGGCAAATAAGTATTTGTGGTTGTGGTAGATATTTGAGGTTCCTTCATCATCAAGAAAAAGGTATGAGCATATTCTTCCATAGTTGAGTTGATTGGTTGGTTTTCTAGAAAATAAGTTTGGAGTGAAAAGGACTTGATTAGGGTTTCCTTATTAAGTGTGTTGAGTTAATGATTCAATATTTTCTAAAATAAAGAGTTGTTAAAACCTTGTTTTATAGGAATTGTTGTTGAAGCCATTGGTTGAGTAAATAACTTGAACTAGGGTTTGAAAAGAACATGAGTATCATTGTTATGTGAGAGTGGTTGATAAGCATTGTTGGAAATATTTTATGTAAAGGATCATATGCTTGGACTAGGGTTTGTAAGCAAGGATTGTTTCATTGAGTGATTTATTGAGTAGAGTTGGTTGAGCCTAGTCAAGTGGATATGTGAAGTGATTGTTCAAGTTCCATAAAATAAAATATTATATATTATGAATTGATTTGAGAAAGTGATTGAGTATTGTGATGAGTATAGAGCATATTGAGTGTAACAATTCTCTTTATGTTTCTATAAGATTGGATAATTTCTAGTGTGGACTTGTTGAGCAGATTTAAGGTAAGTCTTTGTGAAGACTTGTGGACATATTTGAGGATAGATATTGAGTACATGTTAAAGGATAGAGTTTGGTGTATATTTGACAACAGGTTTGTACCAGACCAGATACAAAGATTGAGGATAAAATTATGCTATATTAAGGGACTTTTTTTAGTATAAATTTGATACAGAGCTTTGGAGGTGATAGAGTTGAGGACACAGATCTCCAGCCAAATCAATGAGGATAGATGTATTCTATGGATAGAGTTCCATTTTCTAAGGGTAGTGGAGGTAGAGCTCTTCTAGACGATCACCAGCCATAGTAGATATAGGAGATTGGTATCTCCTATGGATAGATATCCACTAAATTAATCAAGGGGATTGGTATCTCCTTTGGATAGAGGTCCATAAACATTATAGGGAAAGGATAACCAAGAGAATTTATTTGAGAAAAATTTATAAGAAATATTTTCTCCGTGGAGTAGCCCACATTGGGTTAACCACGTAAAATCATGTCTCTCATGTGTGTGATGTTTTATGTGATGTTTAATACTTTAATATTATTGATGCTATTATATGTATTAAAAAGCAAAAAAAAATATCATATATTTTTCATCCCCTTCTTAGTATAAGCACATGTTATTCAATTGGTATCAAAGCGGGTCTCTCCATGAAAATACTAACAACTTAGAGGAGAATCCATCAAAAACACACATGAATTTAGAAAATGAATAAGAGACCATGTTTGATATAAATAAGAATTCTTTGCTGATCTCAAAAAATTGGAAAGGATTAGATAAAATAATTTAAACTTGAAGGAAAAAATTCAAGAGGAGGAAGAAACAAGTATAGAACTTCTATAAAATCTCATAGAACTCAAGGTAAAGATAGAAGAAGGAAAGAATATTGAGTATGATATGATAGATATGTTAAGATCCAAAGAAACAAAATGTGAAATATTGAAAGCAAAAATTATCTACCTAATTAATGAAGTTGAAAGGACCAAGGCACTACAATATGTAGAGTATGAGAAGCATAACAAGGAACCAAGTCTTTAAAAATCAGAAAATTTAAACAAGGCTAAGCAAGTAAAGGATATCATATAGGAAGAAAGCAAAGAAGAAACTTAGATAAGATTTAATCACAAGAGAAAGAATACTCTACCACAAACTCTAGGCATCCAAATAGGTTACATAATTTCTTCCATGGTCATTGCTTTTCTTATAATAAATATGGTCATAGAGTTGTACACTATATTAATCATGTAAGAAACAATGTTAATAGAAATTTTAAAATTTTGCACCTCTTATGGATAATGATATTATATATTACAAATGCAATAATTTTGAGCACAAGGCTAGATGGTGTAAAATTATACTTCCTAAGTCTAGAAAGACAATTTCAACAACTAAGAAATATGAAAGGGAAAATGTTAAGGCTAGATCAATGTTAGTTAAAACAACCCTTCATGCTCAAGATAAAGAAGAACATTGGTATCTTGATAGTGGCTACTCTAGTCACATGACAGGATACAAAGATAAATTCATTGTACTAAAATAAACCAATAGAGAATCAATATTTTTTGGTGATAATGGATATACAAGGATTGGTGGAAGAGGAAATCTAAGTTTATATAATTGGAAAACAAAAATAGAAAATGTGTTGTATGTTAAATGGTTAAAACATAATCTGCTCAGTATAATTCAATTTTATGATCAAGGGTATATGATTACTTTACAACCAGATAGATGTGAGATAAGAAAATTAAAAACTGGCAAAGTCATTGCCAATACAAAAAGAAACCCAAACAATTTATACATGCTGAGTGATATCAAAGGCCAAAAGTGCTTTCTATCACAAGAATATGAGATATGGTTGTGGCATAAAAGATTGGATCACTTGAATTTTGACAACATAGTCAACATAAGCAATAAACAAGTGGTCAGAGATTTAACCAAAATAAGAAGACCTCAAAGAACAATCTATACACCCTATCAACATGGAAATCAAACTAGGACAACATTTAAATCAAAAGGATATATGTCATCTGAGCCATTGAGTCTAATACATATTGATCTATGTGGTCCTATCAAAACATAAAGTATTCAGAGTGAGAGCTACTTTATACTATTTATAGACGATTATTCCAGAATGGTTTGTGTAGCTTTCCTAAAAGAGAAATTAGAGGCCTTTGAAAAATTCAAAGAATTTAAGGAATTGGTTGAAAATAAAATTGGAAAAAGGATTAAATGTTTGAGATTTGACAAAGTAGGATATTTTACTTCAAATAAATTTGTAGAGTTTTGCAAACATCATGGAATCAAAAGAGAATATTCAGTAGCAAGAAATCATCAACAAAATGGAGTAGTTGAAAGGAAAAATAGTACTGTTGAGAATATGTCTAGAGCTATGTTAAATGAGTCTAAGATCTCAGATGGATTTTGGAGAGAAGTAGTCAACACAACAGTATACATAATCACTAGGGCTCAAATGAGGTTAAACCATCACAAGACTCCATATGAGCTTTGGAAAGGAAGACCTGCCACTGTAAAACACTTCAAGATTTTTGGAAGCAAGTGTTACATAAGATGAGAAGACTAAAACTTAGGCAAGTTTGATCCAAGATGTGATGAGAGAATATTTCTTGGTTATTCCTCAAGGATTAAATCCGATAGATACTTCACCAAGAGAACACATACTATGTTGGAAAGTATAAATGTAACAATTGATGAGAAGATAGATTCAAGAGAACCAATTTAGAAAATTGTGTATCAAGAATATGGATGTTATCAAGAACCATTTTGTAAGGAATCAGATAAATAATAAGAAGAAACACAAAGACTTATTCCTAAAAATCCATCTAGGTATGTACATAAGCATCATCCAAAAGAGAAAATCATTGGAAATCTAGTTGAAAGAAAGACAAGGAGAAGAATAATAACACCATATCAACAAGCAATTTTTTGTTTGCTATCTAAGATTGAGCCAAAATATTTTGCTCAGTCAAGTGAGGATAAATTTTGGATTAAGGCAATGGATGAGGAATTATATTAGAAAGAGAAAAGTAAAACTTGGGAACTTGTTCCACAACCAAAGGACAAAAATGTGATCGACACAAAATGGGTATTCAAAAACAAGTTAAATGAATATGGATAGGTGGTCAAGAATAAAGCAAGGTTAGTATGCAAATGTTATGCATAGGTAGAGGGAATTGAAATTGATAAGACATTTGCTCCAGTTGCATGGCTTGAAGCCATAAGAATATTTTTAGCCTTCTCAAGTTTCAAAAACTTCAAGGTATATCAGATGGATGTCAAGTCAACATTTCTAAATGGTGTTCTAGAAGAAGAAGCTTATATTGAAAAACCAGAGGGATTTATATTAGCAGATAAACCAGATCATGTATGCAGATTTAAAAAGGTACTATATGGTATAAATAAAGCTTTGAGAGCATGGTACTTAAGATTAGATAAATATATTTAGGAACAGGGATTCAGAAAAGAAATAGCAGACAATAATTTATATATCAAAAATGAAGGGAATGATCTACTAATTGTGGTTTTTTATGTTGATGACATCATTTTTGGGGGAAACAATGATAAGATGTATAAAGAACTTTCTAAGAACATGAAAAACGAATTTGAGATGTCTATGCTCGGTGAATTGTCCTTATTTCTTGGACTTTAGAATTCACAATCAGAGAAATGGGTATTTCTCTCACAAGACAAGTATATAAAAGAAATGTTAAATAAAATCAGGTTAGAATATTGTAAACTGATAAGTACGCCCATGGTCATAGGATGCAAGTTGATTAAGGATGATGAATGTCTAGAGGCAGATCAAAGATTATACAAATATATTATTGGTAGCTTATTGTATGTTACAACTACAAGACCATATATAGTACAGTCAGTGGGATTAGTGGCAAGGTTTTAGGCAACACCTAAGGAAACACATGTGGCAGTAGTAAAAATAATTTTTAGGTATCTAAAAGGGACTATGGATTTTGGGCTTTGGTATCCCAAGAGTGACAGTTTCACATTGACAACATATATAGATGCATATTGGGCAGCCAACTTTGATGATAAAAATGCACAAGTGAAGGACCATTCTTTCTTAGAGACTGTTTAGTCTCTTGGCTAAGTAAGAAGTAGGTTTTAGTATCCTTATCTACAACATAAACATAATATATTGTAGCAGTATCTAGTTGTACACAAGTTTTATAGAGGAAGTGAAATCTAGAAGACTTCAAGATAAAACATGATCATCCTATTACCATACTATGTGATAATACAAGTGCTATAAGTATCTTAAAAAATCCAATGATGTAGTCCAGGACAAAGAACATTCAGATTAAGTATCATTTTTTAAGAGAAAATATGACATATAAATAGGTCAGCTTAGAATATGTTTTTTTTGGTAGATAAGATACTCTAGCATTAATACAGGGTTTTACAGGTTGACCTAAAACCTTTTATGAAAAACTAGCCCAGGGTTGTTGATGAACATGTCCTTACTAAGGATCCTATATATGTAAAATCTACATGCCGCCAAAGCCATTATATCCAATAAGGCACATAGCCTGTTATAAAAAAAAAACTTACCATACAAAATTTTGGGTATACCCTAAGAAAACACACCTACATCATAATTACAAAAAAAAAATAGACACGGATCCCTTCCTTGAAACAGTGGAGAAACAAAAAGTTGCAGACACACATAGCAGAGTACTGAAAAAACTCCCACAAGCTCTGTATTGACAATTAATCTTAATAATTCTTTGGTAATTGCTTTCTTTTGTATATGACATGCTTTGGGACCACATCCCATATTGGCCAATCAAACTTGGAGAAGTGAACCTGCTGGCTAGATTTATGGCGATGGTTACCTAGTGGTCCACATGGCTCTGGTTCGAAGTCTTATATTGTCATTTCTTTCCTGCCACATGATTATCAACCAACATAAAATTACTAAGATGGATAGGAGCCATTTTATCTGACATGTGACTGTTCCCATTAGTTTTTGTGGTATTTCCAAGCAGCATCCATGAAGAATGATAGCTCGGATAATTTTTATTGTGAGTCCATTTAAAAAAAGAGGCATGAATACTCCTAGCCTTTGAACATACAATGCCTTCCCTATTGGTAAATTTGACTATAATTCTTGGCATTCTTATTGAATAAGCTCATCTAATTCACTCGGGACACCGTGTTCCCATTTTAAAATTTCATCACCATCGACACCCAAATTGGCTAGCTTATCATCAATTTTGTTAGCTTCCTAAAAGACATGTTGGGATTTTTCGTCCTGTCTTTCCTGGAAAAGGATCCTAGCCTCTTCAAAAATTATTATAATCCTCCAAGGAGGTGTTTTCCAATTATTAAATATATTTATAACATGCATAGAGTCTCCTTCTACGATAAAATTTCCTTCTAAGTCTTGAGTCATTTGAAGGCCTCTCCACATAGCTCTAGCTTCAACTTTGTTGTTCGTCCTTGTTCCCAAATATTCAAAAAATGTAAGCATCATATTCCCATTATGATCTCACACAATACCACCAGCACTGCTCTGCTAGGTTGTCCTTATCCACTCCATACAAATGAAGCTTAACCAAACCGTAGGAGGTGGGGACCACTTAAAATTGGCTCTAGGGTTGACTACCCTAGGAACAAACTCAACTAACAAGGTTAAGATTAAATATTGAGCAATCGTGGTCTCCTGCAAATGAGTTTTATAGATATCAAAAGGTATAAGGTTCACATTCTCATTGGCAAAGGATAGGATCCTTACAATGATAGTTTTATGATCATGGATAGACTCATTAAAGACTCTATGGTTCCTTTCTAACCACACCTTCCAAATATAGTGATTGAGATAAATTTTCCACATGTATCTAAGTCTTTGGCTTGAAAATGGGAGGGGCCACTGGATGAAAAAATAAAGTATGATGGCTGGTTTAACCTAGGGAATTTTTAAGGCCTAAAAAAACCCATTTAGGATAGTCAAGGGAAAAGGGCACTCAAGGAAAATGTGATAAATGGTCTCCCAATTAGCCCTGCACAGATAACAATGATTAGTGATACAAATACCTTTACGCATCATATTATCAATGGTTAGAATTCTTCCTTGGATAAACATCCATGAAAATACTGTAATTTTTGGAATTAAATTTTTTATCCAAACTAAGTCCTTTTGGAGGAAAAAGTCCTCATCATCAAGCAGAAGCTTGTAAGCTAATTTAACAGTGAACTTCCCATTTTTTGTAGGAGCCCAGATCACTTGATCTTCCTTGGGTCTCATGGGGATAAACTATTGCCCTATAATGTTACAAATATCATTTATTCTACTTGAAATCCATGAATCCTTATTTGTTTCCACTTCATTCTACCTCTGTCCTCAACCATATAATCGAAGAATTTTCTGTCAATGAGTTCTTCTGTGATATCTCTAATTTAGGATAAGTTAGAATATTGTGTCAGTGGTACATCCTTAGCCCACCTATCATTTCAGAAATTTATCCTCTCATCATTGCCTAAAACCCATATTAAACCTTTTTTTATGATTTCCTTACAATTGAGAATTTCTTTCCAAAAAGCAAAACCTCTGATTGGAACTGAGTCACTTAGAAATTCCATATTTTGAAGATACTTTCATTTGATGATAGTTGTCCATTCATTTTCTTCACCAAAAATGAGGTGCCACATCTGCTTAGCTAGTAAATCTAAATTCATATGTGTAATTATCCTTAGACCTAAGCCCTAATTTTACCTAGGTCTTCACACTTTGGTCCATACTACAATGTGTATCTTTTTTTTATCCTCTGATCCATTCCATAAAAATTATTTTTGTATTTTCTTAATTTTCTAAAAAACCTTCATAGGGGCTTTGAAAACAGAGAGGAAATAGACTGGAATACTCTAAAGAGAGGCCTTAGTGATGTTGAACTTTCTTGCTTGAGATAGAAGATGACCTTTCCATCCAACAAGTTTTTTTTAATTCTTTCAATAATCTTGTCCCACATTGACTCTCTCGAAGAACCAATGAAAAGAGGGAGACCAAGATACGAAGTGGTGAGGATTGCTATATCACAACCTAAATTTTTTGTAATCCATCCTTTGCCTCTGAATGGAGGTGTTCAAGAAATATAACTTGATTTACTAAAATTAACTTTCTAACCAGCAACGTCCTCGTAGAGTTCCAGGATGTATTTAATTATTTTGGTCTTAACCACTGATGCCTTACTCAATATAAGGGTATCATCAATGAATTGTTGGTTAGAAAGAACCCTAGTGATCTATGTTGCCTTGATTCCCGATATTAGCCTTGAACTGCAAGCATTTTTGATGGTTCTACCTAAATTTTTTGCAACAATGATGAATAACATGGGGCTAATAGGGTCCCCCTATCGAATTTCTCTGTGACTTTGAAAGTAACCAGTAGTTGTTCCATTAACTAGAATCAAGAACCATGCTTTAGAAATACATTCTTTGATCAAATTAACCCATTGGTGGTGAAAACCAAACTTAATGAGGACAACAATAAAAAAGTACCAATTTAGCCTGTCAAATGCTTTGTTCATATCAAACTTGAGGGCAAAAACATACATGTTAGTCTTATGAGCAGAGTGCAGAGCTTCATGAACTGTGATAAATTAATCCAAGATTGAATTGCCCTGGACAGATCTTCCCTGGCATGGATCTATTATGCAAGGCATAATATCTCTCATTCTATTTGCAATGGCTTTAGTTAGGATCTTGTAAGAAACATTGCATAGACTAATTGGCCTAAAGTCAGCCATAGATTCAGGGGTTTTATTCTTAGGAATTAGAGAAATAAAAGTATATTTGAGACCTTTTCGGATATGATTACTTGCTTGGAATTCTCTAACAACAGAAATTACATCCTCACTTACAATTTTCTAATAAGCTTGATAGAAACAAGGGGGAAAGTCATTGGGTACCTGGATTTTGTCTGGCTCCATGCTAAACAAGGCTTCCTTAATTTCTTCATAAAAAAAGGGATCTAGAAGCTTAAGGTTTATATCCTCATTTATTATGGTAGGAATGGATTGCAAGAGAATATATTTGGCCTCCTCATTGCACTGCGATTACTGACCAAGGATAGAATTGAAATAAGTTACTGCCTCCTTTCTGATTTTTGTTAAGTCCTAAGTAATAGAACCATCTATTTTTTTTAATTTTTATCTTGTTATTGCTTCTATTTCTAAGTGTGGTGATGTGAAAAAACTTGGAATTTGAATCTCCATATTTCAACCAAAGAGCCCTTGATTTTTACCATACAAAGGAATAGATAGCAAATATTTTCACTAATCCACTTTCAAAGAAAACCTTTAAGTATCTTTGAGGAAAACTGGTAGTAAGACTCCCACCCTAGAACTAACCACCTCAAAAGGAGGTGGGGAAGGGGCTAAGCTAAGAGACTCATTATCAGCCCCGAGCCCCAAAGGTGACCCTTTGTCATTGATGTGAAAGGGGGAGATATTTTGTATTTGAAAAGAGCATTGAGCTAGGGAGAGCAATGTCCCAGGGTGAGCAAAACAAAGAAAAGATTATTTTTATGGTAAAAATAATTTGGGGTGCCATCAATGACAAAGGGGGAGATTGTTGGACATTTTGAGTCAAAGTTGTCATTGATGTCAAGGAACAAAGTTGTCATGTATGTCAAGTAATACGCTACCGTTGAGGTCAAAATGTCAATAGGAACAATGCAAAGGTTAAAGGTAAAATAGCTTCATAATATTTTTAATATTATGTGGAAGCATAATTTAAGAGGGTTTTTATTAAAACCATGGTTGAGCAAAAATAAAATGTTTTTCATAAAAACCTAAGGAAGCCCAAGGAGGTTTTAATATTTATTTCATAAAATATTTAAATTCAAATTGAATTTAAATTTTATATATAAATATTATTTATACAAAGTGGTAAAATAAAAGAAGACTTTGATAAAGCCAAAAGGATTTAAAAATTAATTTATAAAATTTAAATTCTAAAGAATTTAAATAATTTATAAATTAATTATTCAAATTTTGAAGGCACCGATGTTCAAAATTAAAGGAGGAAATTAGTATATATACTATATGCCTTAGTGGCATTTAAATTATCCTTCGTTTGAAATAATAAAGTGTGCAATTGTTGTTGTGAGAATTCATGCGAGGAAGAAGACAAACACCTTGTCTTAAGCGCTAGTGAAAGGGTTAAGATTGTCATGGTCTAAAATGTCATATTTACCGAGGTAGCATGGTCTAGTGGAAATTGGACGAAGCATTAAGGCATTTGTGGGTGGAGTGATCCGTGATTGATTTGCAACGATGACATTTGGTGTGTGTGTTTTGAAGCATCGAGGAAGCGATGCGTGATTTTCTATTTTGGTGCATGTGGAGAGGAATATAGAGCACATTGTGCTCTTGCTCTCCAAATGAGTACCTAGCTCATGCAATGGTTGGAGCCATGACTAGGGCACTGGTAGAGGTGGCATCGTGAGTTTGAGTCCCACCAAGGCAAAGGTAATAAATTTTTTAATATGTATTGTGATGCCTAAGGTTTTTACATAAGGTCTTATGGAGTTAAAAGGGTTAGTTAACAAGGTTTTTAATTAATCATTATTTTTGGTTAATTGGAGGAATAAGGAGTTGGATTTATTTGTAAATAAAGTATTTTTGACATGTTGGTTTATTGAATATTTATAGTGTTTAGAGGACTTCTTGCCCTTGAGTTATTTTGAAAAGGAGATTGTATTGTAATTATTTCTGGTATTAAATATTATTTTAATTGGGAGATTATAAGGTGTATTTGGTCAATCATTTGTGTATGTGTTGGTTGATGCTTTATTTAAGATGGAGTGATAAGGTGTATGTGTGCTTTGATATTTGCATTGTATCTTTGAGATAGTTTATCATCCTCTAACTCATTTGATCTTGGAAAAGAAGTATTTGTGGTTGTGATAGATATTTGAGGTTCCTTCATCATCAAGAAAAAGGTATGAGCATATTATTCCATAGTTGAGTTGATTGGTTGGTTTTGTAAAAAATAAGTTTGGAGTCTGAAAGCACGAGATTCCAAAAATTTGAAAAAGAAAACTATTGCGATGCATTCAAAATCAAAACTAACGCTTAAGTCCTAAAATGTGAAGTGCATGAAATGAAAGAGGCGAATCGAAATGAGATACAAGAAATTAGAGAAATCACAGCCCTTTTATTTAACTCTCTTAATCTCGGTTACAAAGACGCCTCCTCCCTTTTCAGGGGCTAGGAGCGTTAAATGAGTTTTGGGTTACAATCGTGACTTAGTATTCCCTCTTCCGCATGCCCACATTTGAAATGGGCGGGCCAAAGTGTTGCCGCCACTTGCGATGATGAATCCTTAACCTTTGCTGCTCCTCCTACGATCAAAGAAACAACAAAGGCGTTAGTAGCACCTGCTGCAAATATGAAACGTTAGTTCTCTAAAATTAATGAAAGATGCATGTAAAAGATTAGCTAAATCAGTGAGTAAAATGAATCCAAATCACCTGCAAATCTGACAGATATCAAAAAACATTACCAGAGGGCCACTGCCATTGAAACAGTTGGCCAATTTGCTTTCAACTATAATTCATCCCTGGGCAGGACGAATTCGACTGTTATTCATCCTCGGGTAGGACGAATTCGACTGTGATGAAAAGTCGAGGTGATGCCGTCCAAATGTCGCATCTCGAGATCTCCAAAACACCTGCAAACATGGGGGTTAGCTAATTGGGGGCATTTTGGGATGACCCAGATGGTCGGTTTTCCCCAATTTGGCCTCCATCATTGAGAATTTGACGTCGCTACCTGCAAGTTAGTGGGACAACAAAAGCGACGAGAACATGATGAAATCTGATTAAAACATTATGAAATCGAATACATAAACTATCTAGTCAGCATAGAATGAAATGAAAGATGAACAAATGATAGAAAAATGCATTAGAATGAAACTTAAAAGGTGCGGGGTGCCCGAGTGGGCCACCCACCATTGGAACTTGATTTCGGCACCAATCCACTAGGGATGGGCCCAAAATCTCTTAGAATGGGTTGTCGGAAAATTGGTGGATTAAGGTGGTCAAATGTTGGGTTTTTGGGTCTGAATTCACACTTCCAATAGCCACCCAATAACCTCTCTTGCGAAAGAGATCAAGGATGTGGAAGATGTAAATCAAAAGGGTAAAGGCATGATGTTTCAATTTGGTAGCACTTCGTTGCTTGAAAATGCCTCCAACTTGTCTTCTCTTGGGTGGGAAAGTCCACCATTTTATAGACCCAAGGGGTCTCTTTGGAGGGGCATGCAGGGGTGCCATGTGGCGGCCATGCCTTCCCAAGAGGGAGGAGACTCCTCCCTGACTTGGGCTTCCATGACTGCCCTTGTGACAGTCTTCCAACGGCCAATCTACCCACCTACATGCACATGCACGACAGGAGGCAATAAATGACTATCTTCGGCTGCCACTTGGCGGCATTCTTCTTTTTGCCCGTTAAACCTAGAATTCATCCTGACCAAAGACAAATTTAGAATTCATCCCTGGGTGAGATGGATCCCAGTTTGAATTCGTCCCTGGGTGAGACGAATACTGAGCAAAGTGCCCGAATGTGCCAAATTGCCTTTTGACCTTACAAAATTGCTATAAAAGTGGTTAGGACCACTGTTTAACCTCTGAGGGCTACCCTGGGGGCTGTGTGTGTCAAAGCGATCAGTGTTTGCAGTCACATAATCGGATTGGTGTTGTTTTGGTGTCTACAGATGCCCCTTTTTGGGATGCGTTGTGCATGGCGCAGCGTCGAGCAAAAATAGATAACCAAAGCACTAATGATTAGGGTTCTTGGTAACCTAACCAACTTTTGATGCCCCAAGTATGGAAAGGGCATGCATTCTTGAATACTTGCTTCTGACGAGTGAAGGAATTTGATTTCAAGTATTAACCTATTTTGGTGAGGTGTGACTTGAGCTTGGACATTGATCAGTCATGAATAGGCAAAGGGCGCAACCTTTTGTCCACAGGGGAACCTTGTGTTCATGCTTCGGGAATGCCAAGTGATTTGATCAGATTATGATTGTTGCTTGTTTACTGCCCCAAGCAGGAGCATGATTGTCTTTGTCAATGATTCTTTGAATGCATGTCATTGCCTTGATTGGGTGTGTGTTTGTTGATTGGTGACTAAGTGTGACTACCCCCTCAAGCGACGAATCGATGAGGGAATGACCTTCGTGAGAAAAGCGACGAGTCGCTTGACCCAAGATGACTTGTGCAAGGGTGCCTTTAGATGGTTTATCATTAAGCATGTGCAATTTTTCCAACATTTAGACCTATTTTTGGTGGGTGTTAACCCTTTTTGCAACGCTGTTTGGAGCTGAAATTGGCAAAAATCCATCTTCCCATGGAGCGGTCCGGCTAAGATAGCCTTCTTAGGGAGTAGGATAATGACAATTTGTGACCCCAACGTCTATTTTGTATGCCCGGGATGTTAAGTGCAACAACACTCTCATCGGGCAAATTTATTATCGATTTTAATGCATTTTTGTTCATTTTTTTGATGTTTTTGAAGTTTCTGGCCTGAATTCATCCCATGGTGGGACGAATCCCAGCTTTAGAATTCGTCCCTGGGTGGGATGAGCACTAACCAGAGTGCTCGTCCCAGTGAAGGATGAATTCCAGCTCAAAAGCCTATTTAAGGGCCAAAACTAGGGTTTGGGCTCATTTGCATCTGATTTTTCTTGCGATTTGGAGCTCTGGGGAGGAGGAGGTTAATTCTGCAAAGCGAAGCACTGCCGAGATTTTCCCTGCCATCATGAGTACACAAACTGGTTCGAGCGGCAGAGCCGAAGCGAGACCAGTAAGTGCTCCCTAGAGTTTATTTTTGTTTTAAAACTGTAAGTGTGTTGTTTTTTTTTTTTTGTTGTACATTGATAGGCAATGTTGTATATGCATGTTATTGTTGTACAGTTCTTTTCCATGATTTTAAATTTTTTTTTTTGAATTGTTTTCTTTTGTAGGTTGTTAGGAGCCGGTACCGTGTACCCACTGCTTTTACTGAGGCACGGGGGGCGCTGACTGAGGTTGACTGGGAGTGGCTTGATGCCCTTGGGCTCAAGCAGGTGGCTCGACTGGAGCATGTGGTCGCGGATCAGGCCTATTTGATGGCCCTGATCAATCTTTGGGATCCGCAGACCAATACCTTCCATCTCCCAACAGGGGAGATGACTATTACTCTGGAGGATATCTATCGACTTCTTCGGATTTCGATAGATGGACTGCCCATCAGGACATCGCCGCGTGATCAGCGGATGGCTGTACTGACGAGATGCTTTGGACATGGGGAGCAGTTGGGCGTAGAGAGCCCAGTGGAGATGACCGAGATTGACTGTCAGGTTGGTGGGATTTTGGTACGATGGTGGCAGGAGAGGGGGGTGTTGGGAGTGAGGCACGCATTCCTGATGGGCCTCATTTCCAACATGTTATTACCTGACTCGTCAGGTGCGAGGTTCCCATGGAACCTGCTAGATTTGGTTTGGTAGTTGGTAGAGTGCCCGATAGAGGCACCGCTTATCCTGAGATGGGGACAGACACTGATGGCACAACTCTATGGGGAGCTGTATGAGGTCCGCTGTCGACAGCGAAATGGGATCAGCTATAGCTATCTGTTGCAGTGTTGGGGTTGGCAGCACATAGCAGTTGAGAGGCCAACCGGGTTACCATGGATGACTCGAGCGACGATGGAGGATAAGGAGATAGGTTATGCAGTTCTGTGGCGGCGGTCCGGAGAGCAGGGACAGAGTCGACGGTGGGCAGGTGTCGTAGGGCACTATGTCGATGCCTTCTCTCGGCTCACTCTAGGGGAGGTGGTTTGGCGCCCCTATCAGGACTGTCCAGCCTGGCCGAAGGCTGGAGAGTGGCTTCGATGGGTACGCAGGGAGCGGTGGTTGATTGGGCGACATGGGACCGAGCATGAGTTCTTCTCATATAGTCGGGTTACACGATAGTTTGGGGTGCGCCAGGGGTTGCCTGGTGAGCCCGTGGTCTATCGACGTCGAGGGGATGAGAGGACTCTAGATCGACCGGTCATCGCACCATTGGGCGAGGATTCGGATGCGATGATCGATGTCCCGGATGTGGATGACATCGGGACTACCGCTGAGTATGACTCGTGGTGGGTACTACGGCGATGGCGAGGAGAGGGGCCACTAGGAGGCGCGGAGGTGGCAGCGATGGGCGGGGAGGGTGCTGAGGTACTAGGGGATGATTGGGGAGCTCCTTTGGAGGATGCGGACATGGTTGAGGTGGAGGGTGAGGATGTAGATTTGGGGGCTCCGGATCAGCCGGAGATGCAGGACATGGCGGAGCAGTGGGAGCCAGAGCAGGTTGCTATTTTAGAGAGTCCCATGCCTCAGGCGGATGCAAAGGAGATGGAGTCTGGGGTACGTGCTGAGAATGCGTGGTTGGTGGAGCTACTACGGATACGAGATCAGGAGCTGGGGGATGCGCTGCGGGAGCTGGGGGATGCGCTATGGGAGAGGGATCTCCTACGGGCTCAACTAGTAGAGCGGGATAGGGTTTTGGCACAACGCGATGATGCAGTAGCTTACTACCATCGATGGGAGGCAGAGTGGTGCCGACACCGGATAGATTTGGAGAGGGAGGTCATCCGCCTCGGTGGGCGGCTACCTGAGCCGTCGGGAGGTGGATCTTCACGTCGGACGAGGGACAGTGGTACTGAGCAAGTCAGCATCATCTCATCGTAGGCGATTGGATGAGGGAGGCGACAGCAGGCATGATGTGGGGGCTAGCAGTAGCCGCCCTGAGGGGTCCCACAGGACCCACACCACGGGGGGTAGTTCCCGTCACACCGATCCTACGTGATCATGGTGGTCGACGCCTTAGGCTGGGTGGTTTTGTTATATGATTGCGGGGTCAGAGGACCAGTTTTGTAGCCTGCGGGCATTTTTTTTGACTATATATATATATATATATATATATACCGGCTTTATTGTGGTTATGCATATGTGATGATTTGATATTATGCATTATGGTTGATGAATATGGATGTATGCATGTTTATTTATTTTGATGGATGCATATGTTATGATGAATGCAAATGTTTTTGATTTATATGTGATATGCAAAATGAAATGGATGAATGGAATTTGTGATGGTTGGTTATGGCACCATAGACTGTTTAGCACTCTGTTATTTCATTTTTTTTAGGCGATTGTTGTGATGAATAACTTTGTATGTATACATGTGATTTTTTTTTTTTGTATTTTTTGATGGTATTGTAAGGATGAAAAGTAGCGCAGTTGGTTTAGAAATGTAGCTAAGGTTTTTTGAGACTCAGATGGTTTTAACTCACTAGCCACGACTGTACTTTATCTTACAAGACTTTTGGACAAGGTATGAATCGGACTTGTTTTTGACCAAGCTATTTCACATCCCTGTGTGTGTAATTGAGTTCATTTATGTGGTATTTGTCAGGATACCGCCAGTGCCAGGTGGGCTTTCAACCGAACCTGTACTGAGGATCACCTAATTAGCTCCACTAACTCCTTTGTTGTATTTAGTCAGATTAATCTGCGGTGTTATCCAGGATACCATAAGCTAGCTCATCCTCATGCAAACATTGGTCTGCACATACGCAAAGCGAATGTGACAGACATATCGTCATGCGGGTAGGATACCACCATTACCAGATAGGTTGTCAACCAAACCTGTAATGAGGATCACCTAGATGGTTTTCGAATGCTGAGAATTCCAAAGATTCAAGTTCAGGTTATTTATTGGCTGAATGATTTGGGAGACTTGCTCGTCTATATAGTGATGCAAATCACTGTTTATTTTTCTATTTATTTTTCTTTTTGAGCAAGGATTTTGAATAGTGGTGATAACCACTGTTACTTGATTTTGTATTTTGAGCGGTGTGAGTTTGAGCTTGTGAATGGCCTTGATCCTAGTGGCCTTGGGGATGACTACCCATCCTGGTTAGGGGCGGATAGTACGAATCCTTACGACGTTGGGAACCAAGGGGATGATGGAGATTATGAAGTAAGGGCATTGATCTTTTAGGCCTTGGGGATGACTACCTATCCTGATTAGGGGCGGATAGTACGAATCCTTACGACTTGGAGACCAAAGGTGAATGGAAAGGGTTAGGATGATGATTTGTTGGAATTTTGTTTGTGAATGGCGTTGATCCTTTTAGGTCTTGGGGATGACTACCCATCCTTGGCAGGGACGTGTAGTACGAATCCTTACAACTTTGGGAACCAACTATGATTGGGATTTGGTAGTGGTAAAACCACTATTTATTAAGGTGAATGGATAGGGAAGAGCTCGTCCTTTTATCAATTCTCAGCATTCTAGAACCATTCGCACAGGGGGATGAGCAAGATAACCGTTTCGCTTACGGTGACCTGGATTACTTGTGCAGGTTTCATCTTTCGTTCACACAACTTGGGAATTTTTATGTGTTTTAATTTGTGTTGGGATGCTACGTAACAAGGCGTATTTCAAGTGTAACTCTACCTTCGTAAAATCTGTCTGACTCGGTACATTACGTGACTAGAGATCAAAATGATGACTGAATTACGAAAACTCTTGATACATTAGAAGACCACTGACTCTTAGTGTGGTAAAAAGCGGTAAATGGCGTTTGTTTGTTTGTTTTATAAGATGGAACAATGTGGAACCAGATGGACTAGCAGAGCAATTACAGCCTATGGTGCCTTTGACCTGTACGACCACAAATATGCAATGTATGGATGTAATGCTTAATGCAGCTATGTATTTTTGTATTTTTGATGGATTGATTTTTGTGAATATGAAGATGAGATGCGAGAAGAGTTCTCTATTGATGAATTTGAGCATGCCTAGAAATGAGATGCAAATTTTTTTGTTATTTTTGATGATTTTTGAATTTTGACTTTTCTTATTTTTGACCAAGCGATTGTGGAAATCCTTGGAGCATTTTGGGGTTGACCAAGCGATTTATAGAGATCCTTGGAGCATTTTGGGATTTGACCAAGCGATTTATAGAGATCCTTGGAGCATTTTTGGGATTTGACCAAGCGATTATAGAATCCTTGGAGCATTTTTGGGATTTGACCAAGCGATTATAAGAATCCTTGGAGCATTTTTGGGATTTGACCAAGCGATTATAGAATCCTTGGAGCATTTTTGGGATTTGACCAAGCGATTATAGGAATCCTTGGAGCATTTTTGGGATTTGACCAAGCGATTATAGAATCCTTGGAGCATTTTTGGGATTTGACCAAGTGATTATAGAATCCTTGGAGCATTTTTGGGATTGACCAAGCGATTGCGAGAATCCTTGGAGCATTTTGGGATTGACCAAGCAATTGCGAGAATCCTTGGAGCATTTTTGGGATTGACCAAGCGATTGCAAGAATCCTTGGAGCATTTTTGGGATATGGCTCTCTTAGATATGGAATGGGCGCAAATGACTGATGTTCAAGGGTTCTGTTTCCTTGATTCCATCAAGAGAGGCTAGCCGGTACGTCTCGGGTCCTATTTTGCTATCAATGACATATGGACCTAACCAATTTGCCATGAACTTGTCCCTTAGGTGGGACGGCAAACTAGAATTCTATTGGTTTTCCTTCAAAACCAAATCACCAACCCGAAAGTCTCTCAGGTGAACTTTCATGTTGTAAGCTTTCTTAAGTCGCTCTTGATAAATATGTAAATGCTCGAGAGCATTAACGCATCGTTCATCAAGCAATGTAAGCTGGTCTAACCGGGCCTACCACGCAGCGTCATCATCGATGAACTCCTGCATTGATATGCACAGGGAAGGAATTTCCAACTCTAAAGGCATGACTGCCTCGGAGCCATACACGAGCGAAAATGGAGTGGCCCCAGTGGGCATCCGAATGCTAGTGCGATAGGCCCATAGGGCAAGTGGTATTTGGATGTGCCAATCCTTATGACTTCCTGTGACTGTATTTTTAAGGATGGCAACTAGCATTTTGTTTGACACCTCTACTTGCCCATTCGCCTGCGGATAATAGGGTGTCGAAAAACTGTGCTGAATTTTGTACTTTGTGGTCAAAGCATGCATGTCTTTGTTCTTGAATGGCGTCCCATTATCCGAGACTATTTTGGATGGAATACCAAAATGATATATGATGTTATGCAAAATGAACTCCATAATGCGGGGTCCTATCGTAGAGGTAAGCGAAACTACTTCCACCCACTTGGTAAAATACTCTGTGGCCGTTATGATAAATGTGTGACGGCCTGACGATGCAGGGGATATCTTTCCAATTAGATCGAAGCCCCACTACAAAAATAGCCAAGCAGATTGGACTATCTGTAAGGCCTGGGAAGGTACGTGCATCAAATTGGCATGATGTTGACACTTCACGCACTTATTGACATATGCGCAACAATCTCGCTCTAAAGATGGCAAATAATAGCCCATGCGAAGAATGCGCTTTACGATGGCCATACCATTGAAGTAGCCACCACATGTACCATCATGCGCTTGGGCGACTGCCCAAGTGGACTCTTGCTGGTCCAAGCAACAAAGGAGGATTCCTTCATAGCTATGACGATACAAAATGTCTCCTATCAAGACATACTTAGCCGCTTTCTACTTGAATGCTCATTTTGTGGCATGCGTCAATCCAAGTGGGAGATTACCTAGCTTGAGGTAGTCTCTAATGGGTAAATACTAGTCTTTTTGATCGAAAACCTCAACGGTATGAACAAAAAATCCCTCTTGAAGTTCATCCCTAGCAAACTTTGAGCGGGAAAGAACTTGTAAGAATAGCGTTGTATTGCTATTAATGGGAGTAGGGGAGAACAAGGACCCCCACTTGGCATGTTTCAGATGATCATGGATTTGAGAGAACTTATCCGAGGATGGTTCAATCTAGATCATGTGGATTCCTGGCATCAAGTCAGAGCTTGCACGCTCCATCACGGATTGCGATAAGGTTTTGACTTGAATGGTTGTCATATCACCGAAAAGGTCTTGCGGGATTAGTGACCCCAAGGAGGCCATTGTGTCCGTAAAATGATTCGATGATCGAGGGAGTGCCTCGATGTCATACCACTCAAGTTTTGCCAAGAATTTGTCCACAAGGGCTTTATAAGCCTACATAATTGGGCATTTGCATTGGAATACCCCTTTGACTTGATTGACAACTAACAGTGAATCACCAAAGATGTTCAGTCATTTGATGTTCATGGCGATTGCTGTCTGAAGACCTATGAGCAAGGATTCATACTCTGCATTATTGTTGGTGCATGGGAAATTTAATTTAAATGACAGGTGATGAGTGTCGTTTAATTCATCATTTGATCATTATTTATCAATCCGGGCAGGTGTCCTAAGGCTGTTTACGATAGTCAATTCAGGCAAGTGTAAGACACTCCATTCAGAAAATGGCTTTATTGGTAGAACAGTTAGTGTTTGCTGGGGGTTCTTCTGTCACTCTAAACCCTATAACTTGAAAGGAAACTAAATTATGCTTGCTAAAATAAAACTGTAGAAATGAAATGACAGTGAAAGAAACCTATTTACTCTTGCTGAATCTAAAAATGCACTCAAAAACTGAAGTAAAATTGCTGAAATGAAAGTTGCTGAAATTAGAATTGCAGAAAATAAACTTAACTATCTTGCAAAATAAAAGAACAGATCTAAAAATAAACTCAGAAATGAAAATGAAACTACAAACTCTAAAACTGGAAATAAATTCAGCAAAATAAGAAAATGCAGAAAAAAATGACAGGTTTCCTGTTATTCTGCTGCAGACATAATTGAACAAGAAAACCTGGTATAAACCTTCTTCTGCTCCTGGGAGTGGCCCTTGCTCCCTGGTTCAGAAGAAGGTGAAGAAGTAGCTCTGGTGTTCTACTTAATCACTCCTTTAATCATAAAGTGAAATTGACAAAAACTGCACTTTTTATTGATTTAAAAACATGCAGGAAAATTCTGCATATTATTGCTATAGAAATCTGATTTCACAATATTCAGAATTACACTAATTGCAATCCTAATTCTTCCTACATAGCTCAACCCAGATGGGAGCTAGTTATTTATATTAAAAATAGCTAAATCAGATGTGGAATGATTCAAATTCAGGCATTTTAGAAATGATGTTAAAACTGCAATCCTAAAATGCAGAATATGGTTACATATGAAATCTATTCATTGCACACTTGCTGGAGGTCTTCTGCATTGAAAAATATGCATAATATATTTACATAGCTATCCTTATCATTCTCCTGCAATTTGCTGTCTTTCCTGAGCTGTTCTGGTCAAAACTGTGCATTTCCTGTTATTCCGGAGCAGTCCTGTTATTCCGGAGCAGAATCCCTGTTATTTTTCAGAGCAGCGCCAGAATGACTGTTTCCAACACTTGTTTGCGGTTCTTTGGCCGAGCATTGGGTGGACCAGACTTGTAAATCTTTCAACAACCTGGTCACACGCTTTCCTAAGTTGAATTTGACCAAATCCCAAGCCATGCAAATCTGGCTGGAATTTGTCCAAGTCAAAACAGTCAAAAACAGTTTTGCACAGTTTGCAGTTTTGTCCTGTTTTAGTGCTATTTTCTGCATTTGACAACTTCAGAGAGCATATTATAAATGTTATAAATTCCACACGTGATTGTACTAACACATTTCACAACAAATCATTATTTATCAACAAAACTTATGCAGAAAATACAAAAAATTAGTAAAAACAGAATATTATGCTTCTAAACAGTCAAACATGTAAATAGTAGTAAATATTGCATTTCATAAGAAAAATTAACATTAAAACGTATCAAAAAGGTCTATTAAGGATGTCCAAAATAATAAAAAATGAGGCAATATTTGGCCTCATCAACAGGGGCATTGGAGTGCCCTACGGTGTGAAGAATACTATTCTTGTGCCACCACCTTGCTCACATTTAGAACCATCAAAGAATAGGGTTATGTCAGCCTGTGACTCAGGCTCATTAGAATCTGGCGATTCTGAGACATGGAAGACTCCATCATCAGGTAGTTCTATGACTAGAGGCTGATCGTCTTCAAGAGAAGCCTCCACTAGTTGATCGGATATGACATTTCCTTTGATAGATTTCTGTCCAATAAAATTTATGTCAAATTCTGTCAACAACATGATCCATTTCATCGTGTGACTACTATGATAAGTACGACTCATCATGTATCGCAATGGATTCTCCTTAGACACATCATACATAGTGTTGCTCAGCATGTAGTGGCATGGCTTTTTGGTAGCAAACACCACTGCCAAGCAGAGTTTCTCAATATATGCATAGTTAAGTTCATAACTGACCAAGGTGCGGCTAAGATAATAAGTAGCTTGTTCTTTGTGAAGTTCATTCTTCTAGGCTAGCATGGCACCCAATACCACCTCAGTAGCTGATATGTATAAGTAGAACGACACTCCTGGTCTAGGTGGTGCCAATACTAGCAGCGAAGCCAGGTATTATTTGATGTCATCAAAGGCTGACTGGCACTCGTCATCCCAGTGAAATGTAACCCCCTTGTGCAATAATTTGTTCATGGGTCGACACTTGTCAGATAGCTGCGCTATGAAGTGCTTAATCGATGTGACCTTTCCTTGCAAACTTCTGAGCTGCTTAATGGTAGTTGAGGGGACCATTTTAAGGATTGCCTTGACTTTCTTTGGGTCCACCTCGATGCCTAGCTTTGAGACTATGAAACCCAAGAGTTTTCTAGATGTGATGCCAAATATGCACTTCTTGGGATTTAGTCTAACTTTATGCTCCATGAGGTGATCGAGGATCTTTCTTAAGTCATCAATATGATTTGAGCACAAAAGAGACTTGGCTAACAAATCATCCATGTAATCTTCCAAATTTTTATGCATGTAGTCATGGAAGATGTAAGTCATGGCACATTGGTAGGTGGCACCAACATTTTTAAGGCCAAAAGGCATGACCTTATAACAAAATGTCCCCCAAGGCGTTGTGAATGTCGTTTTTAGTTGGTCTTCAAGATTGATACGAATATGATTGTATCCTGAGAAACCATCCATGAGGGAGAGTATTTCATGACCTGCTGTAGCGTCTACCAACGCATCGATGCTCGGCAAGGGGAAATCATCCTTAGGACTCACTTTGTTTAGATCTCAAAAATCAGTGCATATGCGAATCCTCCCGTTGGGATTTTTGACGGGCACCATGTTGGACAGCCATGGTGGATAATCCACACAGATGACAAACTATGCATCCAACAACTTTTGCAATTTGTCTTTGACCATCAAGGCCACTGTTGGGTGCATCTTACGTAGTTTTTGCTTAACTAGCTTGATTGTTGGATCAAGCATTAAATTATGCATGACTAGCTACGAATCTAGCCTCGACATGTCTCTGTATGACCATGCAAAAACCTCCTTCTTCTCTTTGAGAAGGGCAATGTAGTCGGCTTGCTCTTCAGGGGATAAGCTTACCCCCATCTTGATAATCTACGTTAGTCGTCTCCTCGACTGACATGTGGGATCCATCCTCCAACTGATGTGGAGTCGGGATCAAATGGATATCATTAGCTAAATTTAAATCTGCGTTGGGAACCTCGGGTTCCTCTTTAGCCTAAAAAATATCTTGAGTTGTCCTTGGGGTAAAATGAGGCATCTTATCAAAATGCTAGTACTCTGATGGTGAGAGAGGTGAATTGACACGATCCCAGTCGATGGCATCTGTGTCTAGATGCAATGACCATGCTGGATCGGTCGGATTGTGGATGGGTGCGGTCAAATCAATGGAGATCATGTGGATGGAATGAATTTGGTCTCCATTACCATGGGTATGATAACTCGAACATTCTGGATGCTCCCTATGCTCTGGATCTGGATCTAGGGGGACGAGCACGAACGGATCTGCCCTATGTGCTGATAGGAAGATAGGGTCTTCCCTCGACACTGATGTCATTATAGGGTCTCGGGGTGGACGGTGCTCATCGTAAACTTGGAGCCATGGATCCAACACTTGGTCCCACCCTACTGGGTCTATGTACCACTCATGCCCTGGCAGTATGCCCATCTATGCAAGTAAGTCATTAATCCCCAAGGGATGCCGTTGTTGCACTTGTTGCCTTTGTTGCATTTGTCGCATGTGGTTGAGATAGGCCATCTCAGTCTCATCTTTCGAATCACTGTCAAAGATCCAAAAATGTTCATTTTCTTCAACAACTACTTGCGACATTAAGGGTTCACCTTGTTATAGCAAATTAATCTGATCCCATTACGGTTGTTCCACTCTTGGTGGAGGGACCTGATTCTCTTGACACAACACTGGCTCAACTGGAACCTCTAAAGGGAATAGTTTCAAAAAGATCTCTAGACACCATTTATGCTCTCCTTAGGAGTTAGTGTCCGAAATTTCACCTCTCTCTAGCAAAGGAGAGGGATTATTGATGTTACCAAGGGTGGTTGTTGACCATGGGAGGTAATATCCCAATGTATATTCTGTATTTGGGTTGGCATAAGGATCTGATGCCAATCCACCCTTGTTGCCTATTCCTAGGCCTTGCATGTTTTCCACCAAGATGTCTAAGGGTAGGGGGTGGTTGAACCCTACTCCCGACTTATCATATGGCATTTGGTATCTTGGCTGGCAAAGGACACGCACCCCTTGCTCATACCTGCCTAGCCCGTATCCATGCCAATTGCATTGGCCGAGATATCTCAGAGTGAAGTTCGGGTTCGATAGATAATTGACATTTTTGACAAAAGGCTCTTCGTCCTTGTCCTTTTGCTTGCATGGTTCAACACCATGATCAAGGCCCCCATACACAAAATTAGTCTAGTTTGGTGGGTAACCTAAAGGAACAACTGTCCCTATGGGAAGGTGAGGTCTCCCCATGTCCTGCATGGATTCTAGCATGGGCATTGCCACAACATTCTGCACTAGATACTCCCCCAGGCCCGTACTGGCCATTTCAATAGTAATTGTTGACGATTGAGAGGGAGGAAATGGAAGGCCTTCCTGAGTCCATTCCATGTTGGGTGGATTAGGAGCCTCAGCTTCCATTGTGCTAGGTATTTCTTCTATTGAGACAGTTGATATCATTGGCAACACCTCTTCTAGGGGCTGAGCCTCTTCCAGGATCTGTTTTCCTTTGTACTTCTATTTAGCCATGATCGGTGGCATTGGTAGTGAAGGAGCAGATAATGAAGATTCACCTGGCTAGGATTTTGATGGATTAGTCACCAGTGGTGCTCGCAGCATTGGACCCTATTTAGATGGATTTAACTGGAAATCCAAGTGCATTGATGGGAGGGTCGATTGAGGCATTAATTGCATCGCATTGCAATATTTGAAGGGTTCTAAGTCCATCGAGACTACATGTACTTCTCCTTAAAATGCATACTTTAGACATTGGTGAGCTATCGAAGGGACACACTTCATGTCCCTGATCCATGGCCGCCCTAGCAATATGTTGTATGCCATCTCGCCTTCCAAAACATGGCACAATGTAGGTATCGTCTTTTGTCCTACCTGGATGGGCAGAACAATTGTGTCGACTGTCGAGCATATCGCATCGTTGAATGCTCACAGTGTGTATGTGGAAGCCATGATATGAGAGGCTGGCAGCTTCAGATGTTTTAATGCTGTAGTGGTAATGATGTTACTAGACGAGCCAGTATCTACCAACACTCTCTTGTACGGGATCCCATTGACCCGCGTGATAACGTGCAGGGGTGGATCTGCCATGTCATTCGATATTGTTTTAACCTCATCTTCTCTAAAGGTAATGACCAGCTCCGTACATCATTTTACATGTCCCACGAAGTTATTGAAGGAATTCGCTTCGTGAGGCTGCAACTCGATGGCTTTCAAAATTTCCATGAGAGCTTCCCTATGGGGTGCTGACTGTTGTATAAGCTCATAAATGGAAAGCCTAGCCGATGTGGTCCACAAACTCTGTGTGAGTTTGGTCCGTATCGTGACCTCGGGTCTAGGTGGAGGCAACTGCATAGGGCGTTGTTGAGGTTGCGACATTGTTGGAACTTCTCTTGTAGCTGCCTCGGGGGCAACTCCTGGGTACTTTTTGTTCCTGGTCACTATGCTGATCATTCCCACAAATCCTTGCATGGGAAGATTTTGTCGCACCTCATTGACCTGAAGAGGTTTTGCTTGTGCCTCATGGGTAGGCAAAGGGTCCTTGAAAACCCCCATCTGTTGATTATTTGGCGCTATGGGGTTGTCCACTACCAATGTTTTATTATCGATCAAATCTTGTATTAATCCCTTGAATTTCCAACATCCATTCAGGTCATGTCCCCTTCGCCTATGGAACCTACAATATAAATCCTCTCTGTATCCCTTAGGCTTGGGAGCGTTAGGATCTATGGTTTGGATTTCTAGAAGGGTGATTAAATTTGTCGCTGACAAGCGGTCAAATAGGGAGTCCCTAGACTCCGTATAAGGGGTGAATTGTCGCCTAGGGCGACGCTGCTGATTTTGCTCCTGTTTTTTATTTTCTCTTTCATAATTAGGAGGCACTGCCTGATAATTAGCCTTTTGAGGCTGTATTTCTTGCACAGGCTTGGGGACATTTATCGCAACTTGATTAACCTAGCGGGTTTTGGTTGCGTAGTCCCGGTCTTAGTGTTTTTGTTCCACTCTTTCTTTTTAGGCTTGGCGATTTTGCCTTCCTATATTTTGATCTCTTCTATAACTCTGGCTTGCGCCAAAGCTTCTTCTAGGCTGGCGTATTGTTGTAGCTACAATAGCCTAGAGATCGATCTCAGACAACTCCGTGAAAACATTTGTGTGAGGTCAGACATAGGGGGAAGGTAGGGTAGCTTAGAAAGCAGAGCCCTCCATCGATTCCCATACGCCGCCATTGTCTCTTCCTCATATTGCTTGAGGCTGGCCAGATCACTCAGTGATGCCTTCTTCTTGGTGTTGAAGGCAAAGCATTCAAGGAATGCATCTACTAATTGATCCAAGTTATTTATGCTGTGCTTCGACAACTATGTGAACCAATCCGAGGTAGGACCTATGAATGTGGTTATGAATGTCCTTAGCAACAGTGCATCATTATCCTGAATGCCAAAGCATTGGCTCAGGAATCTTGTCACATGCTCTTGGGCATCCTCTTCACCCTTAAAGACTACCAACTGAGGCAACTTGAAATGTTTGGGGTAAAGAGGTGTGGGCACTGACGGATGCACTGGATGACTACGGAGTTGACGTAACATGGGCTTTTGATGCCCAGAAGCTTTTGTCTCCACAGACTCCAAACGCTCTAATAGCACTTTGTATGCATCGGAAGATTTAATCTCTTCCTCTTTTGTTTGCTCCCGTTGTGAGTGGTGGGAGACTGGAGGCCTATGGGGGGGTGGCCGAATGGCCGCCCTCCCGCCTTGATAGGGCATTTTGGCCCATTCTATTTTTGGTTCATACTCCTCATAAACTTCTTGAGGAGTCTCTGGGTGAGACCTATGACCCTGAGCGAGTCCCCGCTGAGGGTACCCATCATTGTTTCGGGGAGTGGCCTCCCTCTCAGGTCTACGAGGTCTCGGAGGTAAAGCTTGACGAGGTCGCGGAGACCTATCCTACACCAAGGGATTATGCCTCTCATATTGTTCTACTTTTTGGGTGTGAGGGGTTGGCACCCTCTCAGGTAGTTTATAATGCAGCTCATCCACTTCGCGCTGCATGCGCTCTTTATTAAGGTGGTATAAGTGCTCTAACTCCTGATGACCTTGCTCAAGCCGTGTGATTCGGGCTTGGCGGGCGGCATGTCTGGCAACTGCCAGGTCAATTTGGTCCACCATATTTTGCTCAAGAGGCTTGAATGTTTCTCCTATGTATTTGCCTCGGTCTTGATGATCCAAGATTTCAATGGGTCGCTTCCCTCTGTCGAGGTCGGTGGCATTTACTTGAGGCTCTGGCCTCGATGTGTGACCATGATATCTAGCAGGTGCAAAAATGCAAGGCTCCCACGCTATATGTTGTTCTCGAGGAATGCGATGGTCTTCCTCGTACTCCCTTTCATGGGTGTGAAAGGGGCGGGCGGAGTTAGCTCGCCCTGTGTGGAGAGCCCTGCGCTCTGGGTTTTGTCTTTCAGTTCTAATGGGAGGCAAAGGAGAGATGCCATATTCATGTTGTCTCTCCTCATGGACACTGTGCCTCTCTAGCACTTCATCGCGCTGTAGCCACTCATATCTAGCCTCTAAAGGCGGTCTTCTATTTACGTTGAGTGCTACATGTAAAGCTTCTTCCCGAAAGGGGCTATGTTGAATGGGCGTATCCCCCAGAGGGGTGTCCCTATAATTCCATCTTGATGTGGCCTGATGTGGACTCTCTTGTAGGCCAGACCGCCAAGGCGGTATGGCCAAGTCCTCAGGGCTAAAGCGAAGGCGACCAACACCCGCTCTTTGTACACCTTCCGCAGCATTTGCCCTTGATTGGGCTTGGCTACGGGTGTACACCATTGTGGTGCTCTTCTACTAGCTAAGAAGATTTTTATCTTTTTGTTTATGATTTTTGATTTTTTTTTTTGTTACACTAAGCAGAAATGAACACACACATACACAAACGGTGATTATCTCTTTTAAAGATTAATGGTGTGTCCTAGACTAGTTTTAGTGCATTTTGATGATTTTGTTTTGTTTTTGAAAGTTTTGAAGAACGTTTAAATGCAGAATGTTGGCTCATATGACTCCCATAAATGGTCGCCCCTTCAATATACCATTGTCGGACCGATATACCAACCTCTCTATATACCCGCCCTTACGAGAGGGAAACTATAGGTACGTGAGAGCAGATGGTACATGGAACATAGGTGGTATGGAAGGGGGATTGTCCTGTTAATGACACCTACCATAGAAGACTTATCCTCGTGTGCTGGGAATCACCCCAGTGACACTCGGTCAGCTTTCATCAGGATTTATGCCTAACAACAGTGACAATCGGGGAAATGGATGCAAAAATCAAGCCAAGGTGGTGATGAACCCACCGTTGGTCTTGATCAAGGGCTAGGGTCTTACGACCAACTCCTTGGTTTAAAGATACCACGTGATGTGTGTGTGGTTTATTTTAATTAAAATTGAAACAAGCAGAAGCAACTACTTTCCTTAAGAAGGCAAAATTTGAAAGAACACAGAAACAAAAAACAAAAAATAACAGGAACAGTTTTAAAACCCTTACCTTACTCTGCCTAAACCTGCTGTTTTTGATCTTCGGCTCTAAAAATTTATAGACAAAAATTCGTCCCTCTGTGAGATGAATTACAGAACAAAATTCGTCCCTGTCTGAGATGAATTGGAATTCGTCTCAGGGTCAGACGAATTATAGTAAAGTAATCGCCACAGGCAAAGACGAATTACAGTCGAAGTTCGACAAAGGTACCTATAAGCACAAATAATAATTTTTGATCAGTTTATCGATCTTCAAAAACCAGGGGACAGAGTCCCACCGTGATCGCCACTGAAAGCACGAGATTCCGGAAGATTTGAAAAAGAAAACTATTGCGATGCATTCAAAATCAAAACTAACGCTTAAGTCCTAAAATGTGAAGTGCATGAAATAAAGAAAAGAGATGAATTGAAAACGAAAGAACAGAAGTATAGAAAGCATAGCCCTTTTTATTTAATTCTCTTAACCTCGGTTACAAAGACGTCTCCTCCCTTTTTAGGGGCTAGGAGCGTTAACATGTTTTCGGTTACAATCATGACTAGTGATCTTCTTTCTACGTGCCCACATTTGAAATGGGCGGGCCAAAGTGTTGCCGTCATTGGTGTTGATGAATCCTTGATTCTTGCTACTCCTCCTACGTTCAAAGAAACAACAAAGGCGTTAGTAGCACCTGCTGCAAATATGAAACGTTTGTTCTCTAAAATTAATGAAAGATGCATGCAAAAGATTAGCTAAACCGGTGAATGAAATGAATCCAAATGACCTGCAAATTTGACAGAGACCAAAAAACATTACCAGAGGGCCACTGCCATTGAAATAGTCGACCAATTCACTTTCAACTATAATTCGTCCCTGGGCAGGACGAATTCGACTGTAATTCGTCCTCGGGTAGGACGAATTCGACTGTGATGAAAAGCCGAAGTGATGCCATCCAAATGTCACGTCTCGGGATCTCCAAAACACCTGCAAACATGGGGGTTAGCTAATTGGGGGCATTTTGGGATGACCCAGATGGTCGGTTTTCCCCAATTTGGCCTCCATCACCAGGAATTTGACGTCGCTACCTGCAAGTTAGTGGGACAACAAAAGCGATGAGAACATGATGAAATATGATTAAAACATTATGAAATCGAATACATAAACTATCTAGTCAGCATAGAATGAAATGAGAGATGAAAAAATGATAGAAAAATGCATTAGAATGAAACTTAAAAGGTGTGGGGCGCCCGAGTGGGCCGCCCACCATTGGAACTTGATTTCGGCACCAATCCACTAGGGATGGGCCCAAAATATCTTAGAATGGGTTGTCGGCAAATTGGTGGATTAAGGTGGTCAAATGTTGGGTTTTTGGGTCCGAATTCACACTTCCAATAGCCACCCAATAACCTCTCTTGCGAAAGAGATCAAGGATGTGGAAGATGTAAATCAAAATGGTAAAGGCATGGTATCAATTTGGCAGCACTTCGTTGCTTGAAAATGCCTCCAACTTGTCTTTTTTGGGTGGGAAAGTCCACCATTTTATAGACCCAAGGGGTCTCTTTGGAGGGGCATGCAGGGGTGCCATGTGGTGGCCATGCCTTCCCAAGAGGGAGGAGACTCCTCCCTGACTTGGGCTTCCATGACTGCCCTTGTGACAGTCTTCCAATGGCCAATCTACCCACCTACACGTGCATGCATGGCAGGAGGCAATAAATGACTGTCTTCGGCTGCCACTTGGTGGCATTCTTCTTTTTGCTCGTTAAACCTAGAATTCATCCTAACCAAAGACGAATTTAGAATTCATCCCTGGGTGAGACGGATCCCAGTTTGAATTCATCCCTGGGTGAGACGAATATTGAGCAAAGTGCCTGAATGTGCCAAATTGCCTTTTGACCTTACAAAATTGCTATAAAAGTGGTTAGGACCACTGTTTAACCTCTGAGGGCTGCCCTGGGGGCTGTGTGTGTCAAAGCGATCAATTTTTGCAGTCACATAATCGGATTGGTGTTGTTTTGGTGTCTACAGAGTCAAAAGGACTTGATTAGGGTTTCCTTATTGAGTGTGTTGAGTTAATGCTTCAAGGTTTTATGAAATAAAGAGTTATTGTTAAAACCTTGTCTTATAAGCATTGTTGTTGAAGCCATTGGTTGAGTAAAGAACTTGAACTAGGGTTTGAAAAGAACACGAGTATCGTTGTTATGTGAGAGTGGTTGATAAGCATTGTTGGAAATATTTTATGTAAAGGATCATATTCTTAAACTAGGATTTGTGAGCAAGGATTGTTTCATTGAGTGATTGGTTGAGTAGAGTTGGTTGAGCCTAGTCAAGTGGATGTGTGAAGTGATTTTTCAAGTTCCATAAAGTAAACTATTCTATATTCTGAATTGATTTGAGAAAGTGATTGAGTATTATGATGAGTATAGAGCATATTGAGTCTCTAAAAATTCTATTTATGTTTCTATGATATTGGAAAAGTTCTAGTGTGGAGTTGTTGAGCATATTTAAGGTAAGTATTTGAGAAGACTTGTGGATAGATTTAAGAAAAGAGATTGAGTACAAGTTTGAGGACAAATTTTGGTATAGATTTGAGGACAGGCTTGTGCCAGACCAGAGATAGATATTGATGACATAATTATGCTAGACCAAGGGACTATATTTAGTATAGATTTGAAACAGAGCTTTGGAGGTGATAGAGTTGAGGACAAAGATCTCTAGTTAGAGTAGGGAGGACATGTGTCTTCTATGGATAGAGTTCCATTTGCTAAGGGTAGTTGAGGTAGATGTCTTCTAGAGTATCACCAGCTAGAGTAGAGATAGGAGAGGTGGTGTCTCATGTATATGGAGATCCACTAACTTAATCAAGGGGATTAGTATCTCCTTTGGAGAAATGTCCATAAACATTGTTGGGAAAGGATTCCCAAGAGAATTTATTTGAGAAAAAATTACAAGAAATATTTTATCCGTGGAGTAGCCCACATTGGGTGAACCACATAAAATCATGCCTTCCATGTGCAATGCTTTGTGTGATGTTTACTACTTTAATATTGTTGATGCTATTATATGTATTAAAAAGCAAAAAGTTTTTTCTTATATTGTTCACTCCCCATCTCAGTATAATTACATGTTCTTCATGATGAAGAAAACATTACATAATATCTACTTCATGTGGATGAGTTTTTGAACTTCATGCAAGGACTTGGGCTTGAAGTTTAAGAACCTAATGTATGTGATAAGATTCTACGGTCACTCCCAAAAAGGTTTAGCAAAAATATTTCAGCAATATAAGAGTCAAAATATATTGATCTTTTGACAAGGGATTCATTACATGGCATTATCACAATATTTGAGATAAGAAAAAAAGAGGAACCTATTCCCCACAAAGAAGCAACATTTAAATCCACTAAGAATACTAAGGGTAAAAATTTAGACTCAATCAATGATTTATCCAGTGATGAAGAAGCAAGTTATGGTAGAAGTAACAAGGACTCAAGAAAGTATAAAGGTAAGAAATCAGTTAGATGTTTTAAGTGTGGAAAATATGGTCACTATGCATTTGATTGTCCAAAAGCTTAAAATAGCAGTGGTGATGATAAATAGGATCATAAGAACAAGGATGTAGGAAAGCACAAGTACCAAAATAAGATCAGGGATGGACAAAGTACACAAGGAAAGAAGTTTTTCCAAAGGTATAAGAAAAGTTTCTATGCAAACAAGGCAGGTAAGAGCTCAAGTGATAGTGATTATAGTTCCTCAACTAATGATAAATATGAAGTTCTATTTCTGGAAAAATAAAAGGAAGCGGTTAAGAAAAGGTCACCAATAATCCTCAAGTGTTTTATATGTGGTAACTTTCATCATCTTGAAGATAGTTGTACAAGGAATGGATTCAGTTTGAGTGATGATGAATATAAATATACACTTGAAGGACAAAAAGAGAATCTACTCTTGCCATTAGAAGAAGAAGGCGGTGATCCTATAGAAGATGAGTCAAAAAAAGAATGAAAATGTTTTCAAAGGCAAACCAATGGAGGAAGAATAAGAGAAAGGAGAAGTTGATCTTGAGAGTGATTTTATTCATGCCCTTGATGCATTAAGGGAGGTAAGAAATAAAAACTCAAAACTCATGCTTAAATTCCAAGAATATGATGAAGATTAAGGAAAGCTTAGAGAGGATCTAACCAAATCAATAGCTAAGACAATAAGATTCAAACAGAATTTAGAAGTAAAGGTTTTATAATGTGAAAGGTTAGAACATGAGGTATATCTACTAAGGAAAGAAGTAAAATATTCTAAGGACAAGTTACATAGGTTTGGAAGAAGCTCAAAGAACTTGGATAATATTATCAAAGTACAAATATCTTCATCAAATAAAATAGGACTTGGTTTTAAACAAGTACAAAAGAAACTAGGAGATTCATTCTCATGTTCTAAATAAGAAAAAACTTTAGAAGAAGAGAGTGTAATAAAAAATGAGACTTATGAGGATGTGTTGGACAACAGAAAGTTCAAAAAGGAATGGAACAATGCACAAATGAGGAACAAATTGAACATGAACAAACATAGGGTAAAAGAAAATAAAATACCAATGGGGTCTAGGCAAGGTAGTTTCAATGGATGATTATTCTCATGTCATAGGTTTGGGCACAAGGCTACACAGTGCAGGACACATGAAAGATAGGAATATGGAAGTTTCAAAAATAGGCAACTTTTTCAAGGGTATTGCTACTCTTGTAATTAGTTTGGTCACAAGGTAGTAAATTGTAGGGTTCATGACAGGAATGGATATGGCTTCACCAGGAGAAACCCTAAGATATTTATACATTTAAGGAATAAAAATATTAAGTCTTATAAGTGCAATAATGATGGGCATACAACAAAGTGGTGTAAAGCAGAAATTCTAGAGATAAGTAGAACATGAATAGTCAAAGAAATCAGAAGAATCAGTTGAGGAAGAAAGTGGACAAATGTAAAGATCAGTGTATGATGGGAGTATAAATACTCCAACCCCATAATAAATCACCTCAAGAGGAGGTGGGCGAGGGGCTAAGCTAAGAATATCATTCTTAGCCCTAAGCCCCAAACGTGACCCTTTGCCATTGATGACAAAGGGGAAGAGATTTGAGTTAGGGGGAGAGCATTCAATCAAGGGGAGCAGTTTCTCAAGGAAAGCAACTTTTAAAAAAGAAAAAAGAATGGTATAAATAAAGGGGTTGCCATCAATGATAAAGGGAGAGATTCTTGGAAATTTTGAGTAGTTTTGTTGTCATTGATGTCAAAATAATATTGGTTTAATATCATCATCATTAAGGACATCAAGTGGTTTTTCCAAAAGCAATAATGTCTTTGAAATGCATAGGATATAATATCTATTTTTAATATTATATGCCTAAACAGGGCTCAAAGGATGAAGACCCGAGAAAGGAGAAGCAAGTTTAAATTAAATAATAATATTTTATTATTATATTATTTTGGGCCAAATAACAAGGTGAAGAAAAATGAAGTCCAAATTGAAAATACCCATGAGAAATTTTCAAAGGTTTAATTTAAATTAAAATATGTTAATCCTTGATTAAAATTTTAATTTAAATTAATACAGGAAGCAAAGGTTTTTAAATTTAATATTTAAAAATTAAATTCAAATTTTTAAATTCAAGAAAGGACTGCCATGACAAATAAAACATGAATGTGTATTTATATAAGAAATTATTTCCATTTCCTAAGTCCTTCATCACACCTTCAAATGTGATAAAGAAAATATCGAGCTTTGTGTTTAATATGAAGATAATTTGCAATTCCAAAGTGCTCAGAGGAAAACAAGGCAATATATACCGTGTAGTGGTTCGAATTCCCACCGATGGTGGTAGCATATATGGCAATTGGGAGAGTGTTAATGTTTACATGGAGGAGATCGTGGTTCAATCCACGTAATCAATGTTTTGGAGGAAGCACCTTTTGTTTGGATTGCTCGGCATTTTTGTGTGGCAATTATTTATTGGACAACATGTACCGTGTGTTTCATGTGGATGCATAGCCCACTTGGTGGCCTAACTTGGAGCTAGGGTATTAGGAGTGCAAAGGTCATGTGGACGAATCCACCGAAATTTTCTTTTGTGGGCAGAACAAAAAAAAGGTATGCCATTTGATTTTATTTGATGTTGTAAATTGAGTGCTTTGATATTATCGTGAATGTTAAGTGCTTAGGGAAGTTATGAGTTAAAGAAAAATTAAAATATTTTATTTTGATTTTTGGTGATTGAAATTTATAAGGTGTGGAGATTGTAAGGTGTATAAGGGTGTTTGTTATGCATGTTATTTTAATGAAATTGTTGAGTTGAATATTGTGAGTTTGAATATTATATGGTGTGCATGGAAAATTGTTAAGTGTTGTGTTATGGTGAAATTATTGATTTAAATATTGTGATTTTGGAGATTATAAGGTGTACAAAAGGATTTCTTATTTTGTATGAAAAATAATCTTTGAGAAAATTATTTTTTGGAGATATTCAGATAGGTTGTGGTAACCTAACCCTATTTTTGGTAAGGAAAAATTTGATTGTGGTTAAGACAAGTTTTGAAGATATATCTCCATCAAATTAAAATATTTGAGAGACTTATTGAGCATCTTGGGTAAGTCTTGGTGAAGACTTGTTGAGTAGATTGGACAAGTTCTAGTGAGGACTTGTTGAGAAAAATTAAGGTAAGTCTTTGAGCATACCTGCCAAGCATATTGGACAAGTTATAGTGAGGACTTGTTGAGCATATTTGAGGCAAGTCTTGGTGAATACTTGAGAGTAGTGAGAGCAAGTTCTAGAGAGGACTTGTGGATAGATCTGAGGAAAATCTTTGAGAAGACTTGTGAGCATATTTGATTGATTGATTTGTTCAAACCTTGAGTTAAGGTTTGGGACAGATCTAGAAGATTTGATTTGTGATTGAGTCAAGCTTTGTGTTAAGGCTTGAGGATATATTTGAGGACAAAGTTTGGTGCATATTTGAGGATGGGTTTGTGCTAGACCAGAGATAGAGATTGAGCAGATTTTTGCTAGACCGAAGGAGTGTATTTAGTGTAGATCATATATAGATATTGAGTAGATTTGTGCTAGACTAAAGGAATATGTTTAGTGCAGATCAGAGATAGAGATTGAGCAAATTTGTGCTAGATCAAAGGACTATATTTAGTGAAAATTAAAGACATACATTGAGAAAATTTGTGCAAGATCAAAGGACCATGTTTAGTGTATATTTGATATAGAGCTAAGAGTAATATTTGGAGGTGACATAGTATAGAGGACAATAATCTCTAGTGGATAGAGGTCCATTAGCTAGGCTAGTGAAGATATGTCTTCTGATTGAGGGTAGGATTATTCACTAGATAGAGATCCATAAGCCAGTGCAGTTGAGGTAGCAGTTCTTCTAGATGATCACCAACCAAAGGAAAGGAGAAGGAGTTCTTAAGTGGATAAATATCCAAAAAATTGATTAGGGGATTGGTGTCTCCTTTGGACAATGGTCCATAAGCATTGTAATAGGGAAAGGTTTCCAAAGATATTTGTTAAGAAAATGTTAGTTAAATATTTTCTCCATCAAGTAGCCCACATTGGGTGAACCACATTAAATTGGTGTCTCTATTGTGTATGGTCATTTATGCATTGATTTGATTATTGTTGTTGATATTACCATTTATATATTACATAATATTCATTGGAAAAGAAAAGTAAAAGGTGATCTTATACCGTTCACACCCCCTCTTAGTAAAATATTCTATTATTCAATTGGTATCAGAGTGGGTTCCTTCGAAAGAGTTTAAAAGCTTTAAGGAAAATATTACAAGAACACAGATGTATTCTCAGAATGGATCTTCAGGAAATTCAACACCATTTTTCTATGGGAACAATTATATACTTTCGAGTACAAGGATGAAGTTTCATCTAATGGCACTTGGAAAAGAAATATGGGAATCGATTTAAAATGGATACACACTAGAAGCAAATCCATCTATAGATAAATATGGTAAGCTTCTACATCATTACAATTCAAAAGCAATGAATGCAATTCAAAAGGGCTTACATGAAACAAAGTTTATAAAGATTATGTATTTTAAATCAACAAAGAAAATTTTGGATAAGTTGCAATGCATATATGAAGGAGATAAAAATGTCAAAAGGGCAAAGTTGCAAAACTTCAAGAGAGCATTTGAAGACCTAAAAATGAAGGATGAAGAAAATATTATGGAAAATTTACTTCGTGTGGATGAGATGTTTAACTCTATGGAAGGAATTGTGCTTGAAGTTCAAGAACCTGATGTATGTGATAAGATTATAATGTCACTTACAAAAATATTTAGTGAAATTTTTTTAGAAATATAAGAGTTGAAAGATATTGATATTTTGACAAGGGATGAATTACATATCATTCTCATAGTATTTGAGATATGAACAAAAGAGGAACCTATTCCCTAGAAAGAAGCAACATTTAAAGCCACTAAGAATACTAAGGGTAAGAATTCAGTTTCAAGCAATGAGTTATCCAATGATGAAAAATCAAATTATGGTAGAAGGAACAAGGACTCAAGAAAGTATAAAGGTACGAAAATAGTTAAATGTTTTAATTGTGGTAAATATGGTCACTATGCATCTGATTATCCAAAATATGGAAATAGTAGTGGTGATGAGAAACATGATCATAAGAACAAGGATACGGGAAATCACAAGTACCAAAATAAAAATAGATATGGAAAAAGGACACAAGGAAAGAAAATTTTTCAAATGCATAAGAAGAGTTCCTATGCAAACATGGTAGGTAAGAGCTCACGTGATAGTGATTATAGTTCCTTAGATAATGATAAATATGAAGTTCTATTTCTGGAAAAATAAAATGAAGTGGTTAAGAAAAGGTCACCAATAATCCTCAAGTGTTTTAGATGTGGTAACTTTGGTCATATTGAATATAGTTTTAGAAGGAATGGATTCAGTTTCAATGATTATGAATATGAAGATATACTTGAAGGACCATAAGAGAATATACTCTTGGCATTAAAAGAAGGAGGTGATCCTATAGAATACAAGTCAAAAAAGAATGAAAATTTTTTCCAAGGCAAAAAAATAGAGGAAGAATAAAAGAAAGGATAAGTTGATCTTGAGGGTGAGCTTATTCATGCCCTTGATGCATTAAGCGAGGTAAGAAGGCAAAAATCAAAACTCAATATTAAATTAAAATAATGTGATTAAGAGAAATGAAAGGTTATAGATGATCTAACCAACTCAATAGCTAAGACAAGAAGATTCAAAGAGAAGATAGAAACAAAGGTTTTAAAATGTGAAAGGTTAGAACATGAGGTAGTTCTACTAATAAAATAAGTAAAAAAATATAAGGACATGTTACATAGGTTTGGAAGAATCTCAAAGAACCTGGTTAATATAATCAAAGTACAGAGATCTTTGTCAAACAAAATAGGACTTGGTTTTTAAAAGGTACAAATGAAAAAAGGAGAGGAGTCAATCTCAAGTTCTAAATAAGAAGAAACTTGAAAAGAAGGGAGTGTAAGGAAAAGTGAGACTTTTGAGGATGAGTTGGACAACAGAAAGTTCAATAAGGAAAGGAACAATGCACAAATGAGGAACAAATGGAATATGAACCAACATAGGGTAAAATAAACTAAAATACCAATTGGGTTTAGGAAAGGTAGTTTCAATGGACGATGCTTCTCATGTCACAATATTGGGCACAAGGCTACACGGTGTAGGACACACGAAATACAAGAATATGGAAGTTTTACAAATAGGCAACTTTTTTAAGGGTATTGCTACTCTTGTAATCAGTTTGGTCACAAGGCAATAAATTGTAGGGTTCATGATAGGAATGGATATGGCTTCACCAGGAGAAACCCTAACACATTTGCACCTTTAAGGAATAACAACATTAAATATTATAAGGGCAATAATTATGGGCATACAACAAAGTGGTGTAGAGCAAAAATTCTAGAGATAAGCAAGAACAGGAATAGTCAGAGGAATCAGAAGAATCAGTTGAGGAAGAAAGTGGAAAAAGGTAAATATCAATGTCTGTTGGGAGTAGAAATAATCCCACCCCAAAATTAATTACCTTAGGAGGAAGTGTGGGAGGGGGTAAGAATATCATTCTTAGCCCTAAGACCCAAATGTGACCCTTTTCCATTGATGACAAAGGGGAAGAGATTTGAGTTAGGGAGAGAGCATTCGTTCATGGGGGAGCGGTTTCTCAAGGAAAGCAACTTTTGAAAAAGAAAAAGTAATGGTAAAAATAAAGGGGTTGCCATAAATGACAAAGGGGGAGATTGTTGGAAATTTTGAGTAGTTTTGTTGTCATTGAATTCAAAAGAATATTGGTTTAATGTCATCGTCATTGAGGACATAAAGTGGTTTTTCCAAAAGCAAGAAGGTATTGGAAAGGAATAGGATATAATATTTATTTTTAATATTATATGCCTAAAAAAGGCCCAAGGATGAAAACCTGAGAAAAGAGAAGAATGTTTAAATTAAATAATAATATTTTATTATTATATTATTTTGGGCCAAATAACAAGGTGAAGAAAAATGAAGTCTAAACTAAAAAGACCCATGAGCAATTTTCAAAGGTTTAATTTAAATTAAAATATTTTAATCTTTGATTAAAATTTTAATTTAAATTAATAAAGGAGGCAAAGGTTTTTAAATATAATATTTAAAAATTAAATTTGAATTTTTAAATTCGAAAAAGGGACAACTTGAGAAATCAAAATATGAATGTGTATTTATATAGGAAATTATTTCCATTTCCTAAGTCCTTCATCACACCTTCGAATGCAAGAAAGAGAATATCGAGTGTTGTGTTTAAGAAGAAGATAATTTGCAATTCCAAAGTGCTTGGAGGGAAACGAGGCAACATAGGTCATGTAGTGGTTTGAATTCCCACCGATGATGGTAGCATAGATGGCAGTTGGGAGAGTGTTAAGGTTTTTGTGGAGGAGATCGCGGTTAGATCCATGTGATCGACATTTTGGAGGAAGCACCTTTTGTTTGTATTACTCGGTATTTTTCAATGGTAGGTTTTTATGGGATAGCATGCACCATGTGTTTCATGTGGGTGCACAACCCACTTGGTGGCATAGCATGGAGATAGGGTGTTGGGAGTGCAAAGGTCACGTGGATGAATCCATCGAAGTTTTCTTTTGTAGGAAGAACAAACAAAAGGTATGTCATTTGATTTTATTTGGTGTTGGAAATTGAGTGCTTTGAGATTATCATGAATTTTAAGTACTTAGGGGAGTTATAAGGTAAAGAAAAATTAAAATATTTTATTTTTAATTTTTGTGATTGAAATTTATAAGGTGTGGAGATTATAAGGTGTATAAGGGAGTTTGTTATGCATGTTGTTTTAATGAAATTGTTGAGTTAGATATTGTGAGTTTGGAGATTATAAGGTGTATAAGGGAGTTTGCTATGCATGTTGTTTTAATGAAATTGTTGAGTTGAATATTGTGAGTTTAAATATTATAAGGTGTGCATGGAAAATTGTTAAGTGTTGTGTTATGGTGAAATTATTGAGTTGAATATTGTGAGTTTGGAGATTATAAGGTGTAAAAATGATTTGTTATTTTGTATGAAAAATAATCTTTGAGAAAATTATTTTGTGGATATCTTGAGATAGGTTGTGGTAACCTAACCCTAGTGTTGGTAAATAAAAATTTGATTGTCCTTAGGATAGGTTTTGAAGACATATTTCCATAAAAATAAAATATTTGAGAAATAATTATTGAGCAGATTGGGTAAGTCTTGGTGATGACTTGTTGAGTAGATTGGAAAAGTTCTAGTGAGGACTTGTTGAGAAAAATTGAGGCAAGTATTTGAGTAGACCTGTTGAGAATATTGGACAAGTTCTTGTGAGGACTTGTTGAGAGTATTTGATAAAATTCTTGTTGAAGAATGGAGAGTAGTGAGAGCAAGTTCTAGAGAGGACTTGTGGACAGATCTAAGGCAAGTCTTTGAGAAGACTTGTGAGTAGAGTTGATTGATTGATTTGTTCAAACCTTGAGTTAAGGTTTGGGGTAGATCTAGGACAGTTAATTTGTGATTGATTCAAGCTCTGTGTTAAGGCTTGAGGATAGATTTGAGGATATATTTTGATGTAGATTTAAGGATAGGTTTGTGCTAGACGAGATATAGATATTGATCAATTTTTTTCTAGGCCCAAGGACTGTGTTTAGTTCATATTAGAGATAGATATTGAGCATATTTGTGCTAGAATGAAGGACTATGTTTAGTGTAGATTGGAAATAGAGATTGAACAAATTTTTGCTAGACCAAAGGACTATGTTTAGTGCAGGTCAGAGATAAACATTGAGTAAATTTATGCTATACCAAAGGACCATGTTTAGTGTAGATTTGACACAGAGTTGAGAGAAAGCTTTAGAGGTGATATATTATAGAGGACAATAGCCTCCAGTGGATAGAATTCCATTATCCAAGTTAGTGAATATAGGTATTCGTAGTGAGGGCAGAAGTCTTCAGTGGATAGAGATCCATAAGCCAATGTAGTGGAGGCAGTATTTTTTCTAGAAGATCACCAACCAAAGTAGAGGAGAAGGAGTTCTCTTGTGGATAAAGATCCATGAACTTGATTAGGGTATTGGTGTCTCCTTTGGACACATTTCCATAAATATTATAATAGGGAAAGGTTTCCCAAGATATTTATTGAGAAAATTTTAGTGAAATATTTTCTCTATGGAGTAGTCCACATTGGGTGAACCACATTAAATTGGTGTCTCTATTATGTATGGTGATTTTTGCATTGCTTTGATTACTGTTGTTGATATTGCCATTGATATATTACATAATATTTATTGGAAAAGAAAAGTAAAAAGTGGTCTTATGTTGTTCATGCCCCCTCTTAGTAAAATCTTGTGTTATTCATAACTAATTATGAAAATGAATAATCTAGGGAATATTACCAACTATATATTTCAATCTCATAAACCATTATCCAAAACTCATATGGTTCTCTTTATAAAATATTTTTAAGTCCATGAGCTAAACACAAAAGAAAATTCAATGCAACTAGTGTTTTCTAATAGGTAAAATTTCCCTCAAAAAATACTACCACTTTTTTACATAAATAATTATATTTGGTTATTTATTTCAATTTTACCTCAAAAAATTAATTTTCTTATTAAGAATGAAAGGTATAATTTATTCTACTACTGAGAATTTTGAATATAACTAGTAATTTTATAGTTTTTAAAAGAGTCTACGTGATGGAATAACAATAATCTAATTATGATTGAAAAACAAATGGGGTGCCTATAAAAAGTATGACAAACTGTACACCTCGAAAATATAAATTTATTATTATGATAACTTAACATCAAAGAACTATAATTCCCTTAATGTAGCTACAAGCTTACTATAGTGGTAAGGGCTTTCGAATCTCTTTGAGAGGTCCAAGGTTGAAATATCACTCAGAATGAGGGGATTAGGACACCTCATAAAAACTTGTGTAAAATCATTAAAACATCTAAACTTGTGCAAACTAAAATTTTATGGTAAGGGCTTTGGCCTCTCTTTGAGAGGTTTAAGGTTCAAACCCCACTTAGTGTGAGGGACTAGGAACCCTCATAAAAACTTGTGTAAACTCATTATATGTCCAAGGTTCAAAACCCTTTCAGTATGAGGGGATTAGACCCCTCATAAAAACCTTTGTAAACTCAGTGAAAGTTGCAAGATTACTATACTAGTAAGGTATTTAGGCTCTCATTAAGAGGTCCAAGGTTCAAACCCCACTCGGTATGAGGGGACTAGGACCCCTCATAAAAACCTATGTAAACTCATTGAGATATTTTAGCCTTTGCTATTTTATTATATGTTAAATCAAGTTTTTTTGTTGAAGCTTGGGCATTTTATCAAGGGGTCATACTATTGGAAAATTTGAATGCAAAGGCGATGGTTATTCAATATGGCCCTCTTTTTTTCATTAATATTGATAAATAAAATAATTCCCCTCAATGGTCCTTTGTAGATTGAATAGAAGATATTTACCATTGCATTGAGAATTTAAAAGGTGTTGTATTCAATCACACCTTTACAGAAGGAAATAAAGAAGTTGACATGTTGGTCAACCAGGGGGTCAATCAGAATGATCTTCAAATCTAGATGAAGGATTTTTCTACCTTTTTAACCTAGTGCATCCTAGTTTTAAATTCTGGTCTCTTTTAGTCCCTAGTTAATAAGGTGTTCTCTCTTGCTTTTTTCTGAAGGCCTTTTATTCCTTCTACTTATTTATGGTTATTTTGTTGTATCCATTTGTACCTTAGGGTTTTTCTCCTCTTGATACACTTAGTGTTCTTATTTCTATTAAGTCTCTCATTGTAAAAGGTTAAGAATATTTTCAAAATCCTATGTTTTCCTACATAATAAAAAAACTACAAATCCCTTAATATGGATCCAAATTTTACAAGCGACCACTCATTTATATAATTCTCAAAATACTACTTAATGATATATAAATATTATAATATGATAATTATAAAAAAAATATAGCTACTATAATGTTATGATCAATTTCTATTTATTTTAAAATTTCAATAAATCTTGAAAATAATCCCTACAAATCCTAAAACATTGCAAAAATTTTCCACTTTGTTAGAACCACTACATTCATAACACTAAATCATCCATAAATATGTTAAATAATTATTAAATTAAGCAAAAACAATTTAAACAAAAAGAGCCATGGAAACACAATTTATGTAGGGCAACACTAGTATGTTTTATTTTAAAAAGAATCATTCTATAATATCTCCCAAGTAGAGAGACACTCCACAAATAAGGATAAATACAATAATTTATTTGATTATACGATTCATACTTATTGACTTCATTATTTATATAATCGTCATCCAATTCTATTTTTAGAAAGGCATAATCCTAACACTATCCCACTCACTACTAGAATATAACTCCCTAAAGTAGACCTTGAGTTATTTTTAGCACATGATAATTACATAATACAATTGGTTTATATTGTATACCAACTATAGAATACAATATTATATTATTAAGTACCTAGCCCTATCTAGCCTAACATTGATGTTAAGAACCATTGCTATCATAAATATAAAAGCATTCATAAATATGAATAATAATTAAATAAAAAATAAGCAACTTGCATAGAATGAGATATGTAAATAGCCTTCAAGTAGGAAAACTCCAATATAAATTATTTTAGAATTAATCACTACACAATATATCCAAAGCCAAGAGCTACACCTTGAGCAAACACAATTATAGTAATTAGTGGATTGGATGATTAATAGTTTTCAATTCCTTTATTTATGTAATCATCATCTAGTGCTATCTTGTGAAACATATAACCTTAATTTTATCCCACACACTATTATAGTGTACTTTTCCATAAAGACACCTTTGGTTATTTTTACCCCATGTTTATTAAATAATACAATTGGGTTATTTATGATGTATAACAAATAGACAATATAATATCATATTAGATACCTACCCCTAGATAACATAACATTTTATCCCCGTTAATAATATTTCATACTTGAAACATGAGATAATACCTAATATTATGATTCATTAGTTATGAAAAATGAATGATACCATTGTTCATCACCCAACCACCCATATGAAAGTGTTGATTAATAATAATATTTTATGTTCTCATGCTTCATTGTTCTATTATTATATCCATTAGTGCTCTATTGTTTACATATGTTGGCTATGAAATTTTAATTATTATGATGGCCATAAGTATCACTTATTTTCATCCAAACTTGCTCTTAGTTACAACAACTTACATATCCTTAGCTTTTATTCCTTTAGTTCCATATTTCTCCCTTCTAATTTTTAGCTACTCTATAACTTATCTTCATGTTTTTTACATCTCATGTTAGTATGGATGGTGATATGCCACAACCTTATTCCTATGTTCTACTTCCTTTGATTATTCAACCTTTTTTTCATCTATTTTAATAGCCTCTTTATTTTCCTTTTTGGATTCATGTTTTTTCTTGTTATACCATTATTTTTCCTCTTCAAATTATTGATTTTATATTTTCTTCAAGCTTTGCTTTTGAATTTTTTCCTAGTTTATCAATATTTTTTCTTAGAATAACTTTTTATTACCTATCATTTTATTCTTGATCCTTGGTCCTTAATATAATAAATATCCCATAAAGTTATAGTTCTAGAAACACTTTTTCAATTATTAGATATGCTAGAAATCTTATCAGAGACCCGTGTCATTACATTCTTCTCTTTGAACCAATTAAAGTAAGGGGTATATCTAGAAATATGTTATTAAAAGTAATTCAAATAATTATTTTGGGTTTTTATTTTTCTCCTAGTATATGAAATTACCCATTATTTATTCTTGTTGGTTGTGAATTAAAGACCATTTGCAATGTATTGGTCATCCATAGGATGTCTGCAAGAAAAAATATAGTGTGAATATATGAATATTGGTCTTCATCATAAAATCCCTAGAGGTTTCAATAACTTTAGACCATATGTTATTTCTTCTTTGGATGTCATGGATTGACCACCTTCGACCATCCTTCTTTTTCAACTTCTTCAATTGGTATAGCTTTGAATATTATAATTGACAAAAATCTACATGCCTATCTTAATTCCCATGTAAACTAGTAATCTAGACTAGGAAAAATGACTTCTTCCATCGTTGATATTCACTCTCATATATATAAGACCTTAAAGTTCATCCAAAGTTATTCTTATTGTATTCATACAAAGTATTCACTTGGCCAAGAGTTTTAACATTTATTAGGCAATGACCATAGGGCATGGAACAATAACTAGATTGAAAGAAGTATCCATTTTTACACACTAATATCTAATAACATTTTTTATTTCATCACAATATTCTAGGTTTCTATGATAGTGACATAAATCCATATGCTTCTAGAAAAAATCTTGTAGGCATGTGTACCTTTAACTTAGGCTTTGCTATTGATTTTGATCCCTCATTAGTAGGTGTTATTATTTTATGTTCTTATCCTCAAAATGTACCTATACCATACATCAACATCCCAACCTTGAGGTTATAGATCCACATGGTTGGATAGACAATATGAATAGCATAATTTGTATACACCATGCACATAAATAATATTATTACACATTAGCTACTACTAAGTTGGGAACCCATGCTCATAAATGGTTGTTAGGGGATATATATTGATATGAGACCTCTCTTATATAGATGATGTTCAAAATGAAGTTTCTTTATAATTTTAAAAAATGGATATACTACATTTTATGTGGTCCATTTGATGCAAATAAAACACACACATTAAATTGAGGACTATTGCATAGAGCTCAAGGATTGTTTACCTGTACCTATAAATTGGATCTAGTGGCGGTGTTTAATATTTTACCATATTGTTAAGGATAAAATATTGTGATAATTTTATATGCATGAACCATACATCCTCAAAAATGTTGAACATGTGGTGTTGGTGGAAGAAAGAAGCTCTAGTTTTCTTTTTCCCAACCACAATTTGATTTCAACCCTGAATAAACTTACTTTAATAACCATAATCATGAGCATATCCAAGGACTATTCTATTACAAATACTAGTCATTCCATTTGTAATGCTCAAAGGGATGATTACAATATCCTAGATTCCAAGCTTTAAAAAATAAATATAGTTGATGTGGCTATAGTAGAGCCATTAAATTTTACAACTAACTTTTTATTTTAATAGTACTCAAAATAATCTACTGAATGGTTTAAAAATATTATAAATATAATAGATATGCAAAAATATATGGCTCTTAGAAAAAAAAATCCCTGAGAAATTCAACAAATCTTGAAATACTCTATATATCTTAAAATCCTATAAAACTTATCAACTCTACCAAACCAATTACATAGAAGATTTTAAGGACTATTACTCTCATAAATATAAAAACATCCATTATTATTTTTAATGAGAATTAAATTAACCATAAATAATATCCATGAAATGAGATAAGTGAATACCCTTCAATGCAACACAAATATAATTCCATTTGGAAGGAATCACTCCATAATATCATCCAAGGTGAGAGTCACTCCATAAGTAAATATGGTTAATATTGATTGTTTCAACTAATTTATTGATTATTAGTGTTGTTATCTCCAATTTTCTAGCCATCAAATGTGGTGGACCAAGTAGTCATGGCTATTATACCTCATGTAGAGTGATATAGAAAGGTTTTTCCTGAGAGCATAGGGTTTGGCTTAATCAAATACCTTCAATATTTTGACAAAGGTTGGATACTTTATAAGATGTTATCTTGGATGCACATTTCCTAATATAACATCTTGGAAGGAAAACAGATAATATAAAGAAAAATAAAGATAGTGGAAAAGAAAAAATCTAATATAAAAGGGAGCAATGCATCAAAAATCAAATAAGATCCCCGTGTATAGTAGATCTGATTGTAATACACTAGCTTGAACACTTACTCTCCTTCACATATAAGCATATATTGATATGCAAGCACACACATAAATGAGATGGGTTGGGACATTAGAACCAAATAGATACATATATCTCAATATGTGTGTGTATGTGTGTGTGTGCACATGTGCATGCAACTAGAATATTACAAATATTATACCTACAATAGTGGTTCAATTACCTGCAAGACCATATAAAGATTTGTATACTACTTTACAAAGGGAAATGAAGTGAAAAATATCTAAATTATAAATACACTTGCTGATATAACTTGTTGATATTTTACAAAGCTGAAATTACTACTATATATAGATTATAAGTAAGAATAATTTCCTTCAAAAATTTAGAGGTTCAATTGACAATCTCACCTTATCCTTTCTAAGGATTTTAAAAATTGAATGGAATCACCTTTCAACATTAATCTTGTCAACTTAAGAATTTTTGCTATTGCAAGTGTCATACTATTATCTTTAATGGACCTTCTAATTCTTCTCGATTTTTTGAACTAAAATGACCTTGGTATATGATCCTTACTATGTTTCATTAGTGGCACATTAATTTATCTACTTAACCTTCTTGGAAGTTAATGTGCCACTACTATTTTTTTGTACCTTAAATGCTCTTGTCCTCTAGTTGTCCTACTTATCAAAAGATTTATTTCTTCCTTGCATCAAGTCCTTGTAAAACCTTTGATGCTATACATTTTCTTGGCCCGTCAGATGTTAGGATTTCTTATTTGGTCATGATATTAGAATGTTTATTTAATTCCTTGTCTAAACTCTTAAAAGTCTTGATCCTCTAATATTTTATTCTCCTTCTTAGCTTTATCAAGATTTGTTATGTTTTGCTCTACTAATATAAGGTTCATCTAATGCAAGTCTTATTTGAGTTTAAGACCTTAATTCTCCTTTCAGTTGCAATTAGCTTGCTTTCCACCAAGTTTACCTTTATTATTTCTATACTTTTTAATCTTTTGGAAAAGCTACCACGAATTCTTTCTTTTAAATAAATGTGAACTATAGATGATAAAATTTAGTTTTTATTCATTATTTCTAGATTGAAGTTCTCCTCATGTATTTGTAACTCTACTACTTTGTGATGATCTCTCCTTTAAAGGAGTTATTGGTGTAGATATGTTGAATCAAGTGACTTACTTTACTGAATGTAGGGGAAGTAGATATATATCAATATTCATTGAGGATTACCTTCTATGAGTGTTCATATTATTGTTGTTGTTATTTATCTTCCCTTAGTTGGCTCTATTCCATGAATGTATCTCATGTGTATGGTGGAGAGATGACATATGAGGAGTTAGGGGCCATAAAACCAAATAAATGTGGATGATAGCTAGGCCTACTAACTTATCCATAACTAATGCTAGGTCCAACATCTATCATGAGTAGAGTTATTTTATTTACAACTAAAAGGTCTTGTGGACTACTACCAATGATAGGATTCAATTCAGTTATCACCAATAGGGACATAAGAGCTCATTTTGGGATATTGAGTATAAAATTAGTTTTTCCATCCTACAAATTTTTTCTCTTTAAGTGATGACTCCATGGTGATTCTTTGGCATGGGCTTCCTAGTGTTCAACAATGGTTAGGGAATTTTTATTTTACTTGTGACCTTAAACTAGATTTATTTATAATTGCTTATTTTTTGCTAGGTTTTAGTTAGACATCACTCTAGCTTTTATTCCTCATAGGGGTATTGCTCATAGAATAAGGTGAGTCTAGAGAGTTAATCCTTGTCAATTGGGCATAGATTTATTATAATACAACCATGGTCATATAGAGTGTATTAGTTATAACACTTATTTGAGTAAATAAAAGAGTGCTTGGTAGTACTTTTATAGCCTCTTCATAGGGTAGAGTTAACTAGCCATCTTATTTTCATCTTCCTTGAGCTTGTACCCCCTTATTTTTTTATTGTCCTCCTCTCCTGAATTTAGCCCATTTTTTTTTGTTTTTCAATTGGTTATATGGTATGGAAACAAGCCCCACATGTATTACATTATCACCACGTAGTGGTATTACAACAAATATTATATATTATCCATGTATCACTTAGTAAGATTTAAACCTTGGTCTCCTCCTTAAATATTGAGGAATTTAACTAGTTGAGCTAATACCACTTGATAAAATTTATGTTTACACAAGCTTTTACAAGAGGTATTGGCCCCCTCTTATCGGGGCATGAACTTGGGTCTCCTAGATGAAAACGCAACAACTTACCACTACGATATCCCTCATGGATATTCAACCCATTTTTTTTACCTCAGGGTGATGCAAGAATATTTTTCTTATGATGGAAATTCATTTCTCCTTCATGCATAATATTCTTATCTTCCCTTTTTAACTTATTTTAGCCTATACAATTTTGATACCACAATTGATTTAACATTTTTAATCATTCGGTGTTATTCCTAAGAGAACTCTTCATTAATATTCAAGCAAAACACTTTTATTCAAAAAAACATCTCATATGGCAAATTTGGTTAGTACAACACACACACACACACATATATTTTTACATATATACGTAATCCTTAGCAGGTCAATTTCTACTTTTGTTTGAATTTTATCCCATGCCTATCTATATTTATATATTTGGGGGATATGAATCCTAGATCTCAATTGTTTACTGATTTACCTAGACATTTGGAATGAATGGATTTAGTCTATTAACCATTATTTTTTACTTAAACCATTCTTCTTTAGTCAAAAGAATTTGGTCATCATTTAGCCTAGATTTTGATAGATGCTCCACATGGTGTGGGTAGAGAGGTTATGACATAATATTAATCTTGGTCCAATTTTAGGTTCTTTTATACCATGGGGTACCAATCCATGTATAATTAACCCCAAGTTGATAGTGAAATCTCCTTAGAGGTAAATTCCAAAGGATGGATAAAGGTCAATTACCAATATATCCTAAACAATCATTAATTTTGGGCTAGTATAAAAATGAGTGAGTGTTCTTATATGGCTCATAAAATTTAAACTATGCTATAACATAGTTACACATCTCTCTTATTTTTAGGTTGGTATGCTAAGCCTAGCATATCTGCTACCTCTTTTAGCATAACAAATACCTGAATCTATCATACAATTATGGATTAATCTTTCCTAGTAGATGAAAGTCAAATAAAAAGGGGGAGGATTAGACCTACTAACCTCAAGGGATAATATATGCAACACCATAGTATTTTTTTACTACCCCCATTCTATTTCTTCTTCTTTGAGGGCTTTTCTTAAATGCTCCTTCTACTCAGAAATAGATAAGATATCCAAAATTGGTACAAGCACTATGGACCTTTGTAGATGGTCCACCATGTTGAATGATCCAATGGAGATAGCCTTATAAATGACACATGGTGGATTCAACCATGGATTTTACCTAGTTGACTAAGTGGTTTTGACTAGTTTTAGTTTTATAAGACTATTACCTAAATTCAAGTTTAAAATCATGAAGAAGCCTATATTTTAATCGTTTATTAAAATAGAAAAAATATTATTAATGTTAAAATTTAATATTATTAAAATGATTAATATATTAAATTCATAACCACGTTGTATTTTATTACTTAATTTGATACCTTACAAGTACATTACAAGAATCTTATAAATATTTTGTAAATACTTTTTAAATATGTGGTGTGAAAAGAGTCTTGTAAATATGAGTCATTTAGAGTTTTTCATTTAGTAATTATTAGAGGTTTGTCATTATTAGGAGTCAATAAAATATATTTCTCCTCTGAGAAATATGAATGGTGATATCTACCAGATATTTGAGGAGATGAATAGTTTGTTGAATTTAAAATGTTAAGATTCTATGTAAAGGCTATATGTAGAGCAAGCATATGAAATGAATATAATAAAATTTTAATACTTCATCACTACTAGAATACTAAGTGTGCCATCCATGGGAATATAGTAAGTTTATCTATTTGTTTGAATACTTTTATATATCATTATATAGTATTTAATATTGATATTATTATCTATAAATAGCTTAGATGTTAATAGTTGTATCAGGGCTATGTTGGAAAATCATGGTGAGAGAGAGTTAAGTTGAAAGCACATGGTGAGATAGAAAGAAACACTAAAAATATTATGAGAGGAGCAAAGTTTGAAAGGTTTTGAAAGCGATTCATAAAAGGCTATGCATGAGAAATATACATAACAAGTGAATGATTGTATGTTGCTAAGTATGAAACCACTATTTTTAGAACCAATGTGTGCAAGTTTAAAGACAAAAAATTCTCAAGGAGAATTGGATTAGAGAAAACATTAAAAACTATGTACACCATAATTAAAGAAGGATGTTATAGTCTAGATATCTTAAATATATTAGACATTAAAATAAAAGAATACAAAAGATAGATGTGTTGGTATGCAAAATAAGAATGAGAATATATAAAGAATGAAAGATATTGGAGAAGAAAGGAGATCGCTTGAGGATAATAAGACATAAAAAATGGAGTCATTGAAGTTAGAAGATAATACTACAAGAAAACATTGCATTGAATATTGGAGTAATCAAAACTAAAACAAAATCCTATAAATTGAAATGCTCAATTAACTAATGTGTAATGGCAAAACAACTTCCAAGGTAAACTATTGCTTGATTTAGCACCTTTAAGGAGATTTGGAGCAGTTTACAAGGTATTGAATCAAATGTTAGTAAAGGATAAATATTTGAAGGCTATTTTATGGTACAAAATTTATCCTTTCTAAAAGTAATTTGGAAATTTTTATAATGCAATTTTTTTAAAGGGAATGAATGAAGGTTGAAAAATATAGGAAAATTTGAATGTGAAAAATGAAAAGAGATTTGAGAAAGATAAATATTTAAGAAGAGATAAAAAGAAATTGAAAGTATGAAAATTAAAATGTGGAAATTGAAAGGAAAGGTATAAGGAAATTTTATTAGTTGATAATTGAAAGTTTAAAAGGAGCATCAATCATTACCAAAGGTTTTTTTTGAAACTTTAAGAAGATTAAGGTTGATGGAAAAATTTAAGCATATTTGAAAGGAGAAACAAATATTGGTGAAGAAATATATTTAGAAGGAAATTAATGTGAGCAAAATTATTAAATGAAAGATGTTTTTTCTTTTTTAAGAGGAAAATAAAAATATTTAAATAAGGCAAATTGGCATATCAAAAAAATGTTCAAAGATTGAAGTACAAAGGATATTGTGAAAGAAATATTTTAAAAGGTAAAGACATTGAAAGAAAAGATAAGGATAAAATATTGAGCAAGCTTTGTAATGTATTAAAATATTACATAAATTAAGTGGGGAGATAAATTATTTGCTACTTGATAATTTAAAGAAAAGGTAGTAAGAAAGTTGAGCATATAATTTTTTAAGAGTTTTACATTTTTTGGAAATTCAGAAACAATAATGTCTTCATCAAAAGTTCCTTACATAGTCACATTTTATAAAGATAAACTAAAAAAAAAGCTTCAAAAGGAGAGAAAACTCCTTATAAATATTATGCTCATAAACATGTGTTTGAGATATAGTGAATCACCATAATCAAATCAAATCGATCTAAAATTTGCATATGAAGATAACTCCTTGTATGTTGATTTAGGAACCAACAATCACATGACTAACAACCTATATTGGTTTGAATCTTTTCAAATAAAATAAGGTATACAAATTATGTTTAAAATTGAAAATATCTACCAAGTCTAAGGAATGGACAATGTTACTATTTTCCTACCTTTCTCTGAATGCACACTAGAGAGTATTTTTATGTTTTAGGAATAACAAATAACCTAATTTTGATAACTTAATTACTGGATAGGGGAAGAATAATAGAATTCAAAACAAGATTGAAGTCTTTGGATCTTACAAAAATGGTATATTTGCACTAGATTGGATAACATTCTCTCAAATATATTTAGACCATCTTCTACAAGAGGAAAAATATAAAAAAAAAGTATTTAATTAAGCACATGAAAAAAAAAACAAGATATTATATCAATAAAATGTATGCTACAAATCACTCTTGAAAGGATGATAAATAAAAACTTGTTCATTAGTATATTACAAAAGAGATACACCTAAAATATTCTTCACATGATTGTTATTTAATATTTTTTAAAACATAAAATGGTAGATGAAGTTGTGACAATAGTGGTTTAAGGGTCATGAATGCATATGTTAATACTTGTATAAATAATAATGATTTGAGAAGTATTAATGAGACAAAAATAGTCCCTAGTAGTCAAACTAAATAACACATTACGAGGTAGGAAAAGTGTAACATTGTCCATTCCTCAGATTTGGTAGATTTTGTCAAACTATAATATTGCTCATTAATTGTAAAGGCTATATAACATTGGATATATACATTCATCTCATATGTTATATACACAACAAGCATATGAGATGAATGTAATGAAATTTCAATACTTCATTAATTGTAAAGGCTATATACACAACAAGCATATGACATGAATATAATGAAATTTCAATACTTCATTGGTGCTAGAATACTAAGTGTATGATCCATAGATATTGTGAGTTTAGCTACTTGTTTGATCATTGTTTGAGATTTAACTTTAATATTATTGTTCATAAATAGCTTATATGCTAACAAGTCAATGTATTTTCCTTTATTCAATTACATGAACTCAAGTGTTTATATAAAATATAACTTGTAACTATCAGTCAATAAATGAAAAAATATAGTAAAATAATACATGAATTCAAGTTTTTATATAACATATAACTTGTAACTATTAGTCAATAAATGAAAAAATATATTAAAATAATAAAATCACCATATGGTTTGTTAAAGTTAAAGATATAGTTTTAAAGCCTACATGACCAAAGGCTATATATGTTGATCCTCATAGAGGATGTTCTTTACACATATATTATGGTTGTCAAACTATAAATCATTTTGTAGATAAAATTTGAACCTTCAAATTTTTGTTTAAAGTTCTAAATTCTTACTATCAGATCCAAAATTAACATGCTTTAATCTATTTAATTTTTAAAAAATTGTCAACAAGGGGCATTAGTTTAATTGGTTAAATTGCTCAACATTTCAAAGAAAAGACCTAGGTTTGAATGTAAAAATACATGGATAATATCTCAGTTTTATTGTAATACCACTATGTGGTGATGATATAATATTGGTGGGACCGTTTCAATCCCATATAACCCGTACAAAAAAACATATTATTATAAATAATAAATCTTGAAATTAATAATATAATTTTAAAAATTAATATTAAAAAAATTAAAAAATAATAATAATATTAACTATCAATGGGATCTAAATTCAATATCTTACATTACATAACTTCTACCATGAAGACGCCACTCTTGCTCTCCTCTACCCATTATAACATACCAAATAAAAAGAATAAATTATAGTTGCCAAATATAGTCATCCTTAGAGATAGTTAAAAAGAAAAATACCTCTGAAATATTTCAAGATCCTTACATAGAAGGATAAACATGTTCGGCTTTGCACTAGGAAGACCCTGAACTCTGGAAAATACAATAGTAATAAACTTGTTTATTTGAATAATAAAAATATAATGGCAAAAAGATTACCAGATTGTACATAGCTTTTACTTCTTGAAAGGTGGCTACAATAAGGGGCTGATGGCTTGGCTTTTGCCGTGACTTCATGCATGCTCGTGTCTCCAGTTATAAGTCTCTTAGAAAACTACATATTCCAATGTATTGTGTTCTTCCAGGGATAATTTCAGTCGTGCTCTAATTACCGTCCCCTGGACTTGGAGTAGAACCCAGAATCCGTTTATTATTAAAACTCCGAAGCTGCTGCTGCATGTGACGCTGCCCGCTGCTCCTATAAATCTTCATGTCAGCACCTATGGGAACGTGCTTGGATCTGGAGAGCTGCTGCCCCTTGACTGAAAGATTAAACCTGAAGGACAAATTATTCTTCTCATTTGAGACCATTTTTTCAGAGCCAGTCGGGGGCTTCATCTCCACTTTTCGCTTCCCATCGAAAGTACGCGCATGTTGGCCGAAAAACATGTCGGTCCCCAACAATCTTGTTCCGTTGCTCGGTGTGAATCTAACGATAGACAAACATAACAGAATTAGCAGCATTTTCATATGGGTCTTCATCTTTAATATCCCTCTAGACCAACGCTTCCTTGAAAAATGAACGTCGAAGCCCAAGATTTCAAAGCTTCGATCTGTAAATATTTAAGAGATTAAAGGGGAATTTATATGAGGCGAATTAAAGAGGTTTTCCCCATCGTAGTTACAGGTCCATATTTTCTTTGAGCATTGACAATTATAAAAGGACAGGAACACTTCTCACCTGATCATCTTCCTCGAATATGCGTATAACGCAGAAGGAAATGGTGTCACGGTCCTGTGTTGGCGCTAAGAATGGCACGGACAGGCTGTGACGGCCATGACTATCGGCAGGTTGACTCTAAGTAATTTAGAGGGGATGCATTTGGCACAGAGAATAGTAGACTCTATTTTCAAAACAACGAAGTCACGTCGCGTGGTCCACAACATATTTCAAAGCACAATGATTCGAAAAGAGGAAAGGACAACCTCCATGTGCCGATAGACTTGCTCCGTATATATTATTCGGTTTGAGCTTCTTCTTCATCGTTGGATTCCACTTTTCCCATGTGGGTTCTGTTTGAAAAGGCAGTTTAGTACTTTACTTTTAGTTTTATTATTGGTCAAACATTTTGTTAATAGGAGTAGTTTGAAGGTCTCTTATAGCATTATCACTTTTCAAACTTTTTCTTAATAGGAGAATAGGTTTAAAAGTGCAAGTTTTTGGTTTCCTTTATACGGGATTCCTCACTCTTATTTATGAGTCCCACCACTTACCAAACTTTTTACCAATGAAATAACAAGTTTAAAAATGCAGTTGTAAAAAATAATTGATCATGTTACTCTAAAAAATTCAATTTATTCCTACAATATGATATAATTTCATTACACAATAACACCTATTATTCTCTTCTGTGTCTTATTTTCATTTAATGGCACGTCCATCGAAGATATATGGTATCTTATTATCTCTAGCTATTAAATCACAATTACCTATAAAGAATTTCTGACCTCATAGTAGAATTTGGTTTCTTTCTCCGCAAATAGGGAAGTCTGTAGGTGTGATGGTTTTTTTATTTTTAATTTATTTATAAAGGATAAAAGGTAAAGTAATTTATATTCTTATTAATATTTTTATATTACATCGAGAGGCGTTCCTATAATGGCAGGCATTGGGTGGGAGGCAAAGAGGTCATATATGCCGTGTCGTAAACAACTTTTTTTTTTTATTAAAAAAAACCGACATTAACAAAAACATTTAAAATATTTAAACTAAAACAGACGACTAACCAACTGTTGCAAACATTTAAAATATTTAAACTAAAACAACCGACTAACCAAGATAAATGCCTTGGGATTGATAACTCTCAACGTTTTTAGATATATATATGCTTTATATCTAAGCTAGTTTAGTTAGTGTAGTGTGTGCATTGATAATGACACATTGATGTGGTTGTGGGACTTAAGTGATTTATGAGTTCTCTCCCTTGTCAAAATCTTTTCTAATGGGGTAACAAGTGTGTGCAATGATAATTGTACATTGACGTGGTTGTGCGACTTGAGTGGTTTATGAGTCCTACCACTTGTCAAACTCTTTGCCAATGGGGTAACATGCTTAATGGTGCAAGTTGTGGGGATACTTGGTCATTTTTCTTTCTAACTAGTTCATGTAATGTTTCTCTTATACAAGTTATTTATTTCTAATGGCATATTCCTATGATGTAATTCTATTCCACTTTATTGCTTCATATTCTCTTCTATCTCATTTTCATTTTATGGCATGTCCATAAAATATATGTACGGTGTCTTATTATCTCTAGCTACTAAATCAAATTTAATTGAAAATAATTTCTTATTGCATAATAGAATTTGGTTTCTTCCTCTGCAAACATTAAATTTGGAGGTGTGATGGTTTTTATTTTTAGTTTATTTATAAAGGATAAAAGGATAAAGTAATTTTTAATGTTAGCAAATTTAGAGATGACATGAGACCCATATTATTTAATTGATATCCTTAGCCATATTCTAATTATCTAATCCTGGTGTATGACCTTATCCCTATAGAATTCACACCTTGAATCTCTATTTAGAGTTCTAAAGTATCCACTGTACTTAGGCTATGTAAAATATTTACAATCATTTTTGTTTTGTTGAAGTAGGATGCCAAGTACAACTCAAGCACAATAGGGCCACCCTCCCCATGATTTGAACATGGATCTCCTTAAAAATATCTCAAACCTCCACCTCTATTAGTGTTCCAAAGTCTCCACCATATTTAGAGTAAATAAAATATTTTTAATATCATCAATTTTTTAATTGAGTTAGGATGTAAAATACAACTCGAACACAAAAAAATTTCTTATTTCCCATGAGATCCTAAATATATACCAACATGGATGTCCCAACAAGGATAAATGACCCTCGTGGAGGATGTTTTTTACCCAATATATAGTTATCCAACAATTATACTAGCCTCCACAAGATTTAAACCTTAGACCTCTAATTATAATTTTAAACTCTCCATCACTAAGTAGCTCAAGTTGTATAATTTTATATCATAGTATATGACATGGTTTGCTGATCTTTCTTAGATAAAATCATGGAGAAAATGGGTTTCAGTTAAAAATGGAGGGCATGGGTTCGTATGTTTATTTCTAACCCCTATATTTTTTATCATTATCAATGTATAATTAGTTGGATTCTTTCCTTCTACCAGAGGAATCAGGCAGGGACATCCATTATCACCATATCTTATCCCTATTACTTATCTTGGTTTACATTTGTTTATAGGTAAAATGAAAGATGAAAATTGAAATATGATTATTGATAAATTTAATAGAAAACTTCAAGGTTGGAAGGGATATATGTTATCATATATGGAGAAAGTACAACTTATTAAACATACGCTTCAAACCCTCCCTATTTACTTAATGTCTTTTCTAAGGATGTCAAGGAAAGTGGAAGAGACTTTAGAAATATTACAAAAAAATTCTTATAGAATAGGACTGAATGCAAAAAATGTATACATCTGGTAGCCCAATATACCTGTTGCTACCCTTTATAGAATGGGGATCTTGGATTGAGTAAGTTGAGAGATCTAAATAGAGCCCTTCTAGCTAAACAGGGTTGGAGAATTTGCACTAGAGAATTAGTGAAATGGAATGTCATTATCGAAAACAAATACTTGGAGGAAAAAACCACTTTATCAATTATTCTAATCCTCCACATGGGTCTATTTTTTGGTAAAATATTATCAATAGTGGGAAAGTTTTATGGCAAGGGTTAAAATGAAAGGAGGTAGGAAGGATAAAATAAACTTTTGGAAAGATATTTTGATTCAAGAGGAGCCTTTAGTGAACTACAAAAAGTTCAAAGATATAAAAGAACATTTAACCAAAACCTATGGTAAGAAAATTAAAGGTTACATTTATAAGGTGGGTGATTTTCAAAAGTGGAAAATCCTACAAGAAGATATGTAAAGCCTATGGCGTAAATATCTATGAAATATTTTAAGGAGTTATTATTTAGGTAGAGGCTTAGAGGAGGATCAAATAATTTATGAAGAAACCAACAAGGCTAGTACTTGGTGAAGGATGGGTATAGAGTCTTGGGTAAAGTAACCATAGAGAAACCCAGATTTAAAAGAATTTTGAAGCTAAACATCATCCCTAAGTTTGCTATATTTTTTGGACTGCCATTCTTAATAAGATCCTCGTGAAAGAAAAAATGTTGAAAATAGGGATTATGGTTCTAATTTTTTGTGTGTTGTGTAAAAAAGAGGATGAGTGTGTGGATCACCTATTTGGAACTTGTGATATTTTCTTGAGATATCCTAAATATATTATTGAGAAAAGTTAATGTTTCTTGGATCATTTCAGATTCTCTAATCAGTATTTGGGAATAGTTACACTTAGGAAGCAATATTTTTTAGTAAAAATACATTCCACATATTTGTTGGGAGATTTGGTTGGAAATAAATAGACAAGTGTTCAAAAAACCATAGAAATAATTGGAGTTTATTCTAGGATAAGAACAACCCTCTTGAAGGATTGTACTAAAACCTTTTTCTACCAGGAAAATATTACAATGATCCTCTCTAGAGAAAAATATATCTTAAATATGGAAAAAATCAATAAGGTGAGACTAGATACTAGATGGAAACATCCTCACAAATATTGGGTAAAAATTAACTTCGATGGGGCTGCAAAAGGCATATTGAATCATGTTCGTGGTGCGGGCCTCATTAAGAATGACAAAGGTTAGGTAGTGGTTGCATATGTTGAGGATCTAGGAATTACCACAATTCATCAAGTTAAAGCAAGGGCGATGCTTACGAGCCTTTAAATTGTGGTGAATTTGATTTTTAGGAGAATTTTTCTTGAGGGGGATTTCAAGAATATTATAACATTCCTTCAAAAATGGGAGCTAAATAATTGGAGCATTTTATAAATAATTTTAGATGTGAGGACTATTTTGGGAAACCTAGAAGAATGTCAAATTAAACATATTTATAGAGAGGGAAACAAAGTTGTTGATAAAATGGTGAATATGATGGTTAGATCTGAGAATTTCAATGTCTAGTCATACACCCCCATGGAATTGAAAGATATTATAAGAATTGATAATGAAGCTAGCAGATAAAGAGGGCAGAGCAAAACATAATACTTATTGGGATCATGCGATGAAGGATTTGAGCACACTAAATTACATTATTTTAAATGATTTCTTTATCATCATGTGAAGCATTGAGCACTGTATAAGCCTTGTCAAATAGGAGGATAGTGGGATGGATATTATTTTAGCTTCCGCATAAGCAGGTTTAGCCCAAGTTTTTTTTTTTTTCTGTACATCTTTTGAGCTCTTTGTAAAGGGTTAGGGCCTTTCAACCCTCTTTTGTTATCAATACACACACACAAACACACATATAGATGCATGTGTTATATATATATATATATATATATATATAATTTTATTTTTTAACAAATAAATATATTAATTATGAATATTATTGGCAAGTGATATATATAGTCATTGTAATAATAAGGATAATATGTGTAGGGAGTAATATTATTTTGAATCATCAAGGTATATTGATTCTATAAAATAAATTAATTTTTTTTAATATTTTATTCTTAAGACATTAGGACCAATAATGAGTAATCAATAGAACTACTTGCAAGTGTGCTCACAAATGTAATATATGGGTGTATTTGATCAAACAATGTAAAATATATTTAACATCCATAAGGACATAGGTTATATGGTTTGATTTATTTTTATCTTACCATATATTTTCGTTTATATTTTTTAATTTATGCTAATATATTTGTGTAATATATATATATATATATATATATATATATATATATATATATATATATATATATTTGACATACTAATAATTTGTTGTTTAAGTTTATTTTAATTTGTTGCATTTTCCTTACTTCCTCTCCCATATTGGGTTCATCTATGGTCTAGTTTTAGCTTTTAGTAATAAAAAAAAAAAGCTATGTTAACATAAATCTAACATTTATATTTTGTATAAATTTAAAGTTAGATTTTAAAACCCTCCTTTATTGATTTTTTTAATGATAATATTTATATATACATGTAAGAGGGTTTGATTTTTTATTAATTAAAAAAATTAGAGAAAAAATATTCTTTTTATTTAAATATTGTATTAAATTAAATTTAATTTTTTAATTTAATAAGTTGTTAATTTATATAAAATTTTATTTTTGACACAACCCTACTTATGGTAGACCATGCCACTAGCTAATGCCAAGTCTTGTCTTGCATTTTGATGGCCTGATAGGCTAACAATAATGGCCAGGGTGACAACCCAATCATGGCCAACTAGCAACCAAGTGGTAGGCAATTGACAACCAAGTGGCAGCTAAATGACAACCACTAGTTCCCCAATGATAGCACACTATGTTGGCCGATAGTAGCCCTTGAGGCTATCTAAGGTGGTAGGAGAGCCTCAAGCCTTCCCCATGCTCATTAATTTTTAATAATAAGGTTATATTTAAAATGGGAGGGTGGAAGGCTTGTGGGGTGTCCTGCCCCACCCCTCCCCAACCTATTTTAATTTTTTTATTTGTTAATCGGGTTCACAAGAACCCCCCTCGTTATTGTTTTTTAATTTTTAAAATTAAAGGTGGTTGAATATGATATTTTTGAAAAAATAAGTTGTAATTATTATTATGTTTTAATCACTTTTACAATCATACTAACACGTTTGTGCTTTAATTCATGGCCTCTAACCATATTGCTATCTTTGGCCTTACGTATATTATTTAAGGGATAAACTATCATATTTAGGATCCTAGGATGAGGGTGGAATACCAAGTGAGGTAACTTTGGAATATTTTGAACAAGGATGAGCCACAATCTCAAAGTCGAAGGGTAGTTGAATCATGGAATGTAAAAATTCAACAAGCCCTTTCTATGTTATTTAGGTCAATAAGTGATGATATAATAGTATACATTTCTAATTTTTATTTTGTATATGAAGCATAAGATGATTTCAAAACCATGTTCATAGGGTCAAACATGGCTAGAAAATTTTCCTTTATTTCAAAAGTGCTTAACACAAAAATATTATGTGAAGAATTTGTTGTAATATACCTACATAAAATGAGGAAAATTAGGACACAACTACATGCATCTAGTTCTGAATGGATGAATGAAAAACTCTTATGCTTCATTGTACTTAGAAGTATCACTAAAAAGTTCAAGGACTTTGTAAATATCCTTAGTATATTATTTTATCTAGAATCTCCAACCTACTTGTTCAACATGAAGAAACCATCAAGCTATAAGAATGTAGAAATTTAAGTGAAGGTAAGGACCCTAACTATATTTCTATTGCCTTGAATGTTCATAAGGGTAATAAAACTAGAAATTGGTACAAATTCAAGAACTTTAAAGGTAAGAATCAAACTAGTTCTTCAAAACCTAAGTTTAAGAATCAAACTAGTTCTTCAAAACCTTAATGAGCCTACGTCAATATCCAGTATTCAGTAGTTGATGCTTGAATAATAATAATAGCCCCTTATTGAAGAATATAGAGGCCGAGCTGGATATTAGTAAGCCAGGGTCATTAAGGGGAAGGGGTAGAGCTATCCCCGCTTAAATAATAATCGCCCGTATATTATCGATTGGCTAGCCAGCCCTTCCATCTGTTGGGTTGGTTCAGCGAGCAATAGTCCTAAATTTAATGGTAATTGTAACTTTTGTGGTATTTTGGCCATAAAGAAAATAATTGTTACAATAAGGTAGCCTCCAAAAACACAAATATAAATAAAGGAGGTAAGAAAACTAATAATGTTTCTTTAGTTCATGCATTGACTTCCATTCATGATAAAAATAGACTATAATTCTTGGATTAATGATTCAGGATGTACTACTCATATGACTAATTATAAGTCATATTTTACTTTATTAATTTATATTACAATGATGTAGTTACTATTGGGAATAATTTCCAAATTATTATAGAATGAATTCGTAATGTTAATATAGGTACAAAAGTATATTATAATGTTTTATTTGTTTTTAATCTTACAACTAACCTACTTTTTGTATGGCAATTACAATGATGTAGTTACTATTGGGAATAATTCCCAAATTATTATAAAATAAATTTGGTAATGTTTTTTTTTTAATTTACATGGTGGAATCGGTAGCCGCCACGAATCCGGGCAGGCTGTCCAGCTTTTATGGCCACCACAAAATTCTATGTTGTCCACCCTAGCAGCCGCCACATAGATATTTGCATAGTCCGCCCCTATAACCACCATGCCACAATCATTTTAAACCTTTTACACCACTGAAAGCACCAAGAAAGGGACAAGCATTCAGTTCGGTGAGGCTCGAGATTTGAACCTTGGACCTCTGCCCCCCTTATGGGGTTTGGAAGAACTAGTTGGTCTACACCTCGGACCTATGAATCTGGTAATGTTAAGATAGGTACAAAAGTATATAATAATATTTTATTTGTTTTTAATCTTACAACTAACCTACCTTTTGTGTGGCAATTAGCTTCACAAGAAATAAACATTCAATTTTATGACAATAGGTGCATTATAAAAAATAATGTGGGAGAGAATGTTGGAGAAGGTATGCTTTCCAACAACTTTTATGTATTATATCCACATCAAATTGTTGGTAAACTAGTTCCCCAATGATAGCACACTATGTTGGCCGATAGTAGCCCTTGAGGCTATCTAAGGTGGTAGGAGAGCCTCAAGCCTTCCCCACGCTCATTAATTTTTAATAATAAGGTTATATTTAAAATGGGAGGGTGGAAGGCTTGTGGGGTGTCCTGCCCCACCCCTCCCAACCTATTTTAATTTTTTTATTTGTTAATCGGGTTCACAGAAGCCCCCCTCATTGTTTTTTAATTTTTAAAATTAAAGGTTGTTGAATATGATATTTTTGAAAAAATAAGTTGTAATTATTCTTATGTTTTACAAAATCACTTTTACAATCATACTAACACGTTTGTGCTTTAATTCATGGCCTCTAACCATATTGCTATCTTTGGCCTTACGTATATTATTTAAGGGATAAACTATCATATTTAGGATCCTAGGATGAGGGTGGAATACCAAGTGAGGTAACTTTGGAAGATTTTGAACAAGGATGAGCCACAACCTCAAATTCGAAGGGCAGTTGAATCATGGAATGTAAAAATTCAACAAGCCCTTTCTATGTTATTTAGGTCAATAAGTGATGATATATTAGTATACATTTCTAATTTTTCTTTTGTATATGAAACACAAGATGATTTCAAAACCATGTTCATAGGGTCAAATGTGTCTAGAAAAATTTCCTTTCTTTCAAAAGTGCTTAACACAAAAATATTATGTGAAGAATTTGTTGTAATATACCTACATAAAATGAGGAAAATTAGGACACAACTACTTGCATCTAGATCTGAATGGGTGAATGAAAAACTCTTATGCTTCATTGCACTTAGAAGTATCACCAAAAAGTTCAAGGACTTTGTAAATATCCTCAATATATTATTTTATCTAGAATATCCAACCTACTTGTTCAACATGAAGAAACCATCAAGCTATAAGAAAGTAGAAATTTAAGTGAAGGTAAGGACCCTAACTCTATTTCTATTGCATTGAATGTTCATAAGGTAATAAAACTAGAAATTGGTACAAAGTCAAGAACTTTAAAGGTAAGAATCAAACTAGTTCTTCAAAACCTAAGTTTGAGAAGAAATCAGAGAGCAATAGTCCTAAATTTAATGGTATTTGTAACTTTTGTGGTATTTTTGGCCATAAAGAAAATAATTATTACAATAAGGTAGCCTCCAAAAACACAAATATAAATAAAGGAGGTAAGAAAACTAATAATGTTTCTTTAGTTCATGCATTGACTTCCATTCATGACAAAAATAGACTATAATTCTTGGATTATTGATTCAGGATATACTACTCATATGACTAATTATAATTCATATTTTACTTTATTAATTTAGATTACAATGATGTAGTTACTATTGGGAATAATTCCCAAATTATTATAGAATGAATTCATAATGTTAATATAGGTACAAAAGTATATTATAATGTTTTATTTGTTTTTAATCTTACAACTAACCTACTTTTTGTATGGCAATTACAGTGATGTAGTTACTATTTGGAATAATTCCCAAATTATTATAAAATGAATTTGGTAATATATATTTTTTAATTTACATGGTGGAATCGGTAGCCGCCATAAATCCGGGTAGGCTGTCCAGCTTTTATGGCCGCCATAGAATTCTGTGATGTTTGCCCCAAAAGCTTCCACATAGATCTTCGTGCAGTCTGCACCTATAACCACCATGCCACAATCATTTTAAACCTTTTACGTCGCTAAAAGCACCAGGAAAGGGACAAGCGTTCAGTCCGATGAGGCCCAAGATTTGAACCTTGGACCTTCGCCCCCCTTATGGGGTTTGGATGAACCAATTGGTCTACACATCAGACCTATGAATTTGGTTATTTTAAGATAGGTACAAAAGTATATAATAATGTTTTATTTGTTTTTAATCTTACAACTAACCTACCTTTTGTATGGCAATTAGCTTCACAAGAAATAAACATTCAATTTTATGACAATAGGTGCTTTATAAAAAACAATGTGGGAGAGAATTTTGGAGAAGGTATGCTTTCCAACAACTTTTATGTATTATCTCCACATAAAACTGTTGGTAAACATTTCCTTGCCATGTATGTTGACAATAATTATAAATTATGGCATAATATATTAGGACATATAAACTAAAGAAATATGATTGATATGTTTAACAAAAACATGGTAATTGGTCTTTCTAAATTGAATTTGGAAGACTTTGTGAGACTTACACTTTATCCAAGAAACATAGGACTAAGTTTCGTGAAACTTATTTAAAATATTTTTATTGATTACAATTAGTTAATTTTGACCTTATGGGTGCATTTAAATTTAAATAATTAAGTGTTTTTCTATATTATTTAACTTCTATTAATTATTTTTCAAGGAATGCTTGGATTTAATTTTTGAAAAACAAGTTTCAGGTATTTGAATTTTTAAAACATTTTAGGGAACTTGTTGAAAGTGAAACCTCTTCCTCTATAAAATTCTTAAGGAATGATAATAGAGGAGAGTATGTGAGTAATTATTTTAACTGTTATAAATGGGTATTTCAATACAATTCAAATACCTATATTCACCCCATTGCAAATATGACAAGGGTATTCCTCAAAATTTATCTAATTTCTTATGGGTTGAATGTTTTTTTACTTATGTATATTTTTTTAATAGGTTTTATAGTAATGAACTAAATGGAGTCACTCCATTTGACGCTTGGTTTCAAAGGAAATCATCAATTAAACATTTGAGAGTAAGTGGGTGCATTGCTTATGCACATCATAATAATTCAAATGATATTATAAAATTAGATGATGGATCTTTAAAATGTGTTTTAGTAGGTTATAATAATAAATCCAAAGGATATATATTATATAACCCTAATAGTATGACTATATTTGTGAATAAGGATGTCACATTTGATGAGTCTACTTTATATAAATCTAGTTTTTTTAGCATTCATGAAAATTATCCCTTGGAAAATGAAACTAAGAGAACAAAATGTTTAGAGAAAATAGTCAAAGACTCTTCATTTGGTAAAATGTATAAATATATAACTATAATCTAAACATCAAGTATAACCTTAATGGCTAAAATTCAAAATTTAAATGAATCTCAAACCTATAATCCAACTAAAAATAATTCAAATTGGATCAAAGCTATGGAATGTGAATTCAATTCTAATGATACTTGGGACTTAGTCCCAAGAACTTCTAATATAGATGTAATAGGTTGTAAATGGGCATTTAGACTAAAGTTAAATTCTTTAGAAAAAGTTGACAAACATCGGGCTAGATTAGTAGCAAAAGGTTTATCACAAAAGTATGGAATAGATTATGAGGAAAATTTTATCTGATTGTTAAAATGACTATAATTAGATTATTAATAGCATTAGCTGCTACTTTTAATTAGAAAATTTATAGAGTGCATTTCTTAATAGCATCTTAGATGTTAAGATTTATATAGAGCAACCTCAAGGTTTGAGAATGTTAAAAATCTAAATTATGCGATTAAATAAATACCTATATGGACTTAAGCAAGATTGAATAACTTTGTGTGATAAGGTTTCCAAGTATTTTTCTTTAATTGGTTTTAATAATTATTATTCTAATTTGAATTTGTATATTTATAGGGAAAATAATAGCATTACTATAATTGTTTTATATGTAGATGCTTTACTTTTAATAGGAAACAATGAATATATGATTGAAATATATAAAAATAAATTACTAAATATATTTGAAATGAATGACATGGGTTTGTTGCATTACTATTTCGTCTTATAAATTTACCAACAATCCCATAAGATTAAGATTTCTCAATCTAAGTATATATTAGAAATCTTGCAAAGGTTTAAAATGAAAAAATGCAAATGTATTTCTACTCTTATGGATTCTAGAAAATTTGAAATTAATAAAGATTCTAATATTGTAGATAAAACTCAATACATGCAACTTATAGGTAGTTTACTCTATCTTACTATTTCTAGGTCTAATATTTCTTATGTTGTTAATATGATGTCTATATTTATGCATAATCCATATGATGTTTATGTTAATATTGTTTATAGAATACCTAAAAATCTAAGTGGAACTAGTTATTTAGCTTTGGAATATTTAAGTAATTCTCATGTAAATTTTTTTAGTTATTTTCATAATGACTATGCTATGGATAATGTTGAAAGAAAATCCACAAGTGAATATTGTTTCTCCTTGGGATCAGGTGTGATCTCTTGGTGTAGTAATAAAAAACTAACCATAGCACTCTCCTCAACTTAGGATAAGTATAGAAGTGATACTCTAGCATTCCAAGAAGCCATTTGGATTCAAATACTATTGACTAAAATTGGGTTTAACAACAGTAAATATATCACAATATTTTTTGATAACCAATATTTAGTAGTTTTAGCAAAGAATTTTGTTATGCATTAAATGACAAAATACATTGAAATTCATGCACACTTCATTAGGATAAGGTATTATATCGAATAACTAAACTCATATATTGCTCCATAAATGAAAAATATATGATATTTTCACAAAACCATTAGTAGCATCTAAATTTTCTTACTTTAGATGTAAATTAGACCTAAAAACGTTACCCTCAAGGAGTAATGCATACTATTGTATGATGTTAATGCATAATATTGTGTGATATCAATGCATAATATTGTGTGATGTCATTTATTTTAGAATTTTTAAGATTTTGTGAATTCTATATGTAAAGTAAAAATGAAAAATACCAAGATAACTATAATAGATCACAAACAAGAAATATTACACAATAAAGAAATAATATTATATTGATATTGTGGGAGCCTTGATATCCACTATTACAATGCAACTTGTGTTGATACAAATAATTTTACAATTAGAGGGTATGAAACCCTCGTTCAAATAAATATTTGGTGTCTTCAATTCGTCTTCACTCCAAACAAGTTGTGAGTGGGATTATGTATCCCTGCGGGGCCACTCTAGCTACAATAGTTTTAAATGTAAACGCTCCTTGCAATATACCCATAAATAGATCAAAAAATAGGTTAGTAACACATGTAGGGCCTCTATAGTGTGAGGTCCACCAAAATATTAAAGTGCACACTATTAACCCTAGATAAAATATTTTATGAATAAGGTGTATATGTACCAAAAATGTATGTAAATCAATAATAAATTATAATTTATTATAAAAATACCTACAATCATGATCTATGCTTCTCCTTCTGGGATTTGGTGACGTACAAACACCCGAAAGCATCTGAGGGTTTATCGATGGTAAAATGTCTAAGGGGAAATACTCTAGAGCATTTGAGGAGATCTATGGATGCCCTACAATATTATTGGAATTCTCAGTAGTATTATAGAAATACCCTAGGATTTTTGAGATTTTTATAGAGGTGTACGACAAAACCAGATCTGGTTTGTAAAGGTATTTGAAGATAGAAATTGAGGATTCGATGGTAGTGAGGAGGAAGAGTGTTAGTGAAATGCTAGGTTTTTGATGATAATGGATGAAAGGCTATAATGATCTCAAGAATTCATAATCAACTTTTGAATCAATTAACCGCTTAACTGATACACATTTATTCACAAGAGTGAATGATATTTTATAACATACCTTAACATGTTAGGGTTTCGACGATACCAACGGGTGATCGATATTAGATTATGATGAAGGGTTAAGATTATAAATTTTATGTGTGACATAGATCATGTTAAGTGGATGGCTGAGATTAGGATGTGATGAATGTCTTAAATTTATTCACACACATATATTATATATATATATATATATATATATATATATATATATATAGAATGGATGTGATTTTATTTTGTGTGGATGACAAGTGGCTAGGATTTGGTGTCTATAGATACCCCTTTTTTTATTGTGTTATGTGAAACATAATGCGGTGCAAAAACAAGAGACACCTGGTTTGGTGAAGCAAATTATTTCCCTTGGTACGTAAGAAGATCCTGGAGATGAAATTCATGGTTGTAGCTTACCCCCTCAATTGGTGAATGAGTGAAGAATTAATCTCACAAGCCAATTGAAAAAATTATGGGTGATAATGTGGATGATATGAATGATGTAAATGTATATGAATGATGTAGTGTGAAATGTGGATGATATGAATGATGTAAATGATGTGTTTTATTTTTACCCCAATAGAAGAAGGTTTTTTTTTTTATATAATGTGGGTGATGATGTAAATGATGTATTCTATTTTTGCCCCAATAGAAGAAGGGGTTTTTTAGCAATGTGGGTGATATGAATGATGTGAATGATTGTGTATGATGTAATGCATGATGCAATGATGAATTCTATTTTTACCCCAATAGAGAATGGGGTTTTGTGATAATGCCGGTGATATGAATGATGTGAATTATGTATCCCGATATGGGAAATAAAAATAAAATTTGGTTGCCCAATTTTGGGTTGGTTATATGCTATTGAAGAATATGCCCTTTGGCATCATTGAAAAAAAAATTGATGAAAATGCAAGATGACAAAATAAAAATTCAACCTATGGGGGGTTAGGGCCGTATAGTGATTGTTGAGAAATTTCTTCAATCAAAACCAATCATCCTAATAGGCATGTATCCCCGATGAATATTAATGTAAAGGAGATGATGTAATGAAAGTTATCCATGTTTCAATCCCACATACAAGGACATCAATGATAACTATTGGATAAATTAATCTGAGCATAGTCTCACTCAAAAAATTAGGGACCAAATGGATTTTTATTTTGAACAAGAGGATTTTGGATGGTTATATGAGCATGTTTACTTATGGTTATATACTCATCATACCAAATTTCATGGATAATCAATCACTACAATCAATAGGGGGATAGAATAAAGCATTGGATATGAGGTTCACTTGAAAATGTAAGCGAATGTGAAAAAAAAATGTTGAATGGTAATGCAATGATAAATGTAATTGGAAAAGTGGAATTATTATGTATGATGTGTAATGGATATGGAGATGCATTTATGAGTGAATTTTGATGATTTTGTGAAATTTGGAATTGTTTTGGGATATTTTGTAGCAATTTGGGTCATGTTTTTGTGACTTTTGGTTGTAATCAAAAATTGAATGCCCAAATCAATCCATTTATCACAAAATGTGATGCAACTATGTGGTGAATGATGAAAATAGTGAATGTGATCATTTTGTGAAGTTTTGGACCATTTTGAGGCATTTTGAATATTATTGAGCAATTTCATGACTTTTGGTTGCAAACAAAAATTAAGCACCCAAATCAGTTTGTGCTTTCACAAAACATGATGTGATGATGAAATGGATGTATGAATGAATTTTAGAGTGATTTTGTGAGGGTTTTTATCTTTTTAAGCCTTTGTATTCCTTCTATAGTATTTAGGAGTTGGACATCGATCAATGTCCATTGCAAGCATAGACGAGGGAGGATGTCCACAAACCTGCAAATGCTAGGAGGCATCTGAGTGTGCTTGGAAAACACCCTAGAGGATTTGAGTGTGCCATAATAAACTATAAAATGTCTGTAGGGGTGAATTTGAAATTATTCTTGTGTTAGAAGGTTTAAGAGGCAGCATCTAAAGGAGAGTGAGTGACGGAGTGGATTTTGAAGGAGTGAAGTGATGGCGATGGAGGGAGTGGATGTGGCAATAGGCATGGAGGTGTACAAGATTGAGGTAAGTGCCCTTGGCATTCTTGTTTGGATTTTTGCAATATTTTTTTTTGTGTAATGAATGTGCTAGTAATGTACTTGTTGTTGTATTGTGCTGCAGTTGAGGATATTGGAGGCTCAACACTGACTCTCACCTATAATATCAGGTGTGAGAAATACCCTATATAAGGACCATTGGAATAATTTGGAGTGGATGGGATTGGTGGGCTACGCTCGAATAGAGGTTCTAAGGGCTGATGAGGGCTACCTCTTTGGCTTAGTAGAGAGATGGGATCCAAATAGGGGGACCTTTTAGCTCCTGATAGGGGAGGTGACAATGATACTAGAAGATGTATACTACATCTTTCAAGTTCTGGTGGAGGGGTTACATATCCAAGTTGGGCACAATAAGGAGTATGATATGAGGTAAATTTTTGGATATGGATGGAGGGATGTGAGTGTGAGGGATAAGGGATAAGGTATTTTGTAAAGTAAAAATGAACAATCCTAATGAGTGTCATCAATTCTCATCATTTAAAAAATTCAATTTGTCAAATATAGGGAGGGGTCCTAGGGTTATATACATTAAATACTTTGAAACTACAATTCAAGTATCATGATACTAAATTATTCTATGAAAGATAGAAATATTTGTAGAAATAAAACTATGCTAATTTCACACTCGCATGAAAAGAAAAACAAATTAATTTGAAGGAATTAAAAATACTGAAATTGAAAGTCACTAAATTACTTTTTCTAAATTTGAAATTGCATAAATGAAATGCTGGAATTAAAAACTAGCTAAAACATTAATCAAATGCAGAAATTTAATTTTTGGAACACGAATAAAAATTATAGAAATAAATTGTGACCAGTTGGATGCAACAAAAATAAACATAACATGTTGACAAAATAGCAGAAAAACAGGGGAAAAACAACAAAAACAAAGGAATAATAGATTTAACAAATCTGTTGAAATTAAAATAACATAAAAGAAAATACTAAAAAAAAATCCTAAAATTAAGTTAGTACATCTGCCACTGATACTCATAGTGGGCACAAGCTCCTGGATTAGTGAAATGTTAAATAATGTAAAATGAAATAAGTTAAACTATAAAATTAATAAATTGCATACAAAGAATTGAAATAGTCAAGTTTAAGATAATGTACCAAAAATATGCATACATGTTATATTTCCTTACTTCCTTTCTAAATTTTCTAAAGGGGCAGAGAAGAAGTATTTATAATTAAATACTCAACTTATTCTACTTACAATTAAGGGTAAAATCAGAAAATAATGTGCTATCAAAAATTGATTGCTAATTTGCAATTGTTGCTGCAACAGACTTAGTGTAGAATTAGGATAGAATCTATTTGTAATAATTTGTACATTTTTTCATACGTTAAAATGATGGGAATTGGCTAGAAATAGGTAATATTTAATTTTTTACATCCATCCACAAGTTATCCTCATTTTTCTCCCTAAAAATATATCAAACGACTCAAATTATGCAGTTTTGATTGACTTTGCCAACCTTTGGATAGTGAGCTAGAAATTAGATATTTCCTCCTTTTTGCATATCCAAAATGCTATGGGATGCATGAAAATAATTTTATTTATGCTTGTGCAAGGTTTCACCTTTCCATCCCATCATTTGCACTTTTTTAGGATAATCAACTCAATGTTGTTTTTGTGTAGGAAATTCTATAGTAGTTTTGTAAAAATTTGCTTGATGTAGAATGACCTACCATGGTGCTAAGTCACTTCCAAGTGGTTTGTTGGACCCTCCTCATTCCGTGCCATGCTCCCAAGACATTTTTAAATCAAAATTGAGCACTCAAACTCATTTCCCTTTAAACTTGTAGGTTGTTACCATATCATTCCAAAGTTGTTTGGATGTTCTAGAGTTGATCGTTTAGATTCATTTTTAGTAGGTTTTCATTATTTTTTTTAGTTGTAACCTGATTTTATGATACCACATCATCCTCTAAGGTAGAAAACACTTAAAATTTTTTTAGCCAATTAGATTTCATCAACACCTTATTCAATGGTTATTTTCAATTATGCTTAATTTCTACTATTTATTTCCTAAATTCATTCAAAAGAACCATAAAAACCACATAAAACCTATCCAAATAGAAACATATCATTTTATAAAATTTACTATGTTAACTTCAACATAAACATGAGTAAATATTAAAATAATTATTAGTTTTAGGTAAAATAGATAATTTTAGGTGTAAAATTACTAAAATAATGAGCCATTGTATGGCCTCATAATTCCCCCCTACTTATCCTGATGCATGCCCTCATGCATGCTAGTAGGCCATAACAATATTCAGGTCCATCCTTTTGAATAACATCCTCAGCGAGCCAAATTATTGAAATGGTAAAATTGCTGTAATTTCTAAATTTGTAAAAAAAATTCTGAAATAAATGTTGAATTTGATGAAAATCTATAATTTTTGAAATTTGTTGATATTTTCTAAAAAAATGTTAAAATTAATAAAAATTTGATTTTGTGTGCAATTTTTAAAAAATATTGCTAAAAATATGAAACAGGTTTAATTTGCATGCTAATGGTTTTCTCTATCAAAATATTCTGCTCAAGAACTCTAATTTGACCATCCCCTACAAATTCAAATTTGTGCATAGTAAATTCTTTTGCTCCTTAGAACTCTTGGCCTGCAATTTTACAATTTTTGTGGATTTTGTTTTTTATTATGTTTTTACAGTTTTTGCAATTATGCACTTCCAACCTACAATTCTTCATTTTATACGCTTTCAACATTCAATACTTCAGTTTTTGAAAATTTTGCTCTTTCAGCAATTTTTGTTGTTCTTACAATTTCTGCAATTTATTTTTTGCAATTTCAGCAATTTTTTACTGTTATGCAATTTCTGAAATTTTTTTCTGTTTTTGCAATTTCTATATTTTCTATAATTAAGTGCTGAAAGATGCAACTCAAGAGCTTGGTAGCATCTAATCCACCTTGCAATATCCTCATTGTGCTTTTCTAATGGGACCATATTTGGTAGATGCACTACTACTGGTGGAATTTTATATTTTTACAATATTTCAACCTGAATGCCTATTTTTGCAGCTTGTACTAATTGAACAGTTCTTGTAAAATTTTGACTTTTATCCTCATGAAGTGTCATACTTACATGTAGTGAGGTGGATTAAACTTCAAAGACTTCATTTTTTTGTGTTCCTAGCTTCTACTATTGTTCTAGAGCTTCATTTTGACATTTGGGCACATATTTTGGTCATTCTAGAGTTGTCTGGATATTCCAAAGCTAAGCCTGTTCAATTGAAGAATGTTTTAGAGTTGTCCTAGAATGTTTCGGAGTTGCACCTAAAAGTTCTAAAATAGCATTTTTTAATTTTTTTTTGTGAAAATGTTGTTGCTAACCCATATTTGAAGTATCCTCTCTTTTATGTGGACCCCAATAGCATCTATGATCCCCTTATCAATTTAATTTAGAGGTGTACTCTTTTTTTTCATGTTGACGTTTTGCTACAATAGTAATTATGGAAAAAACAAAATTAGTAGGTTCTTTCTCGAAAGTGATTTCTTTGAGTCCATGAGGTAATTGTGGAATGTTCTTGTATGCTGCTCCCTCTAGAACCTGCTTCTTCCAATTTTAACAAAAAATATGCTATCTCCCTACTAGAATCCAAAATTTTGGGAAGTGCCTCCCTTGATGCCAATTTTATTTTAAATTCTTGAATTTACTTTCTTAAAATGGTTGGTCCTCTACAAATGAGTTTGCCTCATTATTAGGTTTATCTTATACAACCGCATCTTCAACTTCATCTTCATCTTCATCTTATTGTATGATTAACATTCTCCTTTTTTAGTATTCATATGGTGCAGAAGAAGTTTTCCTAGTGGTTGCATTTGTATTATGTTATCTCTTCCTTGAATCCTTCTCATAGGGGGGGTGAAGGTGACTAGGTCTATGTCTGTAGCAAATTTTACTTTTAGTCTTATTTACCTTTGTAGTTGTTGTGTATCAACTTCTTTACCAGTGTGTCTTATTTTTGTCATTTCTTCTTCAGTCTAAAAAATTTGTAGAATCTATTTTTCTTCTCTTTTGATGAATTTTGAGGTTCTGATTGTGCAAGTTCTATTTTAGCAGTAATTTCAGTAATCCTCTCACTAAAAATGACTTTCTTATTTTTTGGCTATTTTGCAGGGGTGTTCTCATTTTTTTTATGTATTCCTAAGCTAGTTCCTTTGTAACAAAATGATTTTGTAGCTTGGTAGACCTCCTCAACTATTGTGTACTTAATTTTTTAGCTTGCTCTATTCTTGTAGTTTTACTCTATTTTTGTAGTTATTTTCTCTTCTTCTTATAGACTTGTTTGTGTAGCTAGTTTCATCTCCTTTTGTAGATGACAAATTGGCTATTTTAAATTGTGCCCTATGTGTTTCAAAATTGGAAGGCTTTGTTTTAGCAAATTCTCCTCCATGAGCAGAGAGTTAAGTGTCCCCTAAAATAGAGTCCACAATAAAAAAATTTCAGCTATTACATTTTTCTCCTATGCCCTAGTTTTAATAGATGATTATGCATGGAAAAATGATAGGGTTTATTAGGTTAAAAAGTAACTTTTTATCCAAATTTTTCTCAAGATACTTTGCCCTTCCTATGGCTAATTTCTCTACTTGTTATAGCCCATTTTTATAAAAAATCAAACTACGGTTTTTTTTTATTTTTTTACAATTTTTTTAGCTGCACTTTTACAATTTTCCAGTTGCACTTTTGCAACTTTTCAACTGCATTATTTTCTTGTAATTTTTCAGCTTCTATTGTCAAAATCAACTGCACTATTTTTTTTCATGATTTTGTAGTTCTAAAACACTTCACCTGTGATGTGTTAGAGCTTTACCTCTAGCTTGATTTTCAGACCTGTAGGTTGCAAAGTTGGATATTACATACTTGTAATATTTTGAAACTTTATCTGCAAGTCTATTTTTAGATATGTATGCTCAAAATCTAGACATAATATACGTGCAATATTTTGAAACATAGGTATAATATGCTATTTTGTACCAAAGTGTTGTAGTATTGCAAAAATTTATGATCATTAACTGATGTCATCCACCAATATGCAAAAATATCAAATAATTCATCCACAAATAATTATACACAATAAAAATCTATAAATGATAGAGATATAGATAATACCCTTAAGGTCAATAATAATCCTTAAGGAAGCAATAACTCCACAAAATCTCCCAAGATGAGAGAACCACTCAATAAGGGTAAAGTCCCATAAGCCACTTCATGGTCAAAGATGATTACATAAGATTCATCTCCATGATGATTACAATGAAAAATATCTCTTCTTTATATATCCATATTATTCTACTTTGGGGAGCCTACTACTAATATAATATTATAATACAATCAACCTTGGGTTATGTGTGGCCCATGCCAACCCTTATACAATATAATAATATATCTCCAAATATTTATTCCTAGGTACCCTACCATGCCACCCTCGTTACAAATGTTTGATACTTGAAATATGTGAAGAAACAAGATAATATGATTTACTAAGCAATGTTAGCAATTGGTACCAATATTGATCATCCATCCATCCAAGTGAAACACGTTGATGTTGGTATGTAATTTTGTTACTTGAGTATCCAAATCTACTTCATTGGCTCCATGATTTTGTTGTTGTATTTTTATAGCTTGAACGAGGGTTCCACTTGTTCCTTGATTTTTATGAACTACTCTAAAAACTAGGATCACTATGCTTTCTCTACCAAACACTACCATAGTTGGTGTCCTTATGATTCCATGTGGAACCATAATATTATTGCCTTGAGCCATACCTCCAAGAATGTTTCCACTCATGGTGGTGTGGATGGTGATATGGTGAAATCTTAACTTGATGTTCTACCTTCTTTGACTTCTCAACATTTAGCTTCATTTTTTTAAATTCTTCTACACATTGTTCTTTCATGTTCTCTTTGTTTGGTGTATCTGTGTGCTCTTCTATCAAAGCTTCCTTCTACTATGTTATTGTTGTTTCCATGGACTCAATTGTTTTTGCATCTTCCATGTACTCTATTTCTGCTACTTCCTTGGATTTTGTTTCAAGTTCTTCAATTTGGTTCTCTACAAACTCTTCTTGATTTTCATTGGATTCTTGCTCCTTAAATTGAGAAATATCCTACAATGTTATCTTATTTTTTCTATACCATAACTTCATAAAATTCTTTTACACATTAATGTTAACAGTACCCAAATAATCTAACCAAGGATAACCAAGAACAAAATCCTCACCATCCATCTGAATAGCATGAAAATATAAATTTAAAACATATTTATCCATGGCGATCTTCAAATATTCAAAAATCTTAACATTCTCACCCTCAAGATGTGTATCCTTAATTTTGATTGCTTGAACCTACAACTTCTTAGTCTAATAAATATTAATAAAATAATATCTGCTGCTAGGGTCAATGGAAATAATAACCTATTACTTTTGAATGCTTTCATGAACCTGTAAAATAAAACTTTTAGATGAATTTAAACCCTTTTGATCCTTATCTTGCTATTGGAAATACAAATATGTGGCTTAATTCTTCTCACTATCTTCCTTAATATTTTTCTTTTTCTCATTTAGTAATTTTATTTATTTTTCATAGTCTTCATTATGTTTATTGAAAACTTTACATTCTCCTTTTATTTCATTCCTCTCATTTTGAAATCCCTGTAGTTTCTCTTTAAGTTCTATGATGACATCCATCAAGCTATCTATATTTTTATCCCTTTCCTCAATATATTTTTCTAGTTCTTCTTGAAGCATGTTTATTTTATCTTCATCATCCTTGAGGATGTCCTTCAAACTAGCTATCTTTTTATATGGGTCTCATTTACTCAAGAATACATGCTTCATTTCATCCCAAATGATAGCACTATTAGAACCATAAAACCAAGAGAAAGCTTCTCCTCCAAGATAGCAAGGAAGCACAATTTCCTAAACACAATGATGATGATTCCATGATTTAAAAAATTTCCACCAATTCCTAACATCAATATCATCTTCTCCATAAAATATTTGTAGCTCCATAAGTTCACACCTCTAGATAATGCAAATATAGGGTTTCATGAAAATATATATCATGCCCCAATGCAAACTAGGGTTTTATAAAAATAAATATATTTCCACTGAATTGAAGCTAAAATTCCACATAAACAACTAGATCTGTAATTTTTCTTCCAAACAAAATAAATTGCAACTGATTTGCTTACCCAAACTAAACAAATTTCATCTTTCAAAAAAATTGTAAATTGAAAATTCATCACTGTCATTGTTCTAGATGGCTGACTTTGGAAGGTTTTATCTCCCTAAATACTACTAATATTCCTTAAATCTCTCCAAATTCTGCAAAAACTGATTCAAGAATTATCTAAATCGGATAAACATATGCAGAGATATGGCTCATGAAAGATGAGATATTTTTTCAAAAAAAAAATGCAAAATTGACCATTATCCTTGTTCTAGATGACTAAATTCAAAAGGTTGTATCTCCCTCAATATTGCACAAATTTTGAATAAATGTTGTATATGACCACTCATTTTAAAGCTCTTCAAATTATGCATAAAGTGACCCAAGAATCACCTAAATCGGATAAAATTTTGTAGATATATGGCTCCTGAAAGATGAGATATTTTTCCAAAAAAAATGCCCTAATTCTAAAATTTCACATAAAAATTCCACTTTGTCAAAATCCTTTCTCTAATACCACTTGTTCCATAACTTTATTATCATTAACAAAAATCATTCACCAATATGTATAAATATCAAAGCATTCATCTACAAATACTTATCCATAATAAAAATCCACAAATGAGAGAGAGATAGATGATAACCTTAAGGTAGGGGAACACCAATAATAATCCTTAGGGAATAACTCCACAATATCTCCCAAGATGAGGGAGCCACTCAAGGAGGGTAAAGTCCCATAAGCCAGTTCGTGGGCAAAGATGATTACATAAGATTCATATCTATGATGATTACAATGACAAATATCTCTTCTTTATATATCCATCTTCTTATTCTACTTTTGGGAACCTACTACTAATATAATACAATATAATATAATATAATATAATATAATAGTACAATAAACCTTGGGTTATGTGTTGCCCATGCCAACCCTTTTATAATATAATAATATATCCCAAAATATCTATTCCTAAGTACCCTACCATTTAGGAACATAGAAAATAAATTAGAAAGTTATGTAGTTAAATTTTTAATTTATAATTTTGATTTGGTCTTATTATTTTTCATTTTCTATTTGTTTTTTCACAATTTAATCGTTCACAACTATGCTAAGATGTTTGTATGATTTGGCTACCCATTTTTTTTTTACATGGTGGAATTAGTATTCATCGTGAATCTGGGTAGGTTGTCTGGATTTTTATGGCCACCATAGTATTCTACGTTGTTCATCCCAAAATCCGCCACACAGATCTCCATGTAGTTCGCCCCTATAACCACTATGCCATGATAATTTTTAAACTTTTACGTCACTCTGAAAGCACTAGGAAAGGGATAAGCATTTAGTTTGATGAGGCCCAAGATTTGAACCTTGGATATCTAACCCCTTATGGGGTTTGGGGGAACCAATTAGTATACACCTCGGACCTACTGCTCAATTTTTATACTAGAGCACTCACAACAATTTTTCTTTCTCAACATTTTCAAATATAAATCTCCCATAACCAAAGGTATACCCAAATATATTTTGGGAGTACTTAGTAGGGGTTTTAATTTTACCATTTATACAGATAAGTGTGCCAAGCATTTAATTAATATTCATGCAATGCTAAGGCTAACTAATAGTAAAGTTGAATAAAATGCATACCTTAATATTGAAGAGGTTTCATGCATCTTTTTGGATTATTTGTTGATTGCACATTTATGATGTCTGAAATCTAAAAATTACATAGCTACAATAATTAGACTTTGTACAAATATAGAAAAATATTCAAGGAAAACATGCCAGAAACTAATTTTCCTACAAGCCTTGAATCAATAGTGCCCCAAAGAGGTTTTAACCATTGAATTATTCTTCATTTTTTTTGCATACAAGAGGATACTATTTCTGGTTTTCAACCAACTTCTGTCTCGATTGCATCCATAAAGGATTTTCACAATCGATATTATTTTTTTTATCAGAAGAGGTTGCCATTTTTGGTTTTCAACCTTCATTTGTCTTGATTGTATCCATGAAGAATTTTCACAATCAATATTTTTTTTTTCTTTTTCTTTTTTAGGAGCTTCAATGAGAGATAATGTCTCTCATTTTATTTGGATAATAACAATCCTTATTTTGCAAAAATCACATCAAAATGCTTATGCATGAAAATAATAACAATGATACATCAAATTTTTTTTCCATATGAGTAGTAAGAATCCTCTTATGCCATTATGCATCTTTTGTTTATGGAACATGCTTTATGCTAAAAAAAAAATTACCATTTTTTTCATTTTTTTCATGATTCAAAGATATGATCATTTGGAAACTTTATCAGAAGAGGAAGCCTCTTCTATCATGTGCAAGTGACTATGATAAATATCAAGCAAATTCCACATTTAGTAGTGGCTTATGGTATAATCATAAACGATGTCCATTCACCACTAATGTCCTCCTCGAATTATCAATTTAAGAAAGTTGAATGGATTTAATCCTGAACACTTTTAGTTCATTTTTTTGCTTCTAATGTGATAATCATACGATATTTTCTATTTTTTTGAATGATCTCCATTTTGTGAAGTGTCTCCAACTAGAGTTCATCAATTGCATCCAATTATAGAATTTTCTCTTGTAACTGCAACAACTTAATGCCATCTTCCAAAGATATATGAAGTGTTAAGAATTCAAAATCAATTAGAAAAAGATATTTATTTTGATTTCCTTTATCTGATTCAAGAAACCATGGGCTTCCTAGATAACCATACTTGGATGGAGTAAGTTTTCCTACAAGAAAGTCTACTAATTTTACACCTACTCGTATGGTTTTAGGATATAATTTATTTTTCTTTCTTGGTACCCATTTCCTAAACAATCTGATTATTTATAGGTACATATTTAACAATTTGCAGTAAAATAATTTTAACATTAAAATGTTATAATTTATTTACCAAATCTAATTTTGAAGATGTTATTTTTGATATGTCAAATTTTTCAGAATATGGTAAATTCTCCATTAAATCATCTTGAGGCATATTGTCCTTTTATTATTTTTTTTTTAGTGTAGATGGGTTCTTATGTTTATTCCCTTCAACTCCCATTTCTACAATGATAAGTGGAATATGTTCAAGGAGTATTTTTCTTGAACATAATTCAATATTGTTACAACCAATGATATTTATTATGGTTGTATATTTTGATTCAACCATACAAATAAGGGTTTCCTATTTAAAATTATTGGTATCAGTCACAAGTTGAGCCAAAAATGGAGGTTGTGTTTCTTCTTGTTGTTGTTGTTCCTAATGTAGATCCAATACATCTCTTGATTCTTTTTGTAGCCCTCTCAAGAATTTAAGTTTTGGTTCTATTCCACATATCTTGTTAACAAGGGAAAATGTATCAAAAGTTTAATTTTTCTCTTGTTTCACCCTAGACAATTTATCCTTTTGATTCTTTACTCGATTTTTTTGTTTTGCTATTTCTCCAAAAATATGCTTTCCATTTCATCTAGGTTTGGATTGGATTTGGTGCTAATTTCATGAACCATTGTAGGGCTAAGTCTTTAAGAGTAAAAGGAAAAAAAATAAGTTTTTTATTGTCATTGATATAGTTACAATCTTGGCATACAATCTTAAACTTAAATAGAAACTAATCAGGGTCCTCAAATATAACTCCCCTGAAAGTTGATAATTTAGAAGGTGAAATAACTTCCATGGGAGAGTTTTGATTTAATTGAAAAAGATATTGGAAATTTTTGGTAGATGTACTATATTTACCATGATGAAGCACATTGTTGGCTTTTCTTGGATTTTCATATAAGCCTACCATTATATGTTTCCAACACCAATTATAAATTTGTTTAAATTGTCTTAATTGCATAGATTTTTGAGGGAAGAGTGGTGTTGAATTAACACTTTATTCTTATTGTAATATTTTCTCAAAGGGATTTTCACTTCCTAAAGTAGATGATTGTGATTCTTTTAAAATTTTAATATTTTCAAGAATGTCTAATTCAGATAACTTCAACATAGTTCAACCTTGTATCATGAATGTTTGCTTCTGTGATTTGGGGGATTTATTTTTATCTTATCTCCATTGAATTTAAAACCTATTTATACACCCTACAAAAGTAATAAATCCTATTATAGTGTCCTAATATCCAAAATTACAATCTCAAGTAATGAAACTATTTTCATGCAAAGTTGTCAATTTCACAAGAAAATAATTAACATTATTCTCTAACAATGCCAATTTTCTCCCCAAAAATGATGCTAAAAATGATGAGTGTCATAAATTATAATAATTTAATTTAATTCAATTTATCAAATCTGGGGAGGCATCCTAGGGTTGTATACATTAGAGACTTTGAAACTATAATTTAGGTATTAGGACACTAAATTATTCTATGAAAGCTGAAATTTTTTATAGAAATACATATATGCTAATTTCACACTTGCATAAAAAGAAAAACTAATTAATTTGCAGGAATTGAAAATTCTAAAATTGAAAGTCACTAAATTACTTTTACTAAATTTGAAATTACAAAAAAAAAATGTTGGAATTGAAAACTAGCTAAAACATGAACCAAACACAGAAATTTAAATTTCAAAACAAAAATCATAATTACAGAAATAAATTGTGACTAGTTGGTTGCAAAAAAAAAAAATATAACATGTTGAAAAAATAGGGGAAAATAGGGGAAAACACAACAAAAACAAAGAAAGAACAGATTTAACAAAACTGCTGAAATTAAAATAACATAAAATAAAATACTAAAAAATAAAATCCTAAAACTAAGTTAGTACACCTTCCAATGATCCTTAGAGTGGGCCCAAGCTCCAGACTCAGTGAAAGGAGAAATAATGCATAAGAAAATAAGTTAAAATATAAAATTAATAAATTGCATACAAATAACTGAAACAATCACGTTTAAGATAGTGTACCACAAATACGCATGTGTATTTATTTTCTTACTTTATACATAAATATTCTAAAGGTGAATATAAGGAGTATTTATAATTAAATATTCAACTTATTATACCTACAATTAAGTGCAAAATTAGAGAATAACATGTTGTCAAAAACTAATTGCTAATTTATTGTTTCTACTACAACAGGTTTAGTCCAAAATTAGGATATAATTTATTTGCAAGCAACTGTATATTTTTTCACACCATAAAATTATAGGAATTGGATGAAAATAGGTAATATTTAATTTTTTACATCCATCCACACATTCTCCTCATTTTCCTCCCTAAAAATTTGTCAAACTAATTTCAGCAAATTCTACAGTTTTGATTGACTCTGCCAACTTTTAGACAATGAGCTGGAAATTAGATATTTCCTTCTTTTTTCATGTCAAAATTGTTACGAGATGTGTGAAAATAATTTTAGGGATTGTTGTGCAAGGTTTCACATTTCCAAATCATCATTTGCACCTTTTTAAAATAGTCAACTCAATGTTGTTTTTGTGCAAGAAATTTTGTAGAAGTTTTGTGAAAATGTGCTTGATGTAGAATGACCTACCATGGTGCTAAGTCACTCCCAAGTGGTTAGTTGGATCCTCCTCATTTTGTGCCATTATCCCAAGAAATTTATAAACCAAACTTGGGTGTTCAAACTCATTTTCCTTTAAACTTGTAGGTTGTTGCCATGTCATTCTGGAGCTGTCTAGATGTTCTGGAGTTGAGCCTGCAGATTCATTTTTTAGCAGGTTTTCTTGATCTATTTAAGTTACAACCTATTTTTATGATGCCACATCATAATATAAGGTAGAAAACAAGATATTTTATCCAATAATATTTCATCAACACCTTATTCAATGGCAATTTTCCATTATGCTTAATTTTTGCTATTTATCTGCTAAAATCATGCAAAATAACCATAAAACCACATAAAACCTACCCAAATAGCAACATATCATTTTATACAATTTACTATGTTAACTTCAACATAAAAATGGATAACTCTTAAAATACTTGACATTTTTAGGTAAACTAGTTAATTTTATTTGTAAAAATATTGAAATAATGAGCCACATTATGGCCTCATCAAACGCCAATAAAACAATATATCAAAATAAATAACACAATGTAAGCAAAAAATAAAAGATCTAATTTATTATGATTCAAGAATCATGGATCTCCAAATTGTATAATTTATTTACCCCAAATCTAAGGTTACAATATACTATTGTTTTTTATACAATATTACAATGAGAGGGTTTGAAAACCCTCATTGAAATGAATGTTCATGTTTTCAATTTATCTTCACTCCAAATAATTTATGAGTGGGCTTGTGTATCTCTATGGGTCCACTCTAGCTACAACAACCATCAATGTAAATGCTCCCTATAATTTGCACACAAAAAGATCAAAAAATAGGTTAGTAACACCTACAGGGCCTCCATAGTGTGAGGTCCACTAAAATATTAAAGTGCACACTATTAACCCTAACTAAAATATTTGATGAAATAAAGTGTATATGTACCAAAAAAATAAGTAAATCAATAACAAATTGTACCTTGTCAAAATAATACATGTGATGTTGATCTATGCTTTTGTTTTCTCGATCTAGTGATGCACGAATGACTGAGGGTTCGAGGATTTGTCAACAATAAAATTACTAAAATTCCTGGAATGCTCAACAACATTATTTAAATACCTTTGGGCATTTGAGTGTTTTTGGGAGGTGTACTACAAAACCAGATCTGGTTTATAGAGGTATTTGGTGATAGAAAGGGAGGATGCGATGATGGCAAGGAGGAAGAGTGTTAGAGAAATGCTAGGGTTTGTATGATGATGGATTAAGGTCTCTAATGATCTCAATAATCCATAATCAACTTTTGAATCAACTAACCACGTTACCTCATTCACAAAAGTTAATTATCTTTTATAACTTTCCTTCAACATATTAGGGTTTTGATGACACCAATGTCAATGTTCCCTACAATTTGAACACAAACAAATCAGAAAATCGGTTAGTAACACCATAGTGTCAGGTCCACAAAAATATTAAAGTGCACACTATTAACCCTAACTAAAATATTTGATGAAATAAAGTGTAGATGTACCAAAAATATAAGTAAAGCAATAATAAATTATACCTTGTCAAAATAATACTTGTGATGTTGATATATGCTTCTTTTTCTCTATCTAGTGATGGACAAACGATCACGAGGGTTTAATGGTTTGTCAACAATAAAATTACTAAGGGAAAATAACTTGGAGTATTTTAGGGGATCTATGGATGCCCTACAATATCCCTAGAATGCTCAACAAAATTCTATAAATACCATAGGATATTTGAGGGTTTTTAGGAGGTGTACTACAAAACCAGATCTAGTTTGCAGAGGTATTTGGTGATAGAAAGGGAGGATGCGATGACAGTGAGAAGGAAGAGTGTTAGAGAAATTCTAGGGTTTGGATGATGATGGATTAAGGTCTCTAATGATATCCAGAATCCACAATCAACTTTTGAATCAACTAACCATATAACCTCATTCACAAAAGTGAATTATCTTGTATAACTTACCTTCAACATGTTAGAGTTTCGACGACACCAATCGATGGCCAATATTAAAACATTACGAAAGGCTAAGATAATAACTTTCCTATGTGATATGGAACATGATGAATGAGTGGTAAATATTAAATTATTATGGGTAGCTGAGATTTATTTACATATATACATATATATTTATTAAATATATATAAATATAAATATAAAATATTTATATTTATATATATGTAAATAAATAAATAAATAAATATATATATATATATATATATATATATATATATATATATATATATATATATATATATATATATATATATATATATATATATATATATATATATATAATGAATGGTTGTGATTTGAGGATGTGAATGGATGAAAAGTAGCTACTTTTTGGTGTCTATAGATGCTTATTTTTGTATCGCATTGCGTAAAATATAATGTAGTGCAAAAACAAGAGACACCTGGTTTGGTGAAGTAGGCTCTTTTCCTTGGTACGCAAGAAGATCCTGAAGACAAAAATTGTGGTCGTAGCTTACTCCCTCAGTTGGAGAATGAGTGAAGAATTAATCTCATGAGCCAATTGATAGAATTGGGGATGATATGAATGATGTAAATGTAGGTGAATGATGTATTTTATTTTTTCCCCAACATATGAAAGGGTTTTTGATGATGTGGATGATATGAATGATGTAAGTGATTGTGGAGTGATGTATTATATTTTTATCCCAATAGATGAAAGGATATTTGATGAAATATATGACATAAATGAAGGTGAGTAACATAGATGATGATGTAATGATTGATTATGTTCTTGCCCTAACAGAAAATGAGTTTTTACCAATTGTAGGTGTAAATGTAGGTGGATAATATATTATGTTTTTTCCCCAACATATGAAAGGTTTTTTGATGATGTGGATGATATGAATGATGTAAGTGAGTGTATCCCGATGTGGGAAATCAAAATCAAATTTGGTTACCCCAAGTTTGGGGTGATCCAGTGCTTTTGAAAAATATATATTTTGGCATCATTGAGATGCAAAATGATGAAAATGCAAGATGATAAAGTAAAGAGAGAGTCAACCTAGTGGGTTTGTGTTCTCGATGACTATTAATACAAAATTAGTGTTCTAATTAAAGGTATAAATGTTTGTATCCCCATGTAAAAGGGCCTCAATGACAAATTTTTGAGAAAAATAATATAAGCCTCACTCAAAAAATGAGAGACCAACAAGATTTTGTTTTCGAATAAGAGGATGTTGAATGATGATATGAGCAAGTGTCCTTATGGTGATCTATCCATCCTATCAAATTGCATGGATATCCAATAACTAAAATTTCCAAATATAATATATTAAACCACTAGATATGAGGTTCACTTGGATGATATGAATGATGTAAAAGAATGTGAATGATGTAGTGCATGTGAATGGTGTATTGATTGTGAATAGTGTAATGAGTGATTTTTGCTTTTACCCTAACAAAAAAAGAGGATTTTTATTGGATGATATGAATGATATAAATGGATGTGAATGGATAAGAATCCTTATGGTGATCTACCCATCTTACTAAATTGCATGGATAGCCATTCATTGCAATCGCTGGGTGAATAGAGTAAACCACTAGATACAAGGTTCACTTAATAATGTAAGTGATTTTGATAATGTTGAGTGGAAATGCATCAAATTATGGATGATATGAATGATGTAAATGAATGTGAATATTAACCGTACCTTGAATATAATGATACAATTCTTGATAGGTGAATTTGGTGATTTTGTGAAATTTAGAACTTTTATTTAGGACATTTTGAAGCAATTTGGAGTTTTTCCATGACGTTTTGGTCACCATCAAGAATTAAATGCACAAATCAATGCAAATTATCACAAAATATGATGGAATGATGTGATGAATTATGAGGATAATGAATGTGGTAGTTTTGTGAAATTTTGGACCGTTTTGAGGTGTTTTTACGTGATTTCATTATTTTCAAGACATTTGGTCACAATAAAAAATAAAGCATCCAAATTGATCTATATCTTCAAAAAATATAATAGAATGATGAAATGCATACATAGATGAATTTTATGGTGATTCTATGGGGTTATTCTATAGTTTAAGGCCCTTTGAGTCCTTTTTCAACATTTGGGATTCAAACGTCATCCAACATACTCATCATGCATAGACATGAGAGAGTGTTTGTCACTCTATAGATGTAGGGTAGCGTTTGAGTGCACCATGAAGACGCATATGGATGTTTGAGAACATAAAAATTGGCTACAAAAGGGTTGTAGAGGTAAAATTGGATTCATTCTTGTGTTTGATATTTCTAGAAGATACATCTAAAGAGTGGAGTGAGTGAAATCCTCAAAAACTAGTGCACTTAACTTGAAAATGTATGATTGCAATATATGAACACAAGAGCATGCAATATAAAAAACTATGATAAATTAAGTAAATGATAATTCATATCCTTTATATCAATAAAAACTTATTTTGATCAAAATTAGGTTACAAATACATCCCCTTTAGGGATGTTAATAATGTGATACAATAAGTACACAATATGAGAGGTTTAACCTCTCTAAAATAGTTCGGTGCACTATGTGGCCTTCTCGCATCCACAAACCATCCTACAAAGGTTTTCTTCATGACCTCGGTAAGAGGTGATAAAGTTAAACTCTTGCACTCCTCTTCCCCTATAAAAAAAATTGTGATCTACACACAAAGAACACAAAAGCGTTAATAGCATGTGCGGATGAAAAGGTAAATAAATACAATAAATGATTGAAACATGATGAGAAAATGCATAAAATAAAATGCAACTATGCTAAAATGATGAAGAATGCAAACAAACTTGAAGTTTCATGGTTCGATTCTAGTAGCACTTCATTTCTTGAAAACTCTAAAAATTTTGGATTTTCAAATGAGGGTGAATGCCAATTTATAGATCCCTCGATAGGAACCTATTATTGGAAAAGAATATTCACATAGGAGAGGTGGCCTACATGCTCTTCCCAAAATCCCATATAATACCACTTGGCTCTTCTAACCTATGTAGCACTATTTTGGGACAAGTGTGCATGGTAAAATAGGATCGAGCATGCATGAAATCTATGCTATCAGTCCACGCGTGGATTCTCTTTTATTTTCTTCCACTTCGGGGTAGGATGACCTTTATTGGGGGCTACTTTTGGGTAGAGTGTCCTTGATTGGTTCCGCTCTAGGGTAGAGCAGCCTTGATTGGGGGCCACTTTGGGTAGATCACCCTTGACTAGGGGTTTCTCCAGGGTAGGATGACTACAGTTACAATGGAAAATTACCTTATTTGAGTGGTGAAGACCACTTTTTTAGCCCTAAGGTTGTCCAAGGTTGGTCACATGGTCTTCAAGGAGTCCAAATAGGTAGTCTCCTCAATATGACATGTTTTAGGTGTCTATAGTGAGTGAGCGAAGGAGTGCAAAAATGTGTTTTAATCTAATGGAAGTGGAGGTGTAGGTGGTTGAGGTAAGTTCCCTTGGTATTATTGTTTGGATTTTGCATTATTTTATTTGCAATAAATGTAATGGTAATGTGAATTTACATGTTATATTGTGCTGAATTTGAGTATCTTGGAGACCGACATCAATTCTTACCCATCATACCAAGGGTGGGAAAGGTATTGTAGAAGACCAACTAGGATTTGATGGAGTAGGTGGGATTGAATGGGATTGCATGGATTGAGGTGGTGAGGGTGAATGAGGGATATATTTCTACCTTGGTGGAAATATGGTATTCGGATAGGAGTACCTTCTAGTTGTCGACTAGTGAGATCACAATGACACTCGAGGATGTATATCACATCTTCCTAGTTCTAGTGGAGGGGTTGCATGCCCATGTTGGACATGATATAGAATATGAGTTCAGGTAAATTTTTGGATATGGATGGAAGGATGTGAGCACCAAGGGTAGAGGAATTAGTAATTTATATATGTATGCAAAGAAGTAGTTGGAGGCCCTACCCACCTTGGTCATGTTCCTACTAGCAAACATATTGGTGCCTAACAACACCGATTGTTGGTTCCCATGGAATAATATTTAGCTGGTATATAATATGAATGATGAAACTCAGGTGTATGTATGGGTAATGTATTTTCTAGATTAGACTTATATGAATTTGTATGAGGTGAAGATGCAAGGGTAGAATTAGTTAGGTTGTAGTGTGTTGCAAGTCTAGATCTTTGAGCATTTTAGTGTGGTTCATCCTATGGACCTACCCTATGAGGAGTGGGATAGGGATCATCCCTATGTATTGAGATGGTGTGTAGCTAAGGAGGTACAACCTAACCATCCTATTCATAGTGGCTATAAGTGTAGGGATATATGGGTGGGGCTAACACCTGATCAAGTGTGCTAGAGGTCATGGTGGGGTGCTAGGTGGTCTAGTGATGGAGAGCAACTAAAAAGTATTTGATAGGCTATATGGGTGGTTGGGTAGCATGAGAATGAGGTGGATATGATCTAGTTCTCATGATTTTTGCATTAGTTTGGGTTACATTAGGGGGTAACTGACACTCTCATGATTTATAGGTATTGATTAGATGAGTCAAGTCTACCTAGTGTGGAGGAGTGGTGAGTGAAGTATGAGGATGATGAGGAGATAGATATTATAGATGTGGATGATGTCCACTATGGACTATGATGCATGTCTTACTTTACAACTTCCATCAGTACTAATTTAGGTGGTTGATGAGGGTATTGGAGATGATGGGGAGGTAGCAACAGAGGTTAATGTGACTCCCTAATACTAGAGACATCATCTATCTAGCAACTAAGAGAGGTAATCAAGGTCCATAATAGATTAGCCTCTAAATATTTTAGGTGATAGGGATAGTGTAGGTGGTATGGAGGATGTTTCAGAGAGACCTCCTAATCAAAGTGAGGAGGATTAGGCTAGGCTTAATGTTGAGAGAGATTAAATTTGATCAATAGTGGTAGAGTGAGATGTAGATATTTTTTAGCTATGATCAAATTTGGATGTACATGTGGTAGCATATGGAGGTTAGGATGTAGTGGCAAGGCTCTAAGAAGAGTTTGCATAGAGGGGTGCTCGTTATAGGTAGGATGTGCTACGCCTTTCATCCATATAGGATTTAGAGGTGTAGACACCTAAAACACATCATGTTGATGAGGCTACCTACATGGATACCTTTCTTGGACATATGACTCACCTTGAGCATCCCCAAGGCTTAACTGTAGTTCTTACCACTCAAACAGGGCAACTTGTTTCTTATATCTTTGGCTGTCATACCCAAGAGTAGCCTCCAGAGGTTTTTGGACCCCATGCTATCTAGCAATCATGACTGCTCCACCCTGGGACAACCACACCTATAATAAACTTGAGCTCCTCAAGTCAAGCCAAATTAGTTATAGGGTAGTTGAGCTTCAATGGTTAAGCACAATAAGCTTCTAGAGGTTATTTTTTATCTTCCTCGATCCCAAATGATTCTTGGCTTCTATTGCAAGCTAATATTACCATTTGGAAATCTATAATAAGAGCTTAAGCCTTCATGAAATTATATCGAATTTGAATGCAACTAAGTGTTGTTGGTTTGTGTACTAGAGAGATAATTCTCTCATAAGCAATGGAGTGCTACCCAAGTCCAGTCATGAATCTTGCATTTGCATCAATGAAGTCTATTGAAGTTGAAGATAAAATTCAATCATATTTTACCATCAAGTTCCCTTGTTTCATGTTATTTCCCATAATTCAATCATGCTTCAAGTTTGTGACCCTTGAACCTTCAATTTAGCAAACCAACCCAAGCAATTTCCCACATCAATCACGAGGAAACACTCTTCTATTCAACAACGTCTTCACCTTGAAGTGACCTGTAGGCATAGTTGTTGGACCTTATGATGACTAGTAGACCTAACCATTTTACCCCATGACAACCTCTCAATAAAATTTTTTTTTCTATGTTTTTTAGTTATAGTAGATTAATAACAGTTCATTTATGTTTTAACATAGTTTTTATTTAGTTCTATGCATTTGTTAATCATTTTCTACATATTTATTTCAATTTCTTATCATGTACAAGGACCTCATCATTAGTTTCATCGATGGATGGACCTTCCACATGCCTTGAATCAAAGTAGTTATATGGAATAGGGTATGGTTATATCACCTTGTGTTTGGGAAGCTCATTCTCTCACCCATAGTGTTGGGGGTACAATATAACTCCTAGTTCTTGTTTTAAAATCTACAGGATGATCCCTTGATTTACCCCTAGTCCTCTAGGCCCATTTTTAGTCCATAATTGTGCTTCTTTAATAATTTTACAACCATATGGAATATGACGGGGGTTACATAAAGGAGGATCAACCTCTATTGGAGGGATTTTTCCTACAGTGATCAACATATTTTTTTCCTTTATAGCTTCTTGAACCACTTGTGGGAATATCTTAACTTTTGATTGTTGTATCAATAGGCTTATCTCAGGATGTAGGTCATGAATGTAGTATAGGTATACCTAAGGGTGGGAGGATTGGTACTCTTAAGGAATTCTAGTCCACGTTCTTTTGAAATTAATGTTGAATTTAGAGATTTTTTCATGAATAGATTTCTTGATGAGTGAAAACTAGGTGAGGAGTTTGAAGGAATATCCAGGGTCATCAAACTCATCTATAAGGGTCGTTTCCAGGTCTTCATATCCTAATACTTCCAGACTCTGAGGAATGGTACCAGTGCAACACATTTCCTTTAAAATATAGGGATAACAATCTTAAAATAAAATTCTCAAACTAAATATTGTGCATAGATGATAGGGAAGCTATGTCATGGCAATGCTTCTTTGCATTATTTTCCTTTTCTTGATAGCTTGACAAGTTTTTAAGGGTGATTTTGAGAATTTCTTGTAAAAAAGGAATGTCTAGAGGTCTAGAGTTATACCATGAGGGATAAGGATGGTTGCCCATTAGTTCTATGAACTTGTAAACTCAAATAAGGGAGCAACATCTATTCATACCAATCATTTAAGACAACCAGTCATGAAATCTGACTTCACTCTCCAACATAGTCACCAAGTGAATTTAATTTCTCCATAGAATGAGATCAAGATAATTCACTAAATCTTGATTCCTCTAGGATATTTTAATAAATAAATGGGTAAAGAGATCTGTAATGTGTCTTTGGGGTACCACAAGACATGCCCAAATTGTTGGGGTGTGAATTGACATCAAGGGAACCTTGAACCGTAATTATGAATCTATGACTTTTGAGAGGTGCATACCCGCTAATCATAGCTCAAACCCTGACATTAGATGGATCAAAGATATACTTCAATCCAATCTCCAGAGTAGTCTGGTACCTTGTCAACTGTTAAAGTGTTGATCTAATTTTTTTATTTTTATTATTAGCATTTAGATGTTTAAAATAGTTTTTTGAGCATTTCCTTATTTCAATGGTGAAGATGTTGAATTTTGATCGTTGATAGTCTCAAGTGCGGCATACTGGAAATATGATTGATCAAATTATTGATATTTTTCAATTTTGTTAGCTCTATCTGGCCACCTAATTTCTCAATTATTTTCTAACCCTTACCCTATTTCTATCCCTAAACTTACACTTTTTAATTGAGCTTAATTGAGTCAACACCTGAAAAGTTGACAAGGTACCAACCTACTATGGAGGTTGGATTGAAGTATATCTTTGATCCATAAAATATTGGGGTTTGAGTTGTGATTAGTGGGTATGTGCCTCCCAGAAGTCATAGATTCATAATTACAGTTCAAGGTTCCCTCGATGTCAATTCAGACCCCAATAGTTACAAGATATTATTTGCAATTTGATTTCATATACTTCTTTAGGTATTAGATTTTTGTATATCTATAGGAGGATCTACTAATGTAGCATCGTATTGGAATGTCAGTGCGGGCTTCCTCCTCCATAGTAGGTTTTTTTAGGTGTAGTGACTCTAGGCATAGTGACTCTAGGTCTAGGGATCCATCATGGTCACAAGGGTCTTTCTATGGGTGTTAGCTAGTGCTTGGATGCACTTTTTGTATATGAGCCTTGGTGCTCCATTGTATAAATCCTTAGGTCATTGTATGTGCAATTTTATAAATATACATGGATTTTACATTATGAATTTTGTGTGGATGTTTGTGTAATCGCATATGTATCTGATGTGATGAATGATAATGTAATGATGGTGTGTATTTTTAATGGAAATAATGCAAATAAAATAATGCTCTAATGATCATTTGTATTTTAGATTTTTGTTTGAAGATATTTATCATTATCGCTTAATAAGGGGTACCAATACGATGGTATATGAAATGGAAGACTCTTGTGATTAAATGATAATGCTATGGATGAGTGAAATTGGAATTGTTTTCTAGAGACTCAAACATACTAGTGATATCAAACAAACTCACTAAATTTTATCTAATTTCTCCAAGACCAAATGTGCGTGTATTGAATTTTCATTTATCGATCATGAGAATGGTAGTGACTCAAGACAATAAAGAACCAATGTGTGTGCAAATGGGTTTATTAACCCATCTTGAGTAAAATAAGATGAAACCTATCATGGAGGAGACTAGAAATCTAGCTTGTCCTTATGCGCAGTCAGAGGTCTCTTCAAGAGAGATATTTCACCACGTATGAGCGTACTCCATTGCAAGTCAAGATTCTATATCCCCGATGGATATTAGCTCCATAGTCCAATGATTATATATCTAAGATTTAGGGACTCATACTACCTAACCATCTGAATGTAAAATTAGTTATATCCTTATGACTTGTGGATCTATGGTGTGTGATATGTAAAAGAGTTAGAGTGTTGGGGAATCAATTTTCAACCAAATTATGATGAGAATTTTACTACTCATTCTTTTTTTTGGAAGTGTTGTTAGTGATAAAAACCATTGTTTTTTATTTTGGACTATGTGCATAATGGGACATGCAAAGATGAATTTTTCACTTCGAGGTTCAACCCAATCATGGTATTATCCCTCTTTGACACAAGATATTTTTAAAATGTGTAAAATGTTTTTGGTTCAAGAATATTAGAATCAACTACCAGGACTCAATATTTTATTAGTGAAAATGTGCCTTGGTCCTAGAGAAAACTTGACATGTTTTGGAGGTTGCATGAAACACTAGGATTGGTTGAGTGACCAAAAATTCCTAAGAATGATGGAAAATTAAAGTGTAAATGATGAATGGATGCAAGAAGTGGCATGATGGAATGGATGTTGACTTTAAGTTACCCTTGATTAAGGCAATAAGATTTATTGGATCAATTATTGTCTAAACTTAATAAATGACCCCTAATATGGTGGATGGAATGTGCAGGAGTGATAATGAATATGATTGTGCAAAATGAATGTGTGGAATGTAATGTGTATGAATTATATTTTTATGTTTAGCCATGTATATATACATATGTAAAATAAATTAACCATAGAACACTCTCAAGTGGATAATATTATATGGATTGGTCTCTTATACTCCCCCTAGACTAGCAAGCCTATATGTTCCTCTATATAGCAACAAGCAAAACATATAAATGCAAATGATAAGGTCATACAAATGCAATGCAAATATATTTTTTTAATGTACATATGTTACAAAATATTTTTGTGAAGTGATTAATGAAATGGAGGTGGTGGTTTATTGGTAGGCTCAGCTCGTTCCCTTGGGAGAAGAAAATGGAAATTGGGTTGGTGGATGGGGAAAATTATGAGATAATGCTTATCAAGTTTAGTGAATGGAGTGATTTGAGTTGATTCCTCTTTAGATTAATTTGAATATATCGACATGATGTTGCATTATTCATAAAACTCCTCAAATTCATCATTGTTATTATTATCCTCTTTGTGATCTAGATGGAGTCATTGAAAGGCTCACTCGAAAGAGGAATGGATAGATTGTGAGTGGTATCCTAGTCCTGAATGGTCATGCATTTCTTGATATTGAGGCTCGATGATTTCGTGCATGCCTTGTTCATATCATCCTAGGCCATATCCTTTCCAATTAAACTAATGAAAGTATCATGATGGAAAATTAGAAATAATCATGCTTTCAAGGTTGGTAGAGGATGGTTGCTTGGGTTTGTCTAGGGGAGGTGGATCGAACGATGAATTGACCCCCCATACACAAAATTAATTTTATTAGGTGTTGAAATCATATGGTACACCGCTCTTATGGGTAAGGGTAGGTCACGTTGGTGATCGTAATTCCTAAAAAATTGGATGTTTAGTGGTTTTAACTATGACATCTTGAACTACGTATTCGTCAATGCTAGGGATTATGAAGTGGACTAAAAATTGTGTGAATTTGGATGAGATGTATGGAGTGGATGTGGAAGTAGGGGTCTCATGTGTAGCTTGTGGCTCCAATAAGGGAATATATGAATGTTGAAATGTCATATCACAATCTTTCAAATCAACTTGTGAGACATCATCTAGTGCATATGAGGATGAATTTTATTGAGAGGTTTGATGGATGGTTGATGATATTGATGTGGATATAATGATAGTGGATGTTTGTGAAGTTAGTTGGATGGATGATGATGAATAAGTGGGGATAATGGATCATGTTGAAGTTGATGATGTCGACAATTTTCCTACTAATGTGGATGTGGAAGGTGTGGATTGGATTTGACCACATGTACATGTACCTAGCTATGATAAAGGTGGGGGTGTGGAAATAGGAACTTAATGTGGGGTAGTGATGGGAAGCTCCTCAAGAATAGGAGATTTTTATGAAGAAATGATGTAATGTGAGGTGGATGGTGTGGTTGATGCGGTTAAGAATAGGTGAGTGGATGGAAGTATGGATTTGTATGGATTAGAAATGAATTTGTAGTACTTAAATAGTTTGATATATGCTGGTATGCAATGAACCTATCCATCATGTACATATTTTAAGCATTGATATAATATTGAAAGGACATATTTATTCTCTCTTATCTAGGGATGGCCAAGAAGTACATTGTATGCCATGGACCCTAGGTCTATTTGGCTCCTAGGTCTATTAGATCTTGCACAATATCTTTGAATGTGAATCAACTATTAATGTCATGCCCATTCTATAAATGGTAAGGGAAAAATTATTCTCTATAGTCCTTACCATGTTTGTTTAGATCATCTAGTTTAACTTCAGGTAAGGTGAGTGCATTTGTGTCATATAACCTATAGAATATGGATGTATATGATTCAGGAAAGGATGTGTAGGTGCGATTATGTTGAAAAAATTATCGATGTTGATGATTGTCCATAGTTGGTACTGTATTGTAAAGTTGTTGTGGTGGGGGTACCGCTTGATAAGATACTTGTTGTGGTTGTTGCAATGATTATTGTTGTTGACTATGGGGTTGTTGAGTCATTTGGGTTTGAATCAAAACCACTTGATTCACTTGTCCTTGTTTGGATTGTCTAGAATAATGTCCTTTAGATTGGTCCTTACTTTACCATTATTTTTTATTTGGTGTTATCTCACCATTTTAGATTTTTATCTCTTCGATTACATGAGCTTGGGTGAGATATTCATAGAATGTTATATATTATTGAAGTTGCAATAACAAAGAAATGGGTTTTAGATATCTCCTTAAATATCAAGGTCAGTTATTTCATTGGTAGTGATAATGAAAACTTAGTCATAATTGCCCTTCAATGATTTCCAAAATCATAGATCGACTCTCCATAAAAATTTTTCAATTAGTATAGGTTTGTCAATGTGGTTTTCTTGTGAACATTGAGGGAAAACCTATCCAAAAATGTATTTGCCAATTGTTAAAATGTGTAAATTTTGTAGTGAGGTAGATTATTATTGAAAGCATGAGATTTCTGGTGGAGGAAACACTAATTGCGATGCATTCAAAATCAAATACGCTTAAGTCCTAGAAATGTAAATTGCATGAAATGAAAGAAACGCATTGGAAGAGACACAAGCAAATGGAGAAAACACAGCCCTTTCATTAAACTTTCTTGATCTCTGTTACAAATACGCCTCCTCCCTTTTCAGGGGCTAGGAGCGTTAAAAGAATTTGACTACAATCGAGACTTAAGGTTCCTCTTTCCGTGTGCCCACACTTGAAATGGACGGGCCAAGATGATGCCGCCGCTGATGTCGATGAGTCTTTGACCTCTGCTGCTCCTCCTGCGAACAAAGAAACAACGAAGATGTCAGTAGCACCTGCTGCACATAAGAAGTGTTTGTTCTCTAAAATTGCCAAAAGATGCATGCAAACATTTGTCTGAAACAGTGAGTAAAATGACTCTAAATGACCTGAAAACCTGACAGAGGACAGAAAACATCACCAGAAGGCCACTGCCACTGAGACAGTCGACCAATATGCCTTCAACTGGAATTCGTCCCTGGGCAGGACGAATTCTGACTGCTATTCGTCCCTGGGTGGGACGAATTCTTCTGTGTTGGAAAAGCCGACCTGATGCTGCTCCAATGTCGAATCCCGAGACCTGCAAAATGCCTGCAAACAGAGGGGTTATGTAATTGGGGCCATTTTGGGATGACCCAGATGGTCGGATTCTCCCAATTTGGCCTCTATCCTCGGGAATTCGATATCGCCACCTGCAAGTTAGTGAAACAACAAAGCGACACAAAGCATGATAAAATCTGATCAGAATGTTATGAAATTGAAGCTATGAATTCACCAAACAGAATAACACAAAATGCAACATGAACAAGTAATCTAGAATGCTTCTGAATAAAACTTAGAAAGTGCGGGGGTGCCCAAGTGGGCCTCCCACCGTTGGCACTTGATTTTGGAGCCAATCCACTAGGGATGGGCCCCAAAACTTCTTAGGATTGGGGGTCGGCAAATTGGTTGATTCAGGTGTCCATATGTTGGATTTGGGTCAGATTCAAGCTTCCAAAAGCCACCCAACAACCTCCCTTGCAAAAGAGATTGGTGGATGTGAGAAGGTGAATCAAAGGGGATGCAAGTGGGTGTTCAACTCGACAGCACTTCGTTGCTTGAAATCTCCTTCAATCTGTCCCTTTGGGTGAGAAAAGTCCCACCTTTTATAGACCCATGGGGTCTCTTTTGAGAGGGAAGCACAAATGCCATGTGTTGGTCATAGGTGCCATGTGGCGATCATGTCTTCCCATGAGGGAGGGGAGTCCTCCATTGACTTGGGCTCTCATAATCGCCCTTGTGACAGTCCTCTAACGGCCTATCTATCCACCCACACACGTGTGCGAGGCGAGAGTCATCAATCGATCGTCTCCTGGGCTGCCACTTGGCACCATTCTTCTTTTTGCTCGTTAAACTTGGAATTCGTCCCTAGGTGAGATGATTTCAGAATTCGTCCCTGGGTGAGACGAATCCCAGTTAGTATTCGTCCCTGGGTGAGACGAATACTGAGCAAAGTGTATAAATGTACCAAATTGCCTCTTGACCTTACAAAATTGCTATGAAAGTGGTTAGGACCACTGTTTGACCTCTGAGGGCTGCCCTGGGGGCTGTGTTTGTCAAAGCGATCAGTGTTTGCAGTCACATAATCGGATTGGTGCTGTTTTGGTGTCTACAGATGCCCCTTTTTGGGATGCGCTGTGCATAGCGCAGCGCCGAGCAAAAATAGATAACCAAAGCACTAATGATTAGGGTTCCTTGGTAACCTAACCAACTTTTGATGCCCCAAGCATGGAAAGGGCATGCATTCTTGAATCCTTGCTTCTGACGAGCTAAGGAGTTTGATTTCAAGTGTTAACCTATTTTGGTGAGGTGTGACTTGAGCTTGGACATTGATCAGTCATGATTAGGCAAAGGGCGCAACCTTTTATCCTCAGGGGAACCTTGTGTTCATGATTCACGAAATGCCAAGTGTTTGATTGATTTGATTGTTGCTTGTTTATCGCCCCAAGCAGGAGCGTAATTGTCTTTGTCAATGATTCTTTGAATGCATGTCGTTTTCCTTAATTGGGTGTGTGATTGTTGATTGGTGACTAAGTGTGACTACCCCCTCAAGTGACGAATCGATGAGGGAATGACCTTCATGAGAAAAGCGACGAGTCGCTTGACCCAAGATGACTTGTGCAAGGGTGCCTTTAGATGTTTTACCGTTTAAGAATGTGCAATTTTTCCAACATTTGGACCTATTTTTGGTGGGTGTTAACCCTTTTGGTGATGCCATAATGGGGTGAAATCATCAAAAACCCATCTTCCCGTGGAGCGGTCCGGCTATGGTAGCCTTCTTGGGGAAGTAAGAGAGTGACAATTTGAACCCCGACATCGAATTTCTTTGCCTAGAGGTTAAGTGCAAGAGCACTTGTGTCCGGCAATGCTTATTGCTTTGTTTTTGTGTTGCATTTTTTTGTTGTTTTTGTTGTTTTTTCTGACACCATTTGGGGATCAAATTATCAAAAATCCGTCTTCCCGTGGAGCGGTCCGGCTATGGTAGCCTTCTTAGGGAGTAGGATTGCGATAATTTTGTGACCCCAACGTCTTTTTTGTATGCCCCAGATGTCAGGTGCAGTAGCACTCCTATCGGGCAAGTTTATTGTCTGTTTTGAGTTCATTTTTGCTCATTTTTTGATGTTTTTGAAGTTCTGGCCTGAATTCGTCCCTGGGTGGGATGAATTCCAGCTGGAGAATTCGTCCCTGGGTGGGACGAGCGCTAACAATAGTGCTCGTCCCAGTCAAGGATGAATTCCAGCTCAAAAGGCCTATTTAAGGGCCAAAACTTGAATTTGGGCTCATTTGTGTCATTTTTTTTCTTGCGATTTTGGAGCTTCGGGAGGAGGAGGTAATTCTGCGAAGCGAAGCGCCGCTGGAATTCTCTCTCGCCATCATGAGTGCACAAACCGGTTCGAGCGGCGGAGCCGAGGCGAAACCTGTAAGTGTCTTCTAGAGTTTATTTTTGTTTAAATTTGCACTTGTTTTATTTAATTGTTTTTGTGATGCTGTTTTTCAAAATGTGTTTTAAAACTTAAATCCCGAAACCTGATTGAAGACAACTACTTGAATTTTCTTTTTATGCTGTACGCTTCTTTTCCATGATTTTTTATTTTTTATTTTTTATTTTTGTTGAATTGTTTTCTTTTGCGGGTTCGGAGCCGGTACCGTGTACCTACCGCCTTTACTGAGGCACGGGGTGCACTGACTGATGGTGATTGGGAATGGCTTGATGCCCTTGGGCTCAAGCAGGTGTCTTGAATGGAGCCCGTGGTCCCGGATCAGGCCTATCTGATGGCCCTGATCAAACTTTGGGATCCGCGGACCAACACGTTCCATCTCCCGACAGGGGAGATGACTGTGACTTTGGAGGATGTCTATCGGTTGCTTCGAATTTCGATAGATGGACTGCCCATTAGGTCATCGCCGCGTGATCAGTGAACTGCTGTACTTACGAGATGCTTTGGGCATGGGGGGCGGCTGGGTGTAATGAACCCAGTGGAGACATCCAAGGTGGACTTCCAGGCTGGCGGGATTTTGGTTGGTTGGTGGCAGGAGAGGGGGGTGTTAGGAGTGAGGCACGCATTCTTGATGGGCCTCATTTCTAACATGCTTCTACCTGATTCGTCCGGCGCGAGGTTCCCGTGGAACCTGCTGGATTTGGTATGGCAGTTGGTAGAGTGCCCGATAGGGGCACCACTGATTTTGAGGTGGGGACAGACATTGTTGGCACAGCTCTACGGGGAGCTGTATGGGGTGCGCTGTCGGCAGCGGAAGGGGGTCAGCTGCAGCTATCTGCTGCAGTGCTGGGGTTGGCAGCACATAGTAGTGGAGAGGCCGACCGGGTTACCGTGGATGACTCGGGCAGTGATGGATGACACGGAGATAGGCTATGCAGTTTTGTGGCGGCGGTCTACGGAGCAGGGGCAGAGTCGGCGATGGGCAGGTGCTGTAGAGCACTATATCGATGCCTTTTCTCGGCTCACTCTAGGGGAGGTGTTTTGGCACCCTTATCGGGACTGTCCAGCCTGGCTAGAGGCTGGAGAGTGGCTCCGTCGGGTACGCAGGGAGCGGTGGTTGACTGGGAGGCACGGGACGGAGCATGAGTTCTTTTCATACAGCCGGGTTACACGATAGTTTGGGGTGCGCTAGGGGTTGCCTGGTGAGCCCGTGGTCTATCGACGGCGGGGAGATGAGAGGGATTTAGATCCACCGGTCACCGCGCCATTGGGCGAGGAGTCAGATGCGGTTATTGACGTCCCGAACGTAGATGACATCGGGACTACCACTGAGTATGACTCGTGGTGGGTACTACGGTGATGGAGAGGAGAGGGGCCACTGGGAGGCACGGAGGTGGCAGTGGAGGGTGCTGAGGCAGCAGGGGATGATTGGGGAGGTCCGTTGGATGATGCGGACATGTTGGATGTGGGGGATGAGGATGTAGACTTGGGCGCTCCGGATCAGCCGGACATGCAGGACGTGGAGGAGCAGTGGGAGCCAGAGTAGGCTGTTGTTCCAGAGGGTCCTGTTCGTCAGGCAGACATAGAGGAGGTGGAGTCTGAGATACGCGCTGAAAATGTGCAACTGACAGAGCTTCTACGGATACGAGATCTGGAGTTGGGGGATGCGAGGCGGGAGCTGGGGGACGCGCTATGGGAGAGGGATCTCCTACGGGCTGAGCTGGCAGAGCGGGATAGGGTTCTGGCACAACGCGACGATGCGGTGTCATACTATCATCGGTGAGAGGCAGAGTGGTGTCGACACCGGATAGAGTTGGAGAGGGAGGTCATCCGCCTTGGTGGGTGACTTCTTGAGCCCTCGGTCAGTGGATCTTCACGTCGGACGAGGGATAGTGCGACTGAGCAGTCAGCATCATCTCGTCACCGACGATTAGATGAGGGAGGCGGTAGCAGGCATGATGCGGGGGCTAGCAGTAGCCGCCCTGCAGGGTCCCATAGGACCCACACCACGGGGGGTAGTTCCCATCGCACCGATCCTGCGTGATTATGGTGGTCGATGCTTTAGGTTGGGTTTTTGGATATGATTGCGGGGATTGAGGACCAGTTTTGTAGCCTACGGGCATTTTTTTGACGATATATATATATATATACCGGTTTTATTGTGGTTTCTTACATGTGATGATTTGATTTTTGTTATGCATGATGGCTAATGACTATGGATGTATGCATGTTTATTTATTTTGATGAATGCTTATGTTATGATGAATGCAAATGTTTTTTATTTCTTTTTGATATGCAAAGTGAAATTGATGAATGATATTTGTGGTGCTTGGTTACGACACCATAGGCTGTTTAAGACGCTCTTTAATTCGTTTTTAGGCGATTGCTATGATGTATGGCTCTTGTATGTATACATGTGGTTTTCTCTTTTTGTATTTTCTGATGGTATTGTAAGGATGAAAAGTAGCGCAGTTGGTTTATAAATGTAGCTAAGGTTTTTCGAGACTCAAACATTTTAACTCACTAGCCACGATTGTACTTTGTCTTAGAAGACTTTTGAACAAGGTATGAATCGGACTTGTTTTTGACCAAGCTATTTCACATCCCTGTGTGTGCAATTGAGTTCATTATTGTGGTATTTATCAGGATACCGCCAGTGCCAGATGGGCTTTCAACCGAACCTGTACTGAGGATCACCTAATTAGCTCCACTAACTCCTTTGTTGTATTTAGTTAGATTAATCTGCGGTGTTATCCAAGATGCCATAAGCTAGCTCATCCACATGCAAACATTGATCTGTACGCAAGTTAATGTGACAGATATATCGTCATGCGAGAAGTTTACCGCCAGTTACCGATAGGCTATCAACCAAACCGGTACTGAGGCTTGCCTCATGACCTGTTAGAATGCTGAGAGTTCCAGGGATTCAAGTTCACTCCCTTCTTTTCTTCAATTGTATTGGGATACTTGCTCGTTTGTAGTGATAAGATCACTGTTTATTTTGATTTGTTTTTCTTTTGAGCAAGGGATTGGGGATATGGAGTGACGAAAATCACTATCGTTTGTGCTGTTTGATGTGTGCACTGTATGATGTCAAATATTTGATTTTTGACGTTTTGCAAATTTTTGATGTTTTGCAACTATTGAGAACTAGGGATTCTTAGGGAATTGGGTAGGGAGGATGCTTGTCCTTTTTCCAACTCTCAACATTCTTGGGGTCATTCGCACAGGGGGATGAGCAAGATAACCGTTTCACTTTTGGTGACCTGGATTACTGTGCAGGTTTCATCTTTCGTTCACACAACTCAGGAATTGTTTTATGTGTTTTTAATTTGTGTTGGGATGTTACGTAACAAGGTGTATTTCAAGTGTAACTCTACCTTCGTAAAATCTGTCTGACTTGGTACATTACATGGCTAAAGAGCAAAATGATGACTGAATCATGAAAACTCTTGATACATTAAAAGACCACTGACTCTAGTGTGGTAAAAGCAATGCATGGTGTTTTTGTTGTTTTTGTAAAATGGAACAGTGTGGAATAAGATGGTCTATCAGAGCAATTACAGCCTATGGTGCCTTTGACCTATACAACCACAAATATGCAGCGTATGGATGCAATGCTTAATGCAGCTACATGTTTTTGTATTTTTAATGGATTTATTTTTGTGAATATGAATATGAGGTGCGAGAAGAGCTCTCGATTGATGAATTTGAGTATGCCTAGATATGAGATGCAAATTTTTGTTGTTTTTGATTATTTTTGATTTTTTTTGACCAAGTGATTGTGGACATCCTTGGAGCATTTTGGTGACCAAGTGATTGCGATAATCCTTGGGGCTTTTTGGGTGACCAAGTGATTGCGATAATCCTTGGAGCTTTTTTGGGTGACCAAGTGATTGCGATAATCCTTGGAGCTTTTGGGGTGACCAAGTGATTGCGATAATCCTTGGAGATTTTTGGGTTTGACCAAGTGATTGCGATAATCCTTGGAGCTTTTGGGGTGACCAAGAGATTGCGATAATCCTTGGAGCTTTTGGGTTTGACCAAGTGATTGCGATAATCCTTGGAGCTTTTTGGGTTTGACCAAGTGATTGCGATAATCCTTGGAGATTTTTGGGGTGACCAAGTGATTGCGATAATCCTTGGAGCTTTTTGGGTTGACCAAGTGATTGCGATAATCCTTGGAGATTTTTTGGTTTGACCAAGTGATTGCGATAATCCTTGGAGCTTTTTGGGTTTTGACCAAGTGATTGCGATAATCCTTGGAGCTTTTTTGGTTTGACCAAGTGATTGCGATAATCCTTGGAGCTTTTGGGGTGACCAAGTGATTGCGATAATCCTTGGAGATTTTGGGTTTTGACCAAGTGATTGCGATAATCCTTGGAGATTTTTGGGTTTGACCAAGTGATTGCGATAATCCTTGGAGCTTTTTGGTTTGACCAAGTGATTGCGATGATCCTTGGAGCTTTTGGGGTGACCAAGTGATTGCGATAATCCTTGGAGCTTTTTGGGTTTTGACCAAGTGATTGCGATAATCCTTGGAGCTTTTTGGTTTGACCAAGTGATTGCGATAATCCTTGGAGCTTTTTGGTTTGACCAAGTGATTGCGATAATCCTTGGAGCTTTTTGGTTTGACCAAGTGATTGCGATAATCCTTGGAGCTTTTGTGTTTTTTGACCAAGCGATTTTATGGATCCTTGGAGCATTTTTTGGGATATGGCTCTCTTAGATATAAAATGGTCGCAAATGACTGATATTCAAGGGTTCTGTTTCCTTGATACCGTCAAGAGAAGCTAGCCGGTACGTCCCGGGTCCTATTTTGCTATCAATGACATATGGACCTAACCAATTTTCCGTGAACTTGTCCCTTAGGTGGGACGGCAAATTAGAGTTCTGTTGGTTTTCCTTCAAAACCAAATCACCAACCCGAAAGTCCCTTAGGTGAACTTTCATGTTGTAAGCTTTCTTAAGCCGCTCTTGATAGATACGTAAGTGCTCGAGAGCATTCACGCGTCATTCGTCAAGCAACGTAAGTTGGTCTAACCGGGCCTATCGCGCAGTGTCATCATCGATGAACTCCTGCATTGATATGCGAAGGGAAGGAATTTCCAACTCGAGAGGCATTACTGCCTCTGAGCCATACACGAGCGAAAATGGAGTTGCCCCAGTTGGCGTCCGAACGCTAGTGCGATAAGCCCAAAGGGCAAGTGGGATTTGTATGTGCCAATCCTTATGACTATCTGCGACTGTCTTTTTAAGGATGGCCACTAGTGTTTTGTTTGATGCCTCTACTTGCCCGTTTGCTTGCGGATAATAGGGCGTTGAAAAGTTGTGCTGAATTTTGTACTTTGTGGTCAAAGCACGCACGTCTTTGTTCTTGAATGATGGCCCATTATCCGATATTATTTTGGATGGAATACCAAAATGACATATGATGTTATGCAAGATGAACTCCACAATGCGGGGTCCTTTCGTTGAGGTTAACGGAATTGCTTCCACCCATTTGGTAAAATACTCTGTGGTCGTTATGATAAACGTGTGATGGCCTGACGATGCAGGGGAGATCTTTCCGATTAGATCGAGGCCCCACTACGAAAATGGCCAATCAGACTGGACTGTCTGTAGGGCCTGGGAAGGTACGTGCATCAAATTGGCATGATGTTGACATTTCACGCACTTCTTGACATATTCGCAACAATCTCGCTCTAAAGATGGCCAATAATAGCCCATGCGGAGAATGCGCTTTGCAATGGCCATACCACTAAAGTGGCCACCACATGTACCGTCGTGCGCTTGGGCGACTGCCCAAGTGGACTCTTGCTGGTCCAAACAACGAAGAAGAATTCCGTCATAGCTGCGACGATACAAAATGTCTCCTATCAAGACATACTTAGCCGCTTTCTGCTTGAATGTTCGTTTTGCGGCGTGCGTCAATCCAAAGGGAAGATTACCTAACTTGAGGTAGTCTCTAATGGGTAAATACCAGTCCTATTGATCGAAAACCTCGACAATATGAACAGCCAATCCCTTTCGAATTTCTTCCCTAACAAATGCTGAATGGGATAGAACTTGTAAGAATAGCGTTGTGTTGCTATTAGTGGGAGTGGGGGAAAACAAGGACCCCCAGTTGGCACGTTTCAGACGATCTCGGATTCGAAAGAACTTATCCGAGGATGGTTCAATCTGGATCATGTGGATTCCTGGTGTCAAGTCTGAGCTTGCACGCTCTATCACGGATTGCGATAAGGTTTTGACTTGAATAGTTGTCATATCACCGGAAAGGTCTTGCGGGATTAGTGACCCCAAGGAGGCCATTGTGTCCGCAAAATGATTCGATGATCGAGGGAGTGCCTCGATGTCGTACCACTCAAGTTTTGCCAAGAATTTGTCCATGAGGGCTTTATAGGCCTTTAGAACTGGGCATTTGCATTGATATACCCCTTTGACTTGATTGACTATTAACAACGAATCACCAAAGATATTCAATCATTTGATGTTCATGGCGATTGCTGTCTGAAGACCTAGGAGCAAGGCTTCATATTCTGCATTATTGTTGGTGCACTGGAAGTTTAATTTAAATGACAGGGGCATTGGAGCACCCTGCGGTGTGAAGAATACAATTCCCGCGCCACCACCTTGCTCGCATTTAGAACCATCGAAGAATAGGGTTATGTCGGCTTGTGACTCAGGCTCATCAGAATCTGGCGATTCTGAGACATGGAAGACCCCATCATCGGGTAGTTCTATGACCAGAGGCTGATCGTCTTCAAGAGGAGCCTCTGCTAGTTGATCGGCTATGACTTGTCCTTTGATAGATTTTTTCCCAATGAACTCAATGTCAAATTCCGTCAACAACATGATCCATTTCGCCGTGCGACTACTATGATAAGTACGACTCATCATGTATCGCAATGGATTCTCCTTAGACACAACATACGTAGTGTTGCTCAACATGTAGTGGCATAGCTTTTTGGTAGCAAACACCACTCGCCAAGCAGAGTTTTTCAACGTATGCATAGTTAAGTTTGTAACCGACCAGGGTGCGGCTAAGATAGTAAGTAGCCTATTCTTTGTGAAGTTCATTCTTTTGGGCTAGCATGGCACCCAGTGCCACCTCAGTAGCTGAGATGTATAAGTAGAATGGCACTCCTGGTCTAGGTGGTGCCAATACCGACGGTGAAGCCAAGTATTGTTTTATTTCGTCAAAGGCTGACTGGCACTCGTCATCCCAATGAAATGTGACCCCCTTGTGCAATAATTTGTTCATGGGTCGGCATTTGTCAGATAATTGCGCTATGAAGCGTTTAATCGACGCGACCTTTCCTTGCAGACTTCTGAGCTGCTTGATGGTAGTTGGGGGAGCCATTTCAAGGATTGCCTTGACTTTCTTTGGGTCCACTTCGATGCCTCATTTTGAGACTATAAAACCCAAGAGTTTTCCAGATGTGACGCCAAATACGCACTTCTTGGGATTCAGTCTGACCTTATGCTCTATGAGGTGATCGAGGATCTTGCTTAAGTCACCGAGATGATCTGAGCGCAAAAGAGACTTGGCTAACAAATCATCCATGTAATCTTCCATAGTTTTGTGCATGTAATCATGGAAGATATATGTCATGGCACGTTGGTAGGTAGCGCCAGCATTTTTAAGGCCAAAAGGCATGACCTTATAACAAAATGTCCCCCAAGGCGTTGTGAACGCCGTTTTAAGTTGGTCTTCAGGATTGATACGAATTTGGTTGTATCCTGAGAAGCCATCCATTAGGGAGAGCATTTCATGACCTGTTGTAGCGTCTACTAGCGCGTCGATGCTTGGCAAGGGGAAATCATCCTTAGGACTCGCTTTGTTTAGGTCTCAAAAATCGATGCATATGCGAATCCTCCCGTCGGGCTTCTTGACGGGAACCATGTTGGACAGCCATGGCGGATAATCCACGCAGATGACAAACTGTGCATCCAACAACTTTTGTAATTCATCTTTGACCATCAAGGCCACTGTTGGGTGCATCTTTCATAGTTTTTGCTTTACGGGCTTGATTGTCGGATCAAGCGTTAAATTATGCATGACTAGTTGCGGGTCTAGTCCCGGCATGTCTCTGTATGACCATGCAAAAACTTCCTTCTTCGCTTTGAGAAGGGTGATGTATTCGGCTTGCTCTTCGGGGGAAAGACTTACCCCCAGCTTGATAATCTGTGGATTCTTTGGGTCTAAGCCGATGTCTACGTCAGTCGTTTCCTCGACTGACATGTGGGATCCGTCCTCCAACTGATGTGGAGTTGGGATCAAATGGATATCATTAGCTGAGTTTAGATCTACGTTTGGAACCTCGGGTCCCTCTTCAGCTTGAAAAATATCCTGAGTTGTCCTTGGGGTGGAATGAAGCATTTCACCGAAAGGCCAGTACTCTGATGGTGATAAAGGTGAATTGACGCGATCCCAGTCGATGGCATCTATGTCTAGGTGCAATGATTGTGATGGATCGGTCGGATTGCGGATGGGTGCGATCAAATCAATGGAGATCATGTGGATGGAATGAATTTGGTCTCCAGAACCGCGGGTGTGATAGCTCGATTCTTTTAGATGCTCCCTATACTCTGGATCTGGCTCTACGGGAACGGGCACGAATGGATCTTCCCTAGGTGCGAATTCGTCCCTATTTGCGAAAAGGATGGCAGGGTCTTTTCTCGGCACTGATGTCATGATGGGATCTCGAGGTGGACGATGCTCATCTTGAATTTGGAGCCATGGATCCAATACTTGGTCCCACCTTGCAGGGTCTACCCACCATTCATGCCCTAGCAGTATGCCCATCTGTCCCATTAGATCTTCATGAGTTAAAGGGCGGTGATGTCGTCGTGCATGTCTGAGATAGTCCATCTCAGTCTCATCTTCTGAATCACTTTCGGAGACCCAAAAATGTTCATTCTCTTCAACAACTGTTGCTTACGACGTTGAGGACCCTCCTTGTTCCAATAAGTTAATCTGGTCCCATTGTGGTTGTTCCACTCTTGGTGGAGGGACCTGATTCCCTTGACACCGTATTGTTTCATCTGGAACCTCTAAGGGGAACAGCTTTCAAAAAGATGTCCGAAAGTCGTTGATGTTCTCTTTGAGGATTAATCTCCAAACTTTCACCTCTCTCTAGCAAAGGAGAGGGATTATTGTTGTTGCCAAGGGTGTTTGTTGGCCACGGGAGGTAATCTCCCAATGTGTATTCTGTATTTGGATTGGCATAAGGATCTAATGCCAATCCCCCCTTGTTGCCTATTTCTAGGCCTTGCATATTTTCAACCAAGATGTCTAAGGGCGGGGGTGGTTGAACCCTACTCCTGACTTGTCATATGGCATCTGATATCTTGGTTGGCAAAGGACCCGCATCCCTTGCTCATATCCGCCTAGCCCGTATCCATGCCAATTGCATTGGCCGAGATATTTTAGGGCAAAATCTGGGTTTGACGAGATAGTTGATGTTTTCAACAAAAGGCTCTTCGTCTGCTTCCTTTTGTTGGCATGGTTCAAGACCATGATCAAGGCCCCCATACACGAAATTCGTCCGGTTTGGAGGGTAGCCTAGAGGGACAACTGTCCCTATGGGAAAGCGAGGTCTTCCCATGTCTTGTACTGACTCCAATTCTGGCGTCGCCACAACATTTTGCACTAAATATTCCCCCAGGCCCGTACTGGCCATTTCAACAGTGATTGTTGATGATTGGGTGGGAGGAAACGGGAGTCCTTCCTGAGTCCATTCCATGTTCGGAATTTTAGGAGTCTCCACTTCCGTTGTGCGAGGTGTTTCTTCTGTTGATATCGTTGAAATTGTGGGCAACTTCTCTTCTAGAGGCTTAACCTCTTCCATGATCTGTTTTCCCTTGTCCTTCTGTTTGGCCATAACAGGTGGCGTTGATGATGAAGGAGCAGATGATGAAGTCTCAACTGGTCGGGATTTTGCCTTGTTGGTCACCGGTGGTGCTCGTGGTATCGGACCCTATTTAGATGGATTTAACTGGAAATCCAAATGCGTTGAAGGGAGGGTCGATTGAGGTATAAATTGTACCGCATTGCAATACTTGAAGGGCTCTAAGTCCATTGGGACTACATGTATTTCTCCTTCATAAGCATACTTTAAGCACTGGTGGGCGATCGAAGGGACACACTTCATGTCCCTGATCCAAGGCCGCCCTAGCAGTATATTATAAGCCATCTCACCTTCTAACACATGGCACAGTGTAGGTATTGATTTTTGTCCTACCTGGATAGGCAGAACAACTGTGCCGACTGTCGAGCATATTGCATCGTTGAAAGCTCGTAGTGTGTACGTGGAGGCTGTGATGTGAGAGGCTGGCAACTTCAAATGTTTTAAGGCTGCAGTGGTAATGATGTTACTGGACGAGCCAGTATCTACCAACACTCTTTTGTACGGAATCCCGTTGACCCGCACGATAACGTGCAGGGGTGGATCTGCCATGTCATTCGATATCGTTTTTACCTCGTCTTCTCTGAATGTGATGACCGGCTCCGTACATTGTTTCACATGTCCCACGAAGTTGTTGAAAGAATTTGCTTCGTGAGGTTGTAATTCGATGGCTTTTAAAATGTCCATAAGAGCTTCCCTATGGGGTGCTGACTGTTGAATAAGCTCATAAATGGACAGCCTAGCCGATGTGGTCCGCAAACTCTGCATGAGTTTGGTCCGTATCGTGATTTTGGGTCTAGGCGGAGGCAACTGCGTTGGGCGTTGTTGAGGCTGCGATGTTGTCGAAACTTCCCTCGTAGCTACCTCGGGGGCAACTGCTGGGTACCTTCTGTTCCTTGTCACTATGCTAATCATTCCCACAAATCCCTGCATGGGAAGATTCTATCGCACCTCGTTAATCTAGAGTGGTTTTTCCTGTGCCTCGTGGGCAGGCAAAGGGTCCTTGAATACCCCCATTTGTTGGTTGTTTGGCGCTATGGGGTTGTCCACGGCCAATGTTCTATTGTCGATCAAATCTTGGATTAGTTCTTTGAACTTCCAGCATCCATTTAAGTCGTGTCCTCTCGTGCCTATGGAATCTACAATACAATTCCTCTCTGTATCCCCTAGGCTTAGGAGCATTAGGGTCTATATTTTGAATTTTTGGCAGAGTGACTAAATTTGCCGCTGACAAGCGGTCAAATAGGGAGTCCCTGGACTCCGTGTAAGGGGTGAATTATCGCCTAGGGCGACGCTGCTGATTCTGCTCCTGTCTTCTATTATCTCTTTCATAAGCAGGAGGCACTTCCTGGTAATTAGATTTTTGAGGCTACATTTATTACACAGGCACAAGAAAATTTATCGCAACTTGGTTGACTGCAGCGTGTTGTGATTGCGTTGTCCCGATTTTAGTGGTTTTATTCCACTCTTTCTTTTTAGGCTTGGCGATTGCGCCTTCGCCTATCTTAATCTTTTTCTATAACTCTGGCTTGTGCCAAAGCTTCTTCTAAGCTATCGTATTGTCGCAGCAACAATAGACCAGAGATTGATTTTAAGCAACTTTTTGCGAACATCTGTGTGAGATCAGACATAGGGGGATGGTAGGGTAACTTAGAAAGAAAAGTTCTCCATCGATTCTCGTATGCTGCCATTGTTTCCTCCTCAAATTTCCTGAGGCTCTCCAGATCACTCAGTGATGCCTTCTTCCTTGTGTTGAAGGCAAAGTGTTCAAGAAATGCATCTACTAATTGATCTAAGTTGCTTATGTTGTGTTTAGGTAGTTGTGTGAACCAATCCGAGGCAGGGCCTGCGAATGTGGTTATGAACGTTCTAAGCAACAATGCGTCATTATCTTGGATGCCGAAGCATTGGCTTAGAAATATTGTAACGTGTTCTTGTGCGTCCTCTTCACCTTTAAAGATTGCCAATTGAGGCAACTTGAAGTGCTTGGGGTAAAGAGGTGTAGGCACTGAGGGATGCACCGGATTACTGTGGAGTTGACGTAATGTGGGTTTTTGATGCCCAGCAGCTTTTGTCTCCATAGACTCCAAACGCTCTAATAGCGCTTGGTATGCATCGGAAGATTTTATTTCTTCCTCTCTTGTTCGCTCTCGTTGTAAGTTATGGTAAAATGGGGGCCTATGGAGGGGTGGCCGAATGGCAATCCTCCTGCCTTGATGGGGAGTTTCAGCATATTCTATTTCTGGTTCGTACTCCTCATAAAGTTCTTGAGGAGTCTCTGGGCGAGACCTATGACCTTGATCGAGTCCTCGCTGAAGGTACCCATCATTGTTTCGGGGAGTGGCCTCCCTCTCGGGTCCGTAAGATCTCGGAGGCAAAGCTTGACGAGGTCGTGGAGACCCGTCCTGCACCAATGAATTATGCCTCTCATATTGTTCGGCCCTTTGGATGTGAGGGGTTGGCTCCCTCTCAGGTAGTTCATAGCGTAACTCATCCGCTTCGCGTTGCATGCGCTCTCTATCCAAGCGGTGTCGGTACTCTATCTCCTGATGACTTTGTTTAAGCCGCATGATTTGGGCTTGACGGGTGGTCTGTCTAGAAACTATCGGGTCAATTTGGTCTACCCTATTTTTCTCAGGAGGTTCGAATGTTTCTCCTATGTGTTTGCCTCGAGTTTGCTGATCTAAATTTTCAATGGGTCGCTTCCCTCTGTCGAGGTGGGCGACATGTACTCGAGGCTCTGGCCTTGATGTATGATCATGATACCTAGCAAGTGTAGAAATGCAAGGTTCCCACGTTGTTTGTTGTCCTAGAGGAATGCGATGGCTTTCCTTGTACTCTCTTTCATGGGTTTGGACAGGGGGGCGGAGTTAGCTCGCCCTGTGTAAGGAGCCCTACGCTTCGGATTTTGTCTTTTCATCCTGATGGGAGGTAAAGAAGGGATGCCATATCCACGTTGTCCCTCCAAATGGATAGTGTGCCTCTCTAGCACTCCATCGTGCTGTGGCCACTCATGTCTAACCTCAGAAGGCGATTCTCTGTTTACATCAAGGTCTACATGTAGGGCGTCTTCCCGAAAGGGGTTGCTTTGAATGGGCATACCCCATCGAGGATTCTGAATCGGATTCTTTTGTAGGCCAAACCGATAAGGCGGTATGACCAAGTCCTCAGGATTGAAGCGAAGGCGACTTGTGCCTGCTTCTTGTGTACCTTCCAGAGCTTCTGCCCTTGATTGGGCTTGGCTACGGGTGTACACCATTGCGTTGCTTCTATACTATCTAAGTAGATTTTTATCTCGTTTATGGTGTCTTTTTTTTTTTTTGTCTACACTAAGCAGAAATAAACACACGCATGCACAAACCGTGATTATCTCTTTTAAGGATTATTGGTGTGCCCTAAACTGGTTTAGTGCATTTTGATGTTTTGTTTTGTTTTTGTAGGTTTTGAAGAACGTTTAAATGCATTATGACGGCTCATATAACTCCCAAAACGGTAGCCCCTTCAATATACCAACCAGGCCGATATACCAACCTCTCTATATACTCGCCCTTACGAGAGGGAGACTATAGGTACGTGAGAGCAGAAGGTACGTGGTACGTAGGTGGTACAAAAGGGGGATTGTCCTGTTAATGGCACCTACCATAGAAGACTTATCCTCGCACGCATGGGAATCACCCCAGCGACACTCGGTCAGCTTTCATCAATATTTACGCCTAACAATAGTTGACAATCGGGAAATGGATGCAAAGCTAAGCCAAGGTGGTGATGAACCCACCGTTGGTCTTGCTCAAGGGCTGGGGTCTTATGACCAGCTCCTTGGTTTAAATTTGTTGCGTGATGTGTGTGTGATTCATTTTATTTAGCAAAATGAAACAAGCATAAATGACTTTTCCTAATGCAATGCAGGATTAAATGAAAACAATTAAAGAAATAGAAATAAAAACATAAAATTTAACAAAGATCATGAAAATCCCTACCTCTTCTCTTCCTAGACCGGTTGCTTCTAAAATTTTTCTCTAAAAATCTACAGGAAGGAATTCGTCCCTCTGTGAGACGAATTGCAGAACATAATTCGTCCCTTCCAGAGATGAATTTGAATTCGTCTCAGGGTCAGACGAATTACAATAAATAATTCGTCACAGTCAGAGACGAATAGCGGTCTGCAACAAAAAAAAATGTACCTGTGAAGCACAAACACAAAATTTAATCAGTTTCTATGATTTTAAAACCAGGGGACAGGGTCCCACCATGATCGCCACTGAAAGCACGAGATTCCGGGTGAAGGAAACACTAATTGTGATGCATTCAAAATCAAATACGCTTAAGTCCTAGAAATGTAAATTGCATGAAATGAAAGAAACGCATTGGAAGAGACACAAGAAAATGGAGAAAACATAGCCCTTTCATTAAACTTTCTTGATCTCTGTTACAAATATGCCTCCTCCCTTTTTAGGGGCTAGGAGCGTTAAAAGAATTTGACTACAATCGAGACTTAAGGTTCCTCTTTCCACGTGCCCACACTTGAAATGGACGGGCCAAGATGATGCCGCCGCTGATGTCGATGAGTCTTTGACCTCTGCTGCTCCTCCTAAAAACAAAGAAACAACGAAGATGTCAGTAGCACCTACTACACATAAGAAGTGTTTGTTCTCTAAAATCGCCAAAATATGCATGCAAACATTTGTCTGAAACAGTGAGTAAAATGACTCTAAATGACCTGAAAACCTGACAGAGGACATAAAACATCACCAGAAGGCCACTGCCACTGAGACAGTCGACAAATCTGCCTTCAACTGGAATTCGTCCCTGGGAAGGACGAATTCTGATCGCTATTCGTCCCTGGGTGGGACGAATTCTTCTGTGTTGGAAAAGCAGACCTGATGCTGCTCCAATGTCGAATCTTGAGACCTACAAAATGCCTACAAACAGAGGGGTTATGTAATTGGGGCCATTTTGGGATGACCCAGATGGTCGGATTATCCCAATTTGGCCTCTATGCTTGTTAATTCGATATCGCCACCTACAAGTTAGTGAAACAACAAAGCGACACAAAGCATGATAAAATCTGATCAGAATGTTATGAAATTGAAGCTATGAATTCACCAAACAGAATAACACAAAATGCAACATGAACAACTAATCTAGAATGCTTCAGAATAAAACTTAGAAAGTGTGGGGGTGCCCAAGTGGGCCTCCCACCGTTGGCACTTGATTTTGGAGCCAATCCACTAGGGATGGGCCCCAAAACTTCTTAGGATTGGGGGTCGGCAAATTGGTTGATTCAGGTGTCCATATGTTGGATTTGGGTCAGATTCAAGCTTCCAAAAGCCACCCAAAAACCTCCCTTGCAAAAGATATTGGTGGATGTGAGAAGGTGAATCAAAGGGGATGCAAGTGGGTGTTCAACTCGACAGCACTTCGTTGCTTGAAATCTCCTTCAATCTGTCCCTTTGGGTGAGAAAAGTCTCACCTTTTATAGACCCATGGGGTCTCTTTTGAGAGGGAAGCACAAATTCCATGTGTTGGTCATAGGTGCCATGTGGCAGTCATGTCTTCCCATGAGGGAGGGGAGTCCTCCATTGACTTGGGCTCTCATAATCGCCCTTGTGATAGTCCTCTAATGGCCTATCTATCCACCCACACACGTGTGCGAGGCGAGAGTCATCAAGCGATCGTCCCGGGCTGCCACTTGGCACCATTCTTCTTTTTGCCCGTTAAACTTGGAATTCCTCCCTGGGTGAGACGATTTCAGAATTCGTCCCTGGGTGAGATGAATCCCAGTTAGTATTTGTCCCTGGGTGAGACGAATACTGAGCAAAGTGTATAAATGTACCAAATTGCCTCTTGAACTTACAAAATTGCTATGAAAGTGGTTAGGACCACTGTTTGACCTCTAAGTGCTACCCTGGGGGCTATGTTTGTCAAAGCGATCAGTGTTTGCAGTCACATAATCGGATTGGTGTTGTTTTGGTGTCTACAATTATACCAGTCTAAAGCATCCCACCCCAATGTTCAAGGAAAATTTCTAAGCATCAAAGAATCTTGATATTGAATTCAAAAACATGAGTGGATGAATGTGTTAATGTTTTCTCTAGGTTCCTTAGTCCCTTTATATTTTCAAATTTTGGTATTGTGAAATCTATTGGATAAGGAGGTGATGGTACCAAAAAATTGATAGTTTTATGGATTAGCTATCTTAGGGTAGGCTTCTAGTACATCATACCAGGAGTATGCAAAATAAAGCTATCAATATGTTGTTGCATTGCTTGGATTTTAGGGTCCTCCATGTGTGTGTGAAAGCCCTAAATTATTTGATGATTGTGCTGAGATGGAGTGTGTGGAGTGGTGAATTTTTGGGATGGAATGTGGTGTTGATGACCATATGGATTGAAGGGCAATTATTTTGGGCATTGGACTTGGTGATGGAATGATTATTGTTGATGAAATGGAGATGAGGTTTGGGTAATGTGAGTGTGTTGGGTTGTGGGAGTGGAATGGATGTGGATTAATGGAGGTGTGGGTATGGAGACCATAGAAGATTGTGATATCCAAGATGGATTTGAGGTGAAGAAATTATGTTGGATTGGAATGGAATGAGGTTTAAAATCTGCTACATGTGTTTGCTATTGAGGGTAATAATGAGCATCTTGTTGGCCCATGAGCAATTGGTTGAGGTTGTTGCTATGTTTTTTTTATGGCAATTTTTTAATAAGATCATGTGGGTGTGCTGTAGGTGGATGTGGGTGAGGTGTAGGTTTTTGACATATTGGTGGAGGGTAAGTTGCAAAAGGAACCACAACATAATGAGGGGTACTATATGGAATGGTAGATCAAATCTAAAAAGCTACATTAACATGTAATTTGTAGAGTGGGTTGGAATAGGTAGTGGTGTAGGTAGATGGGATGGAGGTGATTTGGCTATGTTATGGTAGGGACATGTGATGTGAAGGTGTGAATTATACCTCAAAAAGAAGTTTGGTGTAAACTTGACTAAAATTATTAGTATGTGAGTGAACTAGTTTCTACTGAGAAGAAGGAACATGTCTATATGGAATATGAAGTGGTTCTAGAACATAAATGGTTGGTCTTAGATAAGCTCTAAATTTTTCCATGTCTAGGTAGGTGGTATGATGGTCAGTTATTGAGTTTCAAAGCATTAGCATTGCATTCAGATGAAATGAGAATAAATATTACATGTGGTAATGCCCTAATGAAATTGGTAAGTGGTTCAACCAATGTCGTTATCAATAACTTCCGCAACCAATCTATCATGAAATATGATTAAAAATATGCAATGAACATTATGAATAATGTAATACAATTCTCTAGAACTATATGATGTTTCCTATGCTAACATCCCCCCTATTAAATTATTTGGAAATACAAAGAGCATTGTAAAACGATTGAAATTTAACACGTACAATTACCTTAGTAAAAATGTTTGCAGCCTGCTTATCAGTGGGAATGTATGGGAGTTGTATCTTATGTCTTGGAACTTCATCTTGAATGAAATGATATTGAGTTTCAATATGTTTGGTACATTCATGAAACACCATATTCTTGATAAGTTTCAAAACACCTCGGTTATCGTAAAATAAGTGAATTGGAAGATTCTTTGGAAGACCCATACTTGAAAGAATGTGATGCAACCATATCACCTTGGAGACTGCTCCATGTGCTACATGATATTCTACCTCTATAGAATATAGATCAACCACCTCATACTTCTTATTGTGCCAAGAGATAGGTCCAAATCCAAGATGAAAAATATATCCAGAAGTTGATTTCTGATCATCAATGGATACAACATAATCTAAGTTTGTGTATCCTTGTAAGAAGAAATTTTCATTCTTCTTGTACTCCAAGCCATATTTTTAACAACCATAAATATAATGAAGAAACCATTTTAATTCTTTTCAATGACTCACCTTAGGTTCCTACATGAACCTTGAAAGATAACCCATAGCAAAACTGAGATCTAGCCTAGTTTTTTTTAGATATATGAGACTTTCAATCAGCTGGCAATAGAGAGTACCATCTACTTGTCGAGAAGTATCATATCGTGATAACTAAAACCTTGGTTCCATTGGAGTTGCTTTTGGATTACAATAAATCATGCAATATTTTTTGATCAATGTCTTGGCATACTTCTTTTGTGTCACTCTAATATGATTCTTTTTCTAAATCACTTCTAAACCAAGACAATAGTGAAGAAGTCCTAGATCTTTCATTTCAAAATATTATTTTAAGTCATATTTTGTTGCATCGATCATGTTATTTAAACTGCCAGTGATGATCAAATAATCCACATATAGTACCAAAATCACTATGTAAAAACCATTGTTCTTGATATAGAGATTAACATCTAAAGTACTTGTTTTGAATCCATGATGCAATAGGTGACTATCCATTTTGATGTACCAAGCTCATGGAGCTTATTTTAATCTATACAAGGATTTAACCAACTTGCAAAATTTCTCCTCTTGGCCTTCAACCACAAATCCTTCTAGTTGGGTCAGGTACACTTATTCTTGCAAATAACCATTTAAAAAGGTATTTTTTACATTCATCTAATGTAAATTCCACCCAAAATGAGTTGTCATAGCACAATTATATGAATGGTAATTCATTATTGTCGTGGGTGCAAAAGTCTCTTCATAATATATACCTTATTTCTAAGCATAGCCCTTAAAAAATAAGATGGGCCTTATGCTTATCAATAGTTCCATATACCTTATAATTCACTTTGAACACCCATTTATAGCCTATGGGCTTCTTTCCTAAAGGCAGATCAACTAACTTCCATGTGTTAATTTTCATGATAGATGTATGTTCAACATCCATAGCAGCCTTCCACTAAGGCTCACTAATGGCATATTAAAATATTGTGGGTTCATTTTCATCCAATGTAGATATATAAACCCTTTCATCATCCATATCAACTTCTCTATCTTCCTATACATCTACAGATAGTTCATCAAATTTTTGGAAAAGCTCGTCAACCTCTAAAGTTGATGTCTCTGCTCTCATATTTTAAGTCATGCTGCATGTGCAAGGTCAATATAGTGTTAGATATGGAAGTGAATTCAACTTTGAATCTCCCAATGTGCTAGTATACCATTTTGGAATATTATTCTATGGGTGTGGAGTCTCTTTCTTAGTCTCCTCTTCCTCTAGGTATACATCTATAGATGTGTTATCTGATGTGAAAGATTCATCAAATACCACATCTCTAGTGGTGTGTGTTTTCTTGGTATTAGGATCTATAAACTGATATCCCTTTGAATTCTCATCATAACCAAGAAAAATGCACTGCAAGGTTTTCTCATATAACTTATTTCTCTTCTATTTTAGAATGTGCATGAATGTCTTACACCCAAATATCCTTATATGAGAAATGGAGGGTTTCCTACCACTCCATGCTTCTTGTAGAGTAATGCCCTGTAGAGCTTTTGTGGGTGCTCTATTCAGGAGGTAAGTTGTTGTATTCACTACTTCTGCCAAATATTACTGCTCAAGATATGCACCATTAAGCATAGAATGAACCATTTCCATGATGGAATGGTTCCTCCTCCCAGCAACCCCATTTTTCTATGCAGTATAGGTTGTTGTCAGTTGTCTCTTAATCCCATGTGAATTCAAAAATGATGAATTTTTTTTGGAGATATATTTCCCTCCTTTATCTGAGAATAGGGTCTTGATGGAACATCCCAAATCCTTCTCAACACTCTTATTGAATTGCTAAAAGTATAGAAATACCTCTAATTTTAATTGTAAAAAGAAAACCCACATCTTATGTGAGTAATAATCAACAAACAACTGAAAATATCTCTTTCCACCATAACTATTTGGCATAGGACTGGACATATCGGTGTGTACCAACTCCAAAAGATTCTTAGCTCGTAAAGTTCTCATCTCAAATGGTACTCGATGTTGCTTCCCTACTAAGAAATCCAAAAAAATAGGCAATATGGATGAAATGTTAGGAAGACCTTTCACCATCTCGTATTTTCTCAACTCAAGCAAATATCTTGCACTCAAATGCCCATATATCTTGTGCCAAAGAGAAGTAACCTCCTTTGTGTTTTCCACCATGGAAACATGAGGCATAGAAATGGTATCTAATATAAACAAGCCATGCTTGTATAAGACTATTGCTACATGATCTCCCTTTCTAGTGATGAAGGCCATCCTCAACACTAAAAATAACATCCATGTTTCTATACAAGATCTGAGGGACTGACAATAAATTATTTACCAATACAAGAATATAGAGAACCTTCTCAATATGAAATTTATCCATTTGGAAGAGTGATACAAATATCTCCTTCACCATGGACTCGATAGGTCTTATAATTATCAATTGTCACTGGCTCGCCTTCCTTTGCCTGAAATATCTCAAACCACGATCTATAACCAATCATGTGTTTACTAGTACCAAAATAAATATATCACACAAGATCCTTCTACTGAGAAGATGTGTGGGTCATGAGCACCTTGTGTGCCCTCTCAAAATTTGAGTCCAATTCCTCATAAACAACATCTCCCTTGGGCTACTTATTCTTCTTCTATGGTTTGTATTTTCCCTTTCCCTTTTTTTGTGATCTTGGTATTTGGGTTGTTTATTCTTAAACCAAAACCTTGTTGGTGTCATGGTTATCCATATCATAGATTTTTCAATATTTATTTTCTTTCTATTGAGGTTGTTTCCCTTTTCCTTTGGATGAAGATCCCCCGTTATAAAATTTACCTTACTTATTTCCCCATTGTTTTGAGTAAAGTGTATTATCTAGAAATTCATCTTTTTGAAGTTGATTTAACTCCTCAGTTTGAAATTTTTTTACCAAATCCACAAAAGTAACTTATCTACCAGACACCTGTAGATATGTGATCATCACCTTGTAGGATTCTGGTAAATCTCTCAAAATTACTAAAGTCAAGAGAGTATCTACCACTACTTCTCCCATAGCATTCAATTTGGCTTTCAATTATGCCACTCTACATAGGAACAATTCAACTATCTCACCAGATTTCATACTGAATGTATGTAGTTGATATTGAAGGTTAAGAATAGTGGACTAATTCTTCCCTTCATAAATTGTAATCAAAGTATACCAAGCTTCTTTACCAGTTTTTGCATCACAAATATGAGGTTGTACCTCATATGTAGTAGCAAGTAGGATAAACATGAGATACAATCTATCCTTATAAAATACCTCTTGATCTGACCCTATTGTTGTAGGATGTTTTGTAGTTTTAATCACTACATCCTATAAATATTCAACCAGAAGGATAGATCTCATATTTTTTTCCATGATACTAAATTAGAACCTTTGAGCAACTATAAATCTGATAGATATTTGGGAACAATGGCTATTGTGAAGGTTCCTTGTAACACCAAATGGTCCTCCTTTCGATATACAACAAAGAGTACTTGAAATGGAATTCAATTAAATTGATGGCACCTACCTCAAAACCCTTCTAAAAAAGGATGATGATTTGGAGGAGTTTAATCCAAACAATCAGAAATAATTAAGGTATAAAATGGAGTGAATATCAAAACTGGTTTTCCTTATTACTCCTCGATTATTTATAGATAAAAATAGCTCATACATCATTTTTATAGCTATTTTAGGCATTATATATAGTAACCCAAAGCACAATAGAATTACCTGTAAGTGTGGGCTAGAGGTATCATTTATATCGAACATTGCGGTGTATTAAATTGCACAAATAAGTGTAAAATTTGGGGTCTTTTCATTGTTTGATTTTTTTTTAATTTTTAACTTATGATTGAAATTATTAAAAATAGAAAATGAAAGTAATAAAAAATCACAATTTCCTACAAATTTTAACTATTGGTTTTGGTTTCCATCGAAAATGCACCTATTTACAATGCCAAATTTTCAATTTGTCAGTTTCCATTGAAAATGCATCTTTGTTACAATGTTTTTTGCAAAATGTTTGATTTTTATTTGCAAAAATGATATTCAAATCCATAATTCCCTCCCCCACCCCCTGCCCTTTTGTCTTAGAATTATACAAGAAAAATAATTCTTTTATCCACACTTTGGATTGCAAAATAAACAAGGATGAAAAATGTTTATGTACCCTTTCTATTTATAAAAGAAAATGAAGTGCATAGTCTTGTTTCATTATCCCTCCTAAAAAAATGCACTATAGTTTCTTTGATTTATTTTAGTAAAAAAATTAAATTTGATGTGAAAAAATAAACTTTCTTGCCTTCTTGTTTCAAACAACTAAATGCATATTCTCTTATCTCTCCAAAAAAAAATGCACTATATTTATTTCTTTCTTGAATAGGTTATAAGTTTCAAATGAAAAAAAAAAAAAAACATATAACCTAAGGTATTTAAAAAAATACCTTTTCAAAATTATTGCTTGTAAAATATGGTTTTTTTGGACTCTGTGGGATTTGAACCCCGATCTACCTCTCGATTGCCTTCACAAATACCACTCCCAACCAACTCGGCTAGCAGGAATATGAGAATACAAAGGAAATACTTTCCTTTTCAATACACCACCAAGAAAATATTTAAAAAAAGTATATCACTGGTCGCATTCACACGAGCCATGGATGTCGTGTGCATTATTAAAGTTTAAAATATTTTCCCATGGTGTTGTCATTGTTTGGCAATCCCACACATCAAATGATACACCTCAATAAGAGTTTGTTGTGTGCACATTTCAAACAGGGGGTTGCTTTCGTTAGAGGAAATAAGTATGAAAGTCCATCTTGATCTTGGAGTATGTGTCTACAAATGTCTCCTACATTAGTTGGAGCATATTATGCCTATGACAGTCGTAGGTATAGCAGAACATTCAGGTTAGTCTGTAATATTGGAGTGTTGTGTAATATTTGGAGTGATTAAAATGTATGCCCACCATTAAAACGAGTAGTAAAACCACCTTTCCCAAAAATAACACTAATCACATTACCCAAGATCTACATCATGCTCTGATACCATATTAAGTTTCAGAGCATTAGCATTGCATTCAGATGAAATGAGAATAAATATTACATGTGGTAATGCCCTAACGAAATTTTTATGTGGTTCAACCAATGTTGTTATCAATAACTTCCCCAACCAATATAGATATCATGAAATGTCATTAAACATATGCGATGAACATTATGAACAATATAATAAAATGATCTAGCACTATATGATGTGTCCTATGCTAAGTTGGTGTAGAAGGCTCTATCTCTGGGATGGAGGTATGGATGGCTCTTTGAATCACATCAAAATTTAAAGTGAATATGTGATAAGGTCCTGTAGAGGCTAAAATAGTTTCTATGTGCTGGGCTAGCTAGGTTAGCCATAGAATTGACTAGGGAAGAAGTGGAACACTCCATGGATGAAGTGGGTTGGCAAGTAGATTCTTGATTCATTATTTTGGCATGGCTTCGAGTTGAAACCATAAGACAATGATCCAAATGAGATAGTGAATGCATGGGATGTGTGTGGAAACTTATATCACAATGGAAAGCACACAAAATAAAACAAATGATTGAATCCTATGTCTTGCAAAAATATTTCTAATTTTTTTTTGTATGTGTGGTTTGTGTATTTTGATGTGTAGACCCTAAGCCTAGACTACTATGTAGGATGGATTCCCAAGGTGTATGGCAAGTGGGAAATTTTCTAGTGATGAGCTACAAAAAAATCCATCATGGGTTGATAAGGTGTCTACGGACAATCCAACGAGTGGAGGTAAAACCCAAAATCACTGGTCTCGATCAATGGTTGGTGGTGAAATCCAACTCACTAATGTTGAATGTAAAACATGAAATTGTGTGTGATTATTTTTAAATTTGTGTTTTCTATGGTGTTTAAAATAAAAATAAAACCTCTTTCACTCAATCAAGTTTGTAACTAAGAGCACCAATACTAAGCCCCTCAAAAGAGTCCAGGGTACACAACTTAAGATCCACTCTGAATCAACAAGTTGTTTCAATAGTGGAGAGTTCACCTAGATATTCCACTCTGAATCATCAACGTGTTTCCAAAAGTGGGAGGAATCTTGAATACCAATGACTTGTTCTAGATTAAAACAGTAAAAATGGAAATTTTAGCCTAAATTTCAGCTACTATGCTTTTCTATTTATTGCAAACAACACACATGGCATAAAGAAAAATACCATTAAAAATAAGAAAACTTGAATCTAGTGTAATGAATGCCTAATACAGATAAAATGAATGCACAAATGCAGATTTATCCTTATGTGTAATTCTATATGAATCTAAAAGTGCTTATGAATGCCTAACAATGCAAAGTGTGTTGCTTTTTAAACATAAATAGATATTTCTTTTCAATCACTCTTTTAAAAAGAAAAAAATATGAGAAAATTTTGAACAGGAGTTACCAAAAGGTCTATGTATTTTTCTCCAACCCTGTAAACATAGTGTAGAATCCCATAGTTTTCTTTGTTGAAACTCATACTTTTGTCTTTCAAAACCCACAGATACTTTGTGGTATCCACATGGACACAATGTGGCATCTTCCAAATGTTGGATGGCATTCACGTGACCATAGATCAAGTCATACTACTTATAGAAATTGTAACCCTAGACCTAAAAATTTTTGCACTAATGGATTTCTAAAACCTGCAATTGAAACAAAAAACATAGATTAAAAATATTGACAAGGTAAGTTAAAATGTGAAACCCTTTGGGGGTCCCACCATGATCACCATTTGGTAAAGCAAAATAAACAAAACCAATAAAACAATATATCAAAGCAAGTAACACAATGTATGCACACACTAATAGATCTGATTTATTATGACTAAATGAGCCTTGATCTCCAAATTGTACAATAGATTTACCCTAAATCTAGGATTACAATATACTTTATTTATTTTGATACAATATTACAATGAGAGGGTTTGAAAACCCTCATTGAAATAAATGTTGGTGTCTCCAATTCATCTTTACTGCAAAAAATCTATGAGTGGGTTTGTGTATCCCTACTGGGCCACTCTATCTACAACAACCATCAATGTAAACACTCCCTACAATCTGCACACAAAAAAATCATAAAATAGGTTAGTAACACTTTTAGGGCCTCCATAGTGTGAGGACCACCAAAATATTAAAGTGCACACTATTAACCTAAAACCTAAGTAAAGTAAAAATAAATTGTACCTTATCAAAATAATACATGCAATGCTAATTTGTGCTTATGTTTTCTTGATCTAATGATGCATTAATGCCCACCAATGTTCAAGGGTTTCTCAGAACTAAACGGGTTGAGGAAAAATGTTGTGGAATACTTGAAGGGATCTGTGGATGCCCTACATTATTCCTAGAATTCTCAACAATGTTCTAAAAATGCCTTGGATTATTTGGGAGTTTTTGGAAGGTGTACTGCAAAACCAGATCTAGTTTATAGAGATATTTAGTGATAGAAATAGAGGATGCAACAACAACGAGGAGGAAGGTTGTTAAAAAAATGCTAGGGTTTGGATGATGATGGATGAATAGCTCTAATGATCTTAGGAATTCAAAATCAACTTTTGAATCAAATAACCACTTAACCTCATTTACAAAAGTGAATGATATTTTATAACTTACCTTCAACATGTTAGGGTTTCGATAACACCAACAAGAAACCAAGATTAAAACATGATGAATGGCTAAGATTATAACTTTGCTATGTGACATGGATCATGATGAATGAATGGTAAAGATTAAATTGTGATGGGTGGCTGAGATTTATTTACATATATAAATATATAAATATAAATATTATATATATATATATATATATATATATAATGAATGGTTGTGATTTGAGGATGTGGATGGATGACAAGTGGCTAGGTTTTGGTGTCTACACTATGTTGATGGATGTTATGTTTTTCCATGTTGATGGAATATGTATGCCACTTGTTTATCTATGTTGATGGAATATGTATTCCACTTGTTTATCCATGTTTATGGAATATATATACATACATGCATACATACATACATACATACATACATACATACATACATATATATATATATATATATATATATATATATATATATATATATATATATATATATATATATATAATTGATATTTTCCATGTTGATGGAATATGTATGCCACTTGTTTATCCATGTTTATGGAAACCTTATTTACATGCCATATTATATATATATATATATATATATATATATATATATATGATTATTGACTCTATGTAATGTTTTTCTTTTGTAGATCCATGTTGATGGATGGTGCCTTTCCTATTGCCACATAGCTTGGAGTTTCTACTATACCATTGTTGAAGAAATATTTGCAAAAATGTATACTTCTTGTAAATTGGTACTTTAGAACCTCACCTCTTATAAAATTTTATTATAAACTCAAAATTAGATTAAGGTAGAGTGTTGGAACAAATAATATAATTTTAGGATTATATTGTAAATTCACCCAAGTATAAAGGTGAATAATAAAATTAGGTATCTAGGATTTAATATAAATTAAATAGATAGGTATTTAATTTATATTTGTTAATATACCTAGGTTAGACTAATATACATAAAGGTATATGGATAAAATAAATATATACCTATATTTATTTTATATTGCACCTTAATATTATTATTCCTATAATTACTATAATAAACAAATTCTAATATCTAGTCTAACTCTAGCAAACTAAGGGTCAAAGATTACAAGACATGAGATTTGAGTTTGGTGGCATGTGTGGGGAGTATAATGGCATGTGACATATATGTGGTGGCATGTGGAATGAGTTTGGTGGCATGTGGTATAGGTGTGGTGGAACATGTTCTGGAGGTTTTTCTCCATGGCTATTTTCCAATGGGAGGGTAGCCTAAACTATATATTTGGGCTAAATACCTTTGTGTTGTAAGATTGAACTATGGAGCTAACTATGAGACACTATTATTTACTTGAGATATTGGTGATTTGCATCTATCACATTTGAGGAAAACGCTTGTATATTTTATTGAAGATAATACAAAAGAGGAGATACGATTTAGCCATACATATTTCCTTTATAGGGTCCGCTACATTTGGGTGATTTTGTTTACTTCCCCCCCTTTAGGGGCTTCCCTTCCCATGATTCAAACCTAGGTATCTTATATGATATTCCAATGGTATACAAATAGGGTGTTATGATAGTTATACAACAAATTAAATGTAATACATGCTTAAGAGATTTTATATTATAAATTAAATATGATTATCACAAGTTGAAAAAAGTAATTGGGTTCGTCTCGTGAGTCTACCTGCCCAGTTCTTCAATGAATATTTCCTGTAGGGCATAGCCAGAACTATAGGGGACCTGATCTCCATTGACCATGTGACCTTGGCCAGGGTAAGGATGGCTCATGCATGAATCTACGTAAATGCTAATTTGTATAATGAATTGCCAACGTTTATGGAGCTAGAGTATGGAGAATACTATAAAAAACCTTGTAGAATACAAGAACAGACCGAAATTCTGTGTAGAATGAAAAAATAAATGACATATATGCCATCAGTGCCCTAATATAGCAATGAATAGAGAAAATTAGAAGTCAGGAATGCTAGATAGAGGAAATTTGAGGAGTTTCCTTGGAAGAGGTGATTTTAATTAGGCAAACTATGTCTACCGAAAAATAAAATAGAGGGTGCAGGGTCCTAAAAAGACAAAGGAAAACAACAGGTTTTTGGAAACCAAAATACTCAGGTAAGTTCCAATCCTCTAGTTTCAAATAAATTTTCAATTCTATCCAATATGGGAGTAGGAGGATTATTGAAAGACATGGAAGCCCATAACCTTTAGGCTAACCTTTATGACTCTCTAGAATCCCCATCCAAGTCAGGATCCTCAAAACCAAATGCTGAAATTACTGTAAGCCCCGTGGGCATCACAAAACCAAAACCTAATGTTCGATCTCTAGAAACCCCATCCAATTTAGGATCCTTAAACCCCAATGCTGAAAATACTTCAAGCCCAGTGGGCATCCCAAATTCAAATCCGAATGCTAAAGAAATTTGGAATAAATTTGAGGCATTGGAAAATAAAAAATCTCATCTCCCTAACATCATCACTAGGATCCAGATGAATCCTACTAAGGGGTCGTCCTGCAGACTAGGGGAATATAGGAAAAAATATAATATTTGGATGTAGGGGTGGAGATATGTGAAACTCTTTAGACTGAGGAATATGGCATTCCAGTTCTACAACAAATTGCCTTCCCCCAGTTTAGTCCTAAACAAACCACGAGTACTATGAAGTCTCCTATAGATTTTTGCAGTGAAAAAAGAAGAGGGAGAATATAAAATGCTAAGCATAAAAAAATTAAAACTGATAATAACATTGCCAATGGAAAATAGAGAAACTTGTTTCAACATGTTATTTCAGGTTCTGAAGACAACAAATTAGGAAAACCCCCTTAAGGTAGGGGGAGAGGAAGAAATCCCAAACAATATAAATGAAGTTCCTCTCATGGAACATGAGAGGCCTCAATGGCCTGCCTAAACACAGGGAAGTCGATGCAATAAGAAATCAAGTGAATCCAACTATTATCATGTTGTAAGAAACAAAAAATGATGAGATTCAGTCAAAAAAAGTAGAAAAAAAAATTGGAATCAAGGGGAGATGATTTGCAAATCAACAAGGAGAGCTCTATTGTGGGGATTACTTAGGTAATCTAATTGAAATCTTCCATAATGTCCCCTAGATTCTGGCTATGGATTTTAACACTCCTCTTTACCCTTTAGACAAAATGGGTGGAAATGGACCACCTATTAGGAGCATGTATGAGTTTAATAAATTTGTGAACTCCAACATGTTGATGGATGTAAAACTTAGAGGAGCAAATTATACCTAGAGTAATCGACAGATAGGGTGTAATCTCATTCAAGAAAGGATTGACATGTTTTTTCTATCAAAGGAGGCTGCAAATCTGTTCGATGATTTTAACCTGCAAGCCCTTCCTAAAATTGCATTTGATCATAATCCCATTTTTTTGGAGATCCCGAACTCTCTGTCCTTCAAGAAACCTTTCAGATTTCAATCTATGTGGATCGAACATTTCAGTTTCAGAGATAACTTAATTTAATGGTGACAGCAACCTGTCAAGGTAGTGCAACTTTTAAACTTGCTGGCAAATTAAAGTTTGTTAAGGAAAAACTTCGAACTTGGAACAAAGAGGTCTTTGGGAACCTCTTTGAAAATAAAAAATAGGTTTTTGAAAGTTTGAAGATAATTTATCAAAGGATTCAACATGGTGATTTTGATGAAACTACTAGGCACGAGGAACGGATAAAACTAGCAGAGTTTCATAACATTTTGGCCTATGAGGAAATCTATTAGAGGCAAAAATCAAGGGCTCTTTGGTTGAAATATGGAGATTCAAATTCCAAGTTCTTTCACGTCACCATGTGTTAGGATCCTCAATCCTAACATTATTAGTTAGTATTAGTTAGTATTATTAATCATTTAATTATTATATTATTAAATTATAAAGTGAACCATCACAACCCTTCATAACGTGAACCATCACGTCTCTTCATACGTGAACCATCATGTCTCTTCACCAACGTAGCTTTAGGGTAGATATATATATTAGGTTAGCCATCCATATCAAATCATCCATGAATAATAAGAATAAGAAGTGTAGATTCTAAGGAGGGAGCCCCCTATAGTGGCAAAGCGATTACAAGGGAGCCCCCTTTGAGTGGCCTACGATTACATTTACATTAATTTGTTAATAATTTTATAGTAAGACCTTGGGGTCTTAACATTTGGTATCAGAGCTATGTGGGACCCATTCATGTGGGAATTGCTCAAAGATATTCATGAAATCACTTATGTGCATGAGTATCAAAATCGGTTTGAGGATATCATCAAACACAACATAATATTGAATGAATCAATTCTCATCAATGGCTTCATTATGGGATTAAAAGAGGAAATTAGAATGGAGGTGACAAGGTTCAATCCCTATACCATGATGCAGACCTATGGATTGGCAAAATTAGCTGAAGATAAAATCAATGCACAACAACGATTAGGGAAACCACTTATGGAAAAATCGTTGACCACTTACACAACCCCCAAATCTAATCGAACTTTATGAATTAAACATCTTAGCTTTGAGGAAATGAAGGAACAATGAGCAAAAGGACTCTGTGATAATTGTGATGAACAATTTGGACCCCACCATAAATGTGTTACACTAACATTGTATTTATTGAAGGAAGTTGATACCTATCTCTCCATAGAGCAAGCAGATGAGGTAGTTGTTTTTGAAGTGACCAGTGCACCTACTCACCACAATGAAGACAATGAGGTCGATGTGCAATAAGTGATTTATGTACCAAGAAATGATGAGGTAGACATAGCCAAAGTGATCAATGCTAGACAAACATGCACTCTACAAGACCTACACATACATTCCTCACCAATAGTGAGTTCTTTCCATATGACAAAACCTATTCACAACCAACGTAGAGTGATTACACACTCCTTCTTCGTTGGCTCTACCGAAGAACTAAAAAAGGTTATGAAATCATTACCATCACTTTTGATGCATCATTCTGAAGTATTTGAGTAACCCCAAGGGTTGCCCTCCCATCGTCATCATGATTTTCCTAGGGAAGATTCTACTATTATTCTTGGCACCCTCCTTAAAAAGATCTTTGTCCTCAAAGCTCAAAGTGAGAACCTTTGTCCTTTGTTTTTCAAGAAGGATTTGTGTAAGTTCATGGACTATTTTAATGACATCCTTTTGTAGGCAGGGATAGCAATAACAAGATAAAAATAAAAAGAAAGTAGATGGTTCTATTACATAGGACTTAACATAAATCAGAAAGGAAGTAGTAACTTATTTCAATTCTATCCTTGGTTAGGAATCACAGTGCAATGAGGAGGCCAAAGATATTCTCTTGCAATCCATTCCTAGCATAATAAATAAGGATATAAACCTTAAGCTTCTAGCTCCATTTTTTGATGAGAAAATTAATGAAGCCTTGTTTAGCATGGAGCCAGACAAAGCCCCATGACCCGATGGCTTTCTACCTCGTTTCTATCAATATTTTTAGGACATCATAAGTGCGGATGTAATTTCTACTTTTAGATAATTCCAAGAAAGCAATCATATTCCAAAAGGTCTCAAATCTACTTTTATTTCTCTAATTCCTAAGAAGCAAACCCCTGAATCTATGGCTGACTTCAGGCTAATCAATCTGTGCAATGTTTATTACAAGATCCTAACTAAAGCCATTGCAAATAGAATGAGATATATTCTACCACGCATCATAGATCCATGCCAGGGAAGCTCTATCTAGGGTAGGTCAATCTTGGATGGAGTTATCATAGTTCATGAAGCTTTGCACTCTGCTCATAAGACTAACATGTCTGTTTTTGCCCTCAAGATTTATATGAACAAAGCATTTGAGAGGCTAAATTGGGACATCCTGATTGCTATCCTCATTAAGTTTGGGTTTCACCACCAAAGGGTTAATTTTATCAAATAATGCATTTCTAAATCATGGTTCTCGATTCTTGTTAAGGGAACAACTGTTGGTTGCTTTCAAAGTCAGAGGAATTCGATAGGGGGACCCTATAAACCCCATGTTATTCATCATTATGGCAAAAACTTTAGGCAAAACCATAAAAAATACTTGCAACTCAAGGCTAATATTATGAATCAAGGCAAAATCTCTCACTAGGGCTATTTCTCACCAATAATTCATCGATGATACCCTTCTATTGACTAAGGCATTGGTGGTTGAGGCCAAAAGAATTAAATACATCCTGCAACTCTACGAGGACACTGTTGGTAAGAAAGTTAATTCCAGTAAAAGCAAGTTATATTTCTTGAACACCCCAATTCAGAGGTAAGGAAGGATTGAAAAAAATTTGGGGTGTGATATAGCAAACCTCCCCACTTTGTATCTTGGTCTCCCTCTTTTCATTGGTTTCGATAGAGTCAATGTGGGATAGGGTTATTGAAATAATTTAAAATAAATTTGATGTATGGAAAGGTAATATTCTATCTCAAGTAGGAAATTTGACCCTCACTAAGGCCTCTCTTCAGAGAATTCCAGTCTATTTCCTCTCCATTTTCAAAGCCCCTGTGAAGGTTTTCTAGAAAATTGAGAAACTAAAAAAATAATTTTTATGGACTAGATCAGTGGAGAAAAAATGGATACACCTTGTAGGATGGACCAAAGTGTGCATACCTAGGTAAAATTGGGGCTTATGTATAAGGAGAATTGCTCATATGAATTTAGATTTACTAGCTAAGCAGGCATGGTGCCTCATTTTTGGTGAAGAAAATGAATGGATAGCTATCATCAAATGAAAGTATCTTCAAAATATGGAATTTCTAAGTGACTCAATTCCAATCAGAGGTTCTACTTTTTGGAAAGCAATTCTCAATTGTAAGGAAATCATCAAAAAAAGTTTAATATGGGTTTTAGGCAATGGTGAGAGTATAAATTACTGGAATGACATGTGGGCTAAGGATGAACCACTGATGAAATATCCTAACTTAGCCCGAATCAGAGATATCACAGAAGAACTCATTGGTAGAAAAGTATCCGATTATATGGTTTAGGACAGAGGCAAAATGAAGTGGAAACAAATAAGGATTCAGGGATTTCAAGCGGAATCAAATAATCTTTGTAACATTCTTGGGCAACATTTTATCCCCATGAGACCCAAGGAAGATCAAGTGACCTAGGCTCCTATGAAAAATGGGTAGTTCACTGTTAAATCAGCTTACAAGGTTCTGCTTGATGACGAGTATTTTGTCCTCCAAAAGGACTTAGTTTGGATAAAAAAATTAATTCCAAAAATTGTAGTCTTTTCATGGTTGGTTATCCAAGGAAGAATTCTAACCATTGATAATATGATGTGTAAAAGTATTTGTATCATGCAGGGCTAATTAGGAGACCATTTATCACATTTTCCTTGAGTGCCCTTTTTCTTTGACTATCCTAAGTGGAGATTTTTAGGCCTTCAATATTTCCTGGGTTAAACCAGCCACCGTACTTGATTTGTTCATCTAGTGGCATTTCCCATTTTCAAGCCAAAGACATATACATGTGGAAAATTTGTCTCAATCACTATCTTTGGCAAGTGTGGTTATAAAGGAACCATAAAGTCTTTAATGAGTCTATCCATGATCATAAAAATATCATTGCCATGATCCTATCCTTTGCCAACAAGAATGTGAACCTTATCACATTTTATAGTCGTAAACCTCATCTACAGGAGACCATGCTTTCTCAATATTTAAGCTAACCTTGTTAGATTATTCTGTGCCTAGGGTAGTCAACCCTAGAGCCAATGTTAAGTGGTCCCCACCCCCTACGGGTTGGTATAAGATTAATTTTGATAGAGCGGCTAAGTAAAATTCTAGAAGAGCAGGTGTTGATGACATTGTGTGAGATAATAATGGGAATATAATTCTGTATTCTATGAATATTTGGGAATGAACAACAAAGATGAAACTGGAGCTATGTGGAGAGGCCTTCAAATGACTCAATACGTAGAAGGCAATTTGATCATAGAAGGAGACTCTATGCATGTTATAAATCTCATAAATAATTGGAAAACACCTCCTTGGAGGATTAAAACAATTTTTGAAGAGACTAGGATCCTTTTCCAGGGAAGACAGGATAGAAAAGCCCAACATGTCTTTCAGGAAGCTAACCAAGTTGCTAATAATTTGGCCAATTTGGGTGTCGATGGCGACGAACATTTCAAATGGGAATACGGTGTCCCGAGTGAAGTAGAGGAGCTTATTCAACAAGAATTTCAAGAATGATAGTCAAATTTATCAATAGGGAAGGCATTATAATTTCAAAGGCTATGAGTATTCCCATATTTTTTTTAAAATGGACTCACAATAAAAATTATCCGAGCTGTCAGTATTCGTGGATGTTGCTTGGAAATACCACAAAGACTAATGGGGATAATCACATGTCATATAACATGGCTCCTAGTCATCTTAGTAATTTGAGGTTGGTTGATAATCACAAGGTAGGAAAGAAACGACAATATAAGACTTCGAACCAGAGCCATGTGGACCACCAGATAGCTACCGCCATAAATCTAGATAGTAGGTTCACTTCTCCGAGGCTGATTGGCCAAGACGGGATGTGATCTCAAAGCATGTCATATACGGAAGAAAGCAATTACCAAATAATTATTAAGAGTAATTGTCAATACAAATCTTGTGGAGTTTTTTTCAGTACTCTGCTGTGTGTCTGTAGCTTTTTTTTTCTCCACTGTTTCATGGAAGGGATCTGTGTCCATTTTTTTTTTTGTAATTATTATGCAGGTGTGTTTTCTTAGGGTATACCCAAAATGTTGTATGAGAAGTTTCTTTTTGATAATAGGTTATGTGCCTTACCGGATGTAATGGCTTTGGCGACATGTAGATTTTACATATATAAGATCCTTAGTAAGGACATGTTCATCAACAACCCTGGGATGATTTTGTAAAAGGTTTTGAGTCAACCTGTAAAACCCGGTATTAATGCTATAGTATCTTATCTACCAAAAAAAAGTAAAATATAATAGTATTAATACTGTAATTATCCTTTGTGATAGGGATTGTATGACATAAAAATATAGACTACATCAAAATATGAAATCAATATTATAGTTTTAAAAACTTTAGGAAATTGATAATGTATCTCTAGTATCATATACCTCGTATTCAATTAATAGATAATGTTATTGATAATGTGAAGAGTTTAGTTGGTTAAATATATCAATTTTCAAGATAAAAATGAGGATTTAATATTATGTGTGTGGGTGTGTAGTATGGTCAAATTATTACCATAGAATCATTATATGGTTTATTGGAATAACATAAAAATAACATAACAATTTTTTTTCATACAACCCATTAAAAGATATATCAATTTATTGAGATTATTACCTAAATAATTTTCAATGCACATTTAAAATTGATTAAGAAACCTATATTTTAGTCCTTTATTAAAATAGAAATAAAATTTATTATTAATCTTAAAATTAAATATTATTAAAAGGATTAATATATTAAAATTCATAACCATGCTGGATTTTATTACATTATTTGGTACCTTATAAGTACACTACAAGAACCTTGTAAATATTTTGTAATTACTTTGTAAATACGTGGTGTGAAGAGTTTATAAATATGAGTCATTTAGAGTATCATTTAGTAATCATTAGAAGTTTGTCATTACTAGAATCTAATAAATTATATTTCTTATGAAGAGTCATATATCCTAGATGTTTGAGGAGATGAATAGTTTGTTGAAGTTAAAATTTCAAGAGTCTTTCTAAATTCTATATGTAGAGCAAGAATATGAAATGAATGTAGTGAAATTTTAATACTTAATTAGTTCTAGAATACTAAGTGTATGATCCATGGAAATATAGTGATTTTATCTATTTGGTTGAGTACTTGTGTATATAATTGTATAAGATTTAATATTGATATTATTGTACATAAATAGCTTATATGTTAACAATGATATAAGGTATACGATAAAAAATCTTGGTGAGGGAGAGTTAAGTTGAAAGTGCTTGGTGGGATAGAGAGAAATGTTAAAAATATTGTAAGAGGAGCAAAGGTTGAAAGTTTTTGAAAGAGAGTCATAAACATTTATGCATCGGAAATGTACATACGATTTGAGTGATTATATGTATATAAGTGTGAAACCACTAATTTTAGATCCAAGGTGTGCTAGTTTTAAGACAACAACATAAAAGTGTGAAACCGTTATGTTTAGAATCAAGATGTGCAAGTTTGAAGATATAGGTGCTCAACAAAAATTGGATTAGATAAAACAATGAAAAGTGTATGCACCTTAAAGGAGGCATTGTGAAGAATATGTGCATGAATTAGCACAATTTTTTAAGATTTCCATATTTTTTGAAAAATTAAGAAACAATAATGTCTTCAAAAAAAATCCTTACAGTAATATTTTAGAAAGCTAAACTTTTTTAAAAAATAATTTTAAAAGGAAAGAAAATATGATCACAAACATGTGATTGATATATAGTGAATTGTCACAATCAAATCAAACAGAACCAAAATTTGGATATGAAGATAACTCCTTGTATGTTGACTCACGATCCAATAATCACGTGACTAACAACCTATATTGTTTTGATTCTATTCAAGTAAAATAAGGTATACCAATTATGTTTACAAATAGCAATATCTACGAAGTCTAAGGAATGGATAATGTTACACTTTTCCTACCTTTTTTTGAATGCACACTAGAGAATATTTTTTATGTTCCTTGTATAACAATAACCTAATTTTGATAACATAATTGTTGGATAGAGGAAGAATAATAGAATTCAAATTCATTAATGGTAGTAAGAATATTTCATAAAAATATAAAATAATATTTAAGACCTTGAATATTACAAAAATGATGTATTTGCACTAGATGGGATAGCACTCTCTCACTAATATTTAATCCACTTCTACCCGAAGGAAAAATATCAAAAAAGGTATTTAATTAAACACAAGAATTTTATGGCAAAAAAATAAGATATTGTATCAATTAAAAAGTATGCTACAAACCACTCTTGAAATGATGATAAATAAAAACTTGTTCATTAACATACTAGAAAATATAGGCACATATGATCTTCTCAAGAGGAATACTATCTAATATCTTTTGAAACAAGAATATTAGATGTAGGTTGTGACAAGAGTGGTTTAAGGGTTATGAATGCATATGTTAATACTTGTATACATAATAATAACTTAAGGAGTACTAATAACACAAAATAGTCTCAAGTAGTCAAACTAAAGAACATATTACTAGGGATGTTGCTAGAACTGATGGTAGTAATTCAAATATTGTAGTCAATTATAATGGTTCTAACAATGATAGCCTCAGGGATGCTAAGACTAAAAATAGTGGCAATATGTTACGTTATTCATATGAAAGCACAAGTAATAATGATAAAATATATGTTAGTTAGCGAAATTGATGATGGATTAAGAGCTTTGATGATCTTAGGAATCCACAATCAAATTTTGAATCAACTAACCACTTAACCTCATTCATAAAAGTGAATGATATTTTATAACTTACCTTTAACACATTAGGGCTTCAACAACATCAACGGATAACCAAGATTAAAACATGATGAATGGCTAAGATTATAACTTTGCTATGTGACATGGATCATGATGAATGAATGGTCAAGATTAAATTGTGATGGGCGATTGAGAATTATATATATATATATATACATATATATATATATATATATATATATATATATATATATATATATATATATATATATATATATATATATATATATATAAAAATATAAATATTAATATATATAAAAAAAATGAATGGTTTGATTCGAGGATGTAGATGGATGACAAGTGGTTAGGTTTTGGTGTCTACACTATGTTGATGGATGTTATTTTTTCCATGTTGATGGAATATGTGTGTGTGTGTGTGCCATTTATTTATCCATATTGATGGATGTTATTTTTCCATGTTGATGGAATATGTATGCCAGTTGTTTACGTATGTTGATGGATGTTATTTTTCCATGTTGATGGAATATATATATATATATATATATATATATATATATATATATATATATATATATATATATATATATATAACGAGTTATGATTGATATTTTCTATGTTTTGTTTATCCATGTTGGTAGAAACCTTATTTACATGCCATATTTTATATATATGATTATTGAATCTATGTTATGTTTTTCTTTTGAAAATCCATGTTTATGGATGGTGCCTTGCCTATTGCTACATAGCTTGGAGTTTCTACTATGCCATTGTTGAATAAATATTTACAAAAATGTATGATTTGTGTAAATTGGTTCTTTGGAACCTCATAAAATTTTATTATAACCCCAAAATTAGATTAAGGGAGAGGGTTGGAACAAATAGTCTAATTTTGGGATTATATTGTAAATTCACATAAGTATAAAGGTGAATAATAAAATTAGGTATCTAGACATTAATATAAATTAAATAGATTGGTATTTAATTTATATTTGTTAATATACCTAGGTTAGACTAATATATATAAAGGTATATCTTGTACCTTGATATTATTATAACTACAATTACTACAATAAACTAATTCTAATATCTAGTCTAGCTCTAGCCAACTAAGGTTCAAAGGTTACACAACATGAGACTTGAGTGTGGTGGCATGTGTGGGGAACATAATGGAATTTTGCATAGGTGTGGTGGCATGCAGAATGAGTTTTGTGGCATGTGTCATAGGTGTGGTGGAACATATTCTAGAGGTTTTCCTCCATGGGTATTTTCCAATGGCAGGATAGCCTAAAATATATATTCAGGCTAGAGAGCTTGTGTTGTAAGATCAAACTGTGGAGCTAACTATGAGATACTATTGTTTACTTGAGATATTGGTGATTTGCACCAATCACATTTGAGGAAAATGCTTGTATATTTTATTGAAGATGATACAAAATAGGAGATACGATTTAGCCATGCCTTTTTCCTTTATAGGGTCCACTACATTTGGGGGATTTTGCTTACTTCCCCCCCTTAGTGGCTTCCCTTCCCATGATTCAAACCTAGGTATCTTAGATGAGAGTCCAATGGTATGCCAATGGGGTGTCATGATAGTTATACAACAAAGTAAATGTAATACATGCTTAAGAGATTTCATATTATAAATTAAATATGATTATCACAAGTTGAAAAAAGTAAAATATAATAGTATTAATCTTGTAAATATCCTTTGTGATAGGGATTGTATCACATAGAAATATAGACTACATAGAAGTATGAAATCAATGTTATAGTTTTAAGAACTTTAGAAAATTGATAATGTATCTCTAGTATCATATACCTCATTTTAAATTAATAGATAATTTTATTGATAATGTGAAGAGTTTAATTGGTTAAATATGTGTGCGAGTGTGTAATATGGTCAAATTATTACTATAGAATCATTATGTGGTTTATTGAAATACCATAAAAATAGCGCAATGATTTTTATTTCATACAACCTATTAAAATATATATCAATTTATTGAGAATATTACCTAAATACATTTCAATACACATTTAAAATCTATTAAGAAACCTATATTTTAGTCCTTTATTAAAATAGAAATAAAATTTATTATTAATCTTAAAATTTAATATTATTAAAAGGATTAGTATATTAAAATTCATAACCATGTTGGATTTTATTACATTATTTTGTACCTTATAATTACACTACAAGAACCTTGTAAATATTTTGTAATTACTTTGTGAAAATATGTGGTGTGAAGAGTTTATAAATATGAGTCATTTAGAGTATCATTTAGTAATCATTAGAAGTTTTTCATGAATCTAATAAATTATATTTCTTATGAAGAGTCATATCTCCTAGATGTTTGAGGAGATGAATAGTTTGTTGAAGTTAAAATATCAAGAGTCTTTGTAAAGTCTATATGTAGAGAAAGCATATGAAATGTATGTAGTGGAATTTTAATACTTCATTAGTACTAGAATACTAAGTGTGTGATCCATGGGAATATAGTGAGTTTATCTATTTGTTTGAATGCTTGTGTATATAATTGTATAATATTTAATATTTATATTATTGTACATAAATAAATTATATGTTAATAATAGTATCAAGTATACGATGGAAAATCTTGTTGAGGGAGAGTTAAGTTAAAAGTACTTGGTGGGATAGAGAGCAATATTGAAAATATTGTAAGAGGAGCAAAGGTTGAAATTTTTTGAAAGAGAGTCATAAAAGACTATGCATGTGAAATGTACATAATAATTGAGTGATTATATGTTTATAAGTGTGAAACAACTAATTATAGATCCAAGGTGTACTAGTTTGAAGACAAAAATATAAAAGTGTGAAACCATTATTTTTAGAATGAAGGAGTGCAATTTTGAATATAATAGGTGCTCAAGGAAAATTTTATTAGAGAAAAAAATGAAAAGTGTATGCACCTTAAAGGAGGCACTATGAAAAGATGTCTTCATAAAAAAATCCTTAGAGTCACATTTTAGAAAGCCAAACTTAAAAAAGAAAACTTTAAAAGGAGAGAAAATATGATCACAAACATGTTTTTGATATATAGTGAATCACCATAATCAAATAAAACAGAACCAAAATTTGGATATGAAGATAACTCCTTGTATGTTGACTCATGATCCAATAACCACATGACTAACAACCTATTTTGGTTTGATTCTATTCAAGTGAAATTAGGTATACCAATTATGTTTGCAAATGGCAATATCTATCAAGTCTAAGGAATGGGTAACATTACACCTTTCCTAACTTTTTTTAATGTACATTAGAGAATATTCTTTATGTTCCTTGTATAGCAATAACCTAATTTTGATAACATAATGTTGGATAGAGGAAGAATATTAGAATTCAATTTCATTAATGGTATTAAGAATATTTTATCAAAATCTAAAATAATATTGAAGACCTTGGATCTTACAAAAATGATGTATTTGCACTAGATGAGATAGCACTCTCAAAAAAATTTACATAAACTTCTACCAAAGGAACATTATCATAAAAGGTATTTAATTAAACACAAGAATTTTATGGTAAAAACACAAGATATTGTATCAATAAAAAAGTATGCTACAAACCACTCTTGAAATGATGATAAATAAAATTTTATTCTTTAGCATACTACAAAAGAGAGACACATATGATCTTCTTCATAGGAATGTTATCTAATGTTTTTTTATACAAGAATGTTAGATGTAAGTTGTGACAAGATTTTTTTAAGGGTTACGAATGCATATGTTAATACTCGTATACATAATAATAATCTAAGGAGTACTAATGAAACAATAATAGTCTCATGTAGTCAGACTAAAGAACATATTACTGGGGATGTTGCTAGAACTAATGGCAGTGATTCAAACATTGCAGTTAATTATAATGGTTCTAACAATGATAGCCTTAGAGATTCTAAGACTGAAAATATTTACAATATATTGTGTTATTCAGATGGAAGCACAAACAATAATGATAAAATAACAATAATAGCCTTAGAGATGAGAAGACTAAAAATATTTACAATATATTGTATTATTCATATGGAAGCACAAACAATAATGATAAAATCTATGTCATTAACCATTTATATTATTGTGATGGCTTGCTATCTACAAATAGCATCAAAACTATGGTAGGTACACGTAACAACAAAGACAAGTATTACTTCAATATAGGTAAAATAAAATATTTAAAAACTATTAAGGTACAATATCACCATGATGAAGAATAAAAAATGGTCAAGAAGCCTAAAGCAAATGAAGACAATAAACCTTATAACATAGGAACCTTGTAAATATTTTGTAAATACTTTGTAAATATGATTCATTTAGAGTTTATCATTTAGTAATCATTAAAATTTTGTTATTGTTTCAATATAGGTAAAATAAAATATTTAAAAATTAATAAGGTAAAATATCACCATGATGAAGAATAAAAAGTGATCAAAAATCCTAAAGCAAATGAAGACAATAAACCTTATAAGATTATTGGATACCTTGCAGTACATTGGAGGAACCTTGTAAATATTTTGTAAATATGATTCCTTTAGAGTTTTTCATTCAATAATCATTAAACGTTTGTTATTATTATGAATTAATAAATTATATTTCTTCTATGAGAAATATGAATATTCATATCTTCTCAATATTTGAGGAGATGAATAACCTGTTGAAGTTAAAATATCAAGAGTGTTTATAAAGACTATATGTATAGCAAGCATATGAGATGAATGTAAAGTACTTCATTGGTGCTAAAAGACTAAGTGTGTGATCCATGGAAATATAGATTGTTTGGCTACTTGTTTAAATACTTGTGTATATCATTATGTGAGATTTAACCTTGATATTATTGTGCATAAATAATTTATATTGTAACAAACCAATGTATTGTCCTTTATTCAATTACATGATTTAAAAGTGTCTATATAACATGAATTTCAACTATTAGTCAATATATGAATAAATATATTAAAACTAGCTTAGATATAAAGGATATATATCTAAAACGCCGTGAGTTATGAGGCACCTACTACAATATTTTATTAAACAGTTTCAATGGTTGGTTAGTCGGCTGTTTTAGTTTAAATATTTTTGTTAATATCGATTTTTTTAATAAAAAAAAAATTGTTTACTGCGTGACATGTATGACCTCTTTGTCTCCCACCCCTGTCTGCCATTGTAGGAATGTCAGAGTGACCTCTTTGTCTCCCACCCATGTCTGCCATTGTAGATGGCAGGAACGCCTCTCGACGTAATAATAAAATTACCATATGGTTTGTTAAAAGATAAAGTAGTTTTAAAGTTCACATAACCAAAGGCTATATGTTGTAATCCTCATAAAAGATTCTGTTTGCACATATATTATGATTGTCAAACTATAAAGTATGGTGTACAACTCTACTACATTGAATTTGAACTTTCAACTTTTGTTTTAAAGTTCTGAAGGTTTACTATTAAATCCACTCAAAATTAACATTCTTTAATCTATTTAATTAAAAAAAACATCATATTATCTATCTAGATTCAATTAACTTAATTAAAATATAAATAATAAATTTTGAAATTAATAATATTGTTTTAAGAATTAAAATAATAATACTATTAACAACAATGCGATCTAAATTCAATATCTTACAGGAAAACGCCACTCTTGCTCTTCTCCTCTGGCCATTATAACATACAAAATAAATTGAAAAAAATATAGTTGCCAAATATAGTCATCCTGGGAGATAATATTAAAAAAAAAAAATACATCTTATGAAATATTTCAAGATCTTCCAGCGGTAATCAACGGTATTTTCAGTCGTGCTCTAGTTACCGTCCCCTGGACTTGGAGTAGAACCCAGAATCCGTTTATTGCTAACACTTCGAAGTTGCTGCTGCATGTGACGCAGCCCGCTGCTCCTATAAATCTTCATGTGAGCACCTATGGAAACGTGCTTGGATCTGGAGAGTTGCTGCCCTTTGACCGAAAGATCAAACCTCAATGACAAATTGTTCTTCTCATTTGAGACCATTTTTTCAGAGCCAGTCGGGGGTTTCATCTCCACTTTTAGCTTCTCATCGAAAGTACGCGCATGTTGGCCGAAAAACATGTCAGTCCCCAACAATCTTGTTCCGCTGCTCGGTCTGAATCTAACGATAGACAAGCATAACAGAATTAGCAGGATTTTCATATGGCTCTTCATCTTCAATATCCCTCTAGAGCAACGCTGCCTTGAAAAATGAACGTCGAAACCCAAGGCCTCCTTAAACAATAAAAGAAAGCACAATCCTCTGAGAAGAGCAATCTCGGGGGAAGAAGAGCAAGATAGAGAGTAATAAGGTTTGTTCTGTAAATGTTTAAGAGATTAAAGGGGAATTTATATGAGGCGACTGAAAGAGGTTTGTTGGAGATGACAGAAGCCAAATCGCCTGCTTCCTCTTTCTTGGTCAATGACTGTCCCCATCGCAGTTACAGGTCCATATTTGCTTTGAGTATTGAAAATTATAAAAGATAGGGTGTCACGATCCAGAGTTGGCGGTAGGAATGACACAGACAGATTTTGATGGCCATGACTATTGGTAGGTTGACTGGAAGTAATTTCGAGGGGATGCATTTGGCACAGAGAATTAGTGGACGCACATGTTAGTGGACAAAGTCATGTCGCGTGGTCCACAAGATATTTCAAATTCGCAAAAGAAGAGTGTCGATTTTTTCGATTTTGGTAAAGAAAGGGGTTTTCAAAGGGAGGGACCAAACCTTTTACAGAAGAGAGGGACGCTTTTGGTTCTGTAAAAACACAGCTTTTTCTATGTCTCATTCTCATTTTATGGCACGTCGTCCATCGAAGATATATACGGTATCTTATTATCTCTAGCTACTAAGTCAGAGTTAGCTATAAAGAATTTCTTACCTCATAATCGAATTTGGTTTCTTTCTCCACAAACCGTGAAAGTTTATGTTTATTTTTATTTTCAATTTATTTGTAAAGGATAAAACTGCAAAGTATTTTTTGTAATGTTAAGGTTATATACAATTAATATTGTTTAATTAATTATAAATATTTTAGTCATAATTTTGTTACTTAAGTATGGTGTATAACTTTACCCTTGTAGAATTTACACATTAAACTTTTATTTAGAGTTCTAAAGTCTCCATCATACTCAGGCTATATAAAAGATTTCTAATATATATATATATATATATATATATATATATATTGAAATAGAATGCTAAATACAACTTGGGTACAATGGGGTCATCCTCTTCATGATGGGAACTTGGGTCCTTGATAAAATATTGAACTTTGCACCTCTATTAGTGTTCCAAAGTCTCCACCATATTTTAGACTAAACAAAATACTTTTAATATTTTTATCTTTTTGGTTGAGTTAGGATGCAAAGTATATTCATTCTATAAAATTAATTAAAGTTTTCTATATTTTATTCTTAATATGTTAGGACTATGAATGGGTAATCATTAGAACTACTCACAAGTGTGCTCTAAAATGTGATGTATGGGCGTATTTGATCAAACAATGTAAAATATATTTAACATCCATAAGGATGTAGGTTATATGGGGTGATGTTGTTATTTAACCACCCATAGTAGAGTATGGTGTACAACCCTACCTCATTTAAAGTCTAACCTTAGACCTCTTATTTTAAGTTCAAATATCATAACCATTAGGAGTAATTAAGTTATCCATGAGGCTAAAAGCATCATATAGAAGAAGAAATTTTAAGGAACCATGGCTTCTAACTCCAAAATCTAAGCCAATAATAGTTTAATCTACAATATTTATATTTTTATATTGGTTTTGATGTGTCTTTTATTAGTTTCTCTACTTTCTCATATTATAGAATTCTTGCAATGAATTGACTACACAAATACATCTAGCTTAAATATCATTATAACCCTAAATTACAAAAGGTATATATCCACTCCTCTCATTTCTCTTTTGGTTTCTTCTATCTACTTGTTTCACATTTGGTGTGATCTAGTCTTTAGTTGATCCATGAGCATCTTTGCTATTACCTTAATATGTATCCCTATAGAGGGCTTTTCATGGTGAATGTATGTAGGTAGCAAGATAGTGTCCTTTCTTCCTAATTATTTTCCCATAAAGCTACTCCAAAATTTCTTTTAAAACATGCCTTGATGTATTTTTTATTATTTTGGATCCATCAAAATTGTTTCATTTGTTCATCCACTTTTTTTATTATTCATAAATGTCTTCTCTCTTTCTTTTAAATATTTATCTATTATAATATTAGGTCATCTATTTAAATCCTTTTGTTAGATATTTTTAGATATCTAAGAAAACAAACAACAATTTCCTCCATAGAGAAGGTGCCTATTTCTTTTAGAAGAATCTCATATGAAACTAAATCTATGCTTTTAATTTTATTTATAAATAGGTATTTCTAAATTCTCTTTATTTGGATCTATTTTTAGTATGTTGTGCTGCTATTATACACTTCATACTAGTATATTAGTAGTATAATTAGTAGCCAAATTAAAACCTACATAGTATTATAGTCTCATAATTCATCCTCTCTGCTTCTATTTTGTAATGTAAAAGTGCTCCCCATCCTCCTAATGTTCCTTGTATTCTACATATTTTCCAAATGATATTTCAAAAGATTACCTTCAAAATAAAATTTCAATTATTTTTTTCAATTGAATAGAGAAGATCATAATTTAGATATTTTGGTATTTACTTGTATGCCTACTTCCCTAGAAAAGTGCTCTAAAGTGATTAAATACGCTCTAAAAACCTATGTTGATATCACAATAAAAATTATACCGTATTCATACAAAAGAGTCTCACAATATATCTTTCCAAATGAACATTATCCCATCCATTCAAATTTAGGGATTCTTCTAGTTTGTCAAAATATAAACAAAAAAGACAAGGGATAATTGGCATCATTCTATAATCCCTATGTCACTTCTAAAGAATTATAAAAGGCTTGTTTACAATATGATATTATCTAAGACCTCATAGAGTAATGGAATATTATTCTACATCTTTTTGGTATGCCCAAGTCTTTCATTTTCCTCCATGGTTTACTTATACAAACATTGTCAAAAAATATTATAATATCCACAAAATATCAACATGATTTTCCTTTTTCATTCCATACTTGTCAATGATACATCTCAAAGGGATGATGTATCCTGTTGTTGAGTGTTTTTATTTTTAACTTGCTTGTCCTTTTGGCTTCATTTCTTTTTCTTCTACCCACTTATTGATTCCACACTCAATAATACTTCCAAACAATATTCCAGTAAGTGTATTGACCATAATAGATAAATAATTTGATGTATTATCTGCAAATTCACTCTTGAAAAAATTTGTTGTTAAAATTATTCGTCCAATCCCTTGGAAAACCATATTGGATAACGATGTTGAATATATTCTCAATATGTGGTGTAAATTCTTCTAATATTTATTTTAAGGATCATCTTAATCCCTCTGCTCTTTATTTTAAGTACCATCCATATTATCCACTCATGTCACAAAAATTACATATTCCTTGATTTTTAATACCTTGATTGACCTTTCTAAGGTAAATAAATGTAATTTTATGATCATTCAATCATTTTGTATATTCCAACCACTGGATAAACATATTTTTTGTATGATATATTATCATTATTTTAATGATGATTTTATGATTAGTTAAGAATTAAAGTTAATATGGTTAATAATATATATTATTATAATATTAATGTCATGGTATGATTATTGCTTTTAAAAAGAAATGACAAAAAACTTTAAGTTGGTAATGATTTGATTTTAGTAAATTAATTGAATTTGGATTTGGAAGTTTTATTATAATTTTAGAAGTGTGTAGGGCATTATGGAGCAATAATAGATAAATGCAATAGTTGAGTGCAACCCAATTTCAAATCCTTGCATGATGATGAAATCTTGTGATAAAAAATATCTTCACAAAATAATTTATTGTTATTTGTTGAAAATACAACTGTAAAGGAGTTTTCCTTGGCACAATTCATCTAAATTATGCAAGGTTCATATACTCGCAAAATTTTTTATGTAATCAAATGACCAAGTTCATTTAGTTTATATGTTGTCACAATGTTTGTTCTTGTTGTTTGTAAAAAAAGATGTTTTAATTCTCTTTGAAGGAAAGCTAGGGGATCAGTTGGATAGTCGAAGAGATTTTTGGTTACTGTGGATTTGAAGACAAGATTGCTGCCCTAGGAGGGCCCAATGGGGACACCTCTAGATCCTCTTCTAGAGAGACATAGTTCTTTTGTAGATTTGTTAAAGGATAAATCTCCATCAAAGACTAAAGAAGCACAAAAAATTGCATTAAAAATGCTCTTTACGATTGCTGGAAATAGATCAACATCTCAACGAGTTAATGGATGCTTGCCACAGTCATAATCAAGGCCAAAGATTATCATTGAGCAAAGGATGGTTGAAGAAACAATTTTATATAGATCCAATCATGATTTGATCTATAAATTCATGGGTATTCGCCCTACCCTGAATTTTTTGCATTCTTGGGTCTAGCAAAAATGGGAGCCTCTTGGTGAGTATTCTTTGTAGTTTATTAGCAATGGATATTTTATTGTTAGTTTTTCTTCACTTTATGATAGAAATAGGGCTTTCAAATCAGAAAAGAGGAATCATGGTCCGATAGGATTATTTGTTCAACCCTGGAGAGTGGGATTTGATCCTCGAATTGAACCCACTATTGTACCATTTTGGATTTGTTTGTATGCACTTCCAATGGAGTTTTGGAGTGAGCAGGTATTGGAAATTATCGGTAATTCCCTTGGAAGACATTTGGGTATTTCCAAAGACACAATAGAAGGAAACACATATGTTTATGCAATATTATGTGTGGAAATGGATCTTAGCCAACCTCTACCGATAGAGGTGGAACTTGAACTTGCAGGACTATCTTGGATTCAACAACTGGATTATGAGGCATTGCCCTTCAAATGTAGAGTTTGCCACAAATATGGGCATTTGGCCCGATCTTGCCCAAATAATATGAACATAAAAATGGAGGCTCCTCTAGGAATGTCAAATATTCCTAAGGAGGGTAAGTCAACAATCAACAAAGAACCAACCAATATTTCTCAGGGTAAATAAGCACAGGGAGATGGTTTTGAATAGCCCAAAATAAGGAGAAGGCAAAAGAAAAAATATGGTAAAGAGCAAACCCAACTCAAGCCCTCCAATAGGTATGAGATATTTAAGACATTAATGGACCAAGAAGAAGAAAGATTCATGGAAGGAGCGGATGGGAATAATGAAAATAATAATAGCCATGTTCAAGCTCCTCTTTCATCTCCCTCCATCATAGAGCAGGTAATTGAGGACAATGATTTACCATAGTCAGAGAGTGCAGGGGCATTGATAGTGCATAACCAAGAGCAACCAATAATTAAGGATGTCATCATGGGTATAGCAGAAAAGAATAGAGAAAGGCCAACTTTAGGGATAACTCAGGTGGAAAAGAGATAAAAAAATAGTAACTCTCAAGGAGTGGGTAGAAAATAAAATAAGGAATTCATAGTAGTTCAAGGAGACAAACTGATCACTGGAGGATTGGTGAGGCCAATATATTTTATTGCTCTCAAGGTAACCAATGATTATACAATCATGGAATGTTAGGGATTTAAATAGTAGAACCCATCAATATGCTACTCAAAGACTCTTAGAAAAATTTAAAACAAATTTATTGCTTATCCAGGAGATAAAAATGTCATTGGATCTTATGTGTAAAAAAATTATCAGACTTTGGAGAGGTGTTGGTCATATGGAAGTGGCTACCCAAGGGGCCTCAAGGGGGATAGTTACTCTTTGGAACTCTCTTGAATGGACTACAATAGAACATATAACTTGGAGGGGTGTTCTCACATCACATTTTAGAAATAATGTCATAGTTGAACATGTTTTAATCACAAATTTTTATGGGGCTCAAAACCTAGATGGTCATATGCATCAATGGAAAGTTGTGCATAACATGAGAGTCTCAATCGAAGAGTTATACTGGATTATTTTTGGGGATTTTAATGCTAAATTATCCTCTAGAGATAAAAAATACGGAACGACAACTTTGGACCCAAGGGATCGACTTATGATTTCCCATGTCCAGGCATTACACTTGGTGGATATTAAATTTCCTGGAACCAACTATACTTGGACTAATAAGAGGAGGTAGTCACATAGCAGGAAGGTGAAGTTGGACCATTTTTTGGTTTCAAAGGAGGAATTTTTAAAATGGAATATAAAATTTTAGATTTTTGAGGGTCCAATTTCAGATCACTTTCCCATTTTGTTGGAAGGAGGGATCAAGACAGTGTAGCATCACAAACCATTTAAATTTGAAAACTTTTGGTTACAAAAAGAGGAACTTTGAAATAAAATTCCATAGTGGTGGGAAGAAGGTTGCCCAACATATGGGACAACAATATTTAGATTCCACAAACAACTTCATTATGTCAAAGATCAACTGAAACAATGGAGGCGAGCTAACAAGATAGACTTCGAGGTCCAAAGAGCTCCATTGGTGGACAGATGGGATGAGGTTCAAAAACACTTTAGGATAGGAACAATTACATAGTAGCTCAAAGAAGAGGATGATGCATTGCGTAAAGAGGTTGAGGACATTGACAACCAAGAGGAGACCTACTAGAAATATAGAGCAAGAACCACTTGGTTATTAGAAGGTGATAAAAATACCAAAATTTTCCATCGTATTGCTTGTGCTAGGAGATAGATGAACAAAATGGAAGCTCTTCAAGATGAGAATGGACACTCCTTTGATACAATTCTAGGTATGCATTTCCATTCAATGGATTATTTTTCTAAACTATTTAAGGAAAGTATGGTACAATATGAAGAGGCTCAAAAAGAAGTTATTTTTGTCATACCCTTTGTTATCTCTAAAGAAGAAAATCAAGCCCTAATTAAACCCATTGATAGAGAGGAACTGAAGAATGTATTCTTTGGAATGAGCAACGAAAAAACACCAGGTCCATATGGCTTTCCAATTGAGTTTTTTTAGGCCTTCTGGGATAACTTGGAGGAGGATGTAATGGATTTTATAGAGGAGTCCAAAGGTAGTAAAAGAATGCTTAAAGCATTAAATCATACTTTCATTACCTTAATTCCAAAATGGGAGGAGGGGATACATATTCAAGATTATAGACCTATTTCCTTATGCAATTTCATATATAAAATAATCACAAAGGTAATGGTTGAGCGGCTAAAACCTCTTCTACATAGCATTATCTCCTCGGAGTAAGGGGGTTTTGTAGAGGGTAGGCAGATCTTGGATGGTGTGGTTCTAGCTCAAGAGGCAATCCATTCAATGCAAACATATAGTAATAGAGGAATGTTCATAAAATTAGATATGTCAAAGGCTTATGATAGGGTGAAGTGGAGCTTCTTGTCAAATATGATGGCATCCTTTGGTTTCTCTTAGGATTGGATAGAATGGGTCATGAGTTGTGTTTCTACTCTGACATACTTAGTGTTAATAAAGGGTCTTCCCTCACAACCATTTGGAGCTACTTGAGGCCTTTGTTCCTGCTCTCCTTTATTTTTTTTTCTCTTTGGCCTAAGTTTCTAATAGATCAAGTGGGTGAGGAAGTTTTGCACCGATTTTGGCGGGGGGCTCAACTTCAAGCCAATTTGGATCTTGGGATTCACAAGACTTATCTTCTAGGGTTACGGGGGTGTTGAAAGGTGAGTGATTACGGAAAAAGGAATTATTGCATTAACCTTCAAACTTAGGTTACATAGATTAAATAGGCGGTAAATAACCTATTCGAGAAAGAAAGGGAGAAAGGATAAATTGGGGGAAAAGAAGGATGGAAGGAATTCTCTTGCCGCCCAAATGTTGCCGTCCACTGCCGCCCAGGTAAGGTAAAAGGTAAGTTACCTTTACCCCAGTTAAAATCAAAATTTTTAACCTTTTACTAATGGTAATTTCCAACATTCTCCCCCTTAAAGTTGAGAGGACTAACTATATAGTCTCTCAGCTTTATAAATTGAGCTTTAGACATGCCTTTGGTGAAGATGTCTCCTAGATTATCCAAAGTGCTACAATATTGAAGCTCAACTATCTGTTGTTCCACCATATCTCTTATGAAGTGATACTTCATATCAAAATGTTTTGACCTTTTGTGGTGGATCGGATTATATGCCAACTGTATGGCACTAATATTATCACAATTCAGTTTGGTTGGACCAATTTGTTTTTCGCCAATCTCTTCAAGGATTTTCCTCAACCAGAGGATCTGAGTACTGGCATGAGTAATGGCTATGTACTCAGATTCTGTAGATGATAATGCTACAACAGATTGCTTCTTGGAACTCCAAGTTATTAGTCCTGAACCTAGACTAAAACAGTTCCCTGATGTAGATTTTTTGTCATCTATATTACTGCCCCAATCGCTGTCACTATAACCAAATAACTTCACAGAGTTAGACTTGTGGTAATGGATTCCAAAATCCAATGTACCTTTTACATATCGTAAAATTCGTTTGGTTGCTTGAAGATGCAGCTCGGATGGGCATGCCATATATCGTGATACAAGAGAAACAACATACTGTATATCTGGCCTAGTGTTGGTGAGAAACATTAAACTCCCAACCATGCTTCTGTAATTGGTCAAGTCAACTTTTGGTGCTCCATCTTCTTTGCTTAGTTGGATTCCATGTCCGGTTGGTGTTGCAACTGATTTGCACTGCTGCATAGCAAATTTCTTGATCATGTCATGAGCATATTTTTGTTGACATATGAAGATCCCATTCTTTGATTGATGTACTTCCATTCCTAGAAAGTATCTCATTAATCCGAGATCCTTCATCTCAAACTGATTCATCATGGAGTTTTTGAACTCCATATTCATTTTATCATTACTACCCATGAATATTAGATCATCCACATATAAACAAACTATGAGGATATCTACTCCATTTTTCAGGTAGTATAATGTTGGTTCACTCTTGCTTTTTGTGAAACCATATTTGCTGAAATAGCCATCAATTCGTGAGTACCATGCTCTTGGTGCTTGCTTGAGGCCATAAAGTGCTTTTTTCAATTTATAAACAAGGTTCTCTTTTCCTGGTTCTTGGAAACCTTGAGGTTGTTGAACATACACCTCTTCTGTCGGGTATCCATTTAAAAATGCACTTTTCACATCCATGTGTTGAATTTTCCATCCTTTATGGGCTGCCAAGGAAAGAACGGTTCTAATTGTTTCTTGTCGAGCAACTGGAGCAAAGGTTTCCTCATAATCTATTCCATATTTCTGAGTAAAACCTTTAGCTACTAATCTCGCCTTGTGCCTTTCAATGCTCCCATCAGCATTGAATTTGGTCTTATAGACCCATTTACATCCAACACATTTTTTTCCCTTGGGAAGCTTCACAAGCTCCCAAGTATCATTCTTTTTAATTGAGGATATTTCCTCTTCCATGGCATCTTGCCATATATTTTTAGTGCATGCTTTTTCATAGCTAGAAGGTTCTAGCTGTGCAGCAGCCAACAAAGCATAATTGACTACATCACCCCTTGGTTCATGAGACTCATCATCCCCTGACATTTGAAGATTTTCAAGTCTTGACAAAATGTCATCCATCTCACTAGCTTGACTCCTAGTGTATCTTTGTTGGAAATTCCTATCCAACATTTGAGTAGATGGATGACTCTGTAGTATGCGCTTTCCTCTATTTGTCTCTTTCCTTTGAGAAACTGAATCAATATCCATCGGGCTTGGAGCGCTTATAGATCTTTGAAATCATTTTGGAGAATTTGGGGGTGCCAACAAATTCCTTCTTGGACTTGGTGTACCACTTGATGTACTTGATGAAGTTTCCTGATGTGGAATTTGTGGAGGAGGACTTTTTACACTGCTTTTCTTGGGTTGTACCAATGTGGGAGGTACTAATGTAGAACTGTCCGAATTAGAGTCAAAATCAACAAATTTTTTATGACCCCATTCTCCCCCTTCATCAAAAATTACATCCCTGGAGATAATGATTTTATGTGTCTTGGGATTGTACAATCTATACCCTTTGGTTGAATCACAATACCCTACAAAAACACATGCTTGACTCTTTGGATCAAGCTTCTTTCTATTCTCCTCAGGAATGTGTGCATATGCTAAAGAACCAAATACTCGAAAATGTTTGACATTTGGTTTCTTACCGTACCATCCTTCATAAGGAGTGATACCATCTAAACTAGAAGTCGGACTTCTATTTAGAATATATGCACTTGTTCTCACTGCATCTGCCCAATAGTTGTTTGTGAGATGTTTTGCTTGAAGCATTGTTCGTGCCATTTCAACAAGGGTGCGGTTCTTTCTCTCAGCCACACCGTTCATTGTGGGGTGTAGGCAGTGGTGAACTGCCTTTTTATCCCATTTTGCTTACAATAATGAAGAAATTCATTTGAGGAGTACTCTCCTCCTTTATCAGTGCGAAGACATTTGACATAGTAGTCACTTTGCTTTTCTACATTATTTCTAAAGTCTATGAAGCAATCAAATGCTTCATCTTTGTGTTTCAGAAAATAAAGCCAACACATTCTAGAATAATCATCTATGAATGTTAGAAAATAAGAATTGTTTCCAAGGCTCTTTGTTTGCATTGGACCATAGATGTCCGAATGTACTAGTTGAAGAGGATAGCTTGCTCTCCACACTCGGCCTCTTGGAAACTTCGTTCTGGAGTGCTTTCCCAAAGCACATGCTTCGCATACCTTTTTATGTTCTGGAATTTTTGGTAGTCCTGTCACCATAGCTTGTGATGTTAACATTTTCAAGCTAGCGGAATTGAGGTGACCATATCTCAAGTGCCACAATTCACTTGGATTTGTAATAGCAATGTTTGCAAGTTGAGCTCCCCCTGGCTCACCAAATTTTAGAGGGAACAACCTATTCTTTGTCATAGGTACTTCAGTGATGACCCGGTTACAATTGTTTTTATCAAAGATTGTACATTTTCTTTCATCAAAAACTAATTTGTAATGCTTCTCCATCATTTGGCCAACACTTAACAAATTGTGTTGTAGCTGTGGAGTATAGTATATGTCATTCACATTTTTAAGGCCTTCTTTTGTTGGAACTTCCATAGCTCCTATGCCTTCAACTTGCAAGGATTTATTATCCCCTAACTTAACATGAGATTTGTAATTTGAATCTAATGTAGCAAAGAGATTTTCTTTGCCACTCATGTGGTTGGAGCAACCAGTATCCAAAATCCATGTATCATTTAGATTTTGATCTGGCTGTCCATAAGAGAGAAAAAGGTTTGGTGGACCTTCTTCTTCTCCGTAGAATGAGCCATATTGACTGCTTTGATCTTTTGTAGACTTTGACCAGCAGTCCCGAGCGAAGTGGCCTTGTTTCCCACAATTGAAACAAGCTGTTTTAGTCTTGTTACTTCCTCGTCCTTGATTTCCATGGCCTGCATTGCCGCTTTGGTTCTGATTGGCTCCTCTGTTTTGATTTCCACCTCTGTTTTGATTACCTCCTCTGTAGGAGTTGCTTTGGCCCTTGCCTCTTTGTTGTTGACCTCTGCCTCGGCCTCTTCCTTGTCCTCGTCTTGCACTTTCATTCGAAGTGAAGGCTTTGTCATCACCTCCATAGCTTGTTGAAGGTGCACCTTGAAGTCGCTCTTCATGTGATGTTAATGATCCAATCAAACTATCAAATGTAAGAGTAGAAAGATCTTTGGATTCTTCAATTATGATTGCAATGTGATTCCACTTAGGAAGAAGTGTTCTCAACACTTTCTTCACAATTGTTTCATTTTTTGTGTCTTCACCTAAAGTTTGCATCATATCAACTACTGCTTTAACTCGAACACAGTAGTCTCCAACTCTTTCATTTTCCTTCATTCTGAGATTTTCAAAATCTCTTTTCAAAGTCTGAATCCTGACTTGCTTTACTTTATCACTTCCTTGGAATCCTTCTTTCAAGGCATTCCATGCATCTGTTGCAGTTAAGAAAGATGCAATTCTCGGAAAGATACTTGGATCTAATGCTGATTGAAGATGGTATAAGGCAAATGAATTATTTTTCTGTGCATCTTTGTAGATATTTTTATCATTTGCACTTAAGGTAGTCCAATATGTTGGAGCAATGTAACCGTCTTCAATAATATCCCATAGTCCTTTTTCGATGAGTAATGTCCTCATCTTGATGGACCAGTACTCATAATTATCCTCTCTAAATTTGAGAATTGGTAGATTATTATGTGATCCCATTTATCTACTAAAACAAGAAACCTCTCTTTTATAGTCTTATTGCAAAAAAGACTTTACAAACTATCAAGCCCTGCTTGATTTAAAATCATAAACAACTCAAACTTGTTCAGCCATTACAAAATTGTCAGCGACTTGTTCATCATCGTCACTGATCAATATTATTTCAGGAGAAGGAGGTTGTAGGATTTCAATTGAATTACTATAATGAGTATATTCTGATCCTTGTGGAGCAATTGCAACTGTGTCAGATTGTTCAAACTTGCTGCCAAAGGAGTTATCTTCTGAATCTGCTTCGTATCCTTGATCAAGATTTCTCTGGTGTGCAATAACCGCGTTTTGCAACTGTGAAAAAACTGTATTAAGTCCTAGTGTTTTCACGTGCCTATCAAAGTTTTCAGGAGTTTTTCTCGTAACAACTTGCAGAGGGCATGATAACAACCTTCCGATCTTATCATTTAAGAAAATTTCCCAAAAATTTTCTTTTACAAAGATTTCCTCTTAGGAAATAGTAATAAAAAAAATTAACTTTCTAAGTTTTTTATAAAAAAACTTTACAATTATTTCCTCTTAGGAAATTTCATTTAACTTTGAAATTTTTTTTTTTTTGAAAAAAATAATGAACAGAAATTTCCTCTTAGGAAATTACACACAAAAAAAAATATTATATATATTTTTTAAACTATTCATTAGTTTTTTTTTTTTTTAATTTAATTAAAAAAAAATTTAACTATCTATCGACCCCGTCGAGAGTCGATCCTGCGACCTCGCGGGTGTCAGGGCTGAGGGTAGCCGCTGCGCTACCGGGCTGATCCGGGAGCAATGCGTGCTCCCCGCCCCTTGGCTTCCGCGTCGAGCGCGAAGCTAGTGTTGGCTTCGCGCTTCGGCGCGAAGCTTAAAAATTGTTGGGACTAATTGTCCCACATCGCCCGTAGGGTGATGTTTTAGTTATTTAAAAATAACTAAACACCTACTGTACTTTGACTGCCTGCGGGTAGTCACGAACACACAGGTTCCTTTTGCCATGTCACCACTCGGGCCACGCGCCAATGCCACGTCACCCTCCTCGGGCCATGCACAAATGCCACGTCACCACACCTCGGGCCGTGTGCCAGTCACACGTCACCACGTGTCACGCCACGTCAGTCTCGTGCCTCGGGTCACGTGTAGCAGATCACCACGTCAACAGTGCCTCGGGAATCGTGTCGATGCCACGTCAACAGTGCCTCGGGAATCGTGCAGATCTGCTGCTCCTGTGGGCCACCTCGTCCAGCTCCTCCAGTGCCTCAAAAAGCGTGCCGGACTGCTCCTGCGGGCCACCTCGAGATCCGTGCCGCCTCGGCTCCTACGGGCTGCCTCGGGATCCATGCCACCGCCTCGAACTATGGGCCCCACCGCCTCGGGAATCGCATCGCTCTGATACCAAATGTGAAAGGTGAGTGATTACGGAAAAAGGAATTATTGCATTAACCTTCAAACTTAGGTTACATAGATTAAATAGGTGGTAAATAACCTATTCGAGAAAGAAAGGGAGAAAGGAGAAATTGGGGGAAAAGAAGGATGGAAGGAATTCTCTTGCCGCCCAAATGCTGCCGTCCACTGCCGTCCAGGTAAGGTAAAAGGTAAGTTACCTTTACCCCAGTTAAAATCAAATTTTTAACCTTTTACTAATGGTAATTTCCAACACCCTTTGCATTTTAAAAAACTAAAAATAGATATCTGGAGGAATATTTTGGATTGTATCAAGGATATAATTAATCATTGGTCTCACAAATGGTTAAGCTATGGGGGTAGATTAAATTTTTTATAGTCAGTAATTCAAGCCATGCCAATTTATAAATATTCTATCCTTGCTACCCCACATACCATATGGAAAGAGTTGGACAAGATGGCTAGAAAATTTTTATGGAAAGGAGTAAAATGAGAGAGGAAATGGGCCTTAGTAGGTTGGGATAAAGTAAGACAGCCTAAGGTAAAAGGAGGTTTGGGACTGAGAAGATCAAAGTTAAATAATAAATATTTGGCTAGAAAGCTTTACTGGAGGTGGATTTCCCAACCAACTTCTTTATTTAGTAGAATCTTAACTAGTAAATATTTTGGACAGGTAAACCCAAATGAGGTGGGTCATTTCCCTTTGGATGGTAATAAATACTTAGTGTGGTAGGCTCTCGATTTAGGATCATAAGTAGTAAAATATGGATTATTTTGGAAAGTGGCGAGAGGGGAGAAGGCATGATTTTGGACAGATTCATGAGATCAATACCCACCTATCATTATTGAATTTCTTGAACTACAAACAATAAAAACAGCCATAGAAACAAAGGGGTGGGTCCAAATTGAAATTTATTTCAATACTATTCAGGTGGGGGATTATAATTTTAAGCAGTTTAAGAAGTTGGATGAGTGGTCAATTTCAATCCCTCCAGATTTGACACCCATCATGAATAAAAATTTTGCAAAAAAGATTTCTCATAGGTAGAGATGAGGAGTATGAATTAGCTTAGGGCTATGGGAGCCTTGGTGTCTACAAAGTGAAGGATGGATATGATAAGTTCCTTCCAGAACCTCCTCCTCATACATATCAGGTTGAGGATTGGATAAATATTTGGCAGTCCAAGGGTTGGACGAAAGTAAACTTTTTTTCCTGGAAGTTCATGCATAATGGAAATTTTACTTTTGATAATCTCAGACATAGGAGAATCATTGGTCCATATCAATGTGTTTTATACTACAAGAGTGAGGAAATAGCTAATCACTTGATGTTTGAGTGCCCATTCACGTGCCAGATTTGGGAGAGATAGTTTTTTTATTATAAAATTCAAGTTAATAGTGATTTGAATCGGATTAATATTTGGGAAATATGGAAGAGGGGTATATTTAAATATAAAGCTCTTTGTATTGGTTGGGATCTTGGATTAAACTTCATTTAGTGGCAAGTGTTGTTGGAAAGAAATGCCAAAAATTTTAGAGAAACTTTTTCTTCTTTAGATGGAGTTTGGCAGGTCATTTGGAGCAAAGTCATAGAAATTGTGGCAGTCTATGCTAAAGAGGAAACTCAGGTTGTTATTGAGGCAATGGAGAAGGAATTTGAAGTGCAAGAGGGATAGGACATAGCTAGTTGGAAACCACCCTCAGAAGGTTGGATTAAAATTAATACTCATGGAGCTGTAAAAGGCAATCCGGGTAGAGCTAGAATTGGAGTGGTTTTCCATAATCATGTTGGAACAGTGCTCTATTGGGAACTGCAAGGCTTGGGAAAAGCCACAAAAAATGAAGCAGAAGCCTTAGCTATCAAATATGCTTCTATTTGGGAAGTAAAACAATTTCACAGGAGGATAATCCTAGAATAATATTCTCAAATAATGGTTCGAGCTCTAGATTGCATGAGGAACTTTGCTTTGAAAACATGGAGGTTGAGGATTATTTTCACTCAAATTAAGGAATTATGGAGGGAATTATATGATGTGATTCTAGTTTATGTGAGTAGATATCTAAATAAAGTGGCAAACTTCCTGGCTAATATGGGTATTGAGAAGGAGGTAGAGGTTCAGTGGCATAGTGACATGGCTATTGAGGATGAGATGATTAGGCAGGTTGGTGAGCAAATCCAGTGCTTAGCTAATTTGGATAACCATTCTAGAAATACTATTTAGGAGATTTGTGCTTCAATGTAGATATTATTTTATAGTTGTAAACATGTGAACAGTCATTATAGAAATATGGTTTAATATATTTGGTTCCAATGCAAATCTTCTTTTACTATTGTAAACATGTGTTCTCTTGGCTAAGGCTGGAAAAAGTTTCATCCCAAATTATAAATGATCTTTATTTAATACAAGTTTTTTCAAATTATTTTTCAAAAAAATAAAATACAACTATAAATTAGGGGTTATTTCAACACCATACAACCAATTTAAAGAATATAATAATAAAGTTAATGTATTATTCTCAAGAAGAAACCCCAAGGTACTGGCACTTTTTAGAGACTTGTCAAACTTCTCTCAAAGGTCTTTTTACTTTGTAAATTTAATCATAAGATTGTGTGTTACAAGGGTGAAAGATCATTTTGAAATTAGAAATATTTTGAAGAGCAAATTTGAGAAACTAAAGAAAACATTATAAATTTATGTTAGGCTTCCTAATGGGATTAAAGATGTATGTGCCCAAACTTAATAGTGTAATATTTAAATTGAAATTGAGGCTGTGAAATTCTAATTTTTATATTATGATTTTGATTTTGTAATGGTAAATTAATCTTTGGTGGTTATGTTAGACTCTATAATATGAATATGAGTGCTAACTTTAAAATTTATTAGAATATGTATGATTAAAAAATGATAGGAATAATATTTCTAAGATGTTTAATGTTTAATATTTACCATGAGAATAATACCTAATAATATGGTTTATGTTTGGATCTTATTCGAACCTTATTCATAAATAGATCTAATATTCTATTGTAATCAAAAGGAAATTATATGTTGAGTAACATGTTTTGAATCTAATGAATGCAGTGAATTTGCTATAATTAACATGTTTTTTATGAGAATCTTGTTATTAAGATGTGATAAAACCATTATATAGTCCTAAAATAGGTGAAAGTGCCCCATTTTTTAGTAAATACAGTTTTGTGTTGGTCCTCATCCTTCACCCAAATCTTATTGTAGCCATAATAACCATCCAACAATGAAAATCTATGAGCTCTAGCGACTACATGCAAAATCTAGTCAATCTACGATAAAGGATAGTGATCTTTCAAGGATGCTTGGTTTAGATTCTGAAATTCCATGCACAAGCGAATATCTCCATTTTTATTTTGAATTGGAACCAATCTAGCCACCTATGTTGAGTGTTTGATTGGATAAATTATTTTTACCTCCAACATTTTTAGTAGCTCTGCTTTCATAAGCACTACAATTTTTGGGTTGAAAAGTCATTGTTTCTACAAAAAAGTCTTCACTCCTTCATGCAATTCAATGGTGTTCTAGATCACATTCTTGTCATATCCCTTTAAATCATGATAGCTCCAAGTGACAATGTCTAGAAACTCATAACACAAATTTTCAATATCTTCGAGCTCTTCTAACGTACAATTTATTCTGACTTTGAAAATTTTCTCAAGATCTAACTGCATTTCCTTGTATTCTTTTACATCCACATTAATTTTATGTTTCTCTACCCTATAATTGTTATCAAACAAGCTCTCAAGTGAAATAAATCCCCTATAAATGTGAATGTTTAATTGAATCATTCCTTCTATTTCCTCCTCGGTGAGTATTCTTCTTTCGTTCTTACAACTTCCTCAATCAGGAAGTTAACTACCTGTTCATCACTATCGAACACTTGCCAATAAATATTTTTATGAAGGATCGAGGGTCTATATTTTACCCTCACATTCTTGGATCTCCTGACCACTTGCTCTATAGGAGATAAATTGGCACCAAGACAAGCTAAAATGTCTGTATGTTTGTTTTGCTCCCAGGAAATAATTTGAATATTCAATGTTGTAAAGGACTAAAATAAATTCCATACCTTGTTACGATAGGCCTTCAAATATTGCTATTTTGACACACATTTTTTTGTAGTCTAGTTTATGATGAGCTTAGAATCTCCAAAGATTTGCAACTATTTTATTCCCAACTTCTCTACTTTATTCAAACCAAGGCACAATGCTTCATATTCGGTGATATTATTCATGCATCTCCAAGTTAATCGATATGAATAGGTTTTCTACAACCCTGTAGGAGAAACAAGGATAATTCCATACCCTACATTGTTCTTGCACCTCACACCATCAAAATATAGCTTCCATAGTTGATCGGAGACAGGGTCTGGAGAATCAAAAACTTCTTCAGTCTGCTCAAGTTTAGTTATGGTATAACAACTACTATTAGTTTCTACCATTGTATTGAAATCCATCAATGAAAACTCATCCTCAAGGTGGAGCTCCACAAGAGCTTCCTCCATCAATTCCACTTATTGAACTTCCTATCTCATCATGTTGAATGCACCAGTGGACTTTTCTTCTTCCTATAATTTTTTCTATATGGAAAGTGGATGGATTTTCATTATAGATGTGTATTATTATTCCCTTGAATGGGATATCCAAATGTGAATAATCCAAGGAAGGATATCCTCCTAGTTTCACTATGAATTCCCTCGAAATACACATGCTAAAGTATGGTTCCAAGTCAACCACCACTACTTCTTGGATGGCAGTGATTTACGATATGTTATACAAAACAATAAGAATATCCTTTATTTTTTCCACTATTTTTACTGGAGTCCCATCCAACTATAAGACACTTGGACTGCTCCTTGTATAATCCATCCCCATGACTTCACATACTACCTTGGGCATGATAGTAGTCATAGCACCAGAGTCAGTCATACAATTATGCACAATCCACTCTTCCATTTTGAAATACAAATAGAATGGAGGTGGTCTAATCTTACTAGTGGTAGAGGTCAGTAGTGTCTATGCTAACACTATTTAGGAAAGGCTTTTCTTTTGGTCTTTCACAAACTTGAGAGACTCTTGCAATAAGTCAACTTGTATAGGTAACAATAGTGCATCATATAAACTTACTTTTTTAGGGATCTTATTCATTTCATCAATAATATTGTAGTAAAAAGTACCAAGAACCTTTTATTCTATAGCCGACTAATACTTGTTCTAATACTATTGAGTAACATCCACCCTTTACCACTTAGTCAACGATGGGTATTTGAGACACTCTTTGGATTTTTATTTTACCTCCATTTGCACTTGAGCGACTACAGGATGTGAATTTTATGCCTTCATCTGCAACTTCTCTTGAGCTTGCTTGGGCAATAGATCCTTCAACAAGATAGAATCTTGTTGTTTTGTTGTTGCACCAAGAACTTTTTTTGTGATTGTACGTTTGCATTTTGTACCTTTTGTTTAGCAAGAACTTTCAGAGGCTCCATTTTCACTATATCGACAGTCACCATATTCTTCCTAGCCCTTGTAATAATTGAAACTTGCTCCAAGGATGAGACCATAAATTTATGATCAACTTCTACTATCATATTGATTTTTCCACTAGTAAAACTATCTGCTAATGTTTGTACATAGTTTAAATTAACCATGCATGAATATTCATCGTGGGGATCGTTACAGGTTGAGCACCAGTATGCTCTCTATGATGTACTATTTTCTTCATTTTCCAACATAGTTGTGTTCCTTTTAGGACCCTTGCTAGTGGTCAGTTTCTCCCTAGTAATTGGTGGTGTTTGAAACCTCCTTGATCAAAAGTCTACTTTAGTTTATTTCTTCTTGATGGACGTAATTCCATTCGATATTGTCCTCATCGATGAATTTATTGATTGCATATTTTGTAATATTTTCATGAAAGGATTAGGATTTGAAGGTGAAAGAGGTGATGGTAGAGGTAGAGGCACTAGGGCAGCAAGAAACTATAATGGGACGGGTGGCACTAGCAATGCTAGGAAATAAACTAGTGCTAGTAACTATGGAACGATTGGTGCAAGTAATTATAAAATACTTGGAGCGAAGAGTTGTGGAATAATAACTAGAGAAATTTGATGTGTAACCAAGCTCCATGAGGAAATGGGGTATATAGAAATCATATGTTGTGAAAATGCACCTAAATACAGGTGCTATGGAATATTAGGAAGAATGGGTATGGTTACCTTTGGAGGCAACATATCTATGGCAACCAGATCTACCTCAGCCTTCTGTGCCTGCATGAACAGATCTAGAAATATGTTTACATTGGCTTGTCAGACCACCATACCAATATCAGAGTTAAAGGATCTAAGGTAGTAAAATGTAGCTTGCTCATGCGTGGGTCGAAGGCCATCAGTTCTCTCTACAAGATTTGGGAGAATCTAATATTTAAATTCACTATCTCCTCCTATAGATGACTTTTGATATTCATCAATTGATGCAACAAGGAGAAATGATCATCTTGCTCATGAAATTTCTTGATTAGCAATTCTACCAACTAGTCCCACGTAGTAATAATATCGGGTGGCAAGGATTGATACCAATATAGAAAATTCCCTCTAAGTAATGATACCAATAATCTTTCCATAATATCTTTGTCTACAATGTCATGGATTGTAGCCAAATAAGCCACATCTTGAATATGTTCATAAGCAGTTTTACCAATACCATCATAGGTAGGAAAATCCTTCAAATTTGCTTGAGGGACTGGATTTTGTGCTTGTAAATTCAAAGATCCTAAGCTATTCCATGCTGGGAACTACCTTGGTGGTTGTGGTTGCTGTGGTGGTGGGTTCTGAGCCATATTGGCTAGTGTGTGAGGTTGAGGAGGTGGGATACTAGTAGTAGTAATAGCTGGACTTGAAGGAACAAAAAAAATACTAGCTAACTATGAAGATGTTGTGACTGACGTATGAGATAGAGTGATTAATCTAGGACGTTCTCCTAATTTTTGGGTGTCAATTTCAAAAACTCAATGAGATTTTAAAATTTTTTAGCCTTCAATCTTGTGATCATGAAGCATAGCTTTTGCTGCCTTCACATTCGAAGGCTTTTGGATATAGCTAAATCACCAGATGTTCTAATCGTACAACATGAAGGTAAACATCAAACCTTAATATTGTTGAAAGTAGAACTTTTGAATGTCCTACCGAGTGTGCCAAAAACTATTTGTCAAATATCTGCCTAAAATACAAACATATGTTTGTGCACCCTAGACATGACCAACATTGAAAGGATGAAGGAAAGAAATATCATCCATTCCAATATATAGAGAGGGTTGGATCCCTTACTAGTCCTACACCAGTTTAAGTCTAGAGTTACAAGAAATAAATAGAAATAATGGAAAGGAATGGGAAATATAGCTACAGGCCAAAGATGTAGGATTGGGGATAAACTAGTAGTAGGAATTTAAACCAAGTATCGTAGCAGCATAGAATAGAAATAAGTCAAGATAATCCACTTACAGTTCCTTGAAGACAAATTCTAGAATTGCATTCCATTATTCACACTCTCACCAGTAGTGCCAAAATCTAAATGTATAATTTTAACTTAGTAGTATATAATAGGCATGAATATCAAATAGAAATTCTTGAACAAAAAGAAATCACACATAGAGACAACTTGAAAATTAGAGCCAAACTCCTATTTACATAGAAAACTTGAATAGTTTTTCTATAGAGTGTCTATCCTCCTTTTACATTGAAAATATTTAGTATTCACACTCTCACCAATAGTGCCCAAATCCAGATGTAGAATTTGAACTTAGCAGCACATAACAAACATGGCTATAAAATAGAAAGGCTTGACCAAAAAGAAATCACACATAGAGATTGCTTGCAAAATCAGATCCAAAATCCTTCTATTTGTGCAAAAAACTTGAATAGTTTTTCTGTAGAGTGTCTATCCTCCTTTTACATTGAAAATATCTAGTATTTATAGAGGTTTTCACCTCTATCTATTTAATACACAAAAGACAAAATGTTTACAGATCAACAACCTTTGTGAAGAAATTCCTCCTTGGATCTCTTGGAAATCTTCCTTCCATGACATTGATCTAATTTTTAAGAAAAATTCCTAGAAAATTAGCATGTTCGGGCATCGGTGCACAAAAAACTACAAATATGATTGCTGAATTGGAAATTTGCCTATATTCAAAATGTTTTGGAACTCATGAAAATCACCTTGTAATTTTAATCTTGTAGCTCTTTTAGCATAAAATCAATAATTGTGATCACTTTTTTCACCAATCATTAAATTCTCATCATTCGTCTGATTCAAGTGCCCTTGAAAAGTCTTTGTTGATGCTTAAAATTGAATTCACCAAAAATAGAGTGATGAACAAAAGTTTTTCCTTTGAATTCCATAATTTCCTCTTTATTTGCACCTCCTTCTGGAGAGGGCACCCATGAAAACACCTCTTGTGAATCTCACATTATTGCACCCAATGTACAACCTCAGACCTTACCCAGTTTAAAATTCTTCACACTTAATTATCTCCTTTTGATGGCAAGTAGTCAACTTAGGGATAACCTAGGTGAAAACAACATATCATACACCTTTGAGTTTATACTTGATGCTTTGTACCATCTCCGTATCATTTTGCCTCTAAAAGGGGCGACTGGAACTCCACCTTCCTCCCAGGGTGAAATTGAATCACACAAAACATCTTCCTTCTTAAAATATACATTCACCCCCAAAAGAGGCTAATGGCATTGTCGCCCTTTACCTTGGGTGAACGTAGTTTTGAATATTCCAAATCCCATATTTTAAAATTCACTCGAAGTGTAGACATAATTTTTTTAGCACATTTGTGATCCTATTTTTATATAGATTCACCCATGTGAGGGGCAAATGGGACTTTCAAAACTCACCTAGGGTGAAAGCGGTGTCATTTTATTCCTTTTATGCATGAGAACGTGGGGTCAACAACTTCTATTTTTATATGCATTCACCCGTAGAGAGGGTGAAAGGTAATTTTACCCTTTCCTTGAGGTGAAAATAGCTTTGACTTGTCAATGCCATATTGGCACCTTGTTACTTTTTCTTGGTATTTTCCCAAGATTACTATTTCTGAGTCTTCACCCAAGGGAGGAGCGAAAGGGAGTTTTCACCCCTCACCTGAGGTGAAAGTCCATTTGACTAGTCAATGTGCTTGTCTTTGATGACGTTTTCCCCAAAGTGGGGTGAATTGTGATTTCACCCCTCCTTCAGGAAAAAGCATATATTTTAATTGCTATAACTTCAGGCCATCACTCACCTTTACTTTTAGTGTGATTTCTCCCCCAAGGAGGGATGAAAGAGATTTTCACCCCTCTCCTAGGGTGAAAGCACCTTGTGCCAACATAGTATTTTTTTCTTTTCAACAAATTTTTAAACATCTGACCCTTAGTGAGGCAAATGAATTCTTTACTCAATTTTTTGGGCTGAAAGGAAATCGTACATCTTCCTTTGCTTGACGGTAAGGCTCTCATATTATTTACTACTCTTAGTATTTAGGCATTGTTTTTTGCAAACATCTTTGGGTGATCTCAACTGATCTCTTCAAACCAATTTTCACAACCATTTTATCTTATAACATTTATTATTTCAAAGCACAAGACTTTATGAAAAATAAAAGAAGATAATCACACACAAAAATAACTGCATCATAGAAAACACTCCAACATGGATTTACTATATTTTCCACTTTTACAATAAAAATTCATTCAACAAAATTTGATCAAAATTTAATTTTAATGTGGCATGATGTCAAAACTACCAATATTTCTAGAAGTTGTAGAGAGTCTTTAGGATTGCAAAATTTCACATAATGGGTTAGAAAATTAAATAAGTGAAAGAGACCGTAGAGCCCAAATAGTCGAAGAAGAGGGCAGAATGCAGAAAAAAATTCAAGAAATCCTGCAGAAATGAAAACATGTATTTAGACCCATACTTTGACACCATGGTAGAGGTCGGGGACTGCGTGATCACAAATAAGGGTATGGTGAAGCTTCAGAAAGATGTGGAATTTGTATTCAAGCAAGGATTGATGTCGAAGAGCCCTATGACTGTGTCATTTTATGTGTAGTTATTTTTATATTTATGTACGTCTGTACATGCTTACCCAAATATGGTGAAATTGATTACCAGATTTTACAACCCAACTACTAGGGCCATTCGAAATGTGAATGGGGAGGTGATTTTCTCCATATCATCCGATGAAGTGAGAGAAACATTCGCCAATGGGTTAAAGCCTCCCTCTGATATGATTTTCGAGAAGTTGCACATCAATGAACAAGAAGATAAATATGTGTCCAGTGTGACAATGCACCAGTTCATGGAGGTATAATTAATTAAAGAACTACAGCTAGGGCAGTTGCCAAATATTTCAAAGCCTTTCTTAGAATCCAAGAGCCTAGATTTATTTTCAATGTTGGCATGGGTTGCAAGCCTTCCTGCATATTCTACGGTTCACAAGTGGCAGGTTGCACTTACGTGGTGTATATATCAGGTCAAATTTTACACTTTGACAATGATGAGGGTGGGTACCAACCTGATTTATTTTTATTTGGCTAATTTCATATATTAGAAAATGCATATTCAGTTAGAAAAGTTGAATATTGGAGAAGAGACTTAATTCAAGCATACCTCCTTCCTTGTTTGGTATTTCTTCTTTCATTTAAAAATACCATTATTCATTTATTGTAGTTAAACAAGTTGATGAGGAGAATGAAATTTTATCAATTTATATGTGGACTCCCACTCTGTCAATACGAGATTCATTTTATAGTTTTAACCACTTATTTTTTAGTCCTGCAATTGAGTTGATTTTTGGCAAGAGTGAAAGAGTGTCATAGGCAATGAAGGAAGTGGTGGTCACAGTCGAAAAGGGGGACATATTTTTTATAACTCAAGGTATGGTTGTGATAATTTATGGCTTCACGAGTAATCCATTATTGCTTCCATACTTCACCATTGAGCATGTTTTCCCAATGGATGTGGTGCACTAGACTGATTATACTATTGATGTTTATGGGGTAGGGCATGATAAAATAATAATATGCACAATGTCATTTAAGTTTGGTAGCATAGAAGTGAACTAGGTCATCCAGAATAGATTACTCATAGAGGCTCTCCAAGACCTGGGTCTAATAGAACTACCACAATGATGGATATATGACCCATTGGGTAAATTTTTTGAAAATAATAGAAGCCAAACATTTTCATTGCTATCCATGGTCAAATATTTAGGAAAATCACAATAATTTTGATGGGCATGATTTGGAGTGGCACATTGAAGCCATGATGTCACTCCCACCATGGCACGACTTCTATGAGCAAGAGCTCGAACAAAATTCTACAGTGCACAGAGATCGCATTCCTCTACTAGGACTATTTGATTAGGTGAAAGAATAGCAACCCACATGGTCCAAAGTGAAAATCATGAACTGATGTATTATGCAAGTCCATAGAGGGAAAATCACATCAACCTACGGGTTAAATATGGATGAGGTGTTTTTAGAGGTACATGATAAATTTTTTAATGTATATCAACCCATCACTTTCACAAAGGTCATGCATAAAAGTTTTTAAAAGTCTGATAGCAGAGGAAGTGTGGCTAAATAAAATTTCCCGATAGCTAAGGAAGCAAAACATGAGGAAGAAGAGCAACAATTTGTGTTTCAACAAATATCCCAATGAGCAAAGTGGAATATAGATGAGATGCATCCTTTGGATAAGCAAAGTGTAAAGGAGGCCTTTCATTTTTTGAGAGTTGTAAATAAGTTGAGAACTAGTGCTATTTCCTCATCCACTGTTGTAGTTTCCATGGATGCATTTATAATTGTTTCAGTTGTAGTAAATTCTCCTCCACAAACATTAGCTGCTCAAGTGAGTGTTACCCAAGAATTCTCATTAATTCATGAGTAGCCATTGGACAAGTGGGTGGATATCATAGACCTTGAAGTGGAAGAATAGAATCGAAAATAGGAACCTATTACACATCCACCCCCATCACCAAATTACATGGTGCTTTTTCCCAAAGGTATGTCTCATCTTTCCTCTTCTACTCAGAATCAAGTAGTGGTTGTGAGTTCATGTCCTTCAGTCCCTATGTGTGTTGCTCCTTCATTTTGTATACCTTCCATTTCTATTTCACTCCCTTCCTCCCATTCACAAGTCACTACTACTCCTTCCTCTCTTCCCTTCTCTTTGGCCTCCCTTTATTTTAGTTCATTTGCATCAAGTCCAAATCTATTTTTGCATCATTCACCTTCCATTTTTGTCCCTACATTTGGTGTAGTTGTAAGTACACAATCTCCTCAAAAAGAGAGTGTAACTATAGTTGAACTTGTCTCTTTGATTAATTATGCTATTTTTGTCCCCCTCTCATAGTCATCTCCTCTTATTCCTTTAAACCTGATCATTCCCAATTTTTGTTTCCTTTCACACCATTTTCGGAAATGCAGGGACTATCGAAAACCAAGGTTATGACCAAATAGCCAAATGTAGAAAAGATTAATCGCACTCATCTAAGTTCATCATAGTGGCTAAAGAACCATAGGAGAAAGGAGACACTTGCTCCAGCTGGGCCACTCAAGAAAGTCACCTTTAATCTAGTTTCCATGGAGGCTCACACTACTAAGATAATTCCCCTGGTCCAAAATATGCAAGGAGATATTACACTGAGTGATTACTCTTATGATACCATGATGAAGGACCTAAAAATTATTGATCCTACTAAAAAATAGGGAATATCCAAGTTAATATGAGCTTATTTTATTTTCACGATGAGTATTATAAGCAGATATTTTATGACACCGAGACAAAAAATTTCAAACTTGAGGATGCCTTGGTAGCAAGTAGAGTGTAGCAAGAGAATATGGCGAAGGAGGTTGAACAATGGAATCAATAAGTAGAGGCTCATTAAAAGCAAAAATATGCTTCAGAATATCAAGTGTAGATATTGAAGGTACAACTTGAGTCCATATAGAATCAACTAGTAGAGAAGGCCACACAAGCTATAGGATTTTCTCAAAAAATAGTTAAGGAGGCTCACCTTCGGCTGTCTCAAAGTTGTGAGAATTTGGTAGCCAAAGTATTTTAGGTTCTGTAGTATCTCTATGAGGCTCAAATATATATTTAATTGATCCAACAAGTAGTATATAGTATCGAGGAGATTCTAAAGCCTCATATAGAGATGGCTATGAAAATTCAAGCCTTGGCTCAATCCAATATGCACATTCTTCCCATGAGTGAGATGGACAAAGCTTGGTCTATCACAAAGGTAATGCTATACAACTACTTCCATAGGTTGGATCTGGTGAGAGAAGGCAAAAATATCCTTAATGCAATGGAGTAGGAGCATACTATTTTAATGATCCATTTTTATGGTCTTGCAGATATGGAATTTCTAAATTTTACCAACAAATGGGGCGAGCCTCTACCAAAAGAACAATTGGAAGTAGCATGGAATAATTTTGTGGAAGATACATCAGAAATTGACAAGTGGGAGGATCCAATCATAGAATAACAAGTGCTGCTAATCATTAAGAAGTTTATCCACGTGGAGTTGTCCTTGTTCGAGTTGGCCCAATTATCTAAGCACATTAGCCTAGAGGATACCAAGAATCTATGGTCTATTTATGAATCACTTAGTCTTCCTTTCTTGTTCACCACACATGCTTGGGCAAAGGTAGTTACAGTTTATGAAATCACCTATGCAAATTTGGAGGAGCAAGAAGAGCAAGTCACTATAGAATAGGCTACAATAGAGCAAGCAGTAGCAACACAGATAGTAGCAGAACATGTGATAGCTGAGAAGGAAGTAGTTGAATAGGCACAAAAAAAGATATCCAAATTAGAAGCACCAGCCAAGGCATCCAGTAAGAAGGACCACTGAAGAACCCAATAGATAAAGTCCTAGGATTGCTTGCATTCATGTGATCTAGACACCCCATGAACCACCAAAAATATTAGCAATTTTTACATCATGCCACATTAAAATTAAATTTTGATCAAATTTTATTGAATGGTTTTTTATTGTAAAAGTGGCAAATATAGTAAATCCATGTTGCAGTGTTTTCTATAATGTAGTTATTTTTGTGTGTGATTATCTTCTTTTTATTTTTTATAAAACCTTGTGCTTTGGAATAATAAATGTTATAAGATAAAATGGTTGTGAAAATTGGTTTGAAGAGATCATTTGAAATCGCTTGAAGATGTCTGCAACAAAAAATGCCTAAATACTAAGAGTATTAAAAAAATGTGGGAGCCCTATCACCAAGCAATGGAAGGAGCACTAATTCCTTTCATCCCAAAAAACTAAGCAAATAATTCATTTGCCCCACTTAGGGGCAGATGTTTAAAAAATTGTTGAAAAGAAAAAATGCTAAGTTGGCACAAGGTGCTTTCACCCCATGCAAGGGATGAAAGTCCCTTTTGCCCCTCGTTGGGATGAAAACACACTAAAAATAAAGGTACATGATGGCCCGGAGTTACGATAATTAAAAAATATATTTTTGTCTGAAGGAGGGGTGAAAGCACCATTCACCCCACTTTGGGGCGAACGTCATCAAAGATAAGCGTGTTGACTAGTAAAATGCCCTTTTGCCTCAGGTGAAAGGTGAAAACTCCTTTTCACCTCTCCTTGGGGTGAAGGCTCATAAATAGTAAGCTTGGGTGAATTCCAAGGAAAATTAGCAAGGTTCCAATATGGCGTTGACAAGTCAAAGTTTTGTTCACCTCAAGGGAAGGGTGAAAACACCTTTCACCCTGTCCACAGGTGAATGCATCTAAAAACAGAAGTTGTGGACCCCATGTTGGAATGCATAAAAGGAAAAAAAAGGCAGTGCTTTCACCCTAGGTGAGGGGTGAAAGTCCCATTCACCCCTCACCTGGATGAAGCTATATAAAAATGGGTCCACAAATGTGCTAATAAATTTTTTGTCTGCACTTCAAGCGAATTTTAAAAGGTGGGCTTTGGGAGAGTTAAAACTACGTTCACCCAAGGTAAAGGGCAATAGTGTCTTTCTCCTATTTTTGGGGAAGACGTATATTTTAAGAAAAAATATGTTTTGTGTGAGGTGGTTTTGCCCTGGGAGGAAGGTGGAGTTTCCAATCGCTGCTTTCAGAGGTAAAATGATATAGATATGGTTTGAGGCATCAAGTATAAAATTGAAGGTGTATGATAAGTTGTTTTCACCCAGGTTGTCCCTAAGTTGACTACTTGCCATGATAATGAGATAATGCAATGCAAAGAATTTTAAATTGGGTAAGGTCTAGGGCTATACATTGGCCGTAATAACATGAGATTCGTAAGAGGTATTTTCATGGGTGTCATCTCTAGCAGGAGGTGCAAATAAGGAGTAAATGATGGAATTCAAAGGAAGTGATTTCGATTATCACTCTATTTAGGGTGAATTCAATTTTAAGCATCAATGGAAAATTTTTAAAGGTGTTCAGATCAGATGAATGATGAGAATTTAATGATTGGGGTAAAAGGTGATCACAATTATTGATTTCATGCTAAAAGATCTGCAAGATTAAAATGACAAGGTGGTTTTTATGAGTTCCAAAACATTCTAAATAGAGGTGAATTTCCAAGACATAATGGATGTACCAAGTCAGCAACCATCTTCACATTTTTTCATGCATCGATGCCTGAATGCGCTAATTTCCTAGGAATTTTCCCTTAAAATTTGGATCAATGTCATGGAAGGAATATTTCCAAGAGATCCAAGGAGAAATTTCTTCAAAAAGGTTCCTAATATGTAAACATTTTGTCTTTTGTGTATTAAATAGATAAAGGTGAAAACCTCTATAAATACTAAATATTTTCAATTTAAAAGGAGGATAGACACTCTATAGAAAAACTATTCAAGTTTATGGCATAAATAGGAGTTTGGATCTGATTTTTGCAAGCAGTCTCTATGTGTGATTTCTTTCTATTCAAGCCTTTCTATTTTATATCTATGTCTGTTATCTGCTACTAAGTTTAAATTTTGCATCTGAATTCAGGTACTGTTGGTGAGAGTGTGAATACTGGAATGCAATTCGTGAAGTTGTATTCAAGGAACTGTAAGTGGATTCTCTTGCCTCTTTTCTATTCTATGTTGTTATAACACTTGGTTGGAATTCCTACTGCTAGTTTATACCCAATCCTACATCTTTGGCCTATGGTTATATTTCCCATTTCTTTCCGTTATTTCCATTTCTTTCTTGCAACTCTAGACTTAAACCGGTGTAGGATTAGTAAGGGAGCCAACCCTCTCTGGAGATTGGCATGGAAGACATTTATTTTCTTTGGCCTTTCAATATTGGTCGTGTCTAGTGTGCATAAACATATATTTGTATTTTAGGCAAATATTTGACCAACAGGCTCACCGATTATCTTTAGTTTAACTTGTAAGTAGTAAAGGAGGATTTTACTCAAGGGTAAAAATCAAGATGGAACATATCTATTGTAGGAATTTATGTAGAAATAACAAAAATAAACAAAGAACAGTGTACTTTTGATGAACTTTTTTTCCTAATTTAAATATTTTAAACTCTTGATTTTCCAATTGGTAAAACTTTGGGAAAAGTTTTCCAAAATTTTATATAAAATGTACAAACTCATTATATTTGTCAATATTTATCATTGAATATTAGCATACAACATATATATTTTGTATTCTTCATAATCAAAATATTTTTCTACTACTTTGTGCTTGTATAATTCCATTTCTCTTAACGTTTTCTTTTAGAATATCTAGGGCAATTGATGGATTTCAGGAAGACACAATACTAATATTAATCAGAAATCCCTGTGCAACTAGGGGTTTGGAAACATAAAATAGTAGCAACACAATAACTACTTAAGGTAATTAATATAAAAGCATAAACTATTGAAATATTGAATATAACTCATAGGCAAGAGAGCAATCCATGATTTTATTAGATCATTTCTTCTCTTTTCCTTAGATGTATTACAATAAGCATAAGAAATGTTAAAAAATAATAGTATACCACAAAAGAAAAACTAAATCACTTTGTCTTCGATGAAGTTGTTAAATTGATCTGCTATGGAAGTCTTGCAAAACTCGACTACATATAAAGCCTCCACTTTGGCCATCTAGATTGAAAGTTGTATGATGACAAAGAGGGAAAATTAGTGGATCTGATTAATGTTCTAATGCTTATGTGACTCTAAGGGTAAGTGAAATGTAATGAATTATCAAGGAAATGTAGATTTTGAATGTAGAATTATGAGAGAAATTATGAAAATTGGGATGCAAGCATGCATGTTAGTGTTTGGAAATGTAGTCTTTTTATTATCATTTCAATTTTGGGCTTCCTTCTTTTCAAGGGTTGAAAATTACTATAAATCACAATGACCTTTTCATCCTAAGAGGTAAAAGAAAACTTGAATAAAGGTGAAATGGGTATGTATTGGAATATTAGTAATCTAACCTTATTGGAAAATACTGACAATGGTGATGTAAGCCTAAGGGCATATGTGATTTACAAGCCTACAGGTATAATTTGATGTATTCAACCCTATTGGTATTAGTTAAACCATTAGTATGGTTAACCTTATAATTTTTAATTTAACCTCAAGCCATTATGTTATGTTGACATGGGTTAATATCATATGCAATTATTATTAGGGATTAGGTATCCACTATAAATAACCCTGAACCACTAATCCATTGCATTAGACCGAGTGATACTATGGGGTGTCTACTGCCACCCACCTCTCCTATTTTGTTTATCTATATTATTAGTTTGGTGTATTGGTCTATATTTGGATTTTATACTCTTTTGCATTTGATATTTCACTTTTATATTATTTTGCATATGATCTATGGTTTTTTATTCATAACAGGTTTTGAAAGGGACCCAAAACCTTCTATACAAGCCATAAAGATGATCTTGTGAAGGTTTGAATCAATACAGGGTAAGCCAAAAATGTGCCATTAATTGTGGCCACACCACAAAACTAGAGAGATGCATATGATATATGGTGAATTCTATGCTTTTGTTTATTTTTGAAAAGTACTATGAAATCTAACAGCAGGGTCCTTGGGTGATGGATAACATGTGTAGGAGCAAATGGATCATGGAATATTTTTATCATTATGTTCAAATTTGGGCCTCCTTGCTTTCAAGGGCTTGATATTTCCATAAATTATGATCACTTAATCATCCTAAAAGGTGTAGAAAAATATAGAAAGGTGAAATAGACATTGTACTTGGGTTATGAATAAAATGTACAAGGAAATAGACCATTATAAGGACTAACAAATGTGAAGAAAATGTGATGGAAAATGGCACCGATGTGACCCAAGGGAAAGGTAACAAATGGGGAAGATAAATTTCTCTAATGATCAAGATCAAACTCTCCTTTTGATCCATTATTTTTCCTTGTGAAGAGGACAAGACACCATACTACTGCTTGATAAGTGTTAATTCATATTCTAACATGTATATACTACTTTGATTAACTCTAGCAAAGGATCAACCACTATCACATATTCATGCATCCATTCAGTTGATGAGATTATGATTGTCATCCATTTCAGTACATATAGATTTCATTCCATATTTTCTTTCATTTCTCATGATGCCAACATTAATTCTAAATATGGTGCTAGTTCTTTGTATGATATGACTCATTCATCAAGTCCAATTTTAGATCTTTGAGCAGATAGTGATTCATTTTATTTCAATTCTTGATTTCACAAATTGATTCTTTCAAGTTGTTTCTTAGTCTCTTCTTGTAGCTATGTGAGTGTTCACATTATTTCTTATTTATTAGTAATTTGGTTTGTTGAGTGTTCCTTATTTACTTGGAATCTTTTGTTGATTTTCTCTCTTGTTAATATTGTCTTATTTTCTCTAGCTGATATTTGAAGAACATTTACTCTCCAAAGCATGCATTGATTTCAGCTCATGAATTCTCCTTTGTAGTCCCAATTAAAGATACCAATCTAGTGCTAGTCATTGTCAACAAACACTTGGTAGCTGATTGCAGGTTTAACAGGTTCCTTGAGATTTCCTACAACTTAGTTCATCTGCTAGTGTTCTTGTGGAATATCTGGTTTATTTACCTTTTTTGCACCTATGCATCTCTCATTTGAGTTAATATTCTCAATTGCCACATTTTTACTACCATTACCTTTATTTTCATGTGTGTTGTGTGTATAGTAACTTCTTGTATTACTCTGTATGTGCACATCTTGATTATTTGATATATTGTCACTTCTTTGCATGGTTTGATTCTAGTGAAATTTTCTATAAGTTTTTTAATACCATTACCAAGTGACCTTTTGGTTAATTAGTATGATTTTGTTTCATGGACTCATCTCTTATCTCATCCAAATACATGTAGCATTCAAGTGTTGTTTCTTTGAGATGCAAAATTATATTAATATCCTTGTCTTTTGCCATAATCTCAAATATTCAAAAGAAATAATTATTTTACTTGATTCATGCTTCATGAGCCACACATGGCTTATGGAATCAAAAGTCTAATTTATGAATTGTTTGAGATATTTTTCTAGAGTGAGAGTATGAGATCATATTTACTTTATCTTGTACTCCCTTACATTTCTTTCCATTTATCTCAATAATTAATCCATAAAATTTGATTGACTTGATTCCTACCCATTTGACAGTCTTGTATATATTCCACTTATAGTTTTACTGTTTGAAATAAGTTTGCAAGAGATGTTTGTTTTCAAATTCACTATTACTCATATTTTTGCATATGTATGAAAAAATGCATGGATTATCTATAAGCCATTATGATGAGCCATCCCACTTATAGATGCATCCAAATAGAAGATACAAAATCAATGATTGTAGTATCTTTAAATTATTGTAGTAAATATAGCGGTCAAATAATTAACTTATAAATCCTCTTATTTTATGCTCATGTGACATCCAAATCATGAATGATGAGCCAAAACTTGGTCAAGAAAGCATAGATTTCATTTAACTTTGTTGATGCTTATATATCTAAGTGTTTCCTTCAAACCATCTAGATATGCATCTTCCTTTTAGTAATTATTAGAATCAAACTATATTTTTTGGGTCTCTTATATTTCTATTAGCTCTATATCATCCATGTTTTCAAAATCCATATTATAAAGTGCTAGTGATATGCTTTTGTCACTCATGAAATCAATATAATTTATTTCTTTTTTCTAAGTTTGATTCAATTTAAAAAGCAATCATAAGGTTCCATTCCATGAAAACTATTTGCATATTACCATTGGGTTTAAAGGATGTCAAAAGACATCATTCATCATTCATTCATATAATTTTAGAAACATAAGATTACCACCATATGTGATTACAAAGAATTGGATGTTGGAAAACTCATTATCATATGGATGTTATTAAATTTAGAATATTTTTGTATGTATTTGAAGTCCTTTTTTATATTTCTTAATGAAGTAAAATAAATTGATAAATTTCAAGCATCAAAGTAGTTGAACAATTTTATAAAAATATTCCAATTTATATCTATGTAATTTTATTTTTCATAATTATTATAATCAAAACATGCTCTTGTATATCACTCATTAAATAAAATATGTAAAGACCAATAATATACATATTTTCATTTCAAGTTAGATCTCAAACCACTAATTTTTTTTAAGATCATAAAGGCTTAATAGTTTGATGGAGTCAAACATGCTCAATGGATATACATTCATAAAATGGTAAAACTACTAAGGGATTAAATATTGATTCAAATTATTTTCAGCAAAATGGCAAGTTTTGAAAAGGCGTTATTACTTATTATATAGAGGTTTAATAAATTAAAAGGAGAGGTGGTAAATTTTAAAAATATGCGATTTTTTAAGAATCCCATGAATGTACGTGTTTTCAAGAATTTTAACTAAGTGACCTCACCATGATCATAGACTATTGCTACTATAGGTACAATACCTTTTTCTTAATAAACCATTTTTCTCTTTTTTATTTTCTATACTAATATGACCTAGGTAGATGATCCTTACTATTTTTATCAATGACATTAATATTCACCTACCTTTCTTGGGGTTTTGTGTACCATTATTGTTATGTTGTGCTTTGATGAGCTCTTACCCTTTAGATAGAAGTTGTGTTCCTCCCTTACATTAGGTCTTTATAAAAATTTCAAGATGGTACTTTTATCTAGCCCTTTAGGTATCATGGATTATTCTTTGGTTGTGATCTCAAAACTTTTTGTTAATTCCTTCTTGTTAGAACTTTTAAAAGTTTTGATTGCTTGATACTTTATTTTTCTTCTAGATTTATCATGGTTTTTTCATGTTATAATATTTCGGTGCAAGTTTTATCTAGGTGCCATCCTTATTTCAGTTAGAGCCCTTAAATTATCCTTTCAACTTAAATTATCTTTATTTCCACAAACTTTGTTGTACTTTAGGTCTTTTTCTACTTTTGGTAAAGTTGTTAAAATTATTTTCTTCAAATAAATATAACCTACAGATGATCAAATTTTGATTTATTTCATGATTTATGACTTGAAGTGTTCCTTATGCCTTTTAGAACTATGCTTCTTCTTGATAGTATCAACTCTAAATATGCAAAGATACCAAATAAGGTAACATTTTGATTTAATATAGGGAAAGTAGATATGTCATTGGATTTCTTGATAATAAACTCTTGTGAGCCTTCCTATAATACCTTTTTGTATTAATTTTCCCTTAGATACCTATCCCCAATGAATATATACCATCTATGTGGTGTATAAATTACAAATAAGGATTCAAAGGCCATTTACCCAAACAAATATGGATGATATCTAGGTATTTTATCTTATCTAAAACTAAGATTTAGGTCCAAAATCTATCATTGGTAGAGCCATATCATCTAAAAGTCTCATGGACTGCTACCAATAAGTTGGTTTGGTTTAGTTATCATTGAAAGGGATTATGAGTATTTTACTGTGGGTTGATGAATATGAAGTAAAATTGTCCACATCATGTCATATCCCTATTTCAATGATAATTTTTGTATGATTCTTTGGTATAAGCATTTTTATGGTTTTTTGGTTTTGGAGCCTGATTAATTCAGAGGCTTTGTTTTCAGCCATATTTTGATTCACTCCACGAAAGGGAGGGGGGTGTAGGGGAGGCACCAACCCCCCTACTACTGTAGCCATAGGGGATCCAAAGGGGGCCAAAAATAGATGTTTTTTCTCTATGTAAATATAGACCATTTTTTATTAGGTCATAGATCGGACGATGGATTTTAGGCGGGCTTTTTACCCTAAAATTGTAACATGCTTTTATAAGAGGATGATGTATGGAGGATCATTGTAAATTTTCTGTGCATGAATGTGTATGGAAAGTTTTTTTGGACAGAATAAAAGTTTTAGTTAATTTTTTCGTGGATGTAGCCCACATTGGGTAAACCACATAAATCTATATCTCATGTATTGCTTTATTCTTCTATGTTTTGTTTTTGCATTTATTTATTGCTCAAGTTTGTTATTTAATCCTAACATGGTCAACCACGATTTTGAGGCTTCTAGATATATTTGGTTGTATTCACCCCATTTTAGGTAGGTTTTAGTGAGATTTTACTATGGTTGGGATATTTTGGAATATTAATTTGAGATCAACATCAAATAATTAATTTCTAAAATTCTAGGAATTTGATAGTTTACTTAACTACCAATTTGTAGATAAGAGATTGGCATATTTGAATATTCTCCTGTACTTAATCTATAAATTATATGATTCAATAAACTATGATTAGAGTTGGTATAAAAGGTTATATATCATACACCAAGTTTAGGTTTAGGGATTTATATTTTGAGTTGAATATTATATGAATACTTTTTATTAGGGTGGTCAACATATGTTGTGGTATAGGATAACTAAAGCTACCCTATATAATTTCTTCAAGGATAGGTATGGAAGGGTATTACACCAATGCAATTTATGGAGGAACTTGTTTCCCATTATCCATTGGTATTATGCTAGTAGGTTGGATTGGGCCAACTGGATTAGGTATTAATGGATTAAGTATTGATATAATTACTTTAAAAAATACCAAGAAATAGTTTAGTTAATTTACGTATAAGGGGGTAAATATTTGTTATTGAGGATAATACAATAATGAATCATCCTCAAGAGATTCATTGTTATCTTTGAAGAAGATATCCACAACTTTCCAACGTATTTGAAGGAAGTGCACCATATGTGTTGTGGGATGAAAAATTAATTTTCCATCCTCGTCTTAGATAATAGGTGAGGGGTCTAGAGGAGATAGACCCCCCATGTTTTTAACAAAGCTTGAGTTCTCATGGCTAAGTAACTCATCCTAACACTCTTTATGAGGATCAAGGTGAATGACTATTTAATTATTGACACCACATGTTAGGTAGTGTATTTTGATTATGTTTTAAGGGTTGTTGAGAAATGGGGATAATTAATCTTTTATTTGTATTTAGTGTTATTTAAAGAAGATGAAGAAGACCATATTTTTATACATTTTATATCTTCTTTTCTCTATATAATTAATATGGCCTATATACCTCAAAGGAATCCCTACATACCAATAACTCCCTATACATATGACCCCTCTAGATATACCCTAAATAAATGAGATATGAGCCAATTTATGAGAGACCAATGATATGTCGAAGTAGCCACTTAGAATACATATTCAAGATTGATATGCAAGGATAATGAATTCCTCCATATGAATCACACTATACCACTATATATACTTTCTATTTTGAGTTAATGTGAGAACCTATGTTGTTATATGGTATCTTAGGCTTGCTATATACCCAATATAGCTAAATAGTTCATATATTGGCTATTAAGGGAATTAAAATGATTGTTAGTAATAGTAGACTTTTGGTTAAGTTCTTGTTATCTTTATTAATCTAATTTAATATAACACAACTAAAATTTTTATATTTTTAATTATAGTTTTTCCTAAAATATTTGAAGTTCCAAAATAAGCATGTGGTTCAAATGGGAATGTTGAGATCCATATGGTGTTTGAATTGAGTCCACCAAAATATGACAATATGAAAATATTCATAGTTGGGTGGGAATATACACATTGGATCCTCTTTCCTTATACTATATCAAGTCTAATAACCACTTTAATATATAGGAATTTTTTTAGGGTCCATGTTTTTTTTTTAATTTTTTTGGAAAGAACCTATGTTCTTACAATATTCTAGTTTAAACTACATTTTCTAGAATAATATAAAAGCATTTAATTTGGAACTGTTTGGTATCATAGGCTAAAAATATAAAATACAAAACATATAGCCCAAAATTTACAAATCCTACATATGATTTTTTAATGTTTCAAATAAAAATACTTTGCTTTTTTGTTTTATGACAAGGGTGTAAGGATGTCTTTGTTGAGGTATATTACATTATTTGGTACATCCTAGTGTTACCCCGTGGTGCCTTCATGGTACATGTGTAAATATTTAATATAATAGAGTTGAGTCTATAGTTTAGAGTGTGATTATACTTCCCATTTCATGTGAGTGTTAATGTGTAATAAATACACAAGTGTCATGTAAGTTAGAGTGCAAGTGTATATTGAGAGAATGTGCACAAGTATCTTGTATATAAAAGTATAAATATGTAATGTAATGATGTGCACAAGGTTATTAGATTAGGAGTGCATGTAGAAGTGGAATATTCATGTATGCAAGTGTTTTTAGAGTTAAGTGTCCATATAGTACGCAAGTGGCAAGTTGATAAGCTAAGAGTCACGAGACTTGGCATATGGAGAGTAACAGTCAAGTACTTGAAGAGTCACATTACTATGGCTATATTATGGAGATAATATTACATAATAAAGACATCAAAAAAATAAAAATATTTGATATTCAAAGTTCATGTTGTTGTGTGCATGAAAATTGAGCAAATTCAAAAGAGATTTTTGTGGGCAAGTATCGAGGACAAAAAAATATTTCATCTGGTCAATTGGAACAAGGTGTGCTCCCTAAAAATTTAGGGGGTGTTGGGGCTCTGAAGGGTTTTTAATATGAATACAGCCTTGTTATCCAAGCAAGAATGGAAGGTTTTCACCAATATCTATCTTGAATGGGTCTCAGTGGTCAATAGAAAATATATTCAAAACTGTTGTTTCCTGGATGATGATATTCCTAGAGATGGGTCCATTTTTTGGAAATCAATTATTCAAAACAGATCTATTATTCAGAATGGGATAATGTGGTAGCTAGGAATAGGGAGAAAAATTAATTTCTAGACTGACATGTGGATTTCTAATCAACCGCTTTTAGAGAGCAATAAAATTGTTATATTACAACATTTATTGGACACTTTAATTGGTGGTAAGGTTGAAGATTTGATTGGCATTTCATCATATTCCAAGTGTTGCAAATATTTTCATATTCCATGTGCCAATGATCAAATATCTACTACCTCATAAGTTCTCAAAACCATCCTAAATACAATAGTCATCCCCACCAGTAATTCCTCTGACTCTCCTTTTTGGAAAGAAACTTATTCTAGGTTGTACACTATTAAATCTACTCATGATTTGGCTATTATTATCAAGTGGTCCATATCCCTTATGATTGAGTGTGGATTAATTACCTCATTATGAATGTTGCTCATTTTAGCTAGTTGGACATTCAAAATAAGATTCTAACAATTGAACACATTATTGAAAGGGGCATGTCTATCCTCAAAAAATGTTATTTGTACATGAATGCTTGGTAATTTTCCAATCACCTCCTTCTAGAGTGCCCTTTCTCCAATATATATTTAGATCACCTTATGTCCATTTTTCATATCTCTTGGGTTCCTCATAATTTGTTGAGTCATCTTTTCACCCAATGGCCTACTCCATTTAAAAATCTCATATTATATTCTTTATGGAAATTGAGCCTTCATAACATCTTATGGCAATTGTAGCTTGAAATAAATAGCAGGTTTTTGTCTTCCTCCTCTAAGGATCCCATATTTGTAGCCAACAAAGCTATTGCCTTTGCTATCAAGAATTTCCAGATCTTTCCTTGTACCAAACCACCTGATTTTATATTGGAGTCTATTTTGTTCTCTTATTTAAATATTCCTTGCAACTCCAGTTCTAGTTTACCAGCCCCCCATCCTAGAGTGGGTGCCCAATGGATTCCTCCCCCAAGTGAGTGGCTAAAAATTAATTCTGATGGTACCTGGTGCAAGTGGCCTAGTCAGAGATAGCAGTGGTCAAGTTATTATGGTTTATGCTGAGTATTAGGGGTTACTAACAAATTATTTTGTTGAAGGTCATGCATTATGGAGAGGGCTATATCTTATCAAGGATTATAAAGGTAACATTTTTATTGAGGGATATTCTTTAAGCATTTTAAATGCACTTAAAAATAATAGGGTGTCCTCTTGGAATGTCAGAACTATTGTTCAGGAAGATAAGAAGTTGTCCCAAAATTTCAATGATATCTCTATCAACCATGTGTACCGAAAAGCTAACAGACCTGTATATATTCTTGCCAATTGGGGAGTTACCCATAAATCTTTGTCCATTTGGAATAAAGCTTTCTCCAAGAAGTTTTAAATGCTACTAAGTTTGATTCAGTTTGAAAGTTGTGGTCACAAGTTTTTATGGGTCATCTTCTCCAATGTTGACTCTACCCTTTTCAACATGATGTGTTTCTTTGGTTTCAATTATTATGGTGGAATTTTTTTGATTAGCTTGACTCTCTACCTTGATATCATTGCTAGAATTTGGTTCTCATGTTTCCCTTATGTGAAGTATGTAATGTCCCAATATAGGCCTTATCATTGGATTTAACTCATGGTTGTCTTATACAAGTATGTCAAGTACCTGAGTAGGTCTAGCCTATGCAATTGGATGTTATCAAACAATATCAATATACGTCAAGTCTTGAGATGCTTAATTTTATGTCTTGTAAATTTTGAGATTCATTATTTCAGTCATTTGGCACTCCAAATCCTATCCCAACCCTATCATGTATGAAGTCTATCCTGTGCAATGTTTATTTTTTCCAATGTCGGTTCCCTATGGAAAATTATTATGTGGTTTACCAATCACACCAACTCAGCTTTTGGAAAGGATATCTATTGTACCAAATATTTCTATATTTACATCCTTGGTATGTGTTAGTCCACTATCATCTAATTTTGTCCATCGTTGTGTGTCCTAAGTAGTAAGAAGCTTTTGTGATCTTCATTTCTCCTAAGTATTACCAATATGGCCTTGCTTGAGCCATATACCCTTCAACTTGATCCCCTATCTTACAAATTTTTAGAAGCTCATGGTATCATTCTATTTCTAAGAAATTTCAAAGGGGTTGAGCAAGATATCACTTAAGTATTTATCATTTCATGGAATAATGGTTATGTTGTTGTACGTAACCTCCATTTTAGAGTTACTATTAAGGGTGAGTGGTACAAAGAGATCATCATAATTGGGAACTTGATCTCTAGGGTTTCCCAAATCATTTGAATATTTTCAAGTGGAACGGTGCTGTTGTTGATCGTGAGTCGTTACCTACGCCCTGGCCCATAGTGTCTATTGTAGTTTTTATGGATCTTTTGTGATCTTCCCTTGCATGAGTTTTTTTCATAGCTCCTTTACATGATTTTTACATAGTTAATTCTCTTAAGAAACCCCTATGTGGGTATTTATCAGGCTGCATTTTTATTTTTCTAACGTCAGGCATCCATACAGTCTTCTTTGTTGTTGTTTGGACATTTTTCTCCAGGTTGTTGCTGGCCAATATGTAGGCTTGTGTTATATTATGCTATTGGTTTAGCTACCAGTTTATGTACTTGGGTTTAGGGCCCATTTAAACCTCGTATTTAATCAATTTTACCTACAAAAAAAAAATATAAGAGGAAGAGAAAGCTTATATACATTTTGAGCAAATAATATTTTAAGTTTTCTTCATGCATAGTTCATGAATGATTCAATATATTTATATTTATATTTGATCATATAAATGAATGTTATTTTATTTATTATATAAGCCTTGATATACATATTAATTTTCTCATATTATTCTACTCATATTATTATTAATTTAACATTTAATATTATGGTTATTTTATATTTGGTACTTGTGTGATATTATATCATATTATGTAATAATAAGGATTAAAAATTCAACAATATTAATGTATCAAAAAATATCTATCCTATGTAAAACTTAGTATTATTTGCAATTACAAAATCTAAAATAAGTGCTAATATTTAAGTAAAAATAATATTGAAATAAGCATCCTAGGCTATATGCACTTAAAAAAATTATAGTCAAGATATAAAAATATTCCAAAAATAAATATAAAAGGTAAAACTATAAGACAAAGAAAAATAAGAATATTAATTTTTGCTTTTCGATATTACATAATCATTATAGAAGGTTGGTACAATTAAAGTTCTAGCAACATTAGTGATAAGATTATTGCGAGGTAGCACTTTTATCTATAGGTATATAGGGATACAATTCCTAATCTACATTTTGTACCTTAGAACACTTGCACATAGGAAACTCACAAGATGTTGGATTTTTAAGGGTCTACTTAGACAGATCCATTTTATAGACAAATACATAAAGAAAGAAGCTAAAAATGTGTAAATAAATATGATTTTTAGACTAGCCTGTGGAAGCATTGTAGATTTTTGACACTAGTGAAAGCACTAACAATACTAACAATATAAATTCTAGGATATAGTGCCTTCCATTGTAAAAGTAAGTGGAAAAATTACTAGTTTTATAGAATGTACAAGAATAAATAAAAATATGATAGCACTACTAAATTTGTAAAATAATAGTGCTTTCACCTGCAAGTGAACCAACATAAATTTTGTTACAAAACTTGCAATAATGGAAAATATGGATAGTTCACTAGTATGAAAGTATGGATTTGAATATGATGCATGATAGAACTAATATATATAGAAATAATATGATATTAGATATAAAATAAAACATTTAGTTATGTAAATTATTTAGATGACATAAAATAGATAAATAAAAATAAAAGTAGGATTGAGTACAAAGAGATTAGAGAACAAATTTGAAATCTTGTGGTTAAAACCCCCTTTAATTATTATGAGGATGTAATTGAGAGGGATATTTGAAGCTAACCTATGATGGTTAAGATCTTATCAATTTTTTGAGAGTTGGAATGTGAACTTTCAAAGTAAAATATTGGTTAAACTCTAACATCTGTTATTGCCTCATTTCTTATGGTAGGGTTTGCTAGAAATACATAACATATATTTTAGGACATTCATAGATATGCTACTTCTTTGGTGAATGGGATTAAAATAGTAGTAGTGGAGAACCAACCTAAGAGCTCAAACTAAATGGTATCCTCCCCCTAAAGTATTTTCTAAGTTAAATTTTGATGGGGCTTCTAAGGGAAATCAAGGTAATGTTTGTTGGGAGGAGTTATTAGGGATAAAAGGACTAATTATTTTTTATTATATATAATTCTATGATATATTGTCCAATCATCAAGTTGAAGCTACATAAATGATAACATGTTTGAATATAATTCAAAATTTGAAACTAAAATATTAATTTTAGAAGGAGACTAAGAGGTTTGCATTAATGGTTTAAATTATTACAAAACCCTAAGATAGAGTGTTGAAAAAAAATTAGGGATTATTTTTAGATTTTATATGGTTTAGAATATATTAAAATTATTTATATTTGTAAAGAGGGTAATGGTGCAACTGATTTAATGGTTAACAAAAGAGTCTTGAAATATAATTTTAAAAATAAATTTCATAATTTCTTGCAAGATATTATTGCATTATGTTCTCAGAAGACTAAGGAAATGGAAAAACATGATAACTATATGGTGCAAGTACTTGTGTCATGACCCTCCTTGGTAGTACTAGTCATTCAAGTTGGACTATGTTTTGTAAATGATGTTAATGCTTAGTTTTATGGTTTTTATGGTTGCACGCTTTTGATATTTTATCCATTTGTTCATAATAATATGGTGCTACTGGTGCGTTTCTTTGTTGCAAGATCAAGTAATGTTGTGTGTGGACAAGAATTTTGGCCACAAGAAAATGAGAGACCATATTGAAGGGGAAATTATGACCAAATGACTTAGGGTAACATGAATGAATACCCTCTTTCATGTAGGTGCATTATTGATTTTATTATTCTCCTATTCATACCTTTGGGTCAGGAAAGTTGCTTGCAACGAGCCTCCTTAACATGAGTAGGTGATAGCTTGGGTCTATCTTAAATAAGGAGCCACTCATTTAGGGATAAAATAAAGGTATGAAACAATAATAGACTGCTTTTATTTTTGGCATGATGTTTTAGTTCTCTTTAACTTGTGATTGTGTGTGTATGATTTCTTGGTTTGGATTGGATGTATTTAATCTAAATATATGTTATAAGCTTTGAGAGTAAAAATATTATTTTTATTTTCTATGTTAGCAGTAATATAGTTGGTTTTTTTATTAATCTAATAATTTATTAATGTTCATAGGATCTTTTTATTAAGATTATTTACTGGCTTTAGTCTTGGTCTTTGCTTGCTAATTTTTTTTCTCTTTGGTATATTCTTGGAAACCTTTAGACTAGGGTAGTAGTGGGGCATTCATTGCTTTATACTGGAAAATATTGAGCCACCTTTGAAAGAATATTTGATGTTTTTCTCTCCAATTCTGGCTACATTAAGGGTGGTCGAGTAAGGTTATGGTAGTAGAGGAAGCACCTTACCTTACTTCTCAACCCTATATGTAATTCCTTGCTTTCTCTCTCCCTTGGTCCTTTAAATGAAAGCATGGATAAAGGAAGGGAGGTTGGAAAAAAAATTAGCAAAGGAAATTTAGATGCAATGATAACAAAAGGGCAAGTAAGGCATGGTCTATGAGTGGCAAGAAGACAAATGCCCAATGCACTAGGTAATGCCTCAACTTGTGTAAATGAGTTATTTGGTTTTATGTTATTTTTCCTATAATGATATCTAGATGAATTTTCTTTCATGGATGCTTCTAATAAGCATGGGTTTTTCTTTCTCCTTATGTAGATATTAGTTTTATTGTTGAGTTCCTTTCAAGTGCTACCTTCACTATCATTGGAAGGATATTGTATGTAAAGGGATGAAAGGAAATGATCTCTATATGATTTTGTAATAGCTAAGTGACCCTAAAAATATATGGTAGGAACCTTGCAAATGATGGTTGCATTGGTTGTAGCTAGAACTAGTTGTAGTGCACATGGTTCTAGTATTTTACCTTTCTATAAGCAGCAATTATGCTTTTTTGTGTATGTAGGGTTTTCGTGGATGTGTTTGAAGCCAATATTGCTTTAACGCCTTTAATTCCTTATCACTACAACAAGCTTGAGGATGGTATAAGATTATTAATGGCTTAATTAGGCTTTATATCCTTCTAGTGTTGCTCTTGAATTGTATTTTGACCCATATTCTAAATGTTTGTTTAAGCAATCTCTTAGCTTTATTTAATGTATGGATTTAATAAAAATTCATGCATGTGTGATTAATAGATTTATTTTAATAAATCTATATAATGACACTCACCCTCATTCAAAAATATATAGATCTTTCAGATTTCAAGCAATGAAGTGTTGTCGGATGTTCGATTTTGCATATACATTTTGAAAATCGATACAGACCTATCAATCCACTATAACAACACACCAATCCACCTAAAATACCAAAATTTGAACCTAGGAGTCACCCTTGCATCGACTGTAAAAAATGCACTAATGGATTAGCAGCCATATCTCAAAGAGATGGCCCGTAGGTACATACCACACAGGGATGACCCCTAGGTTCAAATTTGTTTCTAGTTTCTTTGCATAAATAATTTTTAATAGTTTTCTTATTTCATAACTTAGCATAGTTAGATCTCATTTCCTATATGCAATCATTATATTTTTATTATTTATCACCTTTATTTCTCATTTTCATCCACACATGCTATTAACCATGTTTGCTTTCTTGTGTGTAGGTTTCAGGTTTCTACAGGAAGGAAAGAGCGCAAGAAATGGACATCATCACCCCTCAAGGAGGTCACAAAGAAACCCTTCTCGAGATGGTTCGTGGGTGCGAGAGAACCCCAAAAGTGCACCAGATCTATTTCGAGAAGAGAATCAAATCTTCTTAGTTATTTATTGTATCTATTGTATCGAAATGATAAACTCCCTCAAAGGGATGTGATTGTAACTGTATTTTTGAAAGAACAAGTTGTTATCAATAAAATGGACCCGCCTCCATATATTTTCTTGTTTTATCATGATGTTACAATTACATGCTCTTATTATTCATAGTTAGTTTGCAATTATATTTCTATTAAAGGTGCATGGGTTTTTGGACACTTCACTTCTCAATTCATAGATTATTTTTAAAACAATTTATATTTGCGTCAATCATATACATGGCTTTTATTGGTAATCTAGTTAATATTGGATGACAAAGATCACCTTTTCAACATGATATATTTTATCCATTATTGAATTTATAGAAAACTATACATTTGCACCCCAAATAGATATCAAATTTCATTGCCATCATTGCTACCGAGTGTCTCATTGTAGTGCATTTTAGTTTAAATATGTAGAAGCAACACTAATATATTTTTGGAAGTCCATTTTAGAGTTACCATGGAAAAAGGAAAAATGATTTTTCAAGTGATATCATTAAGACATCTCTTAGAAAACATCAATTGCATCATCAATCCAAAACTTTTTAAAATGTCAAATCTATTGTATAATGGAATTCTAAGGACTTTCATGGTTGGTAATATTTAATAAAAGTGCTTTAATTGGTCAAATTATGTTAAATGCAATGTTAAGATCTAAATTTATTATTTCCAATTTAAATCAACAAATAGAAAATTATTAATTGTTTTAATTAGTTTAATTTGGTTGAAAACAACTATCTATGTCAATCATGATCATATGCACAATTTTAAAACTATTCTTAAAACATGGGATCTATGTTTTATAAATAAAACCAACTATTTAAGGTATATAATTTAAGTCTTAAACTCTTCTTGTTACTACCAATGTAATTTTAGAAATACCCACTTTAATGATACAAGTAATTATGGTATCTTAGTTGATGAATACTTTTATGTTTAGAGAGATGTTATCCTTAACATAAATCTAAGATATAAGGATACAATGAAAGAGGAAGTTGTAGAGGAATACTTGGATTCATTAAGTAATTAACAATTATAACACTAAATGGGCATTATACATGTTACTCTTGTGATACTATTTAATTAATCATAATAAAATTAAAAATGAATTTCTCTTAACTTTTTAAAATTACAATAATATATTTGTTGTTTTTACAATCATAGTAAAAAGGAAACAAAGAATACATAGACAAGTTTTTGCTCTAATTTAATCAAGATATCAATACTACCCAAAAAACATAAACAAGAAGTACAAAAATAGTTTCAAGTAGTTCAATTATGACTCATGGCATATAGTTTTATCAACTGAAAAAGTCCAAATCAAAATAGAAGCGATAGATTTTTAGGAATACTCATCCAAATTTAAGGTTATATACCTTTAACCTAAGCCACTAACTATGAAACGAGAATATCATAGCATAAATTTATATCATGTCATACACAAAAATATCTAATAATAGACTTCATAATACATTGAACCTCTCCATATAATAAATATCAATAGCATGTTAATAAAGGAACATAGAAGTAGCATTACCACATGTAATATCCTCTTAGGTATGACATTAGAGATAAATATTTTAGAACCCAAGAGAAAATATCCATATTTTTTTATAAAAAGTATTACTCAATATATCATAATGTCATATAGATCCTTTATGAATTGTGTTGTCATCACATATAAAGGGCGTTTGACTAAAATCTCTATAAATGTATTGCATTCTTCTCAAATCCATGAACAAAAACACCAATACCTTTCGTAATAGTCATGTCTTGTTAGTACAAGGTAGTCTGCCTAGGCCATCTTGTCATGTATGAAAGGTGTCTCTATCACACAAGTGACTCTACCCTAGACAAAAGAATGGGGAATGAATGTATAATTTACACTTTGATTCCTTTTTGTACCTTTGCAATAAATGTTTTCACCAAATAAAGGAATAAAGTATTATTATTTGGGCATTGATCATAAGCAACAAATAAATATGGATAAATTGTTTGTTCACTAAGCTCATGTATATATTTTATTAATCTATAGCTACAATTTTGAGTCTAGGTTTTTAGTTTCCCTTGACACTAATATAGCTACAAAATCCTCTATTATGATACCTTTATTTATGATATAATATTTGATATCATTGATAACAACCTATATTCACATAGCTTCAAATTATTCTAATTACTCTAACATCAAAGTATTAAATTGATCTATTGCTTCAATCACCATGTATAATTGATATACATGGGAAAATAATTTATCATGCAAAGGGTGATGGAAATTGCTTTACAAAATTAGATCAAAGCTCATTTTTAGTTATTTATCTTGATCCATCTATAAATATAGAAAAAAAAAAATAACTTATTTTTTATACAAAATATATTTGTATATGAATTTAAGCATTTCTACATATTTATCATCTATACTTATAACTATTATAATCATTATTCATCATGTATAATTTTAGTATAAAGCACTAAGTATCAATGCATAAGAATGAATGAGTTAACAAATAGAATGTAACAAGGTTAAGCATAAAATTCATATTTGATTATCATATATGCATTGCTTTGATAGATGATGTTTAAATAAAAATAATAATGTATGATATAAAAAACAACTTGAAGCAATAGATTTTATCAACACTGAAGAAGGTTAATCTCTGTATTATCGAGTTGAGGACCAACCTCAATTTTAAATTTTTTCTTCCAGTAAAACTAAGTAAATTAGAAATCATATGATGTGATGAATTGCATTCACTAAGATGAGTACACATAACTTTTGATATTATAATTTTTTTTTATATATTGCTTATATGTTTATTTTTAAATTGTACTACTACATTTTATAATGATAGGTAGACAATTATTTTACTATTTTTAAATGTCAAATTTATTAACGAGGATAAGAACATATAATGTGTCTTTTATATGAGGTTTTTTTATGATAAAATGTCTTAAATGTTAAGGATAATATTACAGCTTGATAATTAGGAATCATGTATACTTATCTTTGTACTAGTATTTTCTTTTCCATGAAATCTTATCTAAGGTGTCTTGTGTGATCTACAATTGGTAAATTTTATACTGAATACCTAAAATTTACTTCCACTTCCTATGAAATTGATTTATTCCCTTAAAATTTATTGAGAAGACAAAAAGAAATGGTCTTGTTATATTCTATACAATTTGAGATGGAATCAATTATATCAATGTATTTATATTTTTTGTACACTATCAAAATCACATCCCATTATTTTTATAAATCATCATTAACCCTTTGAAAGATATTTATTATAGGAAACACATAATATTTTCCTAAATAAATGAAACCGTGAATTATCTACCATTTAGATACAAGGGACATCACTAAGCCCCATTGGTCAATAATATTTTTTTAATAAAATTAATTAACCAAATTGTTACATGTATGTTACCTGCATTCAAAGGCAATGGATAAACCTTCTTATGACAATAATGAAATAATCTATTGTTTCAAAATATACACTAAAGTGTTTCTACAATTAATTTTGAAGATATGGCACCATCAAATCTCAAAAATATGATATCTTTAACTATACAACAAATTATTAAATTTTATAATGCCTTACAAGAAAAAACAATAGTAGTACATCAACATAAATTATAAACTAGGAGATAAATATAATTATGATAAAAATATATTGATATATAGAATGGAAATACAACTTGGAAAATCCCCAAACATTATCAAGATAAGATCATGCCAATATAATTGATCAGGTGGATGAAGGGTATTTATACCAAATTCTAGATAACAATTACAATATGCTAAACCCTTTTTAATAACACTATAGACATAAAGGCTTAGTAAAAATTAACCTTAAAAATGTTAGACCATGGGCCTACATATTAATTACTTCAAATAATAATAAATTATATTACATAATGATTTACTATATCCTTACATAACAATACATAAAACCATGCCAACCATTTTCAATAAAGTTAAATTACACAACATTCAAACCCACAATAATCTTTGATGGTCCAAGGAGAAAATAAACTAGTTACAATAACCTCTTACTCTTTCTTTAATGGATGATAGTATGGGAAAATTAACTCTAATAATTTGAGGAACCATTGAATCTCCCTTTGTGAAGGACTATTACTTGTCTTCTAAAACTATACTTCAATATTTCTAGCATCACTAAATGATTATTTGTATGTTTTTCTTTCCTTTAAAAATGTTCACATGAGGGGTTAAACTTCTTTAAAGACATAGGATTGACCTTGGGATTTTTACACTTACACTCTACTCATTTTATGTCAATTAATTCCTCAGAGCAATTTTAACCCAAGCAAGAAGAGAAAAAAGAGCATTGAGCTTTATAGGAGCTAGTTTTGTTACTATCAATGAAACTATACAAATAAATAGTTTAGAAATTTGAAAGGGAAAAGAGATATTCATAAGGACATATTCAACATAATTTTAATTTATATTTTTTTTGTATCCTCAATATAAGTTACTTTTTCATAAGGTCTTAAAGCATGACATATAGTATTCAACATTATTACGTTCTAAGATCATAGAGAAGAGAGTTACATCTCTAATTTGCTAAATTTTATGGCATTTTATTTTCAAAAAATATTTAAATTTATTTCAATCCTTGATGGGATAAAAAAATTTCTTAATATGTAAAAGTATATATGGTTCAACCAACATTGAAAATACATATAGGTTCTCCTCCTTCTATGCCATAATTGTTTCATCAAATTCCTTCATTGTATCATATTTAAGGATACTCTAGAGACTCTTACTTATTAATGCGGTAGCAACCTAAAATTATCCAAGTATTATTATTTATTACATTCAGGTAAGAAACATAAGAAAATAGATACGTATTGTATAGAAACATCTTTACATTGATGTCACCAATACAATAAGCTTATAAATTCATACACTCATCGTGGTGGGGTATTTTTTTTTTCAAGGATGAAATAACCCTAGTAGCGGAATACTCACCAATGGCTCAAGGGTACATGGAAACCCTTATGTATGCATTCATGTAGATTTATGTAGTTGCATTGTGAATGTATGTTTGCATATAGGAAAAGTAAATGGTTGATTGCATTTATAATCCTCTAACAACAAGGAAAGTGTCATGAAGCATGGAATCTATTCCTAATAGGCATATGACTACATTTTTTGCCATTGGATTGCCCATATAGGAAAAATGTTGGAGGTATATATATATAGGCTTAAAATTACATTCTAGTAAGATTTGTATTCTTAAATTTGTTTGATTAAATAATAATAAATAAAAAAAATAAAAGAACATATTAAAATATAAATTAATAAATAAATAAAGGAATGAAATATTAATATTGAACAGTGTTTGGGGATTTTTGAGAGATGGCATTGTTGGCATTTTTGACACACTAAAAATTAATTTTTAAATTCATCCAAGTATGAAGTATATTCAATGATGAATTTTTAAATTTGTCATTTCCAAAGGCATTCTCCTAACATGTTCGCTCCCTCCAAGATAAATTTAATGTGGAGTAAATTTTTGGAGCAATGGCCGATTTTCAAAGTGCGAAGGTGGTTAGAATTCAATGCATTTGTGTCTAGGCTAATTAATTATCCAAAGTTGTTTCCCATTAAAATTGGATCATCATTGCTGAAGGAATATTTCCAAGGAGAAATTGTCGTGCTGATGTCTTTGATCTACAAACATTTTGCCTCCATATGTATTTAATGAAAGAGGTGAAAACCTCTATAAATACTAAGCAGATTTTCATTGTAAAAAGAGGAGAGACATTTTGCAAAAAAACTTGTCAAGTTCTCTACGTAAATAAGAGATATTTTGCTTTTGATTTTTCTAGTGACTTTATGTGTGATTTCCTTCTATTTTATGCATTTCTCTTTTATGCTCGTATTTCTTGTCTGCTATTGAAATTTAAATTTTGCATCTAAGTTTGAATATTGTTGGTGAGGAAGTGAGTTTTGGAATGCAATCCTAGAGGTTATCCATGCAAGGTTGTAAGTAAATTCTATTGCTCTCTTTTATTATATGCTATTTATATGCTTTAGTGGAATTAATGTTGTTAATATTTCCCCAATCCTACACCTTCGTCCTGTGGCCATATTTCCCTTTCTTTCTATTATTTCTAGTTTCTTTCCTACAACTCTACTCTTCAATAGTGTAGGATTTATTAAGGGAGCCAACCCTCTCTAGAGACCGATCCAAAGGAATTTTATCTTTCCCTCGGCATTTCAATGTTGGCCGAGTCTAGGGCAGACAAGTAATAATACTTTGTACTTAGGTAGATTTGTGATCAACATGCATCTATGACTTTGACTACGACTATGATGGGAGACGGGAAATAAAATAAGGTGAATTAGGATGGAAATACCACAACAGTCATGGGTGGTACAGTGTCTACCAAAACTAAAGGTGTCAAGTTATATCCTAATATGTTTAGGAATACAGAGACCTTAGGGAGGAAGGATACTCCTAATAAGGGACACATGTACAATGGGTACCTCTCTTAAGATCACGATTCCTCTCCTTTGTATTATGCTAAGAAATTAAAATGTTTTGTGAAACCTCCTTCGGGCAGTGGACCCCTCTTATTCCTAGTAGCTGAAGGTCTGGTAATTTTTGAAATCCTAATCGGATATTACATTTTTTTTGAATCCCACAATCTGGTGGGAAAATTGATCAAAGGATGGCTAGATATAGAATCTATTCTATAGTGGGCCTATACCAAATGGAAAACCCTAGGCAATATGGAGTTGACTGCCCTTTCAAAGGTTTTTTTTCCTCATTCGACTCAATAATGAATAATATACCTCCTGGATCCTTACCATGGGTCCTTGGTTCTTCTACCAAAAGAGTCTCTTTCATCGGAGGTGGGGTGAATACTTCAACCCTGAGATGTAGAGCATAAATTTCACACCAATTTGGTTTTGGTTTCTAGATTTGCTTGCCCATTTTTGGTACAAATACATTTTAAATGATATTGACAAATATATAGGTGAGTTGGTTGTTATCGACCCGATGACCAGAGCATGCATTCACATAGTACATGCTAGAATTTGTGTTAACGCCAATCTAGATTCCCAACTTCCCACTCAGATAAATTTGGTTTATGGATCCTATCATAGATGTTAGTCCATAGAATATGAGAATAAACCTGCATTCTACATTGAATGCAAGGCTTAGGGCCATCTTAAAACTCAATTCCTATTTCTAAGAAACTCAAAGGAGATAAAATTCCCCAATACCTATCAAAGTGGGTTGAAGTCCAGGAGGTAACAAGCCAGACCCCTATAGGGCAAGCAACAAAGCAGCTACCAGAAGAAGGAAAAAATTCTAGAAAATTTCAAATGAAAGCAGATTGAAATCCAATATTCAAAGAACGATCATTGAAAGGTGAGTTTCATGTTTACCTTTAAAAATCCTTTTGATGTTTTAAAAGGAACTACTTTTCATGGGACTGAACCTGGTGAGTATGACACTACCTCAAATTCAACTAAAACACTATTTTTTGACCAAGAGGAGCCTCAATTCCCATCTAGATCTGAGCCCTCAAATACTACCTCAAAACCTCCATCCACCCCTATGAGGCATATAGAATTTGGTAATCCCATATCAAACAAAGTGGAGAAATAAGATAAATATGATTTCAGACCCATTAACATTAGAAGTCTCAAGAAATTTTCTATTTATATCAGCAATGAAAAGAAAAATAAGGTAAGACCCTCTATAAATGATCAAAATAAAAAATAAATAGAAAATGATATTGCAAATGGTACCCAGAAAACCCTATTCTAAGATCTTCTCAGACAAGAGAAGGATGAGTCAAAAGGACCCAAACCTCCCTTGCAACAATCTAAGGGAGGTCGAGACTTAACAAAAATTATAAATGACAGTCCTCTTATGGAATATGATAGGCCTCAACAATGCTATCAAACGAAGGCTTGTTTGCACTCTAAGGAAAGAACATAGACCCACTATCATAAGTTTGCAAGAAATAAATATTGACCAAAATAAAATATAGAAAATCACAAATCTATCTAGAAAAATGGTGAGCTTGCTTTTTGCACCATTCAAATTACATCTAGGGGACTTATCTATATTTGGGACTCAAATAAATTAGATGGCAAAATCATTTCCTCTTCTAGCAGGGTCCTCAATATGATGTTTTTCTATAAAATAATTAATTTCTCTTGGGTTATGTATAATGTCTATGCCTCTAAAAATCCTCTGATTCATAGGCACCTATGGGATAATTTGAATCAAATGAGAAGTGTTTTCTTAAACATTTCATGTATTATCACTGGAGATTTCAACTCTCCCCTTTTTCCTTCTGATAAGCAGGGAGGGAACTTGATGCCCTCCAAGAGCATTGAGGATTTTAATAACTTTGTTACTGATTATGCGCTAATGGATGTTCATACTGAAGGGGTAAAATACACCTAAATAATGCAATATACTCTAACACAAACATACATTAAATAGACTCATTTTGTTGCTTAATTTATAAATGTATAAATATTTTAGCATTATAACAAATTCCAAGTATCAAACACAAACTCATTGCTTTCTAATAAGTAAGTAGATGGAATCCATTAAAAAATATTAAATTTAGTACAAAAGCATATTTTTCACATTATACTAAACTATACCATCATTTAATAAATAAAAGTAACAATTAGAAATTATTTGAAAATAAAATGGTGAATAGACCAAGGTGTATGGGTGTATTAGTGTAGGTATGCAACTCAATATTGACCTAAAATGGGATCCATATATGCAAGGGCATAGTTGCATTGAAATGCATGTTAAAAGTATCTATAGATGTCAAATATATTTTTCCTTGATGCATTTAATGTGTTATTAAACAAGTTTTCTATGTATCCAAAAGCTTGATATGAGCCCAAAATCATAGGAACTTATATTAGAATAATATTAAATCAAACCATATCTTTAAAAAAACATCAATATTGTAAAACACATACAATTATTACAATGAATTATTTTTTTGGTTGAAGTAAACAAAGTACACCCAGTGGCACAATTGGGACCATCCTCCTATCAATACAATAAGGACATTCTTTTTTAGTTGAACTTGGGTATCTACAAATTGGGTGTCCCAATAGAGACACAATGATATATTCATAATATAAAATTTTGAGATTTCATATCATAAAATATATATGTTTTTTTATAGGTTGAAGAAAAAGTAAAACCTAATTGTATTAATCTTTTAGTTGCCCTCAATGATAATTGATGTACCTCATAGAAATATAGACTACATAGAAATATGAAAGTAATGCTCTAAATAAATAATAATAAAAAAAATTAATTTATCTCTCTAATATCATACACCTCATATTCAATTAATAGATAATGTTATTGATGCAATAAATATTTTAATTGATTAAAGATATCAATTTAAAAAGAAAATAAAAATTATTTTTTTGATACATACTGGAATTGACAACTACCTTTCCTTTTTAAAAAATTGGTCATAGGGTCAAATCACATTGCCTTTGATCGTAGTTTCAAATCATGGTGCTACCACTATAACCCCTATCTCACCTCAATAAAAATGACTTGGAGTGAGAGAGACCCCGGTGGCTCAGGGTTGGTACCACCATCATCAAGATGGTGCACACTCAATGAAATCAAGTCAAACTACTACCTTTGCCCAGATTAAGCATGCCCCAAGGTTTGAACCTAGGTCTCCTATTTAAATAAATAAATAAAATAATAATTATTATACTATATATAAATATTGGTCAAAATATTATTATGTAATTTATTGAAATACCATAATAATAATAACATGATGATTTTTTTATTCATGCAACCACAATTCAAAGAAAGATGTATCAATTTATTAAGATTATTCCATAAATATTATTCATACAAATTTAAAAGTCAGAGAGAAACCTATATTTTAGTTGGTTACAAAAATATAAATAAAAGTTATTATTATTGTTAGAATTTAATATTAAATGCTAATGCGAGAAGAAAATAACCTCTTGGTTGAGTATCATAACATTTTGGCTAGAGCAGAGATATTTTGGAGGTAAAAATCTAGTGCTTTATGGTTGAAGGAAGGGGAATCTAACACAAAATATTTTCATGCGTCAACGCTCAAGCACATGAGCACTAATAGAATCAAGGAACTTTCAAGAAGTGATGGATCAAAAACCATCGACGTCCATGAAGTCAGGTATGAAGTTGTTTTCTATTTTAAAATTATTTTGTGTCCTAGCCCACCATGTTTAATCAGAGTTGCAATGCCATCCTATAAAAAATTCCTTGCCTTGTGTCTCAAGACCTAAATTCAAGTCTCCTCAAAAAATTCTCAAATAATGAAATCAATGAGGTAATGTTTTCCATGAACCCCGATAAAGCTCCAAGGCGTCATGGATTTTATCCTCATTTTTTTAAATATTTTTGGATATTTTTGGTCAGGAGCTCTGTGCAAGAATTCCAACAAACTAAGTTGTTACCAAAGGATGTCAACTCCACTTTCTTGGCCCTCATCCCTAAATCTCAAGTCTGCAATTCCATCTCTGATTATAGACCTATTAGCCTCTGTAATGTAATTTATAAGCTCATCACCAAGGTCATGGCTAATAGGCTTAAGGACATTCTTCCATCCATCATTGACCATTGCCAAGGAAACTCAGTTAAAGGTAGATATATAATAGACAATGTAATCACTATTCATGAGCTTGTGAATTCTATAGCCAAAAAAAAAAAACTATTATAATCCTAAATATTGATATGAATAAAGATTTCAATAGAATTTCCTAGGATTTCCTCTTTGTAGTGTTAGCCAAATTTGGGTTTCATGAGGAATGGATAACTCTAATCAAAGAATGCATTATCTCTATCTAGTTATCTATTATTTTCAATGGTTCACCTATCAAGTATTTCAAAAGTTTTAGAGGTGTTAGGCAAGGTGACCCTCTATCCCCTTTCCTCTTCATCATCATGGCTGAAACCCTTGGTAGATATCTTAAATAAGACTACTCCTTGGGTCATGTATTAAACCCTCATTTATTTCTAAGTCGATCACTCATAATAAATTCATGGATGATACCATTCTTGCCACTTTATCCTCTATTCCTGAAGCCAAAATAATAAAAACTATTCTTAACTTCTATGAAGAGGTCGCAAGATAGAAAGTCAATTTTGAGAAAAGTAGAATTTTCTTTATGAACACCCCAATTCATAGGTAAATCAAAATTGCAAGGATTCTTGGCTGCACCATATCCGACTTACCCTCCACTTACCTTGGCCTCCCACTTTTCCATGGGAATTCTTTTGTCAACATGTGGAATATGGTCATTGAGTATGTTACCAAGAAACTGGCAGGATGGAAAAAAATAATGTTGAGTCAAGTAGCCAAAGCCACCCTGGTTCAGGCCTATTTGCAGAGCATACCTGTGTTTTTCATGTCAATTTTCAAGGTTCCATCTTCCATAGGGAAAAAATTGAGCAAATTCAAAGAAAATTCATTTGGTCTAGAAATGAGAATTGCAACATATTTCCACTGGTAGCATGGGATAGGGTTTGTTCCAAAAAAGACCATGGTGGATTAGGCTTCAGGAAAATCCACAAGATGAACCTGTATCTCATGAAAAAATAAGCTTTGAGAATTATTAATGATGATAAATCTACTTGGATAGACATAGTTAAAGGAAAGTATCTCCAATGATCTTCTTTCATGGACGAGCAACCCCTTCCCATTGGGTCCTACTTTTGGAATTCAATTTTCCAAACCAAGGACATCATCATGAAGGGTCTGAGATGGCATCTCACATGCGATATAGTTATCATATTTTGGTAATATGATTGGTTGAGGGATCAACCCCTCATCAATGAATAAAATCCTGCTATTCTTAAGCCTATTACTAATTGTATCTTTGGTAGTTGCCCAAATTTCCAACTACCGATAGTGGAAACTCCTTCCTACCAACAACCCCAATAATGAGATTAATGTAGTTGCTAGAACTATCCAAAACCTTTTAAGAATCTGTGTTATCCCAAAAAATCATAGAATGGATTCCCCTATCTAGAAACTATCTAAGAAAGGTATTTTCACTATCAAATATGCATATTATTCCCAAGATCTACCTACTGCATCCTAGGTCTTAGCTAAGTTTATATGGTTAAAACACTTGATACCTAAAATTAGCTTTTTCTCATGGCTTGCTTCCCAAAATAGAATCCTAACCATGGACAACCTAATCACCAAAGGCTTGTACATTCCTAATTGTTGCCCTCTCTACAAATCAAACTAGGAATCAACCTTTCACCTTTTCTTGGAATGCCCCCTCTTGCTATCAATACTGAATTCCTTGTTTGAGCTTGTTAATATTGCTTGGGCCCATCCATCATTGCTCACTCTTTTATTTCTGTAATGGCCCAAGACCTTTACCTATCCTCAACTCAATTTGCATTGGACCTCTTTCTTACACCTCTACCTATGGTAAATTTAGCTAGAACAAAACAATAGAATTTTCAATGGGATTGCTAAATGCTCGTGCTCTATCTCCCTGTGAATTACCACCTTTGCTGCTAATAATGCACAACTCATATCATCCACTAATACCCCTAAACCTGGTATTGAATCCCATATTTTTTCTCACTTTAAAATTACTAACCTTTTAGCTAGCACATCTAATTTTGTTTTTGATAGGTCTAGTATCAGGTGTATCCCTTCCTCTATAGTGTGGATTAAGTTTAACTATGATAGGGTGGGTAAGGGAACTCCTGGAGAAGTAGGTGGTGGAGGTATATTCAAAAATGGTCATGGGAGAATTCTCTTCACCTATGCTGAAAACATTGGCCTTGAAACGAACAATATGGCTAAAGCAAGAGCCCTATATCAAGGGTTGCTTATTCTGGATGGTTTTAATGTTGACAATATCATTGTTGAAGGAGACTCATTATTCATCATCAACTACCTCAAAGCCATCCAATCTCCATCATGGAATTTGTGCAACATTATTGGTGAGTGTAGAAGACTTATAAGCAAGTATTCCAATATCATTATCCAACATGTTTATAGAAAATGGAATAAGGTGGTCAATTGGTTGGCAAAAATAGGTGTCAAATAATATATGCTTCATGTGTCGTAGAAAAACTTTTCATAGCACTTCAATATGACCAATCATGTTGATGATATTTTTCTCCTACAAAATGGGTCGTACAATGAATTGCATTTCATCAAGAGGCATCACCACTTCCAGATCTGCCAACCACAACTTATTCCATAAGCCCTTGTGATGCCATAGATGATGGAAATTGTGGAGTAATCCTCCCTCTTGGGCATGTCCTTGTTGTTGTTGTTTTTTTGCTTGGGTTTGTTTTACCTAAGCTATTTCTATTTGGTTGTGTCTATTGCTTATTTTCTCTGATTTGTTTTGCATTTTTGACGAGTGGATTATTTTCCTTCTTCAATTTCAAAAGGTTTAGAGACCCTTTCAAAATACTTTCTACTAATTGAAAAAATGCTAAAATTTGTAACCAATAATATTTTCTTTATCAAATTACATGAACTCAAGTATTTTTTAAACATGAATTTTAATTATAACTCAATAAATATATTAAAATAATAAAATCATATAGTTGGGTAGAGGTAGTAGATCGATTGGTTTTTGTTTGAGTGTTTGCTAGCTTGAGGTCAGCATTTCCAATCCTTTGCCCCTCCAGGGTCCTCTCATTTTAAGTAAGAGGATAAAATGATTTTTATCCTACAGGGACATAGTGGTAACTTTAGGGATTTGAAACCTTACCTACAGGGATTAAATGATTGATATGTTACCCATTCCTTGTATAACAACAAATAAATAAAATTATATGTTTTTTTAACATGCTGAAATGGGTAGTTGCCATAATGATCTGGGCATTTTCTCTATAATTTATGGCTTTCACAGGTCACTACATAATAGTATTTTGCACAATTTACCCCTATATTCACCATGGCACATTCATTTTAATTCTTGTATACCACTAAAAACACCAAGAAAGGGACAAGCGTTCAATCCAACAAGGAATGGGACAAACGTTCAATCCAACAAGGCCTGAGATTTGAACCATGTCTATCCATCACCTATAGGATTTCACTACACCAATTGATCTACACCTCATACCTAATTATTATATAATTTCTTAAAAATAAAATAGTTTTTAAACTTCACATAACCAAAAACTATATATTCTGATTCTAAAAAATGTTATTTACACATATATTATGGTTATTAAGCTATAAAGTATATTAGATAACTTTATTCCATTAAATTTAAACATTAAACTTTTTATTGAAGTTTTAAAATCTTGATATTAAACCCATTCTTTAATCTATTTAATCATGACAAACGTCTATATTATCTTTCGATTCTATTAATTTAATTAATATATAAATAATAAATCTTAAAATCAATAATATTATTTTCTTATTTTTAAAAATTAAATAATAATCAGTTTTTATGCAATGTGATATATAATGGGTGGTATAATTAGGATCACATTCCTCAAAGGCATTGTAAGAGGGTACTTCTCTCTTGGTCATAGGGTAGTTGCTAACATTTGTCAAAGGTATTGCAAGAGGGTACTTTCCTCTCCGCAATGTATAAGGTGGTTGCTATCATCCAACTTATATTTTTTGGTTCTTTGTGGTTTTAATCTTAGATCTTCCAAAAAAAAAACCTAAAATCTTAACAATTACACTCTCGAGACTAAAACCTACAGAAAACTTATAAGGAAAATTAAAGAGGTTGGTTAAAGGTCAGAGAGGTTGGTTAAAGGTCAGAGAAGCCAAATATCGCTCGTTTCTTTGAACATTGACAATTAATAAAGACATATCCGCTTCTCAACTGATCACCTTCGTCGAGTATGCCTATAGGCTATAAAACAGAAGCAAAGGGTGTCGCGGTCCATAGTTGGTGTAGAAATGGCAGGGAGACACTGTGACGGCCATGACTCTTGATAGGTTGACTGATCGTAATTTGGAGCGGATGCTTTTGGCACAAAGAATTTCAATGCATGTAGTTTGAAAATTATTACCTAAGAACTTTTATGACACCAAGTAGTTCAGCTGTCATTGTCCATGGATCGAGATGAGATGGCCGCCTAGAAAAGTACTATGTTTGATATTTGGACCTCGGGGCACAAATCCCAAGCCAATCCAATATTGTTATCAACATTGAAATTGCAGTGTGTGGACGAATGCCAATTTTTAATAGTTGAATAACTCGACGTTCTAGTCAAACCAAGAAATTCACATCGCGTGCTCTACAAGATATATCAAAGTCGCCAAAGAAGAGTGTGTATTTCAAGGTATCTTATCTCTAGCTACTAAAGCAAAGTCCGCTATAAAGAATTTCTTATTTCATAGTGGACTTTGGTTTCTTTCTCCACAAGCATAGAAGTCCGACGGATGATGTATTATTTATTTTTTTAAATGTTAAGTTTCTTTGTAAAAGTAAAAAGTAAATAGTTTTTAATTTTATAGACTATAGAGGATGAATATTGTTTATTTAATATATGGTTTTTCTAGGCATAATTTAGAATGGTGTATAATGTTAGGTTTAAGGATTTGAATCTTGATTTAAACCTTGGACTTTTATTTAGAGTTTTAAAGTTTTTACTATTAGATTATTCAAGTTATACGAAATATATCTAATATTTTTATTTTTATTGGTTCAAGTAGGATGTTAAGTACAACTCAAGCACAATAAGGGCCACTTTTCCCATGATTCAAACTTCGGTCTTCTTGATGAGAACCCAAAGACATAGCAACTCAGGTGTCCTTCTTGTGATTTGAGCTTGGGTCTCCTTGATGAAAGCTCAAAGACATACCAACTCAATTGTCTTAACAAGGATAGATGACCTTCATGGAAGATGTTGTTTACCTAATATAACATTATCCAACCATACTTCGATTATCGAAGTGTGTTGTACAACCCTAGCCTCTTACAAAATTTGAACCTAACACCTCTATTTAGAGTTCCAAACGAGTTCCAAACTCCTCATCACTAATCCATTTGAATGTTTAATACTTGGTCCATGATACTAGGTGGATTGGTAAGCTCAAGTACTTATTGAGAGGAGACCTAGGTTCCAATCTCATGGGTGTGCCCATGCATAGCCAGTAGTCTATTTTGAATCCTCTGTGTGTTGCGCTCGATTGATGACGGTGGTTCATTCCCTGCATGTCCGACAATCCTCATATTTTGTTGCATGTTGAACCAGATTTTTGATGATAGTACGAACCCTATGCATCTAGTGGTCCTCATCTCACGTCGGGTTACCATCAATGAGACATATGGGTTTGTTGGATGTAGTCTCTGATGGTTGGAACCCTGCCTTAGCACTCGCCTTGGTAGTTACTACAAATTGTGATTGCAACCAATTCACCTATGTACCAATATATATATATATATATATATATATATATATATGATAGATTAATTATGAATAAAATTGGAAAGTTATATTTATAGTCATTGTAAGGATAACATATTTAGAGAGTAAATTTTATTAATCATGAAGGTATATTGATTCTATATAATAAATTACAAATTTTCTAATTTTTTTCTTAAGATGTTAGGACTATGAATGGGTAAATATTTAATCTAATGTAAATGTGATAAATGGATCTATGTGATACAACAAAGTAAAGTAGATATTAACATTGATAAGAACATAGTTCATATGGGGTGATGTGATTATCCAATTATTTATCCACCCATAATAGAGTATGGTATACAACCCTACCTTGCTTGAATTCTCACCTTAGATGTCTTACAAGGAACCATGACTTACAACTCCAAAATCTAATCCAATAACATTTTAGTCTACAAAATTGATATTTTGTACTGATTTTGATGCATATTTTCTTAGATTCTCTACTTTCTCTTTAATTTTTTTTTTAAATGAGTCAACTAGGTCAAATATCATTATATATATTATATTTTTAAAATAAAAATGATTATTTCTCAAATTTTCTTGAATTACAAAAGGTACGTAGCCTCTCCTCCCATTCCTCTCTTGGTTTCGGCTATCTTTTTTTTACTTCTAACTTGATATGATCTAGTCCTTAGTTGATCCATGAGCATATTTGCTCCTAAATTGGTATTTACTCTATATGAGCCTTTTTATGGTGAAGGTATGTAGCTTTAACAAGATAGTGTTATCTCATTCTTCTTAATTTATTTTGACATAAAGCTACTCTAAGAAAAATTAACATATACCTTTATATAGTTGTTATTATTTTGGCATTAATTAAAATTGTTATTCCCTTTGTTCATCCACTTGTATTGCTTTATCAATGTCTTATTTCATTCTTTTAGATATTGTTCTATTACAAGTTTAGGCTATCTATTTGAATATATTTGTTTGATTTTTTCAAATATCCTAGAAAATGAACCATAACAACTATCCTTATAGAGAAGATTCTTATTTCTACTGGAATAATTTCATATGGAACTGAATTTATTTGTAACTATGCATTTTTACATCCTTTCTATTTACCTATATTTTTAATATGTTGTGTTGTTATCCTACACTTCACACTAATACATCATTGGTACCAATAGTAACCTAAATAAAATCTATGTAGTCTTTTAGTCCCATAATTTAGCCTCTCTACTTCTATTTTATAATGCAAAAAGTGTTCTCCATCCTCCTAATGTTCCTTTTTTGTTTTTAGATTATATTAAAAAGTGGGTATTGAAGGGGCCCCAAAACATTTTTACAAATTATGAAAGAGTAAAAAAGGTCAACAAACCAACCTATAAACAAATGCAAGCCTTTATTTTTGTAATAAAAGAACAAATTAAAGTTGTCTCGAAGGGACCAACTTTAGACTGGGATCATCCCGTTGAGGCGAGACCACCCCATATGGGAAAAAAATGAAATTAAAAAAAACCTACCCCAACAGGCCCAAGAAATAATAATAAAAATCCTATCCAGGGGCCTAGGATAGTTGAAATTTAAAAAATACAATCCCACCCAAGAGGAAAATTGGAAAACTATTTCCTACCTAGGAGAAAAAAGAGGATAAAACTACTATGAAAGGACAAACTAGTCTAATGGAAGACCGAGAAAAAGCGACAAGAAAGGTCAAAACCTACCAAAAAACAATCCAATACCATCCAGGAAGGCAACACAAATAGAAAACTCCCATAGAGATTACATCATCAAGCATTAGCTATAATATAGGAGAAACCCATTCGGGAAGGCATGGAATCATCATGAACTAGCCTAGAAAAGTTAATAATTTCATCTAAAAAAGCTCTAGATAATCATAGAACCATCCAACATGGACTAGGAAGTAGGGCCTTGAGTGAAACACCCATTTCACCCAACAATGAAATAAGAATACCTGCCAAAATAAGCATTTTTTTCCAATCAATCTATCAGGTAAAATTGAAAATCCAACTATAGCAAGAAGAATCCCATGAACAACTAAAGCAAAAACTCGACTTGGAAAGTGGATCAACAGTCAATAGAGATCTTGATAGGCCATAAGATCTCCCAGTAAAGGAGACTAAAAATGCAACTTGTAAGGAAAATCTGGAGACCCCCACCACCATGATGACTCGATACTAAAGCAAACCTGAACACATGGATTGTCAAACGTGGTCTTATAAATATAGTAAGTGATAAAATATGAAGTTCCCAACCATGACCAACCAACAAACATCCGTATCAAAAAGCACATAGTCCCACCAAAGTTTTTTTAGGGAAGAAACCACAAAATCCAGATCCATAGTTGCATGAAGAAGTATAGGGTATTCCTTAAGACCGAAAATACATACTGTGGTAAGAGGCACCAATAGAAAACCTTGAAACGAAAAAAAATTGGATCTATAGAGAGATCCCAAAGGAATTGCAAAACCTGATCTGGAGCTATAAGAGATGTACATCTGTAGATGCTAAATGTGCAGCCCCCTAAAGCCACGAAATATATATATAGTGATCTCAAGAAAAAATAACAAGGAAAAACAATGCCAAACCCCTTTCGAAATCCATAACCCCCCAACTGGGCTAGCCAAAAACCATACAAACCATGGGCATTTGGGATAGATTTACCAGGATGATCCATACAACTATGAATAATGAGTCATGCACTAGAAACATTCTTGAAAAAACCTAGGAGGGAGCCTCTAGTGATCCTGGAACGTAGGCCTAGAGAAAAGGTAGCGAACAAATGAAGCAGGGTCATCCAGTAGGGGTGAGAACCTCCCATATTCCCCTTGAATCCTTTAAAATGTTCTTGTAGATACCCAAAAATTGCACATTTTCCCTCTCCTCATCTTCATGGTCAATCAATTTGTAAAAACCTAAAAATTTGCATAAATTGACTTAAAATACTATTCATTTATTAAAATCACTATTCATCATCCTTAGCCCCTTTGGGATAACCAAGCCCCTTCCTATGCTTAATCATGTGTCCTCATATGACATCCTCCACAACTCAACTAAGGTTGAATTCTCCACCATGGTCAAAAAGCACTTTATGGGTAAAAAGTCAACAACTTTAGTCAAAACCTACTTTATGGCTAATCCTATGGTTAATTAGGCTAATCATGCTTAATCTAAACCTTTCCACCTCACCTAGTCTACTTTGACTAGCCTAGCCTTCCACCTCACCTAGCCTAGCCTTGCCACCTCTCATCCAAATATTTCTCCACCTCACACTCCCCTAGGTAATAAATGAGAAATGGAGACTTTTGCACACAAACTAATTCTAAATTAGAAGATATTTGCAAAAATATTTCAATAAATACCATTTGGAGACTTTCCTCCTAGACATTATGACTTGTGGATTTTCTCACCTAATCACATTTATGAAGCAGAACACCTCAATCGACACCTCACCACATACACCTCACATGGGACACCTCATGGTACACCTCATCCCCTCCCCTAGATTTGGCCAAGTATATAAGTAGAAGGTCATTTTCACCATTTTAGGGATTCCAACTTTAGCTTACAAAAACTCTAGAGAAATCATTCCAGACTCATAACATCCATCACACATCCATCACACTCACATAGCAATAGGGTTTTTTCATATTCACTATATTCCTTGTGATCTAGATAGGTTATTGACAACAAAAGGCAACTTCTAAAGGTGACCCATAAAAAAAGCAAAGGAGTAGTAGCATCAGGACAACTCATAAATCATATTTTGCAAGTTTGATTAGAAATAGTCAGGTTCACATACCCCTATGCAAACATCCAAGATCAAACCAGGTTCACACCCACTTGTGCATACCTCTACTACATCAAAACAAAGGTTACAAGACAGGTGAGAATGGATTAGTTTAGGGTTTTACATCATTTTATACAAATTTCTTCATGTTTTGAGCTAATTTAAAGAGTATTTTTTCTTCATAAACATGGGGTTTGACTTAGACAGGCCCTTTAATACTCTAATTATATTTTGTAGGCCCAATAGGTAAAATGAACACATCAAACCAGTAGTGGCTCATGAGCAAGAAGCCAACCTAAACTAAGGAATGTCCAAAAGAGAGATCTTGCTATATTTGGAACATATCTAAGAGGTTTTCCTTCAAGAAGACCTAATTGTAGCCTTTAGGGTAAGGATTGTAAAAGGATATTTCAATCAGTGACCTCTCTTTTCATTTTAATAACAAAGCATTGGATCATTACTATGGATATTTCTCCATAGTAGGCCAATAATAGACCATTTAGAGGATGCACTTGGGCGATAGCCATGCTACCGAAATGGCCACCACAAGTACCATCATGAGCTTGTGAAACTACCCAAGAAGATTCATGGGGCTCTAAACAACAAAAGATAAGACCATCATAGCCTCAATGATACAAAATATCTCATAGAAAGACATATTTTTTTGCTTTATGCTTAAATGTTTGTTTGGTGACATGTGACAATATCATAGGGGTATTACCAAGCTTCAAGAAATACTTGAGTTAGGCAAGCTAATCTTGATATTATTAAGTCTCAACTGAATGAATTGCTTGCTCCCTTTGAGAGTCATCCTACATGAATGTTGATTAGGATACAACCTTAAGATGAATCATTTTGTTGTTCTCAAAAGGAGTGCTGGGGATCAAATACCCCCAGAAAGTATGTATCAAAAATTTGTGTATGCTAGAGAACCATTATTGGTATATCTTAATTTGAATCATGTGGATAGCATTATCATATTTTTAAGCCTCATGCAAAATTTCTGATTGCAAAAGCATTTAAACATGAATTGTGGTAATATCATCTAAAGGGTTTTACAAAATTAAGGATCCCAAAAAAGCCATGGTATCCACAAAATAATTAGATGTATGATGGATTACCTCGATGTTATACCATTCAAGTTTAGCTAAAAGCTTATCCACAAGGGCTTTGTAAGACTACAATATTGGGCACCTACATTGATAGATCTTTTTGACTTGATTGAAAATAAGCAAGGAATCGCCAAAGATATTTAACTTCTTGATTTTCATGGTGACAACTACTTGAAGACCCAAAAGAAGGGCCTCATATTAAGTATTTTTATTGGTGCATGGGAAATCGAGTTTGAATTATAGGAGCATAGGAGCCCATTGCGGTGTGAAGAACATGATTCGTGTGCCACCCCCTTGCTCACTCTTGGAACCATCAAATAAAAACATCATATTAGCTTGATTTTCTAGTTCTTTATGTTCAAGCAAGTTAGATAATGCAAAAAACTGCATCATCAAGCAACTCAGTGGTAAGAGATTGATTATCCTGAAGAGGAGCCTATGCTAGTTGATCAATAATTACTTGACCTTTGATAGCTTTTTGGATTATGAATTCAAGATCAAATTCTATCAATAGAATGATCCACTTCATGGTACGACTATTATGATATTTCTGACTCATCATGTACTACAAATGTTTTTTTTTAGATATGATATACATAGTTTCATTGAGCATGTAATGGTGCAACTTCTTAGTGGTGAATATCACTACTAAGCAAAGCTTAACGATGTATGTATACTTAATCTCATAGCTCAAAAGGATGCAACTGATATAATACACATATTTTTTCTTATTTTTTCATTCTTTTGGACAAACATGGTCCCTAAAGCAAAGTTGGTAGCTGAAATGTATAGTAGAAATGGCACACCTAGTCAAGGTGGAGCTAAAACTGGTGAGGATGTCTGATATTGCTTGATCTTATCAAAATATTTTTGAAACTCATCATCCCAATTAAATGGGACTCCCTTGTGTAGTAGTTGATTCATGGGTTAAAATTTATCCGATAGTTGAGCTATAAGACATTTGATGGATGATACCTTTCCTTGTAAGTTGTGAATTTCCTTAAGGTTGGTAGGAGGAAGGATTTTGAGTATCACCTTGACTTAGTTAGGATCAACTTTGGTACCTTGCTTGGAGACTATAAGACCCAAGAGTTTTCCATATGTAACTTCAAAGACACTTATTGGGGTTAAGTCTAACATTGTGCTCGATGATGTGATCAAAGATCTTCCTAAGAACATCTATGTGCTCGTGATGCAACAAATATTTAGCTAGTAAATCATCTATGTAATCCTTTAGGATTTTACGCATGTATTCATGGAATATTTATGTAATGGTCTGCTGATATGTGGTACCAGCATTTTGAGACCAAATGACATGACTTTGTAATAGAATATTCCCAAAGAAGTGGTAAAAGTTGTCTTCGGTTGATCTTCAAGATTGACCTGAATCTGATTATAGCCATAGAAACCATCCATGAGAGATAACATTTCATGCCATACAATTACATTGACTAGCACATCTATGTTATTAAGTGGGAATTCATCCTTGGGAGTCACTTTGTTAAGATCTTGAAAATCTATGCATATGTGAATCTTTCCATCGTGTTTCCTGATGGGTACCATGTTGGAGACCCATGGAGGTTAATGGGTTGGATGAATCAAGCATCCAACAATTTTTGAAGCTCATATTTAACCATTAATGTAATTATGGAATGTATATTTATAAGTTTTTTCTTGAACAATTTAACTTTTGGATCGAGCATCAAATTATGCACGACCAAACTTAGGTCAAGACCCGACATATCCTTATATGACCAAACATAGGCTTCTATATTTTTTTGAAGAGCTATGATAATGGCTTTTTCCTTTAGGGATAGATTGAGTCCCAACTTGAAAAATTTAGGAACTATGGGATTGATGCTGATATCTACATCAATTGTTTTCTTAGTTTACATGTGGGATCCCTGCTCGATCTGATGAGGCATATGGATCAAATGGATGTCATCAACTAGATTTGTAGAATCGATCTAGATTGACATACATTTTTGGATGGACCTTGGGAGAAATGAAACAACTATAACATCTCTTCACAAGGGAATAACTTTGTGTGTGATGGTGGAAAAGTGGCATGATAAAAATCAATGGCCTCGTGATTGAGGTGCAAAGGCTTTGAAGGGTCACTAGGATTATGAAGTGGTATGGTTAGGTCAATAGAAATCATATTTATGGATGGTGGATGATTTTCATTTGTAGGTGGAAGGAGCCTATCGAAAATGGGTGTCCTCAAACACATCAAAGGTGGCTAAGGTGGTAGTGGAATGACTAGATGATACCTAAGTGGAGCCAGAATGATTGGATCATCTATGGGCAGCAACTATTAAAAAATAGACATATATATAAGGAATATATGAAGGTAGAATTCCTCAATATCATCGATAGGCATGATAACAACTCCTACATCCTTAGAATTATTCGAAGTAATGGATATTGCATCAAATTCATGGTAAGAGGAATAAATGGACATGTCATCCTGATCTTGAGTGGATTGACCACCCTCTTCAAAACAATCCTTCTTAGGGTCATTGGCTGGTCCTTGCCCTTCTTCCTTGCTAGTCGCTTCTTATGTATTAGAGATACAACTATTGATATATTATCAATTACAAAACAAGCAATAATTCATGCAAATTTTATTGCTAATCCATCGCATGTGGGTACGACCTAGGTAAGCTAAGTCAGTCACATCCTTAGAATCTTTGGATACGTCACTAGCATATTTAGGAAGTTTTTGAATAAGGTGAGGATCGAGGTACGCAAGTTCTATCTCATCCTCATACTCTTCGGGTGTATCATTGAGCGAGTTAGGAAGCTAGATAGGAATTGTTGTAAGAAGGATATGGTCTCCTAAAATATGAAATATCCTGGGTTGACATAATCATTATCATCAATATTTTCTCCAAAGCCTAATGTTAGGCATTGGAGGGAATTTTCAAGGAGTTAATCTAGCATACGTATGAAGCATCTGAAGCCAAATTTATGTATAGAGAGTTGATACTATGGCTAGTAAGGTGCTCGAATACCCTTTCCATACCAACCAAGACCATTCCCATGCCAATGGTAGTGATGGAAGTATTGTAAGGAAAAATATAGGTTTGACATATAAATGACATTCCCTAAAAGTGGCTCATCATCTTTCACCACCATAGGTGATAGACTTGTGGATTCAGCAAGGCCCCCATAGATAAAGTTTGTGTAATTCGAGGGGACCCCCAAGGGTACAATGGTACCAATGGGTAGTGATGGAAAGCAAGTCTTGCCCATGTCTTATGTGGACTCAATGAGTGGAATGAATATAACATTTTGTACCAAGTATTAAATGAGTCTAGGATTGGCCAAATGAACGGTGACCTATAGTGGGGTGGATGATGATGATGCATGTATGGCTTGATTCGACTCATCAATAGTAGCAAATAATTTTTTTACATCCATAGGAGTTGGAGCATATTCTTCTAGGATGGTGGAAATGGAAAGAGGAATTTATTCGATTGGTCCCTTCAACTTTTTCTTGCTCGAATAATTCAAGTAAGAAGAAGGTTATTGAGAGAAATTGAGGGTAATGGTAGGGATGGAGATGTTTTAATGGTGGAATGTGGCACCAGATCTAGAATTTTTATGGGATAATTTGTTTTTATGTCCATATGTATGGATGGCAAGATATAATATTGCAGGGGGTGCACCACATTACAATACTTGAAGGGCTTAATATCGACATGAGACACATGGACTTGCCCTTCATGTATATTTGAGATATTGATGCAAAATAGATGGGATGCATTTTATGTCTCTTATCCAAGGCCTTCATAGCAATAAATTATACTGCATTGCACCCTCTAAGACATGGTACAATGTGGGAATAGTCTTTAGCCCAACCTAAATAGGAAGGACTATTGTGCCAACGATGGAGCATAAAGCATCATTGAATGCTTGGAGGATGAATGTGGATGCTATGATATGTGAGGTTGGAAGGCTAAGGTGTTCTAGTGCATTAATTGTTATGATATTTATGGAGGAACCTGTATCGATAAACACCCACTTGTCACGAATATGATCCACACTAATGATGATGTGTAGTGGAGGATCGGGCCTAGTAGTGGGAGTTACCTTGATCTCATGATCATGAAATGTAATGATAGGATCTCTACAATGTTCAATATGTCCCAAAAAATTAATAAAAGAGTTGGGATCACGGGTTTGCAATTCAATTGAATTCAAAATATCCATTAGAGCTTTGTGGTGTGGCTACGACTATTGTATTAGCTTATACCTAGAGAGTTTGGTTTATGCCATCCATAGGCTCTGAGTAAGCCTACTTATAATAGTCACCACTAGGTGAGGTGGCAGACATGGGATATGATTTTTGATTGCATAGGCTATGACGTGGAAGGGATGTTTATTGGAGATGTAGGTGGTACAACCTGATTTAGAGACCTCCTATTCTGTGTCACAATATTGATCATCTCTACAAACCTATGCATGGGTGGTACTATATGGATTTCATTTATCTATTGAATTTTATCTACCAGTACCTCATGTGTAGGTAACATATCCTTAAAGATACCGATGTGTTGGTTGTTGGTTGCGATAGGATTATTGATTTGAAGCTTGTTCTCATCGAGCATATCGTATACTATGTCCTTAAATATGACACATGACTGACTTTCATGTCTATTTATCTGATGATAAGTATAGTATTGATCATATTGATACCACCTAGGTTTTCATTTATTAGGATCCATGAGGTGGATCTCTAGCAAGTCGGTAGCCTCGGCCTTGAATAATCTATTAAAGAGTGACACCAAAGACTAAGGTAATAGTGTATAATTGTGAGGTTGATGGTATTATTACATTTTTCCCTGATTCTATTGAGGTTTATTATATGGTGCAGGAGGGGTTTGGGACTGATAATTGTCTTGTTATGATAGATTTGGCTTTTCGAGCCTTGGAACATTTAAGACAACTTGATTAACCACTATAGGTTTTTTTTTAGTAGGGTTGCGTTTAAAGTTTTTGCTCAATTTCTTCTTTCAATGTTTAAGTTTCCCTTCCTGATTCTTGATATCCTCTATGACCTTAACGTAATCCAAAGCTTCCTCGAAGGTCTTACATTGTTGGAGTTGTTAAAACAATTAGATCTATTTTGAAAAACTCTTTGTGAATAAATGAGTGAGATCTATTATAGGTAAGGCAAATGATAACTTTGGCATGATCACTTGCCACCTATTTCCATAGTCCAAGAATGGGTCATTATCAAATTGTCAAATATAGTACAAATTAGTAAAGGTAGCTTTCTTCTTCATGTTGAATGCAAAGCATTCTAGGAATGCATTTGCGAGTGAAAGCATGAGATTTCGAAAGAAAAACTATATTGAGATCCAATATAAACAAAACTAACTCGATGCATGAAATAGGACGAATGTAATCAAATCAAGACAAAACATAAAGAGAAATCAGGAGCACAACCCTTTTATATTAATTCCAAACTCGGTTACAATCCATCTCCTCCCCTTTTAGGGGCTAGGAGTGTTAGCATGTTTTGGTTACAATCGTGATCAATACTCCTTCTGCATGCCCACATTTGAAATGGGCGGGCCAAAGTGTTGCCACCACTTATGCTGATGAATCCTCGCTTCTTGCTGCTCCTCCTGCATGCAAAGAAACAACCAAGGCGTTAGTAGCACCTGCTGCAAATAGGAAAAGTTTGTTCCTTGAAATTAACAAAATATGCATGTAAAATATTATCGAATATAGTGAATAAAATGGATCTAAATCACCTACAAATCTGACAAAGACCAAAAGCCCTTACCAGAGGGCCACTACCATCGAAATAGTTAGCCAATATACTTTCAACTAGAATTCGTCCTTGGGCAGGACGAATTCTGCTGTTATTCGTCCCTAGGTGGGATGAATTCGCCTGTGATGAAAAGCTGAGTTGCTACCGTCTAAATGTCAAACCTCGGGACCTTAAAAACACCTGAAAATAGAGGGGTTAAGTAATTGGGGCCATTTTGGGACGACCCAGATGGTCGGATTCTCCCAATTTGACCTCCATCACCAAGAATTTGATGTTGTTACCTGCAAGTTAGTGGGACAACAAAGCGACAAAAAGCATGATGAAATCTGATCAAAGCATTATGGAATTGAAGCTATGAATTATCTAGAAAACATAACATAAAATGTAAGATTAACAAATTATCTAGAATACTTTAGAATGAAACTTAGAAAATGTGGGGTGCCCGAGTGGGCCTCCCACCGTTGGCACTTGATTTTGGTGCCAATCCACTAGGGATGGGCCCAAAATATCTTAGGATTGTGTTGTCGGCAAATTGGTGGATTTGAGGTGGTCAAATGTTGGGTTTGGGTCAGATTCACGCTTCCAAAAGCCACCCAATAACCTCTCTTGCGAAAGAGATTAATGGATGTGAAAAGGTGAATAAAAAAGGATGCAATAGGGTGTTCAAATGGACAGTACTTCGTTGCTTGAAAATGCCTCCAACCTATCCTCTTTTGGGTGGGAAAGTCCACCATTTTATAGACCCATGGGGTCTCTTTGGAGGGGCATGCAGGGATGCCATGTGGCGGCTATGCCTTCCCAAGAGGGAGGAGACTCCTCCCTGACTTGGGCTTCCATGACTGCCTTTGTGACATTTCACTAACTGCCAACCTACCCACCTACACGTGCATGCACGACAGGAGGCAATAATTGACTATCCTTGGCTGCCACTTGGAAGCATTTTTCTTTTTGCCCGTTAAACCTGGAATTCATCCTAACCAAGGATGATTTTAGAATTCGTCCCTAGGTGAGACGAATCCTAGTTAGTATTCGTCCCTAGGTGATACGAATACTAGGCAAAGTGATTGAATGTGCCAAATTACTTCTTGACCTTACAAAATTGCTATGAAAGTGGTTAGGGCCACTGTTTAACCTCTGAGGGCTGCCCTGGGGGCTGTGTGTGTCAAAGCGATCAGTGTTTGCAGTCACATAATCGAATTGGTGCTATTTTGGTGTCTACAACGAGTTTTTCAAAGTTATGAATGTTGTGCCTTATAAGATGATTGAACCACTTCAAGGTGGGGCTCAAGAGCATTATTAAGAAGGTTATCAACAACCTAAAGATGAAATCATAAGTTCACAAAACTAGTGACATGCTCCTATGCATCATCATCCCATTTGACCTTGTCTAAACTTGGGCATCTCAAAATGCTTTAGATATGGGGAGATGGGATAGAAGGATGTAGTGATTTGTTGCAAAGTTGACTTAGTGTGGGCGCCTTGTAACTCATTCCCAAAGCTTGTTTTTCGAGTGATTGAATATTCTCAATGATCACCTTGTAAGCTTCGAAAGAAAATAACTCATATTCTTGCCTCTGTCCTCGAGGAGGGGGAGGTGCAAGATGCCTAATGGGGTGAGGTGGCTAATTTTTATCATCAACTATATCCTCATAATGTGACTCAGGGTACCTCTAATCTTGATAGTATGACCCTAAGTCTTCATAGGCTTCATGCTCGTGTGGAGCATTGTTGATCTAATGTTGTAGAGGCCTATTTTATTGAAGGCGGCATGAGTAGGACGATTATGATTAGGTCTAGGTGGTAGTTTTTGGCTTATGTACCATATGTTGTTGATGTATCCACTGCCTATGTGTATGTGATGTAGGAACCACCCCTTGCATGACTTTTTTCAAATTTTCCTATTATAGAGTTTCTTGGTACATCTTATTTTCCTATAGTCTCTATTGTCTTAGATGATATTGTTCATCCAAGTGTTATTTATCCAAAAGTATCTAGTTTAACATCGCTTGTTTTATAGCATTTTTTGTAAGGGATTGATCTAGTTGGTTATTAGTGTGGGGTCGATTACCATTCATGTTAATACGAAGGACTTTGGCCTACTCTATAGCTCAAGAAGTGTTGGATATCCATTTTACATGATCGAAGGAAGCCACATTGACCTGGTGTTTAGGATTATAGGTAAGCTCAATGTACTTAGGGGGTGTAGAGGCATAATGTGATTGCATTAAATTTTCTTCTTGAGGAGTGGGGGGATGATCAAAATCCCTTTCTTCCTCATTGATTAAGACTGTGTAATCCAAAAAATGTGTTCGAGCAGGATAGTGAGTGCCCTACTTGTCTAAAAAGGTATACTTTTGACTCATTCATGGATGTTCAAGTGGAGTGGCATGGTAATCCAACCTTGTCTATGGTATATACTCTTAATAATTCTCTACTTGGTATATAGGGTGAGTCAAAATGTGAAATCATAGCACCACCTTACTAAAACCTTCCCCATGCTATAAGGTTTTTCTATGGTGAGTATGAAAATTACCTCACCTATGAAGGTCATCATTGTGATCATACTGAGGATTAGTAGATGCATCTTGAATGGGGAATCCCTCTAATTCAAATTATTTATAAAAACTTGGATGCCATTCAAGAATGGCTAAGTCCTTAGGACTAAAGTGGAGGTGTTCAATTTCAAATTTGTAAGTAAATAATAATTAAAATTTAGAATTATAAAAATATAAAACCCTACATGAGTAGCCTGTAAATAGGCAACAACAAGAAAGCCAAGGAAGCAATAAACAAATATTGTAATTTTTTTTGTAATGGAAAAATTTCTTTACTTTTCTTTATGAGAATATGAAAATAAGGATAGATGCACTTACTTTGATAGCCTACATTTGATTTGGTGTTGATCCCCAATGTTCTTCAGTAGACAGGTGAATGGTGGTGCGAGGTGGGGTCTTGAGATATTCTTCCCTCAACCATTTATTATTATTATTATATATATATATATATATATATATATATTAGAACAATTTTAACTTTCAGAAAATAAGTTGTGGGTGTTATAGATCAAAATTATTAGTGCAACCATCTGATCACAACGGTATAGGAATAAAAAAAGTGTTTATGGGATCAAATTTTGTATTTGTGGAATATTGGGCCAAAGAGGGCTAGTGGAAAAAATATAAATTTGAGGCATTTCGATAAAGTAAGGAGTTAGCACTCAAAAATTTTGTGAAAGGTGCAAAAGAGGCTAACTAAGATAAAAAAACAAATTTGAGGATTTTTTGGGTTGTCTAGGGCTTTTTAGGACTTTTTTAGCGCTATTTCCCCTATTTTTTGTTTAAAAATTACTCAAAATAGAGTAACAATAAATCCACTACAATTTTTTTTAGTGTTATTGATTTTTTTTTTTTTTTTGTAGGACAAATGAAAAGCTTGCTAACCTCTTGGTTAGGTCAATGCACATTGTCTAGGTAAATACAGTTGAACTTGCAAAAAAATCACAAAAATAAACAAACGATTAGTAATGCTATAAAAAATATGGACTACGTCCCACCATGATCATCACTGAAATGCTCAAAAACTAGTGCACAATAACTTAAAAATGTATGATTGCAAAACTATGAGCTATATAACCATAACATCATGATAAAACAAGAAAAGATATGGGGCAAATCCATTTTATTAATGATAGCTTGTTTTTCTTAAAATATGGTTACGACTTCATCCCCTCAAGAGAGTTCATCATTTTAATACAATTGATATAATAAATAGCTGAGAATATTTGATTCTCTTCTTGTAATAGATATTTTGCACTTTTGGGGTTACCTTGCATCCACAAACTGTCCTACAAATGGTTTCTTCATGATCTTCACAAGGGGTGGTGATGTCAAACTCTTGCATTCCTCCTTCCTTGCGCAAAAACCTATAATATACACACAAGGAACAAAAAAAGGTTAATAGCATGTGTAGATGAAATGATAAGAAAAATAATAAATAACTGAAACATGATGAGTAAATATGTAAAACAAAATGCAACTATGCTAATATGATGAATAATGCAAACAACTCGAGAGTTTGTGGTTGAATTCTAACAGCACTTCATCGCTTGAAAATACTAAAACTTCATCCTCTTTTGAATTAAGCAGATGCCAATTTATATATCCCTCAAAAAGAACCTATTATTGGAAAAAACCCTTCGCATGAAAGAGGTGGCTTGCATGCTCTTATCCAAAATCCCATGTAATGCCATTTGGCTAACCTAACCTACATAATGATATTTTAGGCTCAAGAGTGCATGTTAATATGGGCTTGAGTGTGCACGCTATTTTGGGCTCAAGTGTGTGTGTTATTCTAAGCTCAAGCATGCACACTAATCTAGGCTTGAGTGTGCATGATATTCTAGGCTTGAGTGTGTGCACTATTATAGGCTCTAGCATGCATACTAATCTAGGCTTGAGTGTGCACGCTATTGTAGGCTTGTGTGAATAAAATCTGCACCTTGAGTATGCACATAATTTGTAGCTTGAGTGTGCATAGCATATATGGCACAAGCCCATGCATATATTCTCTCTTTTTTTATTCTACCCAAAGTGGGTCATACGGTCTTCAAGATATCCAGGTAGGTATTTTTCTCAATATGATGCGATTTAGGTGTCTATAGTGGCATGGTGGTTATAGGGACAAACTGCATGAATAACTATGTGGTAGCTTCTAGGGAGGATAATGTAGAATGTTGTTGTAGCCATAAAAGTCGTACAGCTTGCCCAAATTCATGGTAGCTACCAATTCCACTAAGTAAATTGTATATATATATATATGATTTATTAACTCCACCATACATTAATCTCCATACAATTATATCTAAAAACCAATCTTCTCTTTTTATTGGTAATCATATCTTTCGGAGCTAACAATCGTATCCATTTATGTACTATAAACTCATAATCATAGGACATGCATCTTAATTAACACTAAATCAATATTACATGAAATTTATAATAACTAAAAACTATCGCAATTTGTACCTAATGCACTTTGAAACCTCCTCTGCATCTAACATATCTCAATTTTATTTAAAATTATGCCTTTTCTTGGTATGGTAATCAACAAGTAAAGAATCACCAAAAAATTGTTCTAGGAATGGAATTGAATCCTTGCCAAAATTCCTATAAAAAAGGCTCTTGGATTTTTTTCACATATGAATATATGGGTAGTTGAATCCTCATCTCAAGCTTTTTAATATGCTATCTGTTGAATAGTTTCTAGTTTATTTTATTTTCTTATATTTTATCTCAATTTTAACATGTTTATTTTCTATGCCATATTTGAGTTCTTTCAAGACTAATCATCATACTACATTTTGATCTTTTGTTTCACTATATATATGGTCTTTATATTATTAATTCATATTACAAGCTCACAAACCAAGGCTATACCAAAATTCCAAAACTTGACAACATTATTATTAGTGTTAATAGAATTAGCATCAACACTATTCTATGATCACTTCAAACCCTTGATGGCATGAGGTAGAAATTAGAGTAAATATTTATTCTTTGTCTATATGATCATTAGTGCATCCAACTATTAGTATTCAATTATTGTATTTTCTTCAAAAATATCTTCTTCCTTTGATTAGGACATATCTTATTTTGATCATCTTGATTTTTGCTATTGTTAGTTCATTTTGTTTAAAGTCTATTATTGCATTAGAATCAAGTTTTTTGCTTATGTTCCTAATTACTCTTTATATCAATATCTAACATGCAAACCATCGGTTCGTGATACTCCTCTACAACAATTACAAACTATAGTGCTTCGATTTAAAAGTGTTATTGATAATTCCACCACTGCTAGCACTAGTGCTATAATGATGCAATATTTTTATAGGTATAATAAAAAAACTTGAGGCTTCATCCCCATATTGTTTTACAATATTGTTTTGATTTTATATTACATGTTTCTTAATAAGGAATACCCTTAAACTATTAATATTTTATCCAATTTCCATGTGTAGGTATACATTCATGTGGATCAATGATATCAAGCCTAAGAAGCAAGATCAAGGCATTCAATGATGTTTTAATCGTGAAATGAGTTTTATTTACCCATACCCACTTTATTATTAGTCCTATATCTATAGTTTCCTTTACTTAGAAGCATCTTAGACCTAGTATATTGGTTGTTTATGTTTGCATATTTTTCATAAGGAAATAAAAATTCATATAGTATAACTATAAGTTTATTTTCTTTTATCATCTTGTCTTATGTTCACAATAGTTTAATGCATATTCAATGAATATTAATTAAAAGTAGGATAAAATATTTTTTATTATATAATCAAATCTAACCCTTTATTAAATAGGATAAATATTTCTCTTTATTTGCATTTGAATGTAAAGGGAACATATGCTAGGAGTCTTGTTTACCTACATCCTTCTCTATTTGCATTCTTTATTTATTCAAGCAATAATAAGTCTTTTAGTTTATTATTCTTTGACCTTCTCTGTGAGGTAGAATTAGATGATAATATTAGCATAAAACCATATATTGTTTCAAAAACATACACCAAACTTAGTTCAATATGATATACTCTTCTATCCCTTTGAAAGTCATTGAGAGAAAGTGAGATAAGATCGAGTTGTCTTCCTTCCCTATTATGTGCCAATATTTTTGGTAAATATGATATGAACACCACACATGTTCAAATATTCTTCCCCAAATTATCTTAAATGAAAACATTAATAAATTTTAAGTAAACTATTAAAACAATATCATTAAACTTTGAATGGTATATTAACACAAAATTATATAAATAACAAGTATATATATTTTTTAAGCAAAAAATCCCTTGTGGGGTTGCCTTGGTCTGAGAGACCATGAAAAGGGGGTTCTACACCATCAAAGTCACTTAGGAGTCGCACCCGACCTTGCCTGCACCAACATTATCAATTGGATTTTGGATACCCAATTCAGATCTTTGGTAGGGTGGAGATTTGAACCTGGGACCTCCTTCGGAGGATTGCCCTCTCCTCTCAAACTCACCTACAACACCTGGGTATAAATAACAAGAATATAACCAAGTCCTATATCTACTATAAATCTTGTTTGATCCCTTGAATAAATGTTGTATGATATTTTTGGATATATTGAGTATATAGCAAGTTGGGCCATGAACCACACATATAGGGTCTTACATGTAGTTATTATAGGTATGAAGTATATTGTGGTGGACTAGTGGGAGTCATAAGGAGGATATATTATCTCTTACGTATCAATTTTAAGCATATATTTAGGGTTTCTTCCATGTATCATTGATATTCCATTTATTGGATGTATTCAAACATATGAATGACCATTTCAATAGGGGTTATGTATAGCAAGACTCATTGGTCTATAGGGTGGTCATTAAGTTATGTAGGTCATATTGGCATATTGAAGGAAGAAGAAATAAGGTTCATAAAAAAAATTATCTTCTTATTTTATCAAATTTATATCTTATAAAAGTAAATTAACTTTACAAATTTAACCATCCTTTTAGCCATAGCAAAAAGTCATTTCATAAATTTTAGCATCACTCACAAAATGAGCAACCATCCCAATCATTCCATCACTAATAACAAGGATTTTTAGAATGAGATCCTTAGTTATGAAATCCAAAATTTGATTAAAATAAAGAGGAATTTTCTCGTCATGATTCATCTAGCTCCACCCAAGAAGAGGATTAAATACTAGTCTTCTGATTGGCCATACATATGGTTATTTTTCTTCATTATTATAAGAGAGTTATAGAGAACTTGTTTATGAAATGAAGAATATCATGAAGTCTTCCAAGTGGGTGATTTACTATTGGATCAACCCTAGAATCCTATTTCTATCTCTTTGTATTTTAACCAAATGGATCAATCCCTTGCTTTAGTTAATGTCACCATTCAAGGACTTCACGCATCAATGCCAAACTTGGTAGAAATAAATTCACCACTGATGTGATAATAAAAAAAGTGGAGCCAATTTTCTCCCCAAATTATATTGGGATGATGTCCTACTATGCCAACAATAGATTATATTTTATAGGGTTACTTAAATTGCCTTTTCTAATAACACATAAGAAGAAACTCTCATAGTAATACTTAAATTTACTTACATGATGCCTATTTAATAGTATCTACCTATACTCTATATACAAGTCTCAACTACACACCTTTCCATTAAATACCAATTCCAAATCACTTAATCAATCAACCTCTAGTTAAAGAACTAGTACAATATAAATACATCCTTTAATCCTATAATTCCTTGACAAACATATAATAAGTCAAATCTTATAATATTTATCATGGGTAATTCTTATTCATCTACAACCTCAACATAATTTTCCAAAATAACCTATTAATCACCACAAATATTTAGCATCAACTACCATCCTCATAACCTATTTCATAGCCAAAATTTCAACTTCCATATCAAAATCGACTATATATTCATCTACCTTAAATATTATAATAACTATTATCCAAGGGTCATCCTTTAGTCAAATGTACTCTTATGATTATGTTTGTAACTAAAGTTTAGATCCATTTATAGATATTATATCTTTTCCCATAAACATTGAAATCCCAAAGTTTAAAATCTATAATCGAAAGGAAGACCCAATAATCCATATTAGGTTGTTCAATATTGATTACAATGACAATGATTATGATGAGATATTTCCTCCAAAGACATTTTTTGAAGAGTCTATGTCGCCTAGTTTTATAGTGGTATTATTAGATACATAGACACTTCCTAAAGATATTTAAAAACTTATTTGATATGTTTGTAAAATATTTTATTGTATACATTGAGAAAAACATTACTATCATTGACCTATATTAGCTCAAGTATTCCAAAGATGAAAGTGTTTTCAATTTCCTAGTAATATGAAGAGCCTTAATAGGGATGTTGCAATATATGCCCCCACCAAGGGACCTACTCAATATCATCATTGATAATCTCCAAAAATAAATTTCCTTTTACCTCCAAATATCTAATATGTCCTACTTTAAAGATACAATATACATTACCAATATAATAGAGACCTCCCTCATAAAATTAGTGCAATTAAAGATCAAAGTAGAAAATAAAAAATATAAGTATTCTTATTCAAACTATAAATTCTAAAATAAGAAAAATCATATTGTTGATGATAGGATCCCTAAATCTAAAAAATTCAATTATGTCAATCATGTAAAAATCTTGCAAGATATTATCCTAAGAACGTTAACCCAATAAAAACATAAAATTAGGTGCACTAGGTTGGATTATCTTCCTTTTTTATCATAGAAAAACGTATAATGCCAAGATGCTAGATACACCTCCTAGAAATCTATTTAACCTGAAAGGAAAGGCTCATTGGTTTAAATAAAATGAGTATTGTGCCCTCCATTGAGTGAATTGTCATTTTAAAAATAGGTGTATGAGACTTAATAATGTGGTCAAAGACCTTATTGATAATGGCTAAATTATTATTCATAGTTTTAAACCCAAATATTCATACAATAAATATCTTGATATCCCTAATAATATACTACCTAATCATATTAATCTAAATCAACAAAAGTATAGCATATGATATTAATTATCATAATAATTTTTCTCAATACTCCTCTTAAGAGGCAGAGGAATATTGCTCAAATTTTGGGGTGCAAAATAGTTGAATTTCATTTGATATACCTTGGTATGCCCCTATTCAAAGAAATTTTTAAAAATAATCTCTAGGATCTATGGTGGAGATAATACAAAGGAAACTTATTGGTTGGAAAGAGACCCTTCTCATTCAAGCAGGTAAATCTCAGTTAGTGAAATTGACTCTCTAAACTATTCCTATATATTTCTTGACTCTATTTAAAATCCTTGATAAAGTGGTCCAAAAAATTGAAAACATCCAGAAAACTTTTATCGAGTTAGGTTTTGAGGAAAAGAAGAGATCTCCCCTAGTCTCCTGGGATCATGTCTATAGCAAAAGAGAAGATGGAGGTCTAGGGTTTAGAAAGCTAAAACAAATTAATGAAATATTAATGGCAAAGCAAAGTTGGAAGCTATTTAGGAAGGAAAACCTAGACTAGATTCACATTATCTCAACCAAGTATTTGAACCAAAATAAAAACTCTTTTTTGATCCCCTTCCCTCCTTAGGGTCCTCTTATTGGCTTAGAATCCTCGAAACAAAGTTTCTCATTCTTAAGGGGTGCATATGGAATATGAAGGATGGTAAAAATTTTAATTTTTGGGATGACCCTTGGCTATTGGACTCTCCTCTAGCTATATTTCCTTATATTTTAGTTGTGGATCCTAAAAATTGACTTATCTATGGCACCAAACCCATTATTTTTATGGAAACAACTAATACAAAGAAAAATGGAAATCCATTTCTCTTCCTACCCTTACTCAAGAAGAAGAAGAAGCCATTATATTCTTAACTAAAAAATTGAGAACTTAGGTTATTAAAAATTTGAATGACGAAGACTCCATTTTTTGGAAAGGTGAAAATAATGGCTCTTTCTCTGTAAAATCTACTTACTTCTTTTTTTTGAAGTTGAGTATGTTGCCCAGTTTCCTAGTAGACAGACTTGGTTTTAAAACCTCATCCCTAAAACCAATTTCTTCTTTTGGTTGGCTATCAAAAATAAAATTATAATCATAGAAAATATAAAAAAAGAGGGATGTGTCTTCCCAATAGGTGTTATCTTTGTGAAAAGTGTGATGAAATCTCAAACCATTTATTTCTCTAGTACCATGTTTCTCTAGAGTTTCTTAGTTTCTTTTATAATAACCTTGGGGTTTTTTGGGTTATCACATATCTCATTTTGAATGTTTATGATTGATGGATCTCATCCTTTTGTAACATAAGACTTTGAGCTCTTTGGTCCTTTATCCTCCCTCATATTCTTTGGTGGATTTGGAAGGAAATAAAAAATAGGGTCTTCAAAGAATCAAAAAGAGATATTGTCTCTATTAGTTACAGGATTCTTAATGTTATTTTGAAAAATATCTTAAGCTTACTCCACGATATTAATGAGGATAATATAGAGAAGAATTTGGGTATTATACCTAGGAATAGAGAGTTGGTGTAGCCTATATTTTCTATCATATCCCAAGATAAATGGATCTTCCATCCCCCTAGATGGAGTAAACTTAATTTTGATGGAGCTTTCAAAGGAAATCTAGGGAAAGTCACTTTATGGAAGTTAGAGGTATCTTTTAGGGGAAAAATATGCTAGAATCTCTAGATTATAAAAAAGTTATCATTGAAAGAGATTCTCTAAATATTATCAACTCTACAATTGGTTCCAAAAACTTTAGTTGGAGTATAGAAAATATTATAGAGGAATTCAAAAGATATATTCAATAATTGTAAGAGTTCCGTATCAGACACATTTACAAAGAAGGAAATATATTTCTATATGCCTTGGCTAACGTCGACCTACATTGTGATGGAGTTACAACTGGGAGGAAAATTTTCCCTCAAGGTCTATCTCATATGTTGTAAGGGTATTTTTATGGATCTCCTTTTCTATGGTTCCATTTGCTATGTGGTGTTTTATATTTGCAACTCTCATTATGGTGCAGTTTAGTAATGTTTTTTTTTTAGGTGCTTATCTATTATATAGTTTGAGAGGAGCCTTTTGGAACCATTAGAGCACATTTAAACTCAAACTCCTTATTTGCAAAAAAAATCAAAATTTTAAATTTCAAATATTTATCGATTGCACCCTCTCTTCTTGTCCAAGCTCCATGTGGCTACCATTTAGGTCCCACTAGCTAAAAAATTAATTATATACTTAATTTATTCAAATGATGATAGTGGTAAATTCATTATTAAGTAATAGGTTAAGTATCAGGTTTGGGAGTGGGTCATACCCCTCTAGTTGGTTATCACATGGTTCATTTATAAAGCTTTACCACGTGTCATAGTCCTCCTCCATCATGATGTCAAAATAATATCTACTAGATCTTAAAAATTTATACTACATGGTTATGTATTGGTTGAGAATCACCTCTAGATGATGTAGAAAATTATGACTCATTTAATTTCATTGTCTTCTATTCTTAGACACATGAATGGGAGTGGGGTTTACACCAGTATTCTATCTATTATTATTCTTAGTTTGATTTTGCATTCTTGTGATATATGTCATATTGTAGTTTATTTCATCCTCATACACAAGAGTGACCTATAATGACTCCCTATTTTCAAGCATGATTATCATAATCTAAGGTGGCAAGAACAGATCTTATTCGATTCATACCCTTATTTCGAAATTCATGTTAGTGTGATGATCTATAATTTCTTCCCTTCTAATTTGTATGCATCATTGTCTTGGTTGGAATATTGTCTTGTCTTTGTTCTCAAGCAATTATAATTCTTTGGATCTTTGGAGAGTGTTTCAATTTATGAGAATTAAATCGACTTTGTTTTGGTTGCAAAATTTTCTTCGTAGATATTGTTTAACCTTGGACCATGTACCAAAACTTTTGTATTAAGTCGTATGGGTTAAATAAATTTGTGAATATTGATATTATGTTCATTTTTAATAGGAGTTTTTGGTCAATTTATTTACATATCTACAAAAATTTCTTTTAGCTATTTTTCAATGCAAGGTCTCAAGTATGGCTGGCAAACTAGAACGCATGAACCCACAATTCTTAGGTTGGATAATGATGTTAAAGATATTATGGATAAGGAGGATTACTCAACTATTTTATTAGGTTCAATGGGCATGAATTGGATCTCTCTCTTCAATTGGACCACTCTTGGAAGGATTGTAGCATAAGGGTGAATGGGACAGAATTCTAGATCTCTATTTTGTGCATTGCTAAAGTTAATGGATTACCTGTCATGGGAGATTTTTTGAATAGGGATAAGCACTCCCATGCAAAGGAGATAAATACATTCTTGAGAGGTTATGAAGAAAAACAAAATCTAGAATGGTATCCTTATGATTTCCCTCAAATACCCCTAGGATAGGGTTACACTTGTCATCATGAAGTATTCTGCTCTTGATACCAACCCTTATATTTTTAGAAGCTATTTTTTTGCCTTTTTGAATCAACTTAGGTACAAAAAGAGGTTAAATATTCTTTATTTACTATTCAATTTATTTGAGAAAACTATTCTATAGACCAAGAAATGAGACTCTATGGACCCAATTCACAAAGGTATCATAAAGATCTATGGTTTCATACTAGAAGAGGAGGCAAATAGGAAGGCTTTAACTAGGATTTGATCAATGTTCCTATTAAATATTTTAAAATCAAGGCCTCTCCCTCTATTTCGAATAATGATTCCCTCAATTCTCCATCCCCTTTTAAATTTGATCATGTTCCTTCCAAGCCCAAAGCTAACCTTGGGGTTAAATATCCAGTGCTAAAGAAGAAAAAAATTGGCATCAAAGCTACCCCTAGGGCTAAGAAACTAGATCTAAATAATGAGAAAGGTGGTATTGTTGTTCAAACTAGAGGTTCAAGAGGTAGCGAAGATAGGGCTAGATGTTTTAACATTTAAAATCCAAGGATTCAAAATATGAAAAGGTCACCCTCTAAATTTTATACCCTTAATACTCTAAGGAGTCCTCCTTTGTTATATATTTATATATATATCTAAAATATCTAAGGGAACCCCTATGGGAAATTTGAGTATTTTAGCTTTATCGTAGGGCCCTCTTAGGACCCATAAGTCTGCTAGGGGTGTTATGAAGGATGTTCTAAGATCTCTAATAAGTAAATGACTACATCCTTTGCAGATGAAGCTAAAATGATGATGGAATGGATCTAATGGGATCATATTAACTCTGAGCCAAGAAAGGAACTTGAAGATGACATTGAATTTGGGGATTTATGGATCTCTTGGTTGTCTTACTTCTCCTATTTCCCTATATTTGATTTATATTGCTCCTTCATTTTTTTTTTTGGCTCCCTATTATTGTTAGGTCCCTTTGGTTGAAATAGTTTCAAGTATGTTTCCTTTTTGTTTTATCTTGGGTAGCTTTGGCTTCTATTATGTAAAATGTGCAGAAACCCTTTCGAAACCCCTTATTTTACCTAATCAAAAAAATAAGTCAATTATTATAAGGTATTTTTTCCCAATAAAATCCCAATGAATAACACTAATTTATCTTGTTATATGCACCATGTCTCACATGTTTGCATTGACACAGGTCAACAATAAAGAAATCTACTCTTATAATATCATGTGATGAAGTAGTTGATAAGGACTCCTTTGATCATTTGATCTATATAATCCATACTTGACCAATCAATAAGACCCCCTTTGGTCATGCAACCTTAACCTAACATAAAAAACAAAGGCTTTTATGACATGCTTTACCAACTAGAAAATATCATAGCTAAAAATATTATTTTTAAACTCCTCAAATCCTCTCCTACTTATCAAGATATCCTCATTAAGGTTTTGACTGAGTGCATAAATAGTAAAAATTTGAACTGTAATGAGTTTACTTCAATTGTTAGATTAATCAAGGTAATTCATGCTAAAATCTCTATTTAGGATAATGATATCTCATAGTTTTCTTTAATAGGTGACCAACCTATGTATATTATCGACCAAATTACTAATAAATTAATTAAATGAAGTCAAGTTGATAATGGCTATGGATTGGATGTATATAGTTTAAAATTCATTAGCCACTTCGGTGTATCTAAGAATGATCTTAAGAAAATTTTCTTGGTCATTTGGGCCTTTGAAAATGGAAAATGTTAGGTTATTTAAATAATATTCTCACCCTTCAAAGTGGGATTTCAAACTCTCAACACTTTTTTCTATTCCATGCCTTGTGCTTTATCCTATAATATTATTTTATATAGTCCTTGGATTCATGAAATGTTGACCACATCATCCACTCATCATCAATGTCCCAAATATAAATACAAGGGTAAAACATATACTTATTATAATTGACCATGAATGCTTTAAGTATTGTAAAGTAATTAAAGTTAAATGTTAAAATGTTAGTCTATCTCCTTATCTTAGCAATACCAATGTTTCTTTGAAATATTCATACCATCCTTCATATTTTTATCATTTATCCACTAATGCATTCAAGTCATTACATATATATGAAAATCTTACTAAGCATGGTTCGATAAAAAAGAAAAAACTATAACTATTATTAATAATATTAAAATTATAATTTACAACAAAATATTTTCATTTGTGTACCTAGCCAAATTTCCCCATTCCCCTCAAACACTAGGATTTTCCCTAGCAAAATAATGAAAGGTAGTGTAAATTATGAGTTACTCCATTTGTGCTAGTGTTACTAATGATATGATGGACAATGATAATAATCACTATGTAGCACAATGAAAATATACATAATAATTTTTATCAAATGCATCTCCCATTTTGAAGCAAATATTGGTCAACATAGCATATCAAATTAAGGTATTAGACTTGAATGGACAAGAAATCAAAGAACCATTACAAGGTGATTTAGAATAGGTTAATTCCTTGTTATAATGATCCCTATCATATGTCCTATTTTAATGAAGAGGAATCACTTGATAATGTGTATCATTATGAACAAGCTTCTCTAAATAGTGATTCCTCCTTAGATGGGATTACTTGGAGTTATGATTATGATATTGATAGCTTACGTATCATCCATATAAATACTTATAACCATATTTTTATTGACCATATTATGGTATAACCCTATAACATCCTAAATTAATCACTAATGAGGGCTCTTGTAGTTGGGAAGACATGCATTTTGATTCTTCCCTAACCACTTAATCAAGATACTAGAATTATATTTATCAAAAGTAGTTCTACTTTAGTCAATATTTTCCCAAATTACTAAGATATCAAGATTGCAAAATTCTAATAATGATTAGCCTCTTATAGATTTTTTGAACTAGAAAATTTAGGTGTCCTTCTGGCACCTTTTCAACTAGATTATGAGTCTCTTATCCTAATTGAAAAACCATTGATATCGGTATTGGAACTCAAGATGATTTTAACATCATTAAGTTAGGAAATGTTGTAACCATGGTATAATGAACAAAATATGTTAATCTATCTAAGAAATTGAAAGATACTTTTACTTGGTCAAAAGTAGATATGTCAATTCTAGATCCCTCTTTAGGAGTCCACCATCTAGTTGTCACTCTCATAGAAAAAATCATAACTAAAATGTTATGGAGGATTAACCCTAAGATCATCCTTCTTGACAATGAAAAACTATAGGAGCTCCTCTATTTTTATTGCATTAAGACTATAGACTAATATGATTGGATCTCCAATATTGTTATGGTTACCAAGAAAAATAAAAGTACTAGACTATGTACAACTTTTCAAGACATAAGTAAATCTTGCATAAAATATGACTCTTCTCTCCCAAATATAAACATGATTATTTATTTCATAATGGGTTGCAAAATTTTATCATTAATAGGTGGTTTCTCAAGATATAATAAAATCAAATTTGCTCTTGAAAACCAACATAAAACAACTTTTACCACCCCATGGAGAACCATATACTACCATGTCATATGTTTTGCTCTAAATAATGTAGGATCTACCTACCACTGAGTGATAATCTATACATTCCATCATTTAATACACAGGATTATGGAATATTATGTTGATGATATTTTTTGTCAATCACTCATGTGTGAAGATAATATTTGAGACCTTAAATGCATTTTTGAAAGTTGAAAGGAGTATAAGGTATTCATAAATCCTTAAAATTATATGTTTGGAATGATGTTAGGAAATCATAAAGGATTTATATTTATCAAATAGGTATATATATAGATCTCTATAAGATATTGACCAACATTAACATACCATATTCTCGAATTTTGACACAACATTGTAGTTTTCATGACAAGATTCAAGCGATTATAAGTTTTATTTACCACATGAGTGTTAAATTTTAAGTATTTACCAAGCTATTGAGAAATAATGAGGTATTCAAATGGGACAATGAATTTTACATAATATTTGATACCATAAAATCCTATATTAGGCCACCCCTAATCATTATCCCACCTAATCCTAGCAACCCCTATTTTTACATATGGGACATGTTGTCCCAATATGATGACCAACATAGAGAGAGGGTCATATTTAATAATATCCAAAACCTTGTTAATTATGATGTCAAATATACTCCTCTATACAAGCTTTATTTTTTATTTTTGATCAGATGGACGAAGGAGTTTTGAAAGGATCTACAAACCTTGAAAAAAAGAGATTAAGCACCACCCAAAAATAGGGATCCAAAATTAATTACATTCATAATATTCGAGGAATGACCAATCAAAGGAGTTATCCCTTCCAAAGCCAAACCAGCACATAGGTAAGACCATTCATAATTTAAAATTTAAAATAAAATTAAAACCAAATTAGGATGTCAGAGATAACCAATCGAACATAGATTAGTAGTAGGATCTGAACTATGAACTGAGCCATGAAAAACGGAAGCACCCTCCATCATCATTTCACTATGCTAGGACTAGTCCCATTCTCCCCCATGAGGTTATTGTTTTCCTAGGCCTACCAGACCAATGAAATTTGGTGCAAAAATCCAAAATCAGCAAGCATCCCCAAGTTTTACATCCAATTCAACAACAACAACTCAAACAGAGAGGATCAAAGGGTAATTGTGTATGAGGTCATTATAAATAGAAAAAATATCTATCAAGAAATTATCCCACCACACCACTAAACCATTCTATATAACTCCTTTGTTTATTAATATATCGGTCACTCGATTAACTTCCCTGTATGTATACTTAAACTAAACCTCTTCCATATTTTGGATGTATCTCTAAAATTCCATAAGAAGGTTCAAAATATTCTAGGTAGGATATTGAGTCCCTCTTGTCATATTTATAATATTAAGGAAGTCCCCTTCAATGATTAGTTTCTTGCAACTTACAAAATCCAATAGAGAAACTCCTTGGAATAAGGCCCTAGATTCGACAAAGTGATTGATTTGATGGCCCATATTATCAGAAAAGGCTAAAATTATCAAGACATCATGGTTCCTTAAAATCCCTCCAATACCTGAAGGACCCAGAATCCCTTTAGATGCACCATAAAAATTTAACTTCAACCAACTAATTGGAGGTGTCTCACACATAACGATAGCTTTGTCCAAAGGCACAATAGGTCTGATTGGTTAAGGATTGGCATTTAATCCAAGATATCTCTCCACTGATAATTCTTGCTCTACAGTCATAACATTCATATTTAGGGTTCTAATGTTTACAAAAAATGAAATCACCTACAAAGCCACAAATTTAGCTGAATGAGTAGCATCCTTAAACACTCTTGAGTTTCTTTCATTTGAAATCCACAATAAGATATCAGGAAGACTAAATTTATAAAACCCATGAAGGCAAAGAGACAAGAATGGAGAAACCCATTGGGCCAACACATCCTCTAGTTTTTTAAAAAACACCCATTGTATGTTCCAATATTTGAAAAAAGTTTCTAAAAACCTCCTATGAGAATGATTAAATGAAAAGAAGATGGAGTGGGGATTCCTCAACATTTATGCACAAGAAACAAGCATTAGGTAAAATCGTACCTATTTTTTTGAGATTGTCTAAAGACAGAAATTTTCCTTATACAATTAGCCAAAATAAAATGTTGATTTTTAGAATCAGTCCTTTTAGCTAAATTTTATCTATCGAAAACCAAGGATCGGAAGGACCATTTGCTACTAAATACATTTATTTGATAGAGAACTTACCATCCTTCTCTAATCCCCATATGAATATATCTATAATTTCTCTTATAGGAATTATAATCCATTTAATTATACTAAAAATTTCATGAAATTCCCTCATTTCCTCCACAAAAGGTCTTGGGAAGTCAAATGATTTCCATTAGGGGTGATCTTCAATATTTTCAATAAAATCACAAACCTTATTCCCCTAGAAATTATCTGTAATTGGTTTGACTAAATTCATATTTGGTCTTGAATCGAGTAGAACCTCAATCACCCACAAGTCACTCTAGAAGTTGATAGACCTACTATCTCCCAAGCACCACCTACCCCCTCTATGGATATTTGATCTGCACCAAGTCAAGCTAGATGAGAAATTTGAAACTTGTAGGGGTAACGAGTCTCTAATAAACTACTTCCCATCATTTAGATATTTGGATTTGATAATATCAACCCATACCAGTTTCTTCTCTTGAACCAGTCTCCAACCCTATTTGGTAGTAAGAGATTTATTCATGGATTTAAATATTCTAGGGCCTAAAACATCCTCCTTATTCTTGCTGTATACTTTGTCCCATGCAAATAGATGAAATTTATTTTTCTCACTTGCTCCTAACCAAATAAATGAGCGTTGGATCTATTCTATTCTTTCAAGAATCTTACCCGAGAATTGAAATAGAGAAAGGAAAAATATAGGTATGATTTGAAGGGTGGCCTTAACTAACATCACTTTTTTTGCTTGGCATAGGATAGCCCCTTTTCAGCTTGCACTATTTCTTTGGACACACTCCACAATCGGTTCCCATAGGTATGATCTTGAAGCCCCAAAAAATATTGGCATACCTAGGTATGCTGAAGGGAGAGACCCAATATTACATCCTAGAATATCTGCAATCCTCAAATGCCAATCTGGAGGAGTATTGAAGAAAAAAATAACACTTTTATTGAAATTAACCTTCTGACCTATCGTCTTTTCATAATATTCTAGAATACTTTTGATTGATTTTGGTTGCAAAATTGAAGCTTGAAAGGACATAAGAGTATCATTAGAAAACTGATGATGGGATATGGGACTGATGGGTATAGCCATATTAAATCCTATAATAGAACAATAAAATTTTATGGTTCACCCCAAATATTCCACTAAAAAAATAAAAAGGTATGGGGACAATGGATATCCTTGATGAATTCCCTTGCATCTCTTGAAATATCCTCTAGAGAGCCATTCACCAGAATCAAGAACTTGGCTAAGGAGACACATGATTTGATAAAACTTATCCACTCCTCACTAAATCCAAATGTATGCAATACTTTGAAGAGAAAATCCCAATCAACCATGTCATAATATTTGTTCATATCCAACTTGAGAAAGGTTCTAGAATTACCGCTTTGGTTGTTGAATGGATGATTTCATGGGCTACAATGATTCCATCTATAATTTTATTGCAAGGGTATATCCATTGAGAGATATCATGTCCAATACTCATTTTCAGAGAATACTACTATAAGTATTACTATGCTTAGTGAATTTGACTTGGAGGTTATTAGGAAAAAATTGTGAAATGCTAGGTGATTTCTAACTATTTAGTAGATGCACCTTTAGATGAAAGTTAATCCTTGGTGTAAAATATCCCCAATGTGTCCATGTTCAGTGTTTTTTTCATGGAACATAAAATATATTCTTGTAAATTGTACTTCAATGGTTCATGATATATCACATATGTAATGATATAGTTTATTCTAGTTACTCCTCAATCAAAACCTATCTCCTTTACATTTATGTATAGATTCTCTTGTACCAAAAATATATCAAAATTATCATGCCCATATTCTCGGATCTTAGGCTACTAAAACACTCAACATCAAAGTTATTATCACTTTTGGAGATTTCACTAACACTTAACAAGGTTAATCAATTTTATTACACTAAATATGAAATGTTAAAGTTATATAAATAAATTGCCAAAAAATTGATGGATACATTTAATAAAATGACCATTTATATCATTCCTAGATCTCGTAGACATCACGTGTATGCTATAGAAAATCAATGAACCCACATCATTAGAAACTAATCTAATCCCTTTATAGATCATTACCCATGAAGAAACCTCATACCCTAGTCCTTGGTATAAATACATCTATAATTATATTAAGAAAGGTGATTTGCCTAAGTGTTTGAAACACAATAAATATAAGGATCCTAAGGAAAGAGAATATAGACATGCCATTATTTGTGATGTTTTATATTTTCTCATCCTTGATGGCATCTTGCTTAGATGTTTAGACCATATGTAGTTCCAAAAAGTAATCCATGAAATACATGATCAGTCTTGTGGTGGGCACATTAGTGATGTGGCCATTGATAAGAAGCTTCTTCAAATGGGTTATTATTGGTATTCAATGGATATAAATTCTTGTTATTACATCAAAAGATGTAAATATAAAAAAAATGACAACCTTATCCATGGTCCATCCTAAGCCTTGTTATCCATTACTTCACATTGTTCTTTTTCCATACAAAATGAGACATTATTGGGAAAATCTATCCCACATATTTTGATGGATATGTTCATCATCATTGTAATTTAATACTTTATAATATGGGTTGAAGCTATGTCATTCACCTCTATAATAGGGATCCATGTATTTAAACTATCTAGAACCAAATAGTTTATTATTGTGGTATTCCTTTTATCATTATCTTAGATATTGACACACCATTCAAAATTAAATATGTCCAAAATATTTGTAAAAAATATCTCATACAGAAAAAACGGTGAAGACACTGTTATCCTCAAGGTAATGGTGAATATAAAGTCTCCAATAAAATCCTTAACACAATCCTAAATAATCTAGTAAATAAGACTTGTAGAGACTAGCACCTATAATTGTACCTTGTCCTTTGGATATATGACACCACTCCCAGAATTCTCTCTAGCACGACATCTTATGCCCTAGTAGACATAACTAAGGCTATATTTCCCTTTGAACTTGATGTCTCATACATGTGAATGCTTCTTCAAAATTCCTCTATGGGGAAATATATCATCTCAGCTACCTTAGTCAATTAGAATTATTTGATATTATGTAAATCCATGCCTCAAGTATACTAAAATTTTCTCATGTGAGCCAATTGGAAGAAGGTAAAGCTTGGTCCTTTGAATCTAATGACCTTGTTCTCAAGGAGAAATAAAGAATAAAAATGTTAAAATTGACCTCAAGGGAATATTTATCTCAATTGGATAGGTCCATATATCATCACCACCAAGTATTGATTGGGTTCCTACCACCTTACCACCCTTCATGGTAAATAATTTAAATATACCATGAAAATTATGTATTTAAAAAGGTACTATACTTATAAATCACTTGCCTTTGGTTGTTTCTTATTTTGTTTCAATTTTATGTTGTTTTTGGTTTTCTATTTGTTATGGTTGTTTATGTTATCTAGGTCAAACTATGCCATCGATAATAGTATTTTACTCGTTATGCATGTTATGTGTCATTATAATTTTATTTTTAGGTTGTTATTATTGAACCGATAATAAGTGACCTACAAGGATTGGTAAATTATGATCCTAGTCAGGTTTAAATATTTTATTTTACTAGGTGTATAATGCAAGTAGATATCTCACTATTTTATTGTCAATGTAATCCATAAGGACAAGCATATCACATGATATAAGAATAAAAATATAGTTCACTTAAAATTTATATGCTTTTTTGATGGGGAGCCAAGTTAACCACAAATAAAATGACGCAATTTTATTTGAAAGACGCAGTTTTATTAATTCGAAGCATGGAAGCTTTTACAATAAAAGACCATGAAAATAAATACACAGTGCTTTAAATGCAAAATACAGCCACAGCCTTCCTTCCTTCCCCCAGCCTCCCGAATCCCTCAAATAAATCCCTTTTATGCTCTATGCTTCGTGCTACACCACCGTTCGTAACCGCCTTAACAGTTTCTGGAATAGTCATACGAAATGGTCTTAACGGCCCTTGAAACTACCACTTGGAATGACCTTAACGATCTCAGGCACTGCCACTCGGAACTGTAGTTCGTAATCGCCTTAACGGCTTCTGGAGCGGTCATATGGAACGGCCTTAATGGCCCTTGAAACTGCCGTTTGGAACGGCCTTAACGATCTCAGGCACTGCCACTCGGAACTGCCACTTGGAACTGCCACCTGGAACTCGCCACTTTGGCTTTGTCTGCTAAGGTGTCGCGATATCGAGACCCTTCTTTGTGTTTTGGCTTGGCTGCCAAAGTGTCGTGATATCGTGACACTTCTTTGTGTTTTGGCTTTGGCGGCCAAGGTGTCGCGATATCGTGACACTTCTTTGTGTTTTGGCTTTGGCGGCCAAGGTGTCGCGATATCGCGACACTTCTTTGTGTTTTGGCTTTGGCGGCCAAAGTGTCACGATATCGTGACAACTTTGGTGTCGCGATATCACGACCATTAGTTGCATTTTCCATGGTGCTCGAAATACGTCGTGATATCGCGACTTGAAATGCGTCGCGATATCGCGACGACATTTGCGTCGTGATATCGCAACCATTGGTTGCTTTTGCCACAACGCTCGAAATACGTCATGATATCATGATGACATTTGCGTCACGATATCGCGACCAGTAATACGTCGCGATATTGCGACGATATTTGCGTCGCGATATCGCGACCAATTTTATACTTAGTCAATTTTGCAAATTTTGAACTTTTTTCAAACTTTGAACTTTTTTTGTTTTTTTTTGGGTGATGCAAGATTGCTGTGCTACCCGAGATGCTCCTGCATCAGACACCCGGGGTAGATGTTTTTAGAAGTGATCCTCACTTCTGGATGGTCAGAGGAAAACCCAAACGATCAACCTATGATTTGGACAACCATGTGGCATCTTCGACAGGTCTGTTCTTCCACTTGACCAAATACTCCGAATATTGCTTGTTTCGGTACTTCTGCCGCACGAGTGTCGAGTATGTCTTCAATTTCTTCTTTGTCCTGGAGTGGATGCAGGAATGTTCCACAAATCCGGATTGGGTGGTTCACTACAACTTCCTGCATGATATTCAACCAAGTCTGAAATATTGAAGATAGGTGAAATATTCAGCTCACTTGGGAGATCAACTTCATAGGCATTGCCTGAATCTCGTTTGCCTATGATCCGGCATGGTCCAAAATTCTTCATCTTCAACTTATTGTAAGTTTTTCTAGGAAAATGTTCCTTACGTAAGTGAACCATGACTTCATCCCCTACTTGGAATTCTTTGAAACACCGCTTTTGATCTGCTCTGGCTTTGTAAGTAGCATTCATTTGACTGATATGTTGTTGTACCTCTTCGTGTAAATTCTTCATGTGTGCTGCAAAGTCTTCAGCTTTAGCATTGCACTTGTCTGCTTTATCCATCGGTCTCAACTCAGAAGCGTTTCTAGGGCTGTACCCATGCACAATCTAGAATGGTGATTTACCAGTACTGCGATTGACAAAATTGTTGTAAGCAAACTTTTCCTGGGGTAAAATTAGATCCCATCCCTTCGGTTTATCTCCTACCAAACATCGTATAATATTACCCAAACTTCTGTTGACTACCTCGGTCTGTCCACCAGTCTGCAGATGGTACGCAAAACTAAATTTGAAGTATGTTTTCAGCTTCTTCCATAGAGTTCTCCAAAAATAACCCACAAATTTGGTATCTCTGTCCGAAACAATGCTTTGGGGTAGACCATGAAGTCGGACTACCTCCTTGAAGAACAAGTCGGCAATGTGAACCGCATCACTTGTCTTCTGACATGGAATAAAATGGGCCATTTTCTAAAACCTGTCAACAACAACAAAAATGGCATCCTTTCCACGTTGTGTTCTTGGCAGACTAAGAACAAAATCAATGCTAATATCCTCCCAAGGTCTTCCTAGTACAGGCAATGGTTGGTACATTCCTGTATTCTGGCTGACTCCTTTTGCCATCTGGCACACTCTGCAAACCTGCACAAATTTGGTCACATCCGGCTGCAACTGTGGCCAATGGTAATTTTCACTAACAAGAGCAATGGTCTTATCATGGCCAAAATGCCCTGCTAGTCCTCCACTATGCTTCTCTTTGATTAAATTTTCCCTCATGGAACTTCGGGGAATGCACAACTGATTCTGCCAAAATAGCATCCCATCTTGGATCATGAAATCTAACCACTTAGTGCAATCCACGATAGTAGGAGACACACATGCGGTCCATGCCTCTACAAAATCTGGATCTACTGGGTATAAAATCTTGAGTTCATCAAACCCAACAACCTGCACTCTCATTTCCATCAACAAATTATGCCTTCTACTCAAGGCATCTGCAACTCTATTAGATTTGCCACTTCTATGCTTTAGTACAAAGGTATAACTCTATAGGAATTCAACCCACTTCAAATGTCGTTGGTTAAGTTTACCTTGACTATTGATATACTACAAAGCTTGATGGTCAGTATATAAAACAAACTCTTTGGTTAGAAAATAATGTCTCCATTTCTTAAGAGCCTGAATTATAGCATAGAATTCTTGATCATAAAAAGAGTATTTCTTTCTAGCATCATTCAATTTTTCACTAAAATATGCAACAGGTTTACCTTCTTGACTCAACACAGCTCCAATGGCACTGCCACTAGCATCACAGTCAACCTGAAACACTTTATTAAAATCTGAAAGTGCCAGAATGGGCTGTTCTGTCACTTTCTTCTTCAATATATTCATGGTGGTATCTTCTTTGGCAGTCCACTTAAATTCTCTCTTATCCCCTCTCATAGTTTCTGTTAGGGGTGCACAAATACTGCTAAAGTCTCTAATAAACTTTTTATAGAAACATGCAATACCATGAAATGATCTTACCTCTGTCACATTCCTTGGAGCAGGCCATTCAAGGATAGCCTTCACTTTCTCAGGATCCATTTTCAGACCCTCCTCTGAGATGACAAATCCCAGGTATATCAACTCTTTCTATACAAAACTGCACTTCTGTATATTTATCAATAACTGCTCCTCACGCAGTTTTTCAAAAACTATCCAAACATGCAACAAATGTTCATCCAATGTTTTACTAAAAATCAGAATATCATCTAGATACACTATCACGAAATTTTCCAGGAAGTCATGCAATACTTCATTCATCAACCTCATAATTGTACTGGGTGCATTAGTCAATCCAAATGGCATAACTAACCACTTATACAAACCTTCTCTGGTTTTAAAGGCTATATTCCATTCATCACGCTCTCTAACACGTATCTGATGATATCCGCTCTTCAAATCAATATTAGTGAAGTATTTAGCTCCACTCAAGCAATCCATTATATCGTCCATTCTGGGTAATGGAAAGCGATATTTAATAGTAATTTTATTAATGGCTCGGGAATCATTGCACATTTGCCATTCGCCATTCTTCTTTGGTGCAAGTACTGTTGGCACTACACAAGGGCTCAAACTTGCCCGAATCAAACCCTTCCTCAACAATTCCTGAACTTGTCGGTTCAATTCTTCATTCTCAACAGGAGACATTCTATGAGCTACCTTGTTGGGTAAGCTAGATCCTGGCATTAAGTCAATCTGATGACTAATCTTCCTCATTGGCGGCAAACCCTCAAGCACATTGTCTGATATAATATCAGGAAATTCTACTAACAAATGTTCAACTTCTGCTGGAATGTTAGTAGTATCTTCTCTTTTTACATTAGGAATTAATGCATAACACATTGAATCCCTCTTTATACCATCAAATTTTTTTTTGCCATCTACTAAACAAATTCTAGCATTATTGCATACCTTTTCCTCAACCTCCTTTAATGGCTTCAATTTGTGGCGTACTCCATCTTTTGTCAGGGAATAGGTATTTGCATGTCCATCATGCGCTGCACGTCTATCAAATTGCCATGGTCTTCCAAGAAAAAAATGGCAAGCATCCATCGACAAAATATCACACAAGACCTCATCCTGGTATCTTCCAATTTTGAACTTGACCAAACATTGTTCACTGACCAATGCTCTATGATCCTTCTGCAACCACGCAATCCGGTATGGATGTGGGTGCTGTTTTCTTTCCAGCTTTAATTTAGCTACCATTTCCTCAAAAACCAAATTATCTGTACTACCATTATCAATAATAATATTACAAAATTTACCTGAACATTTGCACCTCGTGCAAAACAAGCTTTTTCGCTGATCTGGTTCCTTCTCTTCATTCAACAAAGTTCTTCTTGTGATCATCACTTCTTTGTGCTCTGCTTCTTTAGAGTGCTTGGATTCAACACCATCCTCAGCAACTACAGCTCTGGCATTTCCTTCAGGCCTTCTGTTTGGTGCTTCTTGGTGTTTGGGACACTCATATGATCGATGCCCTTCTTCTTCACAATTAAAATAGGTTCCACGAAATCTGCCTCTGCCATATCCACGTCCACCTCTACCTCTGACCCTTTGATAATAATTGTTCTGATTACGAGGTCGGTAAGCATTCTCCTCCTTCTGTTCTTGGTGATTGCTAGTTTCACCATTCTATTTTTTATCATCATATTTAATTCCACTGGTTCTTCCACCAGTTCTTCCACCACGACCTCTTCCTCTTTGCTTGCTGTCAAATCTGTGATTCAGTTTCTCTTCTACTTTCAGAGCAAACTGATAAGCATATTCAATGTTGTTCATTCGAACCAGACTCAATTCCTCTTGCACGCTGGTTCTCAACCCATTAATGTAACGGGCTACTCTTTCCTTATTTGCTTCCATATGACCGATTCTAATTGAAATTTTAAAAAATTCCTCAGTATACTCTTTAATAGTTTTGCTGGACTGTCGCAAACTCTGCATTTTTCTCAGCAGATCTAATTCGTAATCTGCTGGAATAAACTTCCGTTTCAGTTTTTCCACCATTCGATCCCACCTGAAGATCTTTTCTTTGCCTCTCCGGTTTCTTTCCAACTGCACTCCTTTCCACCATATGCCAGCATGGCCTTTTAATTTTGTTCTGGAAAATTTTATTCGATTTGGATCTTCAACGTCCTCATAATCAAAATATTCTTCCATGTCATTAATCTAGTCAATTAATTCTTCTGGATTTAAATTTCTAGAATACGTAGAAATGCCAATGTTTGGCCTTTTCCCAATCTGCAAAATGGCTTTTATCATTCACAACTCTGCGGAACTAATTTCTTCTTCTACCTCTTCAGACGGGTCTTCAACTCCGTCATCATCACTATGATCTTCTCCTCTTGGCTCTATTCCCCTACGTAATTCTTCCTACAATGCCAACACTTGTCTCTGCAATGCACGAAAATCTCCTTCAGGAACCACGTTCCTTCCAGCACCACGATTTCTTCACGGTGGCATTCTGTCTCATAGTTTCTCAGAAACCCGTAACCCCAGATCCTGGTGTGAGCTGCCTCACGTTCGGTGCTCTGCTCAACACACTCAAAATCTTACAGCTCTGATACCACTTGATGGGGAGCCAAGTTAACCACAAATAAAATGACGCAATTTTATTTGAAAGATGCAGTTTTATTAATTTGAAGCATGGAAGCTTTTACAATAAAAGACCATGAAAATAAATACACAGTGCTTTAAATGCAAAATACAGCCGCAGCCTTCCTTCCTTCCCCCAGCCTCCCGAATCCTTCAAATAAATCCCTTTTATGCTCTATGCTTCATGCTGCACCGTCGTTCGTAACCGCCTTAATGGTTTCTAGAACGGTCATATGGAACGACATTAATGACCCTTGAAACTGCCACTTGGAACGGCCTTAATGATCTCAGGCACTGCCACTCAGAAATATCATTCGTAACTACCTTAATGGCTTCTGGAACGGTCATATGGAACGGCCTTAACAGCCCTTGAAACTGCCGCTTGGAACGGCCTTAACGATCTCAGGCACTGCCACTCGAAACTACCACTTGGAACTGCCACCCGGAACTACCACTTTGGCTTTGTCTGCTAAGGTGTCACGATATCGTGACCCTTCTTTGTGTTTTGGCTTGGCTACCAAAGTGTCGCGATATCACGACACTTATTTGTGTTTTGGCTTTGGCGGCCAAGGTGTCACGATATCGCGACACTTCTTTGTGTTTTGGCTTTGGTGACCAAGGTGTCACGATATCGCGACACTTCTTTGTGTTTTGGCTTTGGCGACCAAAGTGTCGTGATATCGTGACAACTTTGGTGTCGCGATATCGTGACCATTAGTTGCATTTTCCATGGTGCTCGAAATACGTCGCGATATCGCGACCATTAGTTGCTTTTGCCACGGTGCTTGAAATACGTCACGATATCGCGACGACATTTGCGTCGCGATATCACGACCATTGGTTGCTTTTGCCACGGCGCTCGAAATACGTCGCAATATCGCGACGACATTTGCGTCGCGATATCGCGACCAGTAATACGTCGCGATATCGCGACCAATTTTATACTTAGTCAATTTTGCAAATTTTGAACTTTTTTCAAACTTTGAACTTTTTTTTGTTTTTTTTTGGTGATGCAAGATTGCTGTGCTTCCCGAGATGCTCCTGCATCATTTTTCCCACAAGGATGTTTGACTTCATGACAGGGGTGGGTATCATAAACATCCCTTACACTTCTCTACCAAAACCATTAAATCAAAGTGTTTACATGCTTGCAATTTAGACTATATAAGTAAAAAAAATAATTTTATAAGGCATTTGAATTATAGGTATGTACACTCATCATTTCAAATCACCCTCTCTTATTTTGATTATGATCCCTAGTCTTATTAGCCTAGATGCATTATACCAAAGATTGAAATTGGAAAATTATCCCTCCACTTAGACTCAAGATATCCTTCTTGTTTTCATCCTCCTCCTCCCAATTGTGGTGACAACATCATCATGAAATATTACGAATGTAAAGGGAAAGTACATGAGTGCATTCATGTCCTTGACCATATTTGTCTCAACATTGATAGTCATTAATCATGCCCTTGCCAACTCGATAGTATTCCCTTGATACATGGTTAAAATTTGGTCTAATAATGTTTAGATCACTTATCTCTCACCATTTTTATATATATTTATGGCCTTCCCAACTACTAGATCCCTCTCTATATTCCAATTCATTATTGTATATTGCATTATCAATATCAAGTATACTTGGTCATTCGACTCCTATGTATGCATTGTTGCATCTAACCTAACAAATACATCTCTATATTATGCATTCCACTATTACTTGCAAGCTATTCACCTATTAGGTCAATACATATTTTTCCACCTTAACCATTGATTGTAGTAACTTGCTAGGCCCAACCTCCCCTAAAGTTATTAGTTATAATACCTATGATGCCTCTAGCTTGAGTTTCATTGTTTCTCTCCTCTCTTTTCTAATGTTATCCCTAATGGATCCTCCCTAGATTCATTTGTTAATCAAATTATTACCCTACAACTATCATTTAACATTACCCAAAAGTTTGATACCAACCCTAGTAGCCATCACTCAATTATAGGTCATCTACCCCTAGATTTAGAATATTGGGTTCATCCACATCTAGATATAACAATCTATATGAAGTGCTCCCCTAAATGCTTGCTCCTAATTTGTGCTCCTATAGTAGACTAGATCAAGCAAGATATCCTATTACAATCCAAACTAGGAAACCATGTGATCATAGTAAAATAACTTGTGTTCCCATTATAGCCATAGTATCCATCTTTATGCCTCACTCTTGCTAGATAATATGTATCCTTTTCCTAGTCTAGGTGAACCCCACAGGGATGCCATATCAAATTCTATTAGGCTATATCATCTATTAACCATCATTCCCTTACTAGGTCCCTCAATGTAGGTAGCTCTAACCAACCTAGAATCAATGGACCCATAAATAGGATGTTTTCCTTGGTAGTCTAGATGGCCATGCCACTCCAATACCCACACATGAATAAAGGTATAACATGCTAATATCTTCCACCTTGTATGCAACATGATGTAGACAATGGTTCAAATGGGTTAGGATGATTGACACCTATGTGAAAATAGTCTCAAAATCTAGCTAAGAGCTCGAAAACCATGCACCAATAAAGTAAATGTAAATGCAATAAATGAACACAAGCATGTAATTGAAATGAAATGATAAAAAAAAAAATATGAGTCTGAAGAATCCTTATCAGACCTTATTTCTCCTTCTAAATAGATTTTAAATTTCAATACCAAAAAACTCTTTTCAAACCTTATTTCTTCTTCTAAATAGATTTTAAATTTTAATACAAAAAGACCCTTTTCACATCTTATTTCTCCTATACCAAATGGGCAAAAATAAATGACAACTCAAACTTATAACTCCCACAAAAATCAAATCATAATTAAAAATTAAATACCTCTTTTATTCTACCTTCAATGTGAATTGAACCTCTCACCCCGTGAGAGTAAGGGTCCACGACCAGCTGCAGTAACGCTGCCCATGAGAACACAAAGACACCAATCACCTTTTATTTCCTCCTACTGCGAACTTAACCAAAAAAACAAATATGTCCATGATGGATTTCAAACCTAAAACCTCCTCTTCACAATGCCTTCACATTGGCCCAGCCACCAACTAGTCTAGCTGGCTAGATGGGATTTTATGTACACCAATCCAAACTTAAAACTTTGTTGTTCATTGTTGAAAACTACACTGTCCCTTCCTTTACTTCTTTGTTGCATGCAACAAATCAGATATCAAGTTAATGCATGCATGAATTTTCAAACCATATTTCAAATGAATTTAGGCATGGGTATTAATATATTTGATTTTTATTTCATCCAATGTCGGTGCCACCTTGTCCTTTTCAACCCCATATGACATCGACCACCTTAATTCAAAATTAATTTGAATTGCCTTCAATTGCTTGGTGCTCAAATAATATTCTAACTTGAAATATTTATATTATAATAAAGATATTATAATATTATAATAAAGATATTATAATATTAATCCTTTAAACCTTGCCTTCATATTTAATATTATTACCTTCAATAATATTAATATCTTGCCTTCATTTTTAAACCATTGTTCCAATGAACTCTTAAGCCTTTTGTCCTTCATTATAATATTCAAAAATAAATATTATAATGTTTTTCTCAACCAATATTATAATATTTTCCTTGATTTCAATGACAACCAATGACATATTCTATTTTGATATCAACCTATGACATCAATCCTTTGACATCAATGATAAAACAATATACTCAAAATTTCCAACAATATCCCCCTTTGTCATTGATGGCAACCCTTTCTGAAAATTCCTTTTCCAACCACTGGATTCCAAATCTACTTCCCCTAAGAAACTTATCCCCTTGACTGAATGCTCTATCCCTTACTCAAATATCTCCCCATTTAACATTAATGGCAAAGGGACCCCTTTGGGGATAAATATAAGACTATTAGCTCATCCCCCTCCCAAACTCTCCTTGAGGTGATTAATTTTGGGGTGAGATTAAATATACTCCCAACATACAATGCTCTTTTTCTTTTTCAACCTTCATTTTAGACACCTTTGTAATCATACTCTTTTTATCCTTTTGAGTTTCCCTATTCTTGCTTAACTCTGAAAGTTCCAAAAACTTTGTTCTACACCACTTGGCCTTATACCCAATATTATTGCACTTGTAACACCTGATGTTGTAGTTCTTGGAAGGTGCAAATAACTTGAAGTTTATCTTGGTGAAGCTATAATCATTTCTTTCATGAACCCTATAGTGGATTGCTTTATTACCCAAGCGATTAAATGAGTAGAAATACCCTTGAAATAAATATCCATATTTGAATAAGTTGCAATTCCTCTTAGTGAAGCCATGCTCCTTCTTTCCATGAACCCTGCAATGCATAGCTTTGTGACCAAAATGATTACATGAGAAACAATGTTCTTTGAAGAAATATTCATCTTGTCTCTTAGTTATTTTTTTGCCTTCTTTGTGATGATCCCATTTTCTTGTTTGCACATTATTTTCTTTCTTAGTGAAGCTTCCATTCTTCAACTTATCCACATAGACATTATTTTTGTCTTCAATATCTTCATCTAAAACTTCATTTTATTTTGAGATTGAGCTTGACCCTTCTTCTTGTTTCCATTGTCCTTATTCAAAACCAAATCATGTTTTGATAAATGAAGATATTTGTGAATTGATATTTTTATACAAAGATTTTGAGCTTTTTCCAAACATGTGCAGCTTATCCTTATAATATTTCACTTCCATCCTAATATAAACCACTTCATGTTCTAATATTTCACATTCTAACTCTTTCACATCTAAATTTTCAACAATGACTTCTTTAAATATCCTTTCCTTAGCTTTTGAGTTTGTGAGGTCTTGTAGAAGATTTTCTTTTATTTGCTCATGTTCTTGAACTTGAGCCTTTAGTCTTGAATTCTACTTTCTAAATCTTTTCAACTCTCTGATAGCAAAAATAAGTTATTCTTCTAGATCAAAAGTGCTTTCTTATTTTTCTTAACCTTTCTCTAGGTCTTAAATTATAGGAGCATATTCTACTTGGTCTTCAATATGAGTGTTTTCTTCCTCTTCTATTGCAAAAAATAGAATCTCTTATTATTCACTATCTGAGAGTATTTCATCACTATCACTTGAAGCACTACTTGCATTTTTAACATAGAAAATATTCTTGTACCTTTTAAAGAAATTATTTTCATGCTTCCCTTGACCATACCTACTTTTATTTTCATGCCTAAATTTTCTTTCTTCCTTTTTATTATAATCTTGTTTCTCTTCACTGCTACTGCTTCCATTTTGTGGACAATTAGATTCATAGTGACCAAAGTCACCATAGTTAAAACATTTCACAATATTTATATATTTGTGTTTTCTTTATTCCCTCTTATTTCTTCTCACATGGATTCTTCATTACTGATTGACTCATCACTTGATTATGATTTCTTATCTTTTGTCTTCTTTGAGGCTTTGAAAGTTGTCTCTTTTTGGAATTGTGATCTCTTTATGTTCTCATATCATAAGCTGTGAGAATTCCATGTAACTCATCCATAGTCAACTTATAAATATCCTTCATCTCTTCTATAGTTGAAAACTTTACATCAAATCATATAGGGAGTGATCTTAATAATTTTTGAGCAACAATAAAGTCCTCAATTTTGAATCCAAGTCCACGCATGGTATTAACAACTTCATCAACATGAAGTAGGTATTTAGAAATATCTTCCTCATCTTCCATATTCAAATCTGATCACAAACCATAGAAAATTTTGTCAAATCTATATTCAACTCTGGTCTACTCCAAATCTTGTTCTCAAATCTATGTCAAATATGCACCAAACCTCGTTACAAGGCTAGCACAAATCTGATCCAACTCTAATCACAAATTCTATCTAAATCTACACCAAACCTCGTTACAAGGCTAGCACAAATATCCAACTCTACTCACAAATATATCCAAATTTTCACACATTACATGCACAAATAAACCTCAAACTTACTCTCTATCTCTAACCAAAATTTACACCAAATATCGTTAGAAGGTTAGCACAAATTTGTCTCAAACCTGATCTCTATTACTACCCAAATATGCTTCAATTTTTTTCATAGATCTATTCAAATATGTCCCTAGTCCTATCACAATACTTGCTCAAATGTGCCTCAATGCTACTTCAAATCTTCTCACAAGACTTTCTAAAATATACCTCAATGCTTCTTTTAGAACCTGATTAAATAAATCTTGCATACAAACAATGCTTATATCTCTTTCAAAAACACTTTCTTCAACTAGGCAGTTTAGACATATTCTACCTAGAATTTATTTAACCTCTTGAACATATAGATAATGATATTATCAAATACCCAATATGTTCTTCACATTCACAAATCTTGCATTCATCCAATCCAATCTCTATCTCTTGCAAAACCCTTTCAAATCAAATCAAACTAGTGTATAACTTTGCTTCATAAAACTAGTCTCTAAAACTTGCTCATTCACATTCAATGTCACTCACATAAATGCACAAATTCTTCACAAATTATTTCAAGAAGAATGCATAATTTGTTCTCAAAACCCTAACTCAAGTGTTTCCAATTTCACTAGTCAATGATGCACAATTTGTTCTCAAAAACCCTAACTCAAGTATTTCCAATTTCACTAGTCAATGATGCACAATTTGTTCTCAAACCCTAGCTCAAATATTTCCAACAATACAAACTAATCAACCCTTTTATCTCCACCTTATAATTCTGAAATATTTGCTCAACCAACCACCTTAGAGAAGGAATAATGTTTACATACCTCTTAACTATCTTTGATGAAGGTGTGCCATCAAAACCTGATCCAAAATAATTTTCTTTTTACCAACTCAAGAGGTTAGCCAATCTTCTTTTCAAAACAATCACAAAAAACTTTCCTCAAAAATTGTGCCCAAAAATATTTCTCTATACTATTTTTAATTTATCTGAACAAGGCTTTTAATTAAACAAAAAAAGCATTTAAACATTCCTTCACCATGCAAAAATACACACAATAATTAAACCATAAAACACCTTATAACTCCTACTTTTAAAACACACACAATCAACTCATACAATGAAAGAATCCTTATCACACCTTATTTCTCCTTCTAAATAGATTTTAAATTTCAATACCAAAAGACCCTTTTCACACCTTATTTCTCCTTCTAAACAGATTTTAAATTTCAATACAAAAAGACCCTTTTCACACCTTATTTCTCCTATATCAAATGAGCAAAAAATAAATGACAACTCAACCTTATAACTCCCATAAAAATCAAATTATAATTAAAAATTAAATACCTCTTTTATTCTACCCTCAATGTGATTTGAACCTCTCACCTCATGAGAGCAAGGTACCCAAACAAGGTGCCACGACCGGCTGCACTAATGTTGCCCGTGAGAACACAAAGGTGCCAATAACCTTTTATTTCCTCCTACCGCAAACTCAACCAAACAAAAAGAAACATCTATGATGGGTTTTGAACCCAAAACCTCCTCCTCACAACACCTTCACATAGGCTTAATCACAAGCTAGTATAGCTAGATGGATGGGGTTTGATGTACACTAATATGAGCTTAAACCTCCACCGATATGCTATTGAAAATTGTGTTATCCCTTCCTTTCCTTCTTTGTTGCATGCAATGAATCGGATATTGAGTTAATGCATGCACGGATTTTTGAACCACATTTCAAATGACTTTAGGCATGGGTATTAATATATTTAATTTGGTCTTTGTCCAACGTCAATGCCACCTTGTTCTTTTTAACCCCATATGATGTCGGTCACCTTAATTAAAAATTAATTTGAATTGCCTTCAATTGCTTGGCGCTCAAATAATATTCTAAATTTTAAATTTATATTATAATATTATAATAAAGATATTATAATATTAATCCTTTAAACATTGCCTTCATATTTAATATTATTGCCTTCAATAATATTAATATCTTTCCTTCATTTTTAAACCATTGTTCCAATGAACTCTTAAGCCTTTTTTCCTTCATTTCAAAAATAAATATTATAGTGCTTTTCTCAATCAATATTATAATAATAAATATTATAAAATTTCCATTGACATCAATGACAACCAATGACATCTTCTCTTTTGACATCAACCTATGACACCAATCCTTTAACATCAATGAAAACACAAAATACTCAAAATTTTCAACAATCTCCCCCTTTGTCATTGATGGCAACCCTTTCTAAAATTTCCTTTTCCAACCACTGGTTTCCAAATCTGCTCTCCATGAGAAATTGCTCCCCTTGACTGAATGCTCTCTCCCTTACTCAAATCTTGTCCCTTTTGATATCCATGGCAAAGGGACTCCTTTGGGGCTAAAGATAAGTCTCTTAGCTCACCCCCTCCCCACACTCCTCTCCTTGAGGTGATTAATTTTGGGGTGGGAGTAAATCTACTCCCAAAATACAATGCTCTTTTTCTTTTTCAACCTTCTTTTTCAACACCTTTGTAATCATACCCTTTTGATACTTTTGAGTGTCCCTATTCTTGCTTGACTCTAAAAGTTCTGGAAACTATGTTCTACACCACTTGGTCTTATACCCAAGATTATTGCACTTGTAACACCTGATGTTGTAGTTCTTGGAAGGTGCAAATGACTTGAAGTTCCTCTTGGTGAAGCCATAATAATTTCTGTCATGAACCCTATAGTGGATCACTTTATGACCAAAGCGATTACATGAGTAGCAATACCCTTGAAAGAAATATCCATCTTTTAATGAGTTTAAGTTCCTCTTAGTGAAACCATACTCCTTCTTTCCATGAACCCTGCAATGCATAGCTTTGTGACCAAAATGATTACATGAAAAACAATTCCCTTTGAAGAAATCTTGTTTTGAAACCTCTAGTCTCTTAGTCCTTTCTTTGCCTTCTCTATGATGGTCCATGTTTCTTGTTTGTGCATTGTTTTGTTTCTTAGTGAAGCTTCTATTCTTCAACTTATTCGCATAGGTCTTAGTTTCTTCTTCAATCTCTTCCTCTAAAACTTCCTCTTCTTTTGAGCTTGAGCTTGACCCTTCTTCTTGTTTCTCTTGTCCTTCTTCAAAGCCAACTCATATTTTGATAAATGAAGATCTTTGTGGATTGATATTTTTATCCAAATATTTTGAGCTTTTTCCAAACCTGTGCAACTTATCCTTAGAATATTTCATTTCATCCTTAGAGAAACCACTTCATGTTCTAATATTTCACATTCTAACTCTTTTACCTCTAACTTTTCAACCATGACTTCTTTAAATCTCCTTGCCTTAGATTTTGAGTTTGTGAGGTCTTGTAGAAGCTTTTCTTTTATTTCCTCATGTTCTTGAACTTGAGACTTCAGTCTTGAATTCTACTTTCTAAATATTTTCAACTCTTTGAGAGCAATAATAAGTTCCTATAGATCAATTGTTCCTTCTTGTTATTTTTATGAACCTTTCTCTAGGTCTTCAATTATAGGAGCATCTTCTACTTGGTCTTCAATAGGAGTGTTTTCTTCCTCTTCTATTGCCAAAAATAGAATCTCTTCTTCTTCTCTATCTGAGAGTATTTCATCATTTTCACTTGAAGCACTGCTTTCCATTTTAACATAAAAACTCTTCTTGTGCCTTTGAAAGAACTTATTTTCATGCTTACCTTTACCATACCTATTTTTCTTTTCATGCCTAAATTTTCTCTCTTCCTTTTTCTTATAATCTTGTTTCTCTTCACTTTTACTACTTCCATCTTGTGGACAATTAGATGCATAGTTACCAAAGTCACCACAATTAAAATATTTCATAGTCTTTATATCTTTGTGTTTTCTTGAGTCCCTCTTATTTCTTCTCACATAGTTACCTTCTTCATTACTGCTTAACTCATCACTTGATTCTAGTTTCTTATATTTTGTCTTATTTGAGTCTTTGAAAGCTACCTCTTTCTTGGAATTATGATATTTTTTTGTTCTCATCTCATAATCTATGAGAATTCCAAGTAACTCAACCATAGTCAACTTATCAATATCCTTCATCTCTTCTATAGCTAAAACCTTTGCATCAATTCCTATAGGGAGTGATCTTAATACCTTCTAAGCAACATTGGAGTCCTCAATTTTGAATCCATGGTATTAACAACTTCATCAACATGAAGTAAGTATTTAGCAATATCTTCCTCATATTCCATCTTCAACTCTTCAAACCTCCTCCTGTGAGTTTGTAGTTTTGCCAACTTGACCTTGCTATCTCCTTCATATGTTTGATTCAATTTGTCCCACATCTCTTTTACTAATTTGCATTGCATAACTTTCACAAATTTTGATTCACATAATCCACTTAAGATTCCATTGATAGCCTTGGTATTATTCACATCTAATTTCTTACCATCCTTATCTTGTGGGAGGAGTAGTTGTAGGTGTGAACCCATCCTCACTAGATTGTCATGTTTCTTATCCTTGTGCCATCAAGTAAGTCTTCATCCTCATACTCCAGAAAGCATAATTGTTCCCATAAAATAATGGAGCCTTATTTGTTGAAGATCCATTCTAATATGCCATCTATGTTCTTGTAATATCTTCCTTCAAGCTATTATACTTTTTGAAGGAACCCACTCTGATACCAATTGAAGAACACAAGCTTACATTGAGAGGGGGGGTGAAAAGTATATGGTAAATTTTTACTTTCCTCTCCCAAAAAATATTATCCAATGTTATCAATTGCAATATCAATAGTAATAACAAAGCAATGCATAAATCATCACACACATGAGAGACACAAATTTAATGTGGTTCACCCAATGTGGGTTACATCCACGAAGAAAATATTTTTTCTAAATTTTCTCAATAAATATCTTGGGAATCAATTCCCTATTTCATAACTTTTGACCTCTATCCAAAGGATATCTCAATCCCTAACGCTATATGTTTGTGGATCTCTCTCCATAAGAGAACTCTATCCCCTCTACTCTAGTTTGTGTATCTCTCTCCATAGGAGAAATCTATCCCCTTTGCTCTATTTTGTGGATATCTCTCCATAGGAGAACTCTATCCCCTCTGCTCTTGTTTGTGGATCTCTCTCCATAAGATAACTCTATCCCCTTTGCTCTAGTTTGTGGATCTCTCTCCACAGGAGAACTCTATCCCCTTTGCTATGGTTTGTGGATCTCTCTCCATAGGAGAACTCTATCCCCTCTGCTCTGGTCTACTCCAAATCCTACTCTCAAATCTATCTCAAATCTACACCAAACCTCATTACAAGGCTAGCACAAATATGCTTCAACTCTGCTCACAACCTCTACCTCAAATCTGCACCAAACCTCATTACAAGGCTAGAAAAAATCTGCTCCAAATATTATCATAAATCTATCCAAATTTACACACATTACATGCACAAATATACCTCAAACCTACTCTCTATCTCTACCCAAATTTACACCAAACCTCATTACAAGGTTAGCACAAATCTATCTCAAACCTACTCTCTATTACTGCCCAAATATGCTTCAAGTCTTCTCACAAATTTGTTCAACTCTATCCCTAGTCTTCTCACAAGACTTGTTCAAATCTACCTCAATGTTTCTTATATAACATGCTCAAATATTCCAAAATATTACATACAAATAATACTTATATCTATTTTAGAAATGTGTTCTTCAACTAGATAGTTCAGACATATTATACCTAGAATTAGTTTAACCTCTTGAACATATAGATAATGATATTATCAAATAACCACTATGTTCTTCACATTCATAAATATTGCATTCATCTAATCCAATCTCTATCTCTTGCAAAACCCTTTCAAATCAAATCAAACTAGTGTATAACTTTGCTTCACAAAAATGGTCTCTAACACTTGCTCATTCACATTCAATGTCACTCACATCAATGCACAAATGATTCATAAATTCTTTCAAGAAGAATGCACAATTTGTTCTCAAAAATCCTAACTCAAGTGTTTCCAATTTCACTAGTCAATGATGCACAATTTGTTCTCAAACCCTAGATCAAATATTTCCAACAATACACACTAATCAACCCTTTTATCTCCACCTTATAATTCTGAAATATTTGCTCAACCAACCACCTTAGAGAAGGAATAATGTTAACATACCTCTTAACTTGCTTTGATGAAGGTGTGCCCTCAAAACCTGTTCCAAAATAATTTCCTTTTTGCCACCTCAAGAGGTTAGCCAATCTTCTTTTCAAAATAATCACAAAAACCTTTCCTCAAAAATTGTGCCCAAAAATATTGCTCTATACTCTTTTTACTTTCTCAAAACAAGGCTTTTAATTAAAGAACAAAAACCTTTAAAATTTCCTTCACCATGCAAAAATACACACAATAATTAAACCATAAAACACCTTATAACTCCTACTTTTAAAACACACACAATCAACTCATAAAATGAAAGAATCCTTATCACACCTTATTTCTCCTTCTAAATAGATTTTAAATTTCAATACCAAAAGACCCTTTTCACACCTTATTTCTCCTTCTAAATAGATTTTAAATTTTAATACAAAAAGATCCTTTTCACACCTTATTTCTCCTATATCAAATGAGAAAAAATTAAATGACAACTCAACCTTATAACTCCCACAAAAATCAAATTATAATAAAAATTAAATACCTCTTTTATTCTACCCTCAATGCGACTCGAACCTCTCACCTCATGAGAGTAAGGTGCCCAACCAAGGTGCCACGACTGGCTGCGCTAATGCTTCTCGTGAGAACACAAAGGCGCCAATCACCTTTTATTTCCTCCTACCACAAACTCATCCAAACAAAATAAAATATTATGCGATGGATTTCGAACCCGAAACCTCCTCCTCACAACACCTTCATGCCAAATCATCCACCATCTAGTGTACATTGATGGATGGGATTTGATGTACACCAATACAAACTTAAACCTCCATCGTTCACTGTTGAAAACTATGTTGTCCCTTCCTTTCCTTCTTTGTCATGTGCAACGAATCGGATATCAAGTTAATGCATGCACAAATTTTTGAACCACATTTCAAATGAATTTAGGTATGGGTATTAATATATTTAATTTTTTCTTCGTCCAACATCGGTGCCACATTATCCTTTTCAACCCCATATTGTGAGGAATGGAGCCTAATTATGAGGAGGCTAAATAGAGAAAGTTTGTAGATTTACTGCAGGACGGGCAGGGAAAGTTTCTAGATTTATAGTCTGTTAGTCTACCAGAAAAAGTTTTCGGATTTACAACAGGACAGCCAGGGAAAGTTTTTTTTGTTTTTATCCCAAAAATTAGGTGCTAGGAACTCAGTGTTAATCTTGGAATGTATTAAGAAAAGCAGTTTTTTTTTTCTATTTTTTTCTTATATATAGTTGTGAGGAAAAACAGAGTATACAATGAAAATTACTATGTTGATTCCTTGTAAATATAGAGAGGAAATTACAATAGATGTTTGTTGTAGGTTGTAACCCTTTATTGCTTGGATTGAGAAAGAAAGGACTGAAAATTCTCGGTGGATGTAACCCACATTGGGTGAACCACATTAAAATCGTTGTCTCTTCTGTTGTGTGTTTGTCTTATTTTGTTAATTCTACTATTAAAGTTTGAAACACTATAATTGCTTTTCTATATTTTATATAGTGATTTACTCTAACAAGTGGTATCATAGTAGTTGTTTTGTTGGGTGCACTTGAAAGAAGAAGAATTTTTGGATCAAGTGGGAGCAATGGCGAAAGAAGGGAGGTTTAGAGTTCAAAAATTCAATGGCCAGAACTTTCAATTTTGGAAGATGCAGATGGAGGATTACTTGTACCAGAAGGATCTTTATTTACCTCTAGAGGGGGAAATAGAGAGACCTTCAACTATGTTTGATGAGGAGTGGAGTCTCCTTGATAGAAAGGCATTGGGTACTGTGAGGCTGTGCTTGGGAGCCACCGTAGCCTTCAAAATATCTGATGAAAAGACTACCAAGGGAGTCATGGATAAGTTGGCCAAGATGTATGAGAAACCATCAGCATCAAATAAGGTATTCTTAATGAAAAGGTTATTTAACATGAAAATGAGTGAAGGAGGATCTGTGCATGATCATTTAAATGAATTTAATACTGTCACTAATCAATTGCACTCAGTAGGATTGGATTTTGATGATGAGCATAGGGCCTTATTAATATTATGCTCTCTTCTGGAAATTTGGAACAGTTTGGTAATGGTAGTAAGTAACTTTGCTTCGAGTTCAAATAAATTAGAATTTGATGATGTGGTTGGTGTGATACTCAGTGAGGACATGAGAAGAAAAACCATAGGAGAATCATCTAGCACCACCTTAACTGTTGAGAATAGAGGAAGAGGAAGAGAAAGAGGCAAGAGTTCACATCGTGGAAAATCCAAAGGCGGATCCAAATCATGTGGAAAAGGAAAGCTATAGTTTTGACACTGTGGAAAAAAAGGTCATCTCAAGAAGGACTGTTGGCAAAGAAAGGGTGATGGAAATGAAGGTAATGATAATAATGGTAACACTTCAGAAGCTAATATTACTAGACAAATTCTACAAGAAGCTTTAATCTTATATCTTGATAGAAATAGTGATTATTGGGTAATTGATAGTGGTGCTTCATTCCATGCTACCTCACATAAGGAATACTTCATAGATTATGTTTTTGGAGATTATGGACAGGTTCTGTTGGGAAATGACCAACCATGTAAAATCGTGGGTATTGGAAAGATTTTGATTAAATCCCCAAATGGATGTCAATGGGCTCTTAAAGACGTGAGACACATACCAGATGTAAAGAGAAATCTTATATCGACAAGTAAGCTTGATGGTGAAGGATACACGATTGCATTCAAAGAAAATGCTTGGAAAGTTACTAAAGGTTCATTGATAGTAGCTAGGGGTAAATTGGTGGGTACTCTTTATTTACTTACTGATTTTTATCACTGCTCCATGAATTTAGTTTCTACAGGTGAGATTGCATCTTTGTGGCACCAAAGACTTGGCCATATGAGTGGAAAAGGTATGGAAATTTTACATTCAAGAAAGTTATTGCCTAAGTTAAAAGAAATTGATTTGGAATTCCGTGAGGATTGTGTTTATGGTAAAGCAAAGAGAGTTAGATTTCTCAAGGATGGCAAGGAAAGGAAGAAAGAGAAATTGAAGCTTGTGCACTCAGATGTTTGGGGCCCATATTAGGTAACTTCTCTTGGAGGTTCCTCTTACTATGTACTTTTTATTGATGATGCAACAAGGAAAACATGGATATATTGCATTAAAAATAAAAGTGATGTTTTTAATACCTTCAATAATTGGAAAGCATTAGTTGAAAATGAAACTGGAAAAAGGTTAAAGTGTCTAAAGTCGGATAATGGTGGAGAATATTGCAGTAGAGAATTTGATGTGTTTTGTTCTAAAAATGGAATTAGAAGAATCAAGGTAGTTCCAAGAACACCTCAAGAAAATGGGGTTGCAAAAAGAATGAATAGAACCATCATGGAGTGTGCTAGGAGCATGATAATTCATGCAGGCTTACCATTATTTTTATGGGCTCATGTTGTTGATACTACAATATATCTGATTAATACAGGATTGTCTAGTGCCTTGGATGGAGGAATTCCAGAAGAGCTTTGGACAGGTAAACCAGTAAATTATTCTTTCCTTAAGGTATTTGGATGTGAGGATTTTATGCATATAGACAAAGAGAACAAAAATAAGTTAGGTGCTAAGGCCCAAAAGTGCTATTTTATTGGTCACGATATTGATGGCTTGGGTTACAGATTATGGGATTGTGATAATCGAAAAGTCATTAGAAGTAGGGATGTCATATTTAATGAAAAAAACTTGTATAAAGATCGGTTGCAGGGAAAGAAACAGAAAGAGGAAATTGCTGAATACATAGACCTTGATGGACACATAGAAAAGGTAACTCCAAAAGTGGTAGAAGATCAAAATGTACAGCAGTAGCAACAAGCACCTCAATCTCCAGAAAGTTCTGTTAGAAAATCTACCAGGATAAGTAAAATTCCTCAACATTTCTCTGATTATGTTTTGTATACTGATGCTGGTGATCCAGAATTTTTTCAGGAAGCATTACAGATGGATACCAAGAATAAGTGGGAGCTTGCAATGAATGAAGAAATGGAATCTTTGTTCCATAACCAAACTTGGGATTTGGTTGAGCTACCCAAAGGAAAAAGAGCTTTGACCAATAAAATGGTGTACAGGATTAAAGAGTATAATGAAGGGCATAAGATATACAAAGCAAGACTAGTGGTCAAGGGATTCACTCAGAAAAAAGGTATTGATTTTGATGAGATTTTTTCTCCAGTTGTAAAAATGACCTCTATTAGAGCTATTTTGAGTCTTATAGCTATAGAAAATTTGTATCTAGAGCAATTGGATGTGAAGACAACATTTCTTCATGCTTATTTGGAGGAGGAAATTTATATGCACCAACCATAAGGCTTTCAGGTGAAAGGTAAAGAGGATTGGGTATGTAAGTCGAAAAAGAGCTTGTATGGGTTAAAACAAGCTCCTAGACAGTGGTATTTAAAATTTTATAAGTTCATGGCTAATCAAAGGTTTGAAATATGTCAAAGTGATCACTATGTATATTTTAAGCAAACTGGAAATGGTAACTATGTTATTTTTCTATTGTATGTGGATGACATGTTAGTTGCAGGAACAAATATGCAAGATATAAACATGCTCAAGAAGAAGTTGGCTAAATCCTTTGCCATGAAGGATTTGGGAGAAGCCAAACAAATCCTTGGTATGAGGATAACAAGAGACAAGGAGAGTCACACTCTGAAATTATCACAAGCAAAATACATTGAAAAAGTGCTTAAGAGATTCAACATGAACAATGCAAAGTCCGTTGCTACTCCATTGGCAAAGCATTTCAAACTCACCAAAGATTTGTGTCCCAAAACACAAAAGGAACAAGAGCATATGGCTAAGGTTCCCTATGTATCAGTGGTTGGAAGCTTGATGTATGCAATGGTTTGTACAAGACCAGACATTACCCACGCAGTGGGAGTAGTGAGTAGATTTATGAGTAATCTGGGAGAAGGACATTGGCAAGCGGTAAAATGGATACTTAGGTACTTGAGAGGAACTTCAAATTATTCTTTGAATTTTGGAGACTCTAATATATGATTGAAAGGTTTTGTAGATTTTGATATGGCAGGTGATATTGATGGTGGAAGGAGCACTACTGGCTACATATTTACTATAGGAGGAGGAGCGGTTAGTTGGATTTCTAAACTCCAACACGTAGTTGCTCTTTCAACCATCGAAGCTAAATATGTTGCTGCTACAGAAGAAATAAAAGAGATGGTTTGGTTGCAAAGACTAATGGAAGAACTGGGGAAGAAGCAAGAGGATAATAGGTGGTGGAGTGATAGCCAGAGTGCTATACACCTTGCGAAGAATTTGGCATTCCATTCAAAAACTAAACACATCAAACTCAAGTATCATTTAATTAGATCAGTAGTCGAATATGGATCTTTGAAATTAGGGAAAGTTCACACATCACAAAATCTAGCTGATATGCTCACAAAAGTGGTGTCAAGAGAAAAGTTGAGATTTTGCTCAACTTTAGTTGACCTTAAGGAATAAGAGGCCATTATGAGAATTTTTCTGTCCTTGGTTGCATTATGGTGCAATGGAATTAGTCTCCAAGTGGGAGATTGTTAGGAATGGAGACTAATTATGAGGAGCCTAAACAGAGAAAGTTTCTAGATTTACTGCAGGACGGGTAGGGAAAGTTTCCAGATTTACAGTCTGTTAGTCTACCAAAGAAAGTTTCCAGATTTACAACAGGACAGCCAGGGAAAGTTTTTTTGTTTTTATCCCAAAAATTAGGTGTTGGGAACTCAGTGTTAATCTTGGAATGTATTAAGAAAAATAGTTTTTTTTTTCTATTTTTTTCTTATATATAGTTGTGAGGAAAAATAGAGTATACAATGAAAATTACTGTGTTGATTCCTTGTAAATATAGAGAGGAAATTACATCAAATTTTTGTTGTAGGTTGTAACCCTCTATTGCTTGGATTGAGAAAGAAAGGACTGAAAATTCTCGGTGGATGTAACCCACATTGGGTGAACCACGTTAAAATCATTGTCTCTTCTGCTGTGTGTTTGTCTTATTTTGTTAATTCTGCTATTAAAGTTTGAAACACTATAATTGCTTTTCTATATTTTATATAGTGATTTACTCTAACACATATGATGTCAATCACCTTAATTCAAAATTAATTTGAATTACCTTCAATTGCTTGGTGCTCAAATAATATTCTAACTTGAAATATTTATATTATAATAAATATATTGTAATATTATAATAAACATATGATAATATTGATGCACCCACAACATCCAGTGACACTTTTCTAATTTAGCAGAATAAAAGTTCCAACTTCTCGGGGTCATAGCTTTTGATTCGGGTGTCCGTTTGAGCCCATTTTTTTTTAAACCTAAAAAATAGAGTTGACCTCACCATGTTCAGCCACACTGTCACTGAAGTGGCCATTTTGACACATTTTCAAGCCTTGAAACATCACCTGGTGGTCAAAAATGGGCTCAAAATTTTTTTTTCCAATTTTTTTTAGTTTTTTGGTATTTAATATCTTTTTTTGCATGAGTCAGTCTAAGGAGATATTTTAGAAAAGTTTTAATTTTGGAATAACGGATGCATGATATTTTTTTCAGATCCATCTGAGTGATAGTTTAGATTTACTAAAAATAGTAATTCCTGATACTTACTGAAAATAGTAAGTTTGTGTTAGGTTAGGGTTTTTTGGTGTATATTATATGTAGGAAGTGATTTCATTGTAAGGGGATGGAGATCCAAGAAAATAATAAAATTCGATTTGCAGAATTGTTGTTTTCCCATTTATTTTTGCTTGTGTGTTTGAGAATAAATATGGATCTACATCAAATATTAATCCTTTAAACCTTACCTTCATATTTAATATTATTGCCTTCAATAATATTAATATCTTGCCTTCATTTTTAAACCATTGTTCCAATGAACTCTTAAGCCTTTTGTCCTTCATTATAATATTAAAAAATAAATATTATAATTCTTTTCTCAACCAATATTATAATAATAAATATTATAATATTTTCCTTGATGTCAATGACAACCAATGACATCTTCTCTTTTGACATCAACCTATGACATCAATCCTTTGATATCAATGACAACATAATATACTCAAAATTTCCAATAGAGTTATCTTTTATTAATGATAGTTTGTATTTCTCAAAAAATATAGAATAACATCCCCTCGAGGGAATTTACAAATGCAATACAAACAATACAAATAAGAGGGTTTTAATCCCATCTAGATCATCCTGATGCACCGAAAGGTCTTCTTGCTAATGCAAACCATTTTGGGATGGGTTTTTTGTTGCCACCACGTTATGTATAATGTGAATCTTGCGCTCATTTGTTGTTGTTTATTGAATACTATTATCTACGCACAAAGAAACTAGAAACATATCAAAAGAATACAAAGAACCCACAAAAATAAAGCTAATATTAATTTATATGAATGTGATAAATGAAGAAAACCAAACTGAAGCATGTATGAATCTAAAAACTATATAAATACAAAAATAATAAAATGCTGATCTAAGTTATGCTAATAGTAAACCAGATGTTTACTAGAGCAGATATCAAGTCAGTATAACCTTGCCTACGGGTCATATAAGGTTGAGTTTACTTCTATTCAAATATTGTGTTTCTTCTTGGATGAGTTGGGATGGTGTCTAGGATCGACCAAGGTTTTTATTGATGTATTTTTGCACTATGAGAGTGACTTTATGGGTCAAATAGATCACAAAGGTAAGGGTATTCAATTGCATAGGATATGGGAGCACATCTTCCAATCCTTTTTAATAGTATGATAGCATGATTATAGCAATGGGAAGGTATGGAGGATAAAAAATAGTAGCACTTCATTATGCAAAATCTTGAGCTTGAGTTATGATTTTGGTAGCACTTCATTGCTTAAAAATTTCAATTCCAAAATATTTTCAAATGAGGGGTGAGTGACAATTTATAGACTTATTGGATGGAAGCTAAACATGATAAAAGCACCCTACATGAAAAATTAAAGAGACAATTTACATTAAGAAAAGTGAATGCTTATCTTTGAAATCTCATGTGATTGATCTTTGCATGTATTTTTCCAATTTGGCCTATGCGAGGTGCTTAATGATTTCTTGCAAGATGATGCACAAGACCAACTAGTAGTTTCGGCTACTAGTTATGCACCTTTTTATTTTTAAACATACATTTTGGTAGCCATCTAAGTTCGAGATAACCACGGTTTGGTGGTCACCTTGGGTCAATATGACCATAGTTTAGCGACTATCTAGGGTCAAAATGACCACAGTTTATGGGGAATTATGCTCGTTTAAGTAGTGAAAACCACTATTTTAACCCTGAAGCTTCCCAAGGTGAGTTAGGTGGTCTAAAAAGAGTCCATTTAGGTAGTCTCCTCAATATGACACATTTTAGGTGTCTATAAATACCCCTTTTTGGGACGCTTTGTGTGATGACACAATGCCAAGCAAAAAAATAAAAAACCTAAAATGGTCGATTTGAAGGTTAAAGTTATTAATTAAACAAATAAATATGAGATGCCCTAATCATGAAAATAGCATGCACTTTTGAATCATTACTTTCAACTCATTGATGGACTTGGTTTTGTCTTGGTACCCTTTTAACCATGTGTAGACATCAGTGGTCTATGATGCTCATGGTTTTGAGAATACCAAGTACTTTTGATAGCCCTTATGATCACGGAAAAACATTATGAGTTTTGGCTCTAGGCATACCAAATAGGTAGTAGAATTGTTAGCCTCTTTTGTTTTTTTTTAGCTTATTTTTGCTTGTTATTTGCCCTAACAAGGAGGGCATATAATTGTCTTTGGCAATGATTCTTGAATGAACACAACTTGCAATTGTGAGTGTTTGATTATTGATTTGATTTTGAGTTTTATAATTTATATGACTACCCCCTCAAGTGATGAGTCACTTGACCAAGATAACCTGATTTAGATTTTTTCTGGTTAATGTGAAAGTTAAAGAGCTTTTGAATGCATGGCAATGTTAATTTTGACCCTGTTTGACATATTTGTAACTTTTAGGATTTTTATGATTTTTTTTTTGGCAATTTTTTGGAAAAACCATGGCCATCTCACCCTGAGACAGTCATATTTGCACCACATGGTCATCTCAAACACCCACATTTTTGGAAAATTAGAAATAGTAATTTGACATTTTTTGAAATCATTTTCATCATCTGTGATGAGAAAATAGAGAGACAGGGAGGAGGAGAGTGACTTTTCAATGCAAAGCACTATTGAAAAATATACCTGATCATGGACCAACATGGTACTTCTTTGAGCTGAAGAGATGGATCTAGGAGGATAAATACCTCATTCACACTTGTGGTCAATTTAAGGATAAAATGAACCTCATTAATCAAAATGGTTAAGGCACATCATATTAATGAATTAAGGGAATGAAACTCATCTATATTAGATTATATTAGAGATTTGATTATTTTGTCATTTTGTATTTGATTTTGCAATTAATTTGATTTGTATGAATTTACTTGTTGATTTGGAATTTGGAGGCCATATCAGGGTGATACGACCCAAATTTTTGAAATTTAGTGACCGTTAGGTCCAATGGTAATTTTTTTTATTATTTTGAAGGCCATATCGACATGATAAGACCTCATATAGGGACCATATCAACATAATATGGTCTCAGGCTAATATGACCTCTATAAATTATGATTATGTTTTTCTTATTTGGTGGTTTTTTTTGTTTTTTTTTCCTGTGTTGATTGATTGTGAATTTTATAATTTGTTTTTAACTTCTTGGATCACATCAAAGGTTTAACCAAATATTTAAGAGAGCACATGAAGCTCTATTTAAATATTATTGGTAGTGTCTTAGGTCCATTGACCTTATGCATGTTACAATATTGGAGTCAGTGTATGCAAACCAAGCTTATTTGATGACCTTGATAGATCGATATGACAACCAGAGAGATGATCATCATTTTGGAGGATGTCTATTGGATCCTCCATATTATAATATAAGGAGAGTCCATTATGTCCTCATCGACTATTCAGTAGGCAAGAGTACTACAGAGAATATATCATCAACATTGGCAAACTATAGAGCATGATTTGGAGAGTGGTGGGTTGAGGATAGAGGAGTGTTATGATACATAACTCCTATGTCTAACATCCTCATGTCTAATATTTTGAATACGAGATTACCATGGAATATTCTTCATATTGTTTAGTGTTTTGTGGAGTGCATAGTGTAGTAGCCATGGATTATGGCTTGGGGGACTACCCTACTAGCACAACATTATGATGAGATATTTGAGATCCAACATCATGGTTGGTTTCAATTAGGGTGTAGTTTCCTTCTATAGATATATGGTTGAGAGAACATTTTGATGGATAGATCAAATGGGCTACCATGGGTGACTCGATGGTATATGGTTGATAGGTAAATACCCTATGCTATTCATTGGACATGGGACCAAGAGTGGGGTTAGAATCACCCTCACTTAGACATGATCAATCACTATAATGATTCCATAGAGAGGTTGAAGCTAGGGAACATGATATGGAGGCCATGAAGGGATTGTTCACCTTGGGTAGAGGTAGATCATTAGCTGATGTGGGTGAGATGTGTTCAATGGATGATCAACTGACATGGTAGTGAGTGAGAGTAGTTCTTGTAGTCATGTGTGACCCACCATCTAGGGATTTTTTAGGATATACTAGATAAGACAATAATTTATAGGATATAGATGAATGAGATAGAACTATATTAGCCCTAAGTCAAACCATTGGATGATGTAGTAGATGAGGCACTAGTCGATCCAGATGTAGAGGATCTAGGGACTACCCTAGAGTATGATTTTGGGTGGATGTCTCAGCTATGATAGGGAGGTAGAGTAGGTGGTAGTCAAGTTAGGATAGCTACTGAGGTATTTGACCCTTCCTTGTGGTGAGTGCATCACTATAATAAGGAGTGGTATGAGACCTTTGATAGATTTGTGGATGAGGAGGAGGGCAAGGATGAGGAGTTTGAGGAGGATCCTCAATAGTATATTGTTGCACTCAAGGAGCAAATTCACATCCTCTAGGGATAGTTGATAGATAGGAATATAATGCAGGCATTAGTGCAGAGTCAATTGGATGGTGAGAGGTAGAGGTGGAGGAGATTTGGTGAGGATAGGGATACCCTTTAGGCTTAGGTTGAGAGCTTTAAGAATGAGGCTAGGAGGTTGAAAATAGAGCAAGATGCTTTGTAGTTTCAGGTGGCTATACTGATAGTAGAGCGAGATGCTCTATGGATGTGGCTTTTATGTGTGACTATAAAGCATGATTCTCTATAGATTCAGTTGATGGGGATGGTAGTTGGATAGGGATAAATAGTGGTAGGGGTTGCTATAGGGTAGGGTATAGGTGGGTAGACTACAAGCGATCTGGCCAAGATATAGGCACGTGATATATCTATAAGGGATGTTGTTCCATTATATGTCTCACTATAATTTAGATCAAGACTACATTACTCTTTTAGAGGATGAGGTGGAGCAATTAGGTGGTAGGTTACTATCATAGGGTTTAGTAGGTCCATCACAATTAATTTGATGCAATGAGTCTAGATAGCCTTCGATGATACCATGAGTTTCCAAGTTCTAAAACACTCCATAGATATTGGGTGCTATTGGTTCAGTGCAGCCTTGTCAATATGAGATCGAGGGTGGTAGTGAGATTGGCGGTTCCAAACCAACCTAATTTTATATGTATATGCTTCTCTTTTTGAGTGTGAGGTTTGAGGACCCACTCCATTGTAGCATATGAGCATTTTGTACCTAATGTACTATTCCATGATATATATATATATACATATATGACCTTTTTAGTTATTTTTATCATGTTATTTCATGTATGGATGCAATAATGGATGATTGATGTATGCCTTGACATTGTAGTATATATGCATAGATGTATGATTACTGAGTATTTTTTATATTACAGAGATAGAATATATGCCTAGATGTATGCATTTATGTTATGTACTAATGACATGGTGATGTAAAATTTGATTTTTATTTTTATATGTTAAAACATAATGACTGAATCTAAGATGAAAAAAAAAAGTGCAAGCACCACTGAATGTATATAATTCTTGAATCAAAATGTTAACTTCTCTAGAAAATTCATACATTTGAATGTGAACTATATGGTATAAAATGTAATATGTTAGAATGTAAATGATTTATTGAGAATAGTGAGATGTTATTTAGGAACAATAAGGTTTTTCATTAGACTTAAATACCTTAGTTGACCAGTCAAAATTTGTATAGTGACTATAAAAGACTCCAAAAGATAAAAGTCTGCTAGGAATACCTAGATATTCAATATCCCTATGTGTGCATAGTAAAATTCATTAATGTGATGCACAAGACTACCCCATTCTAGATCGACATTTATAGCCCATTGTTAAAATGGGGATTATGTTAGTGTCATCATTACCCAATTTTGGATGCGGTTGGACTAGACTACTAGGCAATACAAGCCACCAAAATCTAGATCATTCGCAATATGAAATTGGTCTATACAAAAGAAGGTTGTTTATACCACTCCTAAGGCTGCTCCACTACCAAGCTAAAATCTATAGCTCATTGTTGGTGATGGAGGTTTCCCCATGGTTTTCAAAAACTAATAATTCCAAGGACTCAAGCTCATTACCCCTTATTTTATTTTTATTTCTCTTTTTTTTTGGGGAATACTTACCCATTTTTGAGGAGCAAGGAGATTTTTGTTTTTATTTTTTATTTTTTGTTTTGTTTCTAGGGATACTTGCTCATTTTTGTAGAAGAGCAAGGGATTTTTATTGATTTAGGTAGGGGATCTTGTCCTTTTTTCAATTCTTAGGATTATAGACCATGCACATAATGGAATGAGTAAGGGAAACCTTTCGCTTAAGGGGTAAGGACTATAATGTAGTGTTGTCCTTCCTTGTTCAAACTCAAATTTAAAAGTCTAAAATTGTGTTGGAATTTTGAGATATATAAGGTACAATCAAATCAAGACCCTACCTTCAAAAATCAGGATAGATTTCTACAAAATATGAAAAGAAAACTAGGAATGGATGAATGACCAAAATAACCTATTGAACACCCTATAACAACTTACTAGGTGAGGGGAAATGACACAAACACATAGGATGGGAAATGTGGATGGAAAGGATGTGATGGATGTATGTATTTTCCTTATGAACTTTTGAAAAACTAAGAGGTGTGCGTAAAATAGTTAGTGGCCATATAAACATCATTTTTTATGGTCATCGGGTACCTACCCTACATTAGGAGGACCCCTTTATAGTCAAAATATCACAAGAAAAAGTGTACATGATAACAATAGAAAAGGTTTTTGTAAGACTCATGATAGTCATACAAGTATAGTGCTCTACAAAATGTAAATAGTGAAAATGAATGTGTGGTGTGTGTAAGTATTTTATAAACTTTTGATCATTAAGAGGTGTGTGTAAAATAGTTAGTGGCTATATGAACATCATTATTGATGGTCATCCGATATATCTCCTATCTTATGGGAATCTCCTAATGGTCAAACTACCACAAAGACAAGTGTAAGTGATGATACAAAGTGATGTTAATGCAATACTTGATATACCTAATGCAATTAATCAATGAAATATAGTAATGTAAATGCATGATGATGTAAGCAAATTAATATTTTTGTTATTTTTAGTTTTGTAATGTTTTTGTTATTTCTTTGTATGCATTGTGTATTATGTAGGGAATACACACAGGTGGAGAGTGTTAAGAGGTTCAATTTCTTCAACACCATCAAGATAAGATAGATGATAAGTCCTTGGCTCTAATTTCTATGTTATGATGAATGGTTCTAACTATTTTGCCACAAATTTATCCCACAAATGGAGTGGCAAGTTAGAATTCTGTTAGTTTTATTTTAACACAAGATCACCAACTTCAAAAGACTTGAGATGGAATTTTGTGTCATAGGCTCACTTGATGTGATATTAATAAATGTGAATATGCTCAAGGGTATTGAAGCATCATTCATAAAGAAGTGTGAGTTTATCTAGGTGAGCTTGCACTGTACACATGAAAAATTGATCCACTAAGGTGAGTAATTTTCTCTAGATCCCTTGTTTTCTTCATAGAAAAGTAGGGTCATTTTTTAGGTAAATTTTCCCTTCAAAATATTCTCCATTCCTCCTAAATACTATACCATTATATCGGGATCAAAAATATTTTTCCAAAGGTATATGATATGATCCATTTTGACTCCATTTGACCATCCAAAATGCATTAAAACTGCATAGGGGTCTATCTGGTGTGAGATTACGATCCACTTTTATGGGGCATGATTTTGCATTTTAGGGTTTTATCTTAATAAAACCCTAATTTTCAAAGTTGATAATTTTAAGGTTTATTGTGCTTAGTTTTTTCCACCCATTCTTCTTTTAAATCCACTATAAAAGGAGGGTTTAAAATCTTATTTTTTCCATCCATCAAGTTTTATCAACCAAGCAATAACAACAATTATTGATTCAGGATCTATTTTATTGAGGCCTTCTTCTTCTTCTTCTTCTTTTTCTTATTCTTCTTCTGCAAGAAATCTAACTCACAAATGTGAAGTGTCATCTATTGAAGCTTTATTCTTTGTTGCATTGGATTGTTTATTGTTGTTGCTTGCTTTGGTGGATTTGTGTTGACGCTTAAGGAGATATCAACTATTCAGAAGGTCTTAACCCTTCTACTTGCTTCTTCACTCTCTACTAGGTGAATTCACTCTATTGCATGCATGTGTTGATTTTTTGTATCTAATATTTATTGTTTCACACTGATCTGAGGTGTTTCACCTCACTTATATGAAATAATTTCTAGGTCTCTATGGGACACAATTTTGTTGATGCGATATCAGAATTGCTTGTTACGAGGCATGATTTCTCCTGAGTTGTACATGGGGGAAAATTGTTGTTCCAAAATTCATATTTGCATCATAGGATGTATATAGAGCATAGTGCTACATTATATTATGTGTTTCCTTCATTCTATTCTATTGTATTTTTAATATACTTGATTTATTCCAAAGGTCAACTTCCACTTCTATTTTCAAAGGTTAAATAAAAGTACCTAGGGGGCTTGACTGCTATGCCTCAAAAATCCCCTAATGCTGATTATATTTTCCAAGTATTTGCCAAGTTATCTTGTAGGAACAAGAATTGTTGATATCGTTGAATAAAGGATAAAAGCAAGGATAAATCACCGGATAATATAAGTGCCCTAATTAATCTATAGGCTAATGTTGAGTGTCTTCCATTTCTATTATAAACCATAGATTTTATTTTAATAGAAATATATTTAAATATTCTTTAGGCATTTGAAGGATAAACAACATATAGTGTGAACTTAGGGTTAATATTATTTTTGCATCTCCTCTTGAGCTCTTGCTTAACGGTTTTCTATATTGAAACTCTAGGACTAGAAAAAAATTCAAAGAAAATAATCATAGTAGGTTTAGCTCTCATATTATTGCATTATGTATTCCTACATTGTCCTTTATATTTTATAGCATAGATCTAGAAATACCAAACATAGGTGATTGTCTTCAAAAGAATACATCAAACATTCTTGAAATTCTTGTGGACTTGGAGTGAGTCCTTAAAGCCATTCTTGGTGAACCCTTCCCTCCGTTTAGCATCGAGTGTAGAGAACAACATACCCCCATGGTTCACCTCAAGGACCTATCTCTTATAGATCTAATATTGAGAATTGTATGTGGTAGGGTAGTTTTCCCCCTCTACATATTTTGTGAACCTGATGTGAACACCTCCTTTTATTTTAAAAACTTTAATCATGATCATTAATTATGTGTGTTAGATCAAAAAACAATAAAAACATTAATCTTAAACATATTTTTCTTGTTTTTGTTGGTCTTAGTTCCTCCCTTCCCACCCTATCCCTTTTGAGGTTTGATGATATTTTCCAATAGAATGATGAAATTGATAGATAAAATCATGATCTAGAAGAAGAGAAAAATGAGGAGATTGATAATAGCCTTGATCCTACTAAGGTACGCAATGGAAAATTTACCTTTAAATAATTTGATCATGTTTTAGATTTCATAGAATGTAATAAGGAGGCTTTCCTTAAGACTATGGGATAGAAAGCTCAACTCAAAAAAGGTGATACTCTTCTTACTCCTCCAGTCATATCTCCTAGGCTTGTTCATCCTTTGTTTGAATCTTTGAATCATGGTAATCATACCCATAAACCAACCTATACCACTACTATAACCACCAAGGTTGGAAGAAGTCCATGAGTTCATCTAACTAGTAGTCACATAGTTTCACTCAATATTATTTTCAATTTCCTCCTCAATCTACTAATCTCAACACTTTTGCCTCTATTCCACCAAATTGTAGTTATTCTCTCTAGAAAGGTATCACATATCACAATAGTATCAATACCTACAACTTGAGCCAAGTGAATTTTCAATAACCTACCTATACCCCTACCTAAGGTAATATGGGGGTATTGCACAATAGTAATACAAAAGTTCAAAATTTGGCAAATGTGATAAAATAATTAGTTTCAAAAGTGGAGATGATTCAGCCTTCTAGTTTTACTTAGAATTATAAAGATATGTGCAATCAACCCCTAGACGCTATGGTTATTGCTAGACCTTATCCTAAGTATTTTTCCATGTTAATTTTACCTATATATAAGGGAACATAAGACCCAATTGAGCATCTAATAAGATTTAGAACAACTTGCCATGGTCTCATATATGATGACATGTTATTACTAAAGATGTTTTCGAAGGGTCTTGTAAGCATGACATTAGAATGGTATTATTGGTTACCTAATTATTCTATAAGGAATTTTGAAGAAACAATAAAATTATTTGTTCAATAGTTTGGTGCTTATATTGATAAATAAGTGATAATGAAATATTTAATAATTTAAAGTAAATTAAAGAGGAAAATGTTTCAAAATTCTTGGCTCGTTGGATAATTTTAGTTGGATGCTTGAGGTATACTTTACCTCCAAAATATATGCTTCAGATATTTATTGGAAGTTTTCAAGAATAATTATCTTATGCATTACAGACTACTACTATCACATATTTTGATCAAGCAATTGAGTTAGCAAGGTAAGTGGAACAAGCTCTTATCAGAAGAGGACAACTCAAAATGAAAGAAGATAAAACCATTAAGTCACATTATAAGAACAATGATGTGGTAGGTGATGGTGTAACGAATAGTAGACTTGTTAATAGTATTACTAACAACCTACAAAACATAATACTTCAAAAACCTCCACAATGAAATTTTACAAAGCTTAATATATCTATGGAAGCAGTTTTGAAATAACTTTTAGAAGCCAACACAATTGAGTTGCCTCCCATAAGGTTACCTGATACTACAACTAGTTGGTACAAGGTAGGTCAACATTGTGCATATCATAGAGTGGAAGGACATTGGAAAAATTCTTGTAAGAAGTTGAGTCATGTGCTACAATATTTGATTGATGTAGGACATATTCATACATGGAATTATTAGTCATCAAATAACCAAGCGTCTACTCAACAAATATCAACAACAAATTAGGATATGAGAATGTTCAAGAATCCATTATCGAATCATATAAACAAGTATCTAATCAAGTATCTTATAAAAATGTATTGCATCATTATGATAACCATATGGTTGGGATGATAAAAACTACTTCAAAAAATCCAGTGCAGAATCAATAGATCCAACGATCTCAGCAGAAAATGAGTTTTTTAGCAAATATTTCCCTTTTAGAACTTTTACAAAATTCACCTACTCAGAGAGAAGCCTTGGTAAATGATCAAAAACAAAAATTTGTCCCTCCATATATTTTCTCTAGTGATATGGCAAATGTTGTAAGTTCTATTGGGACACATCACATCACATTCTTAGATGATGATATTTCTTCCTTAAATCTACGTAGGGATTGTTCTCTCTACAATACTGCATTTATTGGCAAAAACCTTTATCAAAGGGGTTATGATTGATAATGATTATTCCCTTAATTTATGTACATATCAATTTATGCAAATGTGTGTATTAAAAGAGGAATATTTAACTAAATCCTATGAAATCATCAAAACATTCAACAACAAGTCCCATCAAGCTTGTGGCATTGTGTCTCTTTCCTTTAAAGTTTTTTTTTTTAATTTACATGGTGGAATTGGTAGCACCATGAATATGGGTAGGCTGTCCAACTTTTATGGCTGCCACAGTAATCTATGATGTCCGCCCCAGAATCCACCACACAAATGTTCGTGTAGTCCACCCCTATAACCACCATGTCACAATCATTTTAAACCTTTTACGCCACTGAAAGCACCATGAAAGGGATAAGCATTCAGTTCGACGAGGCCCGAGATTTGAACCTTGGACCTCTGCCCCCTTATGGGGTTTGGATGAACCAATTGGTCTACACCTCGGACCTCTCTTTCCTTTAAATTTGGACCTAATATTTTAGATAATTTTTTCTATGTGGTATCTTGTCCTGCATATTTTAACCTTATTCTTGTATGTCCTTGGATTCATGCAATGAAGGCCATCCCTTCTACTCTTCATCAGTGTTTGAAATTTAAATTTAAGGATTAGCTTGTCATCATTCTAGGCAAACTTCATTCATTCAAATATTGTTCGATGGTTGAACAATATCGGTTTGGTATCAATTCTTGTCCTTAAGTTTCATTGTTTTTTTCTTCAAGTTCCTCATATAAAAAAATTGATCAATTCAAAAATCTTAAAGTGAGTGAGGAACCTCTAATCAATTCATCATGGGATAAGACAATTAGTTTCTTGAAGAACCTCTTTTGGATATATCTCATCAAGGTTGTGATCATAGTAATGATAATGAGGACCCCCCTTATCCCCCTAACATATTATTTTGTAATATGATAAATTATGTGTGTTCTAACGATAAATATTTTACTTCTCATAGAAATCTTGCAAAGTTAGGGATTGCTCCCCCCCATGTTAATAATGATGGTTTTGTTAAAAAATGTATTTATTATCATGTTATAGCTACCAAGGAAAGATCTATAGAGGAGCCTCTTTGTGATTATAATCATTGATATAGCTTGCCTTATGGATTTTTCTTTGATGAAGCAATCCCTTGAATGCTTGTTCTTTTTGTTAAGATAAGAGGTACAATTAGAATATGTGTTTACTATCGTTATGATTACCTATTTAATAAAACATAAAATAAAATAAAATCAATCATTAATTAGGCATGCATTGCATTCTCATTCCATCATACCTATTTTATTGCTCATATTGCATGATTGTCTATCATACTTTGCATGGTTTCCTACATTATGTTTTCTTGCACTTTTGTTTGTCATAATTGCATTGTTGCCTATTCATGACTACTTGATCATATAGATTTTCAAGGATTCACGACAATGGTATGTGATGATACCTAGTTAGGTCATAGATCATATGCATTGAACTTTTCACTAGGATTCTAATGCCTAGTAAATCCCCAATATAGGGCCCACACATTTTCATCCCTTCTTCTATTCTCGTATTTATTTTTTATCCTTCTTCTCTTCTCTCTTCTTCTCATGTTCCTTGAATTTGAAATTTTTTATAATGATTATTATTTATCTCCAAAGTCAAGGAATGCAATCCTATGTTTGTATATCCTTATCCTTTTTCATGTTCTTATTATATATCCTATTGTTTCTTTGTTCAAATAAGGATACACATTGTTATGTCCTTTAATTGCACACTTTCTCCCTCTTGATTTTTCAATAATTGGAACTTCAAGCTAGGGGAACACACACACAATTCTTTGCTCCTCATTTTATTCGTCTCTTTTCTTCTAGAAAATGTACATACTCACATTGTGTTATGCTCATTTGACTTGGTATATATATATATATATATATATATATTCTTACACACCCCTATCAGGTAGTACTTGCTAATACATCATACACATCAATAATAACATATCACCCCTATCGAGGTTACGCCTATTTTTGAATTAGTAGGTTCAACACCCCATTAAAGGATAAGATAGTTGTCCATTTTAGTAGACCTTGACATACATCCTAGTGGGTGATCTTCCCATAGAAATCACTAGATAACAATCATCCATAACGAGTTACAATCCATTATTTAATAATTTGAGCAATCACCCGTAGTGCGTTACACTTCATATTTTGCCCATATTTGTATATTAGTGATTACTACATCCATAGTGGATTTTCTCTCCACATCTGGACCATTGTTTTGGGTATAAGACCCTTCATTCAAGGTCCTTGATTAGCTTCTCTTATTTTCTATGATTGACATTCTTGGGAGATGTTCTTCATCTTCTCCTTGTTATTCTTGTTCTTCTTCTTCTCTTATCTTCCCTTATTCTTGCTTTATTTTTTTCTATTCATCCATGCATTTTATGCTAGTTGCATTAGATTCATGGTGTACCCAGTGATCTTGGCTATGTTATTTATTTGCTTGATTTGTTCTCCATGTTTATGTTTTTTACTTGTATTTCTTTATATTTTTTGATTTTCTTAAGAAATTTTCATTCCTTTAGAAAATTGAGGGGGTAACCTAGCCATAGAGGCATTAATTATAGTAATGTCTCACCTTATGTATAAAATTCCAGAGTGTCCTTCATGATACCCCTTTTACACCACCCCTTTTTCCGAACCTGGCCACCCCTTCTCTATGTTTGTTGTCTTCTTGCACATAGGAGTCTAGATATTTATTTGATGCATTTAATTAAACTTAAAATACATAAAATAGAGGAAAAAAATGTAGAAATGGAAAATTGACCCACTAAGGTGAGTAATTTTCCCTATATCCCTTGTTTTCTCCTTATAAAAGTAGTATCATATTTGAGCCAATTTACCCCTACCAAATCTTATCCATTCCTCATAAATCCTATACCATTATATAGATATTTAAAATGAATTTCCAATGGTATATGATATGACCCATTTTTACTCCGTTTGACTCTCTAAAATGCATTAAATCTGCATAGGGGTCTACCTGGTGTGAAATGGTCCATTTTTATGGGGCGTGATTTTGCATTTTAGGGTTTTCTCTTAAGGAACTCTAATTTTAAAAGTTGATATTTGTATGGTTGTCTATGCTTAGTTTTACAACCAATTATTATTTTAAATTCACTATAAAATGAAGGTTTGAAATCTTCTTTTTCCCATACATCAAGTTTTATCAAACAAGCAATAACAACAATTATTGATTCAAGCTCCATTTTCTTGATATCTTCTTCTTCTTCTTCTTTTGCAAGCAATCTAACTCATAAGTATGAAGTGCGATATATTGAATATTTATTCTTTGTTGCATTGGATTGTTGATTGCTATTGCTAGCTTTGGTGGGTTTGTGTTAGATCCCTAAGGAGAGATCAACTATTCAGGAGGTCTTAACCCTTTTGCTTGCTTCTTCGCTCTCTACTAGGTGAATTCGCTCTATTGCATGCATGTTTTTATTTTTAGTGTATAATATTTATTATTGCGTACTGATCTAAAGTGTTTTTCCTCACTTATACAAAATCACACCCGGGTCTCTACGGGGCACGATTTCACCAGTGCAATATCACAATCGCCTGTTACGGGGTACGATTTCACCTGAGTTGTACCTAGGGGTAAATTATTGTTCTAGAATTAATATTTGCATCATAGGATTCATATATAGCACAATTTTACATTCTATTATGTGTTTCCTTCATTCTATTCTATTGTATTTTCAATATGCTTTATTTCTTTCAAAGGTCAACTTTCGCTTCTATCAATTTATCTTGCAGGAACAAGTATTGTTGATATCTTTGGACACAGGATAAAAGTAAGGATAAATCACCAGATAAGATAAGTTCCCAAATTAATATTTAGGCTAATTGTTGAGTGTATTCCATTTATCTATAAAACCTAGATCTGATTTTAATAGAAATATATTTAATTATTCTCTAGGCATATGAAGAATTAACATCATATAGTGTGCACTTAGGGTTAATACTATTTTTGCATCTCCTCTTGAGCCATTGCTTAAATGTTTTCTATCTTGAAACCCTAGGGTTATAAAAGCATTCAAAGAAAAGAATCATACAAGGTTTAGCTCTCATATTCTTATATTTTGTATTCCTGCATTTTCTTTTACCTTTTATAACATAGATCTAGAAAGGCCAAACATAGGTGATTGTATTCCAAATAATACATCAAATATTCCTAAAATCCCCATGGACTTGGAGAGAGTCCTTAAATATTTTCTTGGTCAACCCCTCCTCCCCTTTAGTACTGAGTGTAGAGAACAACATACCCCCATGGTTCACCTCAAGACTCTCTCTCTTGTGGATTCATTCTTGAGAATTGTATGTAGTAGGGAAATTTTTCCCCTCTACAATCACGTAGTGTCATCATTGATGAACTATTGCAATGAAATTCATAATGATGGAATTTTCATTTCCAAGGGAATAATGGCTACACCATATACAAATGAAAATGGAGTTACCATAGTTGGCATCTGAATGCTAGTCCTATAATCCCATTGTGCTAGAGGTAGTTGAAGATGCCAATATTTATGATTATTGTTTACTATTTTCTTGAGAATGGCAATGATTTTTTGCTTGATGCATTTGCTTGCCAATTTTTTTGTGGATAATAAGGTGTTGAAAAGTTGTGTTGAATATTATATTTAGCACATAAAGCTCTCATATCCTTGTTTTTAATGGAAGACCCATTATCAAAAATTATTTTAGATAGGATACCGAAATGAAAAATGGTGTTGCATAATATGAAATTTTCAATGCACAAACCTATCATATTGGTAAGAGGAATAGCTTCCACCAAATTTGTAAAATATTTTGTGGTCGTTAGGATGAAGGTGTGACAATGAGACAAGGGGGGAAGATTTTTATCAATTAAGACAAATCCCCTTTGCAAGAACGACCATAATGAATGAATGGATTGCAAGGCCTAAAAAGGCAAATGTGAAATATTAGCATGATACTAATATTTTATGCACCTTTTAACGTAAATGCAACAATATAGCTCCATAGTGTACCAATAATAACCCATTTAGAGGATGCACTTAGCGATAGCCATCGTAGCTTGGGAAATATCCAAAGTATATTATTGGGGATCTAATCAACAAAGGATAAGGCCATCGTAGATTTGATGATAGAGTATATCTCCTACCAATGCATACTTTATCACATTTTTTTTAAATTTTTGTTTGGTATAATGCAACAATCCTAAAGTAATGGTACATAATTTTAGAAAATCTCTAAGTTGAGAAAACCAATATTAATATGTTTTTTTTTGGACCATATGAATTGCTTGCTCCTCTCTAGATACACTTCACACAAATAGAGTGGGTGAGAAACTTAAGGTAGATGGTTGTGTTATCCTCACAAGGAGTTTGTGAGACCAAGGAACTCTAGGAAGAATGGTTCAAAAAGTCTTAAATTGGGGAGAAACCATGTTGGTAGGGTTCAACCTATATCATGTGAATATTTCACTCATATTTGGAAATGTCTCGTGAGACCATAGCTTAGGAGAGCATCTTGACCTGAATATTTGTGATATCATTTGATGGGTTCTATAGAATTAGGGACCACAAGGAAGCCATTGTGTCTACAAAGAAATTGAAGGAATAAGGTACAACCTTAATGTCATACTATTCAACTTTAATTAGTAATTTATCCACAATATCATTATAGGATTTAAATATTGGATACTTACATTGATAAATTCCCTTAACCTGGTTAACTATCAACAAAGATTCACCAAATATGCTTAGTTTCTTTATGTTCATGGTGAGAGCTATTTAAAGACCCAAAAGAAGGGCTTCATATTTGGCATTGTTGTTGGTGCAGGGGAAATTGAGTTTATATGAAAGGATAATAAGAGCCCCTTGTGGCATAAAAAAGATGTCTACACCACCCTCTTGTTCACATTTTGAACCATCAAAAAATAGAATTATATCTACTATGTTTTCTAGTTCTTTAAGTTCTCTTGGGTCTGATAGTGCAAATATTGCATCATTAGGGATTTATATTTTAGTGGCTTATCATCGAAGAGAGGAGATTTTTCTAGCTGATTAGTGACGACCTAACCTTTAATAGAATTTTGAATTATAAATTCAAGGTCAAAATCCATCAAAAGCATGATCCAATTTACGGTACAATTGTTGTGATAAGTGTGATTCATCATATACCGTAAAGGGTTTTATTTTGAAATGATATATGTGATTTGATTTAACATGTAATGTCAAAGTTTCTTGGTGGTAAAAACCATCACAAAATAGAGCTTCTCAACATAAGCCTACTTAATATTGTAACTGACCAATGTGTGGCTAAGGTAATAGATGGTATGTTCTTTGTTTACCTCATTCTTTTGGGAAAACATGGTCCCTAGGGTGAAGTTAGTGGCCATAATGTATAATAATAATGGTACACTTGTTCAGGGTAGATCTAACACTAGTGGAGATGCAAAGTATTGTTTAATTTTGTCAAAGGAGTTTTGGCACTCCTGATCCCAATCAAAGGTGACCCCCTTTTGCAATAAGTGATTAAATGACTTGTATTTATTCAAAACTTGCACTATGAAGCATCGAATAGATTGAAATTTTTCTTGTAAAATGTGTACCTATATAAGGTTAGTGGGGGAGACATATCTATGATTACCTTAACCTTGGTTGGATCTACTTTGATACCTAGTTTAGAGACAATGAAGCCTAAGATTTTTCTGCACGTGACTCCAAAAATACACTTCTGGGGATTTAAGTGTATGTTGTGCTCTAAAATATTATCAAAAAAAATTTCTAACACATCAAGGTGGTCCTGATGCAATAAAGGTCTTTCTAAAAGATCATCCATATAGTCTTCCAAAATATTGTGCACGTGATCATAAAAAATGTAAATCATAGCCCGTTGATAAGTGGCACCAACATTTTTAAGTCTGAATGGCATGAATTTGTAATAAAAAGTTTTCCATGGCATGATAAAAGTTATTTTAGGTTGATCTTAATGGTTAACCCAAATTTTATTGTAGCCTGAAAAACCATCCATGAGGGAAAGCATTTCATGACCAACTATTTCATCAACGAGCACATCGATGTTCAGGAGTGAAAAATTATCCTTGGGACTTGATTTGTTTATATCTCAAAATTCTATGCATATGTGAATCTCCCCATTCAATTTCTCTACAAGGACCATATTGGAAACCCAATGGGATTAGTCAATAGGTTGAATGAATCCTGCATCCAACAATTTTTGTAATTCATCCTTGACCATTAAGGTAATTGTTGTATGAATTTTACGAAGTTTTTGCATGATCGATTTGATCTTTGGATCAAGTGTTAAGTTGTGAAAAACCAATATTGGATCAAGACCTGACATATATTTATAAGATCAAGAAAAAAAATTCTTATATTTTTTAATAAAGTTATGAAATTGACTCATTCCTTAGGTGATAAAATTTGTCCTAATTTGACAACCTGAGGATTTTTAGGCTTAGTACCGATATCAACATCAATCATTTCTTCTACTGACTTGTGGGATCCCTCCTCCAATTGGTGAGGCATAGGGATCAGATTAATACCATTAGATGTATTTATAGAATCAAATGTATCATTGAGTTTAATATTTAGTTGACAAACATCTTTGGATGGATCTGAGAAAAAGTGAAATGGTTGTAATATTTTCTCGTAAGGTAGGAACTCTTTCAGTGATGGCAAATAAGTGGTGCGATTAAAATAGATAGCCTCAAGGTTGAGGTGCAAAGGTTTTTAAGGGTCACATAGATAGTGAAGTGGCATGATGAGGTCAATATATATCATATTTATGGTTGGTGGATAATCTCCATTAACTAGTGGAAAAATCTGATTGAATATGGATGGATGCAGATGCACCGAGGTGGTTGTCGTGGCGGTGGAATGATAGGGTGTGGCATAGGGGAAGTGCGAGTAATGGATTCCCTCGGTGGGAGAAGTTGGCACATAAGATATGAAGGTAACTACAAAAAAATATGGAGATAAAACTTGTCTAAATTATTGAGGGGATCGATAATAATTGATTCACCATTCGATCTAGCTAAAATAATAGATATTGCATCATACTCTTGGTAAGATGAATCGATAGACATGGCATCACCATCTTGGTTTGAATCATCATATTCTTCAATCCTGTAATTTTTAGGATCATCGCTTAGTTTAGAGTCTTATTTTTTGGTAGGCTCTTGCTCTTATTTGGACTTGTTATCAAAGATCCAACCACTTATGTGCTCCTAATTGGAGGAAGAAGGGTGAGTGATGATCATGGTGATTTTGATATGGTCACTAAGAAAATGATTGTAACCTAGATCATTATATTTATTAGGATTGATATCTCGTCCATAGTATAGCATTAGGCATTAGAGATAATTGGCAAGAATTCCATTGGCCATATGTATGGAGTAGCCTAGCCCAAAATTATTTGTAGGTAACTGATATTGGGGATCCATAGGGGTTTGAAGACCTTGTTCATACCAACCTAAGATATTTCCTTACCATTGATGACAATGAAAATAATATAGTGCAAAGGATGGATTTGACATGTATTCAATGTTGGCCTGAAAGGGTTCTTCATCATCTTACATCTTGTGGGGTGCATTAAAGGAACATCAAATCCCCCATAGAAAAAAATTCTTTTATTTGATGGATACCCTATAGGGACTATCATGTTTATGGGTAATAGCATGACATGAGGTCAGAATATGTTCTGATATATCTCGATAAGAGGAGTGTATGTGATATTATGTACTATGTAATCCTTGAATTGTGGGTTAGACATATGTATAGTGACTTGCAAAGGTCTAGGTAATGATGAGGGGGATGTTGGTTGCAATGGGGTGAATATTGAAGGTGGGGGTTCTTCCCTGATAAGGGAGGTATGAATAGGCATTATGGAAATGGTTGAAATCATAGTCATGATAGGCAACTTCGATGATTAGGATGTGGATGTGTGGGTTGGTGTTGATGGAGGTGATAATATGGATGTCTTATACAGTTTCTTGGTAGGAATTTTTGATGCATGAGAATGGATTTCCATGTCTACTAATAGTTATTTTTGCTTTAATATAGATATAGAAGATATATGTTGAATTATTAGATGAATGCTGGGCAAACTGGGTTGCACCTCTAGATGCATTGATGGTAAAAAGGACTCATCGAATGTGAGACCATGTTATAAAAGTTAAATGTTTTTGAGTTCGTAGGGACACAATGCACTTGAAATTTATGTATCTATTTAATGCATTGATGTAAAATTGAAGCTACACACCTTATATCTCATATCTAAGGTCGAAAAAGTAGCAAATTATATTGCATGACCCGTTTTAGAAAATGGAAGAGTGTGTGGATTGTTTTCAATCCAACCTAAATAGGAAGAACTACTATTCCAATGGTAGAACATAATGCATCATTGAATGCCTATAGGGTGAATGGATGTTGTGATGTGGGATGGCAAAAGTTTGAAATATTGAAATAAAAATGTGGTGATGATATTGATCAAGAAGCCTATGTAGATCAATACATGCTTATAAGGGATCCTATCTATACTAGCAATGATATGGAGTGGAGGATATGTTATGTCGGTGGGTATAATATTGATTTCATGATCATGAAAATATTTTGCAAGCTCATTGTAATATTGTACTTACCCCATAAAATTAGCAAAAGCATTGGGATATTATGGTTGTAATTTGATTGATTTCAATATCTATGTTAGAGCTTCTCGATGTGGCTTTGATTGTTGTATCACCTTGTATATGGAGAGCCTAGTTAATGTAATTCTTCGAATTTAAGTAAGTTTACTTCTTATTTCTAGCATCGATCAAGGTGGGCTAGGCATAATAAAATTGGTCTGAGGAGGTGCTTGTGATGTCGAAGGAATGTTATTAGGACCCACATTAGGTATGGATTGATTTGGATATCATCAGTTCCTTATGAAACTATTAATCATACCCACAAACTCTTGTCAAGGGGGGTCGACATGCACCTGATTCACCTACTTCATATTTTCTACTTGGTTGGAAGGTGTTTTTATTTTATGTGTGGACAAAGAATATTTGAAGACTCATATGTTTTGATTGTTTGGGGCAAAAGGATTATCAATTTGAATCTCTTGCATCTCGATCATATTCTATATTATATTTTTAAAGGAGTAACATGTTTCAATGTCATGACCCCTTTGTCTATGGTAAGCATAATATAAATCCTCCCTATGAGACTTTAATCTAGGCTTATTAGGATCTAGTGGATGGATCTCATAGATATTGATTGCATGCAGCTCACATAATCGATTGAAAATTGATGCTAATATTTTCCACAAAGGAGTATATTATCATGGTGATTGGTGTTATTGGCCTTGCATTTGGTTCTATTATGGATGATATTGGGATGGTGGAGGCTGAGCCTGGTAATTAGGTTGAGCTGGTGGTTATGATTTGGCAACTTGGTTTGAGGATCTAGGGATATTCAAAACAACTTGATTTACTGGGGCCACCTTTTGTTGCATATTGTCCCCTTTAGCATTCTTGTTCATCCATTCCTTTTTATGAAGCTTAATATCACCTTTATGGACTTTAATGTCCTCAATGACATTAGACTGTGCTAGGGCCTCTTCAAAGGTTTGATACTATTGGAGTTGTAGCAAATGCAAGATTTACTTCAAACAACTCCTAGTGAATAATTTGGTAAGCTCCGTTATAGGCACAACAAAAGGTAGCTTTGTTAGTATTACTCTCTAATTATTACCATAGTCCATAACTGGATCATCTACGAATTACCTAAGATTACACAAGTTAGTTAATGTTGACTTTTTCCTAATGCTAAATGATAATTGTTCTAAGAATGTATTTGCCAGTTGTTCAAAGGAATGTATGCTATGTCATGGTAGATAATTATACCATTCTAAAGTAGGTCCTACAAGAGTTATTAGAAATTTTCTTAGCATGAGGGCATCATCATATTGAATATGAAAGCATATATTCATAAAATGGTTGACATGCTCTTGAGCATCTTCATCTCCCTTAAACTTATCTAATTTTGGTATTTCAAAGTTCTCAACATATAGGGGTGATGGTACATATGGTTGCAATGGTTGGTTGTGAAGCTGACGTAAGGTAGATTTTTTGAAACCTATGCCTAAAGTTTGCTTCTATAAGGAATTTTTGTGGTATGTCAACAACTTATATGCATCCAACAAAATTATTTCATTCGATCGACTCTATCCTCGAGGAGGTAAAGGAGGTGGTTGGATGTTGTCAACACACACATCCCTATAAGGTAATTTATGGTATCTGTCGATTGGTTATTGAAATTTTGATTGCGATTCCACATAAGGGTCATACTACTTTGGATAAGTGTATGGTCTATTTTGTTCAGGTAATTGGTCCTTTGAGGATGTATGGGTGGTTTATTTGGTCGTGCACGAGGTGAAAATTTTTGGTTTAGCATGATGGAAGGTTTTGATATTGTATAGGGAATATTATGCATTGTTGTAACCTATGGTTACTAGGTGTAGGAACCATTTCATGCAATCCCATTTGTAATTGCTCTTGTTGCATATTTTGTTTATGCAACCTTTGTAGGTGTGACCATTGTTGGTCCACCCATTGCTAATTTAATTATTGGTGGTCTAATCGTAATTTATCCAACTATTGTTATCGGTTAAGGTTTGGCCTAGGTGCCTAATGAGTGCAGTTCATAGATGGGATTGTTTTATTTCTCACCTCTAATAAGATCTACAACTTATTTTATATGATTTCTAAAGGTCGCATTGACCTAATATTCAGGTTTGAAGGTGAGCTCTATATAATTAGGCAATGCAAAAATGTAATTCTCTTGAATAAAAATCTCTTTTGAAACATATTGGGGTGATTTTGGTTACACTCATCTATAATAAATACGAGAGCCAACATGGGTTATTTGTGAGAAAAATGATTAGCATGCATGTCCTCTTCATCATGTTATTGATTTATAGATAGATGTTCAATTTAGGAATATTGGTAGTAGTCATATTGATATGAGATATACTCTTGACTTGATTCTAATGGTTCTCTAGGATGATCCAAGATGCGAATGCGTGATACCACCCTACTAGGCCCCTTAGTGGGTGGATGATTATTTTTATAGAAATCAATCAAAGTGTCTAGATCAGGAATATATCCTTTTTTATTTTACTTGGTACCTATAGGTGCTTCTCAAATAGGTATTTCCTGAAGGTCAAATTCCTTAAATGAGATATCCCAAGTACAATGTGTGCTAGGGTGCCAGTCAGGAATGAGAATATCCTTTAGACTATATCAGAGATGTTTTATTTCTTCTTGTGGGTATTCAGTAGCACTAGCTCTTGATTGAGGTTGACTATGGGTTATTACCATTGTCTAAACTATGCAAACATTAAATAAACAAACAAGCAAGAAAGTATTTTTTTCTTTTGTGTTTTTTATTATTTTGTTGATGGATTTTGATTTTTTTTAATTTTTTGTGTGTTTTGATTTTGAAACACATTCCTATGTTAACTAAAAGTTAAAATGAAATGAAAACATTGAAATGTAGTTTGTGCACACCCCCCTGTCAAGGAAAGCAACATAAATGATAAAAATTTCTTCCTAGGATGTTGGATATGGCTGATGGGTATCCTAAGTAAATAGTTTACCTCTCAGAGGATATTGTGTTGTTTAAGTCCTAGTACCGATCGAAATGTGACTTTCCCTTCACACTTAGACGTGCTTGGACAATAGCGATAACTACATTTTGCTTATTATTGAGCCCTATAGTTGAGGGGTATCTAATACTAACCTACCTTAGGATGCACCCAAGAGTAGGGGAATTTTAAGTGATGAAGTTAAAAAAGCCACTTGCAGGGATTACTATGGTTTTTAAAGGGGACAATATGTAGTGGGATATGAATGACCACATCACATGATTACTATCAGTTATTGGTGATGAAATCCAACTAAATGATGTTATATTGCCTCATGTGTGTGAGGGTTTATTTTATACTTTTTTCATGAAACGAAATCATAGATCATACAATGATCTTTCACTAAATGCAAAATGTACATTTAATATTCAAAAAACTCTTTATGATATTCAACCTTTAAGTAGATAACAAGGCAAGCAAAACAAACAACAACAGATAGAGGTCATATTACTATGATATGATCATGAATAGAGGCTATATGGACCTGATACGACCATAGATAGAGGTCATCTGGACTTGAGATAGACATTTTTAGACTGACCTAAAGCTAAAGAGCTTTTGTGATTTTTACTGTAACTAAAATTTTTCTTAATTTTCTATACGAAGCATAAAATGATTTATCTTTCTTTATAGAAAATAGGATAGAGAAAGATAAAAGGAATTACTATAAAATCCTAAGTCTAATGTACATGTCCTATTTTTGCTACTACTTTTCTTCTACTCAAGGAGGCATATTGAGCTGATATGGTCATGGTATAGGGGTCATTTCATTCTAATATGGTTATGATTTTGTACTTGTAAAAGCAAAACCTTGTTAGTAATCGATCAAAAAGCTAAAAAAGGGATTACATCCCACTATGATCACCATATGAGAGCTCAAAAATTGTGCACCAATAAAGTAAATGTAAATGCAATAAATAAACATAGGCATGTAACTGAAACACAATGATAAAATAGAAAAATACGGAGATGGGTCCTCTTTTATAAAAAATCTATATTTCTCAGATTTTATTACAATAACATCCCCTCGATGGAGTTCACAAATGTAATATAATAAATACAAATATGAGGGGTTTTAATCCCCTATGAATCATACTATTGTACTGAATGGTCTTTTTGTAACCACAAATCATCTTGGGGTAGATTTTCCATGACTACCATGGTGAATATGATGTGGATATTGCACTCCTTTATTGTATTTTGGATTCTATAATCTGCACACAAAGAAACTAGAAACATATCAAAATCATATGAAGATCCCACCAAAAGTGGGCTCATATTAATTGATATGAATGCAATAAATGAAGATAAAACTACATTGAAGCATGTAAGAATTTGAAATATATCTAAATGCATATATAATAAAAATGCTGATCCAAGTTATGTTAAATGAAAAATAGTAAACTAGATCTCTACCAAAGGCCATCTCAAGTTAGGATGACCTTCCTTGCAGGTCGTCTTAGGTCAAGACGACCACTATCTTGGGACTGTTTTTCTTCATGGCCAATTTTGGGTGTCATATGGGATCGAATTGGGGTTTTGTCAATAGATCATTGCATTATGAGTGCAACTTGATGGGTCAGATCGATCACTAAGGTAAGGGTATTCGATTGCACGAAATATGGGAGCGTAACTTCCAATCCTTTTCATCAGTTTGGCAATATGATTTTCAGCAACAAGATGGCATGGAGGATCAAAAAGGAAACACTTCATTATGCAAAATCTTGAGCTCGAGGTACAATTTTGGCAGCACTTTGTTGATAAAAAAATTTAGTACCTAAGTGTATGTGCTAGTTAACTTGGGCATTTCACAAGAAAACATCTCCATTTAGCGTAGAAACTTTCCTCAATATCTTGTTGGATGTTGTCTTAATGAGAACTAATCCTTATTCTATTCTCTATTGTTGTTTGTTCTCTTCCATAAAATCCTAATGCTCAATGATTCTCAAATTGGTCTTCCCCTATTGTCTTGATCCATATGTATTCTTTTCTTTGAAGCTCTCCCCTCTTCCCTCGTCTTGGGTATCTCCCTTGGGACCTTCATTTTCATTAGTTTTGTAAGACATTATATGTTGAAGTTCACAAAGAGCTCTTAAGTTTTTTATTCTATTCTAGGTAGAAACTCTAGCGATGATATCATTTATAACATGATTCTTAGCATTGGTATCAAAATGGTATTATGAGAGGATTAAAGGTCATGGCCTTCCATTAAACCAATGACTCTAAAGACTCATCCCTTGCCTTCTTCAACTCTTGGTATGGCCAAGTATCCCCTACCATGTATCCCTTTCCCACATTTTTTTTGTGCATCCTTCCTTGGAGTTCCAATCACCTTCATATTATTACCACTCTCCCCTATGGTACCCTCATCATCATCAACATTTATTGCTCTCATGACATCCGTAGCCATATTTTATGCACTCATTACCCATTATGGAGTTGTTTGATTACTCATTTTATCCACACCACTTTGTATGTCTAACATATCACCAACTCATGTCTGTCTATGCAAAATCTGATGTCAATCCTTAACATCATTTTACCCATTGGTGATTGCCTCGCCAATTCTTCCATCATCTTTATTAACACAAAGGTGATCAGTTCGATGAGGATTTACTAGTATGGGGAAGATCATAAATGGTCACAATGACACATCTTATCTAAATGCATTGGCATGCACACCTATGACTTATTGATCCTTTAGAAAGGGTGAACTTCCTCCACTTTAAGTTTGAATTTTTGCAACATCATCAATCATTGTAGACTAAATTGCTTAACAAGTTTTTTAACCTCAAGCCATCATATTTTTTGTTAGTTATTGGTTAGTTGTATTCATAGCCTAGGTGTTGCTCAATCCCTGTCCTCCCCTCTCTGTAAGCCCCTTATTGGGCTTCACCTTCTTCCCTTCACCTTGTGTCCCCTTAATGTTGCATATGGCTGAACAAGACTACAATTTTGAGCCTGAGGTCCTCTAGTTAGACAACCTGGTTGATGAGATGTTCAATGATCATGGTGTTCATTCTTTTTTCCAAATATTTAGTGGCAAAAACATGAAAAATTATTAGGAGTTAGCCCTTTTTTGGGGTGAAGGTAGAGTCTCGGTTAGAGGACTTAGGTTCAGCATCAGCATTGGTCTACTTGTTGAAGTTACCAAACTCCTTGATGATGGTGAGATCATCCAGAGAGAAAACCATTTCCTAATTGGTGAACGAAATCACTTCAAAGAAAAAGAGAATAATCCTAGTATATACAAAGGTGACATCATGCAAGAGTCCCTTCCCAAGCCCTAGGATATGGTAATGGTGTATGTTCTACAATATTTCATAGTGAATAGACCTAATTTAATTCTTATAAGCTTCCACCTCTCCTTCATTAATTACCTCCATGATAAGAAAACCATTAATATCTTGGAATACCTATTTAGGTCTATTTACAGGTTCATTTTTAATGATAATAAAGGATCTTCATCCTTCCTTATGCATTAATACCTCCATATCATCCTTCAACTTACCCCCAACTCTCTAAGTCAAGATTTTGTGGGAACCCCCAGTTTGATGTAATTGATGAGTTTACCTAGAGGTTCCCATATCCTAAAACCAATTGGATGCTTAAATTTAAACTAAATGCTAATAATGCAACTTTCACTAGTAAGTCGAAGGTCCACTATCGATATTATTGTGCCAAATATCAAACTGGGAAAATAAAGTCTCCCATAACCCTTGAGCATGATCATGATATTTTGGACTCCCCACCACCTCACAAAAATATCAAGCATGAAGTTTTTTTAGATCGTTAATCTATTCATAAGGGAGCCCTTTAGAGTAGCTCCTCTAATTCATCTAAGCACACTCAATAGAGAGCATGTGTACCATTTATAACTAGAAAAAACTACATATACGAGCTTGATGACCTGATGAGAGATCTAACCAAAGCAAACAAATGACTACCTCTCTGCTCCAACATACCATAGTAATCTTGGATGAGTACAACAACCAGTTCAATGAGGATATTCTAGTGGACCATGTGATTTCTCTTGCTCTTGGTGATGATGAATAAAGAGCCTTCTTCCTCTTCTCTTTTGGTTTTTTACCAATGTTCTTCCTTTTATTGTTTGGTTTATGGGCTCCCTAACCTCTAGAGATCCTTTTTTTAGTTGATTTGTGTGCTCCATGGATACCCCCTCCATTTTTGTTTCTCTATGTCTTTTCTCTAAAGATAGTCTCTATCGTGACCTCTTAGTGAGGTCCCCTCTTTTTATCTCATGGATAGTCTCTCTTGTTTCATTTGGTTGATCCTCTTCTTTTTTTTAGCTTGGTGTAAAAGGTTCAAGGACCCTTTCAAAACCCATTCCTTAAATTAATAAAAATAAAAATCTAATAGGGAGCATGTTAAATTTTGTCACATTGTTGGTTGCATAGAGCCTTTCCAAAAACCAAGTGATCCAATTGAGTCAGATATCAAGTTAACTTCAAAAATTCAATCAGCCTACATGTAAAACATGCAACATTCCCATGATAACACTCTTTTGGATTTTGATAAAATATTTATTAAAGCATCACATTATTATGAAATAAAATCTAGGGTTTGGCTTTAAGTTTTCATCAATAAAATATTATAATTTTAGTAGATTAGGAGATCTTCATTATTGTATCATTGTAGCTCAAAACCATATGACAACACAACATTCATGTGTTAGCATATAATTTATATTATCACAACAATATCAATATCAATATTAAACATTCTTACAATAAATGATATACAAAAGTATTGAAATAAACATGCTTTATTCTCACATATTACAAAATTCAATGTCAAGTGACAATGAAGTACTAAAATTTTTACAGCACATATATTTCATATGTTTGTTCTACGTATAACCTTGATGATGAATCTTCACATTTCAAATTCATATAACTATTCATCTCCTAAAACTTCAAGGATATGACTCTTCATATTTCTCATAATATATATCTTATTAACTCCTAGTGACAAACCTCTAATGATTACTAAATAGAAAACTGTTAATGAATCATATTTACAAGACTCTTTTCACACCACACATTTATGAACTATTTATAAACAAATTACAAGTACCAAATAATGTAATACACTCTAACATACCCTCTCATATTACATTATTTGGTAAAATTTAAATCTCTAACTATGGTCTTGAATTTTGGGTTTGGGTTCTAATAGTGACATAAAAATTTATCACAATGATTGTAGTTGGAACTTGACATAACCTTCCATGTCACACAAATATGATTAGTGTTCTTTGTCATAAAATCCCTTTTATCAACTTTTCTTGTTTTATCATATCCTTCGTTAGTACCAACTACTTTTGTGTGTCTTTTAATTTCTTTATTATCTTGATTTCTATAACCTTTTGTAGCTAACAAGTTATCATAATCCTTGTTGCCATTTTAAGAATTCAAATCATTACTGGCAATTTTTCTTCATTCTTACAACATATTTTGTATCAACACAAATAGTTTTTGCACATTCTTTGTTTATAGTACTCAAATTATTTGTCATATGTTTTATCTATTCTTTGAGTACAACAATATTTTTTTGTTGTCATGAGTCTTAAATCAATTCTTATGATTAGAACCTAATTGAATATAATCTTAAACTCTAGCATTTTCGCTTCCACCTCTCTCGTAGTAAAACATCAATTTGCTAGTACCATCCAATAGAATGACTAAAACTAGTTTTATTAACAATATTGTTTTTGTATTTAGCTAATTTCTTAAATATATGACATTGTTATTAATGTAAAATCTAACGAACAAAAAACTAGAGTCATCTATCATTTTCATAAGGCTATGATGCTACAAGTAATTAAGAAAAATTAAGGCACCCTTGATAAGTACCTATAAAATTCTCCTTATATCAAAGCGTTCCTCTAGTGTAACCAAAGAGTTCCTCTAGTGCAACCAAGGTGTTCCTCTATGGTAGTTGAAAGGTATTCTTCTTTGATTAACATCTCACATCCAACTCTTTGAAAAAATCTTGTTCAAACTTGACCTTCAACATGAGGGCCATATGGTTCGAACCCCACTATTGACATAAGCACGCAATCCTTAAAATATAATAATCTGAGAATCATCTCTAATACATATAAACAATGCTCATATAAAAATTCCCATGACAATCAAAGACTAAAACCTAACATACATAAACAAAAAGATCGAACAATGGCAAAATTGCCATACCCACAAAAATGCTATAATTTCACAAAAGCACAATCCTAGCATAGAATCTATTTTCTATAATGGTAGCACTTACAAAAACATTGTACAAAAGCATTGCCCTTAAAATTTCTATTTAAAAATTCAAGAGAGGCTATGCTAGGGTTTGATGCAAGACTGGCTGTGCATTTTTTGTAAGGGTTTCAGTAGGAAAATCCTGTCTGTTGCATTAAGGTGGTGTTAATTCAACCTTTTTAATGGTTGTCGCTCATGCAATTAGTTCCATTTATTTTGAGTCTGCTGGAGAGCTCAATGGTACTGGGGAAGCATCCGTGAAAGTTCATTCTGACAATGTATCATGAGGTAAAGGCGTTGTCCCTAAATTTGTTATTCCTTTGCATGAATTCCATATAGCTTGTGAATAGTTTGAGAGTCATACCTTGGTGGGTTATTTTTTGGGTCGTATCCCATATGATACCCTTATTCATTCATGGGTCTAACAAGTTTGGGGCCCATATGGAGTCAAAGTGGAGAATGTACAAAACCTTACAAAAGGGTATTTCCTTTTTCGCTTTTCAGATCTAGCTCAAGCACAGAAGGTTCTGTCTAGGGGTCCACGGACTGTCCATAATTCTCTGTTGATTTTGCAACCCTACTCTCAAAATTTCCAAGTCAATGATCAAGCTGCATTGGAAGTCTCGATGTGGGTTGAATTCCCTGGTCTTCCTGTTCCTCTTTGGGGTTTTTTGCAGACTTTAGTTGCCCCCTTAGGTAAGTTTGTTTGCCTTGATCCAGAAAATTTTTTCTCCGCTTGACCCACTAGAAGGGTTTGTATCAAAGTTGACCTTACTAAGGATTTGCAGGAGTTTATTGATATTAAAATCGGGGACCAATCCATAAGGCAAAGAGTTGCCTATATCAATTTACCCAATACCTATTATCGGTGTCAATCTACAACTCACAAAATTCAGGAGTGCCCTTTGATGGAATGGAAATATAAGGCAAATCCCTTGCCCACTCCTGCGGCTCCTGCTAATGGCTCGCGGGGAAACATTGAAGAATGGACTACTATCTCTAGCAAGAAATCTCATGATACTAAGCAACAAGAAGCTTCGATTTCTATTGCACAACCTTCCCCTTATCCTTATCAAGACATGCAAGCTTCTACTGAAGTTGTTCAGAATCCTGTTGATACGACCCCTTCGATTGTTGACATGCAACCCCCAGTTCCACCAGTGTCTCAACTTCTTTGGTTGGGCCCTTCTTTGGCCTCAGTGGTGGCAGCTCTAGATAATTATTCAATGGAGGAGGGTCGGGCATTGAAGGTCCGTTGCTCTCATAGCCCTATTCGAAATGATAAACGTCGACAACTAAATAGTGATGCTTTCCATGCGACCTCCAACTATTTTGGCTCACTTACAGGTTTGGGTGATGCAGAGGATGTCATGGAGATCATGCATCCTAACAAATCCGAATGATTTTTTTTATCATGGAATGTTCGAGGACTAACGAAAATGGTCAAAAAATATTTGGTCCAAAATGAGATGTCAAATGTTTCTCGAATGCATGGAAGCCACGATATTTTGTCTAAAATAAGTTAAGATTTTTGATTTCAATATGCAGTGTACATGTGATTTTTTGTAGCCACGAAGTACCTCTTTTGCCACAAAGCATTCCCCGGGAAAAGGAGGAGTCGTCACTATCCTTGGGCCTCGATTACAGAATAATGTTGTGACTTGGGGTGCTGACCCATCCAATCAAGTTGTTTGGATTTTTCTCAAGATCTATGGAAAACCTCTTGGGGTGGTTAATGTGTATGCCTCAAATGTCGCTTCTGACAGATGCGAGTTGTCGAGATGGCTTGCCATGAATCTACCATTTGCCACTTGGGTGCTTTATGGAGATTTTAATATGGTGGAGAAATATTCTGATAAGGTCAGTAATATCCCGATGTGGTGGTGTTTAGGTGAAAGAGAAGCTTTGTTTTTATGACCCTAATTCCTGCTTCTCGCCTTCTGACTTCCCGTAGGATATTTGGCACACCTGGTCCAATTTTCAAGTTGCTTCTTCTAGGATTTTGGTAAGATTAGACAGAGCCATGATTTTTGAGTGTGACAACTTTTAGTTCTCCTACATTTTGCCTTCTTCTTCGTATGTGTTGACTTTGCCTGGTACTACATTGTCTGATCATTCACCTATTTTATTCTCGATTGCAATGTTAAACTTTCATCCTAGAGTGCATGCTTCACAGTTTTACCTAAATGTTTCTTTTTGGCATAGCTTTAGCATGAAAGCTCATATATGCTACATTTGGAATTTGATTCCTAGACCTGATGGTATCTTTGGAAGGATTGAATGGTGGAATGCTGCCATTCAACAAACCACTAAGGTGTTGCGAACTCTAGGTTTTGAAGTTTGCAAAATGATGAAAATAGGCTAATTCTGCCTTGCAAAGTGACCTATCCAAAGCCTGTCTCAGGCTTGAAGCCTCTCCTTTCAACTTTGTTGCTCAATCCCAAGTTTCTTCCGTTTGGCATGACCTAAAAAAGGTTGATTTGTATGAAGCCAAGGGGGCTCAATTATGTGCTCGAATGCATTGGCTCAAAGTGGGGGACATAGTGACCACAAAATTTTTTCAACGCCTCAGACCTCCTGCTCAACATTCTCAGTTTCAAGCCATTCAAGTTGATGGGCAGATATTTACAGCTCTTTCAGACATTGTCAATGTATTTGTTTCACATTATCAAGGTGTTTTTGCTTCTAAACCCCTTGATGATGATAGAAGGCAAGCTCTTGCTGATTGTACCATTGTTGTCCCCAACAAGCTTTCTCCTAAGCAAATGTTATTTTGTGACACTCCTCTTTCTCTGGAAGATCTAAAAACTGCCTTGTCACTTATGGCCAATGATAAGGCACTTGGGATTGATGGCTTCCCATGTGAATTCTATAAATAATTTTGGGATATGCTTGGTTCTGATCTCCACAAAGTTTATCTTGAAGCCCTGCAATGTGGTTCACTGGGTTCCATTATTAACAAAGGCAATGTTAAATTTATTCCTAAGTCTGGAGATCCCAATCTCATCACCAATTAGATGTCGATCACCCTACATAATGTGAGCTACAATATTATTGCTAAATCCCTTGCGCTTAAGCTTAAATCTATTCTGCCTTTGATTGTTAAACCTAAACAAACTGGATTTGTTGAGGGAAGATACATTCTTCATAATGTTCATGCTGTTTGGGAAGGTATGGAGTGGACAAGAAATTCTGAACAAGATGCTCTATTCATTAAGATAGACTTTGAGAAAGCCTATGATAATATGGAGTGGTACTTCATAACTGCCATGCTTCAGGCTCTAGGTTTTGGGCCAGTATTTGTGAGCACCATTCTTATGTTATTTCAAGATGCTTCAACTGTTCTTACCTTGAATAATAGTCAATCTCAGTCAATTTCTCTTGGTCGCTCTATGATACAAGGGTGCCCTCTTGCTCCATCTCTTTTCATTCTTGCTATAGAGGCTTTTGGCTATTTGTTGGCCCATAAGATGGATCAAGGATTAATAAAGGGTATTGCTCTCCCTAATTTTGACCGTCAGTTGGTCAATGGTAATTTTGCAGATGATTCCTTCTTAACACTTCAAAAAGATGAGAAATTCCTTTCCTCGACTATTAGTTGCTTAGAGGTGTTCTGTTTGGCCTCTAGTTCTTCTATACAATGGAAAAAGACATCCTATTTTTGGTAATCTCAATCTCAACTGCGACACTGGTTACATGAATTACAATGGACTTGGATTCATCCAGGTGAGGTCTTTAAATTTTTTGGAATTCCTTTTGCATTTCATGGTTCCTCTGCTCAATTGTGGTAATATGTTATTGATAAAGTGGAAAAGAAGCTTTCTTACTGGACTAGTAAGAAACTTTCTCTAGCAGGAAAATTTTAGATTTGTTCTAAGGTTTTAACCACTACCCATGTCTATTATTCATCTTGTTGGGTTCCATCCAAATCTTGTTATAAAAAGTTGGATAAGCTTCTGAGAGACTTCTTGTGGGCCAAAGACTCTATCAAGCAAGGTTTTCATCGAGTAGCCTAGGAAATTTGTTGTTTGCCCAAGGATTGTGGAGGCATGGGTTTGTTTGATTGTCACCGACAAGGTCTTGATCTTTGTGCTAAATGGATCACCCGATATTTAATTGGGGATGAATCTTGGAAAGTACTGGTCAGACATTGCATTTCTTCTAGTTTGCTTCAAGGGAAGAAAATTTGGAAAGGGGTGGGATTGCAATCCATTATTACTGCCCCTGTACCTATTAAAGTTAAAGGTTCTTTTGTCATTCAGAGTATTTGGAAAGTCTGGGAGGCCTTCAAACCCTAGCTTAGTTGGAAAGGGAGTTTTCGCAAAGCAGGTGCCTCTTTGTCTTCCATGAATATTTGGTGGTCTCCTATTATCACTTGGCAAGGTTCTCCCTTAGCTTTGGTGTAGTGGGTTAGAGCGTAGAGGTTCTATAAGCGTGGTATTGCTTCCATTTTTTATTTCTTCTCCCGACATGCCAGGTGTTGGATACCTTGGGAAAGTTTTCATCAAATTCACAATTTAAATCCTAGTGATAGAGACACTTATGAGGTGGTTATTGATAATATTACGTTTTCTATTTGGAGCAAACTACATAAGCATTTTCAAAAACCCCGGTGATCAGATTGGTGTTGGCCTGGGGAGCTTCCTGTTTTGCAATATAAAGCTCATCTTGGTTACAAATGGCTCACTCCACAAGTTCCAATTGTTGATAAGCTCACTCTGAGATGGAATTTAGTCTCTCTTCCCTCGCAATGGAATAAGAGGTTTCGGATTGCTTGGGCTACTTATATTGAACCTAAACAGAGTTTTTTTGCTTGGAGTCTCTTACATCAACGGTTACCAGTTGGCAGTAGTCTCAAAAATCTGGGTGTTCATAATCTCATTTGCCCGATTTGTGGACAAGCGAAAGATTTACTGCATGTTTTTTGGTCTTGTGATCGGGCTCAGTCGACTTGGGAGTGGCTTCTTGAAATTTTTAGACCTTTTATGCAGGAGGATTTTACTTGGGTGAATGCTATTTTGGGTGACCCTATTGCTTTTTCCTTCAACTTGGATGTTGTTTGGAATATTTTTAGAATTGGTACCTTGTTTTATCTATGGAAGTCCCGGAATAGAGCTGTTTTTTCTTAGTAAGATGTCGGACATGTCTTCTCTGTTGCTGATAAATATGATATATTCTTTGATTGCTGGTTATAGATTCAAGTACAAGTTAAAAAAGTATAGGTGGAGCTGCAATACTTGCGTACCCTCATGGATCATTGGGGGAATGCACCCTGCATTATGAGTCATGTGCATCTTCCTTCCCCTTCCAGGTGGTAGTAATTTCTCGGCTTCTTTCTTTCCGAATGCATATTTAATATTGTTTTGGCAGTTGTTATTGGTAGTTTGTGGGCTGTTTCTGACACTCTTGTATACTCTTAACCACAATGGTTAATGTATTGGTTTACGGGGTGTGCTAATCCCACCCACCCTTTTTTGTATGATTAAACATTATTTTATTAATATAATGGATTTTTCATCTAAAAAAATAATAATAACAAAACTTGAGCAGTTTCGGAGGGCCTACCTAAAATTGGTCTCTTCGTCCACCTGTCAATGGTTGTACCTTATCAAAGTGATGTATCAGTCTCGCCTCGTGTGCCATCAAGAAAAAAGTGCTAGAAACATGGGACCAAACCTCCTTTTGATTAACATTAATGCTAAAAATAATTTTTCTTTTAACCTTATCTATTTTATTCTTACCTCCCCAACCACTTATCTCCTATAATCAGCTTTTTCCCACCAGATGTTGTATGCATACACGAAAGGAGCGGCCAGACTGGGACGGCATTAGAACTGGTGCATTTGACACGAGGAAGTTGAATATTCATAGTTTGAAAAGTACCCCCCAAGAAACGTTTGGGAGAGAAAGCAATCCATCGTCAGCCTACAAAGATACCTTCTGAGGGTCATGGATTGATATTTAGTGTTCTTTTGATACCAGTCCATACACGCATTTCCACTCAGCCAGACAATTGCATTTGACTGGAAAAAGGTAAAGGCTGGACTGACGGTGTAAATGTTCTAATTGAACAACGTATGTGGACGAGGAAGTTGAATCTTCATAGTTTGAAAATTATCCCCAAGAAATGTTGTGAAAGCAGTCCATCGTCAGCCTAGAAAACTAGGCTATGAGGGCCATGGATTGATATTTGGTCCTTTTCAATGCCAGTCCATGCACGTAATTCCTCTCAGCCAGGCAAAGGTGGATGCTGGACTAACGGTGTAAAAGTTCAAATTGAACAAAGTGTATGAACGTCATGTTTTAATTGTTGAATAAAGAAAGCTATACATAAACTAAAAGAGTCACCTCGCATGGTCTGCAAGATATATAAAAGTCACGAAAGATATATAAAAGTCACCGATAAGACTATAAATTGTGGTGGGGTTCAGCACGCTTCTCTTTTCGTTTTATTTTACTGGCATTGCTCCTGAAGCGGCGAGTTAGCAGACTTAAGATGACTAAACCATTTTTTTCCCCGTGTTGCTCCACATCTCTTAAATAAAAACCTAAAAACATATTATTATAATATTTAAAACAAAAATATTAATAACTTTGTTTTAATTTTTTTCATCACCTTTTCTTTTAATTATTTTAGTTAAGAACAAAATTAGAAAATGTACAAATCGACATTATTTTTTTCATATTCTCATATATGCAATATAATTAAATTTTAAGTCATCTAAAAATATTTATTTGTTTATATTAAATTATAATAGAACTTTGAACCAAAAAAATTATACGCTATAAATTCTACTTTGAGAAAGCAAGAAATTATAAGTGGCATGCACTTCTTTTTAAGATTTGTGGGGAGGAATTTGCTTTGGAGGGTTCTCATGAAACACATAAGATGCCATTTACAAGTAAGGTCTAAGAGGAAGAAGAAGAATGTCGTAACTTGGGTGAATATAACAACGAACAATAATAGCATAGGAAAACCCAACTCCAATTGTAGCCATCATAACACTTTAATATAAGAAATGACACTTTATAGTGGGTAGCTAACACAACAAGCTCATTTATCAATTTAATTGAAACACACCAGGTTTAATGAAGGAAAAATTCCATCTATAGTACTTTCGAGATGCATTTATAAATAATTTGAATAAGAGCGTAATCATATTGAATTGTAGAACTACTTCAAGGAAAGCTGATAAGCAAAGTCTTAAAAATTAAAAAATTGAGATCCTTAACAAACATATCACACAATAGAACCAAAATAAAGCTGATGGCAAAGTCTTAAAAAATAAAAATTGAAATCCTTAACAAACATATCACACAATAGAAACAAAATCTATTCAACGTGATAGTAAAGTTTCATTTAAAAAAAAAATTAAAAATTAAAATCCTTAACAAACATATCACGCAATAAAACCAAAATCTATTCAACGTGATAGTAAAGTTTCATTTAAAAAAAAATTAAAAATTAAAATCCTTACCAAACATATCACGCAATAAAACCAAAATCTATTCAACATGATAGTAAAGTTTTATATATAGATAGATATTGTTATTTTTGAAAACAGGTTTATTTAAGGTTAAAACTATAAATTTGTATATCATATTTTGGTTATAACTAGTTAAATATAGTTGAATAAAAATCTAAAATTATTTAATATTGGTTTTAAACTATTGTTATTTGTTTTTTATTAGATAAAATACGGTAACAAAAAGTAAATTGCACAAATAAATCAAGCTTTAATTATAGATAAATTCTCTAAGTGTCCTTCACACCATTCTCTCTACCATTGGGATTTCCTTGTCTCCACTCAATTTCATCATTGACTTATGCTAACAATGGTCCACTTCCTTCATGGGACATCGCCTTAAATACTGTTGGTCTTTCTATCTTCCTCACTTCCTCTAGGAAATCTAGATAGAGAGAAATCATAGCGCCTTTCATAATACCTTCAAAGACTCCTCCATTGGAGCTTGTATTATTTTTTCTACCAAAGTGTTGGCATTTTTGCCACATTGAATTTTTTATAAAATTTTGCCTAAGTATGGAGCTTTAAAGCGGTAAAAAGCATAAAGAGGTGTTGGTATTTTTGCAGGCCCTAAATGGAGATGATAAAGTGGATGAAATGAGCTTTGGGTATTTCATCATCGCAGATCTTTTCACAAGCTTTCCAACGATATATTACAATAGACAATAGGGTGAACGGATCAAAAGTTATGGCTCCGGGAAGTTTTACCACAAAGAAAATCAATTTCGGGGCAGAAAATCAATTTTGGGGCAAAAAATCAATTTCGGGGCAAAAAATCAATTCGGGGAAGTCAGAGGTTGATTCGCTGGGGAGAAAGTGGGAAAATTTCAGAAAATGGCATTTCACCCCAAAAATGGATTTTTTTCGAAAATGGAAAGTCGTTGGAAAAGGAAAATTTTATAAAAATGGAATGTTTCAAAAAATAGAAAGTTTCCGAAAATGGAAAATTTCTGAAAAGAGCATTTTGGAAACCCGAAATGCAAACTTACCCGAAATGCAAACTTTTCCAAAAAAAGAAACTTTTCAAAAATAGAAACTTTTCGAAAATGGAAATTTTCCAAAAATGGAAAGTTTCTAAAAAAGGAAAATTGCCAAAAATGGAAAGTTGCCCGAAATGGAAAAATTTAATGACGGAATTTAATGGTTGTGGCAAACCAGAAGATATTTCCTTTGATTTTTGTCATTTCCAAGGCGTTATCCTAACATTTTTGCTCCCTCTCCAAGATAAATTTAATGTGGAGTAAATTGTTGGAGCAATGGTCAATTTTCAAAGCGCGAAGGTGGTTAGAATTCAATGCATTTGTATCGGATCATGGTTGCCAAAGGAAGATTTCCAAGGAGTAATTAATTCATCATGTCCCTCATCAATGGGCATTTTGCCTCCACATGTATTAAATGAAAGAGGCGAAAACCTCTATAAATACTAATCAAATTTCCATTGTAAAAGGAGAAGAGACACTTTTGCAAGAAAACTTATCAAGTTATCTACATAAATAAGAGATATTTGGCTTCTAATTTTGCAAGTGACTTTTTGTGTGATTTCATTTTATTTTATGCATTTCTCTTTTATGGTTGTATTTCTTATATGCTAGTTAAATTTAAATTTTGCATTTGATTTTAAATATTGCTGGTGAGGAAGTGAGCTTTGGAATGCAATCCTGGAGGTTATCTGTGCAAGTTTGTAAGTAAATTATATTGCTCTCTTTTATTATATTCTATTCATGTGCTTGAGGTAAATTCCTGTTGTTAATCTTTCCCAAATCTTACATTTTCGACCTGTGGCCATATTTCCCATCTCTTTCGGTTTTTCCAATTTCTTTCTCGTAACTTTAGTATTCAATGGTGTAGGTTTTAGTAAGAGAACAAGCCCTCTCCAGAGATTGGTCCCGAGGACATCTCTTTCCTTTGGCCTTTTAATGTTGGCCGAGTCTAGGGTGCACAAGTGATGATATCTTGTACTTAGGCAAATTTGTGACCAACACAAAGAAAATTCCCTTTTGATCCTCCATGTTGATTACCAAGAACCTCCTATGGAATCTAGGATTCTTGTGTCGTTATGTCTTTCTCTCCCTCCCTCCTTAGGCATCCCCCTCTACTCCCTCAATTTATAGATCAAAAATCAAGCGGTCTCTTCCCTTAGACAACTGGATAAAGTTGAATTTCTATGGTGTTGCCAAGGGAAATCTAGGATGGGTAGGTGTAGGTGAAAAAATTGGCATTCAAACAAATCACTTCGTCGAACCTAGAGCCCTTTACCAAGGGCTAACTCTTCTTGATGATCTCCCCATAGAGAAACTCATCATTGAAGATGATTCTTTGAACATAATCAACTATCATAAAAGCGCTCAATATCCCTCCTCAAGTATCAAAAACCTCATTGATGAGTCCACATGATCCCTATAAAAACTTAGTAACTATGCCATCGAACTTATATATTGTAAAGTCAACGAGGCAGTGGATGTGTTGGCTAACTTGGGCCTTTCACAAGAAAACATCTCCATTTGGCATAGCAAATTTCTTCAATATCTTGTTGGATGTTGTCCTAATGAGAACTAATCCTTGTTCTATTCTCTATTGTTGGTTGTTCTTTTCCATCAATGCCTAATGCTCAATGGCTCTCAAATTGATCTTCCCCTATTGTCTTGATCCATATGTATTCCTCTCTTTGGAGATCTCCTCTCTCTTCCCTCATCGTGGGTGTATCCCTTGGAACCTTCATTGTCATTGCTTTGGTAAGATATTGAATTTTGAATTTGACAAAGAGCTCTCATATTTTTTATTCTATTTTAGGTAGAAACTCTAGCGATGAGCTCATTTATAGCATAATTCATAGGATTAGGTCTCAAAATGGTCTTGTAATAGGATTCAAGGTCATGGTCTTCCCTTGAGCCAATGACCCTAAAGCCTCATCCCTTGCCTTCTTGACTCCTGATATGGCCAAGTATACCCTACCTAGTATCCATTTCCTACATTTTTTCTATGTATCCTTCCTTCGAGTTCCAATCACATTTATATTCCTACAACTCTTCCCTCTAACACCCTCATCATCATCAACATTTCTTGCCCTCATGACACCCGTAGCCATATTTTATACACTCAATACCAATTATGGAGTGGTTTAATAGCTCATTTTATCCACACCAATTTGCACCTCTACCATGTCACCAAATCATGTTTTTCTATGTAAACTTTGATATCTTTCCCTAACAACACCATTTTCCCCATTGGTCACTGCCTTGCTAATTGTTCCACCATATTTCTTCACACAAAGGTGAATAATATGATATGGATTTAGTGGTAATGGGAAGATCATAAATGGTCACAATGACACATCTTCTCTAGATGGATTGACATGCATAGTTATGATTTTTTGATCCTTTGTGAAGGTGAATTTCCTCCACTTTAAGTTTGAATTGTTGCAACACCATCAATCATTGTAGACTAAATTGCTTAACAAGATTTTTTACCTCTATCCATCCTCTTTTTTGTTGGTTCTTGGTTAGCTATATTCATAACCTAGGTGTTAGTCACTCCCTATCCTCCCCCTCCATCAATATGTGCTTGGGCATCTCTTTCTTCCCTTCACCCCTTGGTATCTTGATGTTGCATATGGTTGATCAAGACCACATGTTTAAGCCTGATATCCTCTAGTTGGACAACCTGGTTGATGATATTTTCAATTATCATGGTCTTCTTCCTTTTCTCCAAAATTTCAGTGGCAACAACATGAAAATTTCTCAAGAGTTATCCGTTTCATGGGATGAAGGTAGAGTCCTAGTTAGAGGAGTTAGGTTCACCATCATTATTGGTATGCTTGCTGAAGTAACTAGAATTTTTGATTATGGTGAGATCATCCAGAGAGAAAACCATTCCTTGGTTGGGATAAACTTAATAGATACAAAGGTCACATCATGCGAGAGTCCCTCCCCAAGCCCTAGGATAAGGTAATGGTGCATGTTCTATAATATTTCACAATTAATAGACCTAGTACCATTCACATAAGCTTCTACCTCACCTTCCTTAATTATATCCATGATAAGAAGACCATTAATATATTAGAATACTTATTTAGCTCTATTGAGAGGTTCATTCTTAATGCCAAGAAAGGATATTCATCCTTCCCTATGCATTAAGACCTTCATCTCATCCTATAAAGACATACTCTAGGAGTCCTAGAGGTTTATATTATCGTGTGTGGGAAGCCCTTCAACTTACCCCCAACTCCTTGAGTCTAATCTTCGTGGGAACCCTCAATTTGATGCAATTGATGAGTTTACCTAGAGGTCTCCCTCTCCTTAGACCAATTAGATGCTTAAATTCAAATCAAAGGTTGATAATGCAACTCCACTAGTAAGTCAAAGGTCCACCATCTGTCTTCTTGTTCCAATTCTTAGATTGGGAAAAGAAAGTATCCCATCACCCTTGAGCATGATCATGATATTTTGGAATCCCCCACCTCACAAAAATATCAAGCATGAATATTTTTTAGACCATTCTTCTATTTAGAAGTGGGACCCCTAGAGTGGCTCCTCTAAGTCATCTAGCCACACTCAATAGAGAGCCTGTGTACCATTCATAACTAGAAAAAGCTACATCTAAGAGCTCGATGACCTAATGAGAGACCTGACTAGAGAAAAAAAAATGACCACTTCTCTGCTCCAATAGGCCATAGTAATTTTGGATGATTACAACAACCAGTTCAATGGGGATGATTTGGTGGACCATGTGATTTCTCTTACTCTTGGTGATGGCGAATAAAGAGCCTTCTTCCTCTTCTCTTTTTTTTTTCAATGTTCTTCCTTTCATTGTTTGATTGGTGGATTTCCCAAGCTATAAATATCCTCTTAGTTTATTTTTGGGCTCCTTGGATACCCCTTCCATTAGTGTTTCCCTAAGCCTTTCCTCTAGATACAGTCTCTCTCGTGACCTCTTAGTGAGGTCCTTTATTTTTGTATCATGGATACTCTCTCTTGTTTCCTTTGGTTTATCCTCTTCTTTGTTTCAGCTTGGTGTAAAAGGTTCAAGGACCCTTTCAAAACCCCTTCCTTCAATTGATAAAAAAAATCTCTAATAGGGAGCATGCTAAATTTTTGTCACATTTATTGGTTGCATAGAGCCTTTCCGAAAACCAAGTGATCCAATTGAGTCATAAATCAAGTCCACATCAAAAATTCAATTGACCTACATGTAAAACATGCAACATTCCCATGATAACACTCTTTTCGGTTTTGATTAAAATATTTATAAAAGCATCATGTTATTATGACATGAAATCTAAGTTTTGGCTTTAAGTATTCATCAATAAAATATTATAATTTTAGTACATCAGGATATCTTCATTATTGTATCAATGTAGCTCAAAATTGTATGAAAACACAATATTCATGTGTTAGCATATAAGCTATATTCTCACAACAATATCAATATCAATATTAAAATTCTCACAATAAATGATATACACAAGTATTCAAATAAATATGCTTTATTCTCACATATTACAAAATTCAATGTAGGTGACAATGAAGTACTAAAAATTTTACAACACATACATTTCATATGCTTTCTCTACATATAATCTTTATGATGCCTCTTGAAATTTCAACTTCATCTAACTATTCATCTCCTAAAATTTCAAGGATACAACTCTTCATATTTCTTATAAGATATATCTTATTGACTCTGAATAGTGACAAACTTCTAATGATTACTAAATATAAAACTCTTAATGAGTCATATTTACAAGACTCTTATCACACAACATATTTCTTAACTATTTACAAGAAAATTACAAGTACCAAATAATGAAATAAACTCTAACATCCCCTCTCGTATTACAATATTTGGTAAAATTTCAATCTCTAACTACAGTTTTAAATTTTAGGTTCGGTTTTTAATAGTGACATACAAATTTGTCATAATGGTTGTAGTTGGTACCTAACATAACCTTCCATGTTACAAAAATATGATTAGTGATCTTTGTCATAAACTCCCTTTTACCAAATTTTCTTGTTATATCATATTCTTCTTTAGTACCAAATGCTTTTATATGCCTTTTAATTTCATTATTATCTTGAGTTCTATAACCTTTTGTAGTTAACAATTTATCGTAATCCTTGTTACTACTTGAAGACTTCAAATCAATACTGGCAATTTTTCTTCATTCTTACCAACACATTTTGTATCAACATAAATGGCTTTTGCACATTCTTTGTTTATAGTTTTCAAATTCTTTATGTCATATGTTTTATCTATTCTTTAACTACAACAATAGTCTTTTGTTATCATGAGTCTTAAATCATAATTCTTATAATTAACACCTAAGTGAATACAGTCTCAAACTCTAGCATATTCGCTTTCACTTACTCTTAGTAAACCATCAATCTCCTAATACCATCCAATAGAATGTCTAAAACTAGTGCCATCAACAATGTTGTTTATCTATCTAACTCATTTTCTATATAACATTGTTATTGATGCAAAATCTAACAAATAAGAGCGTAGGGTCATCTATCATTTTAATAAAACTATGATGCTACAAATAACTAAGACAAATTAAGACACCCTTAATAAGTACCTAGAAAATTCTTTTATATCCTCTCGTGCAACCAAAACTTTCCTCTATAGTAGCTGAAAGATATTCTTTTTTGATTACCATCTCACGTCCAGCTCTTTAAAAAAGGCTTGGTCAAACTTGACCTTCAACCTGAGCGCCATATGGTACAACCCCACTATTAACGTAAGCACGTAATCCTCAAAATCTAATAATATGAGAATCATCTCTAATACATATAAACAATGCTCATGACAACCAAAACCTAAAACCTCACTACATAAACAAAATGACCGTACAATGACAAAATTGACATACCCACAAAAATGCTATAATTGGGCGAAAGCACAATCCTAGCATAGAAGCATTTTTCTATAAAGGTAGCACTCACAAAACATTGTGCAAAAGCATAGCCCTTTAAATTAGATCTATTTAAAAATAATAATAATAAAACTTGATCAGTTTGAGCGGGCCTACCTAAAATTGGGCTCCTCCTCCACCTGTCAATGGTTCTACTTTATCAAAGTGATGTATCAGTCTCGCCTACTGTGCCATCAAGAAAAATATTTTAGAATCATGCCACCAAAGCTCCCTTTGAGTAACATGAATGCAAAATATGCTTTTACCCTTATCTATTTTACTCCTACCTTCCCAACCACTTATCTCCTACAATCAGCTTTTCCCCACCAGATGTTGTATGCATGCACGAAAGGAGCGGCCAGACTGGGACGGCATTAGAACAGGTGCATTTGACACGAGGAAGTTGAATCTTCATAGTTTGAAAAGTATCCCCAAGAAACGTTTGCAAGAGAAAGCAATCCATCGTCAACCTACAAAGATACCTTTTTAGGGCCATGGGTTATATACCTTTTGATATATAACCCTCTTTTGATACCAGTCCATGCACGTATTTCCACTCAGACATGCAATTGCATTTGACTGGAAAAGATAACGGCTTGACTGAAGGTGTACATGTTCAAATTGAACAACGTGTATGAAGGAAGAAGTTGAATCTTCATAGTTTGAAAATTATCCCATGGGTTGATATTTGGTCCTCCTTCAATGCCAGTCAATGCACGCATTTCCTCTCAGCCAGGCAATTGCATTTGACTGGAAAACTTGTGAATGCTGGACTAACGGTGTAAAAGTTCAAATTGAACAAAGTGTACGAACGTCATGTTTTAATGGTTGAATAAAGAAAGCTATACATAAAAAGTGTCACCTCTCACTTGTATCATAGTTTAAATCTAATTTTTAAATATAATTTTAAAAATATATTATTATAATTTAAAAACAAAAATAATAATAAACCAACTTTATTCTTTGTTTCCATCACCTTTTCTTTAATTATTTTAGTTAAGAACAAAATTACAAATGTACAGATCAGCATTATTGCTTCTATATATAATTAAATTTTTAGTCACATCTAAAAGTATTTATTTCTTTATATAAAATTATAATAGGACTTTAAAACAAACAAATTATACGCTTTAAATTCTACTTTCTGAAAGCAAGCAATTATAAGTGGCATGCACTTCATTTTAAGATTTGTGAGGAATGTGGGGGAGGAATTTGCTTTGGAGGGTTCTCATCAAACACATAAGATGTCATTTACAAGTAAGGTCTAAGAGGAAGAAGAAGAATGTCGTAACTTAGATGATTATCTGAATGTGTAACTTAGATGTTTATAACAACGAACAATAATAGCATAGAAAAGTCCAACTCCAAGTGTAGCCATCATAACATTTAATATAAGAAATGACACTTTATAGTAGGTAGCTAACACAACAAACTCCATCTTTATCAAATTTAATTGAAACAAACCGGGTTTAATAAAGAAAAATTCCATTTATAGTAGTTTGGAGGTATAAATAATTTGAATAAGAGCGTAATCATATTGAATCGTCGAACTACTTCAAAGGAAAGTTGATGGGCAAAATCTTAAATCCTTAAGAAAAATATCACAATAGAACCAAAATCTTTTAAACATGATAGTAGAGTTTCATATGTAAATATAAATATAAAAATAGACATTGTTATCTTGCTAGAACATGTTTAGCTAACGTTTAAACTATATATTTGTATATTATATTTTGGTTAGTTGAATAACAATATTAAAAAAAATTAAAATTTAAAACTATTTAATATTAGTCTTAGATATGGTTAATTTCATTTGATTTTTGATTAAATAAAATAAGGTATCAAAAAGTAAACTGCACAAATAAATCAAGCTTTAATTATAGATAAATTATCTATGTTTTTTCACACCATTCTCTCTACCATTGGGATTCCCTACTCAATTCCATCATTGACTTATGCTAACAATGACCCACTCCCTTTATAGGACATCGCCTTAAATCCTTTTGGTCTTTCTACCTCCCTCATTTCCTATGGGTAATTTGGATAGAGAGAAATCATAGAGCCTTTCGTAATACCTTCAAAGACTTCTACATTGGAGACTGTATTCTTTTTGCTTCCAAATAAAACTCCCTTTTGATCCTCCATGTCGATTCCTAGGAACCTCTTGTGGAATCTAGGATTCTTATGTCATTAGGTCTTGCCCTCCCTCCCCCCTCCAACATCCCCATCTATTCCCTCAATTGATAAATAAAAAATCAAGCGGTCTCTTACCTTAGAGGGCTGGATAAAGTTGAATTTCTATGGTATTTGCAAAGGCAATCTAGGACAGGCAGGTGTAGGTGGAGTTTTCATAAATAATAAAGGTCAAATTCTACTTGCCTATGTTGAAAACATTGGCATCCAAACCAATCACTTCGTCAAACCTAGAGCCCTCTACCAATGGCTAAATCTTCTTGATGATCTCCCCATAGAGAAAATCATCATTGAAGGTGATTATTTGAATATAATCAACTATAATAAAAGCGTTCAACCTCCCTCCTCAAGTATCCAAAACCTCATTGATGAGTCCAAACGATCCCTATAAAAACTTAGCAACCATGCCATCCAACTTGTCTATTGGAAAGGTAATTAGGTAGTGGATGTGCTGGCTAACTTGGGTCTTTCACTAGAAAACCTCTCCATTTGGCGTAGTAATTTTCCTCAATATCTTGTTGGATGTTGTACTAATGAGAACTATTTTTTTTCTATTCTCTATTGTTGTTTGTTCTCTTCCATCAATGCCTAATGCTCAATGGTTCTCAAATTGGTCTTCCCCTATTGTGTTGATCCATATGTATTCCTCTCTTTGGAGCTCTCTCCTCTCTTCCCTCATATCGAATGTCTCCCTTGGGACCTTCATTTTCATTTATTTGGTAAGACATTAGATGTTGATATTGACAAATAGCTCTCAATTTTTTTATTCTATTTTAGGTAGAAACTCTAGCAATGATCTCATTTATAGCATGATTCTTAGGATTGGTCTCAAAATTGCTTTACAAGAGGATTAAAGGTCATGGTCTTCCCTTGAGCCAATGAACCTAGAGGTCATTTTCTCCAAACCACTTTGTACCTCTACCATATCCACAACTCATATATGTCTATGTAAATTTTGATATCTTTTCCTAATAACATCATTTTCCCCATTGGTCATTGCCTTGCCAATTCTTCCACCATATTTATTAACACAAAGGTGATCAGTTCAATGAGGATTTACTAGTATGTGGAAGATCATCAATGGTCATAATGACACATATTCTCTAGATGCATTGGCATACACACCTATGATTTCTTGATCCTTTACTTTAAGTTTGAATTATCGCAACAACATCAATCATTGTAGACTAAATTTCTTAACAAGTTCTTTTACCTCTAGCCATCCTCATTTTTGTTCCTTCTTGATTTATTGTATTCATATCCTAGGTGTTGGTCAGTCCTCGTCCTCCCCCCTCCATCAACCCCTTATTTGGCCTCACCTTCTTCCCTTCATATTGTGGCCCCTTAATGCTACATATGACCAATCAAGACTACAATTTTGAGCTTGATCTCTTCTAGTTGGACAACCTAGTTTATGAGATATTCAATGATCATGGTGTTATTTATCTTTTCCAAAATTTTAGCGATAACAACATGAAAATTTCTCAAGATTTAGCCTTTTTTTGGGATGAAGGTAGAGTCTTGGTTAGAGGACTTAGGTTCAGCATCAACACTAGTTTTCTTACTGAAGTTACCAGACTCCTTGATGATGGTGAGATCATCCAAAGAGAAAACCATTTCCTAGTTGGTGAACAGAATCACTTCAAATAAAAATATGATAAGCTTAGTAGATACAAAGGTGACATCATTTGGGAGTCCCTCCCCAAGCCCTAGGATAAGGTAATGGTGCATGCTCTATAATATTTCATAGTGAATAGACCTAATACCATTAATATAAGCTTCCACCTCACCTTCCTTAATTACCTCCATGACAATAAGAACATTAATATCTTGGAATATCTATTTAGGTCTATTGAGAGGTTCATCCTTAATGCCAAGAAAGTATCTTCATCCTTTCCTATGCATTAATACCTCCATATCATCCTTCAACTTACCCCCAACTCTCTAAGTCTAGCCTTTGTGGGAATCCCTAGTTTTGTTAGCGTAACTATACGTAGACATAGGATCTATTGTTAAATAATCTATTTTGTAACCTACTTAATCCTATAGCTATCCTATGCTATAGTTGATGAGATTAATCAATAATAATTCTTGTCTTACCTATTGTTTTATGTAATTGATGATTTTTCTTAAAGGTCCCCCTCTCCTAAGACCAATTGGATGATTAAATTCAAACCAAAGGCTGATAATGCAACTCCCACTAGTAAGTCGAAGGTCCACTATCAATCTTATTGTACCAAATATTAGACTTAGAAAATGAAGTCTCCCATCACCCTCGAGCATGATCATGATATTTTGGACTCCCCCACCTCATAAAAATATCAATTATGAAGATTTTTTATATCGTTCTTCTATTCAGAAGGGAGACCCCTAAAGTGGCTTATCTAAGTCATCTAGCCACACTCAACAGAGAGCCTCTGTACCATTAATAACTAGAAAAAGCTACATAGACGAGCTCGATGACTTGATGAGAGATTTGAATAGAGAAAAAAATGACTACCAATCTGCTCCAATAGGCCACTGTAATCTTGGATGAGTACAACAACCAGTTCAATGAGGATGATCTCGTGGACCATGTGATTTCCCTTGCTCTTAGTGACGATGAATAAAGAGCCTTCTTCCTATTCTCTTTTGATTTTTTATCAATGTTATTCCTTTTATTGTCTAGTTGGTGGGCTTTGTGATCTCTAGAGATCCTCTTTGTAGTTGATTTTTGGGCTCCTTGGAGACCCCCTCCATTGTTGTTTCTCTAAGCCTTTCCTCTAGACATAGTCTCTATCGTGACCTGTTAATGAGGTCCTATATTTTTATCTCATGGATACTCTCTCTTATTTCCTTTGGTTGATCCTATTCTTTGTTTCAGCTTGGTGTAAAAGGTTCAAGGACCCTTTCAAAACCTCTTCCATCAATTAATCAAAAAAAATCTCTAATAGGGAGCATGTTAAATTTTTTGTCACATTTATTGGTTGCATAGAGCCTTTCCAAAAACGAAGTGATCCAATTAAGTTAGAAATCAAATCAACTTAAAAAATTCATTCGACCTACATGTAAAACATGCAACATTCCTATGATAACACTCTTTTGGATTTTGATCAAAATATTTATAAAAGCAACACATTATTATGACATAAAAACTAGGTTTGGGCTTTAAGTCTTCATCAATAAAATATTGTAATTTTAGTAGATTAGGAGATCTTCATTATTGCATCATTGTAGCTCAAAACCATATGAAAACACAAAATTCATGTGTTAGAAAATAAGCTATAATATCACAAAAATACCAATATCAATATCAATATTAAACATTCTTACAATAAATGATATACAAAAGTATTAAAATAAGCATGCTTTAATCTCACATATTACAAAATTTGATGTCAAGTGACAATGAAGTACTAAAATTTTTATAGCACATACATTTCATATGCTTGCTCTACATATCCTTTATTATGACTCTTGAATTTTCAAATTCATTTAAATATTCATCTCCTCAAACTTCAAGGATATGAATCTTCATATTTCTCATAAGACATCTCTTATTGACTCCTGATAGTGACAAATCTCTAATGGTACTAAATAAGAAACTCTTAATGAATAATATTTACAAGAATTTTTTCACACCACACATTTTTAAATTATTTACAAAACATTTACAAGTACCAAATAATGTAATAAACTCTAACATTCCCACTCATATTACATTATTTGGTAAAATTTCAATCTCTAACCATGATCTTGAATTTCAGGTTTGGGTTGTAATAGTGACATACATATTTGTCACAATGGTTGTAGTTGGTACTTGACATAACCTTCCATGTTACAAAAATATGATTAGTTTTCTTTGTCATAAACTCATTTTTATCAACTTTTCTTGTTTTATCATATCCTTTTCTACATTTCTAACATAGCCACCATAGGCTATGTTTCTCAGAAGAATATTTTTGTATATAAATATGATTTAATTTTAATTTATCTATCATCTATATTTTATTATTAATTCATCTTTGATCTCACATTTGGCCTATAAGGTGGGGATCTGCCCTCCTTGAGTGGCAAGATTTGAATTATTATTTATCTATTGCATATTTTGTTAATTCATTGATTTGGTTTATATTTATGTTGTCATCTATGAGATTTAATATATTTAAAGACTGCATTCAGAGATTGAAAACCAGGGATAAGTTGTATCCTTGCATGTGGTATTAGAATCAGCGATCATGGCATGAATTGGTGGGCACTAAAACCAGTTAAACTGGGTAACCACTTATAGACATTCAAAATGCAGGACTTCACCTTCATAAAAAATCAACGAATACTCCTTATTTTTTGAGAGTCATCTATTACGAATAGGAAGTTATTGATTACTATAGGAATTCATAAGGAGATGCATCACGGGAATCCAAAAATAGTATCCGCAACCAAGAATTGGCTGTTCAAAGTTCGAGAAGGAACGCCAGCTCATGTACAGGTGTTTAATGTTTGAGCAAACAAGCAAATTGTGGTTACCAGTGAAGAGTTTTGAAGGCAGTGTGGTTACAAACCAATAGACGTGAGGAGGGAATATTGATGACCACAAAATAATGCAACAAATCCATGTGAAAATAGCTAATATAGCCGCAAAGGAAGGAAACCTCCTTAGCCAATCACAATGCAGAGAAAAAAAATATTATCACAGGTTGGGCTAAGGTACAAGTATTAATTTTAATTTATCTCCAAAATAGTTATTCCACACGTCTTGTATGGTTGACCAGGAGCGGTTTAAGAATCAAAAATGTTAGTAGGTTGTTTGTGACTATGATCACGTAGGCAGTACCTCTCCTTGCATGTAAGTGGCTCCAGGTGTCCTTAGTTTCAATGTGTCCTTATTACATGAGTCGTGTTGTCATCTTGTGTGTGTTTTCTATCTCTTAGTTTGATATTGTTCATCGGTCTCATAGTTCCCACCCAACTATCCTTCATCTGACCTGTATTCCATGTATTGGGCCTTCATCATTAGATTCAGTCCTACGGTCCCATGTTCGTAAGCTTACAATCAGTATCCTTCATCCCACGTATTTGATTCTCGGGTGTTAGGTCTTAAGTTATCGATTCTTCTATCATATCAGTGTTGTTTCCAGTTGAGTCTTTATTGTCATCTTTAGTGTTCAGTGGTCGGGTAGCTATATGTTGTGTCCTCATAAAGTTAGTGCTAAGCGATCGTCGCATGAATCTATGGGAAGTAAAACCAGTTAACCCAGGTAACCACTTCCAGATATTCAAAATGTAGGACTTCACCTTGATAAACAATTGGTGAACGCTCCTTATTTTCTAAGAGTCATATGTTATGTACAAGCAACCTTTTGCTGTTGTAGGCATTCATAAGGAGAGGCATCATGGGCATATGGAAATAATATCCATAACTAGGCATCGACTATTCAAAGTTCAAGAAGGAATGCCACCTCATGTATAGATGTTTCATGTTCGAGAAAATAAGAAAATTGTAGTTGCCAGTGAAGAGTTCTGAAGGCAGCGTGGTTACAAACCAACAGACATGAGGAGGTAATATCGATGACCACAAAAGAATGCAACAAATCCATGGGAAAAATAGCTAATATAGTCATTAAGGAAAATGAATCCTCGACAACCAATCACAACGCAGAGAAAAAAAATATTATCACAGGCCAGGCTAAGGTACAAGTTTTAATTTTAATTTATCTCCAAAATAGTTATCCCACATGTCTTGTGTGGTTAACTAAGAGTTATTTAAGAATAGCAAACATTAGTAGGTTGTTTGTTACTACGATCATGCAATACCTAACTCTGCTCGCATGTAAGTGGCTCTAGGTGTCATTGGTTTTGGTGTGTCCTTGTTAAGTGAGTCATGTTGTCATATTGTGCATGTTGTCTATATCTTAGTTTGATGTCATTCATTGGTCCCATAGTTACCACCCAACTATCCTTCATCTGACTTATATCCCACATATTCGGCCTTCATCATCAGAGTCGGTCTTGCGGTCCTGTGTTCATAAGCTTACAATAAGTATCCTTCATCCCACGTGTTTGCTTCTTGGGTGTTAGGTCTTCATTTTTTGTTTCTCCTATCGTCTCACTATTGTTTCCAATTGAATCTATGTTTTTGTCTTTAGTGGTCAGTGGTTGGGTAGCAAGTTGTTGTGTCCTCATAGAGTTAGTGCATCAAAAAATTATTATAAGGTGAAAATTATCAAAAAGCATCGAAAAGTTGCTAAAAGTCATCGAAAAATCATTCAAAATTCATAAAAAATGTTGCTAATAAAAATTTGCAAGGAGATCAATCAAATCTGCATTGCAGTTTGAGCGACAATAAAGCGGAAAAACAACAAATTTTTTGCCAAAACCAACCCAAATTTTGCAGAAAATTGAAGCTCAAGGGTTCCTAAGAAAGAAATTATGAAAAGTGCATGAGCAAAAGGTGGACCAAAGGATCAAACGGTCGACTATCAAGTTCTGAGGATCCAACCGAGTAGAGTTTAGAATCACCAAGAAGACCTCGTAGAAGCAAAGGTACACAAAATTCTTCTTCTCCTATAGGAATTGTTAGTTATAACCTAGGTCATCCTTTGATTACAAAAATGGCATCCAATACCTCCCCAAACTCCTCCCAAGAGAACATCACTCAAGTAGAAACTGGACATTCCAAGGTCACTGATGAGATGTTACTCTACTTAGTAAAAAGTATTAATAACATGACTACCAACTTCAACCAAGTATTCAACAAACAATCCCAACCAAATCCTCCTAGTCCCAACCACTGGATTACCGACATTCATTATGAATACTATACACACCACAAAGGCCATAATAGTTAATCCCCAAATATCAATGACCACATAAATAATGAGGATACGGGTAACGAAGAAGTATTTGAGAAAAAAAAGGGTTCTGATACACCTTATCAATATTGCATCCAAGGATAGAGGAATAACGATGAAAAAGATAGGAAAAAATTTCACCACCAACCAAGAGGTCCTACTGGAGCTAATTATACATGCATTGACATGCCCACCTTTGAAGGTCATCATCCACGTGGATGGATAGCCAAAATGGCAAGCATCTTAGACTTCTACCAATTTTAGGAGTCGAAAAAAGTTCCTTTTACAGCAACCAAATTAGGAATTAAAGCTTATAAATGGTTTACATGGTTCAAACATGAGGACAAAAATTACAACCACTAACAAGAGTTCTTCGATGCCTCTCTTCATAGTTTTAACAAAGGTCCCATAGGTTCCTACACAGTGTGGTTGTCACTCAAATAGAGAGGATCAATAGAGGACTATATCTCAGAATTTATAAGTATGCTTCACTATGCAACAACATTACAACTAGAGGTGGTCATAACAACTTTTAGAAATAGGTTGAAAGCAAATGTTAAGGTTGAATTAAACTTATAAAATCCATCAAGGTTATATGAGTGTATAAGGATTACCAAGTTGGCAGAAATGAAGATGCAATTGGGTAGATCCACACGACGTGAATCATAAGGTCGACTTCAATTTCACAATAACTTTTTTTGTAGAAACGATCAACCATCAAGATACTTCTACTATAAATATCACAATCAAAATCCAAGAGATCAAGCATGCATACAAAGATAGAACTTTTAAATCGAATATGTTGAAAAGGAAGATGAAGAAATAGAGGAACACAACTCACTTGAGGATCCCACAATCGAAGACCAGAGTGACCATGAGGAGGTTGTAGCTGAAGATGATACCATGAATATTTTAGTACATGATCTCATGGGGTTATCTTCTCACCATACAATCAAGGTGACAGGGTTCATTCGAAAAAATAAGGTAACAATATTAATTGATTGATGAAGTATGCACACCTTTATTGATGCAAAACTTGCAAGGGCATTAAATTTACACATCTACTCTACTAGTCAAGATAGATTTCAAGTCAAGGGCATTAAATTTGCATGTCTATTCTACTCACCTTGCTTAGCTCGTTTCATGTCATTTCCAAAAATATGTTGTAATAGTCAATCGGGTCAACGAGCGCGAAGTTATGACCTCCGCAAGTTGCCCCAAATTTCAAATTTGAAATTTCAAGTTTTAGGTGGGAAAAAAATGGGAAAATAGGGCATAAGTAGGAATTTTTAAAATTGTAAAAGGGCTCTTCTTTTGTGATCCTCATTTTTAGCATGAAATTAATGAAAAGCTTTGGCTCCTTTTAGCATTTCTGGTTTTCAATGGATTGTATGTGTTTTGCTATACATAAACTAAAAGAGTCACCTCGCGTGCTCTGCCAGATATATAAAAGTCACCCAAGAAGACTATCAATTTTGGTGGGGTTCAGCACGCCTCTCTTTTCGTTTTATTTTACTGGCATTGCTCCTAAAGCGGCGAGTTAGGCACACTTAAGATGACTAAACCATTTTTTTTCGTGTTGCATAGAGAAACTTTTAACACGACTTGGACAAGTACTTTGTATTTATAAGTTTTTTTTTTTAAAGTGTCCTTTTTACTTGTACAATAGTTTAAACATAATTTTTTAAATAAAAATCTAAAAATATACTATTACAATATTTAAAAAAATAATAATAATAAACTTTCACAATTCTTCCATCATCAAATGAAAACAAAATTACAAACAAATCAACATTACTGCTTTTATATTCTCATATATAAAATATAATTCAATTTTAAATCACATTTAAAAATATTTATTTGTTTATATAAAATTATAATAGGACTTTAAACCAAACAAATTATACGCTATAAATTCTACTTTCAAAATCAAACAATTATAAATGGCATGCACTTCTTTTTAAGATATGTGAGGAATGTGGGGAAGAATTTGCTTTGGAGGGTTTTCATGAAACACATAAGATGCCATTTACAAGTAAGGTCTAAGAGGAAGAAGAAGAATGTCGTAACTTAGATGAATATAACAACGAACAATAATAGCATAGAAAAGCCCAACTTCGAGTGTAGCCATTAAAACACTTAATATAGGAAATGACACTTTATAGTAGGTAACTACCAGAACAAACTCCATCTTTATCAAATTTAATTGAAACAAACCAGGTTTAATGAAGGAAAATTTTCAATACTTTCAAGATGCATTTATAAATAATTTGAATAAGAGCGTAATCATATTGAATTGTCCAACTACTTCAAAGGAAAGCTGATGAGCAAAGTATTAGAAAAAAAAAAATGAAATCCTTAACAAACATATCACACAATAGAACCAAAAATTTATTCAACATGATAGTAAAGTTAGATATAAAAATAGATATTGTTCTCCATATAAAAATAGATATTGTCATCTTCCGAAAATATTTTTACTTAAAGTTTAAACTATAAATTTGTATATCATATTTTGGTTATAACTAGTTAAATATAGTTGAATCAGAATATTAAAAAAAAAAAAATCTAAAATTATTTAATATTGGTTTTAAATTATTGTTAATCTTATTTGATTTTTGATTAGATAAAATACAGTATAAAAAAGTAAACTGGACAAGTAAATCAAGCTTTAACTATAGATAATTTTTTTAAGTGTCCTTCACACCATTTTCTCTACCATTGGGATTGCTTGGTTCCCACTCAATTCCATCATTGACTTATGCTACCAATGTCCCACTCTCTTCATAGAGCATCGTCTTAAATCCTTTTGGTCTTTCTACCTCCCTCACTTCCTATGGGAAATATGGATAGAGAGAAATCATAGAGCCTTTCGTAATACCTTCAAATACTCCTCCATTGGAGCCTGTATTCTTTTTGCTACCAAAGAAAATTCCCTTTTGATCCTCCATGTTGATTCCTAGGAACCTCTTGTGGAATCTAGGATTCTTGTGTCATTAGGTCTTCCTCTCCCTCCCCCCTCAAGCATCCCCATCTACTCCCTTCATTGGTAGATCGAAAATCAAGCAGTCTCTTCCCTTAGAGAGCTAGATAAAGTTGAATTTGTATGGCATTGGCAAAGGTAATCCAGGATGGGCAGGTGTAGGTGGAGTTTTCATAATTAATCAAATCCAAATTCTATTTTCCTATGTTAAAAATATTGGCATCCAAACCAATCACTTCATCGAACCTAGAACCCTCTACCAAGGGCTAACTCTTCTTGATGATATCCCCATAGAGAAACTCATCATTGAAGGTGATTATTTGAACATAATCAACTATCATAAAAGTACTCAACCTCCGTCCTCAAGTATCCAAAACCGAATTGATGAGTCCAAATGATCTCTATAAAACTTAACAACTATGTCATCCAACTTGACTATTGGAAAGGCAATCAGGTAGTGGATGTGATGGCTAATTTGCACGACAATGTGTAGCATTATGTATAATTAGGCCAACACATGTGGTGCCAATCCAAATCTCACTCCCTAATCTTGCATATCTACCACTACTCCTGCCATCACCCATGGTAGGTGTTTTCTACTGGTATGACACACCAACATCCCTACCACCACTTTGCATAGTATGAATATTAATGCTCCAAATCTATATCAACGTAGTATCTCATCGATATGGAATCCACTCTGTTGGATCACACATGTTGTATCCCCCAATATCATCTTCAATGCAACCATCGACACCTGTACCATGTTAATAGTATTCTTCTTGATAAGGATCCTTAGGATGGACCACATGCCTCAAATGTGATCATCATATCCCTTGTCAATAGCTAGAATATGGATTATTATCGATACCATCACTCTAGCAAAGTCATAAATAGGGCTCAGTCCACATTCTTCAGTGTCTCCTTCTCCTCCACCAAAAGTTGTTCTAGGGCAGCCTCCAGTGTGCTCAACTACCACTCCCTGCTCTTGAGTATATCTAGTTGCATCATAAACATAATTTCATCTTCAGTATATTACTTATTACATATAAAAGTCATTAAACCATACAAATTTTAAAATAGGAGTATTTTTTGAGCAAATTTTTCAAATTCATGGCCTAGAATGATTGAGCATGTATTTGGCACTCTTCCAGCCAAATTTGTGCCCCATTCATATAGGATGTGAATTTGGCTTGGATAGACTACCAAATTCATGCTTCATGACCAGATTCATACCCTATGGTGAATGTTGCTAAAAATTGACTAAAAATTCTAAAAAAATGTAAAACTACTAAATTTTTTTGTATGTGTAGGTGCAAAATAAAATGTGAGAAAGTGGGTCTCAACCCCTGCCTTCACTCTATCAATAGTGGTCCTCACCTTGCCCCTTGCCATGGCATCACAGTGATTTGGTAATGTCATTCTCCTCTTTCCTATCCAAAGCTCTTTTATCCTCCTCATGCGGTGAAAATGAGCCTCTTTTCCCTCCATTTTCCTCTTTTACTCCCTCCTTTTTATTATCTCTCCTCCCCTTTCCTCATTTTTTTCTCTCCTTGTCTTGTGTTTTTTGGCTCTATCTTGTTTTTTCTTCCATTGTTGCTTTTTCAAGTTTTTGTCTAGAATTTTATATTCCTTCTAAAAAATCCAGGGCACCGTAGCCTTAAAGGCATTAATGGTAGTAATACCTCATTTTGCATGTAAATTTATGGTTTTTAAGCTAACACCCTTTTTTTGCATTGTCCCTCTATCCAAACTTAACCACCCCTTTTTTTGTTTGTTGCTTCTGCCCTTAGGAGTCTACATATTTCTTTAATGCATTTATTTGGCCATAAATGCATCATAGAGAGGGAAAAATATAGACATAGACAATTGACCCACCAAAATAATTTATTTCTTCCGTATATCGCTTGTTAGCCACCCAAACTTGTTAAGTGCAAATTTGGGGCCTTTTTGTCTTCTTCATTTTCCCTATTTATTTAGCTTTCTAAAATTTATACTTGGTCCATATGGGGTGTGAATATGGCAGGCTAAATTCACACCCTATAATAATTGGGCATAAATATAGCATTATGGAGATTTTTCTCACTAAAAACCCACCCCTCATTGGCCCTTTTTGGGGTTGGTCTTTGCTTGCAGTTAAATTTTGTTTTCCTACCCACTTTGCCCTTTAAACATCTTATAAATAAGAGGATTGGATTCCTTATTTTCCTATATAAGTTATACAACAAGTTCTTTGAAGATTCTAATCATTGACTCACTCATTTCCTCATGCTAACATGTGCTCATTTGCTTTAAATCATTGTTTTGTTCTTTGGTATTGGCTTTCCTTGGGGATTGAGTGGAGGAGTATTTGTGATTGGATAGATAAACCTTCTTAGAGTACTTCATCCACCTCTTCATTGCTCCTTTGGTTCCTCCATCAGCTCATCAGGTTATGCATTTACTTTAGTTGATTTGTAAGTCTATTTTTCATTGTTTTGCACTCTATTTTTTGCTATTTTAAGGCCTGAAAAGGGTATCTAAACCAAATTCATACCTCATCCTTACAAGGTGTGAATTTGGTAAGCCATATTTATCCTCCCTATTTATAGGGAATACATTTAGTAAATTAGAACTTGGGGGTAAGCTTTTGCATCCCAATAACCCTATTTTACATTGTGTATTTTAGCATTCTATTGTGTCCATCCTTTTTGCGTTTCATATTACTCTTACATATATGTTTCTTTCTATTTGTGCATGTTTCAGAGTTCAAATATAAATTTTTCTTTCAAATGATCAACTAAAAGTACCAAGGGGGCTTGACTACTATGCCTCCAAGCTCAATCTTATAGTGGCCTAAGTAGACCCCCAAATGCTAATCAAATTTTCTAGGGTTTGTGAAGTTATTTTGCAGGTTTGGAACCATTGGATATTTCAAATGCAATATAAATCTTGGATCAAACAAAGTGCCCTACTATATATTTAGGTTGATTGGTGTTTTATTTTGTTCATTTATATCCAAACCCTAGAATCTAAGTAAACAAAAAATATTTTGAAAGAATTAAAGCATATAGTGTGCATATAGGGCTTTAATCTTGTTTTTCCATTCTCTTGGACCCTTCATAAAATAATTTATTTTACAATCCTAGGGTTAGACATCATTAAATTATAGAATTATGCTAAGGTTAGTCCTTGTATTATTTCATCTTATGTGTCTTGCATTGTTCCTTTATTTTCATAGTTTAGTTTAGAAAGGCCAAATAATAGTTGATTGCTTTAAATAAAATACATTAAACATTCCCACCTAGGACTTGGAGCAGGTCTTAAAATAATTTCTAGTGAACCCATCCTCTTGTGTCCTTGAGTGTAGAGAATATAACACATCCCCATAGTTCACCTCGACCCCTAGCAAATCTAGCCAATAATTGTATGTGATAGGGAATTTTTCCCCATCTACACACACCACTCCTAGAATTCTCTCTAGGAAAACACTTTATGCCCTAGTATACATCACTAAAGCTATATTTAACTTTGAAATTGAAGTCTCATACATGTGAATACTTCTTCAAAATTCCTTTATGAAAAAATATTTCATCTCACCAACCTTAGTCAATAAAAATTATTTGATGTTAAGTAAATCCATGCCTCAAGTATACTAAAAATTGCTCAAGTGAGCCAATTGGATGATGGTAAGGCTTGGTCATTTGAAACTAATGACCTTGTTATCAGAGAGGACTAAATAAAAAAAATTCTAAAATTGACCTCAAGGAAAATACTGAGCTCAATTGGATAGGTCCACATATCATCACCACAATGTATTGTTTGGGTTCCTACCACTTTACCACACTTTGTGGTAAATAATTTAAATATCCCGTGAACATTATGTATTTAAAAATCTATTATCCTTATTTCCTTTGCTTTTTTTTTAATTTGGTTGCAATTGTATATTGTTGCTTTTTACCTATTTGTGATGATTATTTATGTTATCTAGGTCAATCTATGTCATCAATAATAGTATTTTACTCATTATGCATGTTATGTGTCATTATATTTTCATTTTTAGGTTGTTATTATTGAACCAATAATAAGCAACCTACAAGGATTGGCAAAGGATGATTCTAGTTAGCTTTACATATTTTCTTATACTAGGTGTATAATACAAGTGGATCTCTCACTATCTAGTTGTCAATGTAATCCATAAGGACAAGCATATCACATGATATAAGATTAAAAATATAGTTTACTTAAAATTTATATGATTTTTCCAACAAGAATGTTTGTCTTCATGACATGGATGTGTATCATAAATATCCCTCACACTTCTCTACCAAAACCATTAAATCAATGTGTTTACATGCTTGCAATTTTGAATATATAAGTAAACAACACAAGTTTATAAGGAATTTGAATTATAGGTATATACACTTATCCTTACAAATCACCCTCTTTTATTTTGATTATGATCCCTCGTCTTATCATCCTAGATGCATTATACCAAAGACTAAAAATGGAATATTATCCCTCCACTTAAGCTCAATCCATCCTTCTCGTCATCCTCCTCCTCCTCCCTATTGTGGTGACAACATCATCATGAAATATTGTGAATGAAAAGGGACAGTACATGAGTGCATTCATGTCCTTGACCACATTTGTCTCAACATTGGTAGCAATTAATTATCTAGAATATTGCTCAGCCTTAGTTGTTATCTCTTCAAGTTGTATCATATTTGGTAAGGCCCTTACCAACTAAACATTATGTCATTGCCACATGGTGAATATTTGGTATAATAATGTCTAGATCACTTAGCTATCACCCCCATTGGATAGACTTATGGTCTTCCCAATTGCTACATCCCTCTCTATAGTCCAATTCATGATAGTATATTGCATTTTTGAGATCTAGTAGACTGGGTCATTCGACGCCTACGTATGCATTATTGCATCTACCCTAACAACATCCATATCCATTATTATGCATGCAAATTTTTCTTGTAAGCTGATCACCTATTAGGTCAATACATATTTTTACACCTCAACCCCTAATTGTACTGACTTGGTATGCCAAACCTATATTAAAGTGATTAGTTCTAATGCCTATGATACCTCTAGCATGAATGTCATTGTTTCTTTCCTCCCTCTCTCCTAATGTTCCTCCCTCTCTCTCACTAGTGGTAGGACTTGTCATTGTGCTCCCTATGGGCTCATCCATAGATTCATTTGTTAATCAACTCATTTCCCTACAACTATTATTTAAATTTATCTAAAATGTTGATACCAACTCTAGTTGCCATCACTCAATTGTAGATCATCTATCCCTAGCTCTAGAATATTAGGTTCATCCTCTTATGGCTCTAAAAATATAGATGGAGTGTTCTCCTAAATTCTTGCTCCTATGTTATCCTTATATAGTAGACTATATCAAGGAAGATGTCCTAATACAATCCAAATTATGAAACCATGTGATCATAGTAACATAGCTTGCACTCCCATTATGGACATAGTAGTCGTCTTCATGCCTCACTCTTGCTAGCTAATATGCATTATTTACCTAGTCTAGGTGACCCCTCTATGGATTGCATATCAAATTATCTTAGGCTAGATTATCTATTAAGCATCATTCCTTTTATAGGATCCCTCAATGTAGGTAACTCTAACCAACCTAGAATCGATGGATCCATGAATAGGCTTTTTTCCTTGGTAGTCTAGATGGCCATGTCACTCCAATCTACTCCGATGCCCAAACTTGGATAAAGGTACATCATGCTAAGATCTTTCCACCTTGCATGCAACATGATATAGACAATCGTACAAATGGGTTAGGACGAGTGGCACCTAAGTGAATATAGTCTCAAACTCTAGCATATTTGCTACCACCTCGCTCTTTGTAAACCATAAATCTACTAGTACCATCCAATAAAATGCCTAAAACTAGTGTCATTAACAATGTTGTTTGTCTATCCAGCTAATTTCCTACCTATATTTGATATTATTATTGATATAAAATCTAACAACTTAGAGGCTATGATACTACAAGTGACTTAAGAAAAATTAAGACACCCCTGATAAATACCTATAAAATTCTCTTTACCAAAGTAACTGTGATAGCTGAAAGGTATTCTTCTTTCATTACCATCTCACGTCCAACTCTTTGAATTTGAACTTCAACATGAAGGCCATATGGTATAGTCCCACTATTGACATAAGCATGTAATCCTCAAAACCTAATTATATGACAATCATATTTAATAATATAAACAATTGTCATGACAATCGAAGACTAAAACCTTGCGTACATAAACAAAAAGACCGTACAATGGCAAAATTACCATACCGACAAAAATACTATAATTTCACAAATGCACAATCGTAGCATAGAAGCAGTTATCTATAACAATAGCACTTACAAAAACATTGTGCAAAAGCATTGCCCTTTAAATTAGATCTATTTTTTTTTTGAAAAAAATTAATAAACTTGATCAGTTTCAAAGGGCCTGTTGGGATTTATCACAATGATTTATGTTTGAGAAACATTAAGAAATAAATCATTCTTGTAGAAAAAAGAGAACACCATGATTTAACGAGGTTCATCCAATATTATTGGGCTACGTCCTCCAAGAAAACACCAGCACCTACATTTTTGTATTAGCAATAATACAATGCACAAGAAGAAGGAGAATTGTGGAAATCCGCTGCAACTCCTTCTATCCAATACAACATGCACACCGACATCTACCACATGAGTTTCTTCTCATCCACAACATAATCACTCTTACTGTGATGAAAACATTGCAATAAGAAATCCTTTTTTAGCTCTACACCAAACCCACACATCACCATGTAATCTCCTCACAAAACTATAGGCATCCAATATTTTCATGCTATTATGCATTAATATGCATAACAATAAGCAATCTGCCACATTGCATTATAGTCTTCAATATTATGCATTTACAAGCATCTCATTGCACTCTCACTACAATATCTTTAGGCTACCTCTCCTACAAGCTTACAATAGAAGATTACATATGATACATCTACATGTCCATTACAATGCTCTTCAACATTATCCCTGCATTCTGTAATGCAGACTCTGGCATTCTTGTGATGTAATCCCATGCTCTCATGGCACACCCACGGTGCTCTCAAGGCACACACACTAAATGATTCACAATCTCATCAATTTATACATGTTCCTTACACCCAATTTAGCTTTAGTTTCGTCAATAGATTCTTTTTGGCCATTCCCAACTGATGCCTCACGATATCCCCAACAATGACAATAATTTTGGACTTTGCAATAAGCTCCAAAATTAGTTTTTCCATTCTCTAGATTTTAGTTGTCCACCACCACAACCAAATCATCCATTACTCCAGCGATTGGATTTCCAACCACCAGAACCCCAGACTTCGCCAAAGCATTGCAGATTTTTTGACTTGTTTTTCCATCAAATGTGTCCACATACTTAATGTTGTTCATATCTGTTGTAACTGCTATCTAAGACTCGATATGCCAACTCGATATGCCAATGCATTCTACGTAACTGTTGAGGATGGAGTTAATGAATAGGCTCCAACTCAATAGATCCTCCCTAAATTTGGTCTCCTCCTCCACCTGTCAATGGTTGTACTTTATCAAAGTGATGTATCGGTATCACCTCCTGTGCCATCAACAAAAATGTGCTAGAAACATGCCACCAAAGCTCCCTTTGATTAACATGAATGCCAAAAACAATTTTTCTTTTACCCTTATCTATTTTCCTCCTACCTTATCAACCACTTATCTCCCACAATCAGGTTTTTTCACACCAGATGTTGTATGCATGCACCAAAGGAGCAGCCAGACTGGGACGACATTAGAACAGGTGCATTTGACATGAGGAAGTTCAATCTTGATAGTTTCAAAAGTATCCCCAAGAAACATTTGGGAGAGAAAGAAATCCATCGTCACCCTACAAAGATACCTTTTGAGTGTCATGAGTTGATATTTAGTCCTTTGATACCAGTCCATACACGCATTTCCACTCAGCCAAGCAATTTCATTTGACTAGAAAAAGGTAAAGGCTAGACTGACTGTGTTCAAATTGAACAACGTGTGTGAAGGAGGAAGTTGAATCTTCATAGTTTAAAAATTATCCCCTAGAAAAATTGTGAGAGTAAGCAGTCCATCGTCAGACTACAAAACCACCTTACGAAGGCCATGGGTTGACATTTGGTCATCCTTCAATGCCAGTCCATGCACACATTTCCTCTCAGCCAAGCAATTGCATTTGACTGGAAACAGGTGAATGCTGGACTAACAGTGTAAAATGAAGGAAATAAATTAAATTAATCAAATCGCATCACGAAAAGGATGGTTTGCAAATTTCTTATCCGAAGGAGGAGCTTCATAGAAAATTTATCCAAGGAGGGAGCTTCGCTTGCAGAAGGTGCGAAAAAAATGTTGCTTTAGAAAATTATATATACTTCGCCCAACTTGTATGGTGTTCGAAGCTTCGGAGGATTAAAACGGCGAAGTAAAATTACTTCACAAATCTTTCAAGCGAAGCAGTTGCTTCGCAAAGGATAGTTCCAAAATAGCTGCTTCGAAAGAACTATTTCCGAAGTGGCAATTTTTTTAAGGAAAAATGTGAAGCAAAATTTCACGGCAAGTTTGGCAGCTTCGGCGATGTGGCTTCAGAATCCCACTTCAGGGAAATAAAGTGCCGAAGTGCTTCTCCGATACAATGAACAAACAAATAAACTTCCTTCTGGATCGAACAGGTTTTTTACCACTTCGGGGTAAACCCTCACTGAAGTTTGTCTACGGATTAAACAATACTTCGAGGCAGAGAACAAATACACAGAGACCCAAATTTCAGAATAAATATTTTATATATTGAAATAATGTTGGATTTACAGAGCTTCTTTCTGAAGCGGTTACAAACTTCTGCAAGATAAAAATCTATAGGATAAACACACAGATTTTCCTTAGAGACTGCTGCTCCACTCTCCGAATGTTGGTGACTACTGCTTTCACTCTTTTGATGCTCTATTGGTTGAAACCCTAGCTACTGCAGCTGCTTTGCTAGCAATTCCTCTTTGCTGAAACTCCTCCTCTGCTCCAATCTACTACTAAATGACAAATGGCCCGGTATTTATAGACGAGAGATGAGGACAAAAGGCGGGATAAATTCACCAACCGGCTGACAAAAATTAAATGTCGAAGAGGGTTTCTATCCAATCGTCGAGTAACCCCAACTATTCACATGTGCGATGTCAGAACCTTGATTCTCGCGCCTGGTTACTGCTTCGCCAGTTTGAAATGTGAACTATCGAGTTTACATTGCTTTGCAACAAACTATCTTTAGGGGACAAAAATTTTCTACTTCGCGACGAAGTGTTGTTAGGGGGCGTGTTAATTCTGCTTCGCAGCGAAGCACCTTCCAGAGGTAAATAATTTGTGCTTCGCGGCGAAGCACTTGCGGGCGTGAAAGTTGGTTTAATTTTTTCAACACCCTCATTTAAACCAGATTTCACAAATTCTTTTATGCATAACATTTCTTGCAATCTGGCGAAGTCCTCCTCCTTCAAAGGTTTTGTGAAGATGTCAGCAACTTGCTCCTTGGACCTGCAAAACTGCAACTGTACTTCACTGAATTTCACCAACTCTCTGATGAAATGATACCGGATATCAATGTGCTTCGTTCGATCTAGGAATACTGGGTCCTTCGAGAGCGTGATGGTAGAGTTATTATCGCAAAAAATTATTGTTGTTGCTTCCGACGAATGATGTAGTTCACTTAGAACTCTTCTCAGCCAGACTGCCTGGTAGGCAGCTGAGGTGACAGCAACATGATATGCCTCTGCTGTAGATAAAGCAACAATTGGCTGCTTTTTCGAGGACCAAAAAACAACTCCAAATCCAAAATGGAAGTCATATCCGGAAGTGCTCTTTCGGTCATCTATGCAACCAGCCCAATTGCTATCAGTGCATCCAATCAGTTCAAGCTGGTCTTGTCTGGTATAGTGAAGTTCGTGATTTCCCATGCCATTGACATATCGTAGAATTCTCTTGCCTACTTGCCAGTGAGTGTCTCTAGGTGACTCCATAAACCGAATTATTAAACTTATGGTAAACATCAAATCTGGCCTAGTTGAGGTTAAGTACATTAGGCTTCCAACTAGCCTTTTATAGAGAGTTGGATCAACGCTTTTGTTGTTGTCAATCTTGCTCAACTTTAAACCAGTGGCTACTAGGGTGATGGTAGGTTTGCTATCCTCCATATTAAAACACTTCAGGACATCCTTAGCGTACTTGCCATGAGAAATGAAGATGCCATCTGCTGATTGGTCAACTTCAATGCCAAGAAAGAATTTCATCAGCCCCATGTCTGTCATTTCAAACTTGGTCTTCATGGCAATTCTGAACTCCTCAAATAGACTGCTGCTATTTCCAGTATATATCAGATCGTCCACATACATACAGGCATAAGATTATCATCTCACCCAATGCGTTTATCTTCAGATATAGGGTGTGCTCATATGGGCATTTTTGAAACCCATTCTCCTAAAAATAGCCATCAATCCGACTGTACCATGCCCGGGGTGCTTGCTTCAGCCCATATAGGGCCTTTTTTAGCTTCAAAACCTTACCTTATTGCCCTTGTATTTCATAATTGGGTGGCTGGTCTATGTAGACCTCTTCTTCCAACACTCCATTTAGGAAGGCAGACTTGACATCCATATGATAAATGCTCCATCCCTTTTGAGATGCCACTGCCATAATCATTATGACTGTGTCAAGTTGGGCTACAGATGCATACACCTCATGATAGTCAACTCCTGACTTCTACTTGTAGCCTTTTGCCACTAATTTGGATTTATGCCTGTCAACTTCTCCTTGGGCATTAAACTTCGTTTTATACACCCATTTGACCCCAATGGTCTTCTTTCCTACTGGAAGATCTGTCAGCTGTCATGTCTCATTATTTTCAATGGATGCTATCTCCTCATCCATTGCTTTCACCCATTTGTGATTCTGACTTGCCTCTTCAAACTCCACTGGATCACACTCAGTAAATAAAGAAAAGTCATAATATTCTTCATCCGTCTAATTACAGGTTACCTAATAAATATCTTGCAAGCTCTAAGTCTTTGTAGGTGTCCTCAAGTTTGAAATTATGCTTGTAAGTGGAGCTGATCGAGATGATGAGGCTATGCTACTGCTAGCACCACTGTTGTTGTTTGAAGATACAGGTGGCTACACACTATCTTCCTCCAAGTTTATAGGTTCAATAATTTTTTGTTCAGGCTGACCAGTATTTGACTTCCAGTTCTAGGCATCATCCTCCAAGAACTTCACATCTCGATTGATGACAAGTTTCTTCGTCATCGGATTGTACATCCTGTATGCCTTTGCTTGTTCACTGTACCCTATGAAAATGTATTTTTTAGCTTTGTCATCCAGCTTCTACATTTTCTCATCTGGAACATGTGCATATGCAATGCACCTGAAAACTTACAAATGAGCCACACTTGGCTTCAGATTGCTCCAGGATTCCTCCAAAATTTTGTCCTTCACACTCTTGGTGGGACATCTGTTCAGCAGATAAACTGCACAACTTAAAGCTTCTGCCCATAACTCATGTGGTAAAATTTTTGCCTTCAGCATGCTCCATGCCATCTCCATGATAGTTCTATTCTTCCTCTTAGCTACACCATTTTGCTACGGTGTGTATTTGGTAGTAAATTGCTTCTAAATTCCATGTTGCTTGCAGAAGTTGTGGAATTCATTAGAGATGTGTTCTCCTCCTCCATCAGTTCTGAGAGTGTTAACTTGATAGCTGCTCTGTTTTTCAACTAGAGCCTCAAACTCCTTAAACTTCACAAATGCTTCTGACTTCAGCTTAATGGGATAAACCCATGTCTTCAGGCTAAAGTCATCTATGAAAGTCAAGAAATATTTCTTGTTGGCATATGAGCTGGTCTGCATGGGACCACAAATGTCTGAGTGCACCGGCTCCAATGGCTGTGATGCTCTCCAATACTGTCCTACAAGGAATGCATCCTTGTGTTGTTTTCCGACCAAAAAACCTTCAAAAACTTGGTTTAGTTTCTCAATAAGGGGTAAACCCTTCACCATTTATTTCTTGTGCAACAAATTTAGGCCATTGAAGCTTAAGTGACCAAATCTGAGATGCCATATCCAGGTAACATCCTTCACAATTGCACTTAGAGACATTAATGATTCATTCTGAATCTATAGTGGAAACATTTTGTTTTTCATCATGGACACAGTTACGATTTGCCCATGCACTTTGTCTCTGATGGAACAGACACCATCTTTGAACTGGACAGTGTGTCCCTTCTGTACAAGTTGTCCAACACTTAGCAGGTTGTGTTTCAACCCAGGCATATAATACATGTCACAAATTTGTTTTCTTTCATTGTGTCGGATGCAGATGAGGATCCTTCCTTTCCCCATTATGGGAACCTTGATGTTGTTCCCCATATTGACTTTAGATTGGACTGTTTCATCCAACTGTGAGAACATCTCTCTATTTCTAGTCATGTGGTTGCTGCACCCACTGTCAAGATATCTAATATTTTTCCTGCTCTCCTCCTCAACACTGTAGGTCAACAACACATTTCCTCATACTGCATTTTTGACTTCATCCGTATAATGGGCTTGTTGTTGATTCTCGTTCGCCATCCTCTTTCTACACTGTGAGATATAATGGCCGAACCTTTTACAGTAATAGCATTGGACCTTGGATTTATCTTTCTTTTGATAATATTTACTTATTGATGAAAGTTGTAGCTGGTCTCACTGTCATTAGGGTTTGTTCTTCCCCCTTGCTTGTTAGCTCTCCCACGCCTGCCTTTGCCTCTTCCACCTTGATAACTAGAGATGCCATGGTCGGAGTCTTGTCTGCTGTTGTCTCGGAATGAGAATTACACCTTGAAAGATTTCTCTAGAGAGGACTGAGTTGAGCAGCTCAGCCTCTGCTCATGTTTGCAGAGAACCCATGAGCTCATCCACTGAGAGGGTTGTCAAATCCCTTTATTCCTCTATTACAATTATGATAGAGTCAAACTTTGCTAGCAGACTTCGTAGAATTTTCTCCATAATCCTTTGATTCTGCATAATCTCTCTATTCAACCACATCTGGTTGATGACATCAGTTATTCGGGTGAATAAGTCACTCATCGACTCAAACTCACTCATCTAAAGGTTCTCGAACTCCCTCTTGAGCATCTGCAGTTTCACCAACTTCACTTTGTTGGTGCCCTGGTACGAGCTGGCCAAAATCTCCCAAGCCTGCTTGGCCTTGGTGGCTGATGCGATCCACGGGAAGATGGTATCCTGAACCGCTTACATGATATATAATAGGGCTTTTTGATCTTTCTTTCAGTTCTCCTTTAGAAGGTCTTTGTCAACTTGGTGAAGGGTGGCCAGTGCTGTTGCATCTGCTAGTTTTGAGTATCCATTCTCCACCAAGTCCCACAACTCTTGTGACGTAAACAAAATCTTCACTTGTATACTCCAGTAATTGTAATTTTTGTCGTTAAATTGTGGGATCTGCAACTATAGGGAATTGTTTTCGGAAGCCATGCTTCAATCTCCGCATCACGACACAACGGGCTCTGATACCAATTTGAAGGAAATAAATTAAATTAATCAAATCGCGTCACGAAAAGGACGCTTCGCGGATTTCTTGTCCGAAGGAGGAGATTCGCAAAAAATTTATCCGAGGAGGGAGCTTCGCTTGAGGAAGGTGCGAAGCAAATGTTGCTTCGGAAAATTAAATATACTTCGCCCAACTTGTATGGTGTTCGAAGCTTCGAAGGATTAAAATGGCGAAGTAAAATTACTTCACAAATATTTCAAGCGAAGCGGCTGCTTCGCAAAGGATAGTTCCGAAGTAGCTGCTTCGGAAGAACTATTGCCAAAGTGGCAATTTTTCAAAGGAAAAATGCGAAGCAAAATTTCACGGCAAGTTTGGCAACTTCAGTGAAGTGGCTCCAGAATCCCACTTCGGGGAAATAAAGTGCCAAAGTGCTTCTCCGATACAACGACCAAACAAATAAACTTACTTCTGGATCGAACGGGTGTTTTACCACTTCGGGATAAACCCTCACTGAAGTTTGTCTGTGGATTAAACAATACTTCGAGGTAGAGAACAAATACATAGAGACCCAAATTTCCAGAATAAATATTTTATATATTGAAATAATGTCGGATTTACAGAGCTTCTTTTTAAACCGGTTACAAACTTCTGCAAGATAAAAATCTATAGGATAAACACACGGATTTTCCTTAGAGACTACTGCTTTCACTCTTCTGCTGCTCTGCTGGTTGAAACCTTAGCTGCTGCGGCTGCTATGCGCTCGTAATTCCTCTCTGCTGCAACTCCTCCTCTCCTCCAATCTACAACTAAATGACAAATTACCCGATATTTATAGACGAGAGATGAAGACAAAAGGCGGGATAAATTCACCAACCAGCTGACAAAAATTAAATGCCGAAGAGGGTTTCTGTCCAATCGCCGAGCAACCCCAACTATCCGCATGTGCGATGTCAGACCCTCGATTCCCGTGCCTGGTTACTGCTTCGCCAGTTTGAAATGTGAACTGTCGGGTTTACATTGCTTCGCAGCGAAGCGTCTTCAGGGGGCAAAAAATTTTTGCTTCGCGTCGAAGTAATGTTAGGGGCGTGTTAATTCTGCTTCGCAGCGAAGCACCTTCCGGAGGTAAATAATTTGTACTTTGCGGCGAAGCGCTTACGGGCGTGAAAGTTGGTTTAATTTATTCAACATACTGCCCATGTCGGTGGGTAGTTCATGTTGCGAATATGTTATGTAATGGTTCCCTCGTGGTCACATTCTGTTTACCCCTTGTGGCCACCACCAAAAAAAAAAAAAAAAAAATCCAAATTGAACAAAGTGTATGAACGTTAATGTTTGAATAAAGAAAGCTATACATAAATTAAAAGTCACCTCGCGTGCTCTCCAAGATAAATAAATGTCATAGAAGATATATAGAAGTCACCGAAGAAGACTATCAATTGTGGTGGGGTTCAGCACGCCTCTATTTTCGTTTTATTTTACTGGCATTGTTCCTACAGCGGCGAGTTAGGCACACTTTCAGATGACTATACCATTTTTTTTCGTGTTGCATAAATAAATTTTAACAGGACTCGGACAAGTACTTTGTCTTTATGACTGTTTTTTTTAATTTTGAAAGTGTCCTTTTTACTTGTACAATAGTTTAAATTTAATTTTTTAAATAAAATTTTAAAAACATACTATTACAATATTTAAAACAAAAATAATAATAAATCTTTATAATTCTTCCCATCACCAAATTAAAATAAAATTACAAACAAACAAATCAATGCTCTTATATTTTCATATATAAAATATAATTAAATTTTAAATCACATCTAAAAATATTGATTTGTTTATATAAAATTACAATAGTCTTTAAACCAAACAAATTATACGCTATAAATTCTACTTTCAGAAAGCAAACAATTATAAATGGCATGCACTTCTTTTTAAGATATGTGAGCAATGTGGGGAGGAATTTGCTTTGGAGGGTTTTCATCAAACACATAAGATGCCATTTACAAGTAAGGTCTAAGAGGAAGGAGAAGAATGTAACTTAGATGAATATAACAACGAACAATAATAGCATAGAAAAGGCCAACTTCGAGTGTAGCCATCAGAACACTTAATATAGGAAATGACAGTTTATAGTAGGTAGCTACCAGAAAAAACTCCATATTTAATTGAAACAAACCAGTTTTAATGAAGGAAAAATTCCCATACTTTCAAGATGCATTTATAAATAATTTGAATAAGAGCGTAATCATATTGAATTGTCGAACTACTTCAAAGGAAAGCTGATGGGCAAAGTATTAAAAAAAAAAAATTGAAATCCTTAACAAACATATCACACAATAGAACCCAAAATTTATTCAACATGATAGTAAAGTTAGATATAGAAAATATGTTTACTTAAGGTTTAAATTATAAATTTGTATATCATATTTTGGTTATAACTAGTTAAATATAGTTGAATAAGAATATTAAAAAAATTAAAATATAAAATTATTTAATATTGGTTTTAAATTATTGTTAATTTTATTTGATTTTTGATTAGATACAATTACCAGTATCAAAAAGTAAATTGAACAAATAAATCAAGCTTTAACTATAGATAAATTTTTTAAGTGTCCTTCACACCATTCTCTCTACCATTGGTATTGTTTGGTTCCCACTCAATTCCATCATTGACTTATGCTAACAATGGCCCACTCTCTTCATGGGGCATCGTCTTAAATCCTTTTGGTCTTTCTACCTACGTCACTTCCTATGGGAAATATGGATAGAGGGAAATCATAGAGCCTTTCGTAACCTCCATGTTGATTCATAGAAACCTCTTGTGGAATCTAGGATTCTTGTGTCATTAGGTCTTCCTCTCCCTTCCCCCCTCAAGGATCCTCCTCTACTCCCTTCATTGGTAGATCGAAAATCAAGTAGTTTCTTCCCTTATAAAGCTGGATAAAGTTGAATTTCTATGGCATTGGCAAAGGTAATCCAGGATGGGCAGGTGTAGGTGGAGTTTTCATAATTAATCAAGGTAAAATTCTATTTGCCTATGCTAAAAACATTGGTATCCAAACCAATCACTTCATCAAACCTAGAGCCCTCTACCAAGGGCTAACTCTTCTTGATGATATCCCCATAGAGAAACTCATCATTGAAGGTGATTATTTGAACATAATAAACTATCATAAAATTACTCAACCTCCCTCCTCAAGTATTCAAAACCGAATTGATGATTCCAAATGATCTCTATAAAACTCAGCAACTATGCCATCCAACATGTCTATTGGAAAGGCAATCAGGTAGTGGATGTGATGGCTAATTTTTATGACAATGTGTAGCATTATGTATAATCGGGCTAGCACATGTGGTGCCAATGCAAATCTCACTCCCTAATCCTGCATGTCTACCACTACTCCCACCATCACCCATGGTAGGTGTTGTCTACTAGTATGGCACACCAACATCCCTACCACCACTTTGTGTAGTACGAATGTCAATGCTCTAACTATATATAAATGTAGTGTCTTATCGATATGGAATCCACTCTATTGTATCACACGTGTTGTATCCCCCAATATCATATTCAATGCCACCATCGACACCTGTACCATAAAAATAGTCCTCTTCTTGATAGGAATCCTTAGGATGGACCACATGCCTCAAATGTCATCATCATAACCCTAGTCGATAGCTAGACTATGGATTATTTTGGATACCATCACTCTACCAAAGTCATAAATAGGGCTTAGTCCACGTTCTTTAGTGTCTCCCTCTTCTCCACCAAAATTTGTTCTAGGGCAGCCTCCAGTGTGCTCAACTAACACTCCCTACTCTTGAGTATATCTAGTTGCATCATAAACATAATTTCATCTTCAGTATATCATTTATTACATATAAAAGACATTAAACCATACAAATTTTAAAATAGGAGTATTTTTTGAGCAAATTTTTCAAATTCATGACCTAGAATGATCGAGCACGAATTTGGCACTCTTCCAGCCAAATTTGTGCCCCATTCATATGGGATGTGAATTTAGCTTGGATAGACTACCAAATTCATGCTTCATGACCAGATTCATACCCTACGGTGGATGTTGCTAAAAAGTGACTAAAAATTCTAAAAAATGTAAAAATACTAAATTTTTTGTATGTGTAGGTGCAAAATAAAACTTGAGCAAGTGGGTCTCAATCCGTACCTTCACTCTATCAATAGGGGTCACTACCTTGCCCCTTGCCATGGCATCACAGTGAGGTGGTAATGTCATTCTCCTCTTTCCTCTCCAAAGCTCTTTTCTCCTCCTCACGCAGTGAAAATGAGTCTTTTTCCCTCCCTTTTCCTCTTTTACTGCTTCCCTTTCATTATCTCTCCTCTCCTTTCTTCATTTTTTTCTCTCCTTGTCTTGTGTTTTTTGGCTCTATCTTGCTTTTTCTTGTTTTTTTCGTCCATTTTTGCTTTTTTTGAGTTTTTGTCTAGAATTTTTTATTCCTTCTAAAAACTCCAGGGGCACCATAGCCTTAGAGGCATTAACGGTAGTAATGCCTTATTTTGCATGTAAATTTATGGTTTTTAAGCTAACAACCTTTTTTTGTTTGCTGCTTCTGCCCTTAGGAGTCTACATATTTCTTTAATGCATTTATTTGGCCATAAATGCATCAAAGAGAGGGAAAAATATAGACATAGACATTTGACCCACCAAAATAATTCATTTCTTCCGTATATCCCTTGTTAGCCACCCAAACTTGTTAAGTGCAAATTTGGGACTTTTTTGTCTTCCTTTGCCCTATTTATTTAGATTTACAAAATTCATACTTGGTCCATATGGGGTGTGAATATGGCAGGCCAAATTCACACCCTATAATTATTGGGCATAAATTTAGCATTATAGAGTTTTTTCTCACTAAAACCCCACCCCTCATTGCCATTTTTTGGGATTGGTCTTTGCTTGCAATTAAATTTCATTTTCCTACCCATTTTTCCCGTTAAACCTCTTATTAATAAGAGGATTGGATTCTTTATTTTCCTATATAAGTTATATAACAAATTCTTTGGAGATTCTAATTCTTGATTCACTCATTTTCTCATGCTAACATGTGCTCATTTGCTTTAAATTATTGTTTTATTGTTTTGTGCTTTGGTGTTGGATTCCCTTGGGGATTGAGTGGAGGAGTCTTTGTGATTGGATAGATCAATCTTCTTGGAGTACTTCATTCACCTCTTCATTTCTCCTTTGGTTCCTCCATCAGCTCATCAGGTTCTACATTTACTTTAGTTGATTTGTAAGTCCATTTTTCATTGTTTTGCACTCTATTTTTTGCTATTTTAAGGCCCGAAAAGGGTATCTAAACCAAATTCATACCTCTTTCCTATAAGGTGTGAATTTTGTAAGCCATATTTATCTTCCCTATTTACAAGGTATACATTTAGTAAATTAGAACTTGGGGGTAAGATTTTGCATCCCAATAACCCTATTTTACATTGTGTATTTTAGCATTCTATTGTGTCCATCCTTTTTGCATTTCATTTTACTATTACATATATGTTTCTCTCTATTTCTGCATGTTCTAGAGGTCAAATATAAATTTTTATTTCAAATGATCAACTAAAAGGACCAAGGTGGCTTGACTACTATGCCACCAAGCTCAATATTATAGCGGCCTAAGTAGAGCCCCAAATGTTGATCAAATTTTCTAGGGTTTGTGAGGTTATTTTGTAGGTTTGGAACCATTAGATATTCTAAATGCAATATAAATATTGGATCAACCAAAGTGTCCTACTAGATATTTAGGTTAATTGGTGTTTGCTTTTTTTCATTTATATCCAAAATCTAGATTCTAAGTAAACAAAAAATATTTTGAAAGAATTAAAGCATATAGTGTGCATCTAGGGCTTTATTCATGTTTTTCCATTCTCTTGGACCCTTGATAAAATACTTTATTTTGCAATCATAAGGTTAGACATCATTAAATTGTAGAAGTATGCTAAGGTTATTCCTTGTATTATTTCATCTTATGTGTCTAGCATTGTTCCTTCATTTTCATAGTTTAGTTTAGAAAGGCCAAATAATAGATGATTGCTTTAAATAAAATACATTAAAAATTCCCAATTAGGACTTGGAGCAGGTATTAAAATAATTTCTAGTGAACCCATCCTCTTGTGCCCTTGAGTGTAGAGAATATAACACATCCCCATAGTTCACCTTATCTCCTAGAAAATCTAGCCAATAATTGTATGTGATAGGGAAGTTTTCCCCATCTACACACACCACTCCTAGAATTATCTCTAGGAAAACATCGTATGCCCTAGTATACATCACTAAAGTTATATTTACCTTTGAAATTGAAGTCTCATACATGTGAATACTTCTTCAAAATTTATTTATGAAAAAATATTTCATCTCACCAACCTTATTCAATAAAAATTATTTGATTTTAAGTAAATCCATGCCTCAAGTATACTAAAAATTGCTCATGTGAGCCAATTGGAAGATGGTAAGGCTTGGCCATTTGAAACTAATGACCTTGTTATCAAAGAGGACTAAACAAAAAAAATTCTAAATTTGACCTCAAGGAAAATATTGAGCTCAATTGTTAGGTCCACATATCATCACCACCAAGTATTGCTTGGGTTCCTACCACCTTACCACACTTCGTGGTAAATAATTTAAAGATCCCGTGAACATTATGTATTTAAAAAGCTATTTGGTTGCAATTGTATGTTGTTGTTTGTTACCTATTTGTGATGGTTTTTTATGTTATCTAGGTCAATCTATATGATCAATAATAGTATTTTACTCATTATGCATGTTATGTGTCATTATAATTTCATTTTTAGGTTGTTATTATTGAACCAATAATAAGCAACCTACAAGGATTGGCAAAGGATGATTCTAGTTAGGTTTACATATTTTCTTATACTAGGTGTATAATGCAAGTGTATGCCTCACTATCTAGTTGTCAATGTAATCCATAAGGACAAGCATATCACATGATATAAGATTAAAAATATAGTTTACTTAAAATATATATGCTTTTTCCAAAAATAATGTTTGTCTTCATGACATGGATGGGTATCATCAACATCCCTCAGACTTCTTTAAGAAAACCATTGAATCAATGTGTTTACGTGCTTGCAATTTTGAATATATAATTAAACAACACAAGTTTATAAGTAATTTGAATTATAGGTATATACACTCATCCTTACATATCACCCTCTCTTATTTTGATTATTATCCCTCATATTATCATCCTAGATGCATTATCCCAAATACTAAAAATGGAAAATTATCCCTTCACTTAGGCTCAAGCCATCCTTCTCGTCATCCTCCTCCTCCTCCCTATTGTGGTGACAACATCATCATGAAATATTGTGAATTAAAATGTAAAGCACATGAGTGCATTCATGTCCTTGACCACATTTGTCTCAACATTGGTAGCCATTAATAATATAGAATATTGCTCAGCATTAGTTGTTATCTCTTCAAGTTGTATCATATTTGGTAAGGCCCTTACCAACTAAACATTATGTCATTGCCACATGATGAATATTTTGTCTAATAATTTCTAGATCACTTAGCTATCACCATCATTGGATAGAATTATGGTCTTCCCAATTGCTACATCCCTCTCTATAGTCCAATTCATTATAGTATATTACATTTTTGAGATCTCGTAGACTGGGTCATTCGATGCCTACATATGAATTATTTCATCTACCCTAACAACATCCATATCCATTATTATGCATGCAAATTTTTCTTGTAAGCTGATCACCTATTAGGTCAATACATCTTTTTGCACCTCAACCCCTAATTGTACTGACTTGGTATGCCAAACCTATATTAAAGTGATTAGTTCTAATGCCTATGATACCTCTAGCATGAATGTCATTGTTTCTTTCCTACCTCTCTCCTAATGTTCCTCCCTCCCTCTCACTAGTGGTAGGACTTGTCATTGTGCTCCCTATGGGCTCCTCCCTAGATTCATTTGTTAATCAACTCATTTCCCTACAACTATTATTTAACTTTACCTAAAATTTTGATACCAACCCTAGTTGCCATCACTCAATTGTAGATCATCTATCCCTAGCTCTAGAATATTAGGTTCATCCTCTTATGGCTCTAAAAATATAGACAAAGTGTTCTCCTAAATTCTTGCTCCTATGTTATCCTTATATAGTAGAGTAGATCAAGGAAGATGTCCTAATACAATCCAAATTATGAAACCATGTGATCATAGTAAAATAGCTTGCGCTCCCATTATGGACATAGTAGCCGTCTTCGTGCCTCACACTTTCTAGGTAATATGCATTATTTACCTAGTCTAGGTGACCCCTCTATGGATGCCACATCAAATTATATTAGGCTAGATTATCTATTAAGCATAATTCCTTTTATAGGATCCCTCAATGTAGGTAACTCTAACCAACCTAGAATTGATGGACCCATGAATAGGATTTATTCCTTGGTAGTCCAGATGGCCATGTCACGCCAGTCTACTTCGATGCCCAAACTTGGATAAAGGTACATCATGCCAAGATCTTTCCACCTTGCATGCAACATGATGTAGACAATCATACAAATGGGTTAGGACGAGTGGCACCTAGGTGAATATAGTCTCAAACTCTAGCATATTTTATACCACCTCGCTCTTTGTAAACCATAAATCTACTAGTACCATCCAATAAAATGCCTAAAAATAGTGTCATTAACAATGTTGTTTGTCTATCCAGCTAATTCCCTACCTATCTTTGGCATTATTATTGATGCAAAATCTAACAAATTAGAGGCTATGATACTACAAGTGACTTAAGAAAAATTAAGACACCCATGATAAATACCTATAAAATTCTCTTTACCAAAGTAACTGTGATAGCTGAAAGGTATTCTTCTTTCATTACCATATCACGTCCAACTCTATGAATTTGACCATCAACATGAAGACCATATGGTACAACCCCACTATTGACATAAGCACGTAATCCTACAAACCTAATTATATGACAATCATATTTAAAAATATAAACAATTGTCATGACAATCAAAGACTAAAACCTTGTGTACATAAACAAAAAGATCGTACAATGGCAGAATTGCCATATCGACAAAAATTCTATAATTGTATGAAAGCACAATCATAGCATAGAAGCAGTTCTCTGTAATGGTAGCACTTACAAAAACATTGTGCAAAAGCATTGTCCTTTAAATTAGATCTTTTTTTTTGAAAAAAAATAATAAACTTGATCAGTTTGAAAGGGCCTTTTTTGATTTATCAATATGATTTATGTGTGAGCAACATTAAGAACAACAGAAATAAAACATTCATGCAGACAAAAGAGAACACCATGATTTAACGAGGTTCACCCAATACTATTGGGCTACGTCCTCCAAGAAAACACTAGCACCTGCATCTTTGTATTAGCAATAATACAGCGTGCAAGAAGGAGAACTGTGCAAATCTGCTGTAACTCCTTCTTTCCAATACACCATACACACTGGCATCTCCCCACATGAGTTTCTTCTCAACCACAACATAATCACTCTTACTGTGATTACAACATTGCAATAAGCAATCCTTTTTGAGCTCTACACCAAGCCCACACATCACCATGTAATCTCCTCACAAAACTACAGGCATCCAATATTTTCATGCTACTATGCATCAATATGCATCACAATATTCAATCTGCCACATTGCATTACAATGTTCAATATTATGCATTTACAAGCATCTCATTGCACTCTCACTACAATCTCTTTATGCTACCTCTCCTACAAGCTTACAATAGAAGATTACATATGATACATAAATATGACCACTACAGGTCCATTACAATGCTCTTCAGCATTATCCCTGCATTCTACAATGCAGACTCTGGCATTCTTCTGATGCACTCCCGTGCTCTCATGGCACACCCGCGGTGCTCTCAAGGCACACACACTAAGCTATTCACAATCCCATCAATTTATACATGTTCCTTACACCCAATTTATCTTTAGTCTGGTCAATAGATTCCTTCTGGCCGTTCCCAACTTATGCCTCACGATATCCCCAGCAATGACAATAATTTTGGACTTTGCAATAAGCTCCAAAATTAGTTTTGCCATTCTCTGGTTTTTAATCGTCCACCACCACAACCAAATCATCCATTACTCCAGCGATTAGATCTCCAACCACCAGAACCCCCAGACTTTGCCAAAGCATATAGATTTTTTGACTTGTTTTTCCATCTAAGGTGTCCATGTACTCAATGTTGTTCATATCTGTTGTAACTGCCATCGGAGACTCGATATGCCAACGCATTCTGCATAACCGTTGAGGATGGAGTTAAGGAACAGGCTCCAACTCAACAGGGCCTACCTAAATTTGGTCTCCTCCTCCACCTGTCAATGGTTGTACTTTATCAAATTGATGTATCGATCTCGCCTTCTGTGCCATCAATAAAAAAGTGCTAGAAACATGCCACCAAAGCTCCCTTTGATTAACATGAATGCCAAAAACAATTTTTCTTTTACCCTTATCTATTTTCCTCCTACCTTCTCAACCACTTATCTCCCATAATCAGGTTTTTTCACACCAGATGTTGTATGCATGCACCAAAGGAGCAGCCAGACTGGGACGGCATTAGAACAGGTGCATTTGACACGAGGAGGAAGTTCAATCTTGATAGTTTCAAAAGTATCCCCAAGAAACATTTGGGAGAGAAAGCAATCCATCGTCAGCCTACAAAGATACCTTTTGAGGGTCATGAGTTGATATTTAGTCGTCTTTTGATACCAGTCCATACACGCATTTCCACTCAGCCAAGCAATTGCATTTGACTGGAAAAAAGTAAAGGCTGGACTGACCGTGTTCAAATTGAACAACGTGTATGAAGGAGGAAGTTGAATCTTCATAGTTTGAAAATTATCCCCAAGAAAAATTTCGAGAGTAAGCAGTCCATCGTCAGACTACAAAACCACCTTATGAAGGCGATGGGTTGACATTTGGTCCTCCTTCAATGCCAGTCCATTTACGCATTTCCTCTCAGCCAGGCAATTGCATTTGACTGGAAAAAGGTGAATGCTGGACTAACGGTGTAAAAGTCCAAATTGAACAAAGTGTATGAACGTTATGTTTTAATGGTTGAATATAGAAAGCTATACATAAACTAAAAGAGTCACCTCGCGTGCTCTGCAAGATATATAAATGTCACGGAAGATATATAAAAGTCACCGAAGAAGACTATCGATTTTGGTGGGGTTCAGCACGCCTCTCTTTTCGTTTTGGCGAGTTAGGCACACTTAAGATGACTAAACCATTTTTTTTTCGTGTTGCATAGAGAAACTTTTAACAGGCCCCGGACAATCACTTTGTCTTTATGAGCTGTTTTTTTTTTTTAAGTGTCCTTTTTAGTTTAAACTTAATTTCTTAAATAAATTTTTTAAAATATACTATTACAATATTTAAAACAAAAATAATAATAAAATTTCACAATTCTGAAAACAAAATTACAAACAAATCAATATTATTGCTTTTATATTCTCATATATAAAATATAATTAAATTTTAAATCACATTTAAAAATATTTATTTGTTTATATAAAATTATAATAGGACTTTAAACCAAACAAATTATACGTTATAAATTCTACTCTCAGAAAGCAAACAATTATAAATGGCATGCACTTCTTTTTAAGATATGTGAGGAATGTGGGGAGGAATTTGCTTTGGAGGGTTTTCATCAAACACATAAGATGCCATTTACAAGTAAGGTCTAAGAGGAAGAAGAAGAATGTCGTAATTTAGATGAGTATAACAACCAACAATAATAGCATAGAAAAGCCCAACATCAAGTGTAGCCATCAGATGACTTAATATATGAAATGACACTTTATAGTAGATAGCTACCAGAACAAACTCCATCTTTATCAAATTTAATTGAAACAAACCAGGTTTAATGAAGGAAAAAATCCAGTACTATCGAGATGCATTTATAAATAATTTGAATAAGAGCTTAATCTTATTGAATTGTCTAACTACTTCAAAGGAAAGCTAATGGGCAAAGTATTAAAAAAATAAAAATTGAAATCCTTAACAAACATATCACACAATAGAACAAAAAATTTATTCAACATGATAGTAAAGTTAGATATAAAAATAGATATTGTTCTCCATATAAAAATAGATATTGTCATCTTCCGAAAACATGTTTATTTAAGGTTTAAACTATAAATTTGTATATCATATTTTGAATTGAACATTTGATACTTATATTATAAATAAAAAACTAGAAACATAATACAATACGTCACATATAGAAGAGCATTATAAGGTTGGAATACCAACAAAAATTCCAGCAACTACTACAAAGACTGACCATCATGACTAAAATTGTTTTTAATATGCAATTCATTACATAAAGTGACAAAATTACAAAACCAACGGAAGAAATCAAATTCCTTAATGTCTTGAAATAAATAACTAGCAGTCCAAATATTGTCCTTTATCTGAATCAGATTTTCATTTGTCTTCTTAGGCTTTAACCGATCTTCAAGTCCACATATCAACCTGTTAACCTACAAAATTATTTTAAATTGTATGAGTCTCAAATGAGACTCAGTAAGGAACCTATAATGCTGCTAAAAGAGTTCATAATTACGAGCTTTCCAAATCGTCCATAAAATATCAGTGGAAAGAAATAACCTAAACATATTATAAGACTTAGGCCAACTGCTGAATATTACCACATAATATTTGTATTTTACCCAAAGCAGAACTGTAGTCCCAGCCATAAATATTGGAACAAGAATATAGTTCTGTTGAATAAGAATATTAAAAAAATAAAATCTAAAATTATTTAATACTGGTCTTATTGTTAATCTTATTTGATTTTTGATTAGATAAAATACAGTATCAAAAAGTAAACTGGACAAATAAATCAAGATTTAACTATAGATAATTTTTCTAAGTGTCATTCACACCATTCTCTCTACCATTAAGATTGTTTGGTCCCCACTCAAGTCCATCATTGACTTATGCTAACAATGGCCCACTCCCTTCATGGGGCATCATCTTAAATCCTTTTAGTCTTTCTACCTCCCTAACATCCTATGGGAAATATGGATAGAGAGAAATCATAGAGCCTTTCGTAATACCTTCAAATACTCCTCCATTGGAGCCTGCATTCTTTTTGCTACCAAAGAAAATTCCCTTTTGATCCTCCATGTTGATTCCTAAGAACCTCCTGTGGAATCTAGGATTCTTGTGTCATTAGGTCTTCCTCTACCTCCCCTCCTCAAGCATCCCCATCTACTCCCTTCATTGGTAGATCGAAAATCAAGTAGTCTCTTCTTTTAGAGGGCTAGATAAAGTTGAATTTCTATGGCGTTGTCAACGGTAATCTAGGACAGGCAGGTGTAGGTGGAGTTTTCATAATTAATCAAGGAAAAATTCTATTTGCCTATGCTAAAAACATTGGCATTTAAACCAATAACTTCATCGAACCTAGAGCCCTCTACCAAGGGATAACTCTTTATTATATCTCCATAGAGAAACTCATCATTGAAGGTGATTCTTTGAACATAATCAACTATCATAAAAGTACTCAACCTACCTCCTCAAGTATCCAAAACCAAATTGATGATTCCAAATGATCCGTATAAAAACTCAACAACTATGTCATCCATCTTGTCTATTGGAAAGGCAATCAGGCAGTGGATGGTATGACTAATTTAGATCTTTCACAAAATAATATATCCATTTGGTGTAGCAACTTTTCTCAATATCTTGTTGGATGTTGTCCTAATGAGAACTAATCCTTGTTCTATTCTCTATTGTTGGTTGTTCTCTTCCATCAATTCCTAATGCTCAATGGTTCTCAAATTGGTCTCCCCCTATTGTCTTGATCTATATGTAATTCCTCTATTTGGATATCTCCCCTATCTTCTCTCATTTCAAGTATCTCCCTTGGGACCTTCATTTTAATTGCTTTGGTAATACATTGGATGTTGAAGTTGACAAATAGCTCTCAAGTTTTTTATTCTATTTTATGCAAGAACTCTAGAGATGAGCTCATTTATAACATGATTCATAGGTTTGGGTCTCAAAATGGTCTTTCAAGAGGATTAAAGGTCATGGTATTCCCTTGAATGAATGACTCTAAAGCCTCATCCCTTTCCTTATTCGACTCTTGGTCTGGCCAAGTATCCCTTTCCCACATTTTTTTGTGTATCCTTCCTTGGAGTTCCCTTCACCTTCGTATTACTACAACTCTCTCCTCTGGCATCCTCATCATCATCACCATTTCTTATCTTCATGGCATTCGTAACCATATTTTATGCATTCAATACCAATTATGGAGTGGTTTGATTACTCATTTTCTCCACATCACTTTGTACCTCTACCATATCACCATCTTATATTTGTCCATGCAAACTCTGATGTATTTCTCTAACAACATCATTTTCCTATTGGTCACTCCCTTGTCAATTCTTTCACCATATTTCTTCACACAAAGGTTATCAGTTCAATGAGGATTTATTGTTATGGGCAAGATCATAAAATATCACAATAACACATATTATCTATAGCATTTGCATGCACACCTATAATTTCTTGATCCTTTGTAAAGTGTGAAATTCCTCCACTTTAAGTTTGAATTGCCTAAACACCATCAATCATTGTAGACTAAATTGGTTAACATGCTTTTTAACCTCTAGCCATCCCTTTTTTGTTGGTTCTTGGTTAGTTGTATTCATAGCCTAGGTGTTGGTCACTCCCCATCCTCCTCCTCCATCAACCCTTACTTGTACCTCATATTTTGGACTCTTGATGATGCACATGGTTGATCAATACTGCATGTTTGAGCCTGAGGTCTTCTAGTTGGACAACTTGGTTGATGAGATCTTCAATGATCATGGTCTTCTTTCTTTTCTCCCAAAGTTTAGTGGCAACAACATGAAAATTTATCACAAGTTAACCCTTTTTGGGGATGAAGGTAGAGTCTTGGTTATAGGACTTAGGTTCACCATCAATATGGTATGCTTGTTAAAGTAACCAAACTCCTTTATGATGGTGAGATCATCTAGAGAAAAAGCCATTCCTTGGTTGGTGAATTAAATCACTTTAAATAAAAAGGGGATAAGCTTAGTAGATACAAAGGTGACATCATGTGAGAGTCCCTCCCCAAGCCCTAGGATAAGGTAATGGTGCATGTTCTAGAATATTTCACAATGAATAGATCCAATACGATTCTTAGAAGTTTCTACCTCACATTCGTTAATTATCTCCATGACAAGAAGACCATTAATATCTTGGAATACCTATTTAAGTCTATTTAAAGTTTCATCCTTAATACCAAGAAAGTATCCTCATCCTTATTTATGCATTAAGGCCTCCATATCATCTTATAAATATATGCTCTAGGAGTCCTAGAGGGATATCTTATCATGTGTGGGAATCCCTTCAACTTACCCCTAACTCCTTGAGTCTATTATTTGTGGTAACACTAGTTTGATGTAATCGATGAGTTTGCCTAGAGGTCCCCTTATCCTAAGACCAATTGAATGCTTAAACTCAAACCAAATGCTTATAATTCAACTCCCACTAGTAAGTCAAATATCCGCTATTGATCTTCTTGTGACAAGTATTAAAATGGGAAAAGGAAGTATCCCATCATCCTTGAGTATGATCATGATATTTTGGACTCCCCTCCACATCACAAAAATTTCAAGCATGAAGATTTTTTAGATTGTTCTTATATTTAGAAGGGATACCTCTAGAGTGGCTCCTCCATGTCATATAGCCACACTCAACAGAGATCTTGAGTACCATTCATAAATATAAAAAGCTACATTTAGGAGCTTGATAACCTGATGAGAGACCTGACCAAAGAAAAAAAAATGACTACCTCTCTGCTCCAACAAGCCATAGTAATCTTAGATGAGTACAACAACCAGTTCAATGGGGATGATATGGTGGTCCATGTGATTTTATTTACTCTTGGTGATGATGAATAAAGAACCTTATTCCTCTTCTCTTTTAATTTTTTCCAATGTTATTCCTTTTGTTATTTGGTTTGTGGGCTCCCTGAGCTCTAGAGATACTCTTATTTGTTTTTTTGTGGGATCCCTAGATACCCCATCCATTTTTGTTTTCCTAAGTCTTTCCTCTAGAGACAATCTCTCTCGTGACCTTTTAGTGATATCCTCTTTTTTTCTCAGGGAGACTCTCTTGTTTCCTTTGGTTGATCCTCTTCTTTATTTGAGCTTGGTGTAAAATATTCAAAGACCCTTTCAAAACCCCTTCCTTCAATTAATCAAAAACAAATCTCTAATAGGGAGCATGCTAATTTTTTTGTCACATTTATTGGTTGCATAGAGCCTTTCCCAAAACCAAGTGATCTAATTGAGTTAGAAATCAAGCCCACTTAAAAAATTCAATTGACCTATATGTAAAACATGCAACATTCCCATGATAACACTCTTTTGGATTGTGATCAAAATTTTTATAAAAGAATCACATTATTAGGACATGAAATATAGGTTTTTACTTTAAGACTTCATCAATAAAATATTGTAATTTCAACATATTAGGATATCTTCATTATTGTATCATTGTAGCTCAAAACCAAGTGAAAACACAAAATTCCTGTGTTCGCATATAGGCTATATTCTCACAACAATATTAATATCAATATTAAACATTCTTACAATAAATGATATACAAAAGTATTCAAATAAACATGCATTATTCTCACAGATTACAAACTTTGATGTCAAGTGACAATGAAGTACTAAACATTTTACAACACATACATTTCATATGCTTGCTCTACATATAGCCTTTACAATGATCCTGGGCATTTCAACTCCATCTAACTATTAATCTCCTTAGACTCCTCAAACATTAGGTTTGGTTTCTAATAGTGACACGTAATTTTTTCACAATGGTTGTAGTTGGTACCTAGAATAACCTTCAATGTTACAAACATATGATTAATATTCTTTGTCATAAACTAGCTTTTATTAGCTTGTCTTGTTTCATCACATCTATTTTTAGTCTTAGCTAATTTTGTGTACCTTTTTGTTTCATTATTATCCTAACTTCTATAAACTTTTGTTGTTAGCAAGTTATCATAATCCTTTTTACTATTTGAAGACTTCAATTCATTACTGAAAATTAAATTAGTTTGCAACCTTTGATCCTTATTTTAAATATTAGGTCAATTATTTCTCAAGGTTTCATAAGCACATTTTATACAAGAAACAATGATATTTTGTATTCCTTAATTTATCATTCCATCATCCAGTTTTCTAAAGAAAACCATCTATCTCCTCATTCATTATAATTGAATATATGTCTTGAATTCAAATATCTTATTTTAGCTCTTGGTGGTGAAGGCAAAAAAATGTTAAATTTCATTTTATTTCACACCAAATCCTTAGCAAAAAAAAACATGAATTTTCATGATCCTCTCCCTAGCATGTCATATTGAATGCATAATTAAATGACTACTTTAATAGATCATAACACTGAGAGGAATTTCTAATGTGGGTAGCACAAAATATTCATAAAAAACTACTTAGATAGGTCTAGATATTGAATCTTAGAGTTATTTTCACTTTTTTCTCACACAAGGCAAAAACATATAGAATTAATTTTCCTTGACTTTGTTTTGTGCAATATCATGGTAGCTTGGTCAATAGCGTGTTTTTTTGGGCATAGGAAATGATTGGTTACATGTTTTATGCCCACTGTTGACCTTTTTATATCGGTGTTGTAAACTATATAAAAAAAAATTATTGTGTTTAAGGAAACACTCAAGTTTTAAACATGTGCCTGGTAGGTGTCATACTAATTACTAAAGGCATTTTAGAAGTGTGATATTCAAAAATGAAAATTTATGGGGTAAATGTTTTTGGAAGGAATGTGAAGGAAGGAGTAAATATTTTTGCGTCTATGTTAGCTCATGAGCTTAATGGGGTAATTTTTTTGAAGGAATGTGTAATAAATACCAAAGAAGATTTTGAATACTTGCTTAACATAATGACTCAGGTGATTATTGCATTTAGGTTTAATTCATACTAGCATTATTTTATGAAATAAACAATTGATATTGAGGCTAACATAGTGACTGATATAAAGAAGAATATGGCTCACAATGCAGGGGGATCACTTCACAGAACATTATCACCCTCAAATTTTGAATTCCCAAAAGGTAGGAATGGCAATGAAGGAATAGTAGGTCATGATTCAGGAAATGGATCTGGTGACCTACCAAAAGTGGAATTAGAGAATCAAGATAATGTAGACGATGGTTTTGAATCTATAGGTGTAGGTGGGATTCCCTTATTACACATCCTCATGCTTCAAATCCTATCTCCTTTACAGAGACACTAAAAAAATGGGTGGGGTGTTCCTCGTCCCTCTCAACCCACAAGATTGGGACTCTATCCCTAGATCATAGAGAGCTGGACATATTCTCTGATATTATGACTTCAATCATTTCTTAGAAACTCCTATATTTAGTAGGGAAGTTTGTTGGCTCTCAGTATGATATGGATTACATCCGTATGTGAGCATTCAACAAATGGTACCCAAGCAGACATATGAACTTAGTTACTCTCACCAAGGGTTTTTTCCTCATCAAGTTGAATAATCCGAGTGACACTAGCCATATTATCATGGCTAGTCCCTAGTTTTTTTGTCATCATAACCTCTTTATCAGAAGGTGGAATACTAACTTCAACCTATAAATTCAAAGCATTAAACTAATGCCCATTTAGGTGAGGCTCCTAGGCCTCTCAGTTCAATTTTAGGAAGAAGGTATCCTAAGGATAATTTCCCATTCGATTGGGGACCTCATTGATTTTGACCTAAAAAGAAAATTCTAGTCCAAAATGACCTATTCTCACTTATGTGTTAAATCTAACTTGGATTTAAAACTTCTCATTTTTATTGACCTCATGTCAAGCTCATATAATTGGATATAAACCTTTGAGTACAAAATTAATCCAACCTTTTGTACTAAGTGCTAGAAGCAGGGCCATCTGAGATCTCAATGCCCTACTCTGAAGAGATAATCTAGAAAGGATCGCTTCCACCCAAAAAGTAAATATGAATGAGGATTGGTAGTAGTTGTAAAGTATTTCAGTGTAGATGATCCCCACTAAGATGATGAAATTCCCCTGAATGGTGAGAATCCAGTATCCCAGATAGATGTTCTTACCCTTGAGAATTTAAGCTCTCAGTTTGCTAACCCTAACTCTTTTAATGTCTTATCTGAGTCTAAAGGTGAATAATCTATTCCTTTGGAAATAAATTTTGTCAATATCCCCCAAGACAGGCTTGCAGGAACCTCTATCATTGAAATTATTGATATTTCAGTCATACCCTCAAAATGCTTTGGGAAGAAAAATATTGATATCCAATCAAATCCTCATTCTAATTTAGATTTTATCTACTAGTTGCCTTCTAGGTTTGGAACTTCTTATCCCCTTGTTTCTTCTTAGCTTGGTCAAGTTTTTCACCCTCAAAACTCGTTAATTTCCCTATCCTTGGTGAGTCTTCTAGATCCTCAATATCCCATACTTGACGCTAGAAAAAACTCTCGATCAATGTAAACACAAAAAAATAAAGGAAGACCCTCCTTCCAAGATAAATGGAGGAAAGAGATATAGGATGCTATGGCAAATGGAATTCATAATACCCTCCTACTATACCTATGTAAATTATCATCCAATAATAACTACAAAGAGGAAGGAAAAAGACCCAAAATTCCCCAACCTCAAGGCAAATGGGGGAATAAATCCTCATCCAAAATTCATAAATGAAGATCCTCTCATGGAATGTGAGAGGTCTCAATGGGCTCACTAAATAATGGGTAGTGTCATCCACGAGGAATGATCTTAAGCACAACATCATCCTTCTCTACGAAACTAAGGTTGATTCTAATAATACCAAAAAATTATCAAATCCTTATGGAACTTTTATGAATTTATTGCTAGTCCAGCCTGTGTGTCATCCGAAGGCCTTTTGTGTTTGTAGGATCCTGCTAAGTTTGAGGGTAGAATTATATCCTCCTCTAATAGGGTCACTAACATTCATTTTTGTTACAAAGACACCAAATTTAGGTGGGTTCTCTCCAACATTTATGCTCCTAACAATCCTGTTGATCACTTTACCTTTTGCAATTCCCTCACTCAAATGAGAATCCCCTTATATAATGAATCTTGGGTGATGGAAGGATACTTCAAAAACCTTATTTACCCGATTGAAAATCTCAGAGGGACCCCCGTAAAAATCAAGTGTAATGAGGATTTTGTTGAATTTATTAATGAAAACAAGCTTATGGATGCTGAACTTAAAGAAACCAATTTTACGTGGAGCAATAGGATATTTTGAGATAATCTCATTCAACTAAGACTACAAAGTCTTAATTTACAAATAAGCCATTCCTTTCCTATATGATGCATCCCTCTACTCTCTACCTAATATTACCTCAGACCATAATCTATTCATATTTGAAGATCTCAGATCTGCTTCTTTTTTGAAGCCTCCTTTCCATTTTGAATCCATGTGGTTACATCAACACAACCTAAGATCCAAAATTTTTAAATGGTGGCAACAATATTTCATTGACCTTCACATCTCCCAAGTTTCTAAGAAACTTTATCTCATAAAGGATAACCTCAAATTTTGGAATAAAGAAGTCTTTGATAATTTATTTGAAGTAAATTGGTCACTTCAGTGCTGTGGAATAACAACTCCTATTTGGAAGTACCTACCCTAATCTTAGATCCAAGGAGAAATATCTTCTTTCTAAATTCCATAATATCTTAGCCTAGGAGGAGATTTTCTGGTGGTAGAAATGCAAATCCCTTTAGCTCAAGGAGGGTTACTCTAATACCAAGCACTTTCATACTTCCACTCTTAGGCATCAGAGTACCAACAAAATCTGGAACCTTAGTAAAAGGGACGGTTCAATCACCAATGTTATTATGAAAATTAGAGTTGAAACAGTCTACCTCTTTCAAAAGCTGCTTGGTCTTTCCCACCCTTACCTATCCTCAATCTCAAACTCCCTTCTTCAAAACATCTCAAGTCTAGTCCTTTCTAATTTTAATGCTAAGTTTCTTTTTCCCTTCACTCAAGAAGAAATTGAAGAGGCCTTCTTCTCCATGTCTCTTGACAAATCCCCTAGTCGTGATGGTTTTTATCAAGGGTTCTGTTGTGGCTGACCAACAACGTACCCAAAAATTGGGGACCCACCTTTTTCCATGTGTTCCAAGAAGACCGAAGTGGCCCATAGGCTAAAGTTCAAAGAAAAAAAAAGCAAAAAACCACAAGGAGAAAAAGTGTCGCGATATCATGACATGTTGCTCCATCATGGAAAAAAATGAAAAAGTGTCACGATATCACGACATGTTGCTCCATCGTGATAGAAAATGAAAAAGTGTCGCGATATCGTGACATGTTGCTCCATCGCGGCCAAAAATGAAAAAGTGTCGCGATATCGCGACATGTTGCTCCATCGCGGCCAAAAATGAAAAAGTGTCGCGATATCGCGACATGTTGCTCCATCGCAGCCAAAAATGAAAAAGTGTCGCGATATCACGACATGTTGCTCCATCGCGGCCAAAAATGAAAAGTGTTGCAATATCACGACATGTTGCTCCATCATGGCAGAAAATGAAAAAGCACGATGCTCCATCGTGACAGAAAATGAAAAAGCATTGCGACATCGCGACATGTTGCTCCATCGCAACCAAAAACAAAAAAGTGTCACGATATCGTGACATGTTGCTCCATCACAACCAAAAATGAAAAAGTGTCGCAATATCGAGATATGTTGCTCCATCGCGACCAAAAGCAACAAAATACGGAAGGGGCCAAAACTGTCGCGATATCGCGACATGTTCCATTTTCGCGATTCAGAGCAACAAAGGAGAGCAAGGAGCCAAAAGTGTCACGATATCGCGACATGTTCCATTTTCATGATTCAAAGCAACCAAGGAGAGCAAGGAGGCAAAAGTGTTGCGATATCGCGACATGTTCCATTTTCGCCAAGGTAACGGACCTACATAGTGACGTGGACATAAGGATAAAATCCAGTGAATAAGGCAAGCATTACATAAGGAATATTTAATGATTTGAAATCATTTAAGATGGTCGTTACACACGGAGGGAAACAGATGCAAAACCATGTGGAGAAATCGTAGCGAAGGGCCACAAAATGGAAACTGAAGCACACACATGCAGGGAAGGCGAAATGAATAGTCAGGGAAGGTGAAATGAACAACCATAAGCAAATGAAACGAACCATCAGGGAAGGAAACAAGGTTTTCACGAGTTTAAATATGCCATTCAAAGAGGCCAGAATGAGAGGTGGAAAACTGCTACAAGTAGCGTTGCAGGTTTGAAGGCGATAAGGCCATTCTGGACCTAGTTGGGTTGTTTTTCTTTCGTAGAATGGTTTTTCTTCTTCATGAACAGGGGTCAGAAATTATTGTGAGCAGAGTTTGCAGATTTGAAGGCGAGATTGCCATTTTGGACCTGTTTGAGTCATTTTTCTTCCATTGACTGGGTTGGGAAAACCAGAAATTATGCTATTGTAAAATGACATATTTTTAATGCAGAATTTTTTATAAATTTGCATCTTGTGGGCAAGAAAGAAGGAGATTTTCTTTGCATGCTATGAATCTAATGTTTATTCTTTCACTCTTTCAAATTTTGAATTTATAGATAATGTTAATGCCATGTTTTTGGGTTACATTAGGCGAATATTTGAAATCTGAATTTTATTTCATACCCTAGGAACCAACACTTAGTCTATGGGGATTGTGCTTGTTTTTCAAGTCCAATAGGTTAGGTTGCATGCATGGAGACCTCACATCTTCGGTTTTGTCGAAATAGGATAGCATCATACTGAATGCATTTTAGTTTCAGTTTCTGCATTTCATTTTCATTTTTCTGCATTTTATATTTTTCCAAAAGTTTAATCTTTTCAAGGTATTAAACTAAACGTCTAAAAAATATCAAAATACAAAAGAACAATGAACAATCATTAAAGTTTCATGGTGAAATAAATCAACATTGCCCCTTTTTTATAGTTACTTGCAATCACTAAGGTGTTCCAAGCATTTAAATTGAATATCTTTATTTGATATTACTAATACACATATGCAAATGCTAAATACAGCGGAGACCTTGGAGAAGTCGTTTGTTTAAATTTTTTGCAAGAGAGGATTTGGAACCCAAATCCTAAAGGAGAGTGTACTTTCACAGCTGGGTGAAAATACCACTCAACAGGTTCTTTCAGGTCTTTTAGGACATTGTTGACCTAGATGTTACTATTGTTACCCAAGAGATTCAAAGAACCATGTCCCTACCCAGGCATGTAAAATCCATATTCTTGGCCTTGGTCCCTAAGTCCCGGGACTATCGCTCCCTCTCAGACTATCATCCCATAAGCTTGTGCGATATCATTTATAAAGTCCTAATGAAATCCATGGCCAATAGGTTAAAAAACATATTTTGACTATCATTGATCCTTTCCAATTTTGACTTCTATGATGACTAGATCAAACTTATTAAATAATACCTCTCCACTACTTGGTTATCGATCCTCATAAACAACTCTACTAATGGTTACTTCAATATTATCAAAGGTATATAACAAGGTGATCCTTTGTTTCTATTTTTGTTCATCATATTAGCAGAGTCCCTAGGAAGATCTCTTAATGTGGCTTGTGCTTTGGAAGTCATCTCAGGTATCAAATTTTCCTCCATGTTTAATCCAATATCCCACCAAAAATTTGTAGATGATACAATCCTTTCCTCTCATTCTTCTATTTTGAAACCAGAAGTATTAATTGCATTCTAAATACTTATGAAGAAGCAATGAGATAGAAGGTCAATTTTATCAAGAGCAATATCTACTTCATCAACGCACCTTTGGAGAGAACTCAAAATTACCCAAATATTGGGGTGCACCATGTAAAAATTGCCCTCCACATACCTTGGTCTCCATCTCTTTCAAGGTAAGCCAAATGACATCATGCAGAACAAAGTTATTCAATGTATCATGAAAAACCTTATTGTATGGAAAGGATTCTAAGCCAATATGCTAAACCCACTTTAGTATAGGCTTGTCTTTAGAGTATCCTCATATTATTCATATTGGTTTCAAAAGTTCCTAGTGGGGTGTGCCAAAATATAGAACAAATATAAAAAAGATTCCTCTGGTTGAGATTCAAGAATAAGTACAAATTTCCCTTTGTGGTCTGGGATAAATTTTGCTCAAGGAAATCTTAGGGTGGACTTGGCTTTAGGAAATTCAACATGATGAACATGGCCTTATTAAGTAAACAGGGATTGAGAATCCTCTATAATTCCAAATTTACTTGGATTGACATCATCAAAAGCAAGTACCTTCATCAATGCTCATTCCTATATAACATTCATGTTCTTGATGGTTTAGTGTTTTGAAATTCCAACTACAAAACTAAACTTATCTTGTTCAAAGGTCTCATATGGTGTATTTGATATGGAATTCTAATCTAGTTTTGGGAAAACCCTTGGCTCTTAGACCATCCACTCATCAACAATTCCAATTTTTGCATCCTTAAACTTCTCACGGATCACATCTTTCATAGTTTGGTATGCAATTTCATTTTCCATGATCATCCCTTGTGATTGTCTTGGAAACTCTACCTACTTCTAATATCAATCCTCAACATTTGATTATTGCTTGTTCCCTATCCATTTTTCTTAAATCCTATATCATTATTATTAATCCCACTCAAGATTATCTTCTTTGGAATGCTAATGACCATGGCATCTTCACTATTAAATAAACTTACTTCTTCTAAGAAGAGGTCCAACAAGGTTGGTTTCCCTCCAATATCATTTGGATATAGCATCTCATTCCCAAGATTACTTTTATTTTTTGCATAGTAGTCCAAAACAAAATCCTAACCATTGATAATATTGCCAACCATGGGTTGATCATTTCTAACTGTTTCTACCTATGCCAATCTGCTTGGGAATTGGCCTCCCACATTTTCATTGAAATCTATTTTACCATAGTGTCTTCTCTTCTCTTTTCTCTATGTTATACATTGTTTGGGCTCCTTCCAACTTCATCCTTGAACTTTGAATCCAATGGAAAAACCCCTTTAAATATTTTAAACTCAAATCTCTATGGTTCTTCTGCTTGCCACACTTCCTTTGGTAGGCTTGGCTTGAAGGGAATAACAGAGCCTTCAGATATTCTTCCAATGACTCAAATTTTATCTCCTCCAAGTTATGTCGATGGCTATTGAGAATGCGAATATTATTCCTTTACCTAAGGCCCCTAACCATGGTTTTAAGTCTATATTAATTGTGTCTTTCAACCTTCTTATCAATCCCAGCAAGGCTGATTTTTCCAAAGTTGACATATCCATCATTGTTTGGTCTCCCCCTTATCCTAGTTGTTTTAAACTCAACTTTGATGGATCTACCAAGGATAACCCCAATAAAAATAGTTATGGAGGAATTGTTAGGGATGACCATGGTAGGATCATCTTGGTATTCACTAAAAATATTAGCATCCAATCTAATAACATGGCTAAAGCTAGAGCCATTTTTCCAAGGATTATCAGTGATAGAAGGTCTCGACATTCAAAATATCATCATTGAAGGAGATTCTTTAAATACCATTAATTATATCAAAGGTTCTCAAACTCATTCATGGTTAATTTTTAATCTGATCAAAGAGTCGAAGATCCTTCTTAGCTAGTTTCATAGTGTCATAATCCAACATGTTTTTAGAGAAGTTAATAGAGCTATTGATCTTATGGTTAATCTTGGTTTGGCCTAGGAAGGTCTATGTGTTTGGGTGAACAATTTTACCCAATGCATATTATACTTATACAAACACAATTATTCATCCAATAATCATCAACTCTAGAAGTATGCATGGTAATCCCACTCATCTCTTTTATCTCTACTCCAACACTTGCCTTCCAATAAGTTTGACCTCAATGGTTATCCCTTTATGGTTTACCAATTTTAATCCCAAGTGGTAGTTCGATTCACATCAATTATATTTTATCCTTCGAATTTTTGTAATCACAGTGTCACTGAGAGGGGGGTGAATCAGTGTGATCTTTAAAATTTCTAATATATATAGTTTTAAATCCAGTAGCTATTTAAAACTGATAAAAGAAATATCAAATGCAGCAAGAAAGCATGACACACAACACAGTAATTTAACGAGGTTCACCAATGTGGCTACTCCTCAAAATGACTGCTTGGACTACCATCCAAATCCAGCCAATGCAAAGCTACAACTTTACAATATCTTTTACCAACACCAACTGGAAGGAGCACCAACCCCTTAGCTTTATCTGTTTCAAACAGAATGGAGCACCAACTCCTAATTTACCAGCACCTACTGGAAAGAGGCACCAACCCCTTATGCCAAGCTGCAACTTGGAAGTCAATAATGATAATGAAAATTATAGAATAAAACTTTCACGTTATTTCTCACAATCTGTTGTTTCTCTGCATTCTGCTACTTCTGCACAAAATGCTTCGCACTATCCGACCGCTTCTGTGAACTTCTTCGCACTCTCTGTTGCAATCAGATGATCGATCACTTCTGTTGTCTGTGCGCTATCACTTCGCACTTAGAACTCAACCTCTGCACATCGTGCTCTTAATTCACGCAATCACGATATGCACACTTCGCTTCAACTCGAACTACGACTTCGCACTCAGCTTGAAACGATATGACTCAACATCTGCACCCCGCGCACCTCATTCGCACAAGTTCGATACGACTCGCTCTCTGCTCGACACGAACTTCACTTGCGCAAACACTCTACTCGCATTCGCACATTATCTTCACACAACATCATCTCAAACTCGAAGTACCCCTCCTTTTTATAGAAGAAATTTCAGGAACAAATCTTAAACAACAGTCGACTATAACCCTAAGAATGTCGACTACAAAACCCTAGAAATTGTCAGCTGCAAACCCTAGAAATTGTCAGTTGCAAACCCTAGAAATTGTCGACTGCAAACCCTAAAATTGTCGACTGCAAACCCTAAAATCTATCGGCCCAGATTCAACTTTGTCGGCCTCAACTGCTACTGCCACCTCTGTCACCTTCCTGAAATAGAAACATGTCGCGATATCGCGACACTTTTTGTAGCCGTACGCCTTCTTGTCCTTCTTTGTCGCGAAATCGTGACCCTTTTGGCCTTTGATAGCTTTGCCACCGTTCTTGTCATGAAATCGTGACACTTCAAACTTTTGCTGACGTCATCCTCATTCTTGTCGCGAAATCGCGACGCTTTCGGCTTCCAGAGGCTTTTCTTGCAACCTGTCATGAAATCATGACACTTTCAGCTTTCACTGATGTCATCCTCATTCTTGTCATGAAATCATGATGCTTTTGGCTTCCAGAGGCTTTTCTTGCAACCTGTCATGAAATCGTGACACTTTCAGCTTTCGTTGACGTCATCCTCATTCTTGTCACAAAATCATGACGCTTTCGGCTTTCGTACATTTCTCGCTTCATGCACTAGCGAAATCAAGACATGTAGCGAAATCGCTACAACTTTGTGCCTTATGCTTCCAACTTTGCTTCGACCCATGAAACTTTGACTTGTAGCGAAATCGCTACACCTTTGTGCCTTGCACTTTTGACTTGTAGCATAATCGCTACACCTTTGTGTTCTGCACTTTTGACTTGTAGCGAAATCGCTACACTTTTGTGTTCTGCACTTTTGACTTGTAGCGAAATCGCTACACTTTTGTGTTCTGCACTTTTGACTTGTAGCGAAATCGCTACACCTTTGTGTCTTGCAGTTTCGACTTGTAGCAAAATCGCTACAACTTTTCACTTAACACTTTCTCCTTGCTTCGGCCAGTGAAATTTCAACATGTAGCGAAATCGCTACAACTTTTCCACTTAACGCTTTCTCCTTGCTTCGGCCAGCGAAAATCCAACATGTAGCGAAATCGCTATAGTTTCTCGACTTAGCTTCTTGGCCTCCAACATGTCGCGAAATCATGACAGTTTGCCTTGCGCCTTCTCTCTCCTCATTTTTGTCATGAAATCATGACATTTTTGGTTGCGCCTTCTCTCTCCTCATTTTTGTCATGAAATCATGACATTTTTGGTTGTGCCTTCTCTCTCCTCATTTTTGTCATGAAATCATGACATTTTTGGTTGTGCCTTCTCTCTCCTCCGACTTGTCATGAAATCATGACAGAAAACATGTCGCGATATCGCGACAGTTTTCTAACTTGTCTTTTTCTTCGAATTTTTGAAACTGGGTCACTTCTATTTTCCAGGAATTGCACTTTACATAATCTGACTATCCTTTGAACTTCTTTCCTCTGCATCTGAATGACTCCTGAACTGTCATCCCATTGCATCATTAGATCTAATTGCCTGTGTTGACAACAATGACAAACTTCTTGCAACACCTTGCTCAACAATCTCCCCCTTTGGAATTGTTGGCAACACCTGTGTACATTCCTGTAACTCTTCTCCCCCTTTGTCAATAATACCAAAGGGTTGCTGCAAACTCCCCTGAGTCCATCCTCACAATTCTCAGGCACAATTTGTTGCATCTAGCACAAATTATGATCATGAGCAAAAGAATAGTCAAATACTCAAATGCTCCCCCTGAGAAAGTGATCCCTGTAGCTAGTCACTTCTTAGGAAGTGTGACTACTCCTAATTTGCTTCGAAGGTACTCAAACACTTCCTTGGGCAATGGTTTTGTAAAAATATCTGCTACTTGTTCTGTAGTTGGGACAAAATCCAATTTAACTTCTCCTTCTGCAACTTTCTCCTTCAAGAAATGATACCTTATAGCAATGTGTTTTGTCCGTGAGTGCATAACTGGATTCTTGGAGATGTTAATTGCACTGGTGTTATCACACTTAACTGATATTGGTTCACTGAAATTAATTCCAAGATCTTTCAAAGTTTGTTTCATCCATAAAACTTGAGTACAACAAGTTGTTGTTGCAATATATTCTCCCTCAGCTGTTGATAAAGAAACTGACTCTTGTTTCTTGTTGTGCCAAGCAACCAACCTGTCACCGAGATAAAAAGCACCTCCACTTGTACTCTTTCTGTCATCAACACATCCAGCCCAATCTGCATCTGAATATGATATAAGAGTGAAGTCTTTGCCTTTTGGATACCACAACCCATACTCCATGGTGCCCTTGAGATACCGAAAAATCCTTTTAATTGTTGTCACATGAGTCTCTTTGGGATGGCTCTGAAATCTAGCTACCATGCAAACTGCCTGCAGAATATCAGGTCTGGTAGTCTGTTAAATATAGTAAACTTCCAATCATAGATCTGTACATGGTTTGGTCTACAGGTGGAGATTTGTCTTCTTTACTCAATTTGCAGCCTGTTGTCATGGGAGTGCTAAGCGGCTTACTGAGTCCTCCATAGTGAACCTCTTTAGCATTTCTTTCACATATTTGATTTGGGAAATGAATATGCCTTTCTCATTTTGATTAACTTGTAGCCCAAGAAAGTAAGACAGTTCACCAATCATAGACATTTCAAATTCATTCTGCATCTTATTTGCTAAGTCTTTACAAGATTCATCTTTGTTGCTTCCAAATATGATATCATCTACATAGACAACAAGAACAATGAGATGCCCACCTTCTATTTTCACATACTGATTACTTGTCCACTAAACCTTTCTTGAATCCCTGTTGAGAGAGATAGTTGTCTAGCCTTGCATACCATGCCCGTGGTGCTTGTTTTAATCCATATAATGCTTTCTTTAATTTGCGAGACAAGGTTAGGATCCTCACTAATTTGAAAGCCATCCGGTTGTTCAATATAGACCTCTTCTTCGAGTTTCCCATTTAAAAAGGCAGATTTTACATCCATCTGATAAACTCTGAAGTTTTTGTGAACTGCTAAGGCCAGAAACATTCTAATTGCTTCTAATCTGGCCATTGGTGCAAAAGTCTCTTCAAAATCAATGCCTTCGACCTGTGCATATCCTTTACAAACCAGTCTTGCTTTGTTCCTAATGACCTGTCCGTCTTCATTTAATTTGTTTCGAAATATCCATTTGGTGCCGATTACATTCTTATTCGCAGGTCTAGGTACTAATTCCCAAGTTCTATTCTTTTCAATCTGATCTAACTCTTCATTTATTGCCTTCATCCAGCTATCATCTTTGCTTGCTTCATCTATGTTTTTGGGCTCAATGCTAGATAAAAGAGAGTAATTACTTATTACTTTCCTTCTTGTCTGAATACCAGTTGTGGGATCTCCAATTATTTGGTCTCTTGGATGATTTTTTTGCCAACTGCCTGTTTTGAATTTCTTGTTTTCTTGCACCTCTGAGTCATCGACTAATTCATCTGAATCAAACGTAGATTTATTTTCTGTTTCATTCACCTCATCTCCTTCAACGACTTCTTCATAGATTGGGTAGTTTTCCTCAAAGTCAGCTAATCGTTTCCCACCTTCATCGAATTTAACATCTGCCCTGTCCACAATTTTCTTGAGTCTCTTGTTGTAGCATTTGTAAGCTTTGCTTTTTGATGAATACCCAAAAAAAACACCTTCATCTGCTCTATCTTCAAACTTCCCAAGGTTGTCATCGGTTTTTCTCGATGTAGCACCTACTGACCAAATACTTTGAGATGTTTTGTTGTTGCTTTTCTACCAAACCACAACTCATAAGGTGTTTTGCATTCATGAGTTCTTAACATATATCTGTTTTGGATGTATCTTGTAGTGTGAACTGCTTCTTTCCAGAATCTATCTGCTATTTTGTTTTTTGCCAGCATGGTGCATGCCATTTCTTGTATAGTTCTGTTCTTTCTTTCTACTACGCCATTCTGCTGTGGAGTTCTAGCTATTGAATATTGTCTCCTGATACCATGTTTTTCATAGTATTCTATAAATTCATTCGAAATGAATTCTCCTCCTCTGTCTGATCGTAAACATTTGACCCTTTTTCTGTTTCATTCTCAACTAGCTGTTTGAAGGATCTGAACATTTCAAAAGCTTCTGTTTTATCTTTTAGGAAAAATATCCATGTCATTCTGGAATAATCATCGATACACAACATAAAGTATTTGTCGCCGTTTATGCTTTGAGTTCTCATGGGTCCACATAAGTCTGTATGAATAAGTTCCAAGGGCCTGCTAGTGTGGTATTCTTTTGTTTTAAATGAGACTCTGGTTTGCTTTCCCTTCTGACATGAAGCACAAACATTGTTTGAAGGTTTTTTAATGGTTGGAATATCTCTCACTGCTTGTTTCGAGCTGATTTTCACCAAATTATCAAAACTTATGTGTCCAAGCCTCTTGTGCCACAGCCAGTTCTCTTCTTCTTGTCCAATGAAACACGTACCTTCTAAAGTTTTTGAGAGTGTGTACAAATTTCTAGACGTCCTTGAACCAGTTGCTATCAATTTCCCACTGTTTATTTTTTTGACTTCACAACCCTACTTTTTGAAGACTACTTCATGTCCTTTATCACAGATTTGATTGACACTTAATAGGTTGTGTTTCAAACCATCCACAAATAAAACTTCTTCTAACTTGATTTTCCCTTCACTAATTTTGATAGATCCTTTTCCTATTATTTTGGCTCCATCATTATTTCCAAACTTCACAGAGCCACCCTCATATTTCTGTAGTTTTTCAAATTTCTGTTTATCACCTGTCATATGACTTGAGCAACCATTGTCAAGAATCCACGGTACACATTTATTCTGAGCCCTGAAAGTTGTCTGCACTATTAAAGATTCCTTTTCTTCCCTGAGTTGTTCTTTCTGTTTCCATTCTGTTTTGACTATGGTATTGGGTTCTAACTTGGATTTCCCCTTTTCAGGATCTTGCACATATCTTTCAGAAATATTTCTATTCTGTTTTGCCCTATATGGTTGAATTCTTCTTTTCTGAGATTGATTTGAAATAGAAGTACTATGACAGTTTCTAGCAATGTGCCCAAAGTTGTGACAATTAAAGCATTCTATTGCATAACTCATTAGAGGAGCAAAGGTATTTCTACTAGTGAAACTTCTTGGACCTACATTATACTTGGAGTTAGCAATTTTATGCCCATAACCATTACATTTGAAACAGAAACCATAAAAGTAATGATTGAACCTGAAAGATGGTTTTTGCCAAGATGTTGCAAGAGCCTTAGATCTTCTTTTCTTTTGATGTGTGACCTTGGTAAAACCATCATTGTCAGTTCCTATTTCAGGACTGGCATTACTGCTTTCTTTTGCCTGATTTGTTTTTCTTTCAACAGCCTGTTTCTTGTCTTTACTCTTTTCACATTCAACATTGCTTGCCTTTGGTCCGTTTGATGATTCTCCTTCAATAAAGCCCAGACCAAATTTGATACCTGCGGGTCTTTGATCGCTTAGGATTTTGTCCAGCTTCATCGAACTTTCTTCACGTTTGAAATGGCAGCTAATTTTTTGATCCAGCTCTTGTATCTGTATTCGAAGACCAACATTTTCTTCTTCCAATTTGCAACAGTAATCTATCTTCATGGTTACCTGTACTTCAAGATCTTCGGACATTTTCTTGTACTCTTCTGTCTGTGTTTTTAGACTGGTTATAATGTCATTTGCATCCTCAAGCTTCCTTGATAGTTTTTTATTCTTTCTTTTCTCAGATTTCCATTCCATAAGAGCAGAAACCAGCTCACCTTCTAAATCAACTTCAGCCTCACCTTTTTCAATAGACACTTTAGAGTTCATTCCTTCTCTCTTTTCTGTGTTTTCTGCCTCTTCTGATTTTTCTACTTCAAACGCCATAAAGAGAGCCTCACCTGTTCCTTCTTCAGAGTCTTCACTAGAGCTGTCCTCTGAAGAATCTGCATTTCGGGAGATAAAACTTTTCTTTTTGAAATTGCCTTTCCTGAAGTTTGATTTCTTCTTCCAGTCACTTCTTTCTTGGTGCGAAGTTTCCTCACCCTGGTTCTTTTCATTGAGAGGACATTTTGTCGCAAAGTGCCCAATGCCTCCATAGTTAAAGCATTTAAATGGTAGCTTTCCTCTGTACTTTCCTTTTCCCTTTCTCAGTTTTTTGACAAAATTTGCTTCCATTTCATCTGATACATCCTCTTCTTCAGACTCTGGTTTTGTGACTTTGCCTTTTAGGGCTTTGAAAGCAGCTTCTCTATCTGTGGGATTAGACCTTCCTATTCTCATTTCAAAAGTAGTCAAAGAACCATGCATCTCATCCATACTAAAATGATTTAGATCTTTGGCTTCTTCTATGGCAAAGACTTTAGAATCAAATCTAGGAGGGAGCGATCTTAATACCTTTTTCATGATAGTAGCATCGTTTATATCTTCATCGAGACCTCTGATTGAATTGGTGATCCCATTGACTCTTTGCATGAAAGTCTCTATGTTCTCATCATTGTCCATCTTTAAAGATTCGAATTGAGCTCGATGTGTTTGAAGCTTGGCCTCCTTGATCCTATCATCTCCTTCATGAATGTTCTCTAGTTTATCCCATACATCTTTTGCTGATTCACAATTTATGATCTTGACTAGCTCACTTGTCCACTAGTCCACACATGATGGCATTTTTTGCTTTTGAATCATTTTCAAATGCCTTTTTACCAACAATGTCTGTTGGAGCGGTGGCGGGAGCTTTGTAACCATTAACTACTGCACCCCAGATGTCAAAACCCAAAGCATTGAGATATGTCTGCATTCTAATTTTCTAGAATGCATAATTAGTTCCATCAAACAATGGTGCTTTGTTCGAGGAGAACCCTTCACCACTTGCCATTGCGTCACTTCCAAGATCACCCTAGCTGTTTGAGCCTGTTCAGGAACCTAGCTCTGATACCAATTGTTGTAATCACAGTGACACTGAGAGGGGGGTGAATCAGTGTGATCTTTAAAATTTCTAATATATATAGTTTTAAATCCAGCAGCTATTTAAAACTGATAAAAGAAATATCAAATGCAGCAAGAAAGCATGACACACAACACAGTAATTTAACGAGGTTCACCAATGTGGCTACTCCTCAAAATGACTGCTTGGACTACCATCCAAATCCAGCCAATGCAAAGCTACAACTTTACAATATCTTTTACCAGCACCAATCTGGAAGGAGCACCAACCCCTTAGCTTTATCTGTTTCAAATAGAATGGAGCACCAACTCCTAATTTACCAGCACCTACTGGAAAGAGGCACCAACCCCTTATGCCAAGCTGCAACTTGGAAGTCAATAATGATAATGAAAATTATAGAATAAAACTTTCACGTTATTTCTCACAGTCTACTGTTTCTCTGCATTCTGCTACTTCTACGCAAAATGCTTCGCACTATCCGACCGCTTCTGTGAACTTCTTCGCACTCTCTGCTGCAATCAGATGATCGATCACTTCTACTGTCTATGCGCTATCACTTCGCACTTAGAACTCAACCTCTGCACATCGCGCTCTTAATTCACGCAATCACGATATGCACACTTCGCTTCAACTCGAACTACGACTTCGCACTCAGCTTGAAACGATATGACTCAACATCTGCACCCCGTGCACCTCATTCGCACAAGTTCGATACGACTCGCTCTCTGCTCGACACGAACTTCACTTGCGCAAACACTCTACTCGCATTCGCACATTATCTTCACACAGCATCATCTCAAACTCGAAGTACCCCTCCTTTTTATAGAAGAAATTTCAGGAACAAATCTTAAACAACAGTCGGCTGTAACCCTAAGAATGTCGACTGCAAAACCCTAGAAATTGTCAGCTGCAAACCCTAGAAATTATCGACTGCAAACCCTAGAAATTGTCGGCTACAAACCCTAGAAATTGTCGGCTGCAAACCCTAAAATCTATCGGCCCAGATTCAACTTTGTCGGCCTCAACTGCTACTGCCACCTCTGTCACCTTCCTGTAACTATTGCCATGAAATAGAAACATGTCGCGATATCATGACACTTTTTGTAGCCGTACGCCTTCTTGTCCTTGCTGTCATGAAATCGTGACCCTTTTGGCCTTTGATAGCTTTGCCACCATTCTTGTCATGAAATCATGACACTTCAAACTTTTGTTGACGTCATCCTCATTCTTGTCATGAAATCATGACGCTTTCGGCTTCCAGAGGCTTTTCTTGCAACTTTGTCATGAAATCGTGACACTTTCAACTTTCGTTGATGTCATCCTCATTCTTGTCATGAAATCATGACGCTTTCGGCTTCCAGAGGCTTTTCTTGCAACCTGTCATGAAATCGTGACACTTTCAGCTTTCGCTGACGTCATCCTCATTCTTGTCGTGAAATCATGATGCTTTCGGCTTCCGTACATTTCTCGCTTCATGCACTAGCGAAATCAAGACATGTAGCGAAATCGCTACAACTTTGTGCCTTATGCTTCCAACTTTGCTTCGACCTGTGAAACTTTGACTTGTAGCGAAATCGCTACACCTTTGTGCCTTGCACTTTTGACTTGTAGCATAATCGCTACACCTTTGTGTTCTGCACTTTTGACTTGTAGCGAAATCGCTACACTTTTGTGTTCTGCACTTTTGACTTGTAGCGAAATCGCTACACTTTTGTGTTCTGCACTTTTGACTTGTAGCAAAATCGCTACACCTTTGTGTCTTGCAGTTTTGACTTGTAGCGAAATCGCTACAACTTTTCCACTTAACACTTTCTCCTTGCTTCGGCCAGCGAAATTTCAACATGTAGCGAAATCGCTACAACTTTTCCACTTAACGCTTTCTCCTTGCTTCGGCCAGCGAAAATCCAACATGTAGCGAAATCGCTACAGTTTCTCGACTTAGCTTCTTGGCCTCCAACATGTCGCGAAATCACGACAGTTTGCCTTGCGCCTTCTCTCTCCTCATTTTTGTCATGAAATCATGACATTTTTGGCTGTGCCTTCTCTCTCCTCATTTTTGTCATGAAATCATGACATTTTTGGCTGTGCCTTCTCTCTCCTCATTTTTGTCGTGAAATCATGACATTTTTGGCTGCGCCTTCTCTCTCCTCCGACCTGTCGCGAAATCGCGACAGAAAACATGTCGCGATATCGCGACAGTTTTCTAACTTGTCTTTTTCTTCGAATTTTTGAAACTGGGTCACTTCTGTTTTCCAGGAATTGCACTTTACATAATCTGACTATCCTTTGAACTTCTGTCCTCTGCATCTGAATGACTCCTGAACTGTCTGTCCACTGCATCATTAGATCTAACTGCCTGTGTTGACAACAATGACAAACTTCTTGCAACACCTTGCTCAACACGAATGTCCTAGCTTCCCGTGAATGAATCATGTTGAATTTCAAAATATTAGGTGTCTCACCCCATTTGGACAACTCTTCTCATTTGGCATTCCAATTTGATCTACGAACCCTTCCAAAACCATAATTCTCATGTCAATGGATTATTTAGGTTTTCCATGCATTTTAATCAATTTTGGTAGTGGGGTTTCTCATATCATTATTATTTATCATCAACTGATGCTTCAAGTTACAAGCCTTAGATTCTTGAAGCACCAAGTGGTAAGTTTCTTCCTTCTCCTTATTGAAAGATCATTGGTTGCCCCCTCCTTGAATCCAAGGTGGCACATAATAATATGCCATCTAGGGATGAAATGATCCACCAATGACCCTGCACTATTGATTATTCCTAATTCAATGACATGGCCATCTATTTCCCCTGTGACGTTTAAACTCTTTGAATTGGTTTAAATTAGCACAAAAGAATTCTCCTTTTCATTCGATATTTCCTTTGTATTTTTTTGAGGTGGCCTAGAGAGTCTTCAAGAGAGTGTCTTTCTTCTCATGGTGATATTTGATGGCATTTTTGGAGCTATAAAACTTGGAGCTCGATGCTACTATCTAGGAATTTTTGTACTTGCATGGTTTTCTTCCTTTCATTAGAAAGCTTTTTGCTAGTGATGTTGATTTATCTATGGAGCTCATCCACTCTTGGGATAATGTCAATGTAACTCTCAAAATGGTATAATTTATAATTACTATCAATATGATCATAGAGGTTACTAAATTGGTTAATGACAGTGACTTCATTCACCGAGACAAGCATTCAATTTCCATGGAGTTGGGGTATTTCAAGGATAAGGGTAAACACTTGGCCAAGGAGAACAATGAAATTGTTAGGAAGGACCTTCCTACTTCATGGAATAGGGTTCTCATCCCTATGATACAATACTTCACAATACATAAGCTAAATTCTCATCTGTGAAGTTTTCATCTTGCACTCCTTAATAATTTAAGGGATATCAAGTTCATTTATATCTTGGAGTATTTGTATCATTTAATGGACCTATATCTCACCAACAACAAGGAAGGTAAATATTTGCATCTAAAGAACTAGGGACTTCACTTAATGATATTCAATTACATGCTCTAGCATCAAGCCCCAATCTCCTACCCTATCTATAGTAGATAGAGTTGATGATCATCCCATCACTTTTATGCCAAGTCTGGGATCTCCTCAGGGGAATGAGCCAATTAATTATGAAATACAAATAAATACTACTACTTTCAAAAATATGGGTAATAAGCTTATTTTTGGATCCACTGAGACCACCCCTTCCCAATGCTATCATTCCACCAGAATCAAATCATCGAGTGACAAACACAAGGGTGTCATAATTTTGGATCAGGACATACCTATCTCTGATTCTCCTCCTTTGAGTCATAAGAAGAAAATTTGTGACGTCATCCATAGTAACATTGTCTTCCCTAGCGAAACCTTATTCTAAGTACCCTCGATTGATGATGCAGATATTATGACCAATATAGATGATCTTGTCACTTTGGCTTCCTCCGTACTAACTTAGGTAGATAAAGTTATCAACAAAATCATGAACCCAAATGTGGCAGTCCAGGATTTAGTTCTGACCTAGAATTTTGATGGTGATGTGTAGGATCATCCATATTCTTAGGGACCATCCCGATGTTGCCTCCTTATTTTTTTATTGTTCCTTTAAACTGTTATTTTTGTCTCCTTCAAGATTGATGGGTTTCCATCCCTTAGTCTCTTTTGACTTCCTTGTTTTTTTTTTTGCTTAGGATTTTTGGTTTTGGATCCTTCCTTTATTTCTTGACATGCAAAAAGGTTTGGGATTCCTTTCAAAACCCCATTTTATCAATAAAAAAAAAAACCCATAGTAATTGATGTGGTACCTATCTATGACATAATTCAAATATTATATATATGCATTTACAAACACATACACACATGCATACACACACGCATATGCATACATATATATGTTGGTTTCCTTCACTTATTTTATTTCATCTTAGTTTATTTAATCCAATGCAACTATGACATGTGTTATATATTAATTAGTAAAGGGTATGTACATATGTATGTATGTATATATACATCCCCTTCAAGGATCAATATGCAACACAAGTCATAGTTGCATTCGATAAAAAACATTAAGATGAAAGAAAAAAGTGAAGGACAACAACAAATTACATAGTTCCAATTGGTAATGAGTAATTGAATGCTACTTTACTAAGGCTTGGGGATTTAATTCTTGATTTTTTGGGATCCACTAAGGAAACTCTTTTGTAGGTCATAAAATTTGCATGTAAAATTATTTCAAGCCCATATTTTGAAATTATATTATTTTTTTATCTCTATGTACTAGTGGTATCAATTCATGGACTTCTTATGGTGTTAAGTATTAAATTGTTTAAGGAAGATCATAAATTCCTATTTAATCACCTTAATAGGTAAAATTATAGTATTTTGTCAATCTAAATCACCGTTCTATTATATATTAAGAACCTATGGTACATATTTCAAGAAGATACAACAATTATTTTTCATGAAGGAACTTGACACAAAAGGGAAGAAACACGTTTCTTGTTTTCCTTTTCCATTGAACTAGAGTAATTTTTCTACATCAAAGTGAAGAGTGACCCATCAAGGTATGGTAAAAAGTTTGGAGTAATTTCTTAAAGTTAATACTATTAAAATAATTCTCTTGAGTATATATATCATCTCTCTTAAATTGGTGGAATCATATAATGTTGAAGACTATACTATGAGATTCAAGGCATCGAGGGAAAATGTAGCATTTTATAGATGGAAAATGAAATGATGTAGAATAAATGAGTATTTTCCTTGTTAATCACTCTTCTTATTTCCATATGTTGAACCTAATGGTTAATATGATTTCAAAATTCTTGGAATTTCAAAAGACACTTACCCTTGACTAGATCTTTTATCCTATAGTTTATTTTTAGATGGTGATGTATAATTATTGTTGGACTCCACAAGCATAATATCATGCAAAGGAATTAAAATCTAAGGCTAAGATCTAGGGCCTCAAATGCCAAGATAAGTCTTCAAATAATTCAAAGACCACCTATGAATATTGTAATGGGGAGGTACATCTAATGAAGAATTGCTTACTAAAATTTTAAATAATTGAAGCTAAATTCCTAAATATCAGTGGATGTTTTCCATATGATAAGGAAGATTCTAAAGTATCTACCTCAATTATAGGGAAATATATTGTATTCACTAATATCTTCTCTAATCGATACCTTAATTTATATTATAAGGGGTGTTGAATGTATAATGTAATTCATGGCTAAGGCTAATATTGTATGATGCAATATGGATAGGCCTTAGGGAATTCATTATACATTGTACTAAATTTATTGTAATATTTTAATATGCAATTTATATGGTCCATGAATAATATTTATATAGCTAAAACCATTTTTTAAGTTGTAATTATCCTTAAACCCTCTATTTATATTAGCTTAGGTTATTTTTTTTATATAATCGAGGATTTGTGCTAGTATAAATATCCTCAACCACTCATTAGAATTATTGGAATATTGTGAATATAATTTATGGATTGTATGGTGATTATTTATGGTTCCTACATGTACCTGCAAATATGTATGTATATTTCCTTTTCTTTCATCCTTTATTCACTTCTTGTATAATATTTGAATGGATGTATTACATTTGTTCATTTCTTGAAAATTTTGTAAATTCCAACACTAACTAGATATTGAACGTCATACTTTTGGATATTGGTATGAAATTTTAAATATCTTAAAATATATATTTTTATCTCATTAGGTGACCCCAATAGCCTTCAAACTCCAACTCTATCTACACTAGCTATTGCTACAACTTGTTACTTCTAGTGCAATCCTATGCATCCATGTCTCTCATATCCTACATAATCATATACGTAGTTGGGTCTCTTTATGATATATTGTTTTACAAATGTGAGTGTAATTATCCCTTGATAGTTGTGATAATAAAATATCAAGGTTGAAGACCTAGTTATATAAATTAGTGAACTATTTTAATGGATCTACCATGGAATTCAAGAGGACCTCAATACAAGACAACAAAATAAGTTATCCTATGGATGGGAATTATATTTGAATAAGAAAAACACCTCCATAATTGAAAAATATATATTATCATAAATAAAAATAAGGTGTCAACTATATCATTGTGAAAATTATTTGTGTAAATTATTTGTCTATTTTATTTTAAGTTAACAAATATTCCATCTAAAATATACAAAGTAAATGAATTAATTTATAGGGTATACCTATATTTTAATCCTATCTAGTAGTGTCTCTTATAATTCAAGTCTTCTATTCCCCTAGTTCTGTATAAATAATTTCTACTTACTATGCCTCAACAACATCTGCATATGCAAAAACTAGTTTGGTAGTATCCACCCTAATCTCTATATTTATCTCAATATTTGTATCATTTTATGAGATATTAAGTTTTATGATCTACTATTCATCCTACTTATCTCCCCCTACTCTCTTTACTATAGTGTGTCACAAGCTATCACTTGCCTACAATGTAGTCATGATAGGTGGACCATCGATGTTCAAACATGTGTTCATAGAATCCATTAGGTAAGCACATACCATAGTGGTGTAGCCTTAATCATTATATTAACATAAAATACCTTATATGGTGGTTCACCATAATTTATTGAGTATTTATTGTAATATCAACCTAACATGGGTATTAGTAGACCTTATGGCCATGTGAATGGGTCCCCTTTTATTTCTCAACTATATTTTAAGATATCATTTTCTATACATAGGTAAATGTTGAGATATATTACATTATTTGGTACATGTTAATGTATTGTGTTTATTCTATAACTTACAAGTGTAATTTATATTTCCCATTTTATGTATGTGTAAATGTGTAAAAAATTCAAAAGTGTTATGTAATTTAGAGTGCAAGTTTAGATTGAGAGAATGTGCACAAGTGTCATGTATGTAAGAGTACAAATATGTGATGTAAGGATATGCATAAGTTTCTGGGATTAAGAGTGAATTTAGAAGTGTAAAAATCATGTAGATGTGTGATAGAATCAAGTTTTCATGTAAGAAGACATTGAAGAGTCTAAGATGCAAGTGATAAGATGATAAGCCAAATTTCATGGGACTTGTCATATGGAGAGAAATACTTAAGTATGTGAAGAGTCACATTACTATGACTATATTATGTATACCATAATCCATAATCCAAATCCAAGTACAATAAATAAGGATATTTCTATTTGTAAGAGATATAGTTTGGAATAAAGTTCTATACATTTTGAGCAATTAATATTGTAAGTTTTCTTCATGCATAGTTCATGAAGACATGCCATTTACATTCATATTTTAGTATATAAATGAATGTTATTTGATTTATCATATAGGCCTTCATATCTATATATATAGATATAAATTTATTAATTTGCTTATTCTACTCAACTTATTATTATTTTGATCTTCAATATTATGGTTATATTGTGACCTATGATATTTTGTGGTAGTAAGGCTTAAAAATCCAATTGTGGAATCATAGCTACCACCTAAATATTTCCATTTTGATAGTTTTAATTTTAACCACCATTATTAATTAACTTTGTTCACTTTTGATAAGATTAATTTAGAGTCTATACAATTTTAAGGTAGTGTAGACTTGGACTCTATTTTTAAATGTCTTATTGAGTAGAATTTGAGGGAACTAGGATTCATTCACTCTGATTTAGAGGCTATGGGATTTCCACTTGGTTGAAGGAAAACTAGTGAAGACTAGGACTTAGCTATGTTGAAGAAAAAGGCTAACTTAAGGGACATACAAAGTCACCTTGACATAGATTTTATATTCTCTAGAGAAGAAAAGGAGAATCACTATTGAATTTTGAAAATCGTAGATTGAATTTGAACCAACTCAAAAGATAGTTTGTCATTTAGAGATATTCAAAACAATCCTAACATTTATATTGGATTATCTAGTAATAAGGACTATCATATTGGTTTATTAGGTATGACCTAAGACACTACAAAAAGTCATATAAGGTTAAATATTTTATAGAATAACCATTGCTACAAAATTTTGAAAAGCATCCTACAAAGATAGAGAATAACTTCTTCTAGAGAAACCAAAGAGAACAAAATAAATAACATTATAGAGAATAGAAGAAATCAATCATTGAAAAGAAGTGACAAATATAAATTAAGTATATAGAAAGAAGAAGAGTAACACCAAAGTGTAGTCTACAACAACAAGAAGAGTGTCGATCCATTATACACATATAATAAGTAGCATAGTAAGATAAAGCTAAAGTGGCATTATAGAAGAATAAAGCCATAGTGGCCTTGAAGAATAAAGTAAGAGTGGTATTGAAGAAGAAAGTATAGTTGCCTTGAGAAAGGATAAAACTAATATAATGTTGAAAAAGGCTAAAGCAACATTGTAGCAACATAAAATATATTTGGTATTGAAAACTGAAGAACACAAGCTTATACTGAGAGGGAGGATGAATAGTATAAGACCACTTTTTACTTTTCTTTCCCAATAAATATTATGCAATGTATAGATAGCAATAAGAACAACAGTAATCAAAGCATTGCAAAAATCACCACACAAAATAGAGACACCAATTTAACATGGTTCACAAAATGTAAGCTACTCCATGGGGAAAATATTTCACTAAAATTTTCTCAATAAATCTCTTGGAAATCCTTTCCCTATTACAATATTTATGGATCTCTGTCCAAAGGAGATACCAATCCCCTAATCAAGTTCATGGATATATATCCATAGGAGAACTCCTTTCTCTTTAGCTCTAATTGGTGATCTTATAGAAGAACTGTTGCCTCCACTGTTCTAGATAATGAATCTCTATCCACTGAAGACATCTATCCTCACTAACCTGTCTAATGGATCTCTATCCACTGGAGACTCTCATCCACTATACTCCATCACCTTCAAAGCTCTATCTCAAATTTATACTAAACATAGTCCTTCGCTCTAGCACAAATCTATTCAATCTCTATCTCTGGTTTGGCATAAACCTATCTTCAAATCTGCATCAAAATATATCCTCAAATCTGCACTAAACACAATGCTTCGGTCTAGCACAAATCTACCCTCAATATCTATTCTCTGATCTATACTAAACACTATCCTTCGGTCTAGGACAAATATATCCTCAATATCTATCCTCAAGCCTTAATACAAAGCTTGATCCAATCATAAATCAACTCTATTTGATCTACCCCAAACCTTAACTCAAGGTTTGAAAAAATTAATCAATTAACTCTACTCTCAAGTATTCTCAAATATTTGTCTCAAATATGCCTTGTAAGCTTCCAAAAAAGCTCACACTAATATGTCCACAAGTCCTCTCTAGAACTTGTCCAATATTATCAACAAGTCCTCACTAGAACTTATCCAAATATGCTCAACAAGTCCTCACTAGAACTTGTCCAATATCATAGAAACATAAAGAGAATTGTTAGAGACTCAATATGCTTCACATTCACCACAATGCTCAATCACTTTAAATCACTCTTTTTACCACAAAAACATATATAGATAATTTTTAGAGACTCAATATGCTTCAAACTCATAAACTATCAATCACTTTCAATATCTCTTTTATCATATAAACATATAGAGAATTGTTAGAGACTCAATATGTTTCACATTCATCAACATTCAACCTCTTTCTCAAATCAATTCAAAATATAGAACAATTTATTTCATATAACTTGAACTATCACATCAACACATCCACTTGACTAGGTTCAACCAACTTTACTTAACCAATCACTCAATGAAATAATTCTTGCTCACAAACCCTAGTCCCAACTTATGAATATTCACTCAAATATTTCCAACAATGCTTATTAATCACTCTCACATAACAATGATACTCACGATCTTTGCAAACTTGAGTGCAAGTTCTTCACTCAACCACTTACTTCAACAACAATGCTTATCAAACAATCTTCACATAACAATGATACTCATGATCTTTGCAAACCCTAGTTCAAGTTCTTCACTTAACTAATCACTTCAAAAACAATGCTTATAAAACAAGGTTTTATCAACAACTATTTATTCCAAAAAACCTTGAAGCATTAATTCAAAACACACTCAATACTTACCAAACAATAATTTTCATGTCAACTTTGGATTCACAACATTCAAAAATCACTCATTAGGAAGATGTGCCCATACCTTTTGTTTGATGAAGAAGTGCCCTTAGAAAACCTATCTCAATCACAATTTCCTTCTTTGCCAATTTCAATGGTTAGATGACAAAATATCACACTAACTCTCTTTCAAGATATTTTTCAAACACAAAAATAACCAATCCCAAATACACCTTATTAATACTTGAAATTAGCAATCATCAAATCACACATAAAAATAATCACTCAATTGCTCCTTATAATATCCAATTTAATAAATCAATATTTCAAAAATAACCCTTTAGAAATAATAATTTCCTACCCTTTTATCTCCCTCAAAAAACTTGATAACCAATTTTAATTTAGGCAAAAATTAAATCTCTTTTTTTTTACATGGTGGAATCAGTAGCCACCATAAATCCAAGCAGGCTGTTCAATTTTTATGGCTGCCACAACATTCTGCACTGTCCACCCCAGAAGCCACCACATAGATCTTCACATAGTCCGGCCCTATAACCGCCATGCCACAATCATTTTAAATATTTTATTCCGTTGAAAGCCTCAGGAACTGGACAAGCATTTAGTCCGATGAGGCCCGACATTTGAACCTTGGAAAAAATTAAATCTTATAAACCATCAAAAAATTATTTTTCAACCTTAGGCACACAAAAATATTTTTATTTTCCTTCAACCTTAGCACATTCCAAATTAAGCAACCAACATAACAATCATCAACACATACCTTTGTGTCAACTACCAAAAGGGCTTCAGTTGGTTTTGACCCCAAAACCTCTTCTTTGAGTGCCTTACCAAGGTGCCAGCCCACATGAGGAGGGGAAGGAACATGCCTCCCTTTATTTCCTCATTGATGCTGCTTCCAAGACAAAGACCTTTCTTCCTTGCAAAATGCGAACCCCATAGGATTTGAATCTGTGTCCTTCTTGCCATTAATACATCTTAACACCTTCTATTGTTTCCAGCTGCACTACGTGGCATGTGTGCAGGGTGAGAGGAGCCTAGCTCCTATTTCTTCGTTCCTTTGCCTCAGAGACTTTCCAAAACAAAAAATATTGTGTCCTTTCTACACACGTTTTAGAATTTAGGGCATTTGAATAAAAAGCATTGGTGATTTTCTAAGGTAAAGGTTTTACCTTTATTTATACTTGATGCCTTATTGCCATAACATGTCGACACTCAAATCAAATTTTAAATTCGATTTTTAGCCTTAAATTTATAACCCTTTTTAGGGTTTGTTAAATTAATAAAAATTATTTTATAATTAAATTAAAACTAACTTATAATTAACTTAAGTAACTGTTGGCATTTTTGCCACATTGTTTTTGTTGTTACTGTTAATGTAAAAGAATGCACAAATTGTAGAGATATTAATGCTTCTGTTTGTCCCTCCTTGCACTTTGAAAGGGAAAATGTAAAAATCTCTATAAGTTTTGTGTTAGAGCAAAGTAATTGTAACATGTCGCGATATCGCGACATGTTGCAGTTTCGTGGTGTCAAATGCAAAAATCAGCTAAGTATGAAAATTGTCGCGATATCGCGACATGTCGCATTTTCACGACCTGTCACGTTTTCACGGTCAATGCAGTGGATTTTCACGACCTGTCACGTTTTCAAGAAGCCAAACTGTCGCGATATCGCGACATGTTGGAGTTTCATGGTCAACGCAGTCAAAGGCAACACTAAAATGAAAATTGTCGCGATATCGCGACATGTCGTGTTTTCACGACTTGCGGTGGCCACAGAGCAGAGTGATGGAAAATGTCACGATATCGTGACATAAAGTAGCAGAGGGCAATGTCAATAGAAAATGTTGTGATATCATGACATAGAAGAGAGGAAGGCACAAATGGTATGGACTTGCGCGATATCACGACATGTCACGTTATAGTGAAAGGGCTGAAATAAAAACACAAGGCATGAAAGATGTCACGATATCGTGACATTTTTGAGGACGAAGGCGAAGGCAGGAAAGTGTCACGATTTCGCGACATATTGGGGTGGAAGGACCAAGTGCGAAGAAATGTCACGATTTCACATGTCACGTTTTCGCGAGGAAGGAGCCCGAAAGACAATGCCAAGTATGGAATGTCACGATTTCGTGACATGTTCCATTTTCGCTACTTGCAAGAAGATGAAGGCCAAGGAAGAGAAAACTGTCGTGATTTCGTGACATGTTGTAGTTTCACGGGTATACAAAAGAAAAGGACACAGAAGGAAGAAGATGTCATGATTTCGTGACATGGTGAAGTTTTCGTGACTTGGAGTAGCGAAGAAGGCAGGCGAAGGAAAATGTCGCGATTTCATGACATGTTGAGGAAAGAAGCCCAAACAAAGGAGAATGTCACGATTTCACGACATATTAGGAAGAAAAAGCTAAACTAAGAGAAATGTCACAATTTCACAACATGTCGTATTTTTGCGACTGGTGGCGGAGAGAGAAGGCAGCAAGGTAAAAGTGTCGCGACCTATTACATTTTAGTGATAGAAGCAACAACAAAGGCCCGATACAGTTTTGTTTGCATTTTCCTTCAGGATTGCATAGGAGAACGTGAAGAGAAGATAAGGATCAAGTAAAAGCTTTCCAACTGATTTTATGATCATGGTCAAAGAAGTGGTTCCAAGATTAAATATTGTCGATTATCGATGTGCACAAAATGGAAGAGCATGAAGCAATTTTTGATGCCACCAAAATTAAAGACGCCTCCAATATTTAAAGCTCCTATTCACGATCTCTTAACAACTTCCAGCTTCCCCTGATAATGGTCATTTAAAAATAGGGACTGTCATTTCTTCGAGGCAGATTAAGGGGATTGTTTCTTCGAAATCTGTTTCATTTATTAAATGTTGTAATACGAAAGGAAGAGGACAGACCTCTATAAATACCAATGTAAAACTCAAGCAAAAGGAGGAGGATCTTGTTGCAAAAATTGAAATAGAAGTCCTAGATGCATTTGCTTCCTTTCTTAGTGTCTTTTGGAGTTGGTGATCTAAATTGTGGTGTGTGTTTAGCTTTCTGTCTGAGTTACTTCTATTAGTTCAATGTTAATATCAGTTGAATTCTGTTGTTCTAAATTTGACTGTGTGTGCATTTGAGCATTTGAAGTACAATTGGAAGCAAACTCACGGCTAATGTGTGATCCAATTTTTGTATATGTATTCTAAGAGTCCATTGCTGCTTAGATTTAGGATCTAGTTGAGATTATTGTTGTTCGAGGTTGTTCTCCTCATCAACGATCGGATTCGGCCATATTTACATCCCTTTCCATTGTTTCCCATTTCTTTCCATATTTTCCCATTTCTTTCTGCATTTTCCCATTTCTTTCCTACATCCTTATCTTCAAAACCAGTTTAGATTAGTTTGGGAGCCAGCCCTCTCTGGAGATTGGCCCGGGAGACTTCTCTTTCTCTTGGCCTTTCAATGTTGGCCAAGTCTAGGGCACGTATACATATAAAATCCTTTCCTATGGCAGATTTGTGACCAACAATTTTTGGCACGCCCGATGGGACTCACAAGTTCCATTTGTTGACACCCGGAGGAATCAAGATCTTGATGAACTATCTTGACCTCAAAGCGGCGATTGTAAGTTCATCTAGTGACTCTGCTGAGGGTAACTGTATAGTACCCAAAAGTTTCTAATCGTGAAGCTAGTGAAAATATTTGCTTCATGATCACGAGATCAAGTGCCAAAGATTCGAAAGATCCAATCGAATTCTTCGAGATTGATGTTCAAAACTGGAGGGAGCGCTCAAGATTGGTAAGTCCTATGAACCCATCATTTGCTTTTTCTTCATAGGCGATAGGTCAGTTTGTGCCATCCCCAACTCCTCCCAGTACTGCTACGAGCTTGCTACATCCAGATCCAGTAGTTCAAATGGCCCAACATCCTCCACCAAGGAAGTTCTCGGCATGGAATGGTTCGGGAGCCTTGAATTTACCGGCACAAAATCCAGTTCCTCAAGCTGCTTTGAAAGCTTTGTCGACCTATGATGGTACTGGTAAAACTTCTTATGAGCATATTAACGATGTAGCCTCTTTGGCGGCTATCCATGACATAACAGACGAAGATGTAATGATAAAATTTTTGGTATTGTCATTAAGAGGGAAATTGTTATATTGGTACCGATCATTGCAACCAGGTACTATTACATCATGGGATGAATTAGGAGAACTGTTAGTCAAGAATTTTCATGAACAAGCTGATCCATACTCCTTGTTGCATCAATTTCATGCGATTCAAAGGCACCCGCAGGAGGAGATAGGTGACTTCAATGTCAGGTTTACTAGAAGCTGGTAGAGAATTCCTGATGGTCTTCGGCTCGCTCATGAGCTAGCTGCATTCTATTACCTCAAAGCCTTTAACATAGACATTGGCTTTGCTGTTCGGTAGTCCAATGTGACTACATTTCTAGAGCTATTTGAACAAGCACAAAAGGTGAAAGCTGACTTGATTGCCATAGGTAGGCTTCCTCCAAAGGTAACAATGCCTATCTTACCTGATCTTCCTAAGCATTTGTATTTTGGTTCATTTTCGTAGCCTATGCCTTCCATGTATCCTATCCCATCATGGAGCTCAAGTGCACCTCAGATCACACCCATTCCAGTTCCCCAGCTCCCTGCTCCAACTATTCCACAGTTTCCTGCACCAATCATTTTGCAATTACCAGCTCCCACTTCATTCCCAGCATTGCTTGCACCGCTAGCACCTCTACCTTTATCGGCACCTCCTACACCCTCAAATCTTGATCCTTTCACAATCCTATTACAAGAGGTACAATCTGCTAATTCAGCTATAAGAGCGATGGGAAATAAAATCACAGTTCTTGAAAGAAAGTAGGCTGAGAGAGATTTCCAACCCAGGAGATTTCAACCTCCGCCAATCACTAGAGAACAAGCGACTTCAACAAGTAAGGTGCCTGAAAAGAACCTGACTGTGTTGACAAATGAGGAAGATGGCCCTGTAGAAAGAACATATTGGTGCTCTACATGCAATGACCCACATGATGATTCCACTTGCACGGTCCACCAAAATTATTTGCAAGTTCTTGCAGGGAGCCAAGTAAATATGATTCAAGAGGTGGATCTTAATTCCGTGAAGTCTCTTGAGGAACACATAGCAGTCTTGACATGCAATGGTAAGAAACCGATGGTGGTAGATCTAGCTAAGATGGAGCCATTGAAAATGCCTCCTGTACAAGCAACAAAGTAGCAAATACCTACAAAGGCTCATGATCCTCCAGCTCCGCAACAACCACCTATTTTGTCAAAGGATCCACTTCCACCACAAGCAAAAGAGAAGGAAAAAGCCTCAACTTCGTAGACAAGAGCTGAAATAGAGGACCGATCTAGAGAAAAGCTCAAGTATCCATCCTTGACTAAAATACTGATGGTAGAAGCCACTCAGCAATATCAGAGCAAATATGAAGACATCAATGAAAAGAGGGAGTCTGGTGCAGTTGCATACAATATTGTAGAAGAATTGAAGAAGATTTCAGCCAAGGTTAGTCTCTATGATACTTTACAATTACCTGGGCAAGTTAATATGTTACAAGAATCATTGAAGTCTATGAAACAGAATGAGAAAAATCCTACCCAGATGATTTTTTCTCAAACCCTGACCACTTCAGCCATTGGAAAAAATAGACCACCCCCTTTTTATTTATCACTCAGGATGGAGGGTTGGATTGTGCACAATTGTATGATTGATTCTGGTGCTGCGACAACTGTCATGCCAAAGGCAGTTTGTGAAGCCATGGGTATGGAATATACAAGAAGTAGCCCTAGTGTCTTGCAGTTGGACGGGACTCCCATGAAAATAGTGGGTGTAATCAAGGATGTTCCTATTGCTCTACATAGTCTACCTCAGATGACAGTAATTTAGGAGATAGTTGTGGTTGATTTGGAATCGTATTTCAGTATGTGTTTATCGAGAGAATTCACTGCCAAACTGGGAGGCTACCTTTCTCTGGATTATTCTCACTTGGAGGTTCCTTTCAAAGGAAGAAGAGTCCGGATCTACAATCAGAAGCCTTCTACTTTTCATGTAGAGAAGATGGAAGAAGAAGAAAGATCCAAACATTTTGTCAATTTGATAACTGAGGAATTGGAAGATCCTGATTTGATGGGTGAAGTCTTGGATGAGCTTTGCTTGGAAGATGAGTTTTCAATGCTCAATTTTAATGCCATGATAGAAATTGACTTGGGGTGTTATTTTATTCTCAAGACTGAAAAGGCTCAAGAATAGAATGATGGAGCTCAATGCAGAAACGACGCTGGCACTGGGACTGTTCTAGTATTACCTTCTTGTACTTTGACCTGGAGCTGTACAGATAATACTGCAGAGGATGAAGCTTTATGCTTAGGTTTCAAGATGGCTGAGACACTTGGAGCACAACAGTTGCAAATCTTTGATGACTCCGAGCTGATTATCAATCAGGAGACCATTGAGTGTCTATCTAAAGTCTGGGATCCAGGGGATCATAGAGCCGTGTTTGGGTACGTGCCTCTCCCGAGAGTTCACAACTAATTCAGGAGTTACCTTGTATAAAAAAAAAAGAAAAAAAAAAAAAAAAAAAAATTCAACTTCGGCTCCTTCACGAGCCCGCAGGTACGTTTCTTTTTTCTCTTTTTCTTTTCCTTCCCAGCAGATAGTGGCTTTCTTCTACTTCTTTCTTCCCCTCTACTCCATTCCCTACCTCTCTCTCTCCTTCTTCTTCTACAAATAATCAAGCCACTACTATTGTTTCTACTCCCCTCTCTGATGTCCCCTTTTCTTCACTTCCCTTTCTTCTAATTTTTTGTCTTTTGAGCACTTCCCCATAGCCACAGTTCCCACCACCTTCTCCATTCCATCCACTTCCATTTCATTTTCTATTTTCATAGCATCCTAGCAGTTGGTAGCATAGTAGCACCCTGTTGCTGTATCTACTATTTCTACTCCTTCATCTTCCACCCTTCCATCATTCACCATTCCCGTTCTATGGCCTGCACATCTGCTGGCCATCACTCCATTCATTTCCCTTTTTGTAGTTTAGGTGCTTTTCACTACTGCCATGGAGATCCTTGCACAACACCTGGTGATTACCCAGCTCATCCGAGCTAGGCAAAATGCAGTAGTTCTAAAGAAATAAGGAAGCTCTGTTCTTCCATAAATTTTTGTTGAAATTTCTATTTTTTAGAGCCGAGTACTAGCAAGAGCTTGTTGCAGCAGCCTACAGAGACGTCCAACATCAACCAACACTCGTTATTTCTGCTCCTCTAGTTGCTTGACTCTGTTTCCCAATGGATAAAGGCCTGAGGTTCGTGCATACAGTAGAACTGTATACCCCACGAGCCGCCAAGAATGTTGGCATTTTTGCCACATTGTTTTTGTTGTTACTATTAATGTAAAAGAATGCACAAATTGTAGAGATATTAATGCTTCTATTTGTCCCTCCTTGCACTTTGAAAGGGAAAATGTAAAAATCTCTATAAGTTTTGTGTTAGAGCAAAGTAATTGTAACATGTCGTGATATCACGACATGTTGCAGTTTCGCGACGTCAAATGCAAAAATCAGCTAAGTATGAAAATTGTCGCGATATCGCGACATGTCGCATTTTCATGACCTGTCGCGTTTTCGTGATCAAAACAGTCAACGAAAGCAAAGAAGCCAAATTATCGTGATATCGTGACATGTTGGAGTTTCACGATCAACGCAGTCAAAGGCAGCACTAAAATGAAAATTGTCACGATATCGCGACATGTCGCGTTTGCATGACTTGCGATGGCCACAGAGTAGAGCGATGGAAAATGTCATGATATCATGACATAAAGTAGCAGAGGGCAATGTCAATAGAAAATGTCATGATATCGTGACATAGAAGCGAGGAAGGCGCAAACGGTACGAATTGGCATGATATCGCGACATGTCACGTTATCGCGAAAGGGCTAAAAGAAAAACACAAGGCATGAAAGATGTCGCGATATCACGACATTTTTGAGGACGAAGGTGAAGGCAGGAAAGTGTCGCGATTTCATGACATATTGGGGTGGAAGGACCAAGTGCGAAGAAATGTCGCGATTTCGCGACATGTCACGTTTTCGCGAGGAAGGAGCCCGAAAGACAATGCCAAGTACGAAATGTCACGATTTCGTGACATGTTCCATTTTTGCTACTTGCAAGAAGATGAAGGCCAAGGAAGAGAAAACTGTCGCGATTTCGTGACATGTTGCAGTTTCGCGGGTATACAGAAGAAAAGGACACAGAAGGAAGAAGATGTCACGATTTCGCAACATGGTGAAGTTTTCGTGACTTGGAGTAGCGAAGAAGGCAAACTAAGAGAAAATGTCATGATTTCATGACATGTTGAGGAAAGAAGCCCAAAAAAGGAGAATGTCATGATTTCGTGACATATCAGGAAGACAAAGCTAAACTAAGAGAAATGTCACGATTTCATGACATGTCGTATTTTGCGACTGGTGGTAGAGAGAGAAGGCAACAAGGTAAAAGTGTCATGATTTCGTGACATGTCGCATTTTTGTGACCTATCACATTTTAGCGATAGAAGCAACAACAAAGGCCCGATACAGTTCTGTTTGCATTTTCCTTCAGGATTGCATAGGAGAACGTGAAGAGAAGATAAGGATCAAGTAAAAGCTTTCCAACTAATTTTCTGATCGTGGTCAAAGAAGTGGTTCCAAGATTAAATATTGTCGATTACCGATGTGCGCAAAATGGAAGAGCATGAAGCAGTTTTCGATGCCACCAAAATTAAAGATGCCTCCAATATTTAAAGCTCTTGTTCGCGATCTCTTAACAACTTCCAGCTTCCCCTGATAATGGTCATTTAAAAATAGGGACTATCATTTCTCCGAGGTAGATTAAGGGGATTGTTTCTTCAAAATCTATTTCATTTATTAAATGCTGTAATACGAAAGGAAGAGGACGGACCTCTATAAATACCAATGTAAAACTCAAGCAAAAGGAGGAGGATCTTGTTGCAGAAATTGAAATAGAAGTCCTAGATGCATTTGCTTCCATTCTTAGTGTCTTCTGGAGTTGGTGATCTAAATTATGGTGTGTGTTTAGCTTTCTGTCTGAGTTACTTCTGTTAGTCCAGTGTTAATATTAGTTGAATTCTGTTGTTCTGAATTTGACTGTGTGTGCATTTGAGCGTTTGAAGTACAATTGGAAGCGAACTCATGGCTAATGTGTGATCCAATTTTTGTATATGTATTCTAAGAGTCCGTTGCTACTTAGCTTTAGGATCTAGTTGAGATTATTGTTGTTCGAGGTTGTTCTCCCCATCAACGATCGGCTTCGGCCATATTTACATCCCTTTTCGTTGTTTCCCATTTCTTTTCATATTTTCCCATTTCTTTCTGCATTTTCCCATTTCTTTCCTACATCCTTATCTTCAAAACCAGTTTAGATTAGTTTGGGAGCCAGCCCTCTCTGGAGATTGGCCCGGGAGACTTCTCTTTCTCTCGGCCTTTCAATGTTGGCCAAGTCTAGGGCGCGTATACATATAAAATCCTTTCCTGTGGCAGATTTGTGACCAACAGTAACATGAAAGTTAATTAAATAAATTAATAAATTAATTTATAATAAAATTATATTAATTAATTTAAAATTAATTTAAATTTCCATTTTAATATTATATTAAACTATTAAAATTTTATTTTCCTAGGCCTCTTCTTTGCCCTTTGGACCTCATATGACTTTCTAGAATCGGGTATTGATCTAATGAAGACAGACTATCCTTTTGCACTTATTGGAGAACCTGAAACTGATGTTAGCCACTGAAACTACCATTTACTATTATTGAAAGCTCGATATCAATGACCACTCACTCTTGGCATCAATGACAACTCATCTATTCAAAATGTCCAACAATCTTCCCCTTTTTCATTGATGGTAACCCAAATTATTTTTACCAAAAAATTATTTTTTCTTGTTATGCTTCCCCTGGGAAATAGCTCCCCTTGACTCAATTCTATCTCCTTAAACCAAATATCTCTCCCTTACTTCAAATATCTCACCCTTTGACATAAATGGCAAAGGGTCACCTTTGGGGCTCGGGGCTAAGAATGAGTATCTTATATTATCCCCTCCCCCACCTCTTCTTGAGGTGGTTAATGATGGGGTGGGAGTATTTATACTCCCAAAAAGCGCTGGTCTTTACCTTTTTCCTCTTTCCTTATCATTTGATCCTTTTGATTTATTTGTGTATTCCTATTCATGTCCATGTTATTGTTCCTATTCATGTCCATATTCCTGTTCCTATTCCTATTCATGCTTGATTCCGGAATGTCTACTCTATACCACTTTGATGTATGTCCATCATTATTGCACTTATAACACTTAATGTTATTATTCTTTGGAGGTGAAAATGTATTGGTATTTCTCCTGGTGAGGCCATATATGTTCCTATCATGTAGCTTGCAATTCGTTGCCTTATGAACAAACTGATTACATGAGTAGCAATACCCATAAAAAAACTACTTGTTTATGAAGTTTTCATATTCCTATCTTTCATGTGTCTTGCATTGTGAAGCCATGTGCCCAAATATATGACATGAGAAACATCATCCATTGAAATTTCCTTGCCTTGACCTCATTGGTCTCGTAGTGTCTTTTTCTCTATGTTGGTTCATGTTCCATATGTTTCTCCTTTATGCATTTTTTCTTTCCTTGTTGAAATTTATGTTGTCCAACTCATCCTCAAAAGTCTCACTTTCTCTTACACTATCTTCTTCTAAATTTTTTTCTTATTCAGAACTTGAGGTTGACTCTTCTTGTTGTTTCTTTTGATCCTATTCAAAACTAAGACCTGTTTTGCTTTATGTAGGCTTTTGTGATTTGATAATATTATCCAAATTATTTGAACTTATTCAAAACTTGTGTAGCTTTTCCTTAGACTTCTCTACTTCTTCCCTTAGTAGGGCTACTTATTGTTCTAATTTTTCATATTCTAAGACCTTTGCTTCTAACTTATCCTTGAAATTCTTTGTCTTAGCCATTTACTTGTTTAGATACTCTATAAGATTTCCTCTCTCTTCATCACATTCTTGAAATTGAATCTCAAGTTGTGAGTTTTACTTTCTTACCTCATTTAAGATTTTAAGAGCATAAATAAGATCTCCCTCAAGATCAACTCCTCATTTTTATGATTCTTCCTCTATTTTTTTGCCTTTGAGAACATATTCATTATTTTTTGACTTGTCTTCCATAGGATCACCTTCTTCTTATTCTAGTTTCATTAGAATATTCTCTTCTTGTCCTTCAAGTACATCCTCATATTTATCATCAGTGAAACTAAAACCATTTCTTGTACAACTATCTTTAAGATGTCCAAAATTACCACATCTAAAACACTTGAGAATTATTGGTGCCATTTTCTTAACTTCTTCTTTTTCTTCAATAAAAAATAGGACTTCATCTTTATCATTGTCTTAGAAACTATTATCACTATCACTTGAGCACTTACTTACTTTGTTTACATAGTAGCTCTTCATTTGTATTTGAAAGAACTTATTTCCTTGTTTTTTTTGTCCATCCTTGCATTTCTTTTGGTACCTGTATCTTTCTAACTCCCTATTCATGGGATCCATTTTTTCTTCATCATTGTTATTTTTAGCTTCTTGAAAATTATTTGCATAGTGATCATACTTTCCACTATTGAAACATCTAATAAATTTTGCATCTTTAAATTCTCTTGAATCCTTATTCCTTCTGCCATAATTAGCTTCTTCATCATTGGATGACTTATTGCTTGAATATGACTTTTTATCCTTTGTCTTCTTAGTAGATTTGAATGTTGGTTCCTTCCAAGGATTAGATTCCTCTTTTTTTCTTAACTCAAAAGTTGTAAGAATACCAAGTAACATATCTCTTGTCAAAGAATCATCAACTTTTGATTCTTCTATAGCAGAAATATTTTCACTAAATAATTTTGGAAGATATATTAAGACCTTATCACAAACATCTGATTCTTCAACCTCAAGTCCAAGTCCTTGCATGGTATTAACAACCTCATCTATCCTAAGTAGATAAGTAGTAATGTTTTCCTCATACTTCATTCTTAATTCTTCAAATTGTCCTTTGAGATTTTGTATCTTTACCTTTTTGACACTATTGTCTCTTTCATATATGCTTTGCAACTTATCCCAAATTCCTTTTGCATATTTACAATGCATAACTTTTATGAATTATGTTCTATGCAAACCTCTAAAAATTTCATTCATTTCTTTTGAATTGTAATTCTCTAGAAGCTTACCTTCCTTATCTGTAGGTGGATCAACTGGTGGTATGTATCCATTTTCAACTACTTCCAAAATTTCATTGCCAAGTGCCTTTAGGTGAATCTTCATTCTCATACTACAAAATATATAATCGCTTCCATAAAATACTAGTGTTAAATTATTTGAGTACCCATTATTATAATCCATTGTGTTATTGAAAGCTTTTACTTCAAGTTTTTAAACACTTCCGAAGGAACCCACTCTGATACCAATTGAAGAACACAAGATTATACTTAGAGGGGGGTGAACAATATAAGACCACTTTTTACTTTTCTTTCCCAATAAATATTATGCAATGCATATATAAAAATAAAAACAATAGTAATCAAAGTAATGCACAAATAACCACACACAATAGAGATACCAATTTAATGTGCTTCACCCAATGTGGGCTACTCCATAGAGAAAATCTTTCACTAAAATTTTCTCAATCAATCTCTTGGGAATATTTTCCCTATTACAATATTTATGTCACTCTATCCAAATAAGACATAAATCCCCTAATAAAGTTCATGGATATCTATCCATAGGAGAACTCCTTTCTCTTTAGCTCTGACTGGTGATATTCTAGAAGAACTACTACCCCCACTACTTTGGCTAATGGATCTCTATCCACTGAAGACATGTGTCCTCACTACCTTGGCTAATGGATCTCTTTCCACTAGAGATTGTCATCCTCTATACTCTGGCACCTTCAAAGCTCTATCTAAAATCTACACTAAACATAGTCCTTTGGTCTAGCACAAATCTACTCAATCTCTGTCTCTAGTCTAGAACAAACCTATCCTTAAATATGCAATAAATATAGTCCTTCGGTCTAGCACAATTATATCCTCAATCTCTATCCTCTAATTTGTAATAAATATAGTCCTTCGGTCTAGCACAAATATGTCCTCAAGCCTTAACACAAAGATTGATCTAATTATAAATCAACACTGCTAGATCTGCCTCAAATCTTAACTCAAGGTTTGAATAAATCAATCAATCAACTTTGCTCTCAAGTATTCTCAAAGACTTATCTCAAATATGCCTTGTAATCTTCCATAAAAGCTGACACTAATCTATTCAATAAGTCCTCTCTAGAACTTTTCCAATATGCTCAATAAGATATCACTAGAACTTATCCAAATTTGCTCAACAAGTCCTCACTAGAACTTGTCCAATATCATAGAAACATAAAGAGAATTGTTAGAGACTCAATATGATTCACATTCACCACAATGCTCAATCACTTTCAATCAATATTTTTACCACATAAACATATAGATAATTGTTAGAGACTCAATATGCTTCACACTCATAAAATATCATTCACTTTCAATCTCTTTTATCATAGATATATATATATATTTCTTATAGACTCAATATGTTTCACATTCATAAAAACTCAACCTCTTTCTCAAATCAATTCAGAATATAGAACAATTTGTTTCATACAACTTTAACTATCATATCAACACATCCACTTGACTATATTCAACCAACTTTACTTAACCAATCACTCAATGAAATAATTCTTGCTCACAAACCCTAGTCCCAACTTATGAACATTCACTCAAATATTTCCAACAATGCTTATCAATCAATCTCACATAACAATGATACTCATGATCTTTGCAAACCCTAGTTCAAGTTCTTCACTCAACCACTTACTTCAACAACAATGCTTATCAAAAAATATTCACATAAAAATGATACTTACGATCTTTGCAAACCCCAGTTCAAATTCTTCACTTAACTAATCACTTCAACAACAATGCTTAGAAAACAAGGTTTTATCAACAACTCTTTATTCCAGAAAACCTTGAAGCATTAATTTAAAACACACTCAACAATGCTTACCAAACAATCATTTTCACTCAACCTTTGCATTCACAACATTCAACAATCACTCATTAGGAAGATGTGCCCATACCTTTTATTTGATGAAGAAGTGCCCTTAGAAAACCTGTCTCAATCAAAATTTCCTTCTTTGCCAATTTCAATGGTTAGATGACAAAATATCACACTATCTCTCTTTCAAGTTTCAATATATTTCTCAAAAAAAAAAATAATCAATCCCAAATACACCTTATTACTCCTTGAAATTAGCAATCATCAAATCACACATAAAAATAATCACTCAAATTGCTCCTTCTAATCTCCAATTTAATAAATCAATATTTCAAAAATAACCCTTCGGAAATAATAATTGCCTACCCTTTTATTTCCCTAAAAACACTTAATAACCAATTTTAATTTAGGCAAAAATTAAATCTTATAAACCATAAAAAAATTATTTTTCAACCTTAGGCACACAAAAATATTTTTATTTTCCTTCAACCTTAACACTATTGTAATCACAAATCAATATGCGAAAATTCACTATTCATTCTTTCAAAGTCGAAATTACAAAGTATTATATAGTGTCTATATAGTTGTTGAGAGATATTTTGGAGAGAAGACATAGGGAGGAAATGGAAAAATAATTAGGAGTTAAACTCTTCCTGCCATCCATGTCGTCCAATCCTACTGACTTGGTTGTTGTCGAATGAGGTAAAAGGGTAAGGTCAAAATTTATAGTTGAAACAAAATTTTTACCATTTTACCATTTTAACTTCCAACTTTCTCCCCCTTGATGTTGCGAGGACTGACTATACAGTATATCAGATTTATATATTGAGCTTTAGCCATGCTTTTGGTGAAGATAATTGCAATGTTGTCGAAAGTGTTGCAATATTTAAGCTCAACTATCTGCTGCTCCACCATGTATCGGATGAAGTGATACTTCATATCGAAATTCTTTGATATGCTATGGTGGATTGGATTGTATGCGAATTTAATGGAGTTTATGTTATCACAATATAGTCTAGTTGGAGCACTTTGAATTTCTCCAATCTCTTCAAGGACTTTTCTCAACCATAGGGCTTGAGTACTAGCATGTGTGATAGCTATATACTCAGCCTTAGTAGATGACAATGCTACAACAGTTTGCTTCTTGGAACTCCATGTGATTAGTCATAAACCTAGACTAAAATAGTTATGTGATGTAGATATTATATCATTTATATTGCTGCCCCAATCACTGTCACTAAATCCAACTAATTTCATAGAATTACATTTGTGGTAATGGATTCCAAAATCCAATGTACCTTTTACATATCTTAATATTATTTTAGTTTCTTGTAGATGCAACTTAGATGGACTTGCCATAAACCTTGGAACTAGAGAAAAAACATATTGAATATCGGGCCTTGTTTTGGTGAGAAACATCAAACTCCCAAACATTCTCCTGTAAGTGGTCATGTCAACCTTTGGTGCTCTATCATCCTTGCTCAATTGGATTCCCCGTCCGATTGGAGTTGCAACTGATTTGCACTGCTCCATGGAAAATTTCTTGATCATGTCTTGAGCATACTTGTGTTGACATATGAACATCCCCTTATTTTATTGATGCACTTCCATGCCTAGGAATTATTGCATTAAACCGATATATTTCATCTCAAACTGCTTCATCATGGAGTTTTTGAACTCCATATTCATTTTGGTGTTACTACCAATAAATATTAGATCATACACATACAAAAAAACTATGGGAATGTCTACTCCATGCTTTAGGTAGTACATATTTGGTTCACTTTTGCTTCTAGTGAATCCATACTCGCTGAAATAGTCGTCAATGCGTGAGTACCAAGCTCTTGGTGCTTGCTTGAGGCCATAAAGTGTTTTTTTCAATTTGTAAACAAGGTTCTCCTTTCCTTGTTATTTAAAGCCTTGAGGTTGTTGAACATAAACCTCCTCAGTTAAGTATCCATTCAAAAAAGCACTTTTCACATCCATGTGTTGAATGTTCCATCCTTTATGGACAGCTAAGGAAAGAACTTATCTAATTGTCTCTTGTCATGCAACAGGAGCAAAAGTTTCCTCATATTCAATGCCAAATTTCTGAGTAAAACCTTTTGCTACTAATCCCACCTTGTGCCTCTCAATGCTTCCATCAACATTGTATTTGGTATTGTACATCCATTTACATCCAACACACTTTTTTCCTTTGGGTATATTTACTAGCTCCCATGTATCATTATTTTTTATAGAGGTTATTTCCTCTTCCATGGCTTCTTGACATATATTTTGAGTACAATACTTCTCATAGGTATCTGGTTCTAGCTGTGCAATAGCCAATAAAGCATAATTGACTACATCTCCATTAGGATCTTGGGAGTTATCATCCCCATACAATTGTAAATTTTCAAGTTGTTGCAAAACTGTATTCATTTCACTAGCTTGGCTTCTAGTTAATATTCTCTGGAAATTTCGATCCAACATTTTAAAATATGGATGATTTTGTAATGTTATTTTGCCTCTTGATGGAGAGTCACTATCTATGTCCATCGGTGAAGAACTTACTGATATTTGTGGAGAAGGAATTGGAGTGGCGGTTTAAGTACTTGATGTGGTGGTGTGCCTCTGATTTTCTTGGGAAACACCTGCTTTACTTGTACCTATGAAGAATTTACATCTTGGGACTCATCATAAACAAAAATTCTTTGATGACCCCATTATCCCCCTTCATAAAAAATTACATCCTTGGAAAGTACAATTTTATGAGTCTTGGGATTATAGTGTCTATATGCTTTTGTAGACTCACAATACCCTACAAATATACAAGCTTGACTTTTGGAATCAATCTTCTTCCTTTTCTCATCAGGAATGTGTGCATATGCTAAAGAACCAAAAACTTTAAAGTGCTTTAGATTGGGTTTCTTTCCATACCACCCTTCATAAGGAGTGATGCCATCTAAACTAGAATTTGGACTTCTATTTAGAATGTATACACTGGTTCTTACAACATCATCCTAGTACATATTAGTTAGAAGCTAAGTCTGAAGCATTGTTCTTGCCATATTGGCTATGGTGTGGTTCTTTATCTTGACCACACCATTTTGTTATGGGGTATAGGCAGTGGTGAATTACCTTTTGATCCCACTTGCTTTACAATATTTCAAGAATTATTTTGAGTACTCACCTCCTCGATCTGTTCTAAGATATTTTACAAAATACTCACTTTGTTTCTCTACATTTTTTATGAAATCTATGAAGAAATCAAAAGCTTCATCTTTGTGTTTCAATAAATAAATCTAGCACATTCTAGAAAAATCATCTATGAAAGTGATAAAATATGAATTATTTTCGATACTATTTGTCTACATTGGACCATAGATGTCTGAATGCACTAACTAAAGTGGATAGCTGGCTCTTCACACTTGTCCTTTTGTAAACTTAGACCTTGAGTGTTTTCCCAAAGCACATCCTTCACAGACCTCCTTTTGTTCATTGATTTTGGGAAGTCCTGTCACCATAGCTTGAGAAGTTAACAGTTTCAAGCTAGCGAAATTAAGGTGACCATATCGCAAGTGCCAAAGCACACTTGAATTAGCTATAGCTACATTTGCAAGTTGATATCCCCTTGTCTTGCCAAATTTGAGAGAAAATAACTGATTATTCGTCATTGGGACCTGTGTGATGACACGATTACAATTGTTTTTATCAAGAATGATACATTTTCCTTCATCAAAAACAATTTTGTATTTTTTCTCCATCATTTGCCCAACACTTAGAAAATTGTGTTGGAGCTTTGGAGTGTAGTAGATGTCATTCACTTTATTTAGAAACTCTTTTGTTGGAACCTCCATGGCTCCAATGCCATCGACTTGCAAAGCTTTATCATCCCCTAACTTGATGTGGGATTTATAAGTGGAATCTATAGTATCAAATAGATTTTCTTTGCCACTCATATAGTTTGAGCAACCAATATCTAAAATCCATGTGTAATTTAGATTTTGTTTTGATTGTCCATATGAAAAAAAACATTAGAGGTATCATCTTCTTCACCATAATTTCCATATTGACTGTTGCTACCTTGAGAACATTTTAACCAACAGTTGTGAGCAAAGTGACCTGGCTTTCCATAGTTAAAACAAGTTTTTTTGGACTTGTCACTTCCTTGTCCTTGATTTCCACTTCGTCTTGGATTTCCTCCTTGATTTTTGTTTCCACCTTTGTTCTGATTATCTCCTCTGTTGGAGTTGCCTCTATTTTGATTGCCTCCTCTGTAGTTGCCTCTGCCTCTACCTCTTCACTGTCCTCTGCCTTGACCTCTTTCACGTCCTCTTCTATTATTTTCATTGGATGTGAAGGCTTTATCATTGCCTCCATAGCTGGTTGAAGGAGATTCTTGTAATCTCTATTCATGAGACATTAACAACCAAATTAATGCATCAAATGTTAAAGTGGAAAGATATTTTGACTCTTCTATGATTATGGCTATGTGATTCCATATTTGAAGAAGTGTTTGTAACACTTTATTTACAATTATTTTAGGCTTAATTTCTTTGCCAAGAGTAACCATTTTATCAACTACTACTTTCACTCTGATGTAGTAGTCACCAACTTTTTTGTCTTCTTTCATTTTGAGATTTTCAAAATATCATTTTAGTGTTTGAAGCCTCACTTGCTTCACTTGATCACTTCCTTGGAATCCATCTTTCAAATCTTTCCATGCATCTTGTGAAGTTATACAAATGACTATTCTAGGGAATATACTCTTCTCCAATGCTGCTTGGAGATAATAAAGAGCAGAGGAGATGCTCTTTTGTGCTTCTTTATTTGTTTTTTTATTTGCAACAATTAATGTTATCCAGTCTATGGTTTCGGTGTAACCCTCTTCCACCATGTCCCACAAACCTTTCCCTATGATTAATGTTTCATTTTGATAGACCAATACTCGTAATCATATGCGTTGAATTCTGGAATAGGTAGATTGTTATGTGAGGCCATAGTTTTTATAAACTAAAACACTCTCTTTATTTCTCGTTTACAATAAAGCACTCTATTTTTTAAAATAAGGAAGAAAGAAGAAGAAAGAAGAGAGTACAAATTTAAGTCAAATCTGCTTGATTCACTCTTTCAATGCATGCTTTTTCCTCTTGTTGTGGTGTTGCTTTTCTTGATTCATGAAATTATCTACTACTTGTTCTTCTTCGTCACTGATCAATATTATCTTAGGTGATTTTGGTTCTAGAATTTTACATGAATTACTCTAATGAGTATATTTAGAATCTTGTGGTGCAACTTCTATGGATTTAGATTGCTCAAATTGACTCCCAAAGGAGTTATCTTCATAGTATGCCTCGTACCCTAAGTCTGGATGCCTTTGGTGTGTTATTACTGCATTCTGCAATTGACTAAACATAGTATGTAGCCCATAAGCTCTCACTTTTTCATTAAAAATTTTGGCATTTTCTCTCACCAAAAGTGCACATAGGGCATGATAACAACCACTTGGTCTTATCATCAATTCCTCTTTACAAATTTCAGTTTGATCTTTTTTCTCTCTTACAAGGAATAAACACTAAGCCTCTCAGGATTGTTACACAAAATTTCCACTTTGTATAGCCTTCTGGACTATCACATTATGCTTTTACGCTACAGTTTTGTATTCCTCGAATCAAGTGAAAAAGCCCCTTCTTTTATAATAAATTACCTCTTAGGAAATGTCAAAAAAATTATATAGTCTATTATAATTTTAAAAAAGTTGTAATTATAAGTTAAATAATAATAATAAAATATTGATTTTCTTAAAAACTTAAAAAAAACAATATATTTTAATATTATTATTAAACCTATATAAATTTTTTTTTTTTTTTTAAATTATAAAAAAATTAAAAAACTATATAATTTTTTTTTTATCTTCGACCTTTTAAAACTTAACCTTATGCAAAAAGGATTAATATGTCAATCCAAACTTGACATCATGCCAACATAATAAAAAATTAAATCACACTGGGTTTCGAACTCGTGGCTTCCCCTCTGCAGAATAGTGTGCTCACCAAGTGTGCTACAAGCCTCTTTAGGCTTCAAACTGATGGGCATAGTATTTAAACCGATGGGCAACAATTTTAAACAAAAAAAAATTATAGTTTCTTTATCCCACATGCAACAGGAATTGGGCTGTAAAGGGGTTTAAGAGTACGAGGGCTCACAAGGGTATTTTATTACCTTCAAGCAATCAGACCTTGCCCTTTTGCTCTTTTTTCGGTGAATGCCCTTCCGCCTCATCACCACCTCATGTCTGCTTGCCACGTGTCCTCCTTACTGTGTCTGCCATATCACATCCTTATTGTGTCTGCCACATCACTTTGTCTACCACATCACCTCATTGTTGTGTCCACCTCTAGTCAGCTCACCATGTGTCTGCCTCTAGTTAGCTCACCACATGTTTGCCTTCGGTCTACGTTCCACCAAGTCACCTATCAGTCACCTGGGAAATCATGCTTGGTGTCCTATAGTCAACTGGTCAACCTTGAACTGCATGCTCTCCATGGGTCTCCTTTCAACCTCGCCTTGGTGCATGCTCTACGGGCCATCTCGACCTCCTTGGGAATTGTGACTCCTATGGGCTCATTTTTGTGGGCCTCCTTGACCTCCTTGATATATGTGCCTCACTTGTGGTCCTCCTCAGGCCTCCTTAGGATTCATTCCTAGCTTACATTGAAATCCTAGACACCCTCTTCTCTAATACCAGATATTGTAATCACAAATCAATATTCAAAAATTAACTATTCATTCTTTCAAAGTCAAAATTATAAAGTATTATATAGTTTCTATATAGTTGTTGAGAGATATTTGGGAGAGAAGAAATAGGGAGGAAAGGAAAAAATAATTAGGAGTGAAACTCTTCCTACCATCCATGTCGTCCAATCTTGCTGACTTGGTTGTCATCGAATGAGGTAAAAGGGTAAGGTCAAAACTTATAGTTGAAACAATTTTTTTACCATTTTACCATTTTAACTTCCAAAAAACACATTCCAAATTAAGTGACCAACATAAAAATCATCAATGCATACCTTTGTCTCAACTTCCAAAAGGGCCTCGCTAGGTTTCAACCCTAAAACCTCTCCGTCGAGCACCTTACCAAGGAGCTAGCCCACCATGTGGGCTAAGCACTTATACGAGGAGAGTAATGCACTTGCCTCCCTTTATTTCTTTTTTGACGCTACTTCCAAAATGAAGACCTTTCTTCCTTGAAAAATGCAAACCCCATGGGATTCAGACCTGCGTCCTCCCTGCCAGCAATACGTCTTAACACCTTCTACCATCGCCAGCTACACTACACGACGTGTGTGTAGGGTCAGAGGAGACTATCTCCTATTTCTTCGTTCCTCTACCTTGGAGACTTTCCAACATGAAAAATATTGCATCCTTTTTGCGCACATTTTAGAATTTAGGGCATTCGAATAAAAAACATTGGTGATTTTCTAAGGCAAAGGTTTTACCTTTATTTATACATGATGCCTTATTGCCATAACATGTCGGCGCTCAAATCAAATTTTAAATTTGATTTTTAATCTTAAATTTATAACCCTTTTTAGGGTTTATTAAATTAATAAAAATTAATTTATAATTAAATTAAAATTAACTTATAATTAACTTATGTAAAATTTTAAATAAATTGTTAAATTAATTTATAATAAAATTATATTAATTAATTTATAAATAATTTAAATTTTCTTTTTAATATTATAATAAAATATTATAATATTATTTGCTTGGGCACCTTCTTTACCCTTTGGACCTCATATGACTTCTTGGAACTGGTCTTGATCAACTGAAGATGAACTATCCTTTTGCACTTATTGGAGAACATAAAACTGATGTTGCCCACTGAAACTGCCACTAACTAGTGTTGAAAGCTCGACATCAATGACCACTCACTCTTGACATAAATGACAACTCATCTACTCAAAATGTCCAACAAAAACAAAAAATAGAGCTTTCTATAGAACCTAATAGAAAGGAATATAGATAAGAGAAAGGAACATTAGCTAAAGTTATTGAATAACAATAATATAATAGAAAAAGAATAAAAAATTAACATTGAAGGTAACAATGGTAAACATTGAAGATAGTGGTCAATAGTGGCCAATGTTGAAGTTTGTGGCCAACAACAACCCACATTGAAGAAAATAAAGTGAGGAGCATAACACATACAACCTCTAATGAAGAACACATTCAACCTTTAGTGAAGAACACATTTAGCCTCCACTGAAGAAATTTGTTTTAGATGTTTGGCCTCTAGCAAAGAACAAGAGACTTTGACCTTTGGCAAAGACCAGTAGACATTTGACCTCTAACAAATTCTAGTATACGTTCAACCTCCAAAAATTATTAGGATACATTTGGCTTCCAGAACAGACCAAAATATGTTCCACCTCCAATAGATGTTTAACCTCTATCGAATATCAAGAGATGTTTACTATCCAATGAAAATAAGTTTAAAATAAATTTGAGGTGAATAGGTGAAAGTGTATTGGAATAAATAAATGCATTTGAAGCATGTAGAAGAAGGGAAATTTAAGAATACAAGAACTCATTGCAAGTAAAGAAAATATCATTCATGGAATGGCAAGTGTTTGAGGCAAAGAGTGGAAAGAGAAAAGAGAAGTATGTGGTAGAAAGGTATCATTGAGAAATCATTCAGCATTAAAATTTCATTCAATGTAGTGAAATCAACACTAACAACATTAGGTAATGTTTTCCTACCTTACATTATATTTCGTATTCTTAAGTTAAGGTTTGAAGGGAAACATATGCAAAAGTAGTTTTTGGAAAACCTAAGTGGAGTAATAAGGGTTAGGAATTATTAATTAGGGTTTTCAAAAATTAATCTTAATTTGATTTTTTTTTCTATGGAGTGATAACGATTGAAAAGTTTAATATTTTTAAAGGATAAATATTAAAAAATTAAAATATTTATTAGAGTTCACAAGTTTTAGTTTCTTAAGGTGTTTGAGAATTTTTAAGGTGGAGTTATTTTTAAATCTTTTAAATATTTGTTTAAGTTTTAAAAAGTGATTTTTTAATATGAAGTGTTTTAAAGTATTTGAAATTAGATTATTTTTTTATTTAAAAATGTTTTGAAGAAATTTTAATTTGCAAATTTAATATTGGGGAGTTTAAAAAAATTCTACATCAAAGGATTACAAAAGTTAAAATTTGCAAATTCTAAATTTTAATAATTATTTTTTTAATTTTGGAGACATAAGGTTTTCAACTTAAAGATATAAAATTGATAATTGGAAAAGAGGGACATCTCATTATAAGAAAAATTATAAAAGTGTAGCACCATACTTTATGAGAGGAAAAGCTCGAAAGAAAAACTTGTAACAAAAATAATATTTTGAATACAAAGGGCAACATCATAAAAGAGTTCTTCAAAAATCTTATCAAATATGTGAGGTTATATCACTTGAATATCATCAAAATTTATAAATAGAAAAGGATGTTTGGTATATATATTTAGGTGCTAGTCATCATATGACTACAAACTTACATTAGTTTGAATAATTAGAAGCTAGGGATAATATCTCATCGAAAATTGCAAATGATAAGATATATTAAGTTCAAGAATCTGGTAGAGTAATACCTAGCATACCATTTTTAAATTTTATACTAGTGTATTATTTATTCCTAGACTATAAACTAATCTTATCTTAGTTACTCAATTGGTTGAAAAACAAATATTAGTTGTATTTAAATATATAAATAACCATAGCAAATGCATAACCGAGAATCAAAACAAAATTGATGCTATTGTATCAATCAAGAATGGAATATATGTCTTATATTTAATGGGATTTTCTCAAGATATTGTTGAACATCTATCTCAAGATGAAATTAATGATAAGTTGCATGATTTTTCAAAAATATGGGAAATAAGGAATTGGATTTAGCATAGTCCAAAGTTCTCTTACAAAAATAATCAATGGATAAACCTAAGATTCAATATGATGAAGAATATTCCAAAAGGGTAGAGTCTCATGAACAATGCAATATCCTCACACAAACATTGAAGACAATGACATAGACCAAGATTGAAAACTAAAGTATCTAATAACCAAATAATGTAATACATGGGGTGTTCAGGTATATAACATGATTTTGTGCATGCTAATGTACCCCCTTGGTACCTTCATGGTAAAATTGTAAATATGTAATATATTAGGGTTGAGTCTATAGTTTACAAGTGTGATTTATATTTCCCCCTTTATGTAAGTGTGAATGTGTAGGAAATGTGCATGTGTCATGTAAGTTAGAGTGCAAGTGTATATTGATAGAATGTGCACAAGTGTCATGTATGTAAGAGTGCAAATATGATTTGTAAGTATGTGCACAAGTGTCCTATATTAGGAGTGCATGTAGAAGTTTAAGAGACATATAGATGTGTCATAGAGTCAAGTACCCATGTAAGAAGGCATTGAAGAGTCTAGTATGCAAGTGGAAAGTTGATAAGCCAAGAGTCATGGGACTTGTCATATGGAAAGAAATAGTCAAGTATGTGAAGATTGAATTTAATCCAAATCCAAGTACAATGAAGAAAGAGGGTTCTATTTGTAAGAGATCTAGTTTGGAATAAAACTTGTATACTTTTTTAGCAATTAATATTGTAATATTTATTTACGCATAGTTCATAAATGACATAGGTCATTTACATTCATATTTTAGTTTATAAATTAATGTTATTTGCTTTATTATATAGACCTTCATATACATATTAATTTTTTCATTCTACTCAACTTATTATTATTTTGACCTTTAACATTGTGGTTATTCTATATTGGGACCTATGATATTTTGTGGTAGTAAGGTTTAAAAATTGAATAATATGGATAGAGGATCATTAAAGTGAATGTATTTAAATTTCACTATATAATATGCCTACATAGTGTGGCTTAACAATACCCTCTACTTGAATTTGTATAATTACTAGCACAAGCAACTACTCTCTCCCCTCATCTTATATCCTAGCGTCAATCACATGGTGATAATAGTTCCAAATGATCACCTTACTTATGATCTATACCAAAGGGGGTACATGAGGATATAACACCCTATAAGTGTGTTTCTAGTGTTAAATCCTAATCCTTCTAGTGCCAACATTATAAGGCATCCCTAGTAGCTAGTACATATCAAAATTCCTATAGATGCATCTCATTAAAATAAATATAGACTTAATGGATTTTTTCTTACCTTGGATGTAGTATAAACCATGGTACAAAGTGGATAAGATCTTGTATACTAAAATAAATCCCAAAATATATTTTTTAGAGTAAGAAATAATGGATAAATCAAATATGTTGGGATCTTGTTGATCCCCTTGTGGCATCACACAAATGAGAACAAGAGCATAATTGATTCTCAATATATAATATAAAATCCTATGCATATGTTAGTCTTAAAAATTAAATGGCCTATGTATAATCTACTTAGCACTCACCTATATCATACTCATCCAAAATTAGTTGAATAGAAATACCTCCTATAGTAGTATATGTAATTAATAAAGAAGAAATTCCAAGATCGATTTCTATATCCTCCAACATTACAATCATATCAATAGTGTTAGCAAGTTAGAATGTCTATAAAAATGAATTAGAATAGGAATTTCAATACTACATGTTCTCAAAAAAATGGTCTATGTGGATATACATATACCATGTTTACTAGCTACCCTAGTCCTATTTTTATTAAAAATATTCTATCTATCAAAGTAACCTACCAGTTGATCTACTTGTACATTCATTATGACTCCTTCTATCTCCATAATCTATCACCACATTTCTCAAGAAAGGAAATAATATTCACCTTATCATATTGTAACTCTCTATCATATCCTTAATCCTTTGTGGTCTCCACATGTCTTCAATTTCCTTATAAGTCCAATCAAAGAAAATATAAATATAAATTTAATCAATCTTTTCAATCTTGGAAAGTCATCAAAATTATAATAAAATTGTTAAAATTATGGTAAAATTCCATGATACCATCAAAAGGATCCCAAAATCATAAAAACATATGACAAAATTACCAAAAAAATGTAAAAAGTCCTATAAATTTTCTAGAAAATCATATCATCAAAAAAATATAAATTCATGCAAAAAATGGTGCAATTTCTATAATAATATGGCATTATCATCAACAGTAGCATAGATTTTGCTAAAATATTAATTCACACATTTTGAGTTGAGCATGGCTTCCATAAGATGGAACAATTGTTGAAATATTTTCATCATTGCCTCCTTAGTCCTACGTATTAAGTCCTAGTATTTAGTTTTAGTTTAATGTTTTGATTTACATATTTCTAGTTAATTTGATTAGCATAGGTTGAGGTTTTTGCTTGGTTGATCAATGTTTGACAATAGTCCAAGATTAACATGTTGTTAGGATAAGATCTATCTTCAAGTTAGTTTGTTGTAATAAGTTTGAGAGGATTTATCTCAACCACCGTGTCTATTTTTAGTTCTTTCAAGAACTATAAAACTATGTAATGCATTTTTTATCAATAGAAAAATTTCACCATTGTTTCTCATTTGGTATCAGAGCAGGTTTTCTCATATGGATCAAAACCTATGGAGAGTGGCGTGAAGAGATCTGAAGCACACGCTTTGTCAGAGAAACTCAAGTGGCTAGAACTCAGTAGATTTACAAGGAAGAGCTCATGTAAATAATTAATATCTCATGCATACTATGTTATTTGATTATGAAATTTTTAGGGTTTTTATATAAATGTATAAAGAGGATGCAGTCAAAATTTTAGGTGATTTGGAGTTAATTTTCTGATTTTAATAGCATTTTGTGTTTTTCAATAAAATGGTTGTATAAGGTGGAATACAGGGTATTTGCTTATCAAAATTTGGGAGAAATATTATTTATATAATAATATAATTCAGATAAAATTTTAGGTCATTTGGATCTCTATTTATTTATTTGTGTGAATATTGATTTTTTATTCAAAAATCCTAGATCCAGAATTGTGATAAAAAGGGAAAAAGTAAATGATCACATATTTTTCACCTTTGTGAATTTTATTCTAAAATTTAGAGGGTTTTTAGATTATTATCTTAGGAATACATAGTTTAAGTTTTATAAATTTTAGAGTTGAACGTATTTATTTATGTGAAGAACATTTAGGTTGTATTAAAAAACCTCTAAGATCTAGAAAGGGCAAAAGTAAATTGATCACATATTTCTCATTTGTGTGAATTTGGATCTAAAATTTAGTGGATTTTCAGATAAGTATATCAGAAGTCTACAGGAAAAATTTGAGTTTTTTTCAATCAGTATTGGCCGATTTATGATAAATTGGGTGCTTGAGACTTTGGTAAATAAAAGGAAGCCATGTATGCAGACTTGGCTGTACCAAAATTTGATGGAGATAATTATGCTATTTGGAGCATAATTATGAAGACCTTATTGAAGGGTCAAGAATTATGGGATATAGTTCAAGAAGGCTATGAGGAACCCACTTCGAGCAAGCTACATTATGATGAGAGAAAATAGAAGGAGCAACAATATGCAAATTGCTTAACTCTTATTGAGGAGAGGAATGGAAAATAGTGTTTTCCCTCTCATAGACAATTGTAGATAAGCTACAATGGCATGGTAAGTGTTTAAGGATGCTTATGGGTTTGATGAGGACACCCCTAAATCCATGTGTGAGAATCATGAAGATTATTTAAGCAAGGAGGAGCCTTGATTCCTTGAAGAAGTTTCTAAATTAGATCCTTTTGAAGGAGATTTTGAAGAGTCTTGTGAAGACTCATATGAAGGTATGTATTTTGCAAAATACATACATTCTTATAATGGAGAATTATTTCTTGAAGATCAAGACATACTTGAAAAGAAAGGAGAATATCTTCCAAAGGCATTATTGAGAGGTGATTGTATCATTGAGACAACTTTGATGAAGAGTCTTATTGGAGAGAAGACAGTGATGGAGAACTTGGGCCACATGGATCAAAATGATGTGTTGAAAATTCCTTGGGAGAAGGATTCCTGTAAATTCATTGTTGTGAGAGAATACTTGTGTGAGGAGAAACTTTATGTTGCATATGTAGTTTGTCATTATATGGCCATATTTGTGGTGATTTTTTGTGTGAAAATATGTGAAAGAGTTGTATGGTATAATAATATATGTGATATTATTAATTGTAAATACTCATGTGGAGTATTTTTTAGTGTTGAATATGTAAAATAAGATCAAAATGTGAGAGCATGGTTTAAATACCATAATGATAAATATGTAAGATAGTGGTTGATGAAAACCACAAGAGGAGATACTTTTGTTCAAGGGGGAGCTAATCAACAAAAGAAGGCACTCAAGAATTTGTAGGAAATTTCACATGAAGAGTGGAAGGAGTGCCACCATAAGTATTTTGTAAATTATGATTTCTTGATTCAAGATTGGAGGAAACGTAAGAGAAATATTTTCTTCCAATTATGTGATGCTTAAAGAACTCTTGCATGAGTGTCTTTAGCATCAAGGGGGAGAATGTTGAAATATTTTCATCATTGCCTCCTTAGTCCTAAGTGTTAAGTCCTAGTGTTTAGTTTTAGTTTAATGTTTTGATTTACATATTTCTAGTTAATTTGATTAGCATACGTTGAGGTTTTGGCTTGGTTGATCAATTTTTGACCATAGTCCAAGATTAGCATGTTGTTAGGATAAGACCTATCTTTATGTTAGTTTTTTGTAATAAGTTTGAGAGGATTTATCTCAACCACTGTGTCTATTTTTAGTTCTTTCAAAAACTATAAAACTATGCAATGCATTGTTGATCAATAGAACAATTTCACCATTGTTTCTCAACAATCACCTCCTCTTACTGTGATTATGTTGATTTTTTAGACCTCCATGTGTTGTTCCCAAAACATACATTTCTAAAATAATGGTTTGTAAAGAAATGAAGTCTTATTGGATAAGGTTAGCCCTAACTAGGGTACCCACCAACTCATAAAATTATAATTTTATAAATCTACGCATGACCAACACATAACTAATTGAATAATGGGATCTAATCCCCTAGTACATATAGTAATGGTATTTTCGAATTATGTGAATACTTTTGCCATAAGGCTAAAAGGATTTTCATTAGTATAGTATAAATTTCTACTAATCCAATAAGGAACTTTCCAATTCAAAGTGGGGTTTTTTAAAATATGCAAATTATATAGAATTAAAATATACTCCATTCACTAAAGGGATTTTTTTATTACAAAATCATTGAATAAAAATCACCAATTTTATTCACTAACTTCAAATGCAAAAATCATTCAAACACATGAGAAAATTCATATGCATCTAAATCTATATGGGGTATGTGTGTGTGCATACATGTGCATGTGTGCATGTATTCATGCATTTTTGTTCATGGTTTTCCTCTCTTTCATGCCACTATTTGATATCTATCGCATTCTCCATAATGATTCATTTCCTTGCATGTTCAAGTTGTGGGTGGCTTTTTCAAGCACTCAAATCATAAAATATTAATAAAATTATAATTATATAGAAAATGATGTTCTACTAACTTAATATAAACAATCACCATCATATCAGACATGTTATAATATTAATAATTAGTTCATTTAACCATAAACAAAGTAAAATTATAACCCATTGAGCATAATTGGTGATTCATAACTACCATGCACAATCAAATAATTAAACACACATAAAATTAAAAACTAAAAATGGTCCCAATAAATTAATATGTTACACAATATCTATATGTGTGGATTATTCTTCTATAGTATCATGTATAATTATCTATGAGTAAAATACTAGCAATATTTAGTAGATCAATCATGTGTACAATGACCATGTCTTAAGTCTTATATGGCATCACAAGATTCTAAATATGCAATTAAGATACCTCTATCATATGCATGATAACCATCATGAGGATGTAAGGTTTGATTATCATACATATAATAACTAGTACATTGTTTAATCTTGATATTATTATATCATCATGTACATGGATAGATGTATCATCCACTAGAGTGGATACATGATCATAGTTGGTGAAAACTTGGAAAAACTCCCAAAGCTCATATAAATTGATAATATTTCATATATAGTTTATGTGTATATTAGAGGAGGATGCAAACTTACAATGGTTGCAACCTAGAAGTTAGCATTACTTATTTCAATTTCATTATGCAAACATCTAAGACATAACTGACATGTTATATAATCAATCACTAAGTGTGTAAACGAGGAATATTACATTAGATCTATCTAATGTATCAAAATAATTCTAATAAAATACTTCACTTAACCATAGTAAACCATTAGGAATATTGGTAGTCAATGTATGGGTATATGTTGGAGCAAGAAAAGAGATATCCTAAAAATGGACTTATAATTTGACTACAATTAACAAAAAAGCAATAATGAATATTACTAACTATTTATGCTCTATTTTCAAAATTATAATTTTATTTGGGTATTCAAAACCTTTGAGTTTATTGCCACATAATTCCATATATTCTGAATCATCATTGTTGATGATTTTATATTTAAAATATAGGTAGTCACATAGACAACCTAAACCCTAACCTACATTATAATCTCTCTCTCTCTATATATATCTCTCTCTCTCATACACACACACAAACACACATATATGTATGTATGCATATATTTATTTGAATTTGTCATAGTTAAACTTTTGTTCTATTCTTATCTTATTCTAACTCTTTCACATTGAGTATCACAACTACCAAAATTAATGTGCTTGATACTAATGAAGAAAATGTTAACCTTCTAAAGTATAATATTTTAATCCAACTTCCATTTTTGAAATAAGTATTTAATAAAATGATGGATCAAATCATTATGGTTTAATAATTTATGGAAATTTAAAATTTTAATTATTTTAATTGTACTTATATTATCATAAAAAAATAGTTTTTATTTTTTTATTTTGATGCAAGTCTTCTAGGATTTGCGTCAACCATAATATTATGTTCTTGTTTATTCAACTACTATATATTACATGTGTTATTGAGAGTATAATAGTTGCTTGTTGTTAGAAAATCATCACTATTTTCATAGGATAACTCTACATGATCTCACAATAACTCAAATGCAAATTGTACATGATAATGAACGTAGAACACATAATAGTATAAAAAATATATCTATTATAAGTTGCACATAAATGTAATTTTTGTTCAATTATTTGTTACAATACTTTGTCTTCAATATATACATACATGGGTCTCTTCATATTCACATGACGCTTGATCTTTACACTTACATAAACTCTTCATCTTCGCATACTCATGGGAAATATAACTCTTCACATTTCTCTCTTAAATAATAATAAATATCACATATTTACATAAATATAAAGTCTCTCATGCTCATAACTCCTTACCTATGAACATGGCACTTCACTTATATAATCCAAACTTACTAACATGATACCTCACACACATAGATCCACACTTATTTACATTATACATGACTCAAACTTAATAACATGACACCTACTACAAAATAATATATTAAACACACCCTAGACTAAACTATTTAGAGACCCCTTGCATTAATATTGCAAGGTGCCAAATAATGTAATACCTTTAGCACCCTATTTTATATTATTTGGTATGAAGACCTTTTGCTTTAATGTGATTTCAATCATCTAAAGTTTCCAATTTATTTACCATAGATGGAAGAATATCATTTAGTCTATTGGTTACTCTAAAGATATTTTTCCATCGTACATACAAGATCTAGGGCACAAGAGTTTGAATGGAGAGGAGCAGTGTGTAGAATCTAGGGCATAGGATCTAGGGCACATTTTGATAGGATTTTAAATGGAGAGAAGTACCGTGCAGAGAGAAGAAGCATGTAGAAGCTAGGACACAAGATTTAAATAAATACAAATTAAGATTATTTTGTGTTTCCATCATACACACACGATGTGGGACATATGAGCTAGGGTACATTTTGATATGAGTTTTAGTGGAGAGTAGTAGTCTATAGAGATCAACAATGTGCAAAATCTAGTGCATAGTATGTAGGGCACATGAGTTTGAATGGATAGTAGCAGTGCATAGAAGCTAAGACACAGGAGATAGGGTGCAAGAGTTTGAATGGAGATCAACAGTGTATAGAATTTTGAATTTCATGGAGGTAGGAAAACTTGTGGGATATGTGATGGCATCGTAGGGGATGCTAAAAATTTTGAAACTAGATAAGAGGATGCCAGTGAATATGTGTCAAATAATGTTGATAGTGTGAATCATGTGGATGCCTCGGTTGAATGTGTAGATGTCTTAGGTGTAGGGGTCCCTTCACCAGCTCAACCTTGAAAAACCCCTTTTGTTTACTTTATGGATAGACTTTGAAATGAAATTGGGTTCCCCATTCCCACCTCATAATATTATATTCCTCTTATGGTGTCTGACAGGGAATTCATTATTCGACCTGAAGTAATCGCTCCCTTGATTTTTTAGGAATCCTTCTCACTCGTAGGAAAATTTGTGGGAGCACAACCTGATATCGATTTTGTTCAAAAATGGGCTTTCATGAAATGGTGGTCTATAGGAAACATGGAACTGGTTGCCTGTGGTAGGATATTTTTATGATCAAACTAAATAATACCCAAGATACTAGTCATATTCTCATTGGAGGGCCCTAGTTTTTTTATCAAAGAAGCCTCTTCCTACATTGTTGGAGGGAAGAATTCAATTCTAAGACCCAAAGCATCAACATGGCACCAAATTGGGTTATATTACCAAGATTACCAATTCAGTTTTGGCATACAATCTTCCTTAAGGGTATAGCCTAGACAATTGAAGAATTGGTTTCTATTGACTCGATGATGAAATTCATTTCCCACCTTAAATATTCCCATATTTGTGTAACAACTAACCTTGATTCTAAGCTTCCTACATATATAGACCTAATCATAGGAGAATACTATAAATTCCAAGATATCAAGTATAAAAATAAACTAGCTTTTTGTATTGAGTTCAAAAAGAAAGGGCATCTTAGAAATCAATGTCTTGTGCTCAATAAAGAGTTGGAAAAGAATGGGTTCCAAGGTAGGAATGGGCAGACGAATATAAAATCGATGCACTATGTCTTGAAGAAGAACCAAAATGATAAGGGAAAGCAACCAATATCCTCTTAGGCAACAAATTAGGCAACTCCCACTCATGTATGGTCACTATTGGAAAATCCCAATCCCTTATTACCTCTAAACAAACTTTAATACCAACATAGATGCTGAAGATATTTATGAAGTTGAGGTAAATTGTTGTGAATAAAATACTTCTAGAGTCGCTCCAAGAGTAGGGGATGAAGCCCTTGCTAATATTATTCAAAAAATGGATGTCACTCCTAATAGAAATCAATCCCCTACTAGGTCAGGATCATTGGGTCTTCTATTTTCTAGTGACTCTTTGAAACTCATCAATGATTTCCTCCATTCCCTTATTCTTCAAGAATTGCTCTATTACCTGAAATAGCTGACAAGCAGTCAAAAGAAATTGGTTGCTGATGTAGGTAGTGAAAAAAAAATTAAGTCCAACTAGTCAAGAAATAAGGTGCAAGGAAACTGAGAATGATATTGCTAATGGTGTCCAACTTACTATCATATCATCTCTTACAAAACAATCAAATACTGAAGCCCTGATAGATGATGGAAAATGATCCAAACCTCCTCCAACCTCTAGCAAGGGAGGGGGAAAAAATATTCTTCAAGGAACCATAGATGAATATCCTCTCATGGAATGTGAGAGGACTCAATGGGTAATCCAAACAAATATTGGTCATGTCCATGAGGAAATAAAATAAACCTAGTATCATTTTACTATAGTAAATTAAAATTGATATGGATAATAGTGATAAAATTGCTAAGTCTATGTGGAAAGATATTGCTTTCATTTATAGTCCATCGTATGGGTTGTCCTGTGGCCTCATGTGTTTGTGGAACCCAAATATTGTATAATGCAGAATCATATCCAATTCATAAAGAATAATAATTATTCTAATTTATAACAAAGATACCCAAGATCAATGGATCATGCCAAACATCTATGCTCCTAATGATTCGAGAGGTTGTAGGGCCTTATGGGACACTTTAAGCTAAATGAGAAGCAATTTTCAAAACCATCCTTGGATGCTCATAGGTGATTTCAATAGACCACTCTATCCTTAAGATAAGAAAGGAGGGAACCCCATCACATCCAGGTGCTTTGAATAATTTGCAGAGTTTGTGGAATAGAATGAACTCATGGACATTCAGTTAAAAGGGGTAAAATATACTTGGAGCAACCAAAGAATAGGAAACTAGCTCATCCAAATTAGGCTTGATAGATTATTGGTATCCAAGGAAGCAATCCAATGTTTTGGTGATGCCACCCTCCACTCTCTTCCAAAAATTATATCATATCATAGTCCTTTAGTACTACAAAAAAATAGGCAAGGCTCAACCTTCAAAACACCCTTCCTATTAGAATATGTGTGGTTATAGCATGAGGGGCTTGCGAACTGCATTTTTAAATGGTGGAGTGAGTATTTTTCAGGATCACCCATAGCTCAAATTGAAAAAATATTACGCTTTATCATAAATGTCCCGAAGGTATGGAAAACTGAAGTATTTGGGAATATTTTCCAATTCAAACAAGATATTGTTGATCAGTCGAATGACATAGAAAGCAATATTCAAAATGGGAGTTTGGAACATGATCTAAGGCAAAGAGAAAAAGAACTTATATCAGAGTATCACAAAATCATTTCTAGGAAAGATATTTTTTGAAGGAAAAAATCATGTGCCTTATGGATAAAGGAAGGTGATTCCAACACCAAATTCTTCCCATGTCCACACTCAGACACAGAAGCAATAATAAAATTAGATAATTTTCTAGAAGTGATTGGATAATATTCTCCAACATTCATGATATTAGTGAAGATGATATGTCACACTTTGAAAATATTTTAGGGCCTTGCCATCATTGTCAACCTCAAGCTTGAATTTTTGTTCTGCAAAAAATTCCAACTCTCATATCCCAAGAGTTCACTGACAACCTCCTAAAATATTTCACCAATGATGAAATCAGAGAAGCAATTTTTTATATGCAACCCAATAAAGCTCCTGGACCTGATGGATTTCCTCCTAGGTTCTTCCAACACTATTGGGATATAGTGGGCCAATATTTTTTCGTAGTTGTTCTATATTTATAATGGAACAGATCGTTATCCAAGGACAATAACTCAAATTTCTTAGTGCTCATTCATAAATATCATAATAGCAAATCAATATATAAATTTAGACCAATAAGTCTCTACAATGTCTTCTATA